>JAHFWI010000046.1:0-1408328 GCA_028554975.1 Himalopsyche kuldschensis | reverse complement strand
AACTTATGTATACAAAAAAAGTAGCAAGATTATATCCAACATTTGTCACATCTTACTGGAAATTTGGTTCGTTTTACCGACATTTAACTATATATTAGAAGTGCCTATCGAACGGAGAGGAAGTCTTGTCAAATCGAGAATATTCGACACATAAAATTAATTGCAATAAAATACTTCGAAATGTCATTAAATAAACAATAGTGTCACTCAGGTCTGGAGATAATCATATTATGTTCACATAATATTTTGCGCAAACAAATCATTTCAGCACATCACCTTCAAAAGCAATATTCTTTAGCGGCCAGAGGTCACTCCCTGATGTCATTTCTAAAACACCCAGTCGCGTAATTTGATTTATCGAATATCTTGTTATTTTATATCGCCAGCTATGTGCATGTTTATTTTTATGCAACTTAATATTTTATATACAAAACGACGTCCCACTTTTAATTTTAGGATACCTGCTATGGTCCTAAATTGGTTTATGTTAATTTTCCACTCAGATATGTGTGCTCTTTTTTAGCTGAGCAAGCTAATACATTAGGTTTTTGTTTATTGTGTGTACTACAAAAACCCATCATTTTTCATTATTAATAAAGAATATTATTATTAATATAAAGCTTATTTTTTTGTTAAGATTTGTAATCTAGATACTTATCTTGCTAGATAAGCTGAATTGAAACAGGCACGCCCTCACATGACTAAAAATGGTGGCTCACATGGCAAGCCTAAATGCGTTTTATTTAATTTTGAAAATTAATAAGCTGATGCTGTAGCCGAGGGGTTCAGTGTTCATGGGTTTGAATCTCCATCCCGTGAATAGGCTGCATATCATGTTGGTTTTCGTGAACCGACTCTTGTTGGGATGCTGGATTAAGAGTCAACATGATTTACAATGGGATCTGACATAGTTGAAAAATTATAGTAATCGTGAAAAGAGTTAAAAAATACATATTTTGGAAGTGTGAAGTTATTAAAATAAAATAAATAGTTATTGACTATTTGCTCTTTTTACGCATCTGCTTCCACGGGAAGGTTTGAAAACATAACAGAATTCTTAACCAATGGCAATCCTCTTACAGTATAGTATATCCATATACGCCAGGGGTTGCCAGATTTTTTACCCGCGATCGACATTCGCTTGAAATTATTGGCGGCGATCGACCAACATAAAAAGTAGTAATTTAAAGCCTATATTAATCTAATTGCCAACCCTTGTTTGACCCGGGTTTTAGAAAGAGATTTTCGTAGATAATTGGCTAACTTCGAGATTTTAGCGTGCTATCTCTGTCACACGACTTGTTTCGCACGCTTCTTGGGACGGGCACCAGAGATTTGTACAGATCAGATAGGCGATCGACGATTTTGCCACCCCTGATATACGCTATATAATTCCTGTCTATATATAAATCTCTATCTTCCTATCTATTCAGCAGCATCGTGTGGATATCCTTTTTTATCTTATCTAAGTTATCAAAAAAAAACTTTTTATGACCCGTGCCGAACTAAATTCCATTCCACATAATATAATACATTTTACCGTATCATTCTTGCTATCCAATGAAAATTCCCGTTAATCTGAATCACAGTAGTTTTTTCACACCTCCAATCCATTTATGAAAGATATTGTATCCTTCTTCCAACTATGGCACAGATAATAAATATTGTGTGGCTGTTTTGCATTGACTTACCACCGGACCTTCAATGAAACAAAGAAGATGTATACTGATGAACATACACCGACTCTCCCATCAATATCATCCGTTGCATTAAAAAAAAATCGTTTGCCTTGGTCATTTGAACCCGGAAGTATCTTCTTCCGTTTCACGAGTAGATGAAAATCATGAGTGGATTGTCATCCGAAGTTGTCTACAAGAAATGTATTGTTATAATAAGTTTTTTACTACTTTTAAGTATTATACCGTTGTCTCGCGGTACAAGAGTTAGTTTTTAATTACGCATATTTACACAGCAGTGTATCCCAAACTTTTCATTATAATAATAAATCTAGCTTGTTCCCATCGATGGTGATTATTAAAATTTAAACAGTTGAAATATTGAACGGTGGTTTATGTTCTGCCTCTTGCTACCCGGGTTTCGTCTTTTGGAATCTTCACCATTATAATATACACATTGGTATCGAATTTGTTAACATACATATCCGTTTGAATTATATATCAGTGTTTCCCGGTCGATGATGGTCCCAATGATTTGCAATCCGACTGCTTCCTTTTAACCGGTCCGCAGGTGTAAGGAGATTGGGACACCCTGATCTAAAACAATAGGTGGCCACGCTTTCAAAAAATAATTTATTTCCTCGGCTAGAAAGTTTTCCGCCGGTCTTGTAAATAAAATCCAATAGAGTAATCACCTAAAATTAAACTGAAGCCGACAGAAGCTCTTTATTTTACTTTCGATTAAGAAAAAAATGCCAATTTCTCCGACCCTGGATTTAGAAAGTCAGATGTCATAAGATGGAACGGGCTGACGATGCTTATAAACGTGGCGAAACACGCGTCACATCCAGTTCTTCAAACAGAAAAGGTTATCAATACAAATTTATTTTGACAATTATTTTCCACAAATAAACCGCCGATTCTTTCAAAAATACTCACAAACTCTGATGAGATTATATTGAGTAATGTGGTTAATGACAGAGTAGATTTTATTAAATCGGTATTCATTGTTTTATCTCAAATTAATGAATGCATTATTTATAACTATAGTGGATTTCCCAGACGAAATATCGGTATTTCTGGCGAATAAACATTCGACTGATAAATTGGACTTTCATTTGACTTTTATTGATTATTACTTTGTACTGGGTACCTTCTACCAACGATACGCAAATGAGGTTTCCTATATTGTAAAACTACTGATTTTTCAGTTATCAAAATGCATCTAAATATAGACGAAGAATATGTCTAATCTCCGTTTCATGCGGTAGCGTCACGCATGTGACAAAAACGCATGTACGTCTTCCATTAAATTTATTGCATTTCTTTCACGCCATCTGTTATTTAGAATTGTGACATTGGATTTATGCACTTGATTGATTTCAGTTTTACATTTCGTGGACTTTATTTTCGTTAGATTAACCGCCACTTCAGTTAGCGTCCAATCTAGTAATGTGTACAACCACCGTAATATATGCGTAACATGTATAAATTTAACATCTGTAGTGCATATTAAATATTTATTAAAAAAACGCAACTCACCTCGAATGGCAACACTTACCCACCAGCAAGTGTTTGTCGCAGTGTGTGTGCGCAAGGTCTATCTTTAAATTTTATTGTGTGCACGTCGTGCGAGCCGCGGTATTCTCGTTGTCTAGTTTCAAAAAGTGACATCACATTATACGATTATGCACGAACAAATTTTCTCTCAATATCTTTTTTTTTTAATTATTTCTTAATCATAATAACATAGTTGTTAAGTATACCTAGTATATTTTTAGTTTTTTTTTTGTATTGTAAAGGTCTTTCAATAGGTACGCTCGATTTCTTTGGTTATAGCAGTAATGTAGTTAAAGTGACATCTGTCACTTTTTTTGTCCGTCTATTAATCATCGGCAAATCACCATGGCAGATAATAGCGTTGAACAACGTGTGCAAAACATCAAATTTTATTATATGAAAGACTCTTTAATATAAGAAGGGATCCTGCACACCTGTGATAATTATACACGATGAATAATGTGTCGCTAGTATGCGACATTGGCCTATGCATCGCCTTTTAATGTTGACGTGTCAAGTGATGTGCTTAATTATGTTTATCTCGTCAATATGTGCTTTTTTTAAACAGTATATTTCCCATTAATTTAAGTTTAATTTACGACACTCAGAATATAAGTGTCTCCAACTATCAAGACATAATATGTGTCTGAATTGATGTGCGATATTTATTGGATTGAACTCTTTTATAAAACCCCAGAATCTTTTTTAATGAAATCTCTACGTCTTAAAGGTACTGTTATTAAATTTCGCGCAAAACATTAAAAATGATTCAATTAATTTCGAGCTTTTTTTGCATGATAACCGGTTGTAAAACTATTGAGCCCGCATAGTCCTTTCAACAAAATAGTGTTCGTGACCGACATGACTCACGAATGTTTATTTCTTTCGATGGATCTATTTTTATGCCCAATGTGTGAATGTGTATGTCGGGATTCACGTGTCGGTGTGTGTCACTTGAACACGTGATCACGTATTTTGACAGTTCGCTTTTTAGGGGGTGGCGGAAGCGAAGAGAGGAACAGCAATTGCTTAAGTCAACGGTTTTTGACAATGTCTGACATATTTCGGCTTCCGTAGCAGTTTTGATGCCTGTGCTTGTTTGTAGGGCTTCTTCAAGTCAGAGCTGACACGTCAAAAAATATTTAATTACAATATATATCTTGAATGTTTATTACATCGTCTCTTCGATTATCAGTCTCTAAATACGTAACTATACAAAATATTAATCATAATTACGGATTATGCGGCATCGGTAGCTGTGCTTTTAATTAGCTGACCTGAAAATCTTACTTACTAAACCGGTTTCTGGTATTCATAAATACAAGATTGGTTATACCAATTCCTCCATTCCTTATATATCATGGAAATTTCTGACCGGTTGATCTGTGATACATATTCATAATCAAGTGTAACTAAATAAAAATATAACTTGATTTTTTGACTACATTGTTACACGACATACTTACTGTTCTTAAAGTTTTTTTTAATTTTATTTACCGTCCTAAGATTGTGTTGAAACCAGTATGTTTAGTTAAAACGATGTCTAAATCATATATAATTATATAGAATCGACCTTCCTACAACACCGATATCGGGATTTTTTTTGGCTTAATTTATCAAAATTCAAGGGACGTATAGATATGCTATCAATTTTTTTTCTTCCAATGCACAAATTTATGTACAATAAATAATACATATTTACGAAACATATAATTTGTCTGAAGACTACAGCACACGCTATAAAAAAACCGTTTTATAGCAGAGGGTGTTGTAGAAGGGATGGCTATACATAGAATATGCAATAACAGTATAAAAGAAAATACTTTATTCGATCCTTAGACTATTATTAACCCCAGAATCAATATGTATTGTTTACCTACCACGGCTTGTTCGTTTCTATATTTTGAATAGTAATTATATTCTTATATCAAAACGAACATGGGTATGGCAGGAATTCATTTTGTTCTACTTTTGTTGCAGACGTTTTCTTAATTAAAATCAAGTTATAATAAATTTATAATATTTAATAATTGACTGGACTAATTTTGCATTGTTAGCATTGTGTTGTCAGCGCTATAATTAAGAATTCACAAAAGTAATTATCACGGTCGGGTCTTGATGAGCTTAAATTCCCTGAAGAGGAATCACTTCCGAGTAATCTGACGTTTCCCCATGTTATATCGCCCCTGCCATTAATTTGTAGGCTACAGTAATATTATTATGGTGCTGTAGGTATAGCCGCATGAACTACACACGAGTGATGACGCATGCTGGCTTAACTTGATTATGAAAACAGTGTTATCAAATGTGACGTTTGTTTTGTGAACGTGTACTTAATTAATCTGGATTAAAAAATTATCGTGAATAATAAATGCATATTCCGGCACTTGATAATTTTGTATGAAATTGAAAGAAACAAAAATTACATAAGTTAACCAAACCCGTCAATTTGAAGCAACGGGAACTCAGTGAAGCAATGATAACTTTTATCAATAAATCATATTATAAGCTGTTTGTGTTAGTTTAAAAAATAGACAGTGACATCTAATATATTTCAATTACTTTTACTTAAATATAGACAAAATAAACTGGTAATAACCTGTCAATATTGCTTTTAATGTGATATCAATTGTAAGTCAATGGTCTTGACAATTATCGTAAAGAAAATTTAAATTTACTCATATTACTAAATTGAACAGAGTAATCATATATTTAAGAAATATCTTGCTGTTACCGAGATCGACTTTTAAAATCCACAAATGATGAAAAATTTTGATAATCTCTCAACCTCGCACTGGTTAATCCAGTGCGAGCTGAATCCTTCAATAACTTAAAATGTTGAAGTTCAATCAATTTAAAAATTATATTAACCCATCGTTACAACGAAGGACGTCAAATACACGAGTCTAGACAAAATATTATGTCTATCAGTACTCGCATGAATCTAATACAAAACTAAGGTCATGCTAAATTTGATGGATATTTTGTGCATGGCTGTCAGCGATGTATAAATTAATATCAATTCCACAGTACATTACAGAATTTGAATCTACTGTATATGAGCAGTACATCAACGCGGCTGAACTAAACTCATTTTTCGTCAGTCCGCCGATTTTTCCGGCAGTGCGCAGTCGCGGTTCTGGCCCGCGCACAAACGGTCGTTTTGAATCCGAACTTAGAACGTGTTATTGTATCTTCTTCTTTTGTTTTTTAAAAGTTTTTCATTGTGTCTTGTGGTGTGTAAATCGAAAAGAAAATACATTGTGATTCAGTGATAGTGTAAAAGTTGTCAAAAGTGAATATAATTTTGTTTTGGATAAAATGTTGATTACAGAAAATATTTTAGGCTTATCATGGCGGGTTGGTTATTGGAATAGCTGGGCATAGTAATTATGAAAATCAATATAAGAAAATAATTATCAATAATGAAAATAATCCAAAAAATTAGTTGACAACATTAATTTACACAAAAACCAATGTTATTGTTTTATGCATGATTTCATTTTTAATTGTATCTTATTTCTACATGTAAATATCGATTCGTTTATTTAAAGTGCTATATTTATCGGCCGTTTGATTAAAACTTTAAAAGGTTTGAGATGTCTGATCGACTTGTATTTTTATGAAAAGAATTGAGTACATACATGTATGTTAAGTAGACACGAAATAAGTCCTTTCTATAAGGGATTGAATACTATGTTGCATCAGATTAAAAGGGGGCGAGTTATTTAATCAGTGTGATTGTTTCTTTGAATATTAATCTATCGATTCTTTTTTCCGAGATAAATGCGTTCGACTATTGTCTGATTGAATATCTCTTATGATCAATATGTCACCTTGAATTGTATCTTTATCATAAATATTCAATAAAAATACTGATAACATTATTGGTTTAATTTGAATTTTTACAGCCAGCATAATAAATACTGTGAAATCGTTGTCAATAATATTATAAACATTTAATCATCATTTGAAATTATGTTATGCCCTCAATAAAACATAAATTTAACTTCGTTTCATTTGTGGTCATTTTCGGTGTCTTAATTGTCATGTGTTTTATGGCAATTTAAAATATTTGCGTTACATTTTACCCATACCGTGTCCCAGTACTTAAAAATATATTTTACTTCAATATTCATAGGTGATAGTAACGTATAATAGTTTTGATTACAAGCACCACTATGTTTATTTTGAGTATACCTGGAGGCATTTCTTCGTACTAGTTAAAACAAATTCTGAGAGTCATAAATACTGCAGATGCTCGATGAATTTTGTTTAATTTATATATAGAATATTTTTTTCAATACTATATGAAACCTTCTTTTCTTGAAAAAATCATCTTTTACATGTTGGGGACTGAATTGCAGGAGCTCTCTATCTTCAGTCAGTCGTATTAAATCACCAAAGCGTTAAATACTCGGGTTCTGATACTCATTCAGATGCTGAAAATGCATATTTTATCACCTGATAGTCACCATATGATCAATATAATGTGGTTGGCCCCGGAATTTTTCCTGGAACCTACTTTAAAGTGTCATATTATAAGGTTAATGATTATCCGCTGCTCGTGCAAGTCATTTCTCGAATATTAAATTTATGCAAAAAAAATCGTGATAGCACATCTCTAGTGAGGTAGTTATCACTGTTTTTATACGTGTATTATCGTGATTTATAACATATCTAAATATCCACTCAATACGTCACCGTGTGATGTTGGAACGATCGGAAATAGCTGCGAATATATGTTTTTTCTCGTAAAAATGATGTGAAGTATTATTTTCAGTTTAACGCCATCGACACCTGTTAAACAACTGAAAAGAAAATGGTTTTTCCAAACGGTGGTTATACTTGCTCTATTACTGCGAATCTGTTTTATAAACATAGAAAATTTCTGATAAATATTATCGATCACCGTTGTAAGTATTCATCAATCATTCTCGAAACATCTAAGACGAAATCGAGTGGATTAAAACACCACTACAACCGCAATAGAGTCCTGCTCTATTAAATTATTTGTCGTTTTTTTTGCGTAAATCTTGTTTATATTCTAATAGATAACTGTTGTCACCCGCCCACTGCGAACCCAAGCTATAAATCTAGAGTTCAATTAGGTCTGCCCACGGTTTTATCCGAAATCATTTATACCAGACAGGTAAAAAAACTCTTTCGGGTTGTCTTACAATACATTCTTGTTTACTTTAATAAATACATATTTAAAATATGACTGCAATATTTTGTATTCTCTTATTTTATCGAGGAATTTGGACAGCTATTGATGTGTTGTCCTATCGTATATCTAACCCATCTCAACTTAAACTTAGAACTGAAAAAGAATATTTAAATCGTGATCAATTTTTCAAGAAACAAACGTTCAATGCGTATCGAATTTGGACGATGACTGACCCATATTTTACACAGGACTTATTGTTAGAACAAATGCAACGATCAAAATATTAAGACTGCATTCCATCACGTACGTAAACAGTGGACGCAACTCGCCACGTGCATATCAGCAAATTTGTAATATTTTTGTTTATTGTGACCAATCCGGATAATCGAGGTCCAGACAATCGAGGTTCTACTGTATTTACTATTCATGTTGACATTTGCAATGCTTCTGATACTCAATGTAAACAACTAGCTAGCTCAGCCGTATACCAAACATTGTTTAGAATTTTGTAAATAAAACTACATACTTCAAACAATCGATCGTTGTCATTTGTATATTAATGTGGGTGGGTATAACGAGTGGATATTTCAGTATACTGCGGCATTTTCATATGCTCCGTGGCCCTGGAAAATCGGTTTGAAGTAGGCACAAGGAATCCCTACTATTCGAACAGTTACACTTCAAACTATTCAAATAATTTTAATAAAATAACATTACACGTACCTTGTGTTTATTGTTTTGTACATATCTATACTAAGTGTGTTTTTCCACGATTTTTTTTGTACCAAATAAAGTTACGCGTAACAACACAGCAACTCGGTAAAGTGTCATATTCGGTGTCGCATACATAACTAACTACTGTTAAAACAACTGGAGATATATCTTTATCCCACATAATGTATTTTTATACTACAAAAAATGTTTTACCTCCATCACTCTACTTACGAGCTATAATTAAAAACGTATGTCAGTTGTTTATCAATGAAGAAAAATATGGCCTATTGTTCTATTTGTTTTCTTGGAAATATGCACTCAAATAGTAGTTAATTTTTACTTAGTGGGTTATTCCAGGAGGTGAGCGATGTTCTTAGTTTAGTAACATACACCTTAATAAACCACCTGGTAAAATAACTCAACATCAGCTTTTCCATATAGACCAGTGTTTTTTAACCGGTGGTCCGAGGACCCCGCGCTGGTCCGCAAAAACTTTCATGTTTCGAGAAGTTTGATTACAAAAATGCAACAACAGATTTTGCACTAGCTAAAATTTGTACTTGTAATAGATTTAATTAATAAAATTCTATGTAACATTGACTTAACGTTTTAATTGTTACTTTTTAAAACTATTGTCCTCTACGGTCCGCGAAATATTTTCTAATTCTCACCGGACCGTGGATGTAAAAAGGTTGAAGAACACTGATATATACAATAATGCACGATGACAAACAGATATTAAAATGGCTTGCATTAAGGATTTTCCTTATGAGTAATTTTAATCGTTTTTAAAATTTGTTCATATTTATCTACTAAATAGGAAAGATCTAGTGAAATCCCAGGGCTACGTTGGTTTCAACTGTTTTTCATTGGCTTTGGTAATACTATGCTTATACATTTTCTGAGACACCTAAACTATTTGCAGTGGGCGATTTATATTCGCTTAGCATAAATACCTTTGTAAATAAATAAACTTAGCATTATGTCATTTTTTAAATTGGACTCCCATACTGTGTGTGCTTCGGAAAAGTGTACACGTTTACAATTATACAAACACATCTTGATATTATTTATCATTTATGAAACATAGAAATAAACATATGTTAATATTTATTGTTTTGTTCATAGTTCGTATCGAATACAGTGATCGTCTTCGATAAGTCTTTTCATTCCTTAAAACATGCAAATATCGTTAAAACGTTCACTAATCAGACAGTTTATTTGATTAAGAATTTCTGCTTAATTCAACATATACATTATCTTGTCCGTGTTTTATCGTCTTTTACCGCGAAGTATATTTATCCAACTGTGGTATATAAAAACAAACGCCAACTTTTTGCTATTTTAATTTTAATTTATAACCGTTAAATATTGACTTTTAATTAAATATTCATTGATAAAATGTCGGCAAATAGTATTTTATTGTAAATTTTGCATTGAAATATCATGTTGTTGTTTTCAAACCCTCTTTTCGTTTCGTGTGTTGCATGGGGCATGGTTGACATACTGTAGTTCTATGTATTATATATCATCACCGTCTATGCGTCTATGACAGTGGTTCTCATGTGCGCCCACCAGAAGGTTTGGCTGCGGCCACGAACACCTTCATAGAAAAGATTGATATTTAAAAAAAAAAATGTTTTTCATGTGAATTTGTCAACTAAAACCCCAAAAATGAAATATTTCGTATGCAATTAATACCAATAGTAAATATACAAACATGTTTATGCCCATTTTACAAAGCTCAAACACAACAGATTGAAAACAAAAACTTGGTGCGGCCACCAGACTTTTCCGTAGGACCACTTATGGATACGATGCGGCTAATGTGCATATTTCCGTGGGAACTACTGGTATATATATAAACAGATAAGATAGGCATCTAGCTCAAAATGTCTTTTCACAAATCATAACTTATCTTATATTTTATTATCAATATAGTATGTATTGTTATTTGAAAAATTATTCTTTATGTGTACGTAATTTTTACAATGGCTGAAAGTAACACTCACTATAAAGATACCTACACTACTATACATTAAGCACTCCACTAGATAAACAGACTTTGTCAATATTGTTATCGCTTTCTCCCATTAATCTGGTTTTATCGTATTAACCCTCCTTGTCTACTCCATTTATCCAATTGTGCCTGAATCAGACATCGATTTTTGACTCAATTTGCAATTGTTTTGGAATAACATTTACAGTCAGATTTATCTTGGTAAAAAACTATATTTGCCTTGACTCGTATTCAAGAAAGTATTTAGCTATATCGGATTCACGGCATGTTCATAACTTATTCCTCAGCTCTGACAATTACGTGAAGCACACATGGCTGGCGACTTTATCTGTATCTATAATTCTTAAGGAACTACATACGGATTATAATAAAGTTCTACGAATAAGTAAATGCTAATGTAATCAATCAAAATCTTGAATTTGACGATTATTTAATTCAATGGATTAAAACTTCCTTTATCTTTCATAATCGTGTTATTACTGCCAAGCAGTATTAAGTAGATATGAATAATAGAGATTATTAATAAAATATCGCACCCTGAACTCAACTCATCGAGACTCCGCATTATATTTTCGAACTGAAATCAATTAATTGTACGGTAACCAACATAATAAATGGCCAGTAGCTGTTTATAAAAGCGACCATTAAACAATTATGTTTGCCAATACTTTGTTTATGTTAGATTAAACGTATACAATATTGGTTCGCATGAACTTTTTCATTGATTTACTGATCGTTTTATATAAATTATTGAACATATGAATACTGACAATTTTGATGTATTACTGGAAAAAAATAGTGACACACCGACTGTATACTTTCAATGGATCCGGCTGAAAGTTTTTGGAAGTTCATTTCTTGTATAATTAAATTGGTTACTTTGTAAACAAATTCCACGAATTACTCAAAAATATTATTTGATTGTTTATTTTAATCAATGTCCAAAGACGCGTCATTAAGAGGCGAAACACGTTTCACAATACGTAGAGTAAAATAATTTATCAATATAGTTCTATACATTCTGACTAAATAAAGTAAACAGGTAAAAGTACATTATAGCTAACACAATGCGTGCAGTTTGCTTAAAATAATCTCAAAAATTACGGCTTCTCGGCTTTAAATACTGACGTCTATCTTTGCTCAGTCGATCCATTTAACATCTGTTTACACAATTATTTTTATTTTATGTCTTTATAGAATGTTTACCTACGCTTACACCGGAAAATTCTGAAAAGCAATTTGCTTTCAACATATTTTTATCTCTACACATTATTATATCGGTCAAACTTTTCCTAAATAATTAAATAGGAAGGCCAATAAACCGAGCGTCTATTTCACAAATATTTTTTAGTCATGTATTGTTTTATGCAGGGCTGTGGAGTCGGTAAAAAAAAGTCCGACTCCGACTCCAGCATTTACCAAAACCACGACTCCGACTCCGACTTTGACCAAAAATACGACTCCGACTAAAAAAGGTTAATATCGTTACTTTTATTCCCTAATTTTCCTATTTATGTGTATTCAATTAAATATCAACCTTATCAATGCGACCAAAAGTCAAATTGGACATATTAATTGCAAAAATTAAAAGTTCAAACTTTTCAAAATTTCCCACTCCGAGTACGACTCCGGCCAAAATGCCGCGACGACTCCGACTCCACAGCCCTGGTTTTATGGTCTTTAAAGAAATCTTTATGTCGAATCCTTCTGAATTTCTAAGAAAAATCTTTTCATTTATGCATTTAAGTACTTTTAAATTTCATGACACATCGAAAGAACATTCATAAAAGAGGTGCGATGAAAAAAGGATTTTAATTCTACAGAAATTATTTAATATATTTGTTGATAGCTATTTCGGCTTACGCCATCGTCATTTTTTCACCGTATTAATTGAGTTCTACCAAGTAAATGCCAACCCAATCAACATACTTTTATAGGTGTCACTACTTGACCGAGAATACAAATTATAACACATGCATAGCGTACCAACTTATTCGACAATTGTTCACTGTCAAAGATCAATCGGAATAGTCAACGTTTTGCCATTTTTCATAATTAGACTTTCATTTTCCAAAGGAATTCATTCCATTTTAACAGCTCGTTATTTTTATGGAAATTTGAATTCTTCAATCAACGATATCTCATTATAACATTAATTTGATCGGTTGCATGTCATTTTTTTCAAATATTGTGAGTTTGTTCGTATGTTATTCAGTTAAAAAATATAGTAAACAAGAATTAAAACGATAGTAGAATGCGAGATACTTGATGCGTTGAATTAACAACATATACATTATTTTATATTGAAGAATAATATTCTTTTACTCCAGATATGAATGTATGATATTATTTACTCAGTTTTAAATCCTCCATCTTACGTGCGATCGTGTGATATCATCGCTATGTTTGTTTCGTTTGTTTAAGTGCTATGCCGGTGTGTGTATTATTTTTGTATCTGTGTGTGACATACATAATTGAATTATCTTCTCAGCGTTGAAAAAATACAAGTGCCGCGCTGCTAATCTTTTCCATATTACTTATTTAATTCTAACATTGGCTATAATGCCAATAGATGGCAAATAAATGTGTTGACGGGTACGCACTTTCTCAGCGACATTCATAGGTCGTCAAGTAAATACTACTGACCTAGCGTCATAACTTTCATCGTAAGATTCTGCATTTTAAGGCATAGAATTATGGCTTGAAGTATAGGTTTTATTTGTAATGTCCAAGAGTCATTTGTTTCCGTTTGCGGGCATATTAGGCATACTAAAAGAAAACCCCAACGACTCGCTGAGAATCCAACTAACCTGGAAGTCAATTGTTTTCGTTTGGCAGTAATTTTTTTAACCATGTCCGCTCCCAACTTGGAGAATATGGACTCCTCACGGAGCTTATCTCAACGTATGTATTTCTACGAGAACTTTTTGTTATTCAGTTACTCAACCTCTCTTTTTCGAAGAGAGTACGGATGGAAAGGATACGAGGACTAGGACAGGACTAGTGATTAGCTAATCGCTGTAACTATGTGTCAGTCTTTGGGATCGGGAAGGTGGGAAGGGATTTTCAACAACACAAACACCCATGCCTTTGAACAGATTTATCCACTGTAAAAATCCGCTCGTACCGGGAATCGAACCCGGGCGGTTCGGCACGCAAGTCAACACCGTTGACACTGCGCCATGGACCGGACAGTAATACGGCTCGAATAAAGGAATTGGATACAGCTATTGAATTTGAGTGTAATATCTATGTGACTATTATTTAAACTCGTGATTGTGTGCGTAAATACTCAAAAATATTTTAGAAATCGCGCTCCAGCCGGATTTGCTCTCATAATATAACTTCACATTTAATAATAAATTAAATGAAAACAATGCTTTTATATATGTAATAATTAATAAAAGTTTTTCTCCTTACTAAATATATCCACATTTTGAATGTATCCATTATAAAGCGTCTTTGAATACAAAAATCGTTAAAAATGTGTAAAACTATTTTAAGAAAGTATAGCGTACTCGAAAACAACACGATGAAATCATGTGTCTTGCTCTGATTATTGTATATTTTAATTAAATCCCATTGTTCAATTATTTATTTTTTGAAATCATAGCTTTTTGAATATCTCACAGAATTGTTTTCCTCGCCTTCGAACTTGTTCTCACGCGAATAAAACAAGTCTCTATTGTTTGTCGTAACGTTTTTACCACGATTGTAAAAGTTTGAAACCGTTGTGTTACTGAGAAATTTTCCGCCCTTTATGTTTCCTCGGTAAACCCTCTCGGAAATGAGGCGATTTACATAGCGCGATAACGGGATATTTACTGCTTAATGCGAAGATTATATTTTCCCGGTCAACTACCTATGTAAAAACATTCTCTTGATCTTTCGTTTTTTATCATGTAAAAATACGATTGATTCTTTTTCATTAATTTTAATTTAAACCATTTGACTGATTCAAAAAATGTCTAATAATCTAAATTTTTTAAGAGACGAAAAAACCCTGTCACGTAGCGAAGGGGGCGGAACGTCCCGGTCAGCACTTTCCTGGGGAGTGGCATTTAAGAAAATGAATAGAAAATTTCAGAGCTAATAAACAAGAAGAAAGTAGTTATGTATACAACTATTATTGCAAGCTATATCTCACTCGCCATGTTTTCCTACGTAATATTTTTGACTTGCTGACAAAATATTCGCGAATATTAGCTTCAATTTTGAAGCAAAAAATCGTTGGTGAACAACGCTTACTCAGTGTCGTTGAGGCAGAAAATATTTTTTCTTTTCTCAATAAAAATAATTCGTTATTCCTAAGAAAAGTGCTTTTTTATTCGGTCAATCATAAAAATTCATTGACGAGAGAAAATAATTCCAAAATTATGTTGCCACTGAGGATATTGGTAGATAGGTGTGGTAGAATGGCAGAGACTTCCTTGAACTTTTTCAATTTATTCAAAAACGTAATCTTGAGGAACAGAACCACTGATTTTTTTATGATTGCAGCTAATTTCAATAATTGACTGGCTGGAAAATAAAATTAATTTCAATAATATCACTGGCGATTTTGCTCAGTCAAAGGCAAGGACAAAATTGTTTTAGTATCATTATTTCTTTCAGTTTTATTTTGTTGCAGAATGTGTAATATCTACTTATTAAATTTAATTTTGTATTTTTTTTTTAAATAATAACTTCATACTAAATGAAACGAACCTCACACTAAAGATTTTTTTTATATATTTTATTATCATACTCTTGCGACTTAATTCTACGATAATTATAAAAAAAATCAATAAAAGATAATTTAATTAAAAAGTATTTTATTTTTCAATATATAAATAAAAACACCTACGGCATAATCTTACAGATCACAATAGTTTATAGCTAAAAAATAATAGTGGGTATTTAAAAAAAACTTCAATCCCATGCTTTAAATTTAAAATTGACATATTTTAAGAGAACAATGGGTGGTAGCAAATTCGAGGACCGCTGCGGGCGACAAAAACACCATCTACGAAACTGCGCAAACCTGACTACTTTTTTATACATTAATCAATACACTTTACTAAACACATACTATATAAATATTTCTTTCATAAATTAACTTGTGTCGCCAAAAAAGAGTGACAATCATCTTTAAAGATCGATTATCTTATCTAATTATCTATCTATCTATCTATATATATAAAAATGAATGTCTGTATGTATGTCCGCTATGGACTACTAAACCGCTCGACCGATCGATGTGAAACTTTACAAATTTATTGAGTGCACCCCCGCGATGGTTTCTGGCCTACCAACCCCTCCCCCCAACCACCCCCCAATATCCCCCCCCAATTTTTTTTTTTAAACTTTAAGAATTTTTCGAGTTCACTTCTTCGAAGGTTTTTGGCATACCCCCCCCCCATACGCTCCCCAAACCCCACCCCGCCAAACAACCCCCCTCCCCCCAAAAATTGATATCGATTTTTTACAAATTTCTCGAGTATTGAATACATGCAAATTGAATTGAATATTTGTGTAATGTCTTTCCTTCAAATTTATTTTAGTTTCTGGCGTAGCAACGCGCGCAGGGTACAGCTAGTCTATCATAATAAATCAAAGTAGTATCTTGTAGTAGTATATTATGAATCGGTGAACAGTAGATTAACCATGTCGAATTTGTGTATCACGATATCGATCCATTTGTAATGTAATCAACTATGAATCTCCGTGTTTTATATTGTATGGGCCACATTCATTGGGATTTTCCCATCCAAAGTTATCCTTATTCTCTTAGTCACAAGACATCATTTTTTTTCAACTCAGACAACGGCTACCCCGACCTCATCTCGATTCTTGCTGTCCTTGGAATATCTAATGTAAACACTCAAATAAAACACCTCTTCTAGGTTAACTTCAAGCCTTATCCTTCCTTCAAACTGAATTTAGTCTGTTACAGACTTCACACTGCCCAGAAGAGCTTGCTGCCAGCGTGATATTACGCAGCTCCAGTTATAACTGAAAAGTCACACTGCAATTAATTCAAGCGTCTCCCATCGTTTTCAAGTCATCGCTCTCGGTCTCGCAAAAATGTTACCACACGTTAAACAATCGTTAGATTTAATTCATACTTGGTAAGAATGCGAGCAAAAAGTCTTTGGAGAAAAAAACACATCTGAGTCGTTCGCTCGTTATCTAGATCAATTAAAAACTTACAATTGCCACATGTGTCGGGTCAAAGTCGGGCACTATCGTAGTTATACGGCAAACCAATCGCCCTGTTCGACTTTTTTTTTATTAGGCGACACGGTTTTACATATTCTGCTTAAATTTGTTTTTGTGAAGAAGAACAGAGACGTAAATCTAATAATTATCTCGAAGCCCATCGTGTCTTAAATGATAGGCCGCTAATGACCAACCGTATGATGCACTCGTCTGACCTATAAGACGGGTGGACGTCTTGGCTATGAAGCGAGAATACTGCCGGGAGATAGCGAATCTTGTAAGTAGTGGCTATATGCTCCAATAGGTAGCGGTCGTATCACTTTATGCCATGCATTCAGGAATTGGAATTGACGATATTATTTATCGATTTTTACTGATAATTCATCAATTTATAACTCTTGATCTAAGGAAATCTCCATAACTGTAAAAAAAACTAATTTAGCGTACATATTCTAAAAAAACTAACTGAAACCAGTGTCAGTATTTTTCGTTCATTATTTTCATGTTGCTCTCGAATCATTTTAATTTCATATGCATGTCTTGTCAATTAGTCACCATTTTATATAAACGACCTTTGTTGTTTTCTTTTTTTTATCAGCTGTTATTAAAAATGTTCATTTTACGCAGCTATTTTTTACCTCTTCATTGAACCTTACAATGATAAGTGTATCGATAGTAGGCACAATCATTCATACAAATAATTTAATATCTTATCATTCGGCTCTCATTGACCGCCAAATAGTCTGAGAAGTACGAAATGGTGTGAATCACCCATCCAGGCGTGTTGGTGATCTCATGATGATGGCTTGTTTTCGACCGTTTAAACCGGTCTTCGATCAGGTCCGCTCCCAGGTCGAATACGCCAATTCAATTCACATTTTAAATTATAACCCATCTCGCCAAATCACACACTATCGTGTGTCCTATTTAAGCCGATTTTCCATATACCTTCGACAATGTCTGTCAGTTATCCATGAATTCAAATGAAATAAACGACACCAGTCATGGTATTTAATTCAAAAAGCCATACTAGAATATTTTTTTTTATTTTATGTCGTATTCTTCTCCAATACAGATTGAAACATTTAAAAATTTACTTTCATACGCCTTAACATTATCATTAAGTATAAAATTTCCTATCCAATTCTATTTTCTATTCACTGGATTTTGTAAAGCTATTCGTAAATTTTTCCACATTTCGTCCTTCCATATCCAGTTGATTATTGATATATTTAGCCATCAAAACAACTTTATCATTCTGCGTATGTATATATTTACGCTCAATCCCTGAATCATAATCGCTTCGATATCAGTTCATTATGCTCATAAAGTTAGCATGTAATTGTAAAAGAATCTATATTTTCAAAATTAATTTTCATTTGTAGCTTAAATTTTCTATTGTTACAACAATAGCTCTCCCAATACTTGCAACTGACTTAAAATATACCAAATATAGTTGTCATACATATTATTTTTGTCGTATTACTATAGATACTCTTATTTTGCATCAAATCTTACTTATATAAAAAATGAATACCGTTTTAGTATTTTTTGAAGATTACTTTAAAAGTGAATATCTACTACTATGTCTGATAAACAGATCGATTTGTGTGCATCGTTTCCATGAATAAACAAGACAAAAATACACGAATCAAAAGTGGTAATATTTGAATTCAGTCGTCATTGCAGTGGTATTTTCCGCTTGTTAAATTTCGAAGTGATTCTATTCGACTTCAACGACTCGCTTCTCGGCGAAAATAAACATTTTCAGGCATATACACCTCTCTCACGGATCTTCTTGAGAGAAAATTTTATTCCATCATAATGTCAACCTTCCCTTTGGCCCTTAAGACTCCAGTTGAGTAATGCGTGTTATTGGTATATTGTTTCATAATACATTTAATTGCTTAAACCCTGAGCAGTCTGTGATGTTCCAACCCTTTTATTTTATAATATCCATTTCTTTTTGACATTCATAATTGAAATATGGACGATTAACTATCCACTCTTAACGTAATCAATTTTCATTCCATATGATTTTAGTTGTTTCTGAAAATAATAATTCTATATACCTTCACTAATATTTGTTGTTAGTAAATATATTCATGGTTCGTGGATGATTCGCCTCTGCAGCAATATTTTTTTTTGCTCATTTTGAGAATACCCATCTACTGCTTATGAGCGAAAAATTATAAAATCAAAAATCGTTATCTTCGTATAATAAACATATGGACTTTGTTATCGTTTCTTCACAGAATTACAATGTTGTTATTACAGTCAACCAGATGATAATAATTGACGTTATGTATAGTCGATTCCGTGGTCAAGTGTCAACGTGGTTAGCTTCGGTAGCGAAGCGCACGGACTCGATTCCCGGTTTCTGTATTGTCAAAAATACCATCCCACACCCGTCCGATACTAAAAACAGGACTTACCTAAAGCGATTACCTGACCACTGGTCCTATCCTTTCTGTCCCTACTTTCTTCAAAAATAAGAGGATGAACAATTATATAACAAGCAGTTCTCGTAGTTGGATATGCTCCACATTGAGAGTGGACATGGTTAGTTGTAAAATTAAAGTATGTCGAGCAATTGGAAAAATTTAAATTGATTATGATGAGAACGTTATTTGGACTTCTTTTATTATTAATTGAAATCAAATACTTTTCATTGGCCACAGCTGCTAATCTACTAGCATCCCTTACATAGATTTTAAACCCCTGCTATGTTTTATCTAGTGAATAATATTTATATACGGTATTCATGCTAATTATCAAATTTACTTAACACTTGGCTACGGAGCACGCGGAATGTGTTTTGATTTCCTGCGGAGCCAATGTGTTAATACAAAATATTTAACTCCGTTGAAGTGTAAAATTAGAATAGTGTGTTAAAAGTTTCAGTTGTTGTAGCAATGACATATTTAAATGATAAATATACATAGATGAATGGTATTTTTTCCTAAATTTCGTGTAGTTTATAGTTGATTAAATCGTGTTAGCATTTTTTTATAAACGTTGAAGTCATTATTTATTTCACATTCAACGGTAGCCTTTCACTCTGGTCACCTTTCACCTTAAGTAAAACAGTATATTTCTTAATCTATTTTTTTAATAATATACTCGCCTTGCAATCATTGAAATGTATGTTACCTTTACTCGTACATTTACATATCATCGGAATATAACCGCAGAACTGCTTCTGTATTCAGATTGTGTTTAATAAGACAACGGCGTTTTTTCGCAAGCATCGGTACATTTAATATTGCGATCAATCTAATGTACATAATCACGATGAAACATACCAGATGAGTTATTTACGTACGTAAGTCTATAAAAAAAGTCCAAAAAAATATGTTCGCTTTGCTGCTCAATGCCAGCACAAGGTTCCTTCATTGAAGCAATATTTTTCCGAATCCTTCGCACCCAGTCAATATTTTCTTATTTGAACGAATCGGCTATAGTTTTTATTCAATGCTTTCAATTGTTTTCGTTAGAATTCGGAGCGGTAATTTTTTACTCTTTTATTAACACGCCAAGATTATTTTTATAATTTGAGTTAGTGCCAATAAATATTTCGAGAACTAGATGAATAATGTAAATCGTTAGGAAATATAACGTACACCGTACGTGTAAATATCGACACTCCAGAATCAAAAAGATGCCTATTCATAAACGTAGTTAATCCCAATGTGTTCAATAATGTACAGTGTTGGAGGGTGTATCTGAAATTTCTTATATTTTATCAATTATTATCTGATATTCATGAAAACTAATGACGGCTGTAGAGTTATTCAACAATTGATGAATAATTAAAAGCGAAAATTAATTTTAAATCATTTTTATGCGTTTTGTATTTTAAATTTTAAATTATGAATTAACCACTAATTTCAAAAAACCAATAACTTCATAACGACTAAAATGTTGAAAATACTATTGCGAATCGACAGGCGGAACCCAAAGTAAAATGCCATGAGATTAGAATAAGCAATTTTTCATCTGAAACCGCCACTTCATTTACACTCGGAGATCTAAATTTCTTTCGCTGTGGGTTATCTATTTTCATTGCATCTTTGCTCCAATTGCTTATGAAAATATGTTTTATCTACGTAACTTTCTTTAAATATTATGCACGCAGCCGTGTCTAGTTCCTGTAGTAGGCGAATAACAACATAATTATACACTATTTTCATTGCCGTCCTAAAAAAAATCTCACACTTACCTTCTATGTTCATTCAGCACTCGATCAGTGGGTCAATGCCACTCGGCCTGCGGAATCGCACAGCACAGGTTCGAAACTGGTCCGCGAACTATAATTACGATTCGCCAAACAGTGCGAATGACGCGTAGCATATTCTAAATTGTTCGGCGCAACTTTCGGGGTAATCGATTTTATTTATATCCTAGAAATTCTCTTTTGTTGCGAAAACTTTCGGTACCAACAATATTAGCATGCCCGCTACTTGCATATTCTATTGAACACAATGTTTGGTTTTCCCTCAATTTTGTGTTTTGATGTCCAATATGGGTTGGAATACAACTATTTGAACGAGAACAGAACTTTGCGTCGATCGAAAAGTTTCAAAACCTCTTTGAGATTTAATTTAGCCTTGCTTTTAAAGAATGAATTTAAAACGGTTTTGCATATAAGGAAGCCTAAATAGTTAATATTAAGTAATCTCGTTTGCTCTCATACAAAATGTGAAGTAAATTTGCATAATTCATTCATGGTTTCGATGTATGTATATTATTTTCGGAAATGCTTCTTAACTAATTCTTACACCTTATTTCAAAATCTGTGTTACAGCAAAATCAACAATTGTATTGTAAATGAATTTTCATATTCAAGTAATATTTTTGTCTCACTTCTGTTTTGAAATTATCATTTATTTAAGCAGTATCTTAAATATAAAATAAATGGTGTAAACAGTGTACCGTAAGTTAGTAAAATGTATGTTATGTATCAACAAACTATAACGCTGAAATCAAAGCTGTCAGAAAATCCAAGAGTAGAAATACTTTGAATTCCAAATTTATCTATACATATTACATATACTTACAAAAGTTAATTTAACAGCCTGGCTCATATCAATGAAACTTGACTTTATAAAAAATATCAGTTACTGTTTAGTAATATTAGTATGTATTGTGAATCTAGATCAGTGGTTCTCACGTAAAATTTGGCTGTGGCTGCATTTGGAACATTAGCGGCCCTACGGAAAAGTTTTTGTGTCGAGTCTTTTTGTCAAAAAGACGTAAACATCTATGTGTTTCAGTTTTTGGTGACTATCAATTCTTGATGCACAATATAATACATACGAAATATTAAATTTTCAGTAAATTTGTTGGACAAAATTAACTTCCAAAAACATATTTTTATTAAATATTAAACACAATATGATTTCTAAGAGAGTAGGGATAAAAATGAGATTACGAGGAACGGATTAATTGAATTTGAATTAGCTTATCGCCCTCACAAGTGGTCAAGTTATAATGGTACATCTATAGCACGTCACATTCTTTCTTACACGCACGAAATTCACAATTATTTGTATGATATAATATACTGTTTGAACAGTTTAATCTTTATTCAATGCGCGACTATATTTGCCTTAGTGATAATGTGACGCTAAATGCTGTTTCGCCGGTCGAACAATTTCATTTATTTTATTGATGCTAGACTACTGCTGCCATGCTAAACATTATGAATTTAAATTGCGTATTGTCGTTTTGAAATAATTTCATCGTTTTATTTATTTAACATTTTAATCAGTCGCGAACAGAAATGAATATCTCTTCGCGACATATGTCCGCCATCCGGTCGTACCACCGTTCCATTGAAACGCTTTACACCCAATTTAAATATCGCTCTCCTGCTTATTTGCATTCCAAATAGTCACTTTTCCCTCTCATTCCTCGTTTCGAACGATTGGTGCGGAAGTGGTTTCTACATCGCTCATTTTGGCGGGTCTCGCATGCTGTAATCATATAATATACACATTAATTTATGTACGTACCTTTGCGTGCAATTTTTTTATTAGCTTATGAATATGACAGAATATTTTTTGGGGTACATCAAATTGTCATTGGCAAATAGCGATGTGTCAAAATACATGGTAACGTAACTTCCGAAAAATATCGATATCCTTGTTATACGTTTGGACTAAAAGTACTGTGGATACGAATGGCATGGAGGTATCTTTGATTAAAGGACTTAAACATAATCAAAATCTATCCGCTGCTCAATGATTAAAGGTATCCTAAATAAATTTAAAAAAAAACTACTACTATTAACTTAGTACTACTTAACACACAATTTGATTAAGATCATATCCGGTTTCAGCCATTGCGAGCATTATCAACTGATTTATATGATCATGCTCAAGATTGTCAACTGGTGGACCAGTTGATAATGTATGCGATAATCGAATGCAGTGACAAGTTAAATATGGAAGAAGTAATATAAAATGGATTTTATTTATGTTAAATAATTCCCTTCCGCCAAGAAGTGGAATCTTTGAAGTGGAAGATTTAATTTTTCTATGTTTCGAATTTCAGAAATTTTATTCATAGTATAACAACGAATAAAGTGTCGATCGTTGTCTTCAGTATCTTATCCCACACTTTCATTAATAATTCATGGATCTTATAACAATGTATACTTATTTTATACGTCGCTTCATTAAATCGAAAAGAGTCATCATCGTCTGAAACTAAAAGGGTTTTTAATGGTGAAATGTTATCTTATTTCTATTCTATTTTCTAATACTAACTATCTCTGAACTTCAAAGGAGCTAATGGTAGTCGGCATCGCTTCATCGTGGTTGCACACTTGACTCGTTGAGATCATTTGAACAAATAAATTAACATTGCGTCAGCAGATAAAACTTACTTACCGAGAATCGGTTTTACATTCAGAATGTCTGTCTCAAAACATTTTTATTGTTCTTTATATTAATGACCAACACGATTGCAGAATGCAAACAATTTTGCATTTGCAATCAAATGCAAAATAACATGTTGATTACCGCAGTAAATTAATCAAAAGAGCCCTTAAACAAAGTGAGAGAATCTCATGGCGCAATACACAAAATAGCTAATTTGATACACAGGATAGATACTCAATATCACTGTGAACTAGGTTGCTGAGCAAATAACATTTTTTTCTATTTCTCTTTAAGCACCATGCACGTGGTTAATATATCAGTTCCGTGCAGCTTTGTATCAGGTCGAGTAAATGATCATTGAATTAGTCTATTTACCTAGTCTGCAACAGCGGCTGGAAACACATAACGGGGGTGGCGTTACAACCAACTTGTAACATCAAATATATTTAGACACGTGATATTTAATGTAAAGCATTAAAAAATCACGTTTTCGAAACAAACTGGCTCTCTTCAAGTTTTTGAATATGCCAATACATCTTATTTATTTTAAGCACGGTTCAAGAAGATCTGAAATGGCCGCTCAGTTTCCATAAAATTATAGTTTTTTGCGATTCTTTGGTACTTTCAATTATTCTGTTATATGAAAAATGGCTTATCTCCGTATACAATTTTCAAATCTTAACCAATAACGCGGTTAGTTTATTAATAAGAATGCCATGACTGAAATCTCTTTACACTCCAGAAAACACGATGAATATTATACATATTTTGCTATAGCTTTCGGCAGTTGATTCGGATTAATAAAAAAAACTATTATTATCTTGCGCCAAAATCGGGGACATTGGTACTACGTTTTGTTAGGTTTCTATATTCACGCGTTTATTCTAGCAATTTGGACGTCATACTTTTGTTTACATTAGCAATCTTGGCTTGCTGTATTCCCTTTAGCTATACATATTGTAATATGTTAAAATCGTTCTTGTTGAGTCTGTGTATATTTCGCAAATAAATTATCAACAAAATACTGAAATATTTGATTAAACGTCACCAGTTGAGTGACATAACAAAATAATAATAAACATGTGTGTGTAATAATAATATGCAAATAGTCGGTAAAAAAATCTTAGATTTTTAGTTGTTTATTCTATTCTTAAACAATATAAACAAACGTATTGAACATATTTTTTTTTGTATTCGCTGTGAATGCTCCTATCAATGTTTTGTGATATTGTTTATAAATTCACTCAAGCGATTCATTGTTGTTAAAATACTAGCTGAGGATTACGTGCATCTAAACATATTTGTTGTCGATGAAAAAAAATATTTTAAAATCATTACTATAAATTTTGCAGTAAGCCATACCAAGTATGTATATCGATCTTTAAACAGAAATAATAAGTCATAATTATTGACTGATAATAAAATACAGAATATTAAAGATACTCGAATATACAATAAGATTATAATCCGTTGTTTCTCATACTATTAAAGTACTTTTTTAGATTTCTCAATACTATTATCAATCACATATATTTAAAATTAAATGACTTTTAAAATATTACTTCCCAGCGTTTAAACACCGTTTTGTATTGCAATGTGAAAAAGGTGTAGAAACATTTCAATTAGCATGCCTTCAATTTAACTTAGCGTGCTATTGGCATTTTTTTAATTCGAGTAAATGCTCAACTTCCCGACTATTTTCAATTCAATTCAAATCAAAACACGTTGCGAGACCGGCAATCGTGTCATTTTCTCAATTTTAATTCACGTTCCGGATGATATCACAACTTACATTCATACAGACTCGCCGATTGCCTTATCTTTACCCTAAAAACAATAGAAAAGCACTAAATTCTAATGCGTCCATTGTATCGTAAATAAGGTGAACGTCGACCACTTACATACAAAACATTTGTATCCTTTATACCTACTGGTTCTTTTAAGCGATTTCTTCGTAGGGTACGCTTTCATTGTTGATAGCTTTGGGTCGAAGACCTGTTTTTCACGTCCCCATATCACCGTATGTGTACATTTACTTGTTCTTGCTTAGCATTGATATCATGATTCAAATAATACAACGCTTTAAATTTCCACTTCACTGAGTTTTCAATTTTTATCAGAAATCAGTCAACCAATTAATTCACGGACCAAATTGATGTATAGCGATATAAGCTGCGGTTAACAATTAGAAAGTGCAATTCCGAGCAAGGTCAATCAGACGTTGAGTTAAATTTAAAATTTGAGATCTAGCCATGCGTTTTCGATATGTATTTTCACCTCGATTTGTTTATCTTAAATGACTTTGTAATTCTCCTCGAGATTGAATCAATTATTTTAATAACACAATTGATTATTTCAATACCTTCGTAGAGTAATTCTAACTAAATTAAAGCTAAACCTACGGCTACGTTCCCAAATTTAATTCTCTAATACTTCCACTGGGGGTGAAATCTTTATAAGAACCTAAAAATTATCTTATTTTTTTACGTACGATCATGGTGGGTTTCTTGGCTCGCAATTGAAAACTTCAGTACTGCAAACCATTCAAATTAATATATTATGATAATTCATATAACCTGCTTTCTCTACACATATAAATAATAATAAATTAAGCTATAAAAAAATGAATTTTAAATCAATGTATAAGATTGCACATGCCTTAAAATCACAAATCTTAATTTGACGTTGACCTTACCTAGATTTGACCCCTAGCCCACCTGGGAGTTACTAGGGTCAGGCTCTTACCACCAGACCACAGCGGGCGATGTGATGTATCTTTGATGTGGATTAATTCTTTCCAGAAGCTATTTCAACAATTGAAATATTGTGTTGATGACTTAACTTCATACCAGGCACGGTCAAATAACATCATTTCGGCTGAAACTTTTCATCATGGTTTATCCCATGTCCGTCACAATAAAAATTGGCCCATGATATTACCCGAAGTCACTTATAATCAGTGTGCTTTTTTGTGTTATTCCGTTCTGCGGTTACTCAGGAATTGTTAACATTTCGCCCATACGATGCGCAATCAATTCCAAAAAGCAATGTCTTGTTTCGCCGAAATGAAGGTGGCGCGATATTAGCTCATAGTTTTTGTTCTTGTGTGGCGCGATTAGATCCTGTGACTGCTCGCACTCGTGGTCTTACCGCCAATGAGGAAAACAAAAAAATAGATGGCATAATCCTACTGATGCATCACCTATAAAATAAAGTCCCTTTTGAATTTTGATTTTTCTACTGCTTCGGAAGGCAGTAGATTATTTGTTTCTTGACGTAATCAAAAATTGCCTCATCGGGCATATTTTCACTGGTGAGAATTGTCAGATTTTTTTTAATTAACATAAGTACTCTTTCTAGAATACGTCTCACTAAATAGTCAATGTTTCCAAATATTTCGCCACAAGTAGGGTAATTTTCAATACAGCCAATTATGAACGCCACCTTCTGCAATCCAATAAGACTTTACCGACAGTATAATGAAGTATATTCTATTTATAACACTCAAATTAAAATATTTTTTCAATAATAAGTCTCATCTATAGATTGTAGCCACATGTAATATAAACTTCGACGTTGCATCTCGCAGTAAACATCTCGAGCACAACGATATAAGCCAGACTTCACTGAATTCTCGTACAAGTGGGTTAGTTACCGAAAGGTTGCTGGGTTGTTTTCTTCTATGCACATTTTCATTCAAACAACTTTGTAAGAGACTTTTAGCTACTTCGATAGCTAGGTCCTTTAATGTTGCAAGCTGTAGTGAATGTATTTCATTCGTGCATTTCTCATATTTTAATTGTGACCTGATTCTGCGCGAGTTACGGAATCCGCATTAATCATAACGGTCAGTAGTACTTTTGATAGGTGCCGTACCCTATTCATTAATTGCGCCAGTGATCATATGCAACTGGCCGTTTGCCATTATTTGTAGTACCAGTATGAACATATCACTCATTAGGAGATGTTTCTCATTTTGTATTTATATTATACCAAAATCATACATGTATTTTTTTAAATGAAGTTTAACTGGCAGTAACTATTCCGCCATTTTATAATATGATCAAGACCGGCCGCAATAACAATTGACAGTTAACATCAATAACTCGCCAGCTCTTCAAGTCTACACTCCACAAAAAAATCCCGGCAAGAATTGAACCTGCGCAATCAGTATTCCGATAGAGCTATATTTTGTACCGTTATTATGTGCCCATGATAAGATTTAAAATATTCTGTCTCAATTTATATGTACTATTATTTATTGTTAACATACAATGTTTTATTTTAGAACACCATCATGGCAAATATTGTTATGTTTCAACATTATATGAAAAAGTGACCAAGTGCAGCTTAAAATGTGGTTCAGACACAATAGTTAAAATACCCCGGCAAATGCCGTGGACAACAAAAGCAAAATGAAAAGGAAAAAAGTGTTAATTGTGAAATCAAGCAGGAATAAAGAAGAAATGATGAAAGGGAAGAAAGAAGACGATGAAAAAAAAGAAATCATGAAACCAGAACAGGTACAGGAACAGGAAGTGAAAGAAGAAGATGCAACAGTGGATGTTTGCGATAGTGCAGAAGCGCAATCGCAACTTACGCCAGATAACGAGAGTGGTCAGTTTTTGCGAGGCTAATTCATGCACCACGCTACGCAAGATTGCTTGCTATGTGTGGTGCAAGATTTTTCCAGTTCGTTACTCTTTTCGAAATGAAAAATCAGCTGTTTTGTTGAACGCAGTGTATTTTAAGTTGTATATTTTCTGATTTAGAAAATTGTATAGTTAAAGTTATAATGTCGATTTAAATAATTACACGCGTTAACAAAACGGCTGATTCTACACACTCATTTTTTTATCCAAGTAGTACATGCCACAATAGAAGTAATTGTAAGAACAATAGTTTCTTTGGTATAGTTTATTTTAGAAAACAACACTCCATACATCTGCGTTTTTTATATTAGGTTATTAGATTTATACCAAGCTAGGAGACATTTAATTGAAACCATTAAATTAAAATAGTGAGAAATATTTATTTAAATTTAATAGCTTTCCACCTAGAATTGACAGTTAAAAGTGACTGGCAAGTATTGCTGACGTATCTGTCAATTCTTTGCTATTTTTCCTACACATAGTTCTTCCATGTTCACACCAATCCGTTCAATTTTAAGTTGTTTTATCAATTCCGCATACAAGAGACCTGTAAATATACCTTAATTTGTACGGAAACCGAAAGTTTTATTTTATTAATCGTCTTGCAGAATTAAATGCGTTTTATTTGCTTCTGAACCGACTCCTGCAATTAAATCTCTGGTACAAAATAAATGATATTTATCACGAAAAAAAAATTCTATTCCTTAATTTATATAACAGTTGTAACCCCTCACCAAACATCCGAATAATCTCGTTATAATATGT
This sequence comes from Himalopsyche kuldschensis, assembly GCA_028554975.1. Lineage (NCBI taxonomy): Eukaryota > Metazoa > Arthropoda > Insecta > Trichoptera > Rhyacophilidae > Himalopsyche > Himalopsyche kuldschensis. The sequence continues at coordinate 1,378,683 of JAHFWI010000046.1, read as the reverse complement.
TCTTTCAAAATTGATTTACAGCCTTTTCAAAAATCAACTCCCCACACTTTATGGTAACCGTACGCCACACACTCCTAGTGTGAATTCGCACAATTCTTTCATCTGGGAGATTGTTTTTGGACGCCCACTCTATCGTTATCCAGAATTCCTCAAAATTCTTTATTTTCCGCATGGATAAATTGACTCGATTCAAATCAAACTATTGACAGCGGTCCAGATTTTGATGTACAACAATTCGTGGCTGAATCTTAAATTGCGTGCATGTTTCCATAAGACCAAGAATATCATGCGTATTAACTGTTTTACTGAATGATATTATAAAATGATGAGTCTAGATTCTTAACTGTTCAATGACTACCGCTACTACAAATCTTTTTTTACTTCATAATTCAATTCTTGATCGATTATCCTTCTCCATAGTACTATGAAAAACAATACAAGACTTCATTTTCGATCCACCTAAGGATCGAATCTAAGAAAAATAGTTAAATATTCGTCTCACCAGAGTATAGTAATTTTTGGTAGAAAATTACTAAATTTAAATTCCCGGTATAATTCCTAGAATTATATATAATATAAATTTGTCATGAATTTAATCGTAATTAAAAAAAAAGTTCAAGATCAGATTTCGATCTTAGCCTCGCTTTACCGGTACGCTTACAGATTATTCTCAGTAAAACTTCTTATATAATTAATATATAACTGCAAGTGACGTTTGTATCAAAGATTCCATATTATAAATATGCGGACTTCCTTTGCCTTACATATTTTATCGTATATCCAAATGGTTTGAGGTGCGCTGATGTAAGTAATAAAAAAATATTCCATTAAATCTAAAATTATTTGTTTATCATCTTGCCTCCTACTCGAGGTTTAACAGTTTATGTTATAACTTTATATTATAATACATAATACGTAATATGAAATAAAGTCAGTTGTTATTTTTGTATTATCAACAAATGTGTATTGAGTACAAATATTTGCATCGATTAATAATACATGGAGATATAGTTTCGAAAATAAAAGTAAATTACACAAATATAAAGTAATCGCTCAAATGAAACAATATAATGCCACCCCGTCCTATATCATGTTTTCATTTTTTTTTAAGAATGATCGGTGGTCACTGGTCCAAAATTTGAATATCAAATATATTTAGACGTGACTTTGTATGAATTTATTATTGCTGCATAATGTGATGTCATTGCACATCTAAATGCCAGGCAAAGCGACCATCCCGCGGTATCAATGTTGTCCGACATTATCAGCTCTTTAGCGATTGCCTCGCGCGTTCGTCACTTCCTTTGACCCAAACCACAGCTAGTACTCAGGCACCTAAAGTTTTGAGAATCAGCCCAATTTACGATACGTCCAAACATAACAATATTGCGAATCTAACATAGTAATACATACATTTTTAATAAAGTAAGGGCCATTCTAATTAATGTTGGGACAATATTTTCATTTCATTAGTCTTTGACACAAAACATCCACACAAGCTTAAAAAATTATCTCATCTTTCAAAATATACTATCGATTCCTTGTTGGTTTGAGAAAAAAAACAATAATTACGGTCAATTAGGGTCACAATACGAGTCCAATATGAAATATAATAAGTTTTTCAATTCAACATGAGCAAAACCTAGAACGCAAAAAAAAAAAATTGTAAACAATATTTTATATCGTGAATTCAATAGAAAACGTAAATTTTGCAAGGACCAGCGCGTGGTATGACAAATGCTGCGCTTTTATAATTTTGTATGCTTAATCAACAATTTGCATTTAGATCATGTCATATTTTCAAAACGAAAACACCGTTATTAAAATTTTCAAAACCTTCATTTTGGTTTTGAAAAATAAACAAAAATACCGGCCACAGTAAATTGGCTGACAGAAAAATAACTAGTTTTTTCAAATCATAATATTTAAAAAGTAAATTTTATTCATGATTTGCTTGTATTTAATGAAAGATCATACTTTGAAGTTACTGTTATTACAACACATAAATAAACTTCGACGTCAGCGCGCAATATTTATATAAACATTCCATCCGTGTGGCCATTACTCGAGACGTTGCTGTAACCAGTCATTTCCTACCAAAACCCACAAACATTTCGCACTTACATAAAAACACTTCTAGTCTTGACATATTTTAATTAGTATTGCTTATACCTCATACATAAATGCACAGTGCGACCCTTGTCTAGTAATCTGTATTCCCCTTCCAAATGTATACAATCGATATTTATTTTTAAACATTGAATAATGTACTGTATCTGAAATATTATTTGTGCTTTTAATTTATCTTCTCGGTGAAATAAATTGATTGTCAAAGTGCTGGTTGTCACGTATGACTTACATGATTCAATACCAAAGTATAATACATTTGACGCCACAATCGTTATTGGTTATTACACTGTTTTCAGCGGATACATTTATCTGTATTCTATAATCAAGTGACACTCTTTTGGAGGAAATAAAATGTGATTCTGTGTGAGTTGAAACTAAGTTATTGCTTTGACTGGTTGTGGTGATTAAAAAAACAACCGTTTACTCAAATTTATTCATACTTCAAACGTTGTTTTTATACATATACGCTATTTATTGACAAATCCTTAGATTAAAAATATTATTTATTTGTTTATAAATTTATTTTCTTGTCTCTCCATTTACATCCAATATTGGTAACGTATGTTTGTGTTGTGGAGAAGCGAAGGGTACTATGACAAGTGAGTGTATCATATACATAATAACATTAAGTCATTCCGTGAAGTATAGTGATCTTTGGTATTATTTTATATCTGCACTGTGATGCACTGGCCATGGCTAGCGAAGAAGTCTTATACTGTATGTGATATTCATGTCCAAGGTGTGTAAACAAAACAATAATCTAAACTCTGCAGTGTTAACGCATTAATATTGACATAATCTGAAACACGTCGATTCATTAACACGTACACTGCTGAATAATCTAGAAGTAAATTGATGGTGCTTTAGAATGCACCTAAAAACCGATCAAGATGACGAATAGTTCTGTGCCGAAGGGAAAACTTACGTACACAGGGAAACGGTGCTTAACTAATTCGTGAAGCATCAATTGCAATTAAAAGGCGAGATAACGTTTGACGATATGCGTATTCAACATTTAAATTAGAAAACACAATATTTTACAAATACGAACTTTAAATAATACAAAAAACTTGAATCAAATTTTAGTACGTCCCAAAGATAAGTTTAATATTTTTACCATAATGGTATTAATTTGTAAATAATTGTGCTTCCTTTGAAGCTATTTAGATTGGTCAAACGAAAAATTTGTTTCTTAATAGAGTCCAATCTGGTCAATAATATTTTGCGAGTGTTGGCACTTGGAAATACTCCAAAATTAAACCATTTGAAATCGGCAATATCAATAATTGCATTCATTCTGGATTACTAGGCAGATTTATCGTTTCCGTGCTACACGCAGATTTATTGAAATTTGTTTATCTTAGCATTTCGAATGAGTGAACCCACTTTTCGTGTTTTGAATTTGAACAATGTATTTCAGCGCCATTCGCTATTTAAAGCCCGTATACGTTCATCGTGCCCCGTTTTAATTTTTCACATATCTTAGTAATATGTTTTTATTGACGTGATAAATAATATTCGCAGTGAATGACAAATCATCTTAACCGATATCTGTGGCTATTGTTGTAAATTATTAATAATTGTCATATATCATTGCATTTCCGTTGTGCATCATCATATTTACATAAAACTGCCACTCCTATGTCATAATCGAAAACGGCTGAGGCAATAACTAGAAACAATGGCATTCTAGTATTTTATATTTATTTAATTGCCCAACATAAGATATCTCTTCATATATATTTTATTTAACCTGTAGCATTATGCAATCTTAAGAAGTCCGCGTATATCAGGCGGCTGGAAAACGAAGTAAATCTCCTTAGTTGTGGTTACAATGAAAATCATAAGAATCTTTATGGACCGCCCCGAGAGTAGTACCTGGTCACTTTTGATTTGCTAGCATGAAGCTATCTATAAACAAAATTAAATAAATACTTAATCAAAGATGAGAACGCTGACGTTTAAAAATATTTTGACACCGAATGACGTAACTTGATTTCTCTGGCATTATATGAAATAATAAACCTATATATTTTTTTCTTACCGTATTATAATGGAGTTCTACCAAGTAAATGCCTACTCAATCAATATTTTATATATTTTTCCTAAGTCCTGATTTAGATTTCATAAATTCTACGAAATGTGGTTTCATTCTCCCGAAATGAAAATTCACGTTAAATGTCAATGCTCTGTAAAACCTAATACAGTGCTTTGAACATAAAAGATTCATTGCAGTGGTAGTATTCCTCCCAAGGGTTTAGTGTACGTACGCAGTTAATAGCATTCGTCTCGTTGTTTAGTCTGCGTCACAAAATTGAATTCCTTTATGATTCTCTTTTACTGCCCATTTAATGTTTTCTCCTAAAGCAACATTTTTTTTTCTGAAATGGAAAGAAAAATCCTTTACCCGCTCGCCGGTGAGTGATCGTGAACAGCGATTCGGCTTGCCAAAACGTCAATATCCCTTGCGTTTGACCCGAACGATAGTAGAACATTATTTTCCTCGTTTGTGAGCTTTAGTATATTTGGGTCAGTGCCAAGTGCAAGATCGCCTGCAAAATGTAAACCGTATTTATTCATGGCTAACACATCGATCAAGCGGACTGTATCTATACTACGACGACTAATGTAGCTTAGATCTGAATCAACCTCCAAGCTATCATAGATAATTAGTTACATATTACGTTTAAGTCTAGTCTTAAAAACTTGATTCAACGGACAATAATATTTGTATACAAAGCAGTTGCACAAAAATTGTGAGCGAAGGGTGGTCAGTCTGCGCCGAAAATTCTCTTATTAAAGTAGGGCTTACAATTTTTTTTTATAAATGAGAAAAAATACTACACAAATCTGAAATAAACATTTTGCACTGCAACCAAAATACCTACTTGGCTACACTAAATTAATTCTATCAGTAATATTTATAAATAAAATTATTTTTGTTATTTGTTTTCATTCCAAAGACGCCACTCGTATATTATTTATTTCCGTGCTTCTATAGACATCTGTCGGTGAGTGGTCGAGCTACGAGTGCTCGTAGCGCTTTTTTAAACCACTGCAAATCACATTTCAATGTAGACCTTGCTATTATAATCAGAAATACGTTTATAAATACATCTCTAAATTACGGACAGTCAGAACACTGAAATGCCCTTCATTTATATATTTTTTTATGTGCTTATTTTTTGATAATATTATGTAGCCAGTGACATAAAAGATAGCATAATATATACTCTAATTTATTAGTTATACTGTTCAGGGCTTTTATCAAATTTAGAAAATGAGATGTATATGAAAAAATTTGAATTTCGTACTCTGTATGTTTAACGATATTGAGTTGTTTACTTAGAACGAGTATAATCATAATAAAATTGTATTCGAAAAGTATCGTGGTTTAAAAGCTTGAATAAAATACTTTTATCAGTTGACCGCATCCTCAGGCTAAGTAGCACTTACGTATATCCATATATATTTTTAATAGACTATAGATTTTCATGTTGTGGGGGCAATGTGGCTGCTCTTAAATAAATAACACCGTATGCAACTCGTTCATACGCAGTATACACTTTTTAATTATTGGAAAAATGACTATATATACTCAGATGCATGGCTTTGCAACCACGTTAAGCACCTTGTATTGAAATTCTTGAGTTTGCATAAATGCTTCGTATTTGGAGCGAACATCTTTTCAAATTATCTTTTAAGCAAGAAAAAAATGGCCATCTTACTGTAGTTTAAGTTAGACAGTGAAATTTTCTATTGAATATAATACTTTCGCAAACGGTCTTGTCATATTTTAAGTGAATTTCAATATAGTTAGTTGGCTAGGTACTGCTTGGACTTTGTTCTTTACCATTACTTTACGACTGTGCGTATCCTTTTGTCAGATCGAAATCCCGATAAAGAGGCCGATCCTCCTGAGGATGCGGTTGCTCTTCAACCAATTGTGCTGGAGGAACCCGTCACAGAAGAAAAACGAATCGACGAAAAGATTACTTTGAATGAAAGCGAAGAAGAAAAAAAGGACGTCTTTGTTGAAAAGGTTTCTGAAGTGGTGTTGTCTGATTCAGAATGTGAACATGATCGAAAGAAACCGAAGACAAAGCATAGAAAAACTATGTCAATGTCCAACACCATTGAACTCGTGAAGAATATGGGAGATGAATGGATAGAAGCTGCCAAGAGAGAATTTGAAGAACATTCGAAAAAGAAAGAGAGTTTTTGTAAAAAGAAAGAATCTAAAGATCACGGGAGTCATCCCAGTTTAGATAAGAAAAAAGACTTTTCTGATAAGGCATCAGATTGTTCCAAAAGTTTATGTGATATACGAGATAGTGGCGGTGTGGTGATACTGTTATCTGATGCAACCGTTGGTGAAACAGACGACTTCGAAACTGTCGAAGAAAGCGACTTCTCTTCAAAAAAGCCCTTAAAAAAGAAGGAATCAAAGTCTTTAAAAGAAAACAAAGGTTCGAGTAAAACAAGTCAAATGATGAATGCGCAAAAAATGAACGTCAAGAAAATTGCAAAGGCATCGTCTGCTGGGGCGCTCAGTTTCATAAGAAAACGAAAGTCTCACAACAATAATTCTGCTCCTGGTTCAGTAAACGATCGAGACTCTGTTGACTATGCCACACTTTCAACTGCTCTGTTCATTGATTCTGAACGTACGCACACAGAAATGGTCGAAGACGTCAAAGCTTTGGTAAAAAATAGACTTGAAAAAGACGCCAGTCCAACCGATGATTCCGATCTAGTTACAGCTGCCGATGAGGCATCGGAGGCATCCGAAGACGACGGCGAAGAAATATTTTATGATGCTACAAATGAAACTGAATGTTCTGAAGAAACACGCGGAGTGAAGCTACCGCCGAAGAGTGTTTTTCCGAAGCTATCTGAATCACACAGGTCTTCCAAGGCCTCCGGCCAACGGCCTCGCAAGACTTTGGGCGGATCCTTAAAACGAGCCGGTGGCGGTAAGAGAAAACTGAGAAGAAGAAGTACTGTTGATGAGGCTATTGCTCCGCCTCTTCCTCCTCGAGTTTTAACTGCTCCTCCGCCTTCAAAGCATGGTGCGCATTGGCTTTTTGGCAACTCTTTCAAAGGTAAACATGGTGATCAAACAAACTCCTTTTTTTTTGTTTATCAACCATGCCTTTAAAAACACTGCACTTTTTTAATATTTAGTATTATTTCACAGCATTTCCTTTTCAGAAGTCGGCGATTCATATTCTACACTGCTTTCGGCTATTAATACTAATTTGATATAAAAATACTTGAATGGCTTTACTGTTTCGCAAGATCTCAAACTTCTATTCTTCTCAAGAACATATATTATACCTTTATTTATTGAATTCTTTCAGTTGAATATTTCGTGTACCAGAAACAATATCACGTATTTGACCTGCGTCGTTGGCGCCGTATCTTAAACATATATTAATTCATATTGTATTCTTTGATGTTAAATCTTTTTATATTACTAATTCGTAAATTGTTTTTTCTTTGCGCAGGAGACGGTAGGCGTGATGATGACAGTGGAGCAGACAATGTCTCGCATCTTACAGACTCGGCGCATTACACCTCCGACCATGCCGCTGATAAATCTGACACGTCGTAAGTAACATTCTGTAATATAAAATAATACTAGTGTGTCTAATTGTGTGTTGACTGTCTCCATATTATTCCCTTAAGGCAGTATTCCGGTCTAGAGGCTGAATTTTTATGTGTTTTTGCAAGTGCTATAGAAAAAAAAGTAATAACAATTTTGGCGTCCATTTTTTTACCACATATTTATTAATATTCTAAGAATATACAAAAACATTTTCAAACCAAAAAAATAAAAACCTAAAAAGTTACAGGCTGGTAAAGTAGGGGGTCTCAAAAAAATGACGCTCCATAGTTGCCATGATCCCAACTTTTTTAGTCACATGAAAAAAAAAAGTGCAATTCTGGTATATACTAGAACCAAGACAAAAAAATATTTTTTCGCAAAATGGCGGAGGTTTGAAAAAAAAAATCTTTTTTTTTCCCCGTTTTTTTGATTTTCCGAATTTTTTAAAAATAGTAATAATTTTTTTGTTATAATCCTAGTATATACCATAAGGGAATGTAGAAAGAAAATTCACATTAAATTTTATCTAAATCGGTTATGTAGAACTTAAGATATCAAGGCATATATTTTTGAAAAAAACCGAAAAATAATTCCGAGAAAAATGTGTTTAAAGTTTCGGGCAAAGCTTAAAACCGCCTGGATTGGTTAGATTCTATGCCACTTAACACATTGGATGCTGAGAAAACGCCTAGCGTGTCCATTTTCATACTAAAAAACAGGTTCAGCATTCAAAGCCATAGCTAGTAGCTATATCTCTAGCAAAAATTACAATTTAAACATAAATCTTGTAAAGACATAATTTCAATGATTTGAACATTGAAATTATGCAATAAAAAAAACGGCTTATTCAGAATCCTAGACCAGAATACTAAGACCTTAACTAAGAGACTATTTTCCCGATGCAATTGAACTTCATTTACTGTGAAAATAGATACATTCGGATGTAAATATCATGATAATACACATACAAATAACATTATCAATATACGTACGTTTCGTTTCATGTTGGGGGAGGGGAGATTTCTTGATGGACTTATTCAACATATTCTTTCAATATTATTTTGAAACGATACATTATTAATTGTAGGGTCCGCGGTCGAATCTCGATGTCGTAGGCTTCAGTTAAGGAGCGCAGGATCTCGAATCCCAGTCTTGGCAGTTTTTATTTCAATCGAATTATTCTTGCTGTTCAATACCCTCCCATACCCATCTGATCCTTAAGGGGGGTCAACCCATGTGATATTTTGAAACAATCTTTTTTTTTGCATAGAATGATTCTTAAACACGTGTAGAATATGCTGGTAAAGTGATTTTACAATATTTGAAGTCGATAGAAAGTTATTGCAGTTAGACTTCACTTGTTTCGAGGCGGGACATCGGTCACATTTTGATGCTTCGGCTTGTCACATGAGAACTTTCAATACACATGTAATTTTAATTCATGAAACAAACCAACATTTATGCACGAGCAAAGCAAGCAGCGTCAAAAGTCTTAAAACAGGAAGAAGAAAGAATTATCTATGGACCAGGCATAGCAGATTGATGGGGAGTAAAGATTTCATAGTTTAAATCGTATTTGAACTTTCAAACGCGTTTTTCTCAAAACTGTGTTTTCCTAATTGGTCTCCACGATATCTCAAGAACGGGTTAACCGATTGCTTTGAAATTTTAATGGTAGATTAAAAACATGTTTTTTCATCGTTTGCTAGGGATAGTGAAAAAATTCCCAGCCGTTTTGTTTTTACGTAACCAAATAGTCGAAAAAAATCATGAAATTTGAACTTTTTTTTTCAAAAACTTGTCAATTGTTCAATTTTCCACATTTTCAAAAGATCCTAGGTCAAACGATTTTTACAGTTTTATAGATTAAAACGCCGTTATATTTTTTCATTTCCGATAAGCCAATCAACCGGTCGGATGGAGACCGTTTACCACCTTTTTTTCGACATGGGTGCGTTTGGAGTGGTGCACCACACAGTGTGATAAAGATTTTAGTCTCAAAATATTTTAACTTGCTGTTAAAACGTCAATAAACATATGGTATACCAATTTCCTATCCTTTCTTTTATCTCTTCGGAAAAGAGAGGTTGAGCAATAAGTAGTTTTCATTTAACACTGTTGTTGAGATAAGGTCTATTAGAAGTGTATATGCTCCACATTGAAAACGAGCATGGTTAAAGTTCCACAGGGCACTGAAAACTAAATGGTTTTCCCTGAAATCCTGTACTTAATTGTTATAACTAAGCAATGAAAATCTTGAATATTCTTATATAAAACGTCCATTTTCAGTCATCGTCAGTACTATTTTTCACATTTGGAGATATTATTGAATGCTTTGTGATAGCTCATGATGTTTCCTAGGTGGCGCGGTGGTAATTTGGCATCGAAGCCGGTGACCAGGGCTGAAAGCTACCGCGACAGGGCAGACAGAGTGAAGAGAACGAAGCGGAAAACGAGTGATCCCAACCAGCTCACTTCGGCAAAAGACTACCAGTAAGTTTAATTTATTCAATTTCTCACTTCAAATTTATCTTCCGTGCTGTGTTGTTCATGAATATACTTCCGAACACGCCGAGTGTCCGGATGTTTATTCGTGATATATATACAAAAAATAGCCAAGATGCCATATATTTATAAAATCATATAAGATAAACTAAAGATTTATATTTTTAAGTTAATGCGATAGAGTTAGTATAAACATGCTTCTCGAAGTGAAACACGTGCTGCTACACGACCAGTAAAATATTAATGTTATCAATTTCAAATTAAAAACTAATTCCCACATAATTACCCCGTATCTTTAAAAATATTATTGTTTAAATAATGAACTATATTTTGTACAGAGCAATTTTCACATGGCTCACTTTTCCATGAACCAAAAACCGATACATAAAACTAATAATTTTGATGAAGAATGCAATATTTGGTGGCTTAAAATGTTATTTAAAAAATCAAAAATGCCCTACTTAGTTATTATTAGTTTGTGTTTCTCATAATAGTAATACAGTTTACACGTGTTTTTCAATGTTTAAAATAAATTACCTTAATTTTGCACGCAATTTGTCTTCTATGTTCTTAGATGATATATTATTTTTTTTTGCTTCAAAACAAAAAATGCTTGCGAACTTTACATGCAGTTCTTAAAAATTGTTTCTGTGTTCATATTTATATATGTAGATGGACAATCCTTATCAAAATGTTCATCTTTATTAAGAAGCAGGTGCTTCTTGAACAGGTGCTAAAACAACCATACTTTAACCGTATGCCAACCGATACTTCCCATCTGACGCATATATTTTTTTTTATATTGGAAAATAAAAATGCTTCTAGAATGAATTATGAATTAAATATAAATAAAAAAATCCCGACCCTCCAATGTTTTTGTGTGTTAAATTAATTAATATAAGATAATTCTACAATAAAGCTACGTTTGAACCTTTTTAACAAAATAAGACTCCGCATATTTTGGATTCTCCATCCGTTTCGATGTAATATTTTTGCAACATCGCCACGATCCTCTCAACTTTATTTTTTTCTTTTTACGGCAGCTGAATTCAATTGCCTGCTTTTTATCGCATCTTTTTAATTCTACTGCTGGATGATAATGTCGTCTCGTATTTATGTTAATAGGCTACTAGATTTTAAGTGTTACCCTGGAATGATAAGCTAGCAGTTTACATCTTCAAACCTTTGCGTACTATTTTCCTTAGACATACGTAGAAAATTATTCAAATTCTTATTCATGGCAAACGTAAACATTTGTTTAATCTGTCTCACTATCCGTTTTTAAGGTCGGATAGGGTGAGTGGAATAAAGGATATCATCAAAATATTCATGTCTTTTAATGTATGTACATTCAAAAATCAATTCTTGAAAAATTCATTTGGTTGATAAATGTCTACGGTCAATTTATAGCAATCGGTCTCTCTTCTAAACAACGCCAATCTTACTTTCTTGTATTGTTACCTATATAATCGATTCTTACATTTTTTTTAATGATTGAATCGTGCTGTTTAATTGACTGTCGAAATCTAAATAGCCTTTCAGAATAAAATGCGTGTGTGGTATTGTTCGACTAATCAACCTGCGTCAGATTCGCAATTATTATATTGAAAGCGCCAGCCAGTTCTGCTAACAAACTAAAATAGAATCAAAAGAGCTCATAATTACTCAACATCTACATCTAATGAGAGATTCTAGCTAAATTATATACTACGCCCCGTTATGTGATATATGGAGCGGTCGCCTTTCATGTGAAATGTTCTAGAATAAAAACGTTCTTCACCATTTGTTAATAAATTGCCATTGTGACAAAAAAAGTTAATTGATGTATAAAAATAATTCATAAATATTCAAAAACAAAATTGATAAGCTAATAAGAAAATTTTAATACGTTGATACATTAAATTAAATGTTATTTTTATAAAAGATGAAAATCGTCGTAGCATCCACGCAATGCGGAACGTACCCCCTCCTTAATCCCCCTGACGCCACCTTCCTTTGAATATTTATCGGATAAAAATATATTATTTATCAAATTTGAATCTTTATATAATACATGTAAACGTTCGAACAATATTGCTTTCCAAACGTTTCGAAAAACCGTTCCTTCGTCATAGATTCTTAATTAGGTTTTTAGTTCTCAGTGTGCGCAATAATTCATTATATAAAGATTGAAATGTTTACTGTTAACTACGCTGAACTATTTTAGATAATTATTAGAATTTAAATTGACAGTGCAAGGCGTCGATAATGAACGAACAAACGCAGCAAGCACTATAGAAGTTGAGTGTCCATATTTAACAGCCATGTCCGTCATCGCTCATCAGTAACTCGTTTTATCGGAGCCATTTTTTCCATACTAAAACTAATTTGTAAAAACAACCCACCCCTTCATTTTATTTTTCTATCTTCAAACGAAGAGGGATCTTTCCCATATTGCTATCATTATAATAAGAAAATGTGATTTATTAACTGTATTATAAATCGACTTCACAATAAAAGGTTTCTATTTAGAATAGCCTGACAATAATTGATCCCCCTTTCAATTCTATATGTTTGTGACTTGTATATTACCTTGGTACAATTTTCCTCGTAACCTAATAAAATCTCACATTTCCTTTTTTCGTATTGTAAGTTTCTTATGACACATAACATCTGGTCAACCCTTATAAAGCTGAAAGGAGATAGATACCTCCCGACCCTACCAAATCCCTACGCCCTCACAATAACGCCTACTTTAAAATATGTATCTCTGTCTCTTTCTCCTTCCTCCTGTGAGACTGATTCCCTCTCTGTCTGTTTTCTATCCCCCGTGGTAGAGCAGGGACTCTGAAAATGTCGATAAATGCAGACAATATATCCGCCACGCTGCAAAAAGTTATTCACTGAGCTTAATGTATTCCTCAAAGAAAACTATAAATATACACTCAATATCTCAACCCTTTACCTTTCATTGTTGAATTGTGTAATATATATAATTTTATTTTTTACATAATGTGGAATTTTAAATGTCATACAAAAGCTAAGAGTTAATTTTCTGTACAAGATTATTTTGTCAAAAAGTGACATTTAAAAATGTTCGCGATGAGCGAAACCGGTCCTGGTCTAAATAACTTTAGGTTGGAATAAGTACAAAAAATATCTTATTATATTTTTAAAGGATAGTGTTTACTATCAATTATAATCCCTTTAATAATATTGATTTTTTATTTACATCTCGGGCTCCTTCTTATTTTCATATCAGCGAATACATTTCGATGTCAAAATTTATATTATTAGCTATTCCCGAGTAATTGCAATAATATTGCGAAAAATTACTAACTGATTCAGCTGGTTTTATAAATAATTATATCCAAAAACTATGTGCTATATTATAAATACAATTTCAAATAAAGCGTATTATTCTACGAAGATTATCTAAATGATTTATGGTAGTACGAAGAAGTAAAAATGATATTTTCCCAATATTAGTATGCTACAAAAAATATTAAAACATGCAAATCTGATAATATGCCTTTTTGAAAATTGTATTAATCTGCTTCAAATAAAAGCAACGTATGATTGCCTTGGTTATCTTTTTGAAGTTAAAAATTTTGTCACATAAATAATATATATAATACATATTTCTTGCGTTTCCAATGTTTTCATCATTATATATAATACATTAACATCAATGACTGATAATAAATGAGTAATAATTAATAACCGACCACAGGATTCTGAGTATGCACGGGTTTTTTTTTCAACATAACACCACCGGCCCTCGAAATACAGCCGAATTACGAATGAGTGATTGCATCGTAAATTTTCCCGACGGCGTGCTTTCCGCGGTGCATCGCGCGTCGCGGAAACTTTGACAAGCCTCGCCTAGCCCGAAAGAGTATTACTAGAGACTGCTTCAGTATCGAACGGGCCTTTAGCGTTAGCGTAGCGCCAGTGCCGCCTCGTAAGCTCCGCCAAAAGCACGCCCGTGCGGCTTCCGCGTTTCGCCGTCGTCATAATTCGATTTGACGCGGTCTTATTGAACAATTAATGCCGCAGTAATTTACACTTTCGAAATTTTAATAATTACAATCAAAACTTTTCGGGTATTGCATATTTTTTTAACGCCAGCGAAGTGCTTCGAATTGTACACAGCCTGGGTAAAATAGTCGTAAAACAAGCAAACAACGTTTATTTAAGACCTATTTTACTACCTTCAAGTTTAAACTAAATATTAAGGGAAAATTATTTATTACCTAAATTAAATGGGATAATAATGGATTCCCATTTTTGTAAGCAATAATCATTATTTATAAATACGCAATGATACCTCTGGGTTGGTGTGTAAATTTCGTACATCCCTTTTCATACGTGTACACACATTTTCATACAATATTGGTAAATAGAAAGGGTAGTTATATTTTGTATCCACTGTAATTGCGTACCTAGTTATGTATGTACTGTTACTATTAGGCTGGTTTAAATTTTTTCTAAAAATGATACTGTTTCATTGCCAGTAATCGGATCGTGCAATTATAAACCGTAAACGGTGTTGAAATTGTGCAGGGTCTCTAATCGAGTCATCCAAACCAGTAGAGTTTAAAATTAGTGCCTACGAGGTACCTACTCCCTTATATACCTGCATATACAAAACGTGACCGATTAACGAAGAGATACCGTGTTATATGCACGTGCTTTAAATATTTATGTAACTAGCAGAAAAAAAATATAACTCGGATAAAACTTTGAAAATATCTAGTGTGATACATATTTATTATTTATAAATAAAAATTTAGAACATTATTTGATTATAAATGTAAACATTGTCGTTTCTTTCATATTACACTTACATAACTGTCCAATTAAGTTTTATCATATTGTATTTGTGTACTAAATTGTCAAATACTTTATACTTACCGCATTCTAGTACATAAATATGTATATTTTTTTTATCTAAATATGCCCAAATTAGTTGATTGTAGATGTTATCAATGCAATTAGCCAATTAGCATATTTAATGATAACGATAACAACTAAGAAAATAACTGGTTTAGAAAGTATACATACTATTGTTATACCTAATGGCCTGGTATTATGGAGAAAAATCGCCAAACATGTCGATTATAAATGATCGTCATGCTATGGAACTTCGTGACGTATTAGTAGTGGGATAGGTATCCAAAAGCGTGCTATATCTAAGGTGGTTTGTATTATAAACCAATGTATCATTCACCACACTATGCAAAGCCGTCCGAAAGCATTCGGGCGTAGCTTATGTTTATTTTTCCCAAATTCAGACATTACCATAGAACATTTAACAGATTAGTCGTATTTTAATTCGTTCCAAACCATTGGAGGATGTTTTATACTTGCCATTTTTTGGGACTGGACAATCACTCGAGATTAAAATAACTGGTTGAAATAATTTAATAAAAACCCTGACGGGACTCAATCATTCAGTTTGTTGAATTTATAAGCCACCACCTAAGTAGTATTTTAAATATTCAAAACATTATTTGGATATCGTGTAGTCCACTGCAATTACCGGGCGTATCCCGTAGCATATCCTGGGTAAGTTTTCTAAAATGATTGACTTGAATGTCTTAGGAGAAATCACTCAAATGCTGATTGCTTGTAAATTGTACGTTTAAATGTAAAAATGCTGGGATAACTAAAAAGGTTTATATTACCACTTTCTTAAAAAGCCATCTCTTTTTTTTTAAATCATATCATAACGATTGAAGAAAAGCACAAGTCCACAAAACCCGTTAGACTGCTGTCTTGAATGATGCATTTTTGACTAATAATACTTATATTATTGTAATGATAATCGTTATTCACTTCCTGTGCCGATAAGTCCCTCCTAGAAACCTGATAATACCGTATCGATTTATATACAAATATAGATTATTTTGATTTTGTCATTCGACTGGTTATGTTACTATGTGTAACGCGTTTTTGTCCCTTGGAGTAGCATCTTCAGGCTTGTCAGTGATTTTGTATCCTTTAATAGTTTAAAATGATTGGAATATCCTTGCCACACATTCATCAAATGTTTTAATACTATCTGGTACACACATACTCTGTAGTAATAGTTCTAGAAACACATTATGAAATTCGTTAAATATTTAGGATCTTATATTAACTTTCCCTGTATTCTCAAAAGCGAAATAATTAATTTGTATGGCTTCGAATATTAGATAATTATATCCGATCGTGCTACGAAGAAAATACTTGGCTCGGCAAAAAATCAGTATTTTCACTGGGTACGTTTCATAAATATATCATTGACATCTCAAAACAAACAAATTTGTTTTATTTGTAAACATTGAAATTCCACGCATATTATATTGGTGAGTGGCCTATGGTTATTTGGGTACACCAAGGAGACATCTGTTGTTGGGAGCGATTTCGAAATTCCTTCGCGCCGGTCATATTAAATTGTAGCAAAAAAAATCACCTCCGGAAACACCTTCACACTTACCGACTATCGCGCAGGGCGGCCTAACCTAACCGGTTACCGTTGTCTCGGAAATCAAATTCATCGTTCTTTTACCGGCACTTATTGCCCTAAAACAAAGTTAATTGTGAAACATGAAATAACAGTACGACCAGAGCAAGTGTCACAGATTACCCATACTTCAACTCATCGTTATGCGTGATGCATTTTCTTGAATAATCAACAGCAATTTTATAATTCAAACGATTTTTTTTGTTGTAGCAAGGATTAATCTTAAATATTTAATTGCTATTCATATTTCACTTTCTTATTGGCAACTCCATCTATATAGTAATTATATTTTTAAATATCCGGTGAAATTCATACGAATATATGCAAAGAATAGAAACGTACATAAGTTAAACTTTTCAATCGTGAAAATTATCATTTTGCGGGTATCGGGATATTTTACTTGGGCTTGAATTATACGACGAGAAACCGCTAACATATTTTGCCAAAAGTCATCAGAAAAGATTAACATCTGAACAGCTGTATTATTCTATAGCACAAAGCAAAATTAAGCTCAAGTTCTGCCATCGCAATAGAATTCGGTGAAAAAAACTGCCGCAGTGGTAAAATTTAACTATCAATATCTTATTTTTTCGCCTATCATCAATGGGACACAATGATAGTAATAAGATGTTCGAAAAAAATGCGTATTTTCTATACGATAAAATCGTCTGTAACTCTTTTAACGTAAATAGCTATACTTTGTGCTGGTCATACTACGACGTTGTTCATTCAATATCGTTTGATATTAACATAGATATATTTTTCAAAAGCTTAGATAAATGTTATCCACCTTTTCAACGCCCGCCGCCCGCCCGTTTTGATTACTTTCATATGAATAATAAATAGACTTGAAATCGCATGGGCACTTTTGCCTGCTAAATGCAGCTGTGAGGATGATACAACATAATATTACCAAAGTATAACAATGTTCTTTGGGCGGTTCCGTTCCATTAGCGGGCGTCAATCAGGGAGCATCTGACGAGAATTGAAAGATGTGCGTTAAAAATCGAAAGGCGCGCTGAAATTTTCACATACTTTTTTTTCATCGATACTCGTTACAATGAATAAAATTAAAGCGCACCTAACTAAATGGTAACACTATGAAGAATCACATAGCCATTCAGTTCAGTTGCTCGTTGATGGTTGAATCCTTTTTTTTTAATTGAAGATAGATGAGAAAAATGCCATATATCCAATCGACTCTTTTATCGAATCGAATTTTAAGTACTGTGTGGTTTATTTGGAAGAAAAAACTTTATTTTCTTCACAATAAAACAATTCATATAAATATTACCGCTACACATATATCGTATATGTTTATTTTTTAAAATCGTCACTTCTGCTAAATGCCTTTATCCAATCCTCAATCTTTAAATTATGGATGGACTGGAGTTATCCAACATACAAAATCGGCGATAAATATTAAACCTTTAATAAATTAATTCAATTTACAACCATTGCCATACATTTTGACACATCTAAAATCTTTTCAGTTATCTCAGAATGAACTGTGTAAGAAATAGAATATGTGCAGCGAAGAATTTTCAGCTTGGAATTTACATATACATACTCGCTACCGCGAATGCATACTTCACCAATAATATATGACTGCCTGTTAAAATTCATACATGATCATTGCTCTCTGAAATTTCCTTCAGAACCAAATGAGTTATTAATCATTAATCAGCGGATCAATTGCATCAGCAAACCTTGAAAACATATTCTGGATTGGTACGTATTTTTATCGTGAAGTCAAATAATAATGTTCATTTACCATTTATTTAAATGCAGAAAACTTTTTCCGAAGACCTTTCCCGTCGAAATTCAAATCTTGCTTCCGTAGCGAAAGTCGTGTAGATGGAAACATTGTCAAATGTGCCCATTTACATAATGTATTCTCTGGAACATTTAGCAAGGATGATTTCTTTGAAATAGACTTGTCAAACATTACATTTATTTAGAATGTGACATGAAGTTTACGATTGCTTTATTCAAAAAGCTCAATAATATCAAACACCCAATCGATTCAAATGAAAGTATGTTTGTAGCCAATAAATAAAGCGGTCCTCGTGTCAAAGATATGTATATATCTCGTTTTGTTGAGTTGCCAAAAACGTTCGCTGAATATTTATTCGCAAAAATTCGCCGCACAGAAATATCATTCGTTCATAGATTTCCTCGCAGATTGTACATGTCATATTCTCAGAATGCCGAGTTCCGCGGGCTTGTTTACCGATTACCTCCGTAATAGGTCTCGCTAAAGACAAACGCATCGCATGGTTATTAAAATCCGAGTTTTCGGAACATGAAAATTATGATCCAACGTGGTACAATTCCCCGTAAATTTGTATGGACGTAATGTTCGATTCAAAACATTCCATTCTGTCGCCAGTTCATTAAATATTAAAATGCTATGCCATGTATGTATATAAAAACACCTATACTTAATTTGTGACGCAACATTTTCCAGTATCACAGCATTTCTGTTTGAACAACGTAAATTATACAAGAAAATATACAAACTTACATTCTTATATATAAAACCGAAACGGCGTATGTATGTCTGTGGGTCTGTAATTCCCTTTTGCATTGTTGGTCATTTGTTGCATATATTGTCAAGTTGCCATAAAAACGAATATGAAAGAAAATATGTTTGAATTTTTTCGGCGAAGACATTTAGTCAAAATGTAATAAATTAGTCTTCTACTGAACTTTACCCGGCTTTTATTAATATAATAATGTTTATTATTTACGTGAAGGTATTATTTGACATTTCTTTGACAGCAAATTAGATTTTTTCCTTGAATTTGGACATTTTAATGGGCGAGAATGGGGCTGTCATGAAATTAAATAAAGTTTGTGATTTTATTTTAACTCTATTTTGGATGTTAGATTTTGTGATATATTTTTGTCGAATGATATAACATTAAATAATTATTGGTCGCTTAGTCCGAGCGACGCCGGGTAGCAATACTAGTATATATGTATATATACAGGGCTTTTTCCATTTAACGCGGTGGAACGGCGTTCCGGCACCTTTTTTCACAGATTTCAAAATCAATTAGACGAAATTGTTCTCAAATGATATTTGAATATAATTTCATTTAGTAAAAAGGTTGACATGAAGTGAGTTTCGGCATCTTTTTTTCCAAAAAAAAACCATGTATATATAATATTATGCTCTTAAAATTCATCCTCCTGTGCAGGAATCGCAGCATAATTCTTTGGCGTCAGCCTTATAGAATTCTAATCTCAGGCAAGAAAGGCACTTTGCATATCGCCGTCTTAATTTTCAAATTACGTTTTACGGAAAGAATCAGACGGAAAAGGAACAATGCGACTTGGTTTAGTACGTTAGTTTTTAGCGCGCCTATTTATACAACCAAAGGACACAGTTCTTTGTATTATTACTTCAGTCGAAAGGTTTTTTCTGTCACAAACAACGACCACATATCACTTTTCATTAATCTAAAATTCACAGAATTTGCGGCTATTTTTGCAATTCAATTAATGTCGCGGACACAAATATGCCAGTCGGCCGCGTGCGATGCACTATTTTCGCGGTGGGGAATACGAGCACATGTCGCCAAGTGCTTTTTATGATTGACACTTTATTTTTATTTCTTTATTTCTATTTTTCCTATTGACCTACTTTCAACATTGGAAAAAGTACTTTTTTTAACCCTTGGACAGTGTTGTTAACTTGATAACAATAATTGAGACTATTCATAATATTTTTACAATTATAAATTTTTTTCTTTTAAAATCTAGACCGTTCGATAATAATTGTGTAAACTAACATGTTATATCAGTATGAAATAAAACAACATTTAAACTTTACCGGTGTAACGATTCAATCAGCATTGTAACATAAAATAAATAAGCTTCCAAAATCTTCTACGGTGCAACATTTTTACAATATATTGATTGCATGGCAATGCTCACATTTCACAGCTGTAATATATGTGTCTGCCATTCTCCTCTTCTATTTCCTTAGTCATATGATTTAACTATCTTCTCTTTAAAAAATAAAAATAATTAAACATTTTTAGTACTTTTTCCACATGAGATTTATTTCATCAGGACCGGTTTCGCTCATGGCGAGCATTATCAACTGATAAGGAATACAATAAAACAGTGGTATTTATGCAAAAGTTAAGTATGAAAACAAGGTATGACAAACAATTGGTAAATCAACTAAGCAAATAAAATAAAGCAAATTACAAGAAAAATAGACTAAAAATAAAATGTTCAAGACCTCTTACCTTAACCTCTAACCTCTTAGATCAATAGAATTCAGTTATCACTGCATTTTGACATAAAATGTATTTTCACTGCAGTTTCTTTAAATTCCATTTTGATTTAGTCTCCATATTCTAATGATTAATCCTTGAAACCGGACGTTGAGAATTTCATTATATTTGATGACCAATACTCTCCTCCAACAAAAAATCTATTTCAACTACTAATAGCTTCTAGGATATGAATTTGACTTCTACTTCAGATTGCGCCAGGTAACGTCCTTATCGTCTTGAGAATTTATTCGCAGAAACAATAACCAACGAAAAAAAAAACTATTTGATATATACCTCAGTAGGTACCTAGATTTTTTTGTCAAACCATTATAATATTTACTACCAGCGACTAGCAGACAGATCTGCGCAATAATCCCAATCCATCACACCGCATTGTTTGTATAAATATAAACGTTATGATTGCACGCTTTTCCATCATGATTTTTCGTTTATTTTATTTGATCGATCTTGATTATTGTTAATGGATAATAGTCTAAATATTACTTGCGAAGATTTCGGTGACGTGTACATTAAACACAAAATATAAAATTAAAAAGCACACTAGTGTTCATCACGAGTCATGCTATTTCCTTTCACCTACGGCAAGATTTTAGGTTACGTCATTTTTCGTTGTTTAATAATACATTAATTTAAATAGCTCTTGTAGACTTTTCTTTGTGCCCTTGTGCTTGGGATATTTACCTCATTTTCTTAACAGCATATCAATCCTTTTATAAGCGCTCTTATATCGATGAAAGATAATACGGACAACTCAACGTATTTTAGTAATGGTATATAATACGATATCTATTTCATTTATGCAAACAGTTTTGTGTAGCGTACGAAAATTTCTATCACTATGCAAAGACTTTTCAACTGAAAAAATGTACTGTATGAGATTGAATCGTTCTCCAAATATTCTGTATTTTATTTAAGATTATTATTGTACTAAATTTCTTATAATATTCTTTACATTTTATAGATTAAATTTTGACTATTATAACATATTTGAATTAATTAGGTATTTCGACTGAGGGTGCTTGATGGAATTTCAATATCAAATTAGAATTTTTTGAATTTTATACTTTTCCATGAGTTTTGTCGTTAACGACCCGGGTTTCGCCTTTCGGCATCTTCAGGCATTCCAAGTGCACGGATGTACTTGAACTGACATGATATTTGAATTGTTTGAGTTTTGTCGCTAACGACCCGGGTTTCGCCTTTTGGCATCTTCAGGCATTTCAAGTGCACGGATGTACTTGAACTGACTACTTGTCAGAAGATGCCGTAAGGCGAAACCCGGTTCGTTAGCGACAAAACTCATGAAAAAGTACAAAATTCAAATTTGATATTGAAATTCCGTCAAACACCCTCAGTCGAAATCATATAACATTATTATTTTAACAAATTTTTATTTCCGACTCATCTCGGTATGATATGATGAACGACGTTTAAAACTGTAGAATTTGTTTATAAAAAGCAAACATACATAGAACCGTGACAATACCTGTGTTTTTCCGTTGAAATTACCCAAGTTATTCTGCGACACAAATGACTGGATGGAAAATTGTGGAGGTTGTCCCGTCGGCTGTGCAAAATTTCGCAAGTGTTATAATAATTAATTAGAACAGCATGTATCCACACTACTCCGCCCTGCGGACTTCGTATTATTCCTTGCCTCGCCCTCTCTGCAAACACTCCGGCACCCGAGCGATTACCCCGGTATTGCGCATCGTCTTGCCTCCGCCGCTCGTACCTGCTCGAGATTTCCACAACTTTGCTAAAGAGTATCTCTCCAACTAATTGACGAGCATTTCAGCACTATTATATCTCCCGCTGTCGGGCTAATAGGGCTGAAAAACTAAGTGACATGACTTATGACGGACATATATTTCAGCATTTTCCTTCCTCTTGTTCTACATAGACATTTCCAAGTCAAATTTTAAGCTTGATTATATCTGATTGAACTTCTTATATCAACCCAGTGGCCTTTATCATAGAATACTTTTTGTGAAAAATCTAATTACCTTTTATCACATTTAAGATTTGTGAACTGTCACTTATTGTTGGAAAGACACTTTTTTGTACTATTTCCACATATAATCTTACATAATACGATAAGAAAAATAACAATGTATTTTAGTTCTACATAATTTATGTAGAACTAAAATACATTGTTATTTTTCTTACCGTAATATAATGGAGTTCTACCAAGTAAATGCCTACTCAATCAATAATCTTACATAGATCTGCACATTCTCCGCTCGTCGCGAGCAATATCATCTTGTGATGTTAATAATTTATAATGCGCGCGATCAGTAGATAATTTTCGCAATGAGATTAACCGTTCATGATATTTATTTAATTATTTGTGAAAGTATTACAAAACAATACGTTTATATATGTCGGTTTATAAAATAATTAACGAGGTTTTCTGGAATAACATTAGAATAGTTAATTAGTATACGGAGACATTTTTCGTACGGACCACATTTGCTGATGGCTAAAGCTGTTAACCGAAACAGTCTACAAATTTGATGCCACTATTTAGATGAGCCTTTCAATTTGTGAGACGTCGTAACTTCTCGACCTCTTTTTCACTGTCACATTTGCTTTCGATAAATGTAAACCCTCAACGCCGGGGTGCTTTCAAGGGAAATTGAACGCCAAAACTTTTTTTTTTAATGTTTGACAAACTTCGGCGCTGGAAATCGGGTCACTCCGTTGAGCATTTGCAAGGCGTTACGTAAAAACTCCGCGAGGTCTTGCTTGCTTACTTAATACCGACACTTACCCTACTGTGGAAAATTACTTGGCCATCCCCCCGTCCCTTCGCGCACTACACTACCCACCTGTGTGCAAAGCAAACATACTTCCGTCGCCCTCTTTAATTAGACGTCCATTTATTTTTACATCGTCCTACATCATCGATAATTCGTTCCAGTGTGAGGCGCTCCAGTTTGTTTTCTTTTTCTTTGCGGGCGAGACGTGTCGACGCTCAGTGGGTCGAAAGTTACGGGATACGGTCAAATCGCATTTAGGCATTTAGATGTATAAGATCTCGTCTACAGACCCAAATAAAGAGAAAAAAACTTTTGCTATTAAAAATAATAAACGTAAAACAGCAGTCATTTGTTTTGATAAATACGCCTGATAACGTCGCATTTTTTTTTCAAAAATAAATTTCACATAATTTTTTCGCAAATCCTTATGATCTTTTTCAAACATGATACACTTCTACTCTCAACTTAACCGTTTTTTAAATGTTTTCTCATTGCTCAAAAAATAATTACTTCATACCTCCGACACTATTGAAAGAAGTGTACATAATATTTTTCAATAAACTGTATTAGCGCAGAGATAAAATAAATATTTCAAACTTTATAGAAATTTTAAATGAAGAATGAAAAGATAATTTAGTTTTAAAAAAAGTGATATAATTGTGTACCATCATGGCGGATCCTTCGATCTCGTCTTCCAAAGTGTGTAGAAATGTCTCACTACCGGCTGGTACTCAACCGCCTGAAATCATTAGAAGGACATGCTCCGAAAGGTGAGAGAACCGACAAACACTTCATGGAAAATCCATTTCATGTTCCTTCCATGATTGCTTGACTGCGATTACATTGACATGATAAAACTGCTAATTAAAAGTGATAACAATAATTATAACGATATCTACTGCCACCGGTGCAAAAACGCCAATCAACTGTGGTCTAGTGGAAATTTTCACCAATATCTTTTTTTTTTCAATTTAATATTTGTAATCTTAGTGTCTTTTCTCCTCGTGTTGACTCTAGTTATAAAACTGTAGCAACATTAGTAACATGTATTGTTTTAACTTTAAAGTGTTTTTCTCTTTCTTGAATATGACATTTTGAATATCCAAATTTTAATTTTTCTAAATTTAAAAATATGAATGAAAACTTCTTGACTGTTGAAATCTTTAATATCTGATCGAGGAATAATAGTTTTTGGTTTTAATAGTTTAGTAACATGTTATTTTTCTTTTTCTTATAGTGATGCTGAGGCAGTTGGCGGTGGTCCTGTCTTGCCTGGTGGACCTTCGGGTGGCTCCAGCAATTCCAGTCTCTCATCCAAGAGCAATGACAGCTCACACATTGAGAATCACGGTAAGGCTTGTAAGAATTTCATAAATATTGAAAGAATTCTATAAATATTATACATCCATTTATTATAATGTACAATAATTTATTTCCATCAGGTTCCCAGTCAGAATGGTCTGATGAAGACGAAGATTCTTCACTGCCGTGGTCTGCTGTCGCTCCCCCAGAACTTTTGGCGACAATGTCAGCTCTCGCAAGAAAGAGACAAGATCTTATACACGGTGAGCTAATCCATTATTTGTCATTAATTAAATACCAAGTGTGCTGAATCTTTTTCAGTTTGAGAGTTACTTACTTTCATGATACACTGTCATTTGAGGAAATAATGCAACAAAATATTAATATTTATTTTTAATTTTTTTACAAATTGATTGCAAAATCAATTTATGAAGCTATCCATACTGGGACTTGTAAATACTTTAATCGAAACATATAATTGACCACTCAGCTAAAGGCCCTCCCATAATCCATAGTGCCGAATTAATGTTAGTTGAAAATTGGTGTGACTATTTTTCCCATTTAACTTGACTCCATTCTTGACCCACAATAATTTTTAACACCTTATCTTGTCTTTAATTTTAATGACGATTAATTCTAAGTATTTCACCCGGCCACATCATTAGTGATGAAAAGGGATATCTTTTTAATTATGATCAGATCAATTCTATTTATTATTTTTGGTCGAATAGTTTACTAGCTTTCAAATGAATAATAATATCCATTTTATTTTTCACTTTAACTCATTGTATTGCTTCATTTACCTACCAGAATTGATATCATCGGAGGCATCCCATGTGCGCTGGCTTCGAGTTCTCAGAAGAGTCTTTTTAAATCCACTGCAGCGGTCAGGCAGTACCCTCCTTCCGTCGACTGAACTGAAGAACCTTTTCCCAAATCTTCCCGATGTACTACAAAGGCACAAAAGATTGGCCCAGGACCTCAAGAATTTGAAAGCTAATGCTGCCACAGTTAGAACCAAACCATTGGCTGAAGCTTTAGTTACCACTGTAAGTTTATATCTTTTTCCTTAACTCATTTTTATAAATTGATCCAAATTGAATGGTCAAATAAAAACATCGTTGTGATTTTCAGTTAGGCGAAGCACGCTACGCTGGGGCGTTGGCCAAATTCTGTGGAGGACAGGGATTGGCTTTGGATGCTCTCCGAGAGCGCAGGAAAAGAAACAAAGAGCTGAATGCTTTCCTAGCTAGGAGTGAACAAGATCCACTTTGTGCCAGACTACGGCTACAAGATTTACTCGCATGCGTTTGGCAAAGGTTTGTTGAAAATAAATTAATCTCCAGTGGCAATCAAGCTCAGTTGCCTTTGGATTTATGTATATTAATGTTTTCTTTTTTTCTGTTTTAGGTTAACTAAATACCAATTACTTCTTGAAGGAATTGTGAAGACAGCCGGTGCCGAAGAAGATTTAGAACCGCAAGCTTTGGAAGATGAAGATTTTGCCAGGGTTGCCCATGTTTTAAATTTAGCCAAAGACGTTCTTCACACTGTGAACACAGCGATCAAGACAACCGAGAATGACCACAGGTATGTCGAAACCTACAAATTGTAATGGCCTTTGTTTTGTCTCATGTTTGCTAGGCTTACAATACTTTCTACTTTAGATTCATCATCGATTTAAAGATTCTCGACCGTAAAAATATAATTCAATATCATTACACCACTTTATTGTTTATCTGTTTAGGTTAAAGAGTATCCAATCAAAATTAGAAGTGCGAGGAGCTGGTGACGTGGAATATGGTGAAGAATTGAAGAAGTTTGACCTCACGAAACACAGTCTCGTGATGGAAGGAACCCTCAGCATCCGAATGGAGTATAATAAGCGAGTTAATGTTCTGGTTGGTTTAATTTCTTTACTTCTAATGTTCGAACTTATATCTATCTACTCATTGCATGCACAACCATATTCCCAAATTTACTCAAATACAATCAAATTCTACACTTCTAGTGTGAGATGATTAAGCAAAGCTTTTAGCATTAATACTCTGTTAATTACTGAATATTTTGAGTTGATTATATTGCATAGCCTGGGGAAAATGACATCTTTATTGATATATACTTATCAATAAAGATGTCATTTTCCCTTTTAATTAATATTACCTAAACACTCGATCACTGTATCTGTTGCTATTTTTCAGGCTCTATTACTGAGGGAATGCCTGGTTCTCCTTCATACAGACGGAGAAAGATATGTTCTTAGACCTGTCCCTCAAACAAGCACACCCTTTAGTCCGGTTATGAAATGGTAAGCCATACAATTAATTACTTTTGAAAATTACACATGGTAAAATTTTGAGGAAATATTAATTACATGTGTATATTTCTTTTTCCAGGAATACAGCTCTTTTCAGACCAAACGCTGCATTGAAAAATGGTTTCTTTTTAGTCAATATCGAGAACATGCACATGTATGAATTATCCGCCGCCTCACCATCAGAATATAACACGTAAGCTACATCATCATGTTATTGATGATTTTTTTCATCATTTTTCTCACACCAATTGTCTATTATACCTTGTCTGTGGCTTTCTAATTTTGATAGAAACAACGCTGTTTGTTTTACGATTTTATCAATTGGCTATGCTTGCGATGAGCAAAACCGGTCCTGATCTTTATCAGAATATGTGTGGAAGTAGTACTATACAATATGTTTTTTGATTTATTTATTTAAATGTAATGTAACCAAAAATTTACATTTAAACTTAAAGTTATTATCTGTTATGCCCATACCAGAAAAAAACTTACACATTTTGCTTTTACTCCATGTATAGTTTTATGATTGAACTAGCAATATCAGTTAAAACACATCTTTTTTGTTTTGATTTGAAGCTTTTAATTCATCTGCTTTTTACCTGTTTTCTTTTATGTAGCTGGAAAAAACATTTACGGGAAGCAGCGAAAGCTTTGGAAGGAAAGGGAGGTACAACCGATGAAGGACCTCCTCCTCCTCTTCCATCAGCACCTCCACCGGGTAATTAATGCCATACCTTGCTCTTATAAATTATGTTTTAATGATAGCTTAAACAAATTCAATTAACCACTTCCCCGGCAAATTATTTTAACAAAAATGTTCCAAAAAAAATCTATTTTTATTATTTTAATTTGAAACATATAAATATTATTTTTACTAAAAAAAAAAAATTTGTTTTTTTTTACCCTTCGAAGTCTATTTTTTATATTTTTTTCTTAGAATATTATATGTACATATTATATACATAATACCATATCATGAAATAGTCTCTTACAATGTCAGAAATCTTTAAATTACATGAAACACGTATTTGTGAAAGCCGAAAATCGAACGACAATTTTATAATGCTCTTATGGGCGCACACGTATTTGCGTGAGTGCCAAAATTGGAACACTATTGTTTTACACGTATTCGTGTGAATGCTGGGAAAGTGATTAATAAATGATAAAAACAGCTATATCCTGCGAATCTGAAACATCCTGAAAATCTGACCAAACAGCTCTATTAAAATAAAAACCATCATATGAGATTTTCCTCATGCCCATAAATAATTTCGAAGATTATTTAGGCAGTGATAACATTAAAATAGAATTTTATAGCGATCGCATAAAATTATTATTTGAATATTCATTATAAACTGAATACTGATGCATACATATGATGGGTAGCAAACAGATTGAGTAATCAACAGTCACCCTGCGACTTAGTAGGTAGAAACTTTCTAATATCATTTTATTGAATTCATATTCATTAGTTTCAGTGACCACCACAGTGGAAAGCGTATCGAATGGTAGTGGCACACCGGATGCTTCATCTGTTCCAGCTGATGAAGGAAGCAAACCAAAGCCAGTTTCGAATGAAGATGATGGCAACCAAGTTAGGTGAGGCAATCAAGTTAACCATATCCTATCTATTATGCAATATTAGTCATAAGAGGCATTTTGAATCAGCTGTATTGTGTGAAGATTTATTGTTGGTTGTAATGCAGTTGTTGAAATAGTAAAACCTAAAATTTCTAATTGAAATTCTAGCGGTGCCCTCCAATCAGTTGTCGGTGAGGAAGAAGCAGGTCTTCCCAACGAGGAAGGAAAGAGATGCTCTAAACTCCTCGCACCTGAGGAAATCTCTATTGCTGCTCCACCCACCACTATGACTGCATATATTCAGCTCACACCAGAAGGTTATTATACACTGCTTTATTCTAAACTTTCTGATGGAAAACTTAAATTTCGCCAGAATAGAAGAATTCAAGTAAATATAAGGCTACTAGTGTTGCATGACTCATATTCAAGCCTAAATATTTTTTCAGTTCACTCATAAAAATACCTCTTTGATCAGAGAAGGATTCGAGAGTTTCCTCCTAATAAATACCAACCTTACCTTACCTTTATTTATTTACTCATCCATTTTAGAACGCCTGCGCCGTGCTGAAGAAAAAGTTACCATGGCATTGTCAGAGACCGCAGAAGCAGTCAAATTGGTTACTGGTAATCCAAGAAATCATTTGAAGGCATCAACAGAACAACTCGTCGGAAAAGAATTCAATCTACAAAGTGATGATCTTGATGTAGATGAAGCCACTATGAGTACAGAAAATTTGGTCATGATTGCCCAAAGTCACGGTTAGTTTTAAAACATCATATTTTTATTCCAAACCATCATTTTAAATTCAGAAAGAATCAAAATTGAGTAGTATAAAATTAATCTGACATTACAACTTTACTGCCAAGGCGTCTATATTATGAAATTTTTGCACTAGTACAAATGATAGTCAGTCGTGGCTAGATTTCACTTAATTTGTTGATTTTTTTTTCCTAAATTCAAATCATCCATAATTTTTCTGTAGATATGAACGCTATACTGGTTATTTCATTAGATATTCACCTATCTTTCATATTTTAGTTAACAGTCTTACTGAAGTTCTTCTCCGGGCATTGAGAGTCAACTCATCGGAGTGCTCAATGTCTCGGTGCGGAATCCATTCTGATTACGGTCTCTGCGACTCCTGCTCACAACAATCTTCAAAATATTCCACCCTCCGAAGTTTGAAACAAACCAACGGAAGTAATAAATCATTCGACACCAGTGATATACAAGACAGTGACCAAAAGCATGACAGTGATTTGGAATTGAAGCGGCGTGACAGTCGGTTGGATGATGCCGAACGAACAGTTGACAGTATTATTGTTGAAAATATAGGAGAGAGCAGCACCGATCCCGTAAATGGTATGCTTGTTATCAATATATAAATATTTTGTATACTGCGATAAAAGCCAGTCAGTTGCATGTGATCATTTATATTACAGTTAAACGAGGATTTTGCACGTGTCGTTCGCTATACATACTTTGAATTATTGAGTATTTTTTTTTTCTTCGTTCCGTTGCCATGAAATTTCGATTATGTAATAGATTATTTCAAATGTAATGAAGGTTCTAATTACTCAGTTACTCAACCTCTCTTTCAAACAGAGTAGTGATAGAAAAGATAGGACTAGATAATCGCTCTCGCTACTTCACGTTTCTAGAATCAGATGGGTGTGGGAGGGAATTTCAGAGAACACAGACATCCATGCCTCCTAATGGAAATCAATAATTCGATTTAAAAATGAGGTTGAGACTGAGAATAAAAAAATAAAAATTCTATATTCTATTTCAAAAAACATGTACCAAATGAAGCATTTTATGTTTATTTGTTTAAACCCAATGGTTGTGGATCAAATAAATCTATACCACTTCATACATTATCATGAATATTTCGAAGTCATTTAGATTCTTACAGTTCCCACAAAGTATTTGTTTTCGAAAACTTTGCAAATAACCCAATGCTGTTTATCGATATGAAAATAGAATAATCACGTTAGAAGCAGAGATGTAATATTTCATTTTGACCACTTTCAGATATGGAATCGAGTAAAGTATCAGCGTCAGGATTGGGCTTGAGGCGAACTCTAAGTATATTAGAAAGGCGACTCATTTCCTGTGAAAGAGAAAGAGAGGTTCTCCGAGCGAGGCTTCAACAGGCTGATAATAGAATTCATCGAATGCACCAACTGCATAAAGGTTAGTACAATCATTCATTTATTCCTTAGCATGAATGATTGTACTATGAATATATCATTTATAAAACAAAGACAGATTCATTTCTGATTGGCCATTAAATATTCTTTTTTTGTTTAATTCAAATGAATTTATTGATAAAACAAAGGAATATATTTCACCTACATCATAACAGAATACTATGAAATTCATTATGTTTTTTTCTTTCTTAGAACTGTGATTGTTTATCAGCACTTTGTTTATGGGCCCTTTTAATTACTTTAATAATTAACATGTTATTTCGCATTTAAAGGCCAATTAGACAAAGCACATTATTATGCATTGTCCTAATACATATTCACTTTTAAGGTGTTCACTGTCAATACTTGGTGGAAAGGCATTATAATAAAAATGTACTAATACATATTATCACAAATACTGACCGAAGTCGGGTGGAACCACTAGTATTTCATAGATCCTTTACTGTGTTTTTTTTTTGCAGATTGTTTGCATAATGAAGAACCTGTTAAGCAAGACACCTGCTTACAAGCTCTTACTGCAAATTCAACGGTAAGTTGCAAAAATTTTAATTCCATAACACTCGGTTTGATTCACTATTTAGAAATGATAATTTTTTAAGTCAATGGTATGGTGGCATAAATTGTGATATTTTAACTACTTGGCCAATCATAAGTGCCTTCAATGAAATAAGAAATCTATTTCATTTTCTTTCAAGCCTCTAACCATTATCAGTTTGGTTTTTAATAATTTTATGATTTAAATTTAAATCAGACATTTTTTTCAGTCTTAGTAAATTTTTGGCAGATTTGATATGGTCCAGTCAAGGAAAGGTTGAAAATCGCAGTATGTATTAATGTATTTTATTTCACTTTTTAGGATCAAAGCGGAGGCGAAGGATGAATGTTGAGCGAATCAAAAATATTGGAAATATAAATTTGGAATACAACAAAAGAAATAAAACAAAAGTCATGTCAGCATGCTGCATCTCCTGTTCATCTTGCGAGGTGTATGGTAAAATAATTCTTTTTGGCGGCCACACTGAATCGACACATCAAATTCACCGTATTCAAAAGTAAAAGAAAACTCAATTATGTGGGTAACTGTATTCTTGTGGCAATTATATCTATCTTTATTGAATAGGACGAAAGCCAAATTTTAACAAACCATCTGTATTAAATGTATATTTTTTAGAATATAATTACCTACTCATTATACAATAAAATCATGGCGTTGTTTCTGTTTTTTTGATAAAAATTTACACAAACTCTTTCATACTAATACTAAATAATCACTTTACTATTTTAACATACAAAGGTAAAATGGACACTATTGTATATTGTGGAGGCGTAATTATTGTCAATACATATATTAATAATATACCAGTGTAACATGACATATCGATTATTTCCCGACAAAATATGGTAACCGCTAGAATTGAAGACAAAATTAGGCTAAATATAATGTAGTATTTATTTAGTATGCATATTCATCTGATAGTTTCAATTTAATAAGGTATTATAGTAGTAAGTTGATCAATTTATCTTTGTAGCACACAACAAATAAACAAATACGTCTTACCATCTTATGGCGGGGGTGTTTCGATCTTTGCTGTGTTCAAATCCTCGAACATTCTTAGTCACTGATAAAACTCGCCAAATCCAAATGATTACATATCATTTTTCCACACCCTTGTGTTGCATAATAATGAAGAAGCTTCACTTTTCGTAGTGTAATTTTATCTTAAATATCGCCTGAATAAACAAGACTAGGTCTGCTAACGGTACTAAATATTTTACTAGTATAGTCATGAAAATGAAAACTGTTTACATACATTATAGCTTGTGGTAGTTAATCTACTAATAAAAATGCATTTAATTTCAATTATTGCAAACATCCACTTTACTTTTAAATCATCAGAGTGTATCTGAAAATTTTATGTGGTGAGAAAATGGCTGCCGACAGTAGATATTTCCAATTATATTTGCTAGCCTTTTTATAAATTGTTTTTCTCTTTTGTTTTTCCAAGTAAAAATATTACACAATTATTTTTGAACATAATTTTAACTATTGTTAGTTTAAAAAATAAGAATGCTTTAATATGCAGTGTTAGTTGAACGTCTAAATTGTACATATGGAATTGGACTTTTAGATTTTTTACGTCTTTGAGAGACAGTCTAAAAAAGCTTAATAAAAGGTTATTTGTTATGATTTGATTTTATAAAATAAATCAAATGATGCGAACCTACAATTCATCATTATGAGCAGCCTTTTATTGATAATTTTGATAATAAATTGAGTATAGTAATAATAATAATTGTATGACATTATTTATGTTAAAATATTATAAAAATTAAAACTTAATAAATGCTTATTCCAATACACTTCGACCCTGATTACCTTCTCAAACATGCGAAGGCGGTAGACCAAATACTTTTTTTGCTAGATATATTGTGCTCGGCTATTTTGACTGCCAATTACAAAAATGTAACATCAATTGCCATTATGAATTATATTTATTACAAAAGTGAAATCAACACCTTTTTGATTAACGCGACAACTGATTGCCTACTGACAAATGCAAAAATATTGTTACCAAACCCTGGCCAATAGTCCACGGTCACTCACGGTCACTCATTATGCTTCCGTTGACTTTCAAGTCATTTGTACATATGAAGAGATTCTGAAGGGTGATTAGAAAATAAGTTTAATAATTGCTCCCTGAATGAGCTGTTATATATTATGTATTAAAATTTAGTGATCAAAATTAGTTGTTTGCTTGGGAGGCGACAGCACTAATAAAAAATAGTTAGTTACTGAAATTAATTTTGTTAAAAATTTTATTAAATCACATTCTTTCATAATTAGATGACTGACACTTAGAAGTGGACAACTTTTGCTATTGTTGAATATAACATACCTTATATGTGTAATAAATAAGTCTCGTTTTGTAACATGGAATTGTAAAAGTGTCTTTGTATAAAGTATGTGTTAAAAATATTGTCTATAAAATAATATATTTTGTAATAACGTGTCGTTTCATAAATAAAAATGATGGATGTTTTGCATTCATCAAAAATTCCAGGATGAATGATAATACGTGGAATGATATGTTAAAAGTGATATAATTAGAACTGAAGTATACAGTGTTGTCATTATGACGTATTAGAATAAAATTAACATAGCTGAATAAAACCAATACCTCAATTTGGCAAACACCGCAGAGTTCAAAGAGAATTGAAAATGATTGTGAAAAAAGCATCCTGAATACGGGTCTGAAAATGATATCATTTTCCTCTGGAATCAGTTGTCATGACGGGTGATTGCCATAATAGAATCAGTTTCAAACTATTGTACGCCCAGAAACAGTTTGCACTTATTAGGCATTTCAGTATCATAATAATGCTTTCTAGTCGGATTTTCAGTTAAATGCCCGTTTATTTAATTCTGTAAATTTTATGTCCTACATTTAACAAAAAGTCCAAACACAAATAGCAAAAATATGGGGCACGTCCAGATGTGAGAAATTTTTGGCAAGAATTAAAAAATATATACTGTTTTTCTACTAACTTGTAACCAATAGTTTGAGTACACGTAGATAGCATTGTTAAAATATAATATAACACAACTACATCGTTCACTTTTGCAAAAATATCTTTCAAATCAGAGCTGGTTTCTGATTTCATGTAATGTAATAAAGTATTTATGATACAATATAGTAATATTTAATCTATAAAGTATTATTGCAAAGGCATATTTAAATGTTTGTTTTATACTATAATTGTTAAACTTATTAATAACATTCATTTTGTAAAAAAGTGCAGTATCATTAATGCTTCAATAAGGTGACGGTCTCAATACCGTATGCAACCATTGTTTTCCTGCCCTACATGGATTATATGCTGGAAAAAATAAGCTGATGATAATCGTATGAAGGCAGGTACATCTGAAACTGATTTATCATTTAAAAACTATTTTATTTGATTTAAAAAAAATTATCCTCATGGCTTGAGTGAAAAGGTTTGAATTTCACAATAGTGACATCTATTTACACTTATGTTGCGCATTGACATTAGCGCAAAGCTTCTTATTGGTTATGGCACCACTATCTATAAGTTAATTTTTTAAATATAAATGAAGAATGAAAAAAGTTGGACTCTATCATAATTATATTACGGATAAAAATGGCCAGTGTAAATATTTCCAGCAATAGTCATTTAAAAATTTAATTCCCTGAATATTTTTTATTGTCAATCCGCTTGGTTTGCCAAGTATATAAAACTTCCATATTTCACCTTCGTTTTATAAATCACCATCTCCACAAACCGAAAGATATATAGACAGTTCTTCAAAATATATATAAATTATCAAGTAGCAAATTGAAAGATGAAATGAGACCAGCAATTTCATCATGACTGCTATCAACATTTCAACACAATAGTTTGCATTTTATGCACAGAATGAGATTATGAGAAAAATTACTAGATTATTTATTTACAAATCATTAAAAGCTAGCTCTGAACATTAAAAACATCCAACAACTTATTATTCGATTCTAGGTACTAATCATTGACAGAAATATTTAAATACTTTCTCATTTATATAGATGTCACTGTAATGAAAAATGCAAACCCTTAGCTCTTAAGAAATCCCATACTAAAGCCTACCTTTTTTCTATTACGATAATAAATTTCACCCAAACCAGCATATTGTCTTGGTAAGAATGAATTGTTGAGATTTATTACCGTTCATTTTTTATTCAAAATTATCAGTTTATTTTAAATAAAGATATCCATGACAGGATCTGCACCAACTCAAATAATATTCGTGTAGTAAATTTCTTAACAGGTTCTGCAGGGAAAATGTTAATACATCACCACTATGAAATGTTTCTCCAGCTATAGATTTTCCAGGCTAAGGCTTGAAGGTTCAAAAATATTTTATTTTGAATGCTACCAGTTTGAATAATATATTAAAGATGCATCATCTAAGCATTAAATAGTCAGGCAATTGTAGGAATGAATAGTTATAATTATTTATTTAGCATTTATTTTGTTTTCATTGAAAAATATATAATATCTAGTGAATACATTTGCATTAAGTGTAAATAGATAGACATACTACATAGATTATTTTGACCTGATAAGGTAATCTACATTGACTTCTATAACAAAGATTTAACCCTGACTCAAAACAATGTCAGTTTATTCTGTTCTTTCATTTTTTTTCTGCACCATCAGTTATTTCAGATACAACTCCTTAAAATAAGCTCTTGATTGAATGCATATCAGAGAAATCACATTGTAGTATGTCTAGAAATGTCTCTCAACACAGAAGAAAATTACATCATGTCATTCCATGAAAATATACATTTGTTTTTATGCATTTTTTTTAGTTAATCTTATTTACTGACTTTTTTTTACTTTCAGCTGAAATTTTACGTTTAAAAACTGATAAATTTTATTAACATTTTTTAGTGTTTAATTGTTATTTCTCTTGTACATTTTCATAGTAGTATTAGGAATAATTATTGAAATTAGCATTCTTTGTTTGATCTGCTGCTGTGATTTAAGTGACAAGCCATAAATGTTGAAAAAAGAAACAGATGATTATAATTTTCTTTATTCGTATAATATCAATGTTGTCATACTGTAATGGAGAAAGTTTAAAGAAATATTATGTTTCGCTTATGAATTAAAATGTTGCCATTCTGTAAAATATATTAATTAATCACATAGAACCCAATTTAAGAATAATCGCTTTATCGTTTAAATATTATAGAAATTATAAAAAATAATAACCACGCACACATTCACAAGTGTCTCATAATATAAAAATTTGTATGTAGAAAGTAGCTTTAGATAAGGAACAACATAATAAATTATATGTAAGATTATTTCATGACCATATTTTGTTATTGTAGAAATAATCATTGTTTTTTTTTGTTATGAGACATTATCACAGTCTGTAAAGAAATGTCGAATGAGCTTTTAAATTATTAAAGTAAAAATAAACAATACAATTTTCGTTATTATTCTCCATGACACTTTTCCCACCCTTTTTTGAATCTCAAACACAATACAAACAATATCAATATATGAGAAAAGTAACTAGTTTTAAAATCGGCAGGTGAGGGTTTGTTTAAGTCAGTCTTATGTCGTTCTGAACTTCCGCCTGTTTCATTTATTTTATTTAATGAGTGTCATAACCCACTCTGTATTGATTTTGTCTAATGGTTATCACAAAGCACACAATTGAGTGAGAAATTTTCTTTGAATTATGTTTTGTCGAGAAGTCGTTCAACTGATGCACAATTTTGACTTTTCCTTCACCGGAAATGCCAATAACATCAAAGGAGTGAAGCTGCAATCCCTGCTGTTGAAGCTGTTGCATATTTCATTCCATAAAGATTTTTCGATTATGGATAAGGAACAGTAAGAAATACAAATGTAATTTAATTTCTGAATTTATTATTCTTTCTTTTACAGTACATTTATTGCTCATGGTCAACCATCAAATGGTGGCTCACGGTCTTAACTAAACTAGAAGAATTTCCCATTCACAAAATCAAAAAAAAAACAAATCATGCAGAATCACATTCTTTCAGTAAGTCATTCATTGTAGAGTAATAAATAAAATATTTCATTGGAAAAAAAATACAATTCAAGGTACACATGTAAGATTATACAATAAAAAAAAAACTATACATGAATAGTACAAAAACAATGAAAAAATATTCAAAAAAACTCTCGCGAATATATTAATTTCTACATATGACATTCATTAAGTTTTACAACTTGGATCCATTTTAAAACCAGTCTTACAGACACCTAAGTTTGTATATCAAATCTGCTCCAAACCACCTTTATTGGTACAATTTGCAACATATATAGAGTTCTATCAAAGATAGAGAACAGTCTATAGAATATTCTAACTACACGATTGCATCGCACTTATACAAAAATTCTGCAATATTCAACATAGCAAACGCTAAAACTTTTTTTATTTTATGGCTCGATAAGAAACATAAAATTTCACTTTTGGTAATAATCATAGCAAGATGATTTTATTTTTTAGGTACCAGCAAAGAAATTTCATATAAGCAGCAGGTTCTCTTCTTATTACACCTCACACCCCTGAATAGACATCCAATACTCGTTGATAATTCCTACTGCTCCCTCTTTATACGCTTACTTTATACATGATGCATTCTCTTTATAGGTTTATACATTCTTAGTGAATATGGTATTAAAAAACTATATTCACAACGATAATGAAATTACTCAAGAAAAAATATATAATTGTATATTATATTTTAAAAAAAAAAAAACAAGTGGCTTGGAGCCTTAATCTGTTAAATCACTGGATATTTTTTTTTTTAACCATGGCTACCAATATGACGCATATTGACTCCAAATGGAATTTATCATGACAGATGTTTCCCACAGGAACTGCTCATTACTCAGTTATTCGAGTAAGACTAGTTGTTAGCTAATCGGTCCCGTTTTTAGTGTCGGGTGGGAATTTCAGACAACACAGACATCTATGTCTCACAAACGGAAATCAATAATTCAATTGAAAAATAAAACTGCCCGGACTGGAATTCAAACCAGTGAGCTCAGCAACTGAAGACAACAATGTTGACAGTCAACGACAGGCGTGACAGGTGATGTATTTAGATTGATCAAAATAATGCATTATAAATTATTACTGTAAATGGAGTAATCTTCACACAACAGAAAAAACTGCGTTTGAATGTTCATACAATACACTTTCTAAAACCAATAACAGATATATTTTATAGAAATGGAACATTCAGGATGAAGAATTTATGGAAAATTGATACATTAATTTCTTGCATTTTCTAATTGATTGACAACTTTTATTCACAATCTTTTCTAAAAATATGACTATTTTTATTACATTAAAACATATTTAATTCTACAAATATTACTTTGTTAAGCCAAAAAATACAAAATCGATATCTAGAGACAAACAAATCTATGGATATATTTCTGAACCATGCTGCATTATTTTAATCAAATGGTTAATGTCAAGCAAATTTTCTTTTAATTAGTCTATGGTATATAACGAAAGTCCTGTACATATCATCTGTTAATCAACAAGATATAATTCTTTGAAACACATAATAATCCATATGTAATGTAGACTCTAATGCATCTTATCGAAGAAATTCAATTAATCTTAATACTGTATGTTTATTTTATCATTGACCGCGAAGTATTACATTCTGAAGTAAGCATTGTTCCTGAAGAAACTATAAGCTACATAGATTTAAATGATTATAATCTGAAACACAGTGGCTTTCCACATAATAGTCAACACAATATTAAATATTTGAATATAGGTTCCACCACTACATGACAATACATTCATACCAAAAGATGTTATTGATTTTGTTTAATCATATACATCAATATTTTGTGTTGAATTATTATATTTATGTATGAAGTGTTCTGGAAAAAAAATCATTATCAATTCGACTGCATCAGTTCCTTTTCGAATCACAAATCAAGGGCACGACTTCACTGGCTATGTGTAGCTGTATGCTTGAAATTCCGATAAGGATTGGTGGGGAGTTGTTGCTGGACAACTCACACAATGTTGTCATTGTAACGATAACGTGATGTATAAATTTGTCATTGTAATATGTAAATTTGTTCAATTATCCACATTTTGAAAGATGTTTCTGATACCTGGTGTCAATTTTCCCCAGACATCTAGATGGCAATGTATTAATGTATATCAATAAAAAGTCACCAAGTCAGTCTTTTAATTTTAAATAAGTTCTTCATTAACATTACATGGTTGTTTCATTGGTCACATTATTATTCTAAAAACACAAAATTTGGCCTATTATACAACAAGTATTAGACAGTCCTATAATAATGTAATTAACATAACATTTGTACTTGAAATTAACATAACATATGGACTTATAATGTTGATAAGAAA
Organism: Himalopsyche kuldschensis; assembly: GCA_028554975.1. Lineage (NCBI taxonomy): Eukaryota > Metazoa > Arthropoda > Insecta > Trichoptera > Rhyacophilidae > Himalopsyche > Himalopsyche kuldschensis. The sequence goes on along the minus strand of JAHFWI010000046.1, from coordinate 1,338,502 downwards.
GATTAATAGATGTTTTAATAGCATGGAGTCTTTTCTTTGTGTGGATATTTCGTTATCACATTTATGAAATAACTGTGATGAAATATATCACTGTCCAGGAAACAGGCTCAAGTATCTCGAAAAAATGCAGTATTAAGTTGCAAATTTTTTCTCTATCCAATCCTACATCCAATACTAAAACTGTTCCATATAATTCCATTTCATATTTAGCTATTCACAAAAATACAGTTTAACAATTATTAAATTCTGCGTATGCACTGGAACTAGACTGCAGAGAATAAGATAAGTTCAGTCCTGTAAAGGATCAGTGTATGTTTTGATAGGAGTATAATTAAATATGATCATCATTTGAATAACAAAGAACTCTATGGATGAAAAAAGAGAATGGCATATTTAAGTGAGGCTAAAATCTCTGGATTCAACTACATATCTCGAAACTATGCTTTTTCACATACTACAGTCTGGTCTTAGAATGTCTTTGTAAATACCTGCATACTTTTTTTTTTGTAGAAATAATAAAATTGAATGAGTATTTTTAAGCCATGTCTACTCCAAGCTAATATTATGATCAGCGAGTATTTCAACTTAAGAGGTTTTGAATAAAAACTCTGAAGGTAGTAAGTAACTCAACCTTTTCAGAGGTTGAGGACAGCAGGACGGGGTTAGAATATGCCGATCTTCATTTTAATGTATATTTTGAATTCATGTAAACATTTATCACAAAAACCATCTATAGAATATTAGCAGAGTTCAATCAAAACTGTGCAAAAGCCGAGCAAAAATAAAATAAACCTTATGTAAAAAATTTTAAAAAATAGGTATTGGTCAATGAAAACGAAGCCGCACATACCGCTATACTCAAATGTGATACAGACTTATTGAATCGGGAATTATTGTTTTACCATCCTCTATTTTTAATTGCTAAGTGAAATAAAGCTAGCCTTCTTTATAGTATTGAAACTGATTCCAAAACAATTATGCTCACATTATCAGATGATATAAAAAGCAAACTTTTGGTCTTATACTTAGCCAAGTTCATGTGGAGAACAAAGCTGGGTTTCCGACACCCATTCAACACAACTTTCGCCGATGTAATATTCACATTCACCTATTATATGATAAATTATGTATTCGCAACACTAAATTCTGTTTTTTGCTGTTGAAAACATACAATGGTCCATGCGGTAATATTTTTCATGAAATTAAAAAGCTACAATATAATGTTAGAAAAAATAAGCACTTTTACGTATTGAATGTACATATCTGTATCGTTTTTGGTTACAGCTTCTTTATTTCCATTAATATTGTCAAAACTAGTGTAATTGACTGTACTGAAAAATCTTTCACTCCCAAACTACTAATTAATCATATTCAATAATTAAAACATAATCTTTTTACTATGACAGAATCTGATAATTGCTAATAAAAAATATATATGACAATATAATCCAGCTTTTAATAATAATTAGGGATGCTGGAAAATTATTTTATTTTTAATTAACCAGAATTATGACCATAAATGAAGCCACAGGTATTTTGTAGCAATTTGTCATGGCATGGCTTATTTGTCAACTGAGTAAATATGCCGTAGGGTAACAATACAATTATTACAAAAATTCCAACAACTGAATACTAATGGAACCATATTACTGAAACATTTCTTTGTGTAAATCAAAATCAGAACAATAACCTCTATAGGTGTTGAGTTAACGCTAGTGCTTTACATTGATAAATTGTTATTGTAATATAAAAGCAACCTGTATATGTTAAAAGGGCAGTAAATAAACTCGCGAGAGTTTAAAATGCAAAACAATCAAAGCGGCAAAGAAAAAAATTACAATCAGGTATCATAGTCTTCGTCGAGCTGCATTTCAACCGACTTATTCTTTTGGAGGATAACAGATGCGGTTTTCTGAGTAGTAGTGATCGGCAATAAAGGCGGCGGTTCATTGGAAAAATTACCTTTCTTCTTTTTACTAACTGAGCAACTCGATGGACTTGGAATTTCAATTTTTTCAAAATTGGATCTTGAAAGGTCTAAATGGATGGCCAAAGGAGCGATGTTTGCCAATGGGGGCATTTGAATTGCATTGGGCACTTTTACGCCTTCCGAGGCAGACCTTTTGAGCAGCGGAGGGGGACCTCTCCTCGGACAACTGTCTGACCTCTTAAGTGATTCTGGAAAAAACTTGGACTCGACTCGTGGCGTCCTAGGCTGCCAAGCTGATGAAGGAGTGTAAGGAGAGTCATCGGTCGCTCTGTTCTCAGAGGGTGTAAGAGGTGAGGGCACGGCCGATAAATTCAAATGGAACACGGGATCTACCGCTGAATCGACCAGAGCGTTTCGTAAAAAGCTTTTCGATAAATCTAAACGGTGTTCAGGAGGTCGCGTTTCTGATGAATTCGCCATATTGGTGATCATGTTTTTATCATAACTATCTGATCGTTTATGAAAGGCGAGCGGTTCACTCTGTGGGGAGTAGTCTGGATTCGGTCTGATAACTGAACCATACGAAGGTGGATTTCCAACACGGACAGAATCATCGTCCTCTCCTGTGTTCAATGTCTCTGTATAAAAATTTGGCAAACGACTAGGCCGACACTCCCGCAAAGAGGTATTTTGAACTGACACAGCGACACCAGGAATGTCACCGATTGCGTTTCGTGTCTCCAGACCACTGACGCGATCGTCGTCGGCTAGGTCTATTATAGCGTCAGGCACGACGGCAGTATGTTGTGGTGCATTTCTACCATTGTTATACGCTTTGGGTAACCTATTGAGATTACTAGAACATTTTCCAGGGAACTCATATTCAGTTTCCACATCACCAGTTCGACCGTTACGTCCGTGCAAATGCTGAACAAGGGCAGGCCTCACATGTGAAATGACAGACGGTCCAGGAGGAACATCTTGGAATCTGTAAGCATTCGGTGAGCTCTCTGCACTCTGAATCTGGCTTAGCTCTTTCTCTTCTGCTTGACTTATATCTGGAATGTTTTTCACCTGAAAGTTAAGTGAAAAATTCAGTTTTCGAGCAAATTAGGGGCAGAATTTTTATTTAAGATTTCAGATCATAAAATGGTTCTCACCAAGTCCTTTAAGAAATCAAATCTAGACTCTGCCGATATGCAGAGCTTGACATGTGAAGGACTGAGAGTCTTAGCATTCCTGGTGAGCGTCACTTCAAGAGATTTAGTCAGCAATGATTCAACAAACAGCTCGAGAGTTCTAGGTATGGTTGAGTCAAGGAATACATACAGAATATCTGATCCGTTCGTAAAAAGAAATGTTATGGAGTCAGTATAAAGATTAATGTCAAAAATTCATAGTTCCCTTTATTAAAATTTTTGTTTGCGGGTGAAATTTTTAAGTGATGATTTGTTTACCAATTAGATAATTTGGGTGGTTAACGCCAAAACACATTCAAAACGATTCAAATATGATATTGGAATTCCATCAAGCACCTTCAGTCAAAATCGCATAATCATTTCGTGGTCCATAAAATATTCTTTTACCAGACTTTGCTATACACAAATACATTGAACATAAAATATGTCCCATTTTGGCCCCACAAAGAGAGGAGTTTTAATGTCGGAAGGCCACGTTTATCTTTGTGTAATCAAAGAGGCCTGGGTACTTCGTTGTTTTATGCCAGGCAGCTAAACACGAAAAAATATCACTAAACCTAAGGGTTGCCTTAACCTTCGCCATCCATATGAAATGACACATAAATCATCAAATTAATTGCCAAATACTTGTATGTGTGTATACGTGTATTTTTTAATGTATTCCAGATTATTGAATCTTATCCCTCGCCCCCGGCAGCCAGCGCTTCTCAATCATCGAGATTTTGACGCTCGATAAACTGCCAAAATTCAGCAATATCTTTGATAACACTAAATGCATCCCGGAAGACCAACCTCGTCTTGCACATAAATTCGTATAAATACATTTGTAGCAAATGTCTGTGTCCCTCTACGCTTCTTATTGCCCCACTTGGCTGATCCCCACTTTCTCTCTACTTGCTGGGTGTTTGCAAGTGTATTGGGGTTTATAAAATTATAGTAAGTGTAAAATATGAGCACTGATCTCCGAGTATGCTCTCTAGGAACCGCTACCTACTCAGCAACCATCACCAAAAACCACTCTTGGCAAACCCAGCGTGTCCTGACTCCAAATGAAAGCGTCATTAAATGTCCATTACTGCACATAATCTCCTGCGGAATAATATTACTTGATTGTAGAAATGTCACTGCACTTTCCTAGTCGCGCACTTCCAAAGTTATACATGCTTTAGCTCTTCTTTCGCAACTGATGGTGAGGGATGAATTCTTTGTTTTTATTTCAAAAATCGTCAAGTGACGCCCCCCGCCCCGTGTTTGCATTGATGTTGCAGCGACATTCATTTCAAGTTTTGCTGCCTGGCATAAAACAACGAAGTACCGAGGCCTGCATTCAAGAAATATAAGTTTATTTTGTAAATGAATAAAAACAAACAAATAAAAAAATTGATTCTATCAAAAAGCCTCAGATGTAAACTTTGAAGACTAAAGGTTAGCTAATTTTGTATTAACCACTTGCTGGTCCCGCCCAAGTTAACTTGAGTATTGAAAGTCTTCAAAAAAGGCATATCTAAATTATAATATAAAATATTTTACTTGTCTAAACTGTTAATTTCTTAAAAAACAAAGTGAAAAAAATATGTGATTCCGTAAAAAATATGTGATCATTTTTGGAACTGTGTTTAAATCAATTGGATCGGGAAATGGTACTTTACAGTAAGAGCTTCAGTTTTCATTTACATTAAATTTCTATTGGGTAGATTGAGATTAGGTTTCTTTTTTTTTATGTAAACGTGACTGATATATTTGTATGGGTCATAGTTATTTTAGACAGTAGACAGTTATTTTACAGCACATAAGTGCGCTCTTGAGACCTCATAAACAGTTTTAAAAATTTTAATATAACATGGCATTTTTCGATGCTTTTGAGTTAGAAGAAAAAACAATACTTCGCTAGTGTTAATCCACCAATGGGTATATTTACCAATTAAAAATTTAATTCAATATTACGACACTTTGTATGCAAACATTACAAATATGCAAAGATTCTTCAAAACTTGTCAAGATGTGATGTGAAAATTGGTACAATAGTGTTTTATTAATCGGTTTAAATTTTTGCAAATTGTAGGCAATGAAAGTGCCATAACAATTGTCTTAATATTACAGATATAAAAAGAATTACTTCTCAACTGACTGTGCTCTCTTACAAAGGGAGAAACCTACGTTATATACCTGATTCAATAGTTTAGCAATAGAATAATATTATACTTTCAATTATGCATCTCAAACAAAAAAGAACTTCTGTCAGGTCTAAGCCATGCTTTGAGCAGTTTTATTTTTAATTCCTAAGTTTTATCTGTTCGTATAAATAATTAACAAGCTGTATAACGAACTCTTTCCATCGGAGTTCTTTTTTAGTATTGCATCGATTGTCTCATCAGCATTTGTAAACAAAGACTGGTGTAATGTATATGGAATATGCAAAAAAACACTATTTTAGCAGTGAAAAAGGATATAGATTATGACGGGAACGGCTTGTGCAACCTTTCCTACTTCTTCGTCTGTTTGCATTATCTTCTTTATGCGTCCCTAGAATAACAAATTGAAAACAATGTTAAAGGCTAGGTCTTGTCAAAATTACGCATATACTCCATAACAAACTTATCCCAGTGCAATTATATCAGATTACTCACAGCTGGAAACCGTGCATTGTATTTCTTTTTTTTAGAGGGCATTTTACGTTTTGCACCGATGAGTAATGATTTATTTATCAATCAAATGATAGCTGCTATGACGATTATAAGATTTTCTGTATATTTTGAGGTTAACGAGAGGATGTTAACACTTTCAGGCTGTCTCTATCTTTCTTCTATATCGATGATCATTGTTTATGGTTATGAACTTTCTATAAAAACGTTAAATAAAAAAGTACATTATTTTGTCGAAATACTTTTGTGGATAGATGTCATTGATTTAAAGCTATTTAACATGGATATCTAAAAAAACACATTTATTAAATTTGATGCCATTTGTGAATTTTTTAAACATTCCAACGCATTGTTTCTATATCTTTTAAAATAATCACTCATAAAACTTTTTATCTAAGTATTTTTGGGAAGCATCATGTATACTTTACGCGTTTATATATCAAATATATAAACTTGTTAATATTGAAGTGTGGCAAAACTCACCAAATATATATACGGAGTAAATTTGTGGCAGTAGAATGTATGCGATCATTAGTCACTTTTAGCGTTGATTTAATTAAAATTTCCTTGAAAGACTCCATAATAACACGAAAGTGCTGATGAGGGTGAAAGCCGAAATTGCTTTGAACTATTAATATTATATAAGATTTATAAAAATTAAAATACATTGGTATTTTTTCAAAATGTAACTTTAAAGGGATTTACTGTCAAATACAATTACTTTGCCTCCTCCCATGGGATGTCTTTGCCGAGTCAATATTGTCACAATTGGAACAGTTTGTAATATTAAGTACTCCTAGCATAAAAAAGACATCCCATTTTGGAAAAGTAGCCCCAATTGACCATTGTAAAAAAAATATGCATCATTAGTTTTTTACTTTGCAATCAAATTTTCACTGATTAGTATTTATTGAAAAAAAAGATGATTTGAAAAATATCTGTCCCGTGACCGTTTAACCATAATTTACCAAGTTCTAGATCTTACACTCAAGTTTAAAATAAAGTTACCATATTGCCGTTTCTTTACCACACCTAGTTTTATTTGCAAAATCATTTAATTAATATTTCTAGCTTGCGGCGCTTATGAATAAGTGACATATTTTATACAGTTTACTAATATATTTTTTAATTTCAATTAGTTCGAATCAAAAAAGTGTTTTTAGACAAATAGTACTTCCTTTTTTACTCGTCTGTAATAATCATAATAATTCATTGGTATATTGTGTATAATATGTATCAAAAATTTAATACTATTCGGTAGGTACTAAATATTTGTCTGTGATCACTAATAAAAAATGAAAAAAAATGAAATATCTATGGATGACAATTATCAAAATGGTGGAGTTGTATTCGTGAAATTCCAATGAGAACGCCGTCAATAAATTGAAGTTCCATTATCAGCATTAGCTAATTTTTAAAATTATTGAATCAAAACAGAATTAATATTTGGTGAGCATACTCTTGACTCTTGATTTTGAATTCACATAATTACCAACGGCTCAACATAATAATTTTTGGCAGAGCTATATACCGTCAAATGTCATGTCGTTTTTCAATTCTGTTGCGCGTGCCAACGAAATATACGATATCTTAAACAATATATCTATGCTTGTCGTTTCCATAGTAAGTTTTCGTTGGGATTAACGATTAATCTTTCAACAATTTACTATCATCATAGGTAACCTAAATGTGCCGATAACCTACACAATAAAAAAATGCCATTATTTATTATAACGAATTCAATTGTTTTGCCAGTTTTGTAAAAAAAAGGTTTTTGGAAGTCGCCTTAATAACACTAACAGTTTGTATAATAAGACTTGATTTATCATCTGTAAAATCTATTTAGAAACATAAAATATAGTATTATATGTGTGTGTCTTCAAACGAATATTTCGGTTGGCAATCTATGTATTGTGTCCATGTATTTATCTCAAACTGTATTTAATGAACACAAGTCAATTTTTTAATTGATGTATATGTACTATCACAAATGTCGACTTCTCCAGGAATCACGAATTTGATTGTTACTCTGATTGATTTGAAGTTCTGCCAGTACTGAGATTATAAAAAAAATTGCGCTTCCTCAGTTTTATTGTTATATTTTAATCTTCATTGTCATTGTTTGTTCTTGAATTCGATTTTACATTTATACATTATTTTAGATGGGTGCAATATTATCGCAATAAATGGATATGTCATTTCCTGTACGCGCCCCGGCCGGGTTGCGCGGTCATATGTTACGTCCGCCCTTCATACCTCCCACTGGAGTCATGCCACCTGTAAGTAGAATTTTCCTCATTATTTGTTAGTGAAATAAGCAGCGTAATTCCATTTATTACTGGTACACTTATCGTTATCTCCCAAGTGACTAGTACAGTGGTTCTCATGTGCGGCCACCAGAGAATTTTGCTGCGGCCACCAACAGCTTGATAGTTGATATTTAATAAAAATGTGTTTTTGCAAGTTAATTTGTCAACAATGACACTGAAAATTTATTATTTTGGATGCATTGTATTGTGCATCAAGAATTGTCAGTTCGCCAAAACTCGAATACATACAAGTTAAGGTATTTTTCACAAAAAAGAAATTTGGTGCGGCCACCAGACATTTTCGTAGGACCGTTGATGGTCCTAATGCGGCCACAGCCAAATTTCACGTGAGAACTACTGGACTAGTACATGGCATATTTGGTAATGTCAAAAGAAAACGTCTGCAGGCAATCTGATGTTTGTTCCAACATGGCCGCCGAGTCAGTGGTGCCACTACAAAAATGAACCGCAGAAGTAAATTTTAAATTAATGTTAATTATTAATTATCAAATTTAAATATTGTAGTTTTCCCTGAGTAACGTCACAAATACTCCAAACACATTGTCGGAGGAGCAAGACGTATTCCTGATAAGAATTCGGCACAAGTCACGATTTATTCACGCCGTAGTTGGACGAATTCGTCAATTTAATCAGCAAGCGTTTCCCACTACAGCTAAGATTATACGTAACTATAATTGCCATAATGCAGGGGTTTACTGTACTTGTCACTCTTATTCCATGAATCCTCTTGCAGCAGTAGGTGTAAAATAATAATTTATATTTACTTATTTGATGGCCACTTGAATGAAATGGATAGATAGGTTTTTTTTTTAAATATATTTGAATAAAATATTTTTCCAGATGATTTCACTGCCTCCGTATAGAGCTCCGGGAGCTCCCCTGCTACCTCCGCCGGCTGGAATAATTCCAAAGCCTCTAGGTAGCTCCATGAACATATCGCAGGCGCCTCCTGCTGTTAACAACAAGAAAGATCTAACAGAAGGCCCCCCTGTTACTGTTTTTGTTGGTCAGTAACATATTCTGTCCTTGAAATGAATAGAAAATTGAACTTTGACTGTCAACTTCCTTCTTTCACTTAAATTATTTGATTTTCCTCATTCAATACATATAACATCAAAATAAATTCATATGCTCTCTATTTTTCAGGTAATATAACATCGAGAGCACCAGATGCAATGATTCGCTATATCCTAACATCATGCGGGCCAGTGGTCAACTGGAAAAGGGTGTCAGCATTTGGTTTTTGTGAATTTGCATCTCCGGAAGCTGGTCTAAGGTGCGTGAGGCTGCTGCACGATAGAGAAATCGGAGGAAAGAAACTTGTAGCCAAAGTAGACGCTAAGACTAAGACGTTACTTGATGAATACAAAAGTAAGATAAAACTCTGCTTTACCCAATCTTTTCAAACAAACATTGACTACTTGTTACATCATATGGGCATATAGTGGTACACTATACATTATCCTTGAATTAACTTATTAAAAAGCATGATTTTGTTCTAGATGAGCAGCGCCAAAAAAAAATGGGAATAGAGCCGTCTTCTGCTAGCAGAAATGTTGATCCGGACGATCAGTCTGATGATTATATGGATGCTCAACAAAAAGCCGTGGATGAAAGTGCCCTCGAAAGAATTCAGCAACTGATCTCAGAATATCAAGATGATATGAATAACTTCGAAGCCATACAGCTAGGTATATTAATAACATTTTTATTTCAATCATTACTTAATTTATAAGTAATTAAAAATGCCCGTAAACAAAGTATTGACTTATCCTTAAACTTCTGATGATTTGCCATCAACTTTGTAAAAATTTATTTTTCACTTAAAATCTTACTACTCTTTATTTTTAGTATAAGTTACGAATGAAAATCAATGCCTGTGTTATAATAATTATGAAAATTATTACCATAGAGTTATTTGAAGATATTTTCTAGAAAGCAAAACATGTGTCATGTCAAGTAATAACACAAGTGGAATAACAAAGTGACCAATTTTATATTTCATTTAAATTGCTTAATGTAGTAAGTGTTTCATTCTATAAAAGATTTTATCATGTAAGTAATAATTAGCTAATAGAGTATGATTATTTACAGAGGAACAAATTGAAAAGCGCAATAGGATTCTACAAGAAGCTGATATAGAAGAGGAAAAGCGGGACGTCATTCACCGAGAAATAGGAAAATTCAGAGAAATAATGAAGGTTCGTGCAGTAAATAGCTAAATTTTTCTTTCCTTTTATTTCACAACAGAATATCTTCAGTTGAACTTCTGTCACTTTGCGATCTGATGGGAAAGGAACTGTTACACCTTGTTTTATTTCTGTCATTGTTGTATGTGGGGTGTTTTGAAATCTATAGTAATTCATAGCTGATGATGGGGAACGAAAATATAAATTTTATATTTTATTCAGTATACACTGGTATTAAAGAATTAGAAACTGAAGCTTTTTAAAAATTTCAATGTTTGTAGTATTTTATTTTCAAACAGTGTTAAAATTGTGGGGTTTTGTTTTTCAAATGATTGTAATGAATAAAAAATTAAATACTCTGTAAAAATGTCACAATCACACTCAAGAGCTTTCAAAGCTTTATTTTAATACCTTCAAATGCGCATGTTTTTGGAAGCTTTTATACATGTGAATTTAAATAGTAAGAATAAAATAAATATAAGGTGTAAGAACACGGTAAGAATCCTTTTCAGTGATAGGATATTTTTTTATTTCATTTATTGACACAATATTGTTTTATACATTTCCACCTGCGTTTTGATGAACTCTCTTCTATGTATGTTGTTACTGATATGTCTCATGAAAGAATATGTGATTGCCATTGCTTAATGTTGGTGCCCTCCGTTAGGTACAATCAGTTGTCAGTTGCTGCAAAATGATTGAACGTGAACATCAACCGCCCCAGAGCTAAGTCCTTTGCAAGGCATTGGTGAGTTTCGATGCAAAATATAATGGAGATTGACTTATTGACGTGCGTTTATAATAGTATTCGAATGAATATTTGTCGGCAGGACTAAATTTTGTCTTAATCTTAATCTTATCTCTAGCAAACTGATTATTGTAAATTTATTCCGATCCAATCAAATATTTTGATAATTCATAGGGTAGTTATGATGCAAAGATAAGTTTTGACACTTATGTAACGTATATTGTCAGCTGGTCACAATATTTATAAATATTAATTATGTACATTATTCACTTTTTTTTCATGTATATCCTTTTCGAATGATCTTAGAACTTAGTTATGGTATTATTCCCACAGTAAAAAGCCAATTTTTTTTTCTGTTTTTGTTTCAACAAAATAAAAAAAAACTAGTTATCTAGCCGCCAAAGCATTCAAAGTTTATCCAGTTATTTTTAACGTTTGATGATAAAAATTTCACAAAACATTCGTAACTGTTTGCTCTAGTGAGTTTTGAACACGTCAATGAGTCAAACAAATGATACAGACGTCTCCCGTTTCCTTCGGTCCTTTTTCGAAAATCAGAAAAATTCACACAATAAACATTTTGAATTTTGTCTCCCGATGTTGATCAATTAGAATAATATGAAATTTGTTGTCTGAATGACTAACAATTAACTATTCCTTAATTAAGCCAGTATAATTATTATATTCACCCACTGTCACTGATTCTTCATTATTGCGGAATTTTTTTTGACTCGAAATCTTCCTGTCCATGTGAATCCATATTTCTTTTTTTTATTTAACAAATCTGCTTTTTGCATGAAGTCTGCACATTATTAGTAGTTCAAATTTGATAAAGTTTAAATTGCAATCATTTTTTATATTATCAAAGAGAAAACAAAATCTATTTGCAAAAATTTGAAAATAATCTATATAATTTGGCTTATTTGAATTCTATGTTCAAAGCGAACATATTTATAGACTGGTCAAAATAGACAGCAGGCAGACAAATATAATATTATTTAATGTTTTTCTCAATCATTTACACACCCTCTGACGTTCTGTATAGTTACATTTCTGTTTATTTAGTGTTAGTCTATTTCCTTTGATTGTTTAGACTTGTGTAATCGAATGGTGACATATGAATCATAGAATTTCCTAAAATAATTTTAATTTCGCGTGTTTTTGTTTAAGCAATAAGTCTTTAACCGAGCTAACATTATTTTATTTTTACCCTTTATGGTCAAATTACCAAAATGACTTGTTTTTGCTAGCAAAATAATAAGTTCTTCATTATTTCAATACGACACCGCTGAATTGTTTTACGTGTTTTTTTTCTGGTACAGTTCTTTTAATTTACTCCATACTATAATAGAAAACACCAATTCATCATATAAGAAAAGACCAAGTGTTTATCATCAGTGAATATAAATTTCAAGAGTTATTGTTTATTATCTTGCCGCAGTATCTCTATATAAAAAATCAATGTTTCAATAAGTCACCATAGGTTATGTCATTTGTAATCGGAGAATATTTAATGATTCGCAAACCCTGTATTTGTAAGTTACGAGTTGGCGATTTGTCATTTTATTTCAAGCCTTTAGATGGTGTGTTGCATAATTGTTTAGATCCTTTGAAATACCTCTTCAACATAGAGATAAATAGTTTAAAATATAGCATCATCATTGCATATAAATGAAACAATATGTATTGTGGCTGTCACATTAAAATACTGCGGTATTTGTCATAGGCTCAATTCCTTCCTCGCTATTGCTTTTGTCATAGTGACCATTCAATAGCTAGTCGAAAAATTTATAATTTCCATTAAAACCGTAGTCGTTAGTAATGTGTGATTTTTCTACACACACCATCTTAGGCAATTAACATGATCAAGTGCTGACGTCTAATTGAAGCTGGATTCGGAGGGATATTTAAACAGAACGTCGGAAACAAAATGGATTCCTGTTGTATGCGTGACATATATCCTCAAACCGTTTCAACTACTTCATCTCCAAGACGAGTGAGTATTGATGTGATAATGAAATAGAAGATTATTCTCATATGGTTGATAGATAATTCATCATTGATTGTGTTAACATTACGCACTTGGTTATTTATTTTCTTTTCTACGCATACGTCGACCGAAGATGACTTTGTACACCCGTCCCGATGAACAATCGATACAATGGTAGTTTTCTACTTACGACGACGGCGAGGTGATATAACAAACACATGGGTGAGCCTTATTTCGAACTGAATTTTTGATAGCTTCTTTTTCTTCCGCAGGTTCTGAGCTCCGATATTGTAAATGTTTGTTCACTATCTCCTGTGTATTCCACATTCTTTCTTGTATTGACTAACTTGTTTCAGCTTGTATGGATACCATTTTAAATATTCTCTGTTGCCTAATGTAACATAAAATATACAAAATGTCCAACTGTTTTCTGTATCTGGGTTATTGCAGCAAACTTTGAATTCTAATTTTACTATCAATTTAAATTATTGTGTTCATTAATTGATTCAAGTTTTTCACAAAATTTTATTATTTCAGTTAGATTTACCTGTGAAATATCAAATTTTTTACATTTCCCTTCAAATTCTTAGTATTTTATTTGTTATATGGGAGCTGCTGCACAGTTTTATAAATGTGCTTTATGTTTACTATCAAGTCAATGAGAATCAATATCACAAAATTTCGCATTCCTGTTTATGGTTAGTCAAATTACTCTCGAAGTTCATTATTAATTGAAACTAAAGCTATATTTTGTTACCAGAGTTACTTTGTTATTTATTATGTCCCATATTCATTATTTATTTCCTAGGCTAGGGATGTGTGTTTAAAATATTATTTTAAAAATCAATCTACTCTTTCTTCCTTCTTGTTGGCCACATCCACTCGCAGAAACAGGAAGAAGCTAAAGAAATCACCAGACGAAAAAAAGAATCAGAGGAGCAATCTTCCAGAGACAAGGAGCGCGACAGAGACAGGGACAGAGACCGTGAAAGGAGTGACCGAGACAGAGATAGAGGAGAGCGTGATGTCAAAGAGAGGGATAGAGATCGGGATCGTAGCGATCGAGGAGAACGCGGTGAACGTGGTGATCGTGGAGATCGTGGGGAACGTGGAGAGCGTGGGGAACGTGGCGAACGTGGAGAAAGGGGTGAGAGAGAAAGAGACCGTGAAAAGGAACGGGAGCGAGAGAAAAAATCTGTCTCTAAAGAGAGGGCTAAAAGTAGAGACAAGGAAAGAAAAGCTTCAAGAAGAAGGAGTAAATCTAGGTAAATAATTTGACACCAAAATAAATATAATAAAAAATTTCTATGTTTGTCCCGATTTTCATATTCACGTTTTATTTAAATTTCAGGTCAAGAGATAAAGAACGGGAAAGAGAAAAAGAACGAGAGAGAGAAAAAGAAAAAGAGAAAGAGAGGGAAAGGGAACGAGAGAGGTAGGTGTAATTCTAAACCCTTCATAATATAATTTGTTGGCTCGGAAGTTCTAATATATCAATTTTTTCTATTGTAGAGAAAGAGAGCGGGAACGGGAGAGAGAAAGAGAACGCGAGAGGGAGAGGGAACGGGAAAGGGAAAGAGAAAGGTAAAACAATATTTTTATTTAACTTTGATCTTTTGATAATTAACAGCATAACTATACTTTTTTTTCTATACACTTTCTGACACATGAATAATATTTTTTTTCACAATTCAGAGAAAGGGAAAGAGAGGCAGCTGTCAAAGCGAGCATTAATACTCCGATTTCTAGAATGGATTCTAGAAAAGAAAAAGAAATGGAAGAAGAAGCTAGAGAAAGAAAAAGGGCAGACAAACGAGCCAGAGAAAAAGAAGCTGCTTATCAAGAGAGGTAAAATAAAATCATTTTTCCATCCAGGCTACAGACCAAATTTTGCTGTCCAACTGAAAGTAGCAAAATTTAAAAAAAAATGTTCAATACTTGACTACCTAATAATAAAATCTATCTAAACAAAACAGGTCACTGATAATACAATAATTTGATTTGAATTCTTTAAGGTTAAGAAATTGGGAGACTCGCGAGAGACGCAAAGCAAAAGAGCATGACAAAGACAAAGAGAGGGAACGCTGTCGAGAGGAAGCGAGAGAGAAAGAAGCTAAAAAACTCAAAGAATTCCTCGAAGACTATGACGATGACAGAGACGACCCCAAATATTACAAGTGAGTACATATTTATGTTATAGATAATATTTTTCTTAATTTAATGCTGACGACATACTTCATCAATTTACCATTTGTTTTCTTGTTATTTAGAGGAAAAGAAATGCACAGAAGACTCGGTGACAGAATGAGAGAGGCAGACGCTGATCTGAAAGACAGAGAGAAAGAAAAGTCTGAACTCGAAGAATTGCGAAATAAAGTATTCAGCTCAGAACTGGATAATCCTAACGAAGAATTTGAAAAGGTTGGATCTTTTTATTGAATTATGTTCATGTAAAAAGACTTGTTTGTACTGAATTTGATATCGATACACTCTTGTCAACGACATTAACAAAATATTTGAATAATTTTGATCAATCAATATGTATGCAGCTAAAATTTTTTTGTGGGTGTGATTTTCATTTTCAGATAAAAAAAGAGCGTGATGAAATGTATAAACCCCGAATACTCATTGATGTTAATCTGGAACAGAGTCTGCAAAGGGAGAAAGAAGAGCAGCGAATGAGAGATAGAGAGGAAGCCAGGCAGCAGGTAGTAATACTATTAATGATAGATTGAACATTGAAGCACCACATGATATCTAACTTAGCCATTTTGATAGAGCTCCATTTTAAGAGTTCATTTTCTTCTAACTATTTACAGGCCAGAGATAGACAACAGAGGCATCGCGAGAGATTCCTGCAAGACAGAGCCTCAAGAGAAATTCCAGCTCATGCTGAACCTATAGATTCTGATTCAAGGTCAGTAACACATATCTGCTTTTCCGCCCCATCACTGCTGTATAATATCAAAGTCACAAAGTATTCAACTGTGTATGGCTTAAAATTTTGATACATAAATTCAATCAATACATGTTTCAATTTTTATAATAGATAAGAAATATGATATTTTGTTTCAGCGGCGGAGGTGGAACTCCAGCTCTTTCTGAAGGAGGAAGTACTCCTCCCCCTCCACCGGCCACACCCCCATCACCTTCTTCCCCGCGATCACCTCCTGGTTCTACTCCACCGCAGGTGAGATGAGAGGTTGATTATTATTTGGTACGAATGGACATTTACATACATTGGTTTTTAAATCATTTATGGACTTGAATCCGAAGGCATGGATGTCTGTGATGTCTTCATATCTTCCCTCCAACCCTATTTTACCCTGACAAGAGAGTGATTACTACTAATCATTCAATAACACAACATTCTATCCTTACCTCTGAAAAGAGACATAAAGCGACTGTTTTATAACCATCTCATTGAATGCTTCCTGTTGAAATTCCCTAAGAAGTCTGCATGCTCCACATTTTTAGTTTTTTTTTTTTAAGTATTAAAGCTTCCATGTTTATTAATTTTTTATATTATTTTTTTATTATTTTAAATAATAGGATATGGGCGATAGTCGATCACCTCCTATGGATATGATGAGAGTAAAAATAAAGAATGAAGAAATTGATGGAAGATCCCTTACACCGCCTCCGATACCCCGTCCTTCTACTCCGCAAGTATGTTTGTCACTCTAAAGATATCTTGCGACAGTTTGAGTTCAGTGACATATTATCAATATTATTTTTCTTTTATCCACAGCATGACAAATCTGCAAGTAACTCACCCATTTCCATATCAATGAATATCAAACATCACAATATGTACGGACAAGGCCACGAATCCAGACAGCAAAATAACTACAACAACTCATCGCCCAACCATAGTCAAGGTAAATACGAAAAAACATCTCGCACGTATGTATTTTCATCCTTTTCTACTGTTTGTTTTTTTTACAAAATCATAATTTATCTTTTCAGATATAAGCATGAGTATGAGTAAAAGTAAGCGTCGCAAGTTAGATGTGAGGGATGTCTTCAATAATGAAGAAGAAGAGGAATCCGGTTCGGGAGAAGGAGGAGGCGGACTCAACAAACGACGACCTCTTGTTCCTCTCGATTACTCTGATGTAGCTCCTATTTCTGCCAGGGGTAAGTACAACCAACCGGCCCTGTATGTAAAATAAACATGAAATACAGATATCTGGCTTGATGATACATTTTTGATATCATCATATTTATTGATTGAGTAGGCATTTACTTGGTAGAACTCCATTATAATACGGAAAGAAAAATAACAATGTATTTTAATTCTGCATAAATTATTTTATATATTTGTTGATAGCTATTTCGGTCAGAACTAGTTCTGAACTAGTTCTGTTATTTTTCTTTCCGTATCATCATATTTCTTTATTCAATCTAATATATTCAGCAAAACTTACTGAACCATAATACGTAAGACGCACCGAAGTAGCCCATTGAATCTAAATAATATAAAATTTAAAATAACTTTGATTATTCCACGTATTGTGCTACTTACTGTGGCACGTGTTTCGCCTCTTTCAGAGGCATCTTCAGACTTACTATCGCAAAGTTTACTTAAGTAAAGTAAGGAAAGAGGCGAAACACGTTTCACAGTTAATAGCACAATACGTGGAATAATCAAAGTTATTTTAAATTTTATATTAAAATGAACTTCCACAAAGTTACCGCCGAAACCATCAAAGTATATGAATCTAAATAAGCTTTTATTTATTAAAAATCGTATTTTTAACACAATTTTAGGCTCAATTAATTTTTATTATCTATTTTTTTGTATTAGGAAAGAGTTCAGAATTGCAACCGACTTCCAAGGGCTGGAATTCATCATCTCACTCGCATTCAAAGAACAGTAGAGATAAAGACAGAGAAAGAGAAAAAGACCGGGAGAGAGAGAAAGAAAAGGAAAAAGAAAGAGATAATGCCAAATCACAAGAAGAGAAAAGAAAACAAGTGAAATCACTCATTGATAAAATACCCACTCAGAAAGATGCACTTTTCGCATTTAATTTAGATTGTACCCAGGTAAGTTTATATTATTTTTACTTATATAATATACTGAAACATTTTTTTCAAATGCATCAGTAACTATAGCAGACCGTGCTACCTTTTACTTTGAAGTGTGAATGAGGAGTGTACAAATGGAGGGATAACGATAGAGTGGCTGAATGTGTGCGCGGGGAGTGCACTGTTTTCTAAAGTGAAAAGTTCACAAAATATGTATGTGCATGTGTACAATCTTACTTACTGTATGTCCCGGATGGTTGAGGCAAATTTTCAAAATTCTTTGTTCATTTCGAGAGGAGTCATCGTAGATATAGTCAGTATATATATATAGAGTCATGAATTAAATGAAATAATATGTAAATGACCTATGCAGAGGTAGTAGTGGAATAAATTAAAGAGAAAAAAACACACTGGCAATACTATCGAGCGTGCCAGATAACCTGCATTGAAATCTTGAAATGAAATGCAACATGCATGAAATTCGCGACAGGGGCGGGAAATTTTCAGGGAACCGGTCGACCCGGGACACCCGCGTGTTTTCACAGCTTCAGATGCCGCGGAATCCGTCAATTTTTAACTCAATTTTGACAAAAACGACAGCTGTCAAAATTCATAGACAAGTTAAGCAAAATATGAAAGAGGTCTAGAGGAGGAGCCTAGAGAAGTGGTTCCATATTGGAGGGGTAGCTAGAGGCGGAGCTAAGCAGGAGAGGATTGGGATTCTGTCCCGTGTATCTATTACTATATTTTACCGAAATTTCAAGCAAGGTTGGTCCGACAACTGAAATAGTGAGCCTGATGAAGAGCAAATCCAGGATGACAAAGATTTTAATGAATTAATTAAATCTCAAAAAAACTTTTGTTAGCTGAATACATATTGAGCAACACTTTATAATGCTGGTTTTTTTTTTTTATATAGTTCTACTTTTTTACGCCGCTTTTAAAAGTTAATTACCAATTACTATCTTATTTACTAGGTTCCAATCAACTTTTTGAAAAACAATGCCGATCATTAATTTTCTTATTACTTTTAGATTGACATTCCATTGATGGAAAAGAAAATAAGGCCATGGATTAACAAGAAAATTATAGAATATATTGGTGAACCCGAACCCACTCTGGTTGATTTCATATGCAGCAAGGTCTTAGCTGGCAGTGCTCCGCAAGGCATTTTGGATGACGTACAAATGGTAAATATATTTGTCATGATTTTCCGTGTCTGTATTCCCAGTTTTTTGTCAAACTATCTATTATTGCTGCAATTTTAGCTTCAATAAATTGATCGCTTATTTTTTCACAGGTGCTGGATGAAGAAGCAGAAGTATTTGTTGTCAAAATGTGGAGGCTGCTTATTTACGAAGTTGAAGCCAAAAAACTGGGACTTGTCAAGTGACAGTCCAACTGAGAAAAGACAAGTTCTAATTCAAAAACAAGTTTATTGTACATCCAAACAGTGTAATTAATATATAATATGACCATATATTATAATTATGTATAGCAATAGAAGAGTGCACTTCTTTCCAATGAAAGTCACTCAAGTAAACACTATTATAATATTATCATCAATTATTATTTTTAAATGATATGCGAGTGGCTGATGTTTTATAAAATGCTAAATGTTTCTTTTTGTGTTATAAATTGAATGAATACATTTACAGACATTTTTTTAAGTATCATTGGACAGTACGTACATAGCTGAAATTCTTTACTGTGTTATCAATAATTTATGTATGTGTATGTAACAGATTGTGCTTAGATAAAAAGTAAAATTCTCGTCAATTATTGTAGAGAACAATATCAAATACAGTCATACTATTTCTCTGCTGATATTTTGCCATATATAATTATTACTTTTGTAAAAAACTTAACTACTTGTAAATAAGTCAGTCCAATGAATAGTAAATCTGAAATGATTGCCATCACAATTAAGTTTCCCAGGCTGTAATGCTTTTCTTTTGACTATGTCATGTTCATTTTCGAGTAGGCAATTTATTTTCGAATTAGTTATTTTTTATATCAAAATATGGTATTTCTCTACTATATAATACGTATTGATCCTGTTAGCTTTTGGACTCTGCTTTCATCGATTTGGTCAATTATTTGTTTACATACTTTGTATTAATAAAATACATGTTATATCTTCCATGCATAAAATGGGAGTAATTGTTAAAATGGTAAAATTAAATTTATGTTAAGTAATTGCTCTCTTTCAGCTTTGCATGCTAATATCAAGAGTTTGCAAGTATATCTGATATTCAATTCTCACTCGGTATTTATTTGTTTCAAGAAATTTATGTCAAAGTCTACAGTCTTAATGCGTTTAAACATTATGTATAAAAACATACATTGAGATGATATAGAATTTTCTTACTGCTAAATATAATTGCATGTCTACTGAAATCTTTTAAATAATGGAATAAAAAAAGTGAACTATGTACATTCATGTTTTTTTTCCTTTTTAATGCTTAAAAATAATATTTTTGGTATTTGTATTGTGGGAAATAAGTATTTAGTAATTTAAACCTTGGTCCAGCCTAGAGAAGAAATCAATATGGGGAAAAAGTGCACTGAGGTATTATGAACAGAACCTTTCAACATTATTTATTGGCAATATTTGCTTCCAATGCAAGTATGAATATAAAGTAATTATCCAGGTTGATCACCATCAAAATCTATATTTAAGGCTTCATTTTTGATTGGTGGGCATTCAAAAATATAAGAGGCAACACCGCTTTCTTCTGGCAAATCATTCTTTTTTACATGCTGAAATAAAAAGAATACATTTGAGATAAAAATTCACTTATTAATATTTATCTCATCTATTCTATGGTGGGGTATTCAACCTTGCAATCACCACACCTAAGCTAAAGCTTCCTACAAGGTGTAGTCATTGAGCCAACAGAAAACTAGGCTAGAGCAAATATGTATGCCCTCCCAATGTGCAGCCTATGAATACCTAATAGAACATACCCACAGATGTTAAAATTAAAACTGATAATAAGTCAGTCCCTAAACCTATCTTTTGAGTAACGATAGGGTAAGAACTGAAAGAAAACTTAAAAATTAATTGATTGCATGTCACTATACCAGGGTTTCATGCATGTAACTATCATGGATGAATTCTTGTTTTATAGAGGTTATCTCTTCAGTACTATTTTTCCATCATCTGAACTCATTTCATGGTCAATTGATTCACTGCTTGTGTCATTTTCACTGTCGAAATTAGATTGGGATAGTGTCTGAAATAAAAATAAATACAAATTTAAATTCTATCAGCCATATCTACCAACGTGGGGCATGGTAACTCTTAACAATTCCCGGGCGATTTTTTATTTGCGTGATCGCCCGGGAAGCGGTTAATGGAGTTCATCTCAACAGAAACTAGTAGGAATAAAATGATACGACTAATTGCTTTCGCTTAACCTTGATTTAAAAGATCGTATGCATTCAAACAGAAATTGATTGAACAACGAAAATGCCTGGACTGGGATTTAAGCTAGTGAGCTTTACAACCAAAGCCAATGGCGTTGACACTCGACCACAGATCCAAAAAATATGTAATTAAATCTTCATTATATATTTTAGTTTTTCTGTAATCGATTTTGTTACTCACTGGGATTAAGCTCTCAATAGGAACAATTTTGAACTCTGATCTGCTGGTTTTATGATGCTTGGTTCGTTTTGCTTTTTTTTTAACCCTGAAATAAAATCACAAAAAAGATATATTCATAAATAATTATTATGATAAAATCAATGTTGAATGTTAACAGGTCAACTACGTACTATAAAACGAGCTTTTCAATTATAAATAAGAGATATTCCTTAGGTAGATATTTAAAAAAGTTTTGAAAAGCTCCTTTTTTGCATGAAACTAAATATGTTAATCATTCTAGACATCAACTAACTTTTTACACAAGTTAAAGCCTTTGGAAAACATACTTGATTTGTGAAAACAGTAACAGAGTTTATTCCCATTTTTGTAACTACAATGTGAAGTGAAAACGTTCTTACTTTGAAGCAAATTATTTTAAGCTACATACATGTCACGTTTAATGAGCCTTTCAAGAGACTCGGGTACTCCTGCAGCTCGATTTCGCTTCTCTGGACTACAAACAATGTCAACTATCCCTCTTAGAATGCAAGAGATCATCTTAGCTTTGTATTTATTACATCTTAAAACTATCGCTGATGGTTTGCTAGGAGCTGGCTTATTATTTATCAGTCGTAGAACATTTTTAAGTCGCATGTGATAAAAAATATGTGACATTTCAAGTTCATGTTTTTGAGTTTCCTCGTTAAGGTGGAAAACATCTGTGTACCCTGTATTGTTCCAAATGCCTACAAATTTTGCAAAGAGCAAACATGGCCAACAGAACAATCTGAAACCTTCAGCGCAACGAGTCAACCATTCTACATTGGATATAGTTTTGTCAATGTTCCCCGATGTCTTTATTAATAATGTTATATCGAGAGGTTTGCCGTCTCTCAAAATACGTAATCTGTCTTCGTATTTTCTGTTGGAAAAAGGTTGCAATAATAATTGCTCAACGGATGTCTTCATTTTGAAGTTAGCTTTCTGATAGTTGTTATACATATTTTATGTTATCTATGACATATTTACACACTGACATATTATTAGAAATGTCAAAACTAAAAACAATTGCTTTAATGCAATACACCATAGACAAAATATTAAGACGAAGTGTCTATGAACCAACGGCGTTTATACGATTTTCCTACCTAATAACACTCTATGGTTCCATCGATAATTTACAGCCCATAGACCATCTTATACTCTTTTTTTCCTACTTTCATTTCAAATGTGGAGTCCACGAATAATCTAAAAAGATTTTTTTTTAATTTTTCAGAGGACTTATACCATAGACAATATACTTTATGGTATACTTGCCATACGCTATATTTTGTCTTGTCTATACTTAAAAACTTCAAAACACTTCGGCTGTCATCGTCAATATTTATGCTGAATATTTTTACCGCTTGTGAGTCGATGGTGTCCCTGAAAAGACCTGACATAAATTATAAGTGGAACTTAAGGATTAAAAAATGGACCGTAATAAAGCATCTTCCATGGGCCGGGGTGCCAAAGGAAAAATGACACAGTATCCCACCGATCTGTTTGCTTTGGGGACAAAAACGACCGGAGTTTTAAATCGCGACGCTGACGGAAAAAGATCTCTTCATAACAAACCTTCGTCTTGTAAGTACTCATTGTTTCAATTTATACATTATTCATCAGAAATCACACGAATATTATTCTAACTTCATGGCTCAACCAGCTCATAAGCTAATCGCGGCGGATACTTGTCAGAGAAAGTAAACAAACATACAGATAACGTATTTGAACTATATTTTGTCTTATAGCATCATCAGAAAGAAAACGAGACGGTCAATCTACATCTGTGCAACCAACAAAGAAGCCCAAACTATCATTCAGCGGTTCCCCAGGAGAGTCGACCACCGCTCTTGATATCGATCCCGTAGATTTGGTACCGGCAGCACTTAATGCATATGACAATCACAACACTGAAAAATTAGTAAGTCTCTTTATTCAGTTTTATGGAAATTTAATTTACAAGGACAGTGAACCCTTCTATACCACAGAGATATATTTCGTGTAAGTTTAGAGTTCCATTCTAAATGAGAGATAAGTTATTTTACTATTACACAACACGAAGAAACAAACCATTTCCCTGCCAAATTTTGATATATTATCAATACAACTTCTTCTTTCTACCCTAAATAGTAGGGAGTGATGGCTCAATCTTATTTTCTTTGTATTCTTACTTTTATCTAAGTGCTTTATTTAAGTAATTTCCCTGTGTCTAAGCGTATTAAAATTTATGATGATATGATATATCTTTTTCTCTTCACTATAATTCATGTCTTCTATTTGTGCGACTCTAACTCTTGTTCTAAATAATCAATGGGCTCATATTTAAGTGTGCTCTGTATTTAAACTTATTGCGGCCTTATGTAAGAGAAACCTCCTTCCACTCCTCTTGCATTACATTTCACTCCTCTGGATGGACCCAGTCACACTCTAGTCTAAAACTGGAAAGTGAGGCGATCTCAAACTGTAATTAACATAAAGAAAGCAACCAATTCAAGAGTTTAATTCTGGTCTATGTTATTAATTTCTGTTGTATGCAGTGAGGATAATACAACTGTAAAACAATGTCAGCACAGTTCAAACGGTGAAGAGATGCGAAACTGCATTGATTGGATTGTGTGTTATGTACGCTGAACAAGATCAGTTAGTCGATTAATCTCATGGTTTTTTTTATTTGTCATTAGGTTGGTTTGCTGGGTGGCGCAATATGGTTGCTGAAATCACAAAGATGGAAACCGGACCCTGTTCTCTGCCATGGGTTAATTTATTTAGCCAAAATGAGACCGGGTATGTTCGGCAACGAAACTGTCATGCAAGGCTTGTGTGGGCTCCTCAAAAGAGAACAAGGTACCGCTTTCAAGAGCAAAGGAAATCCTGTGGTCTTTGTACTAGCCTGTAGTTTGCTCTACGCAGGCCACAAGGATAACAAAAATTGGCCAGATGCCTTTATAAAGGTATTGTAATACTTTTTAATTTAAGTGTGTTCTAATCTTCAACACATTTTTTTTGTTCTACTTCTACATTTTTTTTCAGGACCTGATCTTTATAAAATAATTGAGTTTTATTTATTCAAATATGTTGCCTTTCCAAGAATTGACTGTTAATACCTTTCAAGAAATATTGGAATTAACAGATTGCATTTCATGAGTACCCATGATAGACTTTCAATCTCTTCTAATTACTACAAATCATGGTGAAAGCAAATTTCTAGAATTGTGAATGTTCCTTTGACAAAATAACGAATTATTGCTACACAACTTTTTTTTTACAGGTTTATATTGAAGATGCCCTGAACGAACGCTGGTGGGTTGATTGCTCTTGGTGTAAATGTTTTGTGGACAACATTGTTACCGCGTTTCTCACAGCTTTGCCCCCGAGCCATCTGATGCCAAATGACAACAATACACTAGGTTTGTTCGATAATTGTCAATTCCTATTTTATATGTGCTTAGTATTTTTAACCTAAGAAAATATGTAACTATCACACTGTATAACTTTGTTAAAATCTTTTTAGGGACTCTTTCGCCTTCTGGGTCACCGTCTTTGGGAGGAAACGAAGAAGAAAGCGACACTTCAGAACTAGATTTTACAGTATTTCCTCGGTAATTAAATACCTTTTCTTGACAAAAAATGTCTTCATTCAACTACATGAATAATTTGATTTGGTTTTTTTTATTAAATCATGTAACTAGATATGGTAGCTCACTGCTAGTCCTTTCTAAATCCCTTTATTCTATCCCTACTCTTCCAAAAGTGCGGTTAAGCTAATGAATTGACATAATATATTATTTTATCAACACAATATGGAAGCACATCAAAAATGAAAACTCATCAATAATGAAAATTTTGTCACCTGTTAGTATGTCCAGACAATATTAATGGAATTAATCTCCTTTTTACAGATATAGCAGTACGTACGAATCGGTTGAAGTGATGGTTTTGGAAGCCATAAAAGAACAACTTGGCAGAAGAGCAGCCCCGGATGCCATTGGAAAAGGATTTCTTAAGCTGCTCTCTTCCACCTGTGGTTCACCAGAGGTAAATCAAACTTCATATAACCAAAAATTTTAAATTTTACAATGTTAAATTTCAAATTCTGATACAAAACTGTATCTTAATTATGACGTGCAAAAACATATCTGAATAACTTACTACTGAGCTACTTGATTTATAGATAAGGATGATAGCTGCTTCCCGATTGGAGTCTTGGCTACATTCAGGAAAACTGTGGCGGCCCGCTCAAGAGCTCTTGGCTCACGTGGCCATTAACATATCGAGTGTGGCCCCCCGAGACCAAGAAGTTCTGGCGCAACTTGTGAAGATGAGACTCAAAACTAAGCCCCTGGTTAATGGATATCTAACATGCCTCAGGTTTGATTTGATATTAACTGTTTACTAGAATGTTCCTACAGCTGGGATTCTATTTTAAAACAATTTTGATCGCGATGCTTTATTAAAAGTCCAAAATCCAAATGACATGGTTGAAGAATAAAATATGACATCTTTAAAAAAATACTGACTGACATTAAACAATTTT
Organism: Himalopsyche kuldschensis; assembly: GCA_028554975.1. Classification (NCBI taxonomy): domain Eukaryota; kingdom Metazoa; phylum Arthropoda; class Insecta; order Trichoptera; family Rhyacophilidae; genus Himalopsyche; species Himalopsyche kuldschensis. The sequence continues at coordinate 1,312,272 of JAHFWI010000046.1, read as the reverse complement.
AAATGGTGGAAATTTTGAAAATGCTGTGCATCTGCCATTTGCTTAGAGTCATACTATCATTGATTATGTACAAAGAAATATAAAACTGAGTCATAATATAAGCGAGGGAGCGGAATGTATTTTCATTATATCATTACGGGGTTGCTAATTGAATAATAACAATTTCAGAGAAATGGTTTCAAATTGTCCTGCGACTTTGCGAAGTGTTGTAATGCACACAATTTATAATGAGCTGTCAAATGTGCGGAATCCAAACAGCATGGCGGCCATTGCATCTCTCATACAAGCTCAACCACAAGCAGTTCCACAAGCTATGGCGGACACATTTCAGGTAAAAAAAATCATTCATTGCGCCTTTAGTTCAATATTGTCATATTTTGAAAGTTAAACCTACAATATTTGTTTTTCAGGAGCTTCTAATGCGGCCTGAAGAGTACCTCCGTTCGTTGAGAACCCTGACTCGTGAAGCGGTCCGCGCTGGCCGCGCCGAAGGCACTCAAGCTCTCTTGGCACTCTGCCGCGGATTAGTTGCTGCGCCTGCCAAAGAAATTCCTGCTGAATGTCGGGAGAAGGTTTTCCATTCTATAGCTGATCTTCTGTCTCTTTGCATCATGCTAACCGCAACTCACGCTAAGCACCATCCAGATTATCGAATGCAGGTAGGGTACTCTTATTATGTTATTTTTGGCATTTGAGGAACAGGTCTTTAGTCTTTTTTATTGCTTTATTTTTTAATGTGCAGGTGTATTCATTTCATCTTATACTTGAACCGTGGTGACAACTCGCAGATTCTACATCACCCGCTGATCACTTTACTCCTCCTGTGTCATGGCGGCATCCTTTGATTCTTCTGAACATAAAAGTATTGCGCATTGCAAAATAGTTATATTTTAATATTTTTTAATATTTTTAATTTAAAAAATATTTGGCAGTATTAAATAGTTAATTGATCATGCTCATTGATTTCTTGACTAGACCACAATATATCATGCTTATTTCGACAATATGTACAAAAAAATATTTCATTTTTCAGATAGCTTCAATTCAATGTGATGGAATATGGTGGCTTAATGAAACAGCGATTGCACTTTACCGACCTCCTCAACAGGAATATGTTCTAGCCCTACACAAGGTGGATTAATAATTTAACTATAAATATACTTTGTTTGTGCTATTATGCGTTGAAGAATTAAAAAAATGATTAAACTGCAATTTGATGTTTGTGATTTCAGATAATGTTTTTAGAAAATGTTGACACCTATTGCAAGCTGGACAACTGGCCACCTGAGTCGGAGAGAGCCCTCGCATTTAGAGTCAGCTGCGAAGTGCCATTGCTGCAGAATACACTCATAGGAATATTGTTTATCGGTTTGTCCAAGGTTAGTATTTGATTTACTACTACATTGTTTAATCCTCTTACCCTCAGGGATTGTATTTTTAATCTCACCCATCTGATCATGTAATAATAAGATAGTAGATAATTTTAATGAAACCAATAAAACTAAAAACTATTTCTACAGATTCAAATTAATCAATAATGTTTTTTTTTACAGGAACTACCATTTACCCCTGGAGAAGCCTTAGAGCTCTGTGAACAATTGGTTAGAAGAGCTTGCGCCCTGACAACTGAAGAAAATCCTCTGCCATTGGATAAAACTGACGTGGCAGATTATATCTTCCAGCTCTGTCAATATCATCATCCTGAGAACATTACTCTTCCGCAAGGGTAAATATATTTTAACTCAACTTGATTCAATGACAATAAAATATTGATGACACGATTTTAGGTGTTTGACTCCCCAACAACACATGCTCGTAATAAGAAAAAGTACAAATGATATTTTTTCCTTTGTTTATAGATATGTGGCTCCGTCGTTGGCCATCACATCGCTGTATTGGCGTGCCTGGATGGTCCTGGTGATGATAGCGGCGCACAATCCTCACACTTTCTCGAGACAAGCATTTGACAAATATCCAACGCTGAAGGCCCTCATTGAAATGTGCATCACAAAGTATGTAGTACACTCAACTTTTATTAAATATGAATTTTAACATTTTTAGATTGGCCTCGTAACTTTCTATCCCTGGCACTTTTTCTACTCCTTTCTCACTCTTCTCTTAGTGCCTTCTTATATTGATGGTAGATAATCAAAATGAAGTTCGCCCTTATATTTAGAGTCAAACAAAACATATCACATACAACTTTGACTTTTTACCTACGCTGATACTGCCCTCTAGTGTTGGATGGATTTATTTATTATTATTTAAATTATATAATTTCATGTAGTACAACACTAAATAAGATATGTCATATACAGCGAATGATGTCACTGTACAAAATGCAACATGAAATGAAGTCATAACAAAACAAATTTATCCTGATTTGTACTACTAGAGCGCAATCAAATCAAGATGAATAGTTAATTACCCCTCTACACATTTGGATGACTCTGCGATTTGCAAGAAGCATCTTATCATTGTGATCTATTGCTGTATTGTGATTCTTTGTGCACAGAATAGTAGCAGGGATTATTGCTTTTCTGTATGATCGAAACGGTGCGGCAATATTCGCCTCATCCAAAGCCAAAGGGTTATGTTGAATCACAAGGTTGATTGGGACTATTTCTGTTCTCTTGTAGTAAATGGAATTCCGATGAATGGGTGATCGAGGTTGAGGGAGAGCGTCAAGCTGTTCTCCAATTTGAAGGACACTTAGCTGCCGCCAGTAGCAAAGTTGCCATCACTGAACATACCAGTAGGCTTTTGTGTCAGGTAAACACCAAATCTATTTTTTTTTTTTTTTTAATTTTAATGTACAAATTGCGGCAGATGACAATTTGTACAAAGAGTTTGCTATCACTGGAGCAATATTTGACTGATGCAGATTGTCTGGAAATCACGATTGTACTCAATCAGTACTACTTATTCAATGGATGCATTCTGACGTTACCATAGTTTACAGTTTGATCACTACAATGTATCTAATTTTTCATTTCTTTACAAGAAAGCACAAGAAAGCTTCCCTTTGTAATGAATCTTCTGAAAGTGTTTTCAGAAGAATTTAGATTATCAAAAAAATTATTGAACTATTTTTAGGGGTTAAGTTGCAAGTTATGGAACCTCACAAACTTTAATGTAATGGTATACTAAACTACAAAAACATGCTTGCAGCAAATTACTAGGGATACTGTGATTTCATTAGGTAACTGAAGGTTAGAGGGCGGGTTTACAGCCTCTTATAAAATCTTAAATTAAATGTTTGTGATGGACCTGACTTAAGCATTAATCCTGTATGTCTCTTCTGCCAACCCATTAGCCACTGTCATCCTGGAAGGCCGCTGAAATGCAAATAAGCTAATGGACAAAGATAAGAAAAATTGATATAAAAGTATAATGTTTATTTGATAGTAAACTCTTGCTCCTTAGCCATGTCATAGTTTTATAATAGTTTTGGGATTATAGTGTGAAAATAAACCCAAAAATGTTTTGCTCACTGACTTTGAATGTTATGATGTATGATATCCAGATATAGTTGGTTGTATACAATTTTTTAATGACTTTTACCCAATTCAATTCTAGCTGATGCTTATGGATCCCATTGGCCCAGCTCGAAGGCCACCGCCTTCCGTTTTAGAATGCCTACAAGCTCTAAATAAAAGTCTCCGTCTTGGCCATTTACTGTGCCGGCAGCCGTCTCTTCTATTGGATATAATCAGCCGACAGGGAACCCAGCGGGCCATGCCCTGGCTTCAAGATCTGCTGCACAACTCTGAACACTCACTCAGGTGGATATATACTTACATAAATTACTGTTGAACTTAGCTAAAAAGTATTCTTATAAGTTGTGTGACAAACTGTATTTGCACGCTACCGTCTCAAGGGTTGAGACGGCGAGATACAAGTCCACTGCCCAACCGTCTCAACGTATGAGATGGCAACTTTCAACTGAAAATAAAACAAGAAATGTCTTGCATACAGGAGTGATTATTGTTTATATTTTTTTTGGACTATATATAATCCCAAGTAAAGAGTCTAATCGTTAAATATGTACGTGGAAGGACAAAAAAATTGTGTTTCATTTATTTGAATAATATATAATGCCTTTCCACCAAGAATTGACAGTTGACAAGTTATAAATGAGTTTTTTTATACTTCTCGTTAATCATAGATAACTTTATGACTTTATTTCTCAAAGGCTAAAAATTCTCATGAATTCAAAACCATTTCTGATATTTTGATAAATCTTTGGAATCACTATCTCATAAATATTTCTATCCTTGTAATAACTAGATTCATTGATATACTAATGACCAGTGACGGCTGGTGACGGGGTGTTGGGGGGTGCAAAGGAAGATTCAACAATTTTTGCAGGAGTTCTTTCCTATTCATTGGATTTTAAAACACTTCTATAGCATGGACTTTCAATTCAGATGTTCGCAATACCAACTGTTTCTCTTCCGTAGTACGGAAAAATAGTTGAATCTTCCTTTTGCACCCCCCAGAACACCGTCACCAGCCGTCACTGCTAATGACACCCATTATTTTCCTAATTGCAACTATCCACCCCACCTTTCTTCTACAACAGTGTGCTGCCAGTACAGTGTCTGTGTGAGTTTCTCGTTGTCGGCGGTAGTACCGGTGCTAAAACTCAGGAGCTTGTCCATCATCTGCGCCAGTTGGTCAACGAGGCATCCACTGTGAGAGATGTGCTCACTTTCTTCCTGCAGCGGCTGACAGATACACACCCTCACGTGAGACATCAAGCAAACAGGGTAAGAACGGTCAAATAACATTCTATAACATTGAAAGTACTCTTCACAGACACTTCATTATGTACCTCTAAAATAGTTTTATTTTAATTTTATCAGTAACTTGTCACAATCTAACAGTGTTGCTGTACAATAACTAAGTCGGCCACTGTCGACTAGTGGCAAGACTGGTAACCTAATGATTTGATAGGTCTGGGTGCAAGTCTCAAAATTAGATTTTTTCTATCAAATATTTTAGATCTTTGGCAAGGCTGTTTGTGATGTCTTTTCTCTAAAAAATTACTGTTCATAAAAGAGTTTTAAATTTTTCTTCTATTTCAGGGCTTAAAACTAGTGCTGAGTCCCATCACTGGGGAAGAACCAACTGACGCTGATTGGAATGTCAATGTCAGCCCTGAGTATGTCGTATTGTATAATATTTTGATTAAAAAGCATATTTTCAGTAAAAAAACTCAAATTTTCAAAGATTATAATAAGTTAAATGAACACATTAAAACTAAAAAAAAAAAATTGGTGAGAGTAAAACTTGAATGCTTGTTCAGTGTGAGATTTGTTTTCTATGCTGCTTTCCCATCACTTCAAGAGCCCCAACGTTGCTCTTGTGCCATATAACATCTCAGACTCTACAGAGAGCTCTAGAGGATTTACCCCTGACAAGATGACTTGTCCATCCTCATGCCAACATTATATAATAATACTGAAGGCGATGGAATTGACACATTATATTACATTTTCATTCTCCGACACTAAAATCATAATCAAATTGTGTTTATAGTGAATGGCTATCCATTATCCCATCGAACCGGCACTGGTTGACAGTGCGTGACGAAGTGGTTGCAGCTCTTCGCGGTGCCTGCTTAGTAGAAACGGAGCCCGGACATCTCAATTGCTACATTCTGTTCCTCGCTCAGCATGTGCAGATTAATTCGCCAAGTGTTCAGCAAATGCAGGAGATAGTGTTTGTGAGTAAAAATTGATAATATATTATCCTAAATATAAGACATGTGCTATGTTGTGACATGCCTAACGGTAAATGAACTGCATATTTCAGAGTGCCAGAATCCACATGTTTTTGTGATTTTTAGATGATAACTGTAAATTTTTAGTAAAAATGCATTATGTATATAATATTTTTACAAGTAATGATTCTTTATGTTTGCTGTTTGTTTTTCTGATCAATGTAACAAAGTGGGGTATGTTAAGGGATCTGGTATTATCTGTTTTGAAACCAATGTTTACATCAATAGCTGAAGCTTAAAAACATCAGAGTAGGAAACTAAGACAATTCAAAGTTAATCAGTGATTTAATATGAGATCTATGATTGTCATAGGATGTTGGCACGTTGGTCGTAGAACGGATGGTGATAATGGCTGCCCTCGTGCCAGCTGCAGCTCTCAGCTCTGATTCTGATGACAATTCGCTGGATGACACCGAAACCAGTCCACATCATATCCTGCATGCTCTGAATACCATATTTCACAACCACCTGCAAAAGGTAAACATCGATACTGTTGAATAGAAATCACATGTCTCGTAGTTATCATTAATTGATACTCTTTCACGGTAATATTAAAATAGGATATTCCACAATTGTTTAAATCATTTTTGACTAATCAAAGAATGGAATAAATTTATAGATTATTACAGGAGTTATGAAGTTATGAAAGTAGTTTAAAAAGTCGTAAAAAAATTAGCAAGATCTTTAAGGTAAAATGATATGATTCTTGCATGATATAAATATCTATCAACTGGTTATTTTTAACAAATGTTGAGTTAGAACATGAAAGAATTTTATCTTAACTGCTATGTTGGCATTGTCTATGTATGAATGTCTCAAAAGTACAGGTAGCTAAAAATTTTAATTAATGGACATCAAAAGGTAAATTTGTACTATTATATGTTTTACCCTTAATATGCTTTTTACTTAAATAATAACATACATGCTGAATCAGGAAAAATTCAACACAATGTGAGGTAAGATTTATATTTATTATCTATTGCAGAGTCTTATACGGAACAGAACATATTATGACTTGTAACAGGGAACTAATTTACTAGAATTCGCATCAATATTTTTGGTGATACTCTTAGTATTTTTACTCAGTCAATTTGTTTTGCGACACAGTTCCGTATATAAGCTAGTTTTTATATTAACGCAAAAATGATTAATATACTTCTGTAAAAGAAAATATTGCCAGGGGAATGTCGAGGCAAATACAGCATTAAAAATTTTACCAATACTTTCGGGGATAACTCAATAAATGTCATTGTAGGTTGAAATATTTATAAAAGAACCTCAGAGACATCCTTCAACAGACAATTTCAACATCGACAAAAGAAGTCCTAACCTAATCTAAAAACTCGTAGAGGTATTAGCAAATTGTCTTTGAATGTTTAAATATTTACCATAATATAGTTATGGAAGCCTCTAAAAATCCCATACAAACAATTTTTTTTTTCATAATTAGAGGGTATCACCTTATATTTAGTTTTATGTTGTTTAACTGTTATACAATAGAATACCATCTCAAAGTAAAAATATTTCATAACACTGTTATTGTCATTTTAAGAAAATGCTGTTTAAGGTTCGGGAGCCTCCGAGAGAAGCTTACGATTGGTGTTCCAGCCAAGATCAAATCTTTCTACAGTGGCCGTCTGGAGAAGAATGCACTCTTCATATACTTGTTGTTCATGCTATGGTTATGTTGCTTACATATGGTCCGAGTAAATGTAAGTTATATTCAAGTCTTATGCTTTTTAATGCCAAAATGATTGATTATAATTAATTTGTATTAATAGCTATTTCTTATATTTTTTTTGTGATATCTTCACCACATCACGCTCAGGGGTCAACCAACTTCCCTTTAACAATTGAACTTCGCCGGCATTGTCTTATAACCTGTAAATCCCAGAGCTGTGTCATTTTCTCCGCATCCTTCCGACTCAGATGGGCTAATGGCTACTCTGGAGAACTGTTCTTCTGAAAAATATGTATCTCAAAATAATTAGCATTGGCTTTATAAGTGCTCTGTAAATAGTCCTAGTCATTCTTGAATGATACACTCCATGAAAAAATAATCTTAATTTTATAAAATTCATTTCAGTTGATAAAGATCAAGAAATATTCAATTGGTTTTTATCAATCTGGTTCGGATCCAATGCTCCAAAAGCTTATTTGGTGGACACATCCGAAGAGGCTTTGCTCTTTCCCGATTGGATGAAACTGAAAATGATGAGGTCCAATCAACCAGTATTGATCCAGGCCGGCCTCAAAGACCTTGAAGCCTCTCAATTGGTTTTGTTCATACAAAGCTTTGGTATCCCAATCAATTCAATGAGGTCAGTATATATATGTACAGTTTTTATCAACATAATGATTGCATGGTTTTATGTTTTAAAGAAGTACATTTCTTTAAGTAAGACCATCAGAATGCACGCATTTAAGTCAGGCGACTAGAAAGTCCTTCATGATATCCACAGTCAAAAATTGGCAATGGCTTTACTGAAGTGCTTAATTATAATGACTATTGTGTTAATTTTATGCATTTACTGTATAGCGCACTGCTAAGTGCCCTTGATGATTGCTCTGCTGAAACCATGGCGAATTTGGTAGTGGAAAGACCGTACATGGCCCAACTTGTCGCAGTGCAATGGAGACGTGGAGCCAGAGGAGGCCGTCGCTTCTATGCAGCACTAGGCCTGCAAGAACCAGTATATCCTGAAGGTGATTAATCTATTGCATAAATAGTTTTATGGTATACCTATGCTACCAATAAACATTATTTTCTCTACTATTAATTTTCACTGAAAAATGTGTTTATAGAGCCGGTGTTAGTGGACGACCCTCTACCTCCACTGCCACTATACGGAGCAAACACTGATGATGAATGGAAACTTCTAACCCAAGGGCCTCAGATTGACACCAAAGAAATATTACTGGAAGAAGTCGGGCCATTGTTCGCCACCACATTTATGGGGGCCACCACTTACGAGGGGAATATAAACAAGGCATTCATTTCACTGCAGAAGGTGTGTATCAAATTACATACCTTTATTTTATTTAACATATTTATGTTGAGGCATACAAAATCGTTTTTTTTTACTATCTACATATTTATAAACTAAAAAAAATCTATTGAAGGGATGTAGGCCTAGGGTGTAGGGTGCATAATGTAACACGGAAAGAAAAATAACAATGTATTTTAATTCTACATAAATTATTTTAAATATTTGTTGATAGCTATTTCGGCTTACGCCTTCGTCAGAACTATGTTTAAAACGTGTATAGACAGGGTGCCTCCTACATAATCTCTTTCTGTTGAAACCATACCGACGTCACATGAAAGAATTTAAATAAGTTTGATTTATTGGTCTAAAGTAATGGTGGGAAACAATAATTTGGGTATTTTGGGGGGCATAATGTAACAACTGTTACAAAAATTAAAGTACATAATTATGATCTCTAACCTGTATTTGGTTTTGCAAAACATAAAAGCCGGTAAAAACTGGTGCTCGGTTATTTTGGATAATACCTTCAAAAACGTCTGGCCGTAAACAGGTTTAGTTATACTAAAATAGCAAGGTCAAGAGTAAAAATACAGTAAAAGTCCGTTAATTCGAACAAGATAATTCGTAATTCGAAATTTTCATAATTTGCTCGTCCCAACTTTTCGTAGTAAAATGTACCGTTAATTCGTAATTCGTAATGTTTTTCGTCAAAATGTACATACGATTTCTTGTAATTCGAAATTTTGACAGTTTTGATAATTTCGAAATTTTGATAATTAAATTAGTCGACACATTGTTTTGAAGAGTAAAGCTTATGTAAACCATTGGTGTAAGTGAGTCATCTATATAAAGTGAAGTATCGTATGTCAAAAACGAATACGAGCATTTATAACATTAGTGCAAGCGATACATCTATATATTAGTATGTACCTAACTTCACTACAATGGTACATTTTTATAAGTATGTACCTAAACGTCATTCTATTTTACGCGCAAATACCTTAAATATAAGTGACTGAAAATCAATTATGTTAAGTGTTTTTTATTCATATGAAATGCCTGTCCATAAAAAATGGCTGCGATGTTCCAAGCCGTCGTTAATTGCCGCGAAAATTCATTTTTTTTTAGTGATCGCGTAATTCGTATTTCGATTTTTTTGGTCTATAAAAATCGAAAAAATTGCCGCAATGTTCCAAGCCGTCTACAATTGCCGCGAAAATTCATTTTTTTAGTGATCGCGTAAATCGTAATTCGATTTTTTTGATCCATAAAAAATCGAAAAAATGGCCGCGATGTTCAAAGCCGTCAACAATTGCCGCGAAGATTTCTTTTTTTTAGTGGTTGCGTAATTTGAATTTTTTTGGCCCATACAAAATCGAAAAAATGGCAGCGATGTTCCAAGCCGTCGACAATTGCCGCGAAAATTCAATTTTTCAGACTGATCCCGTAATTCGTAATTCGAATTTTTTTGGGAAATCCGGTACCTTGAATTTCGAATTAACGGACTTTTACTGTATAACACATTTTTAGCAATAAACACATCCAGGTAATAAAATATATGCATCAAAGTTCAGTAAATAAAATAGCAAATTGTTTTATTTTATATAAACTGAATGAACCTGAACCTATGTCATGCTTTAAAGTAAAGAGTTAGAGACCCATTACAATTTCGCATTGTCAGTCAATGTTTTATTTCACACATTTTTATTTTGTTCAAATTCTTTGTAATATTTTTCTGTTTCTAGATCATCTCCACAGAGATCAAAATCACTTCCAGTCCCGAATTCGCATTTACCGATTGTCCCTACATTCAGTGCATAGTTATATACCTTGGCCTGATTTTGGAAAGTCCAAAATGCTATCAGTTCGTGGGCGGATTCCTTCAGTGTGTCCGATACTCCTGCCCCTTGGTCAGGCTACTGTTGCATTGCAGAGAAACACCGTTCGATGAACCGCTGTCGAAAATTGCAAAGACACTACTCGGCCACTACCAGGCGGCGAGTAGTCCGCTGGTTTCCCTGCTCAAGTCATTCTCTGAAAGGAAATCTAAAACGATGCTCACTGGTGATCGCAGTATAGCAAATAGTGATATTGAAAAAGCCGTCGCAGATAAGTTTGAAGAATTTAAGCGGGGACCGGGTGCGAAGAATACAAAAGAATTTTTGGTCACTAGTAAGTGCCTTGAAAGCTTAAAAATATTTTATCATTTAGTCAATAATCCATAAATTCTATGCAGCCTCAGTTCCAACTTTTATGATATAAAATGCTCAATAAAACAATTGTTTAATTTGTTGAAATTTTCGATAATCGATTATGTATTCCATTATTTTCTTTTCAGCTCTCGAATCTTGTCCGATTAACGTATTGGAGCACTTGGGTCGTCATCTGATTGACATGCACGACACCAAAACTCTCATGGAGGCCATGGTGACGATTTTAGAAAAGCAGCAGGCTGGAAATATTCTTAAAATGAAAAGTGAACCCGGTACTGATCAAAAATCTGCAAACAACCTTACTTTAGCTACTGGCGGTGAAGCGGCAGGTCTCATCATCGATTGGATGGCTGATCTGCAGCCGGAACTACTCGGAGACGATCCTAAGGCTCAGGTTTGTGATCTCATTCATCTTTTGCAAAGTGATACTGGTCATCTTTTTGTTGTTTAGAACTGAAATAAAACATCTCTCTTTTTCCAGATGAAACTGATGTTCCGGTCAGGAGGTGCACCTTGGCAGGAACTTTTAGTCGCTCTGTTGGCACATCGAGCATCTTGGAGAACGCTGTACGGTTGTTTGACAGCTTTACTGGCGCCTGACTGGTATGAATATATATTTATTGCATTAATATTTATCAAAATTATCTATTCCGTGGGTTGGTATGCAAAATTTACAATCGTTCTAAAAAAAAATTTGATAACAATTTGCTTTGAAATGGATGCCACACGCTTCCTTGTGAAGCTAAGTAGTATGTATATTAAAATTTTCTTTTTTTTTGTAGTCGATGGGAGGCGAATACTGTACTTGAGCTGATTGGAGCCTTGACAAAGAGTCCCCGGATTTGGCAGGGCAGAGACAAAACCACGCCTAAACATCACACACCTGAAAACATTTTGAGACTCAATCATGAACAGGTATTCGTTGCATATATTTTAAATTACTACTGACTGTTGACAGGTTCCGAAACAATAAATTAGGGTCTCAAAATAAATGTGAGGAACACCAATGTGATTTGTTACTGTACGTGACTCGGATAGAACCCGATCAGTGCAAGACAAATCATTGAAAGAGTCTAAACGGATCAAGCAACTTCTTGTTATGGTTCACGAGAGAACTGGCTGGGAGACATACCACATACACTTCCATTGAGTCGCAACCCAACTTGCCTCTTCTTCTGAACGATAGGATTTCAATGCCGTGAAAGGCCTCGGGTACTTCCTATTGGATTTAGGTGGTAGGGATTCGAAGTTCTACTACTAAAATATACCAATTATAAATTTCCATATTGACACAAACATTGCACATTACAGATTGGCGTGCTTATATCTTACATATTGGAAGAAGCAGAGCAGTGTCCGAGTCCAGAGCAGGCCTGCTTAAGGATAGAATCCAGACTTCCACTCCTGCTCGAGAGTCTTCAAGATGATCACTCACTTTTGAGTGCATTGCATGGACTAGAGCACAAACTGACTAACCCAGATCACACGGTGCATTCCTTCTTGGTGTTATTGTATATGAGAGTTCCGAAGATATTGAATCTTCTTACGTATAGAGGGAACACTCCTGTTCAAGATATTGTACTGCCAGAAGCAGACGACACAGAAATAACTGGTAATTATTTACCCTAAAAATCTTGAGGTTTTGTTTTAAAAAAAAAATCATTTAAACTTTTATTAAAACAATCAGTTTTATAATTCTTAATCTCCGATCTTGCCTCAGTAAAATTCTGTACAAATTTCAATGGTAGGTTCTTGGAAAGGAGATGAAAAAAGTTATGTTTTTACTCGGCTAACTGTGTTACATATATCCTAATTTGCAGAATCATCAACAAGTATAGTGGACAAAATATCACACTGCATGTTTACTGCATTGGCTGCCACACCACATTCCAAAGAATGGATTAAAAGGTATGCCTCTCCGTTAATATTTTTATAATGTGTAATCACTCTTTAAGTTCAGCTGTTATGGGTGCTGAGCCAGTTGTTCTGTGCTACCTATATAAGTAGTCAATACGATCAGAAGGTTCCAGCTTACAGTCCTGTCAAGACCAAACTCATAGAAACAATACTCTTGTACCCAGATGTAAAGAAGTATTCTACAATATTTTTATTTTCACTTAAGACTTAGAGTTTTGTTGAATATGTTTTTTTTAGCTATATCTGTTCCCAATGTTGAACATATAGACTGCATATAAAGTATTTCAGCATTAGGCTTTTGTCAAGAGCTGATTGTTAGTCAGATTATCAAATTCTCTTTTCAGAGATGGTAGGGTAAAAGAATTGAAAGATAGGTTGAATAAAGTCCCACTGGTTAGCCAATCGCACTATGTATCTACATTCCATTTTAAGAAATCATAGACATCATAAAAATCCACGATATTGCTAATTGTGCTAATTATGAACATAGTTGAATTGAAATTTTCGGTTTATTGTAATTTTATTCTTAATGAATCCCATTTTTCTTTTTATAGAATTCCTGGGCTCGAAGCCAGCTGTCGTTCGTTGTGTAGACAACACCCACGACTAGCTCTGCGTCAGCTAGGACTCCTCGGAACCTTACTAAAAGGGCGGTGTCACTTAGAATGGGGCCCTTTCAGGAACGGCGGACATGCCACTTACTTCTCGCAAACCCTCAACGCTTTAGAAATGCTACAGCCTACTCTGTTTGCAGCACCTTACAAAAAGAAACTCCACAGTACACTGGATAGTTACTTTGCTCTTATTTCAAAACATGGACACATTAAGGATCTTTCTTCACTTATCCAGAGGTTCGCCACACTGCTTCAAGGGTATATGGCTTATGACGCTGCTGCTGCTAATGACTACCTTCGTGATCATCATCACATAATGAAGTAAGTGAAATACTCTTTTATGTGCAAGTTGCTTTGTTCGCTTTGCAGGAGAGCGAAATAAAAGTAAATTTTTTTTTTATTGTAAATGAATAGCTTAGAATTCTTAGAAATTAATAAATGCCTGACACCTGCCAGATTATGTTTGCTTAAATAAATTGTTGTTATTTTTTATCATTCTGTTAAAACAAAGGAAATAATTAGTAAAAATGAAAGGAAAATCTACAGAATGAGACCATTATTGGCCGCCTAACTATTGCATCAAAATGTCAGTTGGAGATGAAAATTTTAACATTATATTTACTTTGATTAGTTCCCATCCCGCAATGATTTCATTGGACATGGGTGGAGCCCAGCCGCCTATTGGTGCTCAGCGTCAGCAACACGGTGACTCAGATTGGGACAGGCAAAGTGATAGGACGTCACTTCAAAATTCTTCAAATCCTTCGCCGCTCACTCTTCTTAACAGTGTTATTACTTCATCAGTAGACACTAACACAGGTATAGTTGAAAGTTGTTATATTTTTCAGTTCTATTATTTTTTTCTGAACAATTCTATTCTGTATGGATGAAGATTAGTAGACAGTGTAACTAGGAGTGACATGTGTTTCGCCTTTTTGAAAAGCATGGTCAAACTTACTTATAAGGCCATTATAGTAAGTTTTCAAGAACTATATTTTTGTAAATTTGTTACTAAGATATTTTTTTTTTTTAGATTTACCTTTTTTAAAACGCTACGTAAGAATTGCAACCATTTCAAAGTAGATTTAAATATAAATTAACTAAACAGGCCAATGATGTAACATCGCTTTCTCTTCCCTAAGTATTTGAAGGGGTTGAAAAAACAAAAGTAGATAGAGGAAAAACGTAGGATGAGAGGAATAGAAACAGAATTTAAATGCTCTACATAAAATTCATCTAAAATCAATTGTGATAAAATTTATAACCATTTATTATTTCCAGGTCTTTCAGCTTTGATGAGATGCCTAGATGCTTCAAATCCAGAATTGGCGATATCTGCTCTGGAAAAACTTCCAGAATTGGTTGTATGCATGCAAGAGCACGCTTCACAGATACTAGCCAAAGTCTTCGAGCTAGGAATGAAATCCAAAATTAATACGGAGAGTTATATAGCCAAATGTATCACGACACTGAACGCTCATAGAGGTTGCTGAATTGACACAATAATTTTGTATGAACATTCAAAATAACACTATATAAATACAGTGAAGTTTTTAGAGACAGTATTATTTTGTAATATAGAATATATTATGGAAGTTAACAATGGTATACAAAATAAACCAATTAAACCTCCATGCCCATAATGAGATGTGCACTTATTTTTTTCCTCTATGCATTTGTTTTGTTCTTAACATATTCAATGCTGAACCTGTTTTAGTATGCAGTGGTACACGCTAGCTGTGTTCTCAGTATCCAATATGTTAACCTACGTGGAATAGTAAAACGATCGAGAATTTTTAAATATTAGACCTGCTATTGTATTGGATTCTCAGCTACTTGCACGGGCTAGTGACTTAAAAGTTAATTTTTTTGTGGGTTTTTTTCACATTCCTAACTAAATTTAGCTTCAATGACAATTTATATACTTACAACCATCCCTCGCAATAAAAAATGTAGAACACATCAAATATATCAATAAAATGATTTTTTGTACTTATTTCACATAAGATCTGTTGATGATGCTCACAAAGAGCGAATATGTCTTTTCATGAAAGAATCCACAGTAAAAGTAACATCAAATATAATATTTTGAATTCTTTCCATTCTATTCTTGTCTTGACAACTTCATAAAGAAGACACCTGAGGCCAAATACACTTGAGTCACTTGAGGTCCGGGCCTATAATGTACATACAGAATGAACAGGAAAAGGGTGAAGTAAGTATGGCTAATATAATTGCGTACACAAGATGTGGTTATGTATTAAAATTTCACAAATGGCCCTACTCCCACTCTTACAAATTATTAGATGCAGTGAGAGGTGCTTGTAATCAAAAGTGTCACTATTATCAAAATTTCCTCCCACACCAATCTGATCCTAAAAACGGGACAGCGAGAGTGATTGGGTAACCACTAGTCCTATCCTTTATATGCCTTCTCTTCTGATAAACTTCATCTGGAGTCCAATATACTCCACATTGGTAGTGGACACGGATAAAAAATAATCAAAATTTCTTTTTGTGGCAAAACAAAATCGTATTTGAGGCAAAAAAATCTCATCGATTGAATGCACTTCATTGGTGTGATTACACGGATAAAAATAATCAAAATGTGAATTACCAAATAAACTTATTTTACAATAATTAAAATTGATATCAACTATATTTTCATATGACGAAATGCGTACAAACTTATCAAAATGATTAAAAAAAATTTATAATGATTGCAACCACCAACCACACCTTGTAAATATTATTAAAAATTCATAATTGAGCAAGATCGTACAATCAAACCGACATAATACCTATATACATTTTTTTTTAAATATTATTCAAACATTTTTAAAAGACGCACAATTTTTGACTTGTAAAAATTTTACATCAGAAATTTTTAATAAATATTTATTGCTAAGTTCTTCTAGTAGACACTGTTTTTATATCATAACTTGGTTGAATTTCTTACTAAGGTAAATGTACCAGTAGTTGACCTTTTGAGAATAAAATGGCCCAAAATAAGAAATGCAGATGCGGGACTGCTCTAAATTGTAAAGTTCAGACAAGTCAAGGTTGGGTTGGAATGAGCTGTGGTTGGAATGAGCCTTTAGCACATCACCATATAGCTAATGGAGTGCCAAGGTGGCCATTTGAAAACAACACCTAGTGAGGAAAGTGTATTTTCTCAAATTTCTTAGATGATCAATCTAGTAACGGTGTGTACCTTGTTCCTGAACCACCCATTGCTACTTGATTCAACCAAGAGTGGTGTGACAGAAAGCCTTGAGGCAACTCTGAAAGAAAGTTCACTATAAAGCCCCCTGATTAGACATGGTCTACACCTAGATTTTTCAATTTGTGAGATGGTCAACTACTGAAACAAAAACATTACTTTTTTTAAACAGACCCTTTCGTAATTTTTGTTACATAATATTAATTAAGACATATGATCCAATATGAGTATACTTGCTTTGCCTTTATTCGGTACAATGCTAAACCTTAATCGTTATTTTTGTTGAAATTTTCTCTTAAACGGTCAGCTACTGGTACATTTACCTTATTTTTCTTTTTTTTTCAACGTCCCTTTTCATATTGGAAAAGCAATCATCTTATAATTTGTGATTTTTATAATGAAAATAAGAAATATTGTTGTTTGTATTAAAAGAAAATACCAATTAATGCTATATTTCTGATGCTTTATTGAATGTAATCGAAATATTCAGAGGGTCATAACAATAAATAAAATATATTAAGTGGTAGAGCAATAATACATACCAAGTGGTATCATAAACAACATACGTGGATTTACGGCAAGTCGCATGCTTCTTTTGTTGTCTATGACCGCCATTCGAAGCAATTTTAAAGGTGAAAGTAGTGGGAGAGCCACACGGACACACATATACTCATAGACAACATACATATACTTGCAGCGTACACATGCTTAACACTAACATTAAGATAATTCTTGAAATGGAGAGAAATGTCATCATCCTATCAGCTGGTGTCTGTGTTTTCGCTAAAAAATCGCGACCCAGTTTATGTTTCGTTCAATCTCCCCGACGTATAATTAATGTCGAGTGATATCGCAAAGACGTGAAATAAATGGTATCTTATGCATAAGACTTTCCTCGGGCGTCGGAAGTGCGAGCACTAACACAAAGTGATTTTGGTTTTTGACAATATATTGTAGGTTAGGTTATTATTTTGATTTACAATAATGTTTGGGCAACCTCGATGTAGGGAATGGACTCCCCTTGCTACTCAACAACTTCGATTAAGGAGTTTGATACAGGTACGGAGCATAACATAACGTTTATTGTTGTGGAGAATCGTTCATAAATTCAGATAAAAGATTTATAGTATGTACTGTTTCATTATTGCCCACTGACATTCAACAACATTAATACTATGTATACAATTTGTTTGCTTTTTTATTTTAATTATGTGATTGTATCGGTAATATAAATAGCACCGGCTTAAATCAATCGCCAGTCCATTGTTTTGCTACCTCCATTGACCTTGTAGTTTTATTTTTTCTAAATCATTTGTACATCAAAACATGGGCAGCCAAATAGAACTCAGATATTTTTTCTTAGACACGTATGTTGACAGTATTTGTTTAACCGAATATGTCTCACGTTTCAGTTATTTAGAAACTATGTAAAATCTATGATGTAAATAATTCCTTAGAGGGTGTCATTTCCAAGTATCTCTCACAATTGTGACACCCATAAGCAAAACTGAAAAAATCATAGTTTATCTTAAATAAATCCTGTTTCGAGATATTTATATGGAAATGTTCCAAATTGAAGATCTACTGTCAGGCTTAAATTTTCTTTTAAAACACCTATTTCCTCCAACAAGCACATATTGAAAAGTGAAGTACTATTTAATTTTCCAATCATTATCTTATAACTCAACATTATCGTTATTTGAGTAAGGAACTAACTAATGACTGAAAAATTAAATAACTGGCGTAAAACATTCTTCTTTGGAACAAGCGATTATCAAATTAATTGCCAGATATCACACAAGCTTTTTAAACCACCAATAGCTTAGAGGAAAATGTAATCAAATGCTAAAGATTATTGTCTCAGAGTGGTATTTACGAACACGCTGTTAAAAGTCATGCTATTTATGGCATGCATACAGTTAGAAACTTATTAGAATCAAATAACGTGTAATGTGTTTTAATAGAGAATAAATTCAATCAAATTATTAATCCAGAAATATTTCACTGATTTAATAGTGAAGTATTTTTAATTAATAACTTTAGAATTCTAAAAAATACAAGCTATAATTAAAATTGAATCGTTTGTACTATTCCATGACTTTTGTCGCTTACGACCTGGTTTTTGCCTTTCCGCATCTTCAGTTCAAGCTCGTTTGTGCACTTGAAATGCCAATCTTATCAGCTTAGATTTTATGAACATAAGAGTATTTCTTTCTTGACAGTGATTTGATCTTCTTCTGGTTTCATTATTGCAGGTGGTAATTAAAATGTGTGCGGTATGTATCAATAAAGCCGTATGCAGTTTTTTGTCAAGTTGTCTCCCTCTTCACAGACAAAATTATGTTTAAACATCTAATAATGGGTCACTTTTGAATTCTTCTTTACCAAACAATGATTGTTTCAACCAGTCATTCTATCCATATGCTTTATCGCAAATCCTCGCCTTGTTGGTCCACTTAACCATTCCACATAAATTTCCATAAGATTATTTGACTGAAATAGAATATATCTATAGAATCACTTTTAATTTGTTAACTGTCAATTCTTGGTGGAAAGGCATTGTATTTAATTAAATAAAGAAAACCTTTTATAAATTGAAATTATTTAATATTGCAGATTGTCGGCTACAACATTTATGAAAATGATACCTATACTCAGACAGGAAGTTTATACTACACACTCCATAGTACTACAATGTCTGCACCATTTTATACCAGCGAAAAGCTGCTTTCAAATCATCCAAAATGGCGAGAAATTGATTCAGGTATTTATCAGAAAAATAAATAATTAATAATTAATTAAAAAAATATTCACAATGAGTATTATGTAATTTTATATAATAAGGATGATTTGTAACGAATCATTATTATTGTTATACATTTTTAATTGATTCATTTATCTGCTTCATTACAAGGCGATTCACATTATTTAATTAGTCAATAATGATAATTTACTACGCATCACTCATACCAATAACCTAATAATTTTATTCAGACAGAGTTATCATTGTAGCAGCATTCCATACCGAGTGACATAATTCTCAGGATGTTTTGTTTTGATTGAACAGTTTATTAATTTATCGTCTATGCATGGTATTGATATATTATGTAAATAAAAATATTGAGAAAAATCTAGATTTATTTGTAAAGATATTTCCTTGTGTAAAGTCTATCGGTGTCTCATGCTGCTAAATTATTTATTATTTAACACATTGGCTACAGGATAAATCTGGACATATGGAGAAACAATGCGTATTTCATGTTCCCCATAGCCAATGCGTCAACATAAATATAAAAAGATATCTGGCCGATATGATTTTTTCTATAAATCTATAAAAGTCGAATTTGGTATAATACCAGAATACTGTCAAAATATCTTATCAATATAATAAGAAAATACTTATTTTTATTATTATTAATGCTACTCTAACCCTCTAAGGACGAGCGTGACCATACAGTCACAGAACCCTATTGTCTCTTTGTCCCTATTTCCATCTTTTTTCTATCCGAATATTGTATCTATCACTCATTTTCGGTTAAAAAAACCCTTTTTAACCGAAACTGAGTGATAGTGTTCAGGTAGAAAAAAGATAGAAATAGGGATAAATATACAATAGGGATCGCTGTGACCGTATGGTGACGTTCGTCCTTGGAGGGTTAATATAAATACTTCAGGAAAGAATAGATAGAAATATACCTAGGCCATTAATTATTATTGTATAGCATAAGAACAATAGAGTGTATAGTCATATCATATAGTTATTACGAATGTCTTGCCTATGAATACATTTATTCAATAAATTTCATCACTGATTTGAAATGAATCATATGATAGCCTCAATACTTTATCAATTTTATGGCCTGTACCTACGTCTACAATGCATAATATATATATTGTTTCAATTATTCAGTTTCTCTATGAAGCTGTAATTCCTAAGGCCTTTGGAAACACGGTTTGCATTTTGTAATAGTTGAAAATAAAATATTTAATGTTTGAACTCTTTTTAACTTTAATAAATCCTCACCTAGACTGGCAAAATTTGGTAGTCAACAAAAGTAGATAACAGTAGATAGTTTTGAGTAAAAGGTAAATGAAAATCTCTTACAGGCTATCAATTCTCGATGAAAAGACATAATATTCAAATAAATAAAATAAATATTACTTCTACATACTGTCAACTGATGAAATATAAATTAAACATTATTTATATTGATTTGAGTTAGACAATTGACAAAGTGTAATAAAAAATTAGTGTATGATATATGACAAGAATTTACAGAAATAACACATAAATGAAATCATATTGACTATAGTTAAAATGTTAATGACTTCTTACAAGTAAAAGGACACAAATCATAAATTAATCCCACATTAAAAATATTATCAACAAATGGGAAAAACTTACAATAGAATTGATAACCATTGAAAAAATAAACTTAACCACAATGATTCCACAGCGCAATGAAGCAAGTTGGATTAAAGATTTCCCCGTCGGTCTGGAACAGCCTATTTTTTATAACTTGAAAAATCTTTTGAATCAATTTGCGTAGATTAATTCAACGGATATAGAAAAGGAGACGAAAAAAACATTCAGTTCATTTAATAAATTTGAATTATTTAAGAATTTATTTCTATTGTATTAATTACGATAATGCTCATTTGTAAAAGATGCCTTTTTTGAAACAGTGAACTGTTATTTATTCTTTTAGAGCTCATCCTAAAGATGTCATCGCAGAATGTTGTCGTAAGAATATGGCGTCACACCTTGCGGGATCGTAGAAAACCAGAGAAGACTGTGGACGGTATTTATCATGTTCAAACAGACACCATCGTACAAACGTGGGGCATTAACTTTACTGGCTTGCTTCACATCGGCGCCAACTTAGCTCTGGATTTCACTCCTAAAAGTTTCAAAGAGAACACCCTCGTCTTTCAAATGATCGGCGGATACTTTTGCTCCTATGACAGTGTCAGACTGGAATCAATCGCTGGTGGTTTTTCTCACTGCGCAGAAGACATAGTAGCCGTTATGGGAAAAGAGGCTTCTCCTTCCAGAAAAATTCCGATAGATGCGAGACGCGTACGCGGGTTCCCTGAATCTAAATCTGTATCGCCCAGCAGACTCAGTTGGAGAAATGAGACCCATGATGCCAAGTTTGTTTCTAAAAGTCAAAGTCCGCCCGTGAACAGTGGGTTCAAACAAAATTTCGCCAGTGCTAAGTCGGTGTCAAGTTATAATGTGAATCGACAAGAATTCATACGAGGCTCCAGAGAGTTTTACAGATATGATGACGGACATCCGAATACTGTGTACGAACATTCACCAAAGAGTGATGCGAGCATTGAGATAAGGGAATATTCCGGTTCCGACGAGGGCTCCGAAGCTCTGATGCCTTCAGGTTCTGCAAAAGACGTCGATAGACTTGGTATCGAAGAAAGCGAGACTGCTGAAAATTTCGATGCGAAACAAGTTGTTCCAAAGTGCAGGTATTCTTCATTAAAGTTTCTTAAATCAGAAATTAGACCTAGTTACACTGCTGAAAAGCTTCAAAAGCTACATCTCTTGCAGTATACTATCAAAAAAAGAACACAGGCTGTTCAAGAAATAAAAGAGAAGATATATCACAAATCAGCCATGGAAAACTATGATGATCTCTCGCCCCAGAGCTCTTTAATTGATAATGGAGATTTTTCAAGATCGGAGAGCTTGAGTGTTTCTTGTCGTGAATTCAGTTTACTCAGTGGGAAAAATAGACATTCTATACGCTGCAATAACTTAGGAAAAATTTTATCGGCCAGTAAATGTAATCTTTCTAAAGACCTGGAGACTGGTGTTGAAGAAAGCAATTCAAAAAACCTTGAGTCGAGCGACGAAGTGAGAGAAGGGAGGGGGAAAAGTCTGCCTCCGGATAAACATAATACCAATATTGTCGGACCGAGAAGATTTTCCGGTTACAAAGAAGACACTTCAAAACCTACCGATCGGCGATTTACCTTGGCCCTTAATAAGCTACTCGAGTTCAAAGTAAGTTAAAAATTTACGCCCATATGTGGCTTCATTTTGACAGATCTGTTAATCAAGTTTCCTACATGACATATAGGCTGATTTCAAGTAACTACAAATGTCAATTAAACTATGTCATTAAACTTTTAATATCTTTTGAATATTACTTCATATTATCAAATACGATTTCTTATAATAATAACTGCAATACGAGTCTCAAATCTCCGTACAGTGTGCCTTACTTGTATATCAGGGAAGAAGGGTTAAAATAAGTAAAGTATTTTGGTTTCTCAATGTTGCTGGGAAATATTTCTTTACTTCAGTGAATTAATATGATGAGTAAAAACTAAACATTTCCTTTTTTTTCTCAATAAAATACACAAATAGATGTAACTTGCTTAACTTTCATAATATTTACAAAGAGTAAAATGTTTAGTATGCTTTTAGTCAAAACAACACACAATTTATGTAAACAATAAAATTGATTAGTAAATCCCCTTGAATATTATCACATTTATCCGATACCTCTTTGTGTAATTATGGAAATGTGTGTAATATGATTCGATGGAAAAACATGTAAGTAATAAATAAACGGATGGAAACATTTTGAATAAATTTATGTATTAATCGCGATGGGAAAAACTATATGAAAAAGTGTCACTCTTGTGTGAAAACAATCTTAATTATAATTTATAACAATAAGAAAAGATAAATAACATTATTATACCCATCAGGAGTTCATATGCTTCACATTGGGAATGTGACAAAAATAAAGTTTTGAAACATCACCCGTGCATTAAAGTCCATGTTTAGGATTATATAATTACAGAATATAAGTTCAATGCATTCTGATCGTGCATCAATTTGATCAATTTTGAATCTGATTAATTAAATATCTTTTATTTTATTCAATGATTATGCGATTTCCTCATATTGAATGACAAAATCAATGTAATACTGGATGTTTACTTCATTTTTAGTCTCAACCTTCGCCATCGCAAAGATTGAGACACGCTCAGCTTACGAGGGCCATCGAAGTGAGCAGATTTAAACGGAGATTGCTTCAAGACGAGAGAGACAGTGCACTAGTTGCGTTGAGGCGAGCCAGAGACTTCAAGAATAAACTATTCGAAGAGAACCAGGATAGTGGTCAGTCTGCATTTACTTTCTATGTATACCAATCATGACAATTTTTTAAAAATTATGGTTTGTCTGATATTTATCATATCAATTAAAACCTATTGCCTTGGATTAGTTTAGTTAGTCTTTACTTATGACCATCTGTAAATCTGTTGGTTTCCCAATCAAGATTATTGATATAACATTACCTAATTCTCTTGCTATGTTTTATAAATAAACAGTAGAAATTGTTTACTAACTTTCAATTTGAATTCTACCGTGTACTTTTCTGCATGGTTATTCATGACAAAATCACACAATTGTATACAATTTTCACCATTAAACTTTGTGTAACTTATCAATCGTATCATGTGAAATATGGATGATTTGCTAACTGAGATGTCAAATATTATGTACAGCTTGACCGCCAACTTATGTTGGTAATTATCGATGAGAATTAATTTTCAGTGTCATACAGGGCACCCGTTATCTAGCTTAATAATTTAATATCTTAATTATAGGCACTGATCTTATGCAAAAGTTGCATTCATTAAAACGGAAATCAGACCAGCTCTACGAATTGAAGAAATCGGAAGCCGCTCTGCGGGAATTGTGTGCCAGGTCTTCAAGTCAGCTGCATGCCAGAAGATGGAAAATCGTGCAAGATATTCAACTTATCTATCCCATACATGAGGTTTGATTTTTATTTTTTTTCTCTTCTACCCTATTCCTGTCTGGCCCATATGTTAATATTGCAATACAAGAACCACAACTTGTTTTATAAATAACTAGTGTTCGAACCCGGCTTCGCTCGGACCAGTTTGGGGTTATGTTCACCTCGGCAAAGCGGCTCTTTCAAAATTCAAAAGTCTAGGTCAATTAAAATGGAATTAAAATGAACATTTCAGACTGGCATTGACATTTCACAGCCCCTTTCATATATTGACAGCCCCATTCTCGCCCATTAAAATGTCCAAATTCAAGGAAAAAATCTAATTTGCTGTCAAAGAAATGTCAAATAATACCTTCACGTAACATTATTATATTAATAAAAGCCGGGAAAAAGTTGGTAGAAGACTAACTAATTACATTTTGACTAAATGTCTTCGCCGATAAAAAAATCAAACATATTTTCTTTCATATTCGTTTTTATGGCAACTTAATGACCAACAATGCAAAAGGGAATTACAGACCCACAGACATACATACGCCGTTTCGGTTTTATATATATACTACTCGATAGTCGAGTAATTGGAGTCTCTACACACACATTGATAACGAAACAAATTTACCGTCGAAACTTTCGCGAGTGAAATCAATTCGTTTGTTTGAACTTGCAACAACATTGCAAAAGGGAATTACAGACATACATCCCCCGTTTCGGTTTTATATATAAGATTGCTGGATTTATCTAATTCACTAACTATGTCTGCTATTGTTTTGATATTTAAGATTTTTTTCTTTTAGGTTATATTGAATTACTTAAATTATAAAAACCTTACTCATTTTGGATGAGAGTTTATGTTGAATAGTATAAACTATTACGTAGACCATAATGTAAACTCTTATGATCAAGACAATTAAAATGTTAGGTTTCTTTTTTCAGGTGTTCATATAATGAATTATAATTTATAACACTATTGCATTGATTTCAGGTTGATGCAGGGCGACTGTGCATATTAGGTGTTCATCTTCCGGCATGTCGTGATCCTTTGGACGGTCTCCGACAATGCACAGAAACAGAGTTGGCTGTGGCCTTGGGTCGTGTTGCCCACTGCATTGCGATGGCGGCTTCCATTCTTGCTGCTCCTCTAAGGCATCCACTTAAACTGATGGGATCCAGGACTAAAGTTCTGGATCATCTTGCACCGCAGGAGGGAGAGTATGTTATTGCTATCATCATATTAACAGTGCTTATTGTAATTAAAACATATAAATCATCAACACTGTTGGTTGAGAGGTTATTTCAATAGTATACTTATTTAGATACATAGTTCATACTTTTTATAGTTTTGCATTACAGTTTTATTAAGACAAATTATTTAATGGCGTGATGCCAGAATAGCTTTTAACCGATTCACTTAATTCCAGTGCAACCTTATGGCTCATGGCTCATAAATGAACTGAAATATTTGGTACAAAGCTATTGTGTATTGGAAGTACTCGCATAATATTCATTTATATGAGACATTTTTGGTTTTGGCCGAAAGGGTTGAAGATGTCATGTGTAGCAATTAAAGCTTGCCCATTCACATTTTACTGCAAATATTGAAATTGAAACAAAAAATTATATCACAAGAATATGCTGTCTGTCATAGAAAGGTGGCTAGAGAAATTGCTACATTTAAATAAAATTTTGCTAGGATTGTGGCTACCATTCAGTGAAAGATTATTTTTCTTCTTCTTTAGGATTCCCTTGTTCGCACGCAATAAAGATTCCATGATGTTCCGCTATGGCTTGTTCTTGTTGAACAAGAACATAGCTCAGTTACTGTGGGCAACTCACCGAGTCATCACCCCTGATCCCAGGGACACTCTCACCAATTTACGGAGACTGTTGACTCTGCCCACTCCTTCACCTGGGTATGTCGATATTTTTGATCAATAATTATTTTCCTGTGTGCTATAGTTATCTCTCCTAATTTTCTCCGTTTATTAAATGTAATGTGACAATTTTGGTTGAATATAGTTTTGTTTTTTATTTCGTTGAAGTGTTGCTGTAGTTTTAAAACTATGCTAAATATATATACTATTGGTCCATTTTAGGCTTGACGCTTCGAGAGTATTTGGATCAGCTTCTTCTATGGAGACAGCTGGCTTTGCCCTGTTCCATCCTCTAGCAATGTCGGTCAGCGCACACCCAGGAGGAATGCACCGTATTCACGGCAGCATGCCTTCCCCTAACTCGTGCACCACCCATCCTTTGAGAAGTATTAGTTCTGCACCCCTTCCGCCCTCCCATTTGAGGAGTCTCGTTGCAGACAGATCTGCCAGAGGGTTAACCGGTGGAAGTTGTTCAGGACATCGCCAGTTTAATCGCTTCAAGGTAAATTGTAATTTATATAAAATTGACATCACTTACATACTGACTATTACAAATTATGCACATTAATGTCGGTAAAAATATGCATTATATTATATGTTTGTCTTTACAACAATAATGAATTTACTTCCTTTCCACTAAATAAGATATATTTGGGAAACTTAACTAAAATAAAGGGTGAAATTAGTTTGCAAAAAAGTAGGTGTCAATAAAATGTGCTCTGTAATCAGATGTCATTTTGAAAATAGATTTATAGTATACAGTATTGTTTTCTATAATAGTATTTTTGACAAAGTTGAAATTACAGTCTCCTGTTGTCAGTAAAGTTCCTTCAAAACAATCATTCAAGTTTCGCATATTCAAAGTTTTAAAACAATTTAAATGTACATAGTAATTGAAAAAATAATTCTTTTATAGGATTCTGTGGACGGTCACAGTCCAAGAGCAGCTATGGTTATCAGAAAACATAGATACTCCAGAAGCGTGGGAAGCTATGTCGATGAGCAGGTCAGTAGTTTAGTAAAATGATTAGTTACCTCATAAAAATGAATTTTAAAGTTAACGTACTTAATTCAAACCGAAAACTTAAGTTTCTAAAAAAGGGCTATGATTTAAATTGAAAGTAATTCAAGCTTTTATTTTTTCAGATATTACAAAGTCTAGAGATGAGTCCGTCTTCAGCCATGGGTAGCGAACCATCTCTACTGATTCAATCGGATAACCAACGATCGGTAAACATCAACTCTGCGGAATCTCCTTCAGATAATATTCAAAATGTCCTGTCCTTCTCCGAATCTGATCTCACTAAAGTGACCGACATAATTTCACCGGAAACCTGTTCATCTATCAACGATCTCTCGCTGAGGTCAGAAGGTAAAGTCACGTTTTCCCTGGGCGATCCCCAATCTCCTGAACAAGAAGATTCAGGGGAGAATCCTAAGTCTGAAGTTTCTCCAAAAATAAGTTATGAAGACGCTGATTCAATATCAGACACTTGTGAATCTATTGATACTCAACGGAAGTTCTCAGGCAAATCCTACCCTAAAAAATTGTCGAGAGATATGCTGGAGGCTCTGAATGCACAAAACGTTGTGAATGAGTTAATAATTGAGATTGCCGGGTTGACTGCGGATATATCAGCAAATATGAATTCTTTTACTGCGTCCCGTCAGAGTTTGGATGACGATCCAGAAAAGGTTTGCAGAGTTTCGGGTGGCGGTGAATCAATCGACGGGCTCAAACAATTCGAAACGTTCAATCCTTACTCTAACAAACGATTAGATTTTTCTAATTCTACCGATGCCAGTCAAAATTCAAGTGTGAGAAAGTCACCCGATGCGGTGCAGACAAATAACAACACAATCAGCAACCGCGATAACGTTTGCCTCGATTCTAAATGTTCAATAGCTGAGGGTGACATATTTCAACGACAGCATTCTAATGATGAAACTGATTCCAAAGCTTTAAAGTCAAATGCAACATCGACGACTGACGATTTGGATATGTCTCGTTACCCTACTCTTACAATGGACCTTCCACTGGATTGTAAATTGTTGTCCGGCCAACCCTGCACCGTGGATATTGAAAAGTTAGGTTATCCACCTTATTGCAGCAGACCTTGTTCTAAAAGCTGTCCGAGAATTATGGGAGAATTCCCACTCGGCGGTCTCCATACCGGATATGACCAATGTGAAAACGGCGATGAAGTCATGCAAGGCGTAATCGTTTTGCCGAGCGCCGAAGCCGTTATGACTGCCAGTTCTCATTTTACCGATTCACCCAGTCTCTTAGATTTAGAAGTCGTCGAAGAAGGCACTGAGTTGACGCAAGAAGTATTAGATCAATTTAGCAAAACATTTGACCGTTGTAAAGGAGACAATTCAAACAAATGCGATTGCAAAGGTGACTGCGGGTCCCTATCGACGGCGTTCGTAAAGGTATGTGTATCGCCGAAGACTGAAAATTTGGAAGAGCAATTGTCGTGTAGCAAGTTACAAATGTCTGAACAAAAATTTACTGATGTATTAGGTGCGAAATCTTTTAAAATCGGTGCAAGTATTAGTAGCTTTGGAGCGGACGTCGGTGGCCCATCTGATAGGTTGGCTCATAAAGGAAATATCATCTTAGAAGAGGACGGTGGAAATTCTGTGGGCTTTTCTAGTATGAGTGATGATTTTGTATCGGCTTGTTCTACTTTGAGTAGGAACTCCACTGACTCGAAAAACGACCACACAGCTAAAGATCTAAGTATAGAATTTAATGATAGCGAACAATCATTGGTGGGTGTTGTAAAAGCTGGCAGAACTAGTGAAAATTTATATTGCAGTGATAGCGGCACTGATAAAATTAATTGTGATGAAAGTATGAAAAAGGAAAGCAACAATGGTGTATTTAACATTGGCAGTTAAGAGATAGATGGACTGATCTTAAATGGTAAATATCAATGTATATCATAATGGATAGCTTGGTTAAATATTTTTATATGGCTGCAGTATTGTTAGATTTTTTAATTTCATTGTTTTTTCAACATCGATATGGTTTTACACATGAATAATACAGTAAAAATAAGCAAATTAATTTATTTTCCTCAAAACACCCCTATCTCATTGATCTTATGGTTTTTTAGAGGATAGCTTTGAAAACCAAGAGCTTTAAATCTGCCATGGCGTGTCATGAAGCAAAACAACTTGGTCAGTTTGACTGGTCACCATACCACCATGAAACCACCATGTATGTACTGTTTGGCAAGGCATTCAAAATAAATAAAAAAAAAAATCAGCATTGTCTGTCTAAAACTTCAAGAAGTTTCGTGGTATATAATAGTGATCCAACGGTTTTAAAAGTAATAATTAGTACTTTTGCCATTCTGCAAACAAAGTTTGAGTTTCATTTATTTAAAATATATTTATGAATCGAGGCAAAATATCAATATCAATGGGTTTATAATTACTGTTTTTATAATGAAGTCATATATTAACTACTGTGCTGGTCCACTGTAGGTTGTCAATAATAATTTATTAATTATCTTGTAATTCAATATTTGTTTATTACAAATAAAGGTTCTTACTGAATTACATTTATATTCAATTAAATTGTAGCACTTTATTTATTTACTAAAACTCTTATCAAAATGGTTTCAATATGAATTTTGCTGGAATATGTGTTTTCTTTTGATATAATCATTAAGTTGCCATTTAAAAAGTAATAATTATATTTTGATCTTATTTAATTGAATATTATATGCAGGACAATATAAGTGTAAAATAATAAAGCGAAACAAATTAAGTCTTCATTAAATTATTCTAAAATATGGGTATTTTTACTATAGCAGTTAGAATTGATTTCATGTCTCTTAAAAGATATGCTTTCATTTATTATTTAACCATTTGTTGGGACCTTATTATAAACTATTTGGATATACATATGTATGTATGAGTTTACTGAAATGTATTAAATGTGATATTATTTTTCATTCTTTAAAATTCTCTCAAATTGGTATTGTAACTTTCCTTTTTCCCGTTTATGATACCTCTTTTATTTGTGATATAAATCTTATAAATTTTATTCATTTTTTTAAATTACATAAGAGCAATAAAATTTAAATAATAAATGACACCTTACACCCGATGTCTTCAATTATAGTAAGTGGATACTTATAAGCTCAACTAGTTACTTGTACATGCCTTTTAGCTTGAGTGTCTTATGTACTAGAAAGATAGAGTGAGTAGACTTTCAACTATCCAGATTACATTGAATACAAGAAATGGTTTTTGGGGATGTCTTATTCTAAAATTTGAGCTAGCATGATTTTCAGTAATGAAAAGGGGAGGGGGTAGGTGTAAACTTTGAAAGGTCAACTGTCACTGATTTATTACAATAAAATGATTATGTATTTTTGGCAGCGACATAAATCTCTTGTCCATCATAGAAATTATCAATGTTCCATTCGTTTTTGGACCTGAAAGCAAAAATTTCAGCTTTTTTTATTATCAATATGTACAGATATGTCAGTTCTGCAAATGTATATTTTAAATGTTACCAAAAGTCCTTGATGTGTCCTGTGAATCAAGGGTTGAATATTATATTAATTAATTTATGAAGTGTTTCAATCATAGTTGATTGGGAATCCATTATAATTATCTGCATTTGAGCATGGATATTACTGGGATCAGGGTTCTGTTCATCATAATATTATGCTTGTTTTTATTGAAGTAGGGTGTCTTTAGTGTATGCCGACATATAAATTTGCCAAAAATATAAATTATGTAATAAAATTGATAAATTATAAACTTTTTATATTCAAAGCTATTTTGTGATATGCTACGCATGTATTCTTACAATGGGAACATTATTCTAAATTAATTGTATATAGTTTCTCAAATGTTCAACATAAGGCCATGTTCTGTTATCAGGAGAAAAACACCATTGTTGCTTCGCTTTTAATCTTATCAAATATGTCTAGGCCGTGTGATATATATTTTTGTTGAATATTTCCTATCTCCCACTCTTACCACATTGTGTGTACCTTTAAAACTAGAACCAAATAAATCTTACCTACCTTGTTTTTGTACTGTTCTTATAATTAAGACTCATTGCTATATGTATAAAATCTTTTATCGATACATTTGATTTGAATATTTAATAATTGGTTAATTGTTTTGCTATTAAAAATTTTATACATACCTTGTAACCTACACCTGTAGCCGCTCCTCATTCTTGTATGATTGCAATAAACTGTTTAAAAAAATATTGGCTATTTTTAAAACCATCAGAATTCATCATAATAGTGTTTTGAATGCGGATTGTAAATATTGAACAGTATCATATTAAATAACCTTGAATATGAACTATTCATTAGAATGAAAGACAGAAACAAAATACTCTTAAATCATATCAATAACTCAAGCTTATCTGAATACATATAACAAAATTAAGGGCAATAAAATAAGCAATGATAAATAGAAAAATAGGATATCGGAAATTACATGAAAAATGTCAAAATTAATTTGATGAAATCTTGAATTTCACAAAGAAGAAAGAAATGATTTATGAACTACTCTTTTACTACCCAATATTTTCTGTACATTTTGATTTCTCTTACATATTTTGCTTTGGATAATCCTCAATTTGAAAAGGTAATTTTTTAATAGTCATTTTTTATTTTATTTATCATTATGGCTTCTTTTCTGAATTATATGTCAACACATTAGCAACAAAACACATAGGGAAACAACGCGTATACGGCGTTCTCCGTTGGCAATGTGTTATTAATTATTTATTTCTTCACAATTTTTTGCATTGTGTACCCAACAGAAGCATTCCTTTGCCTGTAAGAAATAAAAACACATTTAACCATTTGAGTGCTGAGCCATTTTTTTATATTTAAGTTTGCTGATAAAAATTGGTAAAAAAGATACTTTTCAAAAAATAAATATTTTGTAGTTTTTGGCGGACTCTCTTAAAAATTACTACTCACGTATCCATAAAAAATGTATTAATAAAACAAAAGAATATTATATAAGATATTTTTTTGCAAACTTTGGCGCAAATTTCATAGAGTGCTATTGCACTCCTCAGCACTTATGGTTAAATAAAAAATATTTGTTATTTACAACAATGATTGATCAAGTAAACATTGTGCATTCACTGTAACATCCAAAATCTCAAAGCCTATGTTATAATTATAATCATGCTGAAATTAAATCAAAACAAGATTTTATATATTAATATATTCACAGAGATAAGAAATATTTTGTTTTGTTGCTGCTCATAGAAAACCCTGTATATATAAGGTATTTTTTAATATCAGTGATATTATGTAGTGATAATATCGCTTAGCCAACTATTGATAACTAAAATAAGTAAATATAATTATGGTCTTTAGTTCATAAAACATTGTTGAATCAATATTGCTAATATTATAACTATGTATATATATATGTGCAATCAGTGGCGGCTGGCAACAGAGTATTAGGGAGTCCAAAAAAAGTTTCAACTATTTTTCCGTACTACGGACAGCCAAAAATTCCCAAGACTGGCACTCCATTGGTATTACGAACATCTGAATTGAAAGTTCATGTTATAGAAGTGTTTTAAAATCCAATGAATAGGAAAGAACTCTTGCAAAAATAGTTGAATCTTTTTTTTTACTCCCTAATACTCTGTCACCAGCCGCCACTGTGTGCAATCATTAAATTAATATAACACTTGTTTGTGTGGTCAGCCTGTGACATACGTCTTATAATTTATTTTTGATTTGATACTCAAAATTTGTTGTTTATCAGTGAAAATTAAATAAACGGACATTAATGTTTATAGGCCTTCAGAGCGCCTCACCCAGCTTGCCTCAAAATTATAATCTGTTTTGAAATCCTCAACTCATAACAATTTTTAATCGGCGACCATTTCTAGTCTATGTATTATAATGAGAAAGAGTTTTTTTCCGTACAGTTAATAAAATAAAATCCCCGCAAAAATTTGACCTAAAAAAATACTGAATGTTATTTCTTCAATTTCTTCACAGCGTCATAGAACTCACAGATGATTTTGTTTTTATATGGTATCCAAAAAATCTTTGTTTCATTTATATTTGATTACCATGTAATTGATAAGATCCATAATGATAAATGTAGTTGATCACTCTCCACAAATATAATATAACTTAGAATAATTATTATAAATAACAGAATTTTTATGTTACATAAGTGTATAATATTGTATATTGTATCAGAAAAATAAATTAATCTTATATTCGAAGAAATAAAAATGAAATATCTTAATAGAAAATATTTATTTTACACTTTTTCAATTATTTCCACATTTCAAGTATACAGTAAGTCATATTTAGGGTTTCCAATCCCGGAAGATTTTCAATATCTGATGAATCCCGGGATTAGAAAACATAGTCCCGAAATTTTCGGGATTGGCTTATTTGTCAAGCATT
Organism: Himalopsyche kuldschensis; assembly: GCA_028554975.1. NCBI lineage: Eukaryota > Metazoa > Arthropoda > Insecta > Trichoptera > Rhyacophilidae > Himalopsyche > Himalopsyche kuldschensis. Next base: position 1,278,418 of record JAHFWI010000046.1, on the reverse strand, counting down.
AACGATTTATTATGAAAAAAATCGTAATATTACGTGTACTTGCACATGTCATCTTTGAAACACCGGATGTTCATGGAAAACAAATTATTTGCGTTATGCATTGATGACAGCATCGAATATAAATTATTGTTTTGAGATGAATTTAAAGGACGACAAATATCAAGTAACAAAACTGGAGCTTATCAATGGTGCTTATAATGCTTTAATTATTGTCAAAATTGATCCTTACATCCTGGATGGTAGTGAAATTGTCATTAGTAAAAATGAGGGCTGTGGAGTCGTGGAGTCGGAGCTTTTTGGCCGGAGTCTTACTCGGAGTCGGAAATTTTGAACTTTTTATTTTTGCATTTAATATGTCAAATTTGGCTTTTGGCCGCATTGATAGGGTTGATATTTAATTGAATACACATAAATAGGTTAATTAGGGGAAAAAAGTGACGATATTAACCTTTTTTTAGTCGGAGTCGTGTTTTTGGTCAATGTCGGAGTCGGAGTCGTGGTTTTGGTAAATGCTGGAGTCGGAGTCGGACTTTTTTTTACCGACTCCACAGCCCTGGTAAAAACATTCGAAATTTCCATTAATGTCACCTCATTTTAACAATGTGAAATTTAAAAAAAATCCCCTTATGCTATGTGTATAACCAGACATATTTTTAATTAAAATTAGTTTTCGGATCGCATTCGAACAAGACCGATACTCGTACATTATTACACGATTAAAAGATTCGCAAAACATCTAATTTTAGAAATGCGATCATATTTAATTTTGCTTCAAAGTCAATAATAACATTCGAAAATTCGAGCTGCTGACTATAGATACAGATTCATTGTTAGTATTATTACATTGTTTGTCCATATTTGTAACATCTCATAAGGAAATAATTGAGGTCTCCAAACGCCGTCCTTCTGTAATACAATGGCCGTTTAATTAAATTCTCGTTAACGAATTCCAAACGAAAACGCCCCAATAAAATAAAATACACTGCGTTTAATCAATTAAAATGATTGCTCCAACACGAATGTGTGCCCATTATTTATGGGAAGAGTTTTTTTTTATTTAAAGCGGGTATTTGGATATTAACGTATTCTTGTGGGAATTTATGATTCTAAAAAAATATTTATGGATAATAAAATCAAACAGGTGTCCATATTTATTTGCAAGTCGTAAACAAAACAATTACGTTAAATTTTCTTTTCAGAAATTTAGTTTATTGAACTACTTCACTAGATAAAACTTACACACACTAAAACTAAACAAAAAAATTGCGAAATTATTATGCAACAAAAATAGCCAACCGTGCCAAGAAAATATTGATTTGTGTGTACGTAAAGTTTGTTTTATTCCTCGCATTTTTAGTGGTATTAGTTTTTATTCAAATCCATATTTTTTGCAATAAATAACATCTCCGGCAGATTTACATACTGTCAAAACAAACTTGAAAGTTCATTCCTCGACTTGTAAATGCCAAGATGAAGCCCGGGTCGTTGGTAAAAAGCTCGTAGAAAAATCAAACCATTCTAATTTGAGATGTAAATTCCATCAAGCACCTTCAGTAGAAATCCTAAAGTATAATAGGACGTTTATAATAAGACTAGCAAGGCGGTTTCCACAATGAATCGATATTTTAAGATAAATGGTAATTTTTAAATGCCGTTCCTAGGGCATATAAATAAAATTGGTGTCTAAATTCCTGTCGAACACAAATTATTTTTATGGCTGTTAACCGGAAATTTAACAAGCCAATAATAGCTGGTTACAAACAAACTGCTACAAATATTATTGTTTAATGGTCCGCGTATAATGTTATGTAAATTAAAAATATGCTAATAAGCAAACATGCCTGTGATTTGATTGAGTGGCATATTAAATTTACAATCTCTTCCATTTATAACTTCATTATTACACCTAGAATCATCTGATATGAAAAATGTACAGTCACGGTCATTGGCAATGTACAATGTCTTTATATCAAGATTTGACATTTAACTCCAATAAATGATTAAAAAGGCTGTCATATGATTTATTTTTCACTTTCTCTAATAAATCAATACAATAAAGTTTTTAGTCATTTTTTCATCAGTTAGTGACCACCGCTAAGCCATCGTAAATAGGGTGGATCAAAGCAATTTTATAAAATTAAATATATAGATCTGCACTGCCGGCCTTCGTATCCCGAGAAAATAAGGACTTAGTTTTCGTGTGCATGGTATAGAAAAGGAATTTACCCGATGAAGTGGGCATTTCGTTACAATTTTTTCCATTTTAATTGATACTGAAAGACGATTGTAAGCTCAGTAAGCAATTTATGTACCGTAAAACGGGGTATATAGAGACACTTCTTACACTTCACGAATATGTTGTATCTTCATACCTGCGCCACATAATTCAAATATTAATGATTTAATTTAATTTTCGTTAATAAAAGAGAAGTATAAGGGGTCAAAAAGTAAGGATGCACAGTTCAATTTTGGCCAATCATTAAATTGGTTTGGTTTTGTGATTCGAGAAATAGTATCATAGCATTGTAAAGTTTCTTATATATAAAACCGAAACGGCGTATGTATGTATGTCTATAATTCCCTTTTGCATTGTTGGACATTAAGTTGCCATAAATACGAATATAATAGAAAATATGTTTGAATTTTTATCGGCGAAGACATTTAGTCAAAATGTAATAAATTAGTCTTCTACAGAACTTTTCCCGGCTTTTATTATTAATAATAATGTTTATTATTTACGTGAAGGTATTATTTGACATTTCTTTGACAGCAAATTAGATTTCTTCCTTGAATTTGGACATTTTAATGGGCGAGAATGGGGCGCTGTCATCAAATTAAATAAAGTTTGTGATTTTATTTTAACTCTATTTTGGATGTTAGATTTTGTGATATAATTATGTCGAATGATATAACATTAAATAATTATTGGTCGCTTAGTCCGAGCGACGCCGGGTAGCAATACTAGTTATATTTAAATAGTAAAAAATAAATAGGTTACATAGTAAGGTTGTGCTAATGTTCAATCCTTGTTTTTGTCTCTATTTAGCCCGTGTTACGATACATATATGCAACAATTTTATCAGACTTTTAAAAATAGCCGTAGAAATTGCGTGATAAATAGAAATATTATAATAGGTACACCTTCATAATAATTTTCATATGAGGCCCTACCCAAAATTCGCCTGCTAATCACCGAGGCGTATTTGCCATTAAGTGTGTATCATATTTATGACATACTCTAGCAAAACTTTGTAAACATGCTTTTTACGATACATAAAGATAAATTATGTTTTGTGTGTCTGATTATTGAATATACATTTTCATTTCATACGTTTTGTTTTTTCTCGATCTTATTGTGCTACTACAATAATTTAAGGAAATTTGTATTCACACTTGTGGAGTCGCTCTCGAGATTTTCGACATATTCCTATAAGATATTTCTCGTGATATGTTACACAATTGTCACACCGCTTTCTTGAACTTTCTCAATTGATTTGAGCTATTTTTCCATACGAATACTGATTGCAGAAAAAACTGCCGCTAGGAAAAAATTTCGCCTAACAATATACAATAAACAAAAAGGGGGAACTATCAACTATTCTATCAAAAGCAAACAGTAATCGATTATTTGATTCAGTATATTATGTAGGTATGTTCGATAAGAAGCTGGACATATTTTTTGTGTCTTTTTGAAACTGAGAGGGACGTTGCAAAACATTTTATACGCATACACCCAAAATATGGAGCGGCCTATATATGAGACCAAGATTTTGAAGCTTCACTTTCTTATCAAGTTATTTATAATTGATGATAATTTTATTTATTTTTAATATGTATTAAGCTACGAATACTATGGAGAATCTAATTTCATTGGTTACTAAAAAAACACGACTTTTCAGATATGCGGATTTTACTAGAATGGTGACGATGTCATATTTATAGCTTGAAAAATACTCTGCCTATAAAATAACTTTACAATATAATATATAAAATGAAGTAGATATCGTGTACTCTTTTGTGGCGTTTAATAAATATACCTTCATGAATTGGTACCCAACTGTATTCACAATCAAGACATCTTGAACCCTCAAAAGAAATTCAATTGCACGGTTCACAAAAGTCATAGATTGACGAGTGAATTCCTCGCGTTGATGAATATGTGTATTTTAATAGCAATCCTTCCCAACCTTTAACTGCACTAAACAGTGTTTTTTGTTGCAAATTAAACAAAAGTTGAATATAAGTAATGTTTTTACTTATAATAAAACTGAACACAAACTGTTGAAACCGTACAATTTATTAACAAACTTGCCAAGCATAAAATTTATGTAAAAAGACTACGTGTTTTTCGACAAATGAAACGCGTTACACATGTGACAATGCAAATGAATGTTAAAACAACAGCTCAAATAATTTATTTGAGCATTGAATTTACGTGCCTAATTTAATATAATTTGCATTTATAAATAAAGTGTAGTGATTTGTCTACGGTCTACGCTTTTATGGTGTGACATAAGCTTTTACCAACGTCGCATGTAACGTAGAACGTATAATATGAGGTACCTAGTTGTCTATTGTTTTTAAATGTATAATTATTATCTTGACGATAGGTATTTGAAAATGGAATCGTTTACACAATTTTTGTAATTGATACAGCAACCTTTGACATGAGTTAATTCAACTCTAATATTTCTAACTAAAGATTTTTGTCAGTGCTATATTCACTTTGGAGACATTTCCATTTTAGAGACCATTGGTTTAGATTATTGGGTCGAATAAATACAGGTTGGATTGTATGAAACGGCCACAGGGAACAGTGAGGCCCTTAAGTGATACATAGTTTAGTAAGTTAGGGTACTCAGAATATATTTTTCATAGGCGACACAAAGTAGTGAGTTTATTCAACAATCATTAAAGATCGTTTAAAAAACTAAAACCTAATTATGTAGCCTATGATAGAGACACGAGAAATATTAAATCAAATTTAATCTGGTTTTAATGATGTTAATTCATAACGACAACTTCATCTCAAGGAAGTGAATTATTGAAGAACCAAACATAAATACTAAATTTTGTATTTTATTATTGTAATATAAGGGGCTTTAGTTCGAAGACGCCAGGCAAATAAAACGGGAAATTCTCGCGTTAATTAATTTTCATGAATTGACTGTATATTGTATGTATAAAGTACAAATAGAGCTCTTGGTTTTTTTTATATATTCTTTGTAATATCATGTGTGTATTATTTTTATCACTTTTTAATTCCAATAAAACAAAATAAACGAAGCTTATCGCTGAATATACCTGTCTTTCCAGACGACCCATTGCTTAGCCGGAAAAGCCCTTGTAACTTATATGACCAGTACCAATGATATTGCTGTATGTAATTCAAGCCAGTCAAATCGAAGTAATTGTATGCTTAATTTCCTCTCAGTAAGAAAAAAAATTGTAGCTACGTACCGAAAAAGTTTCGCTGTAGATGTTTAAATTTAAACTACTAACAGCGCCACTGGATAAAGGTTTGATAGACACATCGTTAAACCATGATGTTATATTTGATTACAAGTAAGTATGTACTTCTATAGTAGATTGCGGTACTTAGATACTTTTACTTGCATGTGACCGTACATCGAATGTCGTGACCTGCCCATAACAATAATTACATTTCATTCCCTCCCATGTAATAAAAAAACGCACGCTAATCTGACACTGAAATAGTGTTGCTTCATTTATAACTTCAGTTGAACATGGTCTTTTTCGTATAAGAAGTTGAAATAGATTGTAATTTAAATTTAAAATTATTTTTAAGAATTTCTATTAATTTTAAGAATCTTCTTAGCTGAACGCCTATCGTATTATCTGTATGGAAAAAATCATTCAAATCTTGAGGTTTATTAATTGTAATACATTTATCACACAGCTAGTGCTGTAGTCGTATACTTTGCAGAGGGTATACGGTGACGCAGTCTCGATACCATAATCCCAATTTTTTCTTTAAAACTATTAAAATTAAAATAAATGAAAGTACGTTATCATTTATTGAAAAGGCCTTTAATTTTACGTCTAACGGTAGAATAGTAAATTTAAAAAGAGGATGTACTCTATTTTTATGAGAATGAAGTCGCGGGTATACAATATTCTTGTATTGTATTTTACCATGACGTGGATTAGAAAAAGGAAAATAAACGAACACAAAAATAATAAAATATTTTTAGAACTTATTCCACATTCAATTTATTAGATCAGGACCGGTTTCGCTCAAGTATTGACAGTGAAAAATAACAATTGAAATAGTTATAATAAAAAGGCAACAAAATAAATGGTCAGAATTAAAATGATGTTTCGGTCAGAATAAAAATGTTTTCCTTGGTCAGAATACAATTCAATATAAGGTCAGAAAAGAAATAGTAACGGTCTGAATAAAATTAATGATTGTCAGAATAAAATTATTAAACGGTCGGAATAAAATTATTTAGCGGTCTGAATAAATTATAAAATGATCAGAATTTGTAACAATTTTGGTCTGAAATGGTAAATAAAAACAAAACGTCAGAATAAAATTCGGTAAAGGTTTGGATTCATATATTTATAATCTCATAATTGCGTGTGTTCTCACCAGAGTACACAGCCATTCCCCCTGGATAGAACTGTATCCATATCCGTGGTTCCAAGAACAATAACGGGCATCCCTTCCTATACTAATTTATATATTGCGCAATATGAACATTATTTCTGATTTTTGCATTTTTGAGAAGCCGATTTGTTGAAATTAAAATTTTGAATTTTCGGTGACTTTCATCATCAAAATTCTCCTCATTTTGATATTTAATTTTTAATATATAGAGAAAATATCTATGTTGACAGCTGTCAAATTAACGTAAATACTAGTGATTTATTCAATGGCCGCGACGCTAGTAGTATCTACCGCCCATTGGACCATTTGTCGTATGACATCACTTTGCACCAATAGAAACGCTATTCGATCTCCAAAAAAAATTCTGACAGATGTCAAAATAAATATGTCCAAATAATATTAAATATTACCAATTTCGATTAAATTCTGCCCAATGATATTTAAATTCTGATCAATTTGTTTAAATACTGACCATTCATAATTTATTCTGCCCTCTGTATTCTAACAAATACATTATGACCATTTAATATAAATTCAGACCACTGTAATAAAGATTCTGACCATGTTATTATAAATTCAGACCACAACTGTATTACTATTATGACTGTTAAAATACGAGCCTAATAAAAATAATAAAACATTTTGAGTACTTTTCCACATAAAATTTATTGGATCAGGACCGGTTTCGCTCATGGCAAGCATTGTCAACTGATCTTCAGTTGAAAATGCTCGCCATGAGCGAAACCGGTCCTGATCCAATACATTTTATGTGGAAAAAGTACTCAAAATGTTTTAATATAATGCCATTCCACCAAGTATTGACAGTGAACACCTTAAAAATGAAATAGTTATAATAATTTTACGAAATTAACATTTCAAATGTATGATGTTAAAATTTTGTCACTCTCCAGAGGGCGTACCCCATTTCTAAGTATTTATAAAGAAAAGGTATACGGCGTATACAATCCATTGCATGCCTACAGCACTGCATGCAGGGATTTATGTGTAGCAATTAACAACTATGATTGTTTCGTAGAATGTGAGGTTGTTAAAAAATAATTCCGTAGTACCTTTGACTGAGAGTGTTGGGTTTATAGGTTTATACTATATCAATAATAATCTTTTGCCAATGGCGGTAGCGTAACTGCAATTTGCCTCTTTAACAATTTCCGGCTTATTATTTACAGGTGTAAATATTTGACCGATTCAATCGATCAATTTTAAATAAGCTTTGCAGTATGATGGTGATGAGAATATGTCATAGCCAGTGGTGTTGTGGTAAATAAATAGGTACCAGGTCGGTCATTGCTTTCTTCCCTATTTTTTTTTTATATCCGTCCGAAATTAAAAAAACCACAAGTTTTAACAATTAAATCAATAAGCCAGGGCTGTGAAGTCGGAGTGGGAGTCGTGGAGTCGGGGTTTTTGGCCGGAGTCGGAGTCGTCGCGGCGTTTTGGTCGGAGTTGTACTCGGAGTCGGAAATTTTGAAAAGTTTGAACTTTTTTATTTTTGCATATATGTAATATGTGAAATTTGGCTATTGGACGGATTAATAGGGTTGATATTTAATTGAATACCCATAAATAGGAAAATTAGGAAAAAAAAGTGACGATATTTAACTTTTTTTAGTGAGAGTCGGAGATGTGGTTTTGATAAATGCTGGAGTCGGAGTCGGAGTCGAACTTTTTTTTACCGACTTAGCCTTGCAATAAACTGTACGTACTGCTTGTACGATGCATTTGATATTACAGTCGGGTAGATCAATTTTAATATAATTCTTTTAAATTTTATGAACAGTATTTCGATTATTTTAATATACTTATGTTTGTACTAAAAAAATTAAGTCACACGTCAAAAAGGTGGCAGGGCGGAGCCCTGGCTCATTTTCAGGTGCCAGGTCGCCGATCTGGCCACAATACATCACTGGTCATAACCATGAAAGTTCTACCATTTCCAATATTTAATTAAGTAACGTTTATAGACTTTTAATCATTATTTTCATGTGAGACAGAATTCTAACAAGGAGCAAAAGATGAGTATCTGATTCAAATAATTGTCAAGAGTGCCTTGTAATTCAAGACTTGGTTGCTATGCACTCAAATGTGACTGAGAGATCATAATAACGGGGAGCAATTGAAGAGTAGACATCTGATTTTTTTTAATTGAAATATAATTCGCCCTGTTAACCACCAACTCAGCGAAGACGACCGCTCCGACCTTTGTACGAACTAATAATTCTTTCTTTTGATTGGTCGGCTGCAGGTATTGCTAGAGGATGTATTAAGTATTCTTAACCATAAAACTTATTTTGCTTATTGATAATAATATCAACAAAAACTTCATAACATTCAAGAGCCAATGAGTAAAATGATGATAGCTGTTTGTACAGAATGTAGGCAGGTGCACTACTTAAAAAAATCTCGCTCACTTAATTTAGTCCATTTTTCAAACACTCGTCATTCACCACATCATTCATATTCAGAAATGCACTCCGGGATACATAGCTAAATTTACATTATTATAATAATACACATATGACGGTACAATAAGAAACTATTCCTACACTTTTAAAGTAAATGTTTTTGTTTTGTTATACCTACCTACAAGCGGTTCAACTTACTCTTGTTTGATGGATTCAGCGGTAGCTTTTGTGGAGAATTCATTCTTAATACGCAGAAAGAACTGATATAGTTAAAATTTTCAGTATTTTATATAAAGTTTTAGTAACCAATTTTTGGTCACTAGTCGGAGGTCTAAAGAGTGTTAAATAATCATAACACAGGCCCAAATCATACCTATAAATCAATGATGATATTAATGTCACTTATAAATAAAGCCCAACATATTATAGTACCTGCATTCCAACAATTTTCTGGCTTCAGCGTAGGGTAGGTATCACTCGTTAATCGAAATCGGTCTCAATCTTAATGTGGCATCATGTCTCGCAATAGGCTCTGTATTTTTTTATGTAGTCTAAGAAGAATTATTGACAGTTGGCACTATGTATTTGAATTCGCACTAATAATAAAATGGATTCTTTCTTTAAAGAATTGAAGAAAATTAAGTCTAGTTTATTCAGAGCAAGCTTTAAATGACAAATTCTAATATAAGATAAGACTTTCTGTTTGAGCTTAATCAGCGGCTGTCGTTTGAATGTTCATATCGTATCTACTTCGATTACTGTTATTGACTTGATCCTTTTTATTAAAATTAAATTGTTTACGTAGGTATGTCACTCATTTTGATAAAACCGAGGGTGCAAAAAAACGGTAACTTCACCCAAGGTTTCGTCACAATTAGAATACGAAATGCGGAAGGAAAAACGCAACACATACATTATTTATATGCTATGTTCAATTCATTTCACTTGCTCCCGAATATAAGGGGAATAATTTTTACTAATAAAAAAAAACATGTCATACTTACTCTGGGCCAATACAGTATGCATTTATTGAATATCGGTTATGATTTGATTATAATGTTGTGGATTCGAACACCCTAATCAACGTTTAGTCGGCAATTCCCAATCCTGTAAGAAAGAAAAATACAATTTTAATGACGCTAATAATATTTTGTCCGTATTGAGGCTGGCGACTTTTTGATTTGATTCAGTCAGACCTTGGCAGTGTTTCGAAGCGCATCTTCAAACACAATTCCGCTGTTAGCACATATTTTTACCCGCGAAGTTTTGTTCAGTGCGTCGCAACGAGTTCTCTAGTATTATTGTTTTTTTGCAGTTTATTTAAATACCGAAGTTGTTTTATACAAGCTAATCAATTTCATCGATTGATTAAGTTTTTTCAAGATATCTAGGATTAGTCTTATCGCTATTATTGTTTTGTTTTTTTCAGTTGCAAGCTTTTAGTGGTTGTATTTTTATGTCCCTTTTAAGGTGTTCACTGCCAATGCTTAGTAGAATGGCATTATATTTTAAATAAAAAATAATTTCTTGTAAATATTCCACAATTAATTTATTACGATAAGGACCGGTTTCGCTCATCGCTAGCAGTTTTAGCTGAAGGCCCTGATCAGTAAAGAAATTTATTTTAGAATAAGAATATTTATACGATTTATTGAATGCGATAAAAAAACTTACAAAGTGTAAACTCACGCTAAAAATGTACGTTAATATTAATTTTTGGTGTGTCGTATTCTTTTTGCGGATTTTTGAAAAGTCTTTTTCTATTATAATTGATCAGGGAATCTTTAAAATTGTTACCATTTCTATTCCGCTGACCGAAACAACTTTAAATTATAAGAATTTTCGTTTTTATTGGAAATCGAATATGGAAGAAATATCCGGCAAACAACCGTTTTTGTACAATAAACAACATATTTTAAAAACAAAAGAACAACTTATATGTAATATATAATATTTCATGAGCATTGATTTCATGATTGACATTATTTTATCAGTACCAATTTTCAAAATGTCAGAGTACCAACCAAGCCATTTTCCAAATAATTTCAGCACCGTGCATAGATTTTTTGCTTTTTAACCAAATATATACGTTTTCTTTGAGCAAATAGCATATGTAATAAAGACTGGAGACCCAAAATAAATTCTGCAGTCAAACAATTGTTATAATTTCTCATGCTGTTCGGAAATATTATAAAATTGATTATTGGTCATTTATCACTATAATGTCCAATTGTAATTGTTTTTCCAAGTCGTTCTAAGAGGTAGGTGCCGATGATATGTGTACCCCGCCTTCAACTGGTTTACATTAACAGGGCGTATAGCGCAGTATAAATAGCTTTATGGAGAAAAGAACAATTTTTGTACGAATATAAAAATGGGAAGACGGTTGCACTTATTGATTATAAACACCACAATATTTTGTCATTATTATCACAGGAAAAAATCCAAATCCATACGCTCAATCCCCAGATGAAATTACATTCAATAACATTTCATAAATATAAAAAATACTTTTACAATATTAAAACGCTGCGATAAAAATGATTGCAAATTAAGATAATAGCACACATTCAAAGTGTCATGGAATAGAAAACCCGTATAAATTGATGACTTCGTTTGCCCACTTGTTGTGTAACTAGGTATGACACGAGTTTCGAATTATCTTGAGATTAAAATACACGTAGTATGAAGGTATTCATTGTGCCTTATATTGAATGTCTTTGTATATACATAGTATGAAATATATTATGTAATACACACAGGGAGGAACTTTTGAAAGAAATGTTTTGTGAGGCAAGTGTTACATGTCGCAACTGTAGATGAGTAGTCAACGCCTTTGTGCACTGGTCGGTTTTATTCGGTTCTAATTAGCAATAAAAGATTTGGAAGATATTTTTTTTCTGTTGATCGGTTAATGGAATTGTTTTCAAATACGATCTGAAAATCGAGCGTTATAAAACCGCTTAGCTTGTAATTCTCTCTTAGCCAGACCGTTATATAATTACTCTACGAAAAAGAAATGTACCTATTTAAATTCTCCATTAGAATTCGATACGTTCGATATTCGATCGTTTGAATGTTGTACTTTTACATGACTGTTGTCATTTTCGCACCCGTTTTTCGCCTTTCGGCATCTGCAGGCTTTTCAAGTGCACAAATGAATTTAACTGATGCATATTAAATAAATTGTATTGTTTATAATATAAACACAATATATATAAAGGTAAAATTAATATCCCTAAGCTAAAAGGTTTATTCTAGGCAATTTCGATAAAAAGATAAAGTTTTTATTATGACGTTCAATCAATTGATAAATTGAGTGCATAGTTCAAAATTTAAATTTCTCTAAATTTTATATCATTAAAATGTGATTACGACGAAATTCATTCGTACATTTCAAATGCATGAAGATCCAGAAAGGCGAAACCCCGGTTAGTCACAAAACTCGTAATCGGAAGACTACAAAATTCAAACGATTCAAATTTGTTATCAATTATCAAGGATTTATGATGTGCTCGGTACTGAAACTTGCGCCCCTGATAGTCGCGGAAGCCGTGAGACGATCAAAAGTCAAAATTTAGATAAGGCGATCGTGTCTCCCCTATGACATAAATATAATGTCAGCCCCTTAACTGAATTACAATGGCAAAACTTAATGGAATGTTATTTACTACCGACGCCTGGCAGACTTCAATAGAAGTATGGTATTCTTATTTTATTTCATAATGGCATGGCCATTCAATAGTGGCCACACTCACTTTGCCACTTATTGGCCCATTGTCAGCCAGTTGTTGCATGAATGCGCCGCGACACACAAATCATATCTAATTTATTAGAAAACACTCAAACATTGTATTTTATTATATTTTGAAAACACGATTGAGTAAGTAGTTAAGTACATCAAATATTTTTTCGCTACATGTATCTCCCTACTTAAATTACTGACAGAAAAGGCTACATTAGTCTTTACTTGGATAAATTTTGTGAAAAGACCTAGATACCAGGGCTGTGGAGTCGGTAAAAAAATATTACGACTACGATTCCAGCATTTCCAGAAAGCACGACTCCGACTAAAAAAGTTTAATTTCGTCACGTTTTTTTCCTACCTTTCCTATTATGTATGTGTATTCAATTATATTTCAACCAACTAATCCGGCCCATAGCCAAATTTGACATATTAAATGCAAAAATAAAAGTTGAAACTTTTCAAAATTTCCGAATCCGACTAAAGCGCCGCGACGACTCAGGCCAAAAAAAACCCCGACTCCACAGCCCTGCTAGATACAAAGATAAAACTGTACAAAAAATATGGGATGAAAACTCTTATATTTTACCTATGTCACCTTTTTAAATATTCCATTGTATCTGTATTCGATTTTTAAATATAACAAATCGTCATATTAAATATAGGCTAAAGTACTGACTATAATATATATATTTAGTGGAATATAATGAGAAATCTTTATCTATGTTTGTTACATCAGGATTATTAATTGTTGAGTAGCCAAATAAATATGCATTTAAGACTATATTAGGATATAATGTGCAAGTACATACGTCCGCGGTTTTATTAAACATAATAATCACTATCATGCTTCATTTTAAAAATAAACTTCCGTTCCTTCTCGAAACGACGCGAAAAGCAAAAAGCTATAAGATTCTTAGTGACTTTCCTGACTTAATGTTGGTGTATTCCATTCGGTTTCCATATGCTCTACATTAGAAAAATTTACGTACTAGGAGTATGTATCCTAAGAAAAATGAGTAAAAATGGACTCATCAAATAATTCATAAACGTTACCAATCATATTATTTGTAAGCGAATAAGGGTCAGTTATTTTATGTTGTCCGAATTCGTGACATTCTTTAATCCGGCAGATTACGTTTTATTCTTGCGACCAGACCAGACGAATAAATTTATCGATAATAGCTATACCAGTCAGACATGTTTTAAATTAATTTATTTTGTACTACACTTATGTACGATTTTTTCAATGCGATGTAATTTCTTTATTCTTACACTTTTTTTATTTTTAATGATAAAAAATGCATGGTAATAACATAACATGGATTTACCAAAACTACATTGTTTTACCATGTTCTCCCCATTGTTGGGCATATGGACAACTAAGGGAGCTTATCTCAACAGCAGTTTGTTACGTGACTGCTTGTTATTTTTAATCAGTTTCTCAACCTCGGGATAGAGAGGATAGAATTATAACAGGACTATTTGTTAGCTTATCCTGTTTTGAGGATCGGGTTGGACACATACATCCATGTCTATGTGCATAAATCATAGTTCGAATGGAAAATCAAACTGCCCAGACTGGGTTTCGTACTCGAGTCTAATCGAACTCGAACTTTAGTCAGTCACTTCATTCGTACTTGACTTAACACGCCAAAATAACGCTCGCGAATTCAAAAGTAAAATTTGTCATGCCTAATGTATTAGGTTTGGCTTTTATAAGTCAGTCGGCTTAACTTAAATCAGGGGTACCCAACCTAATTGGACCCGAGAGCGCATTTAAAGAAAAATGTAGAGCGGCGGGCGCCACGTATTTTTTCTGAGGATATTGTTAAAAGATAATGATTTTTTCAACCATGTCCGCTCCTAACGTGGAGCATGTGGACTCTTTGCAGCGATTATCTTAAAATATGTCCTTTTCTACAAGAACTGTTTGTTACTCAGTGGCTCAACCTCTCTTTTTTGAAAAAAGTGAAAGTTGAAAAGATTATCAGTGTAAAATTTTCTTGCTGTGCCTTTTCTTGACCACAACCTGCAAAACATGAAGCTATTCATATCGTGTTTAATTGGCAAATAAAAGGTTTGACAATAAAGAAGACCATTGGCTCGACAGTCGTAAACTGCAGAAATCTCTCTTCAAACTGTTTTTGAAGCACTCGAATGTGTATGACGGTTAATTCACCGTTATCTACCATTTCTTTCATATTTGGGTAAAAGCACGAGAAACTTAACAGGTCGATGTGATATCCACAAAACTAATTTTGCAAAAATGTAAAGTTGAAAATGTTTCGAGCTAACGTTGGTGGGCGCACAGAAATCGGTCGGCGGGCGCCATGGCGCCCGCGGGCACGGGGTTGGTAACCCCCGACTTAAATAATATGTAGGCATAAAAAATGTGCATGTAATAAATCTGAATTTATTGTGGTACAAATAATGCATGTCTAATGTTTAAATGGCTATAGATTTAGAAAAATATGTACAGAAAATTAAATTGTGATATCATTAAATTTTCAGCTATCTACCAGTACTAACATAATAATAAACATAGTATAACTGTTATAAAATAACAAAAAATTCTTAATGTGCTAGTGATATGAGATAAAATAAAATGTCACCGAGTTGGCATGCAGCTGTCATTTTTATATTGACTATTTTGTTGCTGGACATTGTAAGTTGTGAATTAGACGAATTTGCACCGTCTGATTTTAAAAGTGTTCCCACGACTGTGAAGACGTTCGAGAAAGACACGGTTTTGCTGCCATGCTATTTAGAAAATGCAGGTGAGAAATCATCAAACAAATAAATTCGGTGGCTCTGATCAACGAAGTCATAGCAGCTTTTTTTCAGGTCGGGGAGAACTGGCCAGCATACTATTTTTATTATTTAACCTACTTATGTATGTGCAAGCCAGTGCAGCAAGAGATAAATGTATGTTTATTAAAAGAGTGGATAAATTATTGCAAAAATTATATAAATATGTCGGTTCCATAATAATTTCGAAATACATTTACAAAGTGGCGCTGTAATCTTATACAACACAATCGTATTTTCAGAGTATGCTTTAATTATGGAATGATTCGTGTTTTGATCACATTTTACCAGGGCTGTGGAGTCGGTAAAAAAAAGTTCGACTCCGACTCATTTACCAAAACCACGACTCCGACTCCAACATTGACCAAAAACACGACTCCAACTAAAAAAGTTTAATATCATCCCTTTTTTTTGCCTAATTTTACTATTTGTGTGTATTAAATTAAATATCAATCCTACCAATCCGGCAATTTGGCAGTAGCCAAATTTGACATATTATTATAAAAATAAAAAATTCAAACTTTTCGAAATTTCCGACTCCGACCAAATCGCCGCGACTACTCTGACTCGGGCCAAAAAACCCCAACTCCACGACTCCGACTCTTACTCCACAGCCCTGCATGTGACCAATATATAATTTTGTAAATCTAGAAAATTATCATTAAATAACGTGTTATTTATCTGTTTATATGTACAGAATATTAACCCCTTTTTTATTGATTTGTGATAAGGATAAAACACATACGTACAACCGAATAAAATCATAGAGCTGTGCGACTCTATTTGTATACAAAATGCTTGTCTAGAAATCGATTTTTACTCACCAAAATACACTCAAATGCATGCCAAAATAATTTGGGAGTAACGGGATTAAAACATCCTTTTAACCATCGAAAGACTGTCCTTGAAAAATAACTCGTCAGCCGAAGGGGGGTCTGAAAAAGACCCCAGTGGTATGCCCTTATTGGCATAGACTGCAAAAAAAATGATTGATTTTGCTTTGACGTATCTTTAAACATCGTTCTAAAAAAAAATATATGGAAATCGATAATTTTCCTATAATTATTCATATTTTAAGTCGCGCATGATTGAGACAACCTGATTGTGTTCTTATTTATTCTTGACCGGCGATGCGAACTGGAATGCGACTTCTTATCTACACCTTTTAATGTAAAAAGGATCTATTAGATTTGGAATGTTCGTTGAAAGAAGCGCGTTTGAGATAAGATAACTTTATCTTATCGCGTATGCGCAGTGATGTTTTAATCCTGGCAGTTGTTAGCGACAGTATAAATGGTTTCAGACCAATAATAATCCGACATATTTTCTTTTTTATTTAATTGCGACGAAACTAGTCTATAAAAATAGTAAAAGTATTTTTTTATTGCAAAAAAAGTTTACATATTGTATCACTAATATTAAAGATATTTAAGGTAAAGTAGTAGTGGTGGTCGACTATTTCACCCTCAGCCTGGCAAAAGTTAAGCAATGTTATCCCATTATCTTATAAAAACGGCAATGGTTCATTCTGAACCTATACTTTGTATATATAACTAACTACAAGGATATATTCATGTAATAGCGATGAAACTTAAAGTCTAAACAACCATGTCTCACCTTTTCTCCCAATCAAAATTTCATATACATATTCACATTCCACACATATACTGAACGTGACAAGTTGTAGTGGTTGGACACTAGGCTTTGTATGAAAAGACAGATGCTATGTCATGAGTCACTTTTTAAATGGCATTAATTGGCTGAAGTAATCTTTCCGAGACTAGAATGAACCTAGGTAAGTTTTATCAGACAAAATCAGGGAAATAAAATGTCAGGGGGATTAATAAGCGAAATTTTGCAGAATATTTCTCGTTTTTACTGAATCCCAACCACCTACGAAGGACTTGTCGATACTATTAAACAATTAAGTTTTGCTTATATTATTGTATAAATACTATATATTATGAAGATATATTCTTTTTTTCTTGCCTATGTGTCGCAACTTATTGCCGGTATGTCAAATAAATTAAATGCGTAATGATACAATTTATTATTACAACATTTATTGCAATCAATATTTTTACCACCATTAATAAATGATAAAACAACCGACTGAATTTTCATTTCAATCGATTCACATAAAATTTGGCCTACTTTTCTAATTATTTGCTTGAATGAGTGTGTTATGGGTTGGCGATATTTTTAAAGGATTATATTCATTATGAGTCTTTTAAAATAATTAAAAATTCAAATCTCTTTTATATACATAAATCAATCATTTATTTGAAAACCTACCTACATTTTGTTGAAAGAATTGAAACCTTCTCACGAGCAAAATCTTATATATAAAACCGAAACGGTGTATGTATGTATGTGGGTCTGTAATTCCCTTTTGCATTGTTGTTGCAAGTTGCCATAAAAACGAATATGAAAGAAAATATGTTTGAATTTTTATCGGCGAAGACATTTAGTCAAAATGTAATAAGTTAGTCTTCTACCAACTTTTTCCCGGCTTTTATTAATATAATAATGTTACGTGAAGGTATTATTTGACATTTCTTTGATAGCAAATTAGATTTTTTCCTTGAATTTGGACATTTTAATGGGCGAGAATGGGGCGCTGTCATCAAATTAAATAAAGTTTGTGATTTTATTTTAACTCTATTTTGGATGTTAGATTTTGTGATATAATTATGTCGAATGATATAACATTAAATAATTATTGGTCGCTTAAACCGAGCGACGCCGGGTAGCAATACTAGTACATTTATAAAAAAATAAAATAAACGAGTTTTATAAATATTTTTTAAAGCTTGGTTGCACCTGATGCACTATTTAATTTTTATTCAGGGGTGAATCAAGTTCACGCGTAATTACATATAGAATCATACACTTAAGAAACAAAAAGAGTTAATTCCTCTTCATTTTTCCTTTCGTGACATTTTCATTCTATTTTCGACATCCTTTATAAGTTATCAAGTTTTAAGTAAGCTCTTAGTCAGTCGTTAGCTGATAGACAAAGTAATTTAGATTTTTCCGCTCCGGCTTGAACATTCGTAAAAAACAATTAAAACAGTTGCAAAAAAAATACATGGGCATAATTGATGAAAACCATGTCGATATTATTATAAGAAGATCCGAGCGTCCTGGTTCGTGAATTTTTCTACTTAGAGCCCTGATCTTCATTTTTGTATGGTATATAAAGTAGCAGTCGTTAAAATCACCGTGCAATAAAACTTTCTATAGGCTTAGGTTTGGATACCGAAAATATTATAAATATAATAAATTATTCATGCTGCTTCCTCTTTGATTTCAGGAATCGGTTACCACGTGCGGTGGCTGAAAGATGGAAAATTAATGGTTGACAGTTCTGATCACTCAATTTTAGCACCAGACCGTGTTCGACTCTTTGCTAATCATAGTATTCAAGTACGGGGTCTAATCCCTAGCGATACTGGAAAATATGTCTGTGAGGTATGTATTTACTAACTTTTCCAATTGTAATGTACATGTTTCTTGGTTTAGACGTGTTTTCAAAAACCATTAAAATGTACTTTCAATATTATTCCCCACCGCGCTTGTTATGCTAAAATGATAGTCGTGATGTCTGTCCAACACAAGGCTCATTTGAAGATTTTCTGCGGCCCTGTTGAGTTAGTAGCTTTCTTTATATACAGAATAAAACAAATCAGTGTACGTGTATTTGAAAACTAACAGTACTCTAGCCAATGTGTATTATATTATTAACGCCTTATGGAACTTATCAGCAGAAGCTTTTATACAAGTACCTACTATTTTTCATGTACATATTATAAAAACATCGCAATCTAAAAAATAGGTCAATTGCGATATTTTTTTAGCACCTACTGAAAAATATAACTTTTTTGGGAGGTATTGGGCAAATAGTAATTAAGATAAACAACCAAAAATAATAAAGTAGTTTGTATGTAATGGAATAGTTTGATCATTCTTAACCGTGGCTTAAAATATTTCAAAATCAAAACATCCAAAATAATATCCTTAATTGAATAGCATTCTGTCTAGGAACAACCCCTTATACAATAACATTAACCCCTATCTGTTGTAAGGTGTATGTTTCATTAAAATCATTTTTATTTGTTTTAAAATATTTCAATAAATTTTACGATGCGATCGATTAGTCTACTCGGTAAAGCAATATTGAGTAAAGGAATAATTGCAAATATATCTTGTATGTACTAAGTACACTCAAATTGAAATGACATAGGTAAGAAAATAACATTTCATAATTGAATTACCATTTTTTTTATTTTACGTAGGAGGTGATTATAATGGATTTTCCTGTATATATGTATGTATGTAATAATCGAGAGAATTTAAATCTACCTTGAGTGGTCATTTTAGTGAAACAATAAATGTTGCGCCATTTTAAGAGTTATAAATACATTGATCCACGACATCAATTATCTTAAGCAAACAATAAAACTTCATTGACCTGTGTCGGACGAACATGTCGCTACAATTTGCCAACTGCATTTCGTACAATTAATCAATTAAAAGACAAATTAATTTCAATTATTGTGGTAAAAAGGATATTTTATCTCACAAAGTAAATTGAATACCGCGATGTATTGTCATTAAATACATACCTTCGTGGTAATTATTATATTTTCGTAATATATTTTCAATACACAAAACAGAGTTATTCATTTTGAAATGAAGAATATATTACATAAACACATAATTACGAAGTCTGAATCATGACATACGGTTTACGGTAACAACCCTCGTCAACATTATCAATCTATAAAATTGTGTATATTATATGAACAATATTTAAAAAAATCTGAAGCGTTATAGACTAGACACTAGAGACTCCAATAACTCGACATCTCAACTACTCGAGTATCGAGTAGTAATTTTTTTAAATACTCCGGTACTCGAGTATACTCGAGTAGTTTCAGATGTACCAAAATATATATTATTAATTCATATTTGTGTACATAAATAGATGATAAATAAAAAAATAAGCTTATTTTATTGAATCAATAAATTTATTTCAAGTTATGAAACAACTATTCAAAATTAAACTTCACCAATTTTAATATGGTTCGAAGTTTTGTTTTTGGATCCAGCAGTAGATAAAACTCTCTTTTGCTATGGACGTCTGTTTAAAAGTTAACAAAGAATTAAATAATGCTATCTAGTTTTTCTGTCCACTGTTTCAAAAAAATGGAAATAAAACTTCATTTATAAATTACGAGTATTACTCGAGTATTTTTCAAATTAATCGAGTATCTAGTACTTTAAAAATGGACGAGTATACTCGGGTATCGAGTACTCGATACTCTAGTACGAGACGTTCGACTCCAGCATTTACCAAAACCACGACTCCGGCATTGACCAAAACACGACTTCGACTCCGACTAAAAAAAGGTTTATACCGTCACTTTTTTTCCCTAAATTTTCTATCTGTGTGTATTCAATTAAATATCAACCCTATCAATGTGGCCAAAAGCCAAATTTGACGTATTAAATGCAAAAATAAAAAGTTCAAACTTTTCAAAATTTCCAACTCCGAGTACGACTCCGGCCAAAAGGCCACGACGACTCCGACTCCGACTGCACAGCCCTGGTTTCTATAATATTGAGCTTTCAAGCAGATTTCATTGCAACTTCTGTTATAAAGGTATTATCGTTGATTAATGTAAAAATTACCCAACCCACTTCAGGCGGTGCTGAAAAGCAATATGCCCTGCCCCATCTATGATGTCATTTAAGAATTTTAATAAACTACTAGATAATATGTCGTTTTGTTTGTTTATTAATTGAACAGAATTATTGTGTCAATAGTGCTCCAAATTTGAAAAAAGTAGTCGTTCAACTTAAGCTTATTCGCTTTAATTGAGCATAAGAAATTTGTAGAATTTTTATAGAAAAAATTAAGATTTTTATTAAGGGACTGTTATCGTATATTGTATATGTATGCTCAATGAAAACGTATTTGTTAATCTCTGATAATTATAGAAATCCAAATTAATTTGTTCCATCCATAAAACTTAATATAGAAATTTAAATGATTGCCTGTAGCTATTTACGTATTCTGTAGATTTATATTCAGTATTGGGCTATTTATTTTTTTAAATTTAACTTCCATAATTGAAAAATATGAGATATAATTGAGACAACTTTCTGAAGTGCATATACATAGTTCACAAGCTTTATGCTAACTATTACACAGTCTACGCATAGCTAATATGATAGGAAAACAAAAAATAATTCACGTGTGACACACAAACACGTTAATTTTCTACTATCGTTGCAAAGTCGACGAATCAGTTTTTGCTTTTAGACACCTCACATACTTCGAATTTTGTCTAAAATTTGAAAATAGTGATTTTGCAAACTGCATCTTAGATGGATTGAAAGAGGAAATCACGAAAAGAAAGCGAAATATGTTATTACAACGAATTACGTTATACCACATTTGTAATCGATTTTTTTTCAATATTTTTTTTCGGGATTATTTCATTTTACCTTTCACTTTGTATAATTTTTAATTATTTTTTAATTTATTATAATCAACGCCCCGAGTACTGGTAACCTGGACAAGGGCGTCGATTGTAATAATCTTTACTGTGACAAGACTGAAACGCTTATTGCAAATTTACATGGACAATATATGTATATGAGTGGCACTTTTTTTTTCATTCAAAGGTAGTACGAGCTGAACCATGGGCTCCAATCCAGCAGGTGCACGCCATTGAAGTCCTACGTACGTATCTTCTTTTTGATATCTTTATATTCATTGCGACGATTTAAACTATTATTTATGATTATGTTGTTCTTCATTATAATAATTAATAAGCTTTTCTAAATTTTTATTTACTTATATTCTTTGATTTCTAGATCCACCAAGTGTTGTAGGAATCCCGGAGATAGGCATAGTGGAAGTGCGTTTAGGAGACGAAGTTGATATTGCCTGCAAAGCAAGTGGAACACCACAGCCTGCCATAACGTGGCTCAACAAGGTAAAGTAGAAGATACCATAGTCATAAAGAAAGAATGATTGATATGTAAACAATGCATTCATTTGTGATCGATGAGCTTGAGTGTGCTTTACATAGTATTTTTATTTCCATAAGAAAGAAACAATTTATGATTTAAAAATATATTTTAGGGAGAACCAATGGAACTATTAGACTTTCGTCAGCGATTAAAGTTCAAGGCAACAAATCGCCACCTTGCCGGTAATTACGAATGCATCGCAACCAATGGAGTTGGGGAACCAGCGAGAGCTAGTATTCAGGTCATAATTATGCGTAAGATTTTTATTTATTATTTACGTTAGAAGAAGTCTGAGCATGCCATCTGATGGATCTTTGCTTTCGTGTGTAAAAACGGTAAAATTATGTAAAAGTAATAACATTTTATCTTTCAAATCAGGGGTCTTCACTTTTTGAGAAACGGGCCGGATAGAAATGTTTAAAAACTTGGCGGGCCGGATGACAAATAAGTTTGTGCTGGAATCCAATTAGAATATTAATTTATATGTTCTAATATAATTATATAATGTAAACAAATTTAATTTCTATTTATAATAGAAAATATTTATTATATTTTATTGGTTCATACGTTTTTCGTATCTTATAGGTACTAATTGATGAATTGAAATAAATAATTTTTCTTCCTTAAATAATTTATTTTCAAAAATCGTGAATTTTTGGAGGGCCGGATATACGATATAATTATACGTTACAGACCAGGATTTCAACTCAAACTTTCAACTGAAAATATATTATGTTGATCATATTTGATATATTAATAATTCATACAATGTGCTATAAATGTGTTTATACTCAACATTGAAGCAATTCATTTTCAGTTCGAGCTTTTTAATTGTAAAACACTAAAAATCTAGCACTATTTTCAGACCCACCCGAAGTCATGTCTGAAACGCCCTGGGTCCATACAACTCTCGGTCATCGCTCCCAGTTGGAGTGCCAGGTAGTCGCCAGTCCACATGCAAAGGTGCACTGGTTCCGGGGACCTGCTCCAGTGATAATGAGTTCTAGGATCGTTTCTCATGTGGCCAATGACAAACATATTCTGGTATTTAGAAATGTGAGACCCGAAGATCTCGGTGTTTATACGTGTAAAGCAGAGAACAGAATTGGAATGGCAGAAACACGAATGCATCTCAGTGGTAAAAATAGTTTTTGAACCATACATTTGCAACAAACATACTTAATTTATACATTTTCATAATGAGGTAAAAATAAATAATTTCTAATGTTGTTTAAGGGGCCTGTTAAAGGATATGTATGCTCATGGGGTTAATGAGTTGAATTCAAACACTTTTTAAAATTTCAGGAGTTGCCAACATTGCCATTTTCAAATCGGATCCTGCTAAAAATCATCCAACTCCAACAAGTTTCAGTCTGATTTGGGAGGTGGATAGTTATTCCTCAATTATAGGTAAATAAAAACTCTAACTTACAATATGATCTCAAGTTTGTTCGAACAGCGTATTTAAAAGAGACATACATATATTATAATCGTAAAAGTTGTGTAAAAAAAATGTACCATGAAAAAAAATATATATACCGATATCGGCAAAACGGACCTGGGTATAGTTCTGTATTACTTATCAGAATAAGCACATTACTTTTCTTTAAGTTTAGTAAAAATAAACACAATCATGATATATTACATAAATATTAAAATTATACTTTCAGAATATAATCTATGGTTCAGACCTTACAAACCAAAACCCCCACAAAAAGAAGGTGTGTTTATGAAAGAAAAAGATGATACATGGACAAAGATGACAATCCCTGGAGAAAATACTGATGGTAACTTATTTAGTTTCATCCATTATTTTGTCATCTCCATTGCTCACTGTTTATGTGTATTAGATATATCAAGTTCCATTATATAATATATACCAAATAATTGAATACATTCTATAAAATATACCTTTTATTGATTTCAGGACCAATGCATACAGCTAGTTATGTTTTGAAGGGACTGACACCTTCAACTGTTTATGAAGCCCAGATAACATCAAGAAATCGGTTATATTTAGTTTTCCAATACACTATCAAGATAAAGTCAAACTATACTGGAGTATTCCTCTTTTTTGGATACGATATTATCGAAAATAATTCAAAACATTAATGAAATTATAAAATATTCTTTTATCAAATTAAGTTTGCACCTGCTTTTTTGATGTTTCAAATAAATTTTATTTTCAGATTTGGATGGAGTAAGCCATCAGCTATTTTACACTTTGCAACAATCAGTGGCGGTAAGTTTAAATCCATGGCGATGTGTGCATTTTTTCTGTATTCGTAAATGAATACTAAACATGCTTGATTTTTCTCAATATTATAAATAAAAACTTTCTGGAAAACTGTTCTAGTGATGGATGAGAAGAGGCCAACGGAAGAATCGAATCACTTACCAGTACTCGAAGACGATTACTCAGAATCTGAACCTAGAAAGAACGCCACAGAGCTGCTGGCAACAATGATTCTTGGATCGATAGAAACCAACAACATATCTCCAGCTGCTCAAAATAGTGCAGCAAATAATTTATTTTCACCTATAGTAGCCATAATAATTTGTATATTTTACTTCAGTCAGTTACAAAGGAAATTTTCATGAATTATTTTTAATGTAAGAGATTATATTTTTGTAAAAAATAAATAAGTTATAAAAAAAAACCTTTCTTCATATATTTATTTCTTAATAAAGGTTAATATATCACTTGCCAATTATAGACATCTGATTGTTTTTTTTTTCAGGCAACGCTCTGATAATTAATGCTGCAGATTAGGGTTCAAATCCCCCAGTTATTTTAATGTAAAGAATAGATTTCAATAGCATACAATATGGATTTGTATCCCAGGGCATCTTGTAGTTTGTCACATACCCAATAGTGTTCTTATTAAATTCTTATATTAAATCTTAAACTGAGATTGTTAAATATTTTTCAAGTAAGTATATGTCACTTATTTTCGATTACTTTGTGGATATTGCATTGAATAAATAAAATTGCTATTCCACACCTCTTATGACACAGGTTTCATATTTCACAACAAGAAGAATAGCAAAATCAACCTAATTATTTAGCCACAAATATTTAAAAAAAAATATATGTAAAAACTGGAATATGTTATTTGATAGCAATGCTGTGTATAGTTATAAAAATCAAATCTTAAAAGAATAAAACAAAACTTAAGTTATCTTCAATACAATTAATTTAATAGTAAATATATTTGAATAATACAATGTAATCGATCAATTTTCATTCATCCTTTTTCAATTAATTTCCTATAAGCCCTTTTCTCAACAAGATTTCAAACAAAAGGTGTATTTTAAACAGTTAAAAATGATAACAGAATATGGAATTTAATAAATGACAACTGAAATATTAACAGGCGATCTTTGATTTAACAGAAGTGTTTAGGATGTGCCCAGGATGTGATGCTTTAAATTACATTAGTTCAAAGACTGAACTGGTATCAAATTCTTGCAGAACTAAGTAAACCGAAAGATTTTTCATTAAAACGTTGACATTTTTTAATTAAGTCACCCTACTCTATGAAAAATTCTTTCAAATACCTAATGAAAATAACAAGCAATGCAAATTTTGACGAATAAAAACATAATAAAAATAATAACACATTTTTAGTACTTTTTCCACATGAGATTTATTTCATCCTGATGAAATAGATCTCATGTGGAAAAAGTACTAAAAATGTGTTATTATTTTTATTATAATGCCTTTCCACCAAGTATTGACAGTGAACACCTTAAAAGTGATGAATAAAAACATGGTAAATCGACTGCACAATTCATTTTTGTTTTCAATAAATAAAATTTATATAATGTATTTTGTCACTTGAAGGTGTAAATTGTAAATTCTTGGTCAAAAGGTATTTTTCAAAAAACAACTGACTTTAGGTTGAAAATGCTCACAATGAGCGAAACCGGTCCTGATCATTATAATATATGTAGAAGTAGTACGTTAAAATGGTGTTATATTTATTAAAAAAAAAACATATTTTCTGTCAAAATATACAATTTCTTTTGGATTAACAACTATGAAAGTAACTTTAGCCGACATTCAATAGACTCCTTCACCCTAAATCAAAGGTGTATGATTGACGTGTAATGAAAATAAAATTCTTCTTCTTTTTTAATCATATTTGTTTCCGATGCGGGCACAAGGCCACTACGAGGTGTCTTCAGGATTCCCCACCAATTTTCCTAGGATATGCCAATTCCACTGGCATTCAGTTTTTCACCAAAAAATTCTATGAATGTTGTCCAGAACACCGGGATACGATCAGTCAGAGTGGGGGAGGGAGGGGAGAGGCCATCTGGAAACCCCATTTCATATATTTACACAGAGAAAAAACTAGTGTTTCGCACTCCAAATTTTGCTATCTTTATTGCTGTATCGAGTATATTAATATTGTTGTAGCCTATAAAACCAGATAATTTCTTGATCAAAAATCGGATAAGAACCAAATATTACCTAAACATCAAATGAAATATTCTTAGTTTACGATAAAATATATTTTTGTTAGTTTTCTTAGTCAAAATAATATTAAGTAATACAGTGAGGCAATACTTGTTATTTACAGGTGTGGTTAGGATTGTATTTTATTTTATTCCATCAGTTAACGGGATGATGGCAGCAAAAGAGTTATGACTAATGAGTATGAATATTTTAAATAACAAGAAATAAGAAAAAAACATTTTTATGGTGTATAAAACCCAAAATGCACTCATTTTCTTATAATGAATTGAACAAAAATATATGAGTAGGCTACTCTCCCTATAAAAATTTTCAGGATATTTAAGTGCCATAGAATAAAATGAGAATCAAAATCATTGGAATGAATAGCTGCCCACCTAGCAGAAGTGTAATGTCATAATTTATTTTTAAATTTAAGTGATTGCTTCAATTAAAAAAAATTACATTTAGGCTCAAAAAGTGAACACAGTGAAAACATGTTCTAAATAGTAAAATAGTGAAGAAATGAAGAGATACAAATCTATTATATGTCGAAAACAACTTATAAAAGTGACTGTAAGACAATATGATTACTATGTAATCAAAACTACTATTGTTTGATCAATAATTAAAATGGTGGATCGTTTTTTTTAAATTGTAGCGACCAAACTAGTTATACCAAGATTTCATAATTTAAAAATAATTATCCTCATTGTAAAAACAATAGTCATAAATACGAATTTGTTATAAGTGAACACATTATCACAAGTATTAATTATTATATCTCATATAAAATTATTATCTAGCTCCTAAGTTAAATTAATTAACCGCTTCCCGGATTGGTTTCCTAAATGTCAGTAAAAAAGACTTTTTGTATCTATTAACGTTAAAAAATATTTTACTTTTTTAACCCTCGAGATGATTTTTTAATAATGTTTAAATAATTAATAATAAATATACAAAAGACTATACATTTTAAGCTTCAACGTACTATAGAATATATGATTTATTTTTCGTTGCAAGTATAGATTAGAAAAAAAAACAATTTACCTGTAATAATTGTGCCTATTGACTGAAAGCACAATTGACCATAACTCAGCCCTAATACTAAATATCACACAATAGTCTGTTCCGCATCCAGAGTGGTGGAACATGGCGTCAAATAATAATTATTTGTCAAAAAATCCCCCAAACCAATGAAAAAATACAGCATGTGTCAATAGAATAAAAAAAAAGACCGATATGATGTCGCTTTGGTAACAAACATCAAAAATAATACCCTTGTGTATTTCTTGTACATCTGTGAGTAAAACCGATAAGGCAACCCTTCATGGAAAATAGTTTTTTCTTTGATAAAAAAATTCACACATTTACACTACATATATACGTGTCTCACCCACAAGAGTATAAAACCAGGAAGCGGTTGTAAGAGTCGAATATTTTATAAATTTCATAAGAACACAACTATTACATAAAATATACATGAATAAAACTTCAAATCAGATTGCACAACATAAAATAAGGTTATTCAAATAACCCATACGCAATAAGATATATTTATGAAAGCGAAACAAACTTCACTGTTACCTACAAAAATAAGCAGTACGTTCACCGATATTGATTCGAGATAAAAATTTGCATTAGATATGCATACTCACTCGATCAATGTATTGAAAGTCATTCTGCTATCGTTATCGGTAATAAAAACAAAAATTAATCATTGCGGATGACTAGGTTTAAAACTGAAAAACAAATTGTTAATTTTTTAAATCGACTATTATTCTTATCATCTAAGCACCAATCGAGTAATATTTCGACTAAGCCACAGGTAAAAAAAAGCTTCAGAAGCGAGGAATAAATTACACCAAGAATTGACGGTTTATGATAATTACTAGTATTTCAAATATGCATGGGTTGTGACTCATTTTATTTTTAGAATTTTTAGAAGAGACAGTTAAATGATGTTTAATACATGTTGCAATAGACAATATTGATTCCATTTAAGAGTTGAATTTCATGACAGTCAAAGTTTTGACCAAAATTACAAAATTGTAGTTTCATTTTCGACTCACAAATAAGACAATAAAAGTTTTCCCCCACTGTGAGATGCTGATAAGGCCATTGCAAAAAGCGAATGTTAAAATTTTCGCTTGGTGATCAGCAGGTTCCAGCTGAGTTATGGCATAAACAATGTTGAATATTGATTTTTTCAGATCAACTAAGAGATCTTAGACATGAGTTTTTTTTCTCTTTTAGTTAATTTGAGTGATTTTACAAAAAAATATCCACAAGTTGCTCTCAAACAATCTTAAAATATCTGACGCATAGCAACGTTTCCTTCTTTAACTTTTGTCAAATCCGGTCTGCAAAATGTATGATAGATATTCAAATCTGAGACTTTGCAAATCCAACAGAAGAAGGATTTAAAATATCCAGAATAATCAATATTACTTTTAACATTTTGTTTATGGACCATTTTAATTCATATGGTAATTAACATGTTCTTTTGCTTTTGATGGCCAATAATCAAAAGCACAATTTTGTGCACACTGTAAGCGTTGTGTTTGTAATATAATTCATGGTGTGGTGTGAAGTTCAGCATATATTAAATATCGATATGGGATTCAATAAATTCTCGGCATGTTTCATAGTGAAAAATAATCACTTTGCTTCTATTCTCGTTGACAAAACCTCAACAATCAAACGTATAACTGACCAAATAACAAAACACACATTGTTGGCACCCATTTTATTCAGTGATAGATGTAATCTGTGCACTCAAATATATTATAATATGTATCGTCAATCCTCTGTGACAGAGTTGATATATTTGGCAGTAATTGTAGCAAAGAGAGCGTTTCAGTCAATTTCGATTATAAGGAAACATTTTTCTACTTAACTTTAGTTAAAAAAAAAGAAAACACTACAATTTTAATGAGATAAAATTTAACACACTCAGAAAAATGTTTAACGACACTGTATATCCAAAGACAGTTAGCTACACAATTATTTTGACCGCTCAATTCGATAGTACACTGTAACTAAAGGCAATAGAAATCTACAAAAATTGCTATTTTAGTATAGTTTTTTTTCACAAGTGATCCTGAAGGAAAGACAGAAGGGTAGTCTCGTAATGCGTGCTCGATTCTAAGTGTCGCAATGAATGCCTCTCGTTAGGGTAGACCTGAAGACGATACGGCTTACCGGCGCGGACTAACGCTTCGATCAGCTGCTGTGTGTGGACGAAGTGAACATTTTCATCTTGCAGACCATGGATTATAAGCAAACGGTTTTGTCTGTAATTAAAGTAAACAAAACAATCAATTATAAAATACCTGAACTAAACCTGAAATACTGCATAAGATTTCAATATACAGTAAAAGTCCGTTAATTCGAAATTCATGGGACCTTTTTATTGACCAAAAAAAATCAAGCTACGAAATCACTAAAAAAAAAAAAAAATTCGCGGCAATTGAAATATCGCAGCCAATTTTTCTATCTTTTATGGATCAAAAAAATCGAATTACAAATTACGCAATAAATAATGAATTTTCGCAGCATTTGTCGACGGCTTGAAGCATCGCGGCGATTTTTTCGATTTTTTATGGACAGGCATTTCTCTGAATAAAAAGACTTTTACTGTATACGATTAATCTTAATATGTATTAATACGAATTAACTCTGCACTTGAATGCCTTTAAATTTGACATCGAAGTGGTGGCATAATTCTTCAATGTCATTCATACTTTTATTCGTTTTTCTAACGTTTGCTTTATTGCGCATTTATATTATTATTTCTTCATTAAAATAGAATAAAATTTGAAAATATGCCCATTTCTGTTGTTTAGCAAGTAACACCTCAAAAATGTTAAAGCAAAAGGTTAAAGCTGACTTCGATAAACATTAATCGATTCATCCTGTTCAATTTTTATTCAATTTAGAAAAAATGGTCAGCAAGGAATAATCCTCCCCCAAACTAAACATTATTCCTGTATTACGAACAGATTTTAAAAATGTTTAATGTGCGTATAGATTTATACTCACTCATCAGGGAATTTATCAGCGTGTATGAGCACACTGCTATTTGCGTAGCCTTCTGGATTACGGTGCGGCAAGTCCATATAACGTTCCGTGTACGATGTGTCGTACATTTCCCAAGAAGTCACCGGCGCGCATGCCACACAAACTTTGAAAAGTGAAGGATGATGCGCCAGTCCCATCAAGGAGAGGTAACCGCCTGTATAGACAAATCGAGATAAAAATAAATTATGGGATAAAAACTTCTTCTGTTTTAAAAGGATGGAATATTTGTATTGTATCTCAAAAGTGCGTGCATTGGAGGTCTACACGGGCTCGGGTTTGGCCCGCGGGCCGGGTAACGAAGGTTTGGATTCGGGCCCGGTCAGGCTCGGACGCAAGCATACAACAAAATGTAACAAAAATCGGGCCGTTTCCGAATGAGCTCACCATTATCGTAAATCTAAATTTAATACTATAATAAACTTCACGTACTCGTATTAGTCATATTTTCGAAGCCTTGTTCGTTAGTTAAAAACCTTCTCTTATGAACACCCATTTGAAAGAACAAGATGCATTGTTTTTAATTTAATGACTTTTGACGACATTATTTTAGTATTTTTTAATGATGTCTGCTTCATTGGAGTTTGTACAATACGCATAATGAATTTCATAATATGATCCTGACTTCAGTATTTCTTATATGGTTATTTCGATCGGTCGCAATTTGATTTGTTTAATTGATTTGATTTGGTTGATTTTTTTTAAATTTATCGGCAAGAAATGGGCTTCGAAATGGGAAAAGTGAAGTGTGGAAATCATTTAGTGAAATCATAGAGGTAGGCTACAAAAAAAAAAGTTGGATACGTTGAGTGTATAAAATGTAAATGCATTTTCAGCTTTTCTAGTTCTAAAACAGGAACTTCTCACTTGAATCTTCATTCCTGTAAAACAAACAAAAACTAATTCTTATTAGGAAGAAATTTATTTCGCACAACTGCACACACACAATAGTTGGTGAGTCAATTTTTATTTGAAAATTTTTGAAGATTTTTTTCTGGTAAGGTTGAAAAATGTCGGGCTCGGGTCGGGTTTGGGTAAGATTTTTGGAAATGAGCATCGGGCCCGGGCCGGGACGGAGGTCTTCGGGTTCGGGCCGGGTGAAATTTTAAAATTTCGGCCCGTGCAGACCTCTAGCGTGCATGTACATGAGGAATCCATGTGATAGACGTCTGAAGAAGTGAAGCATGTGTCACTTTTTGAACAGCAATCAGTGGGATAGCAAACGTTTAATTTAATATTAATAATAATTAGATTCAAATATCTTTTCTTTCTATAGCTTTCATAGTTCTAATACTGAACAGTAGTAGTGTCCAATACTGAACAGTAGTAGTGTCCAATACTGAACACCGAAGTTATGGAGCAGTGCATAGGTTGTCAACCACCGGTTTGTTCTCTTTACTAACCGTAACTCCATCCATGTATAGCTACCCTGTTGAGATCGATGCACCCGGTCTTGTCAGCTAGCCATTCCAAAACTTCTATCTGTAAATATTGAAAAGATAATGTCTCAACTTTTTCACATAACAATAAAAAAATCAGCCTGCTATAATGAAGTTTGTCTGACTTACTTGGTCTTGGAGTTCCACAGAGCCCATGCGACACCGAATACTGCTTTCAAATTTAATACCTCGGTGTTTGGATCCTCTCGAATCGATGCAGACCACGCAGTAACCTTTAGAAGCGAGCATATGCATTCGGAGGTGCCTTAAACTCTGTAAAATAAAGCTTGGCGGTTAAAATAATTATACCCACACGATCAGGAAAGAAGCAACATATGTAAATATTATTTGAATTATAAAATATATTTTTTGTTATGAGCCTACCTTAAAAGTATTAGTTACAGTCTGAACACCGGGGCCTCCGTAGACATGCAGAACAGTGGGGGCAGGGCGATTAGGCCCAGCGCCAGACGGTCGGAAAAGCATGGCGTGAACTTCTTCTCCCGTGCCACCGTCTAACCGCGTGCTGTATAACTCCGGAGTGTAGAGGTCCGCCGGAGTGACTTCTGTCATCATCGGATCATCTAAAGATCGTGGCCCACGCAACGGACGAACTGACCGCATCGCTCTTCTTTCTATAGACGGATTAATAAGACTTTAATCAAAAAATTATTGCTTATAATTTTGGGCATGATGCATATGGTAGTTTACTATTTGC
This sequence comes from Himalopsyche kuldschensis, assembly GCA_028554975.1. Lineage (NCBI taxonomy): Eukaryota > Metazoa > Arthropoda > Insecta > Trichoptera > Rhyacophilidae > Himalopsyche > Himalopsyche kuldschensis. Next base: position 1,245,059 of record JAHFWI010000046.1, on the reverse strand, counting down.
AAGCTGCAGGAAATATATCAGTTGAAACTGACAACAGGTTAAGAAACATCCCTATATTAATAACTGTTCACTATTCACTCACCGAAAGCTGGCCTATGTCCCACAGGATACGGTTGTCCTCTTAAGTTTTTTTTATCATACTCCATGTATTCCCTGGGCTCAGTAATGGTCAACGCTTCCCAGTCTACTAACTTTACACCCCAAAGTGGTTTGCCTGTGATAATGTGGCCAACGGTATCGGTGGCATTTGGCTTTTGATCTGCGTGCTGAACAGCTGCCGTGCTACAGATTGTTTGTGTGTGTACATTTGAATACGATGCCATTACACATTCACCCATCTATAAATTAGTATATTGAGCAAAAATGTAAATTATAAAATCAGGTATCAGCGTACTCGCTTCTAAAATATTGGACGTGTACGAATATTTGAAATAAAAATAAAGTCGATTTACCTCATCCATATCGATGTTGTATGAGTAGCCTGGATTGGTCAAAAGAATCGGCTCTTGTCCAATATAATCTTTGTATGAGGCGCAATACAGATGCCTTTCTAGCGGAGTCTCTTTTAAGCCCATAAAGAATACAATGCCTCTTTTTTCGTGTACCTGATCCAATGGCAAACAAAAATAATTAATATATGCAGATTGATTGAATTGGCATTTACTTGGTTGGTCTCGTTTGTAATAAGGTAAAAGACTCATAGTTCTGACAATGGCGTGAAGCCGAAATAGCTAAAGGTAACAAAGAGAACATAAGAATTTATTAAATACTGGCATCATAAAATGTTATTATTGTTTTGGCTATGGAAATGATATGAACTAGGTCAAGAGGCTGCAACCTATATGACTTGTGAAAACCTCACTGTCTTACCCATATTTTTTTTCCTATGATTTCCCAATTGCCGTGTGTGATGGCCTGTTTCGATATAATATTTGGTCCAATGCTGGAAGAATTCTCCACACCTGGCAAGGAATAGAAATTAAGTAATAAATTCACGAATAAACTAAATTGCGACAATATTCCAACAGACTAAACAGAGTTTTTATGACATAATTTAAAAGTGATTTCACTGAAGATACAGAAATAGTCTCTAAGGCTATTGCTAGTTGGAGAGCATTATAAAATGAACATAATAAATAATATATAATAAACACTGCTCTTTATAATCATTTTGATTGGAATGAATTGAATACACTAATTCAAAAATGTTAACTTTTTACGAGATCAAATCAAGAAGTATATAACACACAATTCTGACTCGAATTAAGCAGTTTATAATATGTATCTGTTGTAATTTACCGTCCGTATTACTGAGTGGACCATTCAAAGCAGCCGTAACGAGATACAAGTGAAGAAATCCAGACTCTTCTGATGCCCAAATGAAGGATATTCTTGATTTATCACTTTCGCTTGGCAAGAAATGAAGAATATCGTGAACATTCACCCATGCATCAGAATGTTCACTGACAAGTACCTGCGGAGTAATGGATACATACAATACGGTAAAAAATTCAAGAGGCTTATTGGGTTATTCAGTGAAAATTAAAATATGTAGAAATCAGGGCTGTGGAGTCGGTCTAAAAAATTCCGACTCCAGCATTTACCAAAAACACGACTCCGACTCCGACATTGACCAAAAATACGACTCCGACTCTGACTAAAAAAAGGTTAATATCGTCACTTTTTTCCCTAAGTTTCCTATTTATGTGTATTCAATTAAATATCAACCCTATCAATGCGGCCAAAAAGTCAAATTTGACATATTAAATGCAAAAATAAAAAGTTGAAACTTTTCACAATTTCCGACTCCGAGTACGACTCCGGCCAAAACGCCGCGACGACTCCGGCCAAAAAGCTCCGACTCCACGACTCCCTGGTAGAAACACAACACATTGATTTGCACTAAGAAAGTGGGATACAAACTTTTTAAAACAGAAATCAGAAATTTATTTTTCAATTAAAACATTCTGCGTAAAGCTCTTTCGATCTATCTGATCTACAAATAAAATAAATGATATACCTGGACAGGAGCAGTGCTTTCTTTCCGTCTTGTATTTGATGAGGTTGACATACTAGTATCGATATTTGGAGCCGAATCATATCGGAATGGCTCACTAAAGTAGGATAGTGGAATCAGAATCAACTCCAACCGCTGCTGCCTTCTGTCTAGGATTTGGCACCATGCACTGAAAACAGCAACAAAAGTAACATAAGGCATCCTAATGGCCCTCGATGAAATATCAAACAATTTGCACAAAGCCAGATGTTGTAACGTTATCAATGAAATCAATACTCACTATTGTCCACATGGAGTCCATCCTATTCTCGGTATATACTCGCACCATGGGAAAATTTCTTCCAAGGGTTTCTTAAGATCAAACCAACGCGGGCTAGATACCTCTGGGAGACTATTTGATACTGCCGATGCATCTGAAGTTGAATAATTTAAAACATAGATTTATATAAGGGAATGTTTCAGATATTTTATAATGCAACTTTTTTATAGAGAACCGAATGTCATAAAAACTCACTATCAATGCATTTATCTCTTGCGTCATATTTTGGGGTCCGTGATTTGGCTGACGTACTTTCAGAAGATTCTGGACTGACTGTGAACTCCAGAAGACGTAATGTGGAACGTGCATTGGCACTGCCGGCCCGTGGAAACCTGCAACATTTATCAAATACAACATAAAAAAAATGTTTCACATTTATATTATCACACAACCTGAACTAAAAATAGAATACATCTCGAGCACACTACACTGTAATAATAACTTTATATCACAATAATATTAACTTGTATGCATAACATTATGTATTTTTTTTTCAACTCATAATTCATTATTTGACAAATATAAAACTATACTTGATCTATTATTTTCAGCTCCAATTCAAATCAGTGTGATATATAAAATTAAATGAATTGCTAATAGATACATTTAGCGATGTTGACTATTTCTGCCATCCATGACTCACGAGCCTAAAAGACCTTTTTTATGGTAAGCCTTCTTTAACATTTTGTATATTACAAGCAGGTGTAAATTTATCAATTGACTATCATTCCATATTTGAATTCTAGTCAGAAAATAACTGTCTTTTGTTTTTGGGAACATTTAGATTTTAAAGTTGGTTATCAAATTATAAATAAAACTAGTAGGTGTGACCATCATTAAGAAACTTGTAGGTATGACCGAGAATGACTTTGAATGTGTTGCTATATGAATAATGATGACCGGTCCTTACAGGTCATAGAAATATACTCATTTTTAGATAGCTAAGCTTATCAATAAAATGACACAACAAAAAACCGCCTGCGTTATACTTTGAGCATGTGAGCTATTAACCCACCAATTGTGTAACTTTTTTTTGTTTCATACAGTTTCAGTTAAAAGGTTTTAATCATTTCAACGTTGAAAATGATATTTGCACTAATGCAATTTTTTTAAAATAACATATTTCAATTCTGTAGAACTTGGTAAATTCCTTCAAAATAGATATTATTTGTGTTAATAGAATTAGCCAAAAACTGGTGAAAATCATAATCAATGTAATTTTAAATCATCTGAAGTAGTGGCAAAACAATTATTAATAAAAATATGGATTAATAAACACATTAAATTGATAATAAATTATTATTTCACTCAACATAATAATAATAATAATGGGAGAAAATTCTTCTGAACATCCACTGTCCCCACTGATGCATATCTACATGAGATAAGATAAATGTATTTACAAAAAAAATATTTTTACCTGCTATTGGATACTAAAAATAAACATTTTGTGACTTTTCTTTTTAATTCAGTAGTATTTTATATTTCCTATTACACTTGGTTGAAACATTCAACTTTCTTGAGGAGCATCATGGCTAATAATTTATGTATACAATTTTAAAAAATGATTCTGATTCAAATTGCTCTTCAATGTGTTCAAGGTATAGATGAAAATCATTAAGGTAAACATTTTCAACAATAACAAGGAAAAATCACCTAAACTCTTCAGTTTCACTATCAGGATTACTATAAGACGGTAGACTATATATTTTAACTGCGCTTTCATCAACTTCTTCATATAATATTCTATAGACATCATCTGAAAATGATAAATAACACATTATCATTCAATAAGTAGGTCATTGTAATCATATAATAAATTGATCAAGGGGCTATATGTTATCACTCAAGCAAGAGCAGTATGTCTTAACACACAACAACAATAAGTGGGTTATGATATATTGCTGTTTATAGTGATATAATACTAGTACTAATTTAATGTTTTTCATATGGAGATAAGCACTGAACGAGTATAGCCATATTGGATGTGACTTTTGTGAATGATGAAGTGTATACTAACCTTTTTGTAATGGTTGCCACCAATATCCGGTGTACCTGTTGAATTCTTCTTGCATCACGTAAGATGGCATGCCAGCTTCTCGGGGATCGTCAACCAGCCTGGAAGTGAACAGTGCCATAATATTATTTAAATATAATAAACATCAATACAGTAAATAGTCTAATGGTATCTTCCAATTACCATAGTTGGGCGATAACAACCTAGGACTTCCATCATACAAGTTTCATAGCTTATGATTCAAATCCTAGAATAGAGACTGTCCAGGTCGTGAACGTGAAAGAAAAAGGCGTGGATAACGCAACTACCAAATAATTAGTTCTCTCTACACTTAAACCTTCGTTGGTTTGTAAGACTTTCTTGCAAAAAGTTCTTTCAAAATGACATCAATTGAAACATTGTCGATAAGCTCTACAATGAGAATGGGTGTTGAGAGAAAACATGAAACGCACGATGAAAATGGTTTTTCTTATTTATATCACATTGAAAACAATTGATAGATAACAATTAACATACCTAGAGCTCCCTTTACAAGCATAAGTTAATCTGATGGGCTCCTTTGATACAGTGCCAGCTGCTGCAATCATCGTCATGTGTATCTCCTGCATCATTCCTGCTAACCAAAGGTCTCCGCCGGCATGATGGCAAACAAGTTGGCTTCTTTTTGGGCTCATTGTAGCATTACAATGATGCACTGGCTGACTCGTCTCTCGAGAAACTTCAGGACCTCTATCACTGCCGCCGAGTGCTAGAGCTCTCTGAAATTTTTTATATTTCTACAATACATGTAAGTTTAATATGTCAAAAATCTAAATTAATTTATAATTTACTACATGACCAATTAGATCTCATCTGGGAAGTTTATGTTACCTTCATTCAATTCTGATATTGTATTGCTACCCATGCAGGGATACACTGAATTTTCAGTGAAATAATTATGGTTTTAATTTATGGTTGACAAGAATTAATTCTGTGACAGATAATAATAAAAAAATAGCTCACGCCGTATTCGGAATACATCAGATAAATCACACCCGACATTGTGAACATCATTGTTCCATCAATAGGGTGCATATGAAATGATGTTATTGGTCCCCAGATGGGCCCTCGATAGTTTGGCAATATCCGCACTCCATCCGTGGGCATTCCGATTGCTGATTTATGAAAGTGAACATTCTTTTCGTCAGAGTCTTCGCACGGTTTCCTTGAAATCATAATGTCACACACATTAACCATCTTTCTCAATTTTTTTTATACATATATTTGTACTCTTTCAAAAAATGGTATAATTTTGAACCTGAATGATTAATCTGAATTCTTTTACATTAGTTTATAAGGTAGCATGGCTCGTACAAATTCATAGACTGGTTGACAAAGAGAAAACTGATGTGATTTTTTTATTTGCAATATAAAATAAAATAGGTATCCTTACCAAGCCTTGTCTCCCCAATGGTTGTTGGTGCTACTCCGTAGCCTTTCTATATATCTTACATGCCCGACACTAGTTTCACACATACTATGCAAGAAAAAAACCCTCATATAGTTCAACATATTTGAGCAGACTTCATTTTTGAACACAAATTGACGAGCTGTCGAGCTGGTGATTCGCGCAACCTGATAACGCAGTCCATTAACGGAGGCTTTTAATTCTGTCCATGAACATTTTCGGCGCTTAGGGGCACTATCCGCCATTGTTTGATCACTATCACTTTCATCTCCTGCATTTGTATCCATTGCTAATTTATGGCTTCTTCCTCTTCTATATATACTGCCCTGTAAAACCACAGAATAATAATTTTAAATGGTCAAGCAATATATATATTTCTAAATAAATAAAACACATGTTTCTATTATACTTCCGCACATATTTTTATAAAGATGAGGACCGGTTTCATGAAAGAAAATTATGTATGGAAATAATACAATAAAGATGGAGTTTTATTTGTTGCTTAAAAATGTCTTTCCACCAAGAAGTGACAATTAAAACCTTAACCTTTATTAGAAAATAGAATATAGACATCTGATATAATATATGGTTATTGTTTGAGCATTTAACTATTGTTGTTATCTCATATTTCAAATATTATAAATAATGGGTTTTTGCAGTGTTTATAGTAGCATGAAAATATTGTTCTGTGAATTTATATTTCATAATGTTCAGGAAATTAGATCATTTCTGAGTCTACACAGTCATAGCTGTATAAATTATACTAACAAATGCACTTATTTTGAATCAGCAGTAGCTATAAATTTCATGTTTTGCACTTTATTCGTCAGTATAAATTCTTATAAGATATAAAATCCCATGAATCAAGGTATTATGATGCGCAGAACAAAACGAATAGACATTGTCAAACGTGTATTACTAAATATATTTTATTGTTACTATGCTAGACATGTCAAGAATAATGCAGACAATGTGATGAAAATGTGTGCATTATTTATAGCAATTCTTGCAAGAAGTACTGGATTAAAATTCTAGGAGAGTCAATAACATGTAGTGATTATATGTTACTTTTATCACTATATAAAACCAACTCCAATTTGAAAAATAGGGATTCATTGTTTACAAACATCCAGTCCTAATCATTTATCCTGACTACGATAATATGATACAATTTAATATAAACCCAATCATAAGACCAAAAGCCAACTGTTTGAACACTATTAGAAGTCCGTATGTGACATCCACTTAGGGGAGAGACTGTCTGCTTAAAATAAGAAAACTTATTGTTCAATCGGAAAGATGTATATTAAATATACATACTTTGTCCCCCAACCGACCCTATGACAAAAAGTTGGGTACTAATTAAATTAAAGAGATTTTCACAAATAATCTCAAATTAAAATACAGCACACCTTGAAGCTTACATTTCTAATAAGTCACAGATGAGCGGTTATAAGATATTGTCATGAGACAAATGGTAGCGTATATATAAGAATCAGAAAGAAAGACAAGTAATTCATTAAAATAACTAAAACCTACACATACATACTCGTATAAGAAGAAATATTGTATTTACAAAAACTATAATTACTAACCTATAACACAGAACCGAACTAAATTAGTAGCACTCAACTTAAAATGTGCCGTACTCTCGCTCTTTAAATATGCGATACATACATCGCGGATATTTGTTTTAACTTCATTAAAATGTATTTTATAGTGCCCAAATTAGGTCTTCGCGAAGTTATAGAGATTTAAGTTGATATTTTAGAATCAGGTGCGATAATATTATACAATTTATATTTTTATCGGTGCAATTGACAGCGATTTATTCTTTTTCATTGTCATTTGACATCATCCATAGACTTCATAATATGTAGACCGTAGCATAGATAACACAGACCATAGACAAGATACTAATGTAGACATTAATTTGTAGATACATAGTACAATATAATACTAATGTTGTACTCGTTATATTGTACAGATAGAGGTAGAATAAAATTAATTATTTTTACTCAGTATCTTGTTGCCTCATACAATTAATTGCGAGCACAAACTCAACTAACCCATAAATGCCCAAGGAAAAACTGCCAGCGAAAAACATGTTTTAATGCTGTTTATTGTGACATATTGAGCAAAGAAAAATATTAAAAAAATATATACTTATATATTAAATGTAGAAAATCAAGTGGTGTACACGATTGGGTACAATGGGCGGTTACAAGTGGTATTGTCCAAACAGACAGTTTGCTCCACACATAACGTTTTCTCACTCAGTTCGCATCGTTAGTGACCTTGGTTGTGGCAAATAACACAACACAATGGTTTTTGATGAGCTCGTGGGTGCAACCGCTATTTTTCTACTCTAGCCCAAGTATTGCTAATGACGACGGACGACTTATGTTTCGGTCTTCGTATCAATTCAGTCATTTTCCCCTCTAGGTTGGTTTTTCATTAGTAGTCGTCAGTATAGATTATACATATCCAGTGCCAAGAGGATCAAGAGAAACATCTGTAGTTGATATCGAAAGTGTAGCAGTAGCTATCAGAGCTTGTTTCAGCCCAATTTCGATAGCCGAACCGCACTTTTTTCCAATTATGAATTGCTTGGCCGAATGATGGCCAAAATATTTAATCATAGGCTCATCCACAGACAAACTTTCATAAAAAAATCTCCCCACTGGTACGAGTTTCTGTGAGTGAAATTCCACCAAGGTTTCACTTTGAACAATTTGATTGTCGGACCTGCAGCTAGAAAATTGTCGATTTAGTGCAGATTTCTTCTAAAAACCTAAGACGTGACAAGCAATTTGCGATTAATAGAACTCCAAGATCTTCATTCAAACTCAGAAAGCACGTTCGGTTGACAGTTCACGATATCCAGTCAATGCCAACATTCCCAAAAACTTCCTCACGGTTCATTTCATAATTATGTCAGACTAAACAATTGTTGACGCTCTAGTACTCACTGTACAAGATTGGGTGCAGAACAATACAACATCGCCTAGCAAACGGTAGTTGAAGAATATTGTCAAACTTATAGTGTATGACGTTACAGTGGAGTCTAAATAAACATAGCAGTAAAAATTGTTTAAATATTATATTTTACTATTGGTCGCTTAGTCCGGCGTCGCTAAGCGACCAATAATTATTTAATGTTATATCATTCGACATACTTAAATCTATCATCCAAAATAGAGTTAAAATAAAATCGCAAACTTTATTTAATTTGATGACAGCCCCATTCTCGCCCATTAAAATGTCCAAATTCAAGGAAAAAATCTAATTTGTTGTCAAAGAAATGTCAAATAATACCTTCACGTAAATAATAAACATTATTATATTGCAACTTGCAACAATAATGCAAAAGGGAATTACAGACCCACATACATACATACGCCGTTTCGGTTTTATATATAAGATTATTTATAGCAAAAAAAATCTTCCTGAAATAGTCTTGATTCAAATCCACATTGCAATGATAACCCAATGATATTTATCTACGTATTATTGCCCAGCTTAATTTTTTATAGTTTACTACATCCATCTAGTTTCTAAATAAGCAATTACTTCTATAATAATCATACAAATAATAAACCAAATAAAAGCTTTGAAGAGATGTACAAAAACAGGAACAGAAAGCGTAAATGGGTTATATCATGAATTGTTTATTTTCAAAAATTCATTCAATACCACGAGAGACAATTTGTCTTATAATGTGTAGTTCAATGTTTTTAAACATTTTCAAGCAAAATTCCTTGCTCTAACAACCACTATTGTAATAAATTGTATTATACTCATAAAAATGTATTTGAGTTAACCATTTCAAATAAAACAAGCTTTAACATAGCATTTTCCATGAGGTTTTGAAAATTGCTATATATTTGATTCTACATTAATTTATAGTACCTAGTTGAGTAAATCTTAAGGTATAATAAATTACATAGATAATTAAAAAAGTAATTTTAGAGTCTGGTAGTACTGCATTCCCAGACCATTGACAAAATGTGTCATCACGGTAAACAAATTATTGCGTGACGATAGGAGATATTTCTAGTGGGTCAGTTTTGCTCCGACGGAACTCGGCACGCCTTTTTCAAAAATATATTAATCATCACTTTTAATAGGCGAAGCTAGCCTTTCGTTCAAGTAAACGGTTTCAAAATTCGGAAAATAACCCACTATGGCACATATGCCCGTTTGTAATCCGGTGAGTAAAAATTTTGATGCAGCAATTGGTCCTTCTTTTACATTACATATTCACCGATAATGCATCTAATTGATAATGTCTCCGCTACATGAAACGCTAATTGTTCACAGATTATTTTAATAATACAATTTAGATATCTAACTCGAGCAGAGACATCGGAGCAGCACTCTTAATATATATCCACTACATTAACAGAGTTCAGTGTTATTAAAAAAAAAAATGAAAGTAAATGAAACATGAACGTAGCTATACTCGAGATTTTTCATCGTTAAGAGTATTACAGTAGTCACGTGTATTTAGTAAGACATAGATTGTCCTTGGCCATAAAAAATTTACCGCCAATTTCTTACATATTTACGGTTTTTTTTAATGTAATCAATTTTATTTTAATTAAGTAAAATCAGCGTATATTCACTTCAATAAAAATCAATAGAAATGTTGCGGAATGATTCTTCGTTTTACAAGGGACCCTAAATAAGAAAAGTGGGAATGAATAGGCATCTTCCTAGCAACAATTGAATTCAGAGTGCTAGTTTCAGCTTGTTTTCACTTTACAACGTTTTCTCGTTTTACTCCTGGATTTTTTTGAACTTGAAATATTTTCAGTTTCTATGCTTATATCCCAATTTTCATGGTTGGAAGCATTTTAGTTGCAATTCAGAATAATTACCATTACAAAATACAAGGCAACAATGAATACTGACTCACTTGGCGAGACAAATGAACAGTCAGTAGTCATAAGGCATCAGTGGAAACATAAACTAACTGACATTTTTAGACTTGCCGTAACAGTCATATTCTACAATATTGGCTTAAAGGGGCCGCACATACTCATAAGCTTGATGAAAAATGTTTCACAAGAAAAAAAAATTGTGAAGTGAAGCAGGTAATCATCGAGACTAGTTGCATTAAGTCTTTGACTGATAATTTGAGAGATAATCCAAAATGACCACTGCGGTATATTATAACATACTTTACCCACAAGCGGCTGAATGTAGTTATATAAACTTCTGAGCGGCTAGGACTAATATTTTGGTCAGGACCATAATATTCACTCATTTAAAATTACTGAAAATTTTTCTTATAACCAATTTTTTTATTTTTAGCCCGTCCCTTACCTGGGCATGATCCCAGGTGGGATGTCTCCAGGGAAGATGATCAGAGTTCAAGGCACCATTCCGCCACATGCTGAAAGGTACTTTGGAAGTTTAATTATCTGTAATCTTATTCTTAATCATAAAGAAGTGTCTCAATTTATACAATTGGAGAATTCTAGAAATTAATTCCATTTTGCAGGTTTGCTGTCAATATCCAATGCGGTCCTGGTGTCAACCCACGTGATGACATCGCAATGCATGTCAATGTGCGCTTTCCTGAACAATGCATTGTCAGGAACCACCTTCAAAGCATGCAGTGGGGCAATGAAGATACTCACGGTGGACTACCATTAGCTCCAGGTGGTCAATTTCAATTGTTGGTGCTGTGTGAGTCGCACTCTTTCAAGGTAGACTTTATTCTTATCTTACATTTTACAATGATGTGAGTTCTAGAAAATCTTAACTCTTACTCTGAGACTACTCATCTAAAGGTGGTAAATTTTATCATTAACATGACCAGTACGTGATTATCATTATTTTTGAAATGGCACATGTCTAAATTTCTAGACATCATCGCTGTATACCCAATAAATTTAATCAACAAATAAGCAAATCTTCAGAAGTAAATTTCATCCTTGCAATATTTCAATTTATCAACTAGGCTTTTTTACCATTTTTTTAATGAATTATTACCGTCTTTTAAAGTGTGTATAATTTTTATCTATATATAAGGTGTGATTCAATCGGGACGCTTGAAATTTTTTAGGTTACGGTAGCAATATTGTTAAAGTGTCATCTATTTAATTTAATGTCAAGTGTTAAGAAGTGTACGGCAAATCACCATAGAAGTTATAGCGTTGAACAACGAATGCAAATCATCAAATTTTATTATCAAAGTCTTTGCTCCGTTCGAAAAACATTCGTCGCTGAAGTCATCTTCAGCGACGTCACCCATTTTTGGATTAATGGATATTGGAAGAAGCAAATTTGTCGGATTTAGAGCGATTCCAATCCGTAAGAGATACACCAACACCAAATGCATTCCAAGAAAGTCACTGTTTGGTACGGATTATGGTCTGACGAGATCATTGGTCCCTACTTCTTCCGAAACGAAACTAGCACTGCTGTAACCGTCAACGGCGAGCTCTAGATCGATGATAAGCAACTTCTTGTGGCGAAAACTGGATGATATGAATACCTGTAACGTGTGGTTCCAACAGGGTGGCGCTACGTGCCACACAGCACATGTCACGATAGATATTCTACACGAATGAGCGTCCTTATTGAAAAACCCATTATATAAAAATGAATGTCTGTGTGTATGTCCGCTATGGACTACTAAACCGCTCGACCGATCGATGTGAAACTTTACAAATTTATTGAGTACACTCCCGCAATGGTTTCTGGCCTACCAAGCCCTCCCCCCAACCACCTACCAACCTCCACCCCCCAATTTTTTTTTTTAAACTTAACGAATTTTTCGAGTTCACTCCTTTGAAGGTTTCTGGCATACCCCCCCATACGCCCCCAAACCCCATCCCGCCAAACAACCCCCCTCCCCCCCAAAAATTATATCGAATTGAAACGAAAAGCTGCAATGTCACAATTTTCTTAAAATGAACGAAATCAATAAATTGACTCAAATTGAATTGAATATTTGTGTAATGTCTTTCCTTCAAATTTATTTTAGTTGCTGGCGTAGCAACGTGCGCTGGGTACAGCTAGTAAACTAATTAAATTCGTTTTAAATCATCCTAAAGAATTATGTATGCAGGTAAATGTTGTATTTCTTAATCAGTGGGTTTTAATGCCGCTATTTAATCCAATCACACCACAAGATGCTTTAAATGCATGAAATGTCTATCCCATTTCACTAAAGCGGACTCATGCGTGTGCTTATATTAGCTGTGTAAAACAAAAATGGCGGTAAACTATTGTTTCAAAACAGCAATGAAATTTTCTTAGTGTATAACTTTTAATAAAGAATTTTTATTAGTGTATAACTCGCTCATGATTTTAAAGTAGAATATATAATATAATTTTAATCATATTAACGCATTATGTTATAGCTGGCTGTGAATGGTAATCATTTCTGCGAGTTCATGCACAGACTTCCATTCCAAAATGCATCCTACATTACCATCGATGGGGATGTGTCAGTTTCAATGATTAACTTTGAGGGTGGAACTGATATGGGATTCCAGGTAAGATTTAATTTATTAAAAAACTAGTATTGCTACCCGGCGTCGCTCGGACTAAGCGACCAATAATTATTTAATGTTATATCATTCGACATACTTAAATCTAACATCCAAAATAGAGTTAAAATAAAATCACAAACTTTATTTAATTTGATTCTCGCCCATTAAAATGTCCAAATTCAAGGAAAAAATCTAATTTGCTGTCAAAGAAATGTCAAATAATACCTTCACGTAAATAATAAACATTATTATATTAATAAAAGCCGGGAAAAGTTCAGTAGAAGACTAATTTATTACATTTTGACTAAATTGTCTTCGCCGATAAAAATTCAAACATATTTTCTTTCATATTCGTTTTTATGGCAACTTAATGACCAACAATGCAAAAGGGAATTACAGACCCACAGACATACATACGCCGTTTCGGTTTTATATATAAGATATGTGATAGTAGTACAAAAACATTGTGATTTATTTATTTATTTAAATATAACGCCTTTCTATCAAAGCATTTCAGTGACGGAACACCTAAAAGTGATCAAATAGTCTTATTAATCAGGAATATTTTTTTTGACTATGTAGCAAGGCCCTCCATCGTACAACGCTGCAATATCCCAGGGCCCCCCAAACATGGGCATGATGGGAGGCTCCCCCATGGGAATGATGGGTACCGTACCAATGGCTGGTCCACAAATGGCAACCCCGCCTTCTTATGGCGCCCCACCACCCTACCCTCAACAACAGCAACATCCAAGTGAGCCTATATCTTAAATTGAAATGATTCTGTTTCTCAGTGTTCTTATAATGTAACATAATTATAGCAGTAAATAAAAATTTTCTTTTTATATGATTCTAGCTCACCATTAAATATTTAATATATTAAGTTTTAATAAATAACTATTAAAAGCACTTGAGTTTAAATTATGCAATCTGTATTAATCTACAAATGTGTATTTTTAATCTCTATATGTTATTAGGCTGCAATCATGCTTGAGCTTCACAAAGAATGCTTTTTGGCATTGAAAAAATTGGCATTTACTAATCATTGCTTTTTTATTTATTTTTGTTTTCTAAAATTTTCGAGGATTAATAATGATGAAATGATTAATGTCATTGAAGCCAAATTAAAGTGGTCCAGTTGCACATGTTTAGAAGAAAAGTAGTTATATTATAAACAACTCGCACATTACATGAAACTTTGTTACAGTAATGAAACTAAATTCAAAATATTATAGTCCCCAGCAGTGATGAGATACCTTTTTTTCTAACAGGACAAAATTTAAGTTTTGAAAAACTGTTTTAGGTAAACATAGGAAGAAAGATTTTTTCATTGTCATGTCTTTTACTTGCTTTCGCTTCACAAATAAAATATCTGGTAAAACATTTCATATTCTCTTATGCAGATCTTTAAGATAGAAAATATCATGTACAGTACAAAACTTCACATTTAATCAAATTTGCAAAATTACTTAATTTGCCAATACTGCTTATGAAATATTCCACACATATTACAAGTTATGTAATATGGTTATCATTTATATTATGCAACGTTGACAAATTCTGCTGTGCATGACCTATAGCCCTTAAAAGGGCCCCTTTGTTTAAATTTTTATTAAAACCCTTCTGAAAAAACTGCTCCCAGATTTCAATGAATGGATAAGTTAATGCTTATTTTCTTGCTTGCCCGGTTTCATATGTTATTTCTGGCAATGAAAGATCAGGACAGCTTTCACACAGAGTTGTTTTCTTTGAAAAATATAAATCATCAACTTGGTATTATGAAACGTCTATGTCAAACAGAAGGGGTATGGGTCAAACCGTTCTAGCATTACCATATAGCGCCAATAGATTGGTCTTCTGAGAGTAAGAGGGCTAACACAATCATCTATAAACATTTATTATATCAAATGATATTTTATAGTAATAATGTACAGACACTACTCAATCGATGTATCCTTATTTCTCCTTGCAACTAAAATAATCAATACAATCTTGTACATATTTAATATATCACTGATGTATTTTGTATACCTGCTATTGAGCAACAAATACAAAAAAGATATTTTAAAGGTAAATCACTTACGCGCATGATCTATATTTATTTAATGTAATGGTTTTGGTTAATTCATTAACCCATAATTTTAAAAATAGTCTCAATTTAAACAAATGGTTCAAATTTGATATTGAAATTCCATTAAGCACCTTCAGTCGAAATCACAAATTATAGTCTCAATTTAGTTATTAGAAGATTAATTTATTTACTTTTAATTAAACAGTTGGTGCAAATTCCAATCTCAAACGTAGTAATGTGTTTTTACAAATCCAGTATTTGTATACATGTAGTTTTTCTTCACAAACATGTAAAAATGGTTTGTATAATAACAAGAGTTTTCCTTACTAATAAGTTATTTTTGCTAGCGGGTTTTATGCAGCAACCTGCGGCATACAGCTATGCGACCGGCCCGCTTATGGGATTCCAACAACCGCCACAGGTATTCATTAAAACCCACAGAAACTATGCAAGAATAAATCAATTATTGTGGTGTCATTATCGGGAACAGGGTTCAATGTTTAAATTGGGGGAAATGTGTCGAAAGATCAAATAATTATGTGATTGTATTAACATTGTCTTCTTTTGTTACTATAGTTTAGACTAGGTATACAAGTTTCCTGAATGCATAGGTCTCTCACTTACACAGCTGTTCAGCTATCAACACGCGTTCCAGCAAATGTCTCCATCCAGTGCTTTTTTTGTCAGAAAAATATATTCAGTTCTTAACATAAATTTAAATTACAGTATTATTGTAGACAAATCAACATGTTCGATTCCAAAGTTTTGTGCCGTTCTCATCTGACAAATCTTCTCGGCTCCTTTCCTTGTTGTATGTATCTATAGTGGAATGTTGTCCTCTGAGTCACCGAGTAACCACAGGTCCATGTACTTTAAAGGATCAAAAAATCTTAGAGGTTGACCACCAGCTTGATAGCAAAAGTGCTGAAATTGTCTCTTGTTTGGATGGTAATTAGATTAGGTTTGTCTGAAATGGTAATGTTATTCAGACTTATTCTAATGTTCACTTTTCAAAAAAATTTTAAACTAATTCCGTTGAAAACAATGTGACAGAATGCTCTTCAGGTGCTCCTGAACAGATATCAAAAAAGCACTGGTTCTATCTATTTCTAATCTAAAGATGCAACATTCAAATTTATCCCTTTGCTTCATACTGTGTAAATTTCAATTGAAATGAAACTTTATAAAAATATGAACTAAATTTAATTATTTTCCATTTTTTTAAACGCGCATTATTTTAGGCTAGATTTTAAGATAAACAATGATTGATAAACATGTAAAATGTTTGGATCATCGGCTTTTTATCACATCACTCACTTGCAAAGAAATATTCCTTACTGTGACAGTAATCAATAATTAGTAATCTAATTGAACATATTGATTTATTTCCGGCTAAAATAATTCTCAGATATAACATACCGCATTAAAGACATCTTCTTTAAAACATATGCATACAAATTATTATCAATTTTATTACCATCATTCTCAGGATGACAAACATTCTTAAAATTAACATTTCATTTTCCTAAATTTTGACAGTATTCTAATAACACATAATGTTTAAATACACTTAATTTTGACACACTGCTTTGATGCAATGCAAGCACAGGAATTTCACTCCACTTCACATGGTCGGTGAATGCAAATCACTATGAAATTATAATGTGTATGTTTGTCAATACAAGTTATAGCAATACAGTTGTTCAGTTTTTAATAATGCTATTGAAGCTATTTCACTAATAATGTGCTGTAAACATATCTAAATTTCAATATTTTACTTCTAACACTGCATATATCACTTACGTCAGTCTGGATTCATATTACTGAAAATCTGCTCTACCACATTGCAGCAAAAGGTCATGGCAGAGAAAAAATTCACATTGTCTTTAACCCCTCAAGGATGGATTTACTTTTATTATTTTCCTCTTGACAGAACAAATAATGATTTGTTTAATAATTAATATGATGATATTAATAGCATGTATTTAAGTCACTTGATTGTTGACAGTGCTTCATTTTGCATGTTGGCCATGATAGGCTAAGTACTATGACATTATTTATCTCGTGACAGTTACACCCTCCTCAAATGGTCAGCCTTTGATAGTCGGAATGTAGAAGCAGCACATAAATTAGTTTTATTGATGTGAAAATATTTTCTATCAAAATAAGAGAGAAAACTATTATGTTTTCTCTATATAATACGTATACACAGACAGGAAAAAGGGCATAGAACTTAACCGTAAGACACCACAGTTTCCAATCATCAATTTTTCCAAGTAAACTACCTGGAAAATCATTTTACACATATTATTGGCTTTCCTATAAAATTCTTCTATAAGAGTGAAAAAACAATACCAAAAATGCAAGATTTCAAAAACTTTTGCAGGGCCACAAAAATAAATAATGTAATTAAAAATATAATTTATGATTTTCATTTCCTTGTTACTTCAAACCGAATTTTTGAAAACTGTGTAATAAAAAATTGTGTTATGTTCAAAAAACCCCTTCAAAACAGAATTGTGTAGAAATATGAAACGTTCTCTCAAACATGTGTTGTCTACTAGCGCTTACTAATATTCAGCTATTCATAATAACATTCAAAAGATTTTTAATTAAAAAATATTATTCTTAAATGATACTTATTCTTAAGAAGTTACTGTCTGGACGATTACTCGAAAACGATTGCAAAAGTTAAGTACTTCAGTGATTTAAGCTATGTCATTGAAAATTGCTTTGTTGGGTTAAGAAAGATTATCCCTATATAAAAAATGTTTATGTTTAACCACTTCCCCGGCAAATTATTTAACCAAAAATGTTCCAAAAAAAATGTATTTTTATTTTCTTTTAATTTGAAACATAAAAAATTTTTTTACCCTTTAAAATTTCGAAGTCTTTTTTTTTTAATTATTATTTTTTTCTTAGAATATTATATGTACATATTATATACATAGTACCATATCATGAAATAGTCTCTTACAATGTCAGAAATCGTAAAATTATATGAAACACGTATTTGTGAACGCTGAAAATCGAATGACAATTTTAAAATGCTCATTTGGGCGCACACGTATTTGCGTGAGTGCCGAAATTGGAACACTATTTTTTTACACGTATTCGTGTGAACGCCGGGGAAGCGGTTAACAATTGTCAAACTCTGGTTTGCATATTAACGAAATATAAATTGTTTTTGGTTATCATGAGTTCATATGCTCCAAGTTGGGAGCGGACATGGTTTAAATACAGGATCGATAGCAAAATATTGATCCAACAGTGAGAGTGGATCCTTCATATGTGTACTCATCATCTCACGCGAACTTGAGGGGTTAAACAAAAGCATGTTTCCCATTTTTTCCATTCTTGTTATATTTGTCGCTGTTTTTTAAAAAAAAAAGCTATTGCTCTCAAATTTATTTGTATAACTAATATACTCTATATTTTCAAAAATGTATGTTATATATTTTTTATTTACTACATTTAATCTGACTATCGTGATATATTTTCCTGCTTCTATGTAATAAATATAGTACAATATATACACAAATTAAAATATTGCTTGTATTAATAATTTTGATACATTCATTATATTTTGATGTAATTATGTTTTCTGTTGTACGTAGATAATTGAAAAAAAAAGTAGCTAGTGCATTATAATGTAAATAAATTCTAAACTATTTGTTAATTGTTTCAGATGCCCCCTTTTGGTAGTGGAGTACACCCAATGAATGCTGGAGTTCCACCAATGGCACCAGTAGAGGTAGGTCATTATTATTAATTATTGAATATAAAATAATTCATTGATGTATTTGTTAAAATTTTATTCACCATTTATGCATTTTTCTTTTTTTAGTATAAGAAAGAATCCAGCATGGGAATGAAGGCATTAAAATACGGTCTACCTTTAGCAGGCGTGGGTTTGGGAGCCTATGCTCTCGGAGGAGGGTTCTCAAAATCTTCTGATTCAGACAGTGATTCCGATTTCTTAGGATGAAATAATAATGTATGCTTTCAATAACTATGCTGAGCCCACGGAAGATTTTAATTTTACCATCTTCATTGTTTTGCATTTCATCATACATTTGTGTATTATATGACCGGACAGTACTGTTAGAGTTTTTATTCAATTTCTTTCTGAACCTGAGCACATGCTTGTAACAACCTGACCTTTTTTGGTTCGTCTCTTTTGATGCCAAGGTAAAATGAATGCGAGAAATATTTGTTTGCGATCTTGTTTAAACTGTCAAATTAAATGCATGTAATCTTTGATCGAAAAATACATAATCTCATTGGAAGTAAACCAGTATATTGATAATTCATTTTGTGTTGTACTGTATATTTCGAAAGTAATAGCACGTTTGACAGTTCTTTCACTTTGTTATAATAAGATTTTACTTGGCATGCTACATAATAAAGTTGTAGAATTTCTCTAAGTCACTGAGATAGTTTAATTTATTCTTCATATTATCAAATCTATGGGCATATCTCAGCATTAAATAATTTGAAAACAAAAACAATTTATATAACCTTAATGTTGGTGAACCTCATGTTGCACGCAAGTCTATACCAATTGCCTTACTGTACAATACCATTAATAAAGTATTATTGCATTTTTTGTAAATATATACCATTGATCTTGAAATTCTTTTCTTTATAATTAATTAAGGTGAAAAATTAAAGTATAATTATACAATTTAAAAAAAATATTTTCCAATCAAAACATGTTAATAATTTTATATATGGCAAATTGTTCTCATCTGTGAGTACACACTTACATTATTTATTATAAGCTGTTGAATGACTAAGGAAGTACTTTTTTTAGTCACAATAGATTTGAAATATACTATTGACATTTGTATGCTCATTTTTTTCTGGATTAATTATTTAAAATGAATTCATAACAATCAAATTTATTTGTTTGAGTGAAAAATTCATTCACATTCGTCGTTCCCTTAATTTAATGAAGCAATGAATGTTTTTGTGATTTAATATACTTTTATAATTGGGTTTTTAGAAATTAGTCGAGGGAAAGAATAACTATATATTAAGTGAATATATTTTTACTAAGGTGTGTGCAGCTTTTTGCAAAAATTGTAAGCTCAAAAATTTTCACGGCCAGGTGCCTATAGTAAAAATGATTTCTCCATGGGAGAATGCATTTAGTATAATTTTTGTGTTGTATCAACCCTTGACAAGTCGCATTTCTTGATTACAATACAAATATTTTTAACACTTCTGTAATTCAATGACACTGGAATTCTAGCAAGTAATCATTCACACAACATGATTAACATTTTTAAATGTTTTACAAAACCATGTGCACAGTTGTCATGAGTATGAATATTCTCATTTTTTCTCATCTATCTTTATCATTTATTTTCTTTTTCATTCAATATTTCAGAGTGATCTAGGATCTTTCTGTATGAATGATATAACTTAGCTATAGTAAATCATGCCTACTATTTCAATATGTATATCTGTTTTAATGAAAAATAATAAAAATATATATTTGATTGTTGAAATTTTTTTCACTTCAAAACGTTTATTAAATTTAAATTTAAAATTTAAGTTTATCTCAACATATATTTTTCTACGAGAATTGCTTGTTACTCAGTTGCTCAACCTCTCTTTTTCGAAGAGAGTAGTGATAGAAAGGATATGAGGACTAGGACAGGACCAGTGATTAGCTAATCGCTGTCACTATGCATCGCTCTTTGGGATCGGGAAAGGTGGGAAGGAATTTTCAACGACACAAACACCCATGCCTATGAACAGATTTATCGATTGAAAAAAATCCGCTCGTACCGCGAATCAACACCGTTGACACTGCGCCACGGACCGGACATAAGCGTTTGGTTCCATGTATTCTTGTGAGCAAACATTTTCCCAAATAAAATGTGTCCAGAATACGCTGCGGAATAGACTATTATATATATTTATCAACCTGATAGATCCCAACGCCGCGGAAGGCCTCTAATGACCATCTATAGGATGTACTCAGGGGAGCTAAGGGACGCCGGGATGAACTGGGGGGATGCGAGGAGGTTGGCGGGAGACAGAATCTTGGAGGCACCGTGTGGCGGCCATATGCTCCGAATAGGGAGCGGATATGGAAGAAAAAAAATATTATGTTTCCTACATTGACAACACCGGCTCTGATATGAATTCTTTAATTCTCAGCATGTAATTTATACATTTACTGCCAAACACATTAACAAGCAAGACCAAGTTAGAGGTACAATCGCGTGGTGTACATAATTGCCTATGTATTTTTCAGATTAAATAGCATTAAACTTTTTTTTTTAATTTCACATACAAGTGGTTTTGCAAACAAAATAAACAAAGACATTTGACAGGAAAGGTGAAGTTTAATATTGTTACACTCAGCAATTATAACGTATAATTATTATAACTTCAGTAATAAGTATGCACACATATATTTATTTTAAATCAGTCTTTGATTTGAATATTAGGAATCTGTATCTTGGGAATGTATGGAGTGCGCGTTATTCGTTCTAACTTTTCACCTAGAAGATTACTTGTGGCATCCAATGACCTTAATGCAGTACTAGCTTGCTGCAATTTTATCTGGAAATAAAAAAGTAACAAATCATGGAGAAACCTCTTTAGAAGAATCAATATTTACTTTTTATTAGGAAGTAATTTTAACAAATTATACTCACTTGTGATTTGAGAAGTTGCTGCTCTGCTGAATTCAACTGAATCAATGAGCTGTTAACTGTCACCCTCACTAACTCCATTATTTTTGAATGAAGAGACGAATTGGATTCTCCTATTAAAGAATTAAATATTTAAATTTAAAAAAATAGAACACCATCCGGAAGGCAACTGCCTTAAAGTAATAACTTAGACTTTTGTCGAGCCATATGATCTACGGTAAAACATTTTTTTTCTTTAACTCTATTGAACTTAAATTCACTGTCAAATAAGATAGTCATTAAGGTGAGGTGCATATTCAATCCAGTCGCTGCAACACCATAAACTAAATCACAATGTTACTGACTGAAAAGTTGAAGATAGAAAAGTCTAAAGATTTATTTAATGCCATTTTTGATGACTGCTAGATATTTTATTAAAATAACAATTTGGTTTCATTCTTATCAAATTAAAAAAACAGTAAATATTACGGACCTAATTTTTTATGAAGTAATGAATTCCAAACCCTAGGCTGTGGTCTAAGGGCTGGTATGATGATAGGCTCGCTTGTTGTTCCCGGTTGACTAGCACGTTCTGTAATTAAGGTATTATAATAATTATAATTATCTCGTATTGAATTTAATATAAACACTAACCAAATTAAAAAGCTTGGTAGAGATTTATTTAAATTTAGAAACCTCTTCAATAGCATTAGGAATCTCTCGAGCAAATATTCAATTAACACTTCCGAAAAGTTCTGAAGAGAGAAAACCAATTGATTTATAACAAAACTTTTAACATTCAAGACACGGATCTCCAGAACTAATTAATGAAAATTTCCATAAAAGTCTGTGTTTGATAGGGCCTCATCTGACAAAATATTAACCAATAATTCAGATGTGTAGATGGCATTGGTGAGGATAATTCTATTTTCACAGATATTTGAATTATAAAGGAATGAACATTAAGTCTGTCAAAAAACTGTACAATTCGGGTCGTGGATCATGGTGATGATCGTTAACCCATCACTTTCTGTAGTTTGTGAAACTACTTTATTTATAAAAGTTCTAATACTACCGTCCCAATTTTAAAGAATATGTAAGGCAGAAATAGTTAATGATATCATGTCAATATCCACATGAGAACTCTAATGATGGTGTAAAATAGGGTTTTAAAATAAGATGGAATGAATTATATAACTAATATTACCTTCATCTGATTCGGGTGCTTCTCCAGGCACTAAAGCATCATGATTGTCTCCTTCCTTGGTAGATCTCGTCTTTAAAATATCAATTATTGTAAGTTGAATATATCAAGGATATCAACATGACATTTAAAAAAAATGTTGGTATAGAGAAAGAAAGATTTAATTTAAAGGAATTAACACGTTCACATTGGAACAATTGGCACAAATGTAATAAATTGACGTTGCTGCAAAGTGCACCTATGTCAGTATCTATGTACTGACCAAGATGGTGAATATTTATTTGAAGAGGGCTGAAGACACGAGGAATCAATGCTCAACTATTAAATGAAACAGAAATTACAATGGATGAGATGGTAAGCCTAGCTTGATATATTCAAGATGTGACTATTTTAGTCAGGTGGGGCGGGGCGCCTACACCACAGGGAACATGTTAATATAAGAATGTGCATGTAAATAGTTCATTATTTTTAATCACATGACTCCATAAAATATTAATGCATGTCTCCAGGATTGACACAGGACTATATTATCCCATATATTTAGATTGGGCTGTCAAATATTGAATGTTTCTTTGCCTGTCTTTATTCAAGTATTCGACAACCGAAGAATTAATTTATAAATAAATGAATTAAAGGTCTTATCTCAAAAATGCGCTACCAAAAAATAAGTTGTTGGCGAAGATTTCCATTTCTTCTTACCATTGTTTGTGACATTGGTTCGTCGTGCTCGCTTTCTGATTCTGAAGCTTCGCCCTGGACAACACATGGTACTTTGTCCATTTTTCATGTCAAAATTAAATACTATTTTATATTTAACAATAATACATATGAATAAATTTTATCACTAACGCCACTTCAATAACATTAAACTGTTTACATAAACTTTAAAACGTCACCACCGCTGTCAAAAAAACGTATTACCCATTTATGCTGTCTATGTACCAATATTGCCATATTACACTGGGTACCATAGACAAGATACTAACTAGGTGCTGTTCTATATAAAATATTATAATGTTATCTATATATTATAATAATATATCTATATATTGCAATTGAATTTTAAATGTATACCTACATGGACCATGTAATAAAATTTTATAATTATTCTTAGTCGTCTCACAGCACTACTGAATATGTATGATTTAATAAAATTATATAACTATGTATATATTGTTGGCTTACAACGTTTAGGGTGTGGGTTTAATGAAGATTATATATTATATAATTTAAGATTAAGCTTCTTTTACTGCTTGCTATCTTTGAACGCTGCTACTTTTTAAATAAGTATGCAGTAGCATAAAAAAACTTTGAGCATGGCTGCAGAAACTAACTTTCAAAGCAACTGCCCAAGAACGTAATGATTTGGATTAAAATGTGAAAAATATCATTTTATTTAGGTTAAGGAACAGTCTAATATAAGCCACGATAAACTTTTTTTCTATATAACGTGGACTTTATTAAAAAGCCTTTTATCTTGATTTATTAGTCACCAAATAATCATAACATATGCCCAGTTCGTTGTGCAGTGGCCAATATCAATGGACTCCGTGACGGACCGCCCGTGTTAAATTCCCGGTACGAGCAGATTTTTTCAGTTGATAATACGATTCTGTTCGAAGGCAATGAGTGTTTGTGTTGTTTATAATCCCCTTCTCACCTTTCCGATCCCAAAAAGAGACGCATAGTGAAAGCGATTAGCTTACCACAAGTATCGACGTAGCCCTCGTATCCTTTCCATCATTAAGTACTCTTTTAAAAGTCAAGCAACTGAGTAACAAACCCACTCTGAAAAACTCAATGCCACAAATTGGGAGTGGAAATGGTTACAAAAGTAATCATAATTGATCAGTCCAGTGAATCATTTTCTTTACTAATTTCCACCGCATTTATTAATAAAGTTGGGTATCATTGAATTAATTATATTATTATGCGAGTGCTATATGATATTTTTTTTCATATAGCACTCACAGATGAGTCATTCTATAGGTTTTTGGTTGGTTGCTTTTATTTGGCGCTGGAAATAAATGTAAGTTTTATGGGATAAATTAAATCTATGATAAGATTACAAATAATCATAGCAAAGAAATAATATATTTATGATAATTTTCTTTAATGACAATTATTACTATAGAGTATAGACAATCTATCATAAAAAAGCAGTTTATCCAACCGAAGTAAGCTGTCTACTTTGGCCATCTAGCGATCAATTTTAAATACTATCTTATATTATAATAGTCTATGGCACTATCCCTGGTTTATCTGAGACATATGCGATAGTTTCTACGATGTCGTAAACATTCGCGCTAAGCCATAGTATATTTCGATAAAGTGGAGAAATGTCCGGACGGCGGTCAATTCTGGCTTCTAACCTTGATTCTCTACCTAATTCGCCAGTAGATCCTCTCAGAGAACTCTTTGAAGCTTGTAAAACAGGAGATATTGTTCGTGTCAAAAAATTAGTCACACCTCAGACTGTAAACGCCAGAGACACTGCTGGACGAAAATCTACACCTCTGCATTTTGCTGCAGGTAATACGGCTAAAATTACACCAAAATTCCCATGAAAGAATGTGTGATTGTGTGTGTTGTGACAACTCTTTTTAAACTGTAAGTTAAATAAATGCCCGATGAAATTTGAACAGCTATCAAAATTGACATCTGACATGTTAATGTGTATTTGTTTTTTTATATGGATGCTCAACATTAAATTCAACTTACCAAAAACTTGTGAAATCCTCGCGTTAGCTATAGTTAAAGTAAACTTTCATTATATTAGAGATATTAGAAGTTTTTGATTATTTTATCAAGAAAATATTGTTTTGGCTTATGTTACGAAATGATAATAATGAAGTGGTCGAATTTTCTGTTTTTCCGACTTATTTAGACTTCGGATTCTTATTATGCATCCTTGGGTAATACTATTATTGATAACGCCAGCCGTTCATTTTGTACAATTCCAAATTATATTTATAAGTTTTCAGAATAAGGATAATATTACTTATTGTGAATGGCCTTTGCAACTTTCCAATTGGAATCATTTGTGTTTGTGTCAATATTATCATGCTATGACTAACATAATTTTTCTTATAATTAACATTGTAACAAGCTATTGTAAACCCTAAAACTCATATTGAAATATCTAGTATTCTGATTTCACGTATACTTCATATTTAATAATATAATGCATCAGATATTTGAAATAATTTAGATTTTTTGTATCCTTTGCTGCTCAAAATGTGGAGAACAACTATTGATGTTTTTAAGCTTAGATGGATGTGGTAGGAATTTTTGGACACCACAGCATCGTGTCTGAACATAAATCAATGATATGATTGAAAAATAAAACTGTCCATACTAGGATTCAAGCCTGCGTACCCTACAACTAAAGCCAAGATGTTGATACTCAACCACGGACCCGAAATATAGTTTTGAATATTGTTTACTGACATATTGTTTTGGTATTATGAAAATACTGACAGATGAATACATTTATTGTTATCTTATCTTGCTTGAACTGCACTTCAGTGCTCGTGATAAACACACTACTTTTTTAATTAATGGGGAGCAAACTATGTATTAGGTATCCATCTCTTTCAATTAGCGCAACAATGACAATATGGATAGCTAATTTAGATTTATATCTTGATGTAATTCATTCCAATACTAAATTCAACCATTGCCAATAAACTGTAACGTTGACAATATCACTATCATATCAATAAAAGTTTGCTTGTACCCGTAGCTTATAATTTTTGTGCGATCATTTACGGGTTGAAGTGTTTGTTGAAAATTGTTAGGATGCCAATTTAATAGATCAGGCATGCCCAAACCTTGGTCACAGTTGCCGATTTTTTGTGTGGCCCTTTTGAGGTTTTCAACATTCTATAAATATTACATTTTGTTAATGGTAAAATACATTTCAAAAATATATCCTAAGATACATTTCCAAGATTAAGGCAATTAGCAATGTGCATTATAGCTGCATTTGGCACTACATATCTGCAAGTTAAAAATCGTAAAATCAAAGTGTCGAAACAGGTTGACTGCTGAAAATATAACTAATCTACTGCAATGTCCAACATCCAAATTAACGATCGACATTAAATAAATATATAGTAAAAAAAATGATAAAAAAAAATTAAATAATTATTTTAAACGCTTCATATATTTATGTGTGGCTCATCAGAGACGTGCATTATTTTGGCCCATTCAGTGGTTTCAGATGAGCATTCCTATAATAGCTAATAATTTAATTTTGATTTGCTTTGTGATAAACTTTCTCTGGTGTTTTTAAATATTATTTTAATGATATTATCATTATTTGTGTAAGCTACCATTTTATGAATAGTCGCATATCTCAGGTTCCATGTTCAAATTTCCTCTCACATCCATCCAATCCTGAAAACAACGCAGCGAGAGTGATTAGCTAACCACTAGTTCTGTCCTAGTCCCATCCTTTATATCTCTAATCTCTTTGAAAAAGGGAGGTTGAGCAACTGAGTAACAAGGAGTAAATGCAGAAAAACTTCTCTTGAGAATAACCTCATTAGTTCATATGCTCTGTATGGTTAAAAACCAACTTACTAGGTTAAGATGCATTAAAACCCCATCAGATTGATGTAAATACTATATGTGGATCAATTAGATCAGAAATATTCAAGGTGTGTATGCATTAGATACAACACTGAAACTGTGTCACCATGTTCGCATACACTCACAGGCTGCGCATAATAAAACGTTTTTATTTTTTGAAGTAGTAAGAGTTTTTTGTGAACTGAAGCTATAATTTTGTTGAACAATTATATCCAGGCAACACCAGATGGAACAATTTAAATACTTGTCTCAATTTTTTTAACATTAGTATGTTCCATACTGTCATTATTTCATTTCATAAGTCCACATGAGTTTAACTGCTGTATTTTTATTTAAAATCATTTCAATCAAATGTGTGCTTCATATGCGACAACTGAATTGATTTTGTTTTTTATTGGTGGCAAACCATAACACTTATGACACATTTGTTTTCATTGACCAAGGATTAATTTTTTCTTAATTTTTCTTTTGAATCTTGTTTTTTCATAGTTATATTATTAAAAATTACAGGTTACGGTCGTCGAGAAGTGGTTGAATATCTTCTAGCTACCGGTGCATCAATAAATGCACGGGACGACGGGGGCTTGCATCCTTTACACAACGCTTGTTCATTTGGACACGCTGATGTAGTTCGACTTTTGTTAGGCGCTGGTGCTCCTCCATCCGCAAGAGATAACTGGAGCTATACACCTCTGCATGAGGCTGCTGCTAAAGGGAAACTTGATGTGTGCATAGGTATGATACTGGCATGATAGTTTTCATAATATCTGCTCTTAATGTTGAGCATATAGACTCCTAATCAAGTATTTGAACAGAATGCCTAACATTATAATAATACTGAAGTTGAAATATTATCCCTGCTGGCTTTTGACGTATAAAAAAATTGTTTTGAATTAAATTTTAGCTCTGTTACAACATGGAGCTGATCCAAATATTCATAATACGGAGGGAAAAACTGCTCTTGATATTGCCGATCCTGTCACAAGACCTGTTCTTACTGGTAATTTTATATTATGATATCGTTCATGTGACTCAAAAAATTATTTGTGTTTGAAACATTCACATCAAGGCGTGCACCGAAATAGTTATTTAATATGTATACTGACCACTTATAAAACTAGGTGAATACCGCAAAGAAGAGGTGTTAGAAGCAGCTAGGGCAGGTTGTGAAGAACGTCTCGGAGCTCTGTTAACGCCTCTAGCTGTCAATTGCCATGCGGCCGATGGTAGGAGAAGCACTCCTTTACACTTGGCAGCCGGTTATAACAGGGCAAGGGCTGTTCGGTTACTATTGCAAAGAGGAGCTGACGTCCACGCTAAAGACAAAGGGTGAGTATTAATATATGTTTTTTAAATACACATATTTGTATTACTACATGCAGAAAGTGTTTATAGCTGATCCCAAAGTATATATAAACGTCGTATATGCAATCTTCTTACTGAATTATGTTATTATACTAGGTGTACTACCGAACTTATTCTGATTTGTATTTTCTATTTTATAGAGGCCTTGTTCCACTACATAACGCTTGTTCATACGGTCATTTCGAAGTGACTGAAATGTTGATAAAGCAGGGTGCCAACGTGAACGCAAATGACTTGTGGGCGTTTACTCCTTTACATGAAGCTGCTAGCAAGTCGCGAGTTGAGGTTGGTATCTATTTTCGATCTCTTCTGAAGTTGATATGATTGAATCTATTTCATATATTATACTTCCAATAAAAGGAATTACAAAGTTTTCAATTTTATTAACCCGGCGCACGCGTTGGCATATTCACTCAATTAAAAACCGTGCGCGTCACCTTTCTTCGAATTATGAAAGGATGTTATTTTTCGTTATATCGTAATAAATAGAGGGATTAAAAATAATTGGATTGATATTGATTGCGGACAAACACATTAAGAATATGTGGGAACACTAAAAACCCGAAAGAAATACCACATGAAGCCACAATTCATTAAACAAACAAATCTCTAACAAAAAAGCAATGCTTGTCGACATGACGTATTTATTATCTTTAATTACGAACGTGTCAAATTAAGAGCCCTGCGACAAACTCATTCGATGGTCGTTGTCACTTCGAAACATACATATATTACTCGCTTAATTACGGGGAAACACATAAATAATTTAATATCGAGACATTTATCACCAAATGTTCAAAACACATACACCTAGGGAGAGATAATAATTTATGATTTTTTAAATCTTTTTAAGAGTTATAAATTTTGTAGAAAAGATAACGACAAATACATCACAATCTTTGCACATGAAACTTGTTAAAGTTTTTTTTTTATTTTTCTTTGAATTACATTTGAGCATTGTGCAAATCACAAATCAGAACTAAATGTTTTTAAATATTGAATACACCCAATAATTTTTTTAGTAAACACAATAGTCGACACAATTAGAATAAATACACGATAGTTTTTTATTTAAATGTGTCCCTCAATACAATACGAAGTATAAAAACATTAAATAAAGATCGCACGAGAAAAATAAATATAATACCGCGCAGTGCCTGTCACGTAAAATAGTTCCGTCATATCGCAGCCGCGAATGAAATTATATGAGAACTGCGCAGGCGCGAGAGTTCGCGCGAACTTTCAAACGAATAAGCGCACTGACGGGTAAAATCGAAAAATTGTAGCTGTTCGAGAAATCGATGTTTTTATATTTAAATCTATTATTTCTGACAATCTCAAGGAGTTTGTGGTAGCAAGATAGATAAGGCAATATTTTAAAACAATAATCACCCCTGTGTGCAAGAGATTTATCGTTTAATCATCAGTTGAAAGTTCCCGTCACACAAGTCGTGACAGTCGCGTACGGGCCTTGTCTTTTCCCGACACAACATCTGTGACGTTCGTCCGCCACGGGTTAAAATGAACTTCCAAAAAGTGGCCACCGAATCCATTGAAAGTTACAATATTTCTGTATGTATTTCAGGTATGTTCATTACTTCTGAGTGAAGGAGCGGATCCTACTCAGTTGAACTGCCATGGGAAGTCGGCTATTGATGTAGCTCCCACCAGAGACCTTCAGGAGAGATTAGTTGGTGAGATATATGATAACGATTGTGCAGTCCTCATTTGTTTTATACCTAGACTGGAATCAAATTTTCTTATATCTTTTAAATTTACTCAGTGTTGTCAAACAGTCTTTGTTGTGTGTCAATATAAATTTACTTATTTCCAGCCGAGTATAGGGGCCACTGTTTATTAGAGGCGTGTCGAATGGCCGACCCTGCTCGTGTGAAGAAACTGCTTTCAAGCCATTCTGCGTGTTTGCTTCTCACACCTGGACCTGCTGCCCCTCCGCAGGTATTATTATTTTTTTTTGCTTTAACGACTGGCTATGCATACGTGATGAGCATTGAACGCGCATTAACAATAAACACGCGATTACTATTGACTGCTTATTAACCCTTTAGTTACGGAGCAGCGATTTTTCGCTGCTCATTTCCTTTATGAAAAAGTCGGCGCAGCGATTTATCGCTGCTGATTTTAGCCCCAATTCAATGTACCGTACCTTTGCGTGCGGGCAGATATCGGACCAACTATTGTTTTAATATGCACTAATACACGTTTATCTATGATATTATAGTAGATATATGTTTATTACTTATTTATTTATATAATTATATCAGTATAAAAAAAAACAAAAAAAAAAATCACTTTACTTTTTTCGGATTTAGTAATAAGAATTTTAATTGATATTTATAATCTTTGTTATGTTTGTTGCTTGGGACGGGTATGGTTCGGTGATTTGGCGATGCAATATTAGTCAATATCTAGAATAAAAGTAAATTTGTCGACTTTTTACGCGAGCACAAAAAAAAGGAGAAGGTTGCGCCGAGCAGGCTGGGCAGTTCAATTTTTTTGATTATTTTGTGGTAATTTATTCAAATATACATCTTATATTGAAAAAATATAAATATTATATATAATATATAATATTAGATAAATATGTATTATGCATATTTTATATAACTATTGTAGTTATACTTTGTATGCATTCGACACATCGTTGTAATATGTATGTACATATGTATGTACTATAAAATAATAAATATATTTATATGTGCTATAATTTCCTGATTATCTTGACAAAAGAATTACATGCAAGAAATAAATGTATTTTTTGCCTAACACAGTATACCTTTTATAACCACGAACAGCCACTGTACATTGACGCTGTTGACAAAATGTCTGTATTTTTCAAAATATGTGGTCCATTTCACATATTCGTTATATATTTTGCAAGCATTATGCTTTTGATTTAAATTTCGTAATATCAGTTGTCTTTTGACCACAATCGGGATAAGGCTGTTGTAAAACATTTCATTATAATTTTTGAAACCTAAAAATATAATGGAATCATTATCCGAAAGTTATGGAGCCATAAGTGAAGACGTAATCTCTGATGTGGAATTTAGTGATATTGATATTACAGACGATTTGAATAATAGTGAAAACAATAATAGTGACAATTTTATAAATATACATAGATTATTGAGACCTCTGGATTCAAGCAGTTACGATGAAGAGCCAATTATAGGCATTGATGAAGAATTTGTCGAAATATTTGCAGACGGAAATAGTTCATCAAAATCTATACCTTTTCTGGAATCTTCTGGCATCAAGCATGGCCCACCCTGTGACGCCAAAGCCAATAACATATTTTGACTTGTTTTTACCAATGTCTTATGGAATTTGATGGTGGAAGAAACCAATAGATATGCTAATCAGTGCATCAGGGCGAGCACTCGTCCACAAAATAAATGGAATCCTGTTACTGTGCTGGAAATGAAAGCATTCATTGCGGTAATTTTAGAAATGGGAATTACCAAAAGACCATCGATTTTATTGTACTGGGCGACAAACTCGCGGTGTATACCATGGTTCAGAAAAATGTTTGCGAGAGATAGATTTCTATCTATTCTCCGTTATTATCATCTAGTTGACAATAGAAAGTTTTCTCCGCCTGGTTCTGCAAATTACGATCCTTGCGCTAAATTCGACCCCATCGTAAAACACGCCAATAGGGTATTCAGACACTATTATACACCGCATAAATATATTTCTGTGGATGAAACATTGGTCGGAACAAAAAGTCACTCTTCAATTGCTCAATATTTAAAAAATAAAAAGCATCACCGTTGGGGATTAAAATTTTGGATGGTTTGCGATGCTGTAAAGAATTATTGCTTGGGGTTTTACTGTTACAAAGGAAAGAAGGACGCAGATTATGGAAAAAAAGA
Organism: Himalopsyche kuldschensis; assembly: GCA_028554975.1. Lineage (NCBI taxonomy): Eukaryota > Metazoa > Arthropoda > Insecta > Trichoptera > Rhyacophilidae > Himalopsyche > Himalopsyche kuldschensis. Next base: position 1,211,960 of record JAHFWI010000046.1, on the reverse strand, counting down.
ACATTCTCTGGGACACAGAGTAGTAATAAAGCTTTTGGAAATGGGAAACTATCTGGGCAAGGGATATCACGTCGTTGCCGATAATTTTTTTACGAGTATCGATTTGGCAAAAGACTTGTTTGCCCATTTAACGTTTTATACTGGTACGTGCAGAAAAAACCGTAAGGGTATTCCAGAGGGCCTGTTGAAAAAAATGAAGGTGGGGGAAACGAAGTACTTCAAAAAGAATGAAATACTAATGTGTAGTTTTAGAGAGAAAAAATCTCAGACCAAGTCTGCTTTATTACTGTCAACACAGGCTGCAGCAAAAGAAGAAACAAAGATAAACCGAAAAAAATAAAGAAGTAAAAAAACCTCAAATTGTAAATACTTACAATAGATATATGGGCGGAGTAGACACGTCGGACCAAATGTTATATTGTTATTTGGACGAAAGACGAACAGTAAAATATTGGAAGAAAACTGTCTTTCATATCTTTGGAAGAATGGTTTTGAATGCTTTCATTCTATATAAAATGAACACGTCGGATTCCAAAATTATGTCCCGGTTACGATTTACCTCTTCAATTATAGAAAGTATTGAAAATGAATGGAGGCCAAAGGTAAACCCGATGACCAGATCAGAACCTATGCGACAAAATATTTTTAAAAAATTACCAGGACGTAATCAAAGACAATGTGATGTTTGCAGTCGTAAAAGTGGCGAAGGGATCAAACGATCGAGACTAATTTGTGTCAACTGTAACAAAGGGGTACATGCATTATGCCTCCCAAAACATAAGTGTTAGATCATAAAAAACGGTTTTGTGTTAGATTATAATATAAGATTTTTATTGGATTCAATATGTTTTAGCACTAGGTATGTATCATAATGTATGTTTTTATTATTTACTTACTTTTTATTTTTATAGCCCAAATACTAAGTTTTAAGATTTTTCGATATAGATTCAGATCCTTGATAAAGAACAATGCAATGTGTTCGAAGTGTAGATTTTTCATAAAATCGGTTAGTGATAGTTGATTCGTGTTTGTGTTTCTAGTTATACACAAATACAATTAATTAGTTTATTTTTTATTTACATTACTGTGTTTTAATGTTTATTCTTAAGACCTCCCTTTTCAACTATCTATGTAAATGTAAATAATTTTTTTTTTATTAAAAATTAAAATATTTTTTTATAAAAATTAAACTATTTTTTTTATAAAAATTAAATTATTCTAATTGATTGCTTATCTACATTTTTTTTAAATATACGAAAACTGCATGAGAAACAACGTGGTCATCGCTAAAAATCTAACACCAATGCCTCTCGTGTATTATAAACACAAAATGAGTGGTTTTTTTTAGTTTTTCTTTTTTATTTGCAAATAAAATAAAAAAAATGTTTTTTTTTTAATTTCCACACGTTGGTGATATTGTATATTTTAAAAAATAAACATAATAACTGTCATTTTATATCGGATTAGATTGCTTTTTGCCTTTCAAAATTGCAATTTATGTAAAAAAAAAAAAAAACATAAACAAATGTATTTTATCTTCATAATCTTTTTTTTTTTTAATTCTTTTCTTCGATTTCTTTAAATAAATTTTGTTTTTAGTATATTGTATTTTATTTCATACTTATTTTGAAAAATGTAGAAGATATAAACTTTTTCCAAACCTCTAAAAAATTTTAAAAATCATCCTCGGCTTTTTCGCAAATATCTATACAATTCGGTCCGTAACCAAAGGGTTAAAGGTGCTTAATTATCATAAATAAACAATTATTTATTTCAAGGCAACAGAACTACGTCCCGGATCACCGGCTGGTGGAGGCGCAGCCGTCACTCCGCAAACCCTCTCCCTCACCCCTTCGACAACGAATAATTCGTCTTCGTCTAGTGTAACTGTTGGCAGTCAGCAGTCTCTACCGACCATCAATAACCAGACTACAACAGGAACAGTTGCTGTGGTTTTGCCGTCTTCGATACCTCAGGGTGGCGTAATTCAGTTCGCTCATCCTTACACGGGCGATACTCCACTACATTGTGCCGCAGCTAGCGTGTATCCCAAAAGGAAACAGGTATACAATTAGTTGCTTGTAGTTTTTAATATTAACAGTATTTTTAATCGCTTGAACCCTAGATTGTATTTTGAAATGTATGCAATTTTGAATATCTATTTGGTCAAAAAACTTGTCCCTATAATATTAATATTTTATTAGTGTGTCATAAGACTAGACTGTACACAAAAAAAATATTAATTGTCTTTTGTATTGATTGCCCGTGTCATGAGCACAGACAATTTTGAGTTTGAAAGTATATTTAAAATAGTTATTATTGTTAAGGTCATGGAGATGCTTATTAGAAAGGGTGCCCGACTCAATGAGAAAAACAAAGATTTTCTCACACCTTTACATGTGGCGGCAGACCACTCCCATTTAGATGCTATGGATGCTCTACTAAGAAATGGTTAGTACTTTTTATTCCATCATTGTATAATTCCCGTTTTGAGAATTCTGATAAAATAAAATCTCAATTCTAAAAATCATTATGTAATCTGATATTTCTTAACATGTCTTAATAACTTTCTGAGTTCAAATGGTTTTATTATTCACAAATGATTAGATTCTCAATGATACACTATGTGGTATTGTTATTTTAGGCGCAAAAGTCAACGCCCTGGACGGATTGGGTCAGACAGCTTTACATAGATGTGCGAGGCGTGATGCAGCGGCAGCTTGTCGCTTGTTACTAGCACATAGAGCTGACACTTCATTGGTCAGTCTGCAAGGATATGCCGCACCTCAATTGGCTGGAGAGGCTGCCGCTCTCGTATTGCAAGGTTTGCCAATTAGCTTTACAAATACAAAACTTATTTATCGGTCCTGATATTTATAAAATATATGTGGAGGTAGTACAAAAAATTGTGTTTTATTTATTCTGAATAAATATCATTTTTGCAGAACCTCGAGAAGAAACAAATTGTGCGGAATCAGAGAGAAGACTTTTAGAAGCCTCGAGGGCAGGAGATGCTGATGCTGCTAGACGTTTACTACGCGTCTGGCCGCACTTAGTCAATTGTCGAGATCTAGACGGAAGACACAGCACTCCCCTACATTTTGCGGCAGGCTATAATCGTGTTAGAGTTGTGGAAATGTTACTACAGCATGGTGCAGATGTTCACGCTAAAGATAAAGGGTTAGTTATTCAGCGTCTTGTATGAAATTAAATATTTACATAAATAATTTTGCAATTGTGTGTATTTGTGTTTAAATATATCATGTAAAATGCTTTGGTCTTTTAGTGGATTGGTACCCCTGCACAACGCATGCTCATATGGTCATTATGAAGTAACAGAACTTCTAGTACGTGCGGGGGCCGGTGTAAACGTTGCAGATCTCTGGAAATTTACTCCATTACATGAGGCAGCCGCTAAAGGAAAAGCAGATATTGTACGGTTACTTTTGAAGGTATAAATAATTCTGTCATTTCGATTGTTTTTTTATTGGCAATATTAAGTTATATTATTATATTATTATTAAGCATTTGTATTTTTATTATCAGATTAAATTAAATAAAATTGACAATAATTGCTATTTTTTTTAGCATGGAGCCGATCCTTCAAGGCGAAATCGTGACGGTTTAACAGCTCTCCAATTAGCTAGAGATGGTGATGCTGAAACAGCAGATCTCTTAAGAGGAGACGCTGCACTATTGGATGCTGCCAAAAGAGGAGATCTGCCAAGGCTGAGAAGACTTCTAACGCCTAGTAACATAAATTGTAGGGATGCACATGGAAGAAATTCAACACCGTTGCATTTGGCTGGTAAAGACATATTTAAATCACTGTGTTTGAATGAGCATTCTTACAATCTCTATCTCAAAAACCTTGAATCTTGTGATCAAAACTCATATTTCTTTTACTTGCAGCTGGTTATAACAATTTGGAAGTGGCAGAGTGGCTTGTGGAGCGTGGAGCTGAAGTCGACGCCCGGGACAAAGGTGGACTCATTCCTTTACATAATGCCTCTTCATACGGCCACGCAGATGTGGCCGCTTTACTCATACGGTGTGGTACTTCAATTAACGCTACCGATAAATGGGGATTTGCCCCACTACACGAGGCCGCTTAAAAAGGAAGAACGCAACTTTGCGCTTTATTGGTAAGGCGATTGTCAATCTTATTTTATTTTTTGATATCAATAGATTTATAATCACCATAGATTGCTTTACATATTGAATAAGGTAATAATTTGATGAATAAACTGTAACAAAGAAATAAATAAACATTTGTATACATCTCACTTAGTTATCATAGTTATCATAGTTAATATTGAAGGTTTTAAATTTCAGTAAATAATTCTGTGAGTGACTTAGATTCCATTTCACACATCTATTGCGTTCACAATAATTGTCATGTATTGTTCAACATAAAAAGACACTTAACAATGTCTAAAATTGAATTATTTTTGTACACAGCTAGCACATGGAGCTGATCCATTTCTCAAAAACCAAGAGAATCAAACAGCTCTCGATTTGAGCTCCGCTGAGGATGTTCGATGCTTGCTGCAAGATGCCATGATGGTATCAGCCGGCTCGCAAGACATCACTAACACTGCTTCCATTCAACAAGTGTCTCCCCAGTTACCAAACTCTGTTGCCAATGCCGCAACATCTATGGAGACTGTACTGATGCCAAGTGGAGGAACCATAACTCTATCATTACCAGTAAGTGCTCCTCTGTGTCAAAAATTAACTATTAACCCTATTAATTCCACAAGGCCGACCAATAGGCTCCACTGATATGTGTGAAGAATTCCAGTTTTCAAATTTTTTATTTATTATCAGCAAAACTAATCCTGATCATTTGAAAAATTGTGAAAAACAAAAAGCCTTCCACAAGTTGACCTTTTAAAAGTGATTAAGTCTGTAATATTTCAGAGAAATCTTAAGCTTACCAATCGTAGGTTTTTGGTTTTTATTGAAATCTTAAAGAGCAGCATCTTTAGTCTGTTAACTCATTAAAAAAATATTGATTATGAAATATTATTCTAGTTATCCGGCTCGGCATACAGAGGAAGCAGCGCAAACAGTTCCATGTCATCTTCATCAGTATGCTATTCCTTGGGAGCAAGAGCTGAATGCGGCCAAGCAGCAGGCGCAGCTTCATCAACATTTGAAACTGATAACCTTAGAACATTCCTTGCCAAGTAGGTTTACCAATTATATCTTAGCACATGCATTGTGATGTGTAAACATCAGCAACTGATTGATTTTAACATTACTATGCACACTGAGGCTGGCCTAGTTGTCAGTAACCTATGTATTTAATAAACCCATTGTTTATGGTGTGCACAAATTTGTGCGTAATTACCATAGTAATTAAAAAGGACTTTAATTGCTTTGTAATAAGCATGTTATTTCGTGGCCGATTAAATAACACACAAATTTGTGCAGTCTGTAAACATTGTGTTAGTACTTGGTGACAATTTATGTTTTTGATATAGTATATTGTCATACCAGCAATTATTTATAGTAAACAATATAATATTTATCTTTTCAGCTTGGGTCTTGAACATTTGACTGATCTTCTCGAGCGTGAGCAAATAACTTTGGACATCTTGAATGAAATGTCACACGATGACTTGAAACAAGCCGGCGTGTCAGCATACGGACATCGGCACAGGCTCATCAGAGGGTTGAAACAACGAGCAAGCGCCCCAGGTTAGTTTTTTGTCATCTTCCACAGACGTAATAAAACGGTCAATATTATTTTTTTTCTTCTCGAATTGGTAAATTGCAATTATATATCATTCATTCAAGTGTATAAAATTATTTAAAGGATAATTCTTTAATGATGACTCATTAAATTCTTTTGTCTCCTATTACAGAATGGTACGCTGGCACAATGGTCGCAGAACTAGCTAGAGATGAACCTGAATTTGTAGCTGTTGAAGCTGAGATGCAAGCTTCCGTCAGGAGTCATAGAGATTTGGGTCATGCCGGTGGAATGTTTTCACACTATACTATTATCAGAGTGAGTTCTTTTACCATACTTTCTTTACTTTGTCATTAGAGACATGACACGAAACACTATTTTCTATGCAAAATTATTAATATTAAATTTATTAACAGATCCAAAAAGTCCAAAATCGTCGTCTTTGGGAACGTTATCGCCATCGACGCAAAGAAATCGCCGAAGAAGCAGCCGCATCCCTCGCCTCTTCCAACTCCAACACCGCCAACGCCAGTGCCAATTCTTCACAAAGTTCTATGTCACTCGAGAATCACTCCCAGCAGTTATCGATTATCAATGGGAGCAATTCAATTTCGTCTCCGTGCAACGGAGGCTCAGGCGAAAGGATGTTGTTCCACGGTTCACCGTTTATAAATGCCATCGTCCAGAAAGGCTTTGATGAGAGACACGCTTATATTGGTGAGTTTAATTATATATACGGGAAATTAAATACTACAGTTCATTTTTAAAATGTGCTGAAAATAGTGAAAACACAATATAATTTGCTCTGAAAGAAGTTTCATAAAATATGCACTCCACTGAACCCTGAATCGAATGAAAAATAAAGGCGCCATATTTTTTTTTAAGATTGTATTTATATACCTTTGCTCATTTTAAGTAATTAAAAATGTAAAAGTATTTAATTCACAATTTTTTAGATAAAAGTCAAGAAACAATTTTCCACAACTTTTGACAGCCCAGTCAAGTTGACACCGTCGGGGCTCAATGATTTAAGATGGTATATAAATGCTTATTGTCTGTCATTTTTCAGGTGGAATGTTTGGAGCTGGAATATACTTCGCAGAGCATTCATCAAAAAGTAATCAATATGTTTATGGCATGGGAGGTGGAACTGGGTGTCCAGCTCACAAAGACCGAAGTTGTTACTCTTGCCATAGGTGAGATGAAAATCATTTTTTTGCCATCGCTTATATTTTACAATAACAGTGCATACTGATATTCAATTAATAATTTACTACTTACCACTTATTAACAATAGTGCAATGGTTTTAATTGATTTTTCCATTGAGAATATATCAAAATCTTTACATACTGCCAAAAAATTATCACGAATCAATTTGACAGGCATATAAAATGAAAATTATTGCAGCCAAATAATGAATTATTTCTTCCAGGCAATTGCTACTCTGCCGAGTCTGTCTGGGGAGGTCTTTTGTCCTTCTGAGTGCAATGAAAATGGCACACGCTCCACCCGGGCACCATTCCGTGGCCGGTCGACCGAGTCAAGGAGGACTGTGCTTCCCAGAGTACGTCGTCTACAGGGGAGAACAGGTAAGATTAAACTAAAATTAAGAAAAAGTAACTTGTAAGTAACATTATGATATAGATTTGATCACTCGACTGCATAATTATTCAAATATTTTATTTAATAAAATCCCTCACCGAGTGCCGCAAAGCTCTTATTATATGAAAATAGTTTGAAGCGAGTTGCATGACACTTGTATCAGAATGAATAACTTTACTGACTTTCTGTCGCTATGATTTCTTCAGTATAATGTACAATATAATTTTTTAAGTCAGTTATAATTATACATTATCCATTAGTGTGCCTCATGATTGTATTCTTATTTACAGGCATATCCTGAATATTTGATAACATATCAAATAGCACGACCAGAAGACAGCACTGCAAATGAACAAGCTGCATAAACGAAATCTCACATTAAAGACAATTTATACATCTATGTATACATCTGACTGTCAAAAGTTTATGAATAACTCAATAAAAAAAGTGTTTCATAAACAAAGATAGCCAGCATATCTTCAAAAATATATTTAAAAAAGCTATATTGCATTGAATGTTTATCAATTTAAAAAAACTAGTGTGGTTCAATATGAATTGGTATCATTGCTTCCCATCTTACCAACATCCACCGAAACTCGCCCTTACCGTTTCACTGAAACTTTCAAATATTGTGGAAAAAAACTATTACTTACAATATGTCATGTGTCTTCAAAAAGTAAACTCAGTCTGTATAGATGTTTGTTTCATTATCAAAGAACAGTTGTCGATCAATAATTTTCAATATTTATGATGGATTGGATTATATTATCTAATATCTTTTAAATGTTTTATCATAGCAAAATCAAAAAAAAAAATTGATTATCTTTACATCTACATGTCACACCCTAGTGTTAAAAATCTAAATTTCTCTTTGACAAAATGTAGGAGAGCAAATAGCGTAATGATAAATGGGTTATGATATAGCTAAATAGTGACACAGTATTCATCATTCAAACGACCGGCTCATCTTAATTAAAGACATTTTCAGACCAAAGCAATTGTATCGTAAATTTGATTATAAAAAATCACCAATTATTTCACTCCATTAGAAGGCATTGACATTTTAAAATAAAAACATTGACAAGGTTTAAAGATGTTATTTTTTGGTAAAGCAGTTCATCGATAATGTTTTTGAAGTTTTGCTGGCGATCAACGCAGACATGTTATGAGTCAATCGAATAATCTCAAAATGATGGCCAAATCTATGTAAAAAAGTGTTGTGTATTTTTTTTTATTGAATACTTCCAATGATCTCTGAGAAAAAAAGTACAGTTGTTTTCTGAATGTCTGCAATTATTTCTGTATTATTTTTTCAATCAATGTATTGAAGATTTCTTCAATAAATTTTAACGATCGGCTTGGTATCTTGTACAGATTTAATTCTTGTAAGATTTTTGTTATTGTTTTGGTATCCAATTTTTTGTGTTTTCGATAATGAATAATCATTACATACTTTTAAATGATATGTAGATGTACTCCAGGTTAAGGTATTTGTGTGATATATTTTAGGTCTTGATTAGTAAAATATAAAATTTCAAAAAGAATCGAAATGACTGCTGAATTGGTTATTACATTCACAAAGGTCCTCTCCAAGTTTGAGGAAATTGGCTGCTGTTACATACGGTTATTTGAGATTGCCAGGCATCTGATTTGCCTTATGCGGCAAGAGGCACTAGTTGTGCTTAATAATTTAGTAGCTTGAGAACATTTTACTAATGCATACCTTCTTGCATCGGCATGTTTCATCGAGGGATAATTATACTCTAACCAATATACTAAACATAAAAGCTTTTTTATGTGAATTGAAGAAGCCTTGAAAATTTTCAGAAGATTGGAAAAGGTCAAGGTCAGGCAGGAATATTTCCTAGTTCTGTTACTTTTTAGTATACTCTTTAATGTAACACTTGTTTAAGACATGATTTTTAGTCCCAATCTGAGGCCGTGCCAACACCAAGGTTATTTAACCAGTTCATTAGAAACTATGGGGAGAAAATTGACAGGCTTCTTATCAACTTCTTTCACATGAGTTTAAAAGTCATCAGTAAATAATACCAAAGTATTGTGCAATAGCATCTGTGTGAATTCTTACAGAGCTAAAAATGGTATACTTGTTTTTGAAATGTTACGGGTGGGTATCTTATGAGAGCTACTAGTTCACCTATTTTTTTTCAACTGACTTAAATCAACCTGGATTTTTATCTTTATCCATCCTTAGACATAATTCAGCAGAATAGAGTACTGATATGGCTTTGTTGGAAGTAAAAAGTATGGCAAGAGACCATACGGTTTCCATATGATCCATTTAGAGAGCAGGCATGGATGAACAACTGCAGATGTGAGAATAATTTTTTTATCCAAAAGGGATGTTGATTCATTTCAAGTATGACTAACTAAAATGATTGTTTTATTTAGTTACTGGTAATATTAATAAATTTGTTGTATTGGTAATTTTATCACACATTACAATCTCATTTTTAGCTTGGGGTTACAATTATGGATTAAATGTTAACTTTGATTAATATTGTCAGGTGTATAAACAAATATGTACCATGTGTAAAGTGTGTACCCTGCAAAATGTATATAAGTGAGGTTGATAATATATGTTTATCTACCAAAAAGCCGATTCAATGTACTATATATTGTTGTAAATATATAATAAATTTTAGGCAAAATATTATAACTTTTAATTGTTTTTAATGTAATACGTAACTGAGACTTAAAAAGAAAATGTGATTCAATTTTTTTAGGATAAAGAATTATTGAAGATCTTGAAATTTATGAAAAGTTTAAATACCTATTTCAATTTGATTTTTGTAAAACACCACTTAGAAATCTGTATACACAGTTCAATAATATGAAGGTGTTTATGTAGCTAGTGAAACAAATTATGATGATTATTTGTTATCATTAACTTTAATTAAAACGTGACTCAAAATTAACTTTCTGTGGGTTTACCAGTGGTTTCATCCTAATTTTATTTTTGTATGAACCCTGATTATTTTATTTAATAAAAGCCTTTTTACTAATTTTGCAGGGGTCGTGAAACTTTAAGTCTGCAAGAGCCAATTATGAGTAGCAAAGCAATTAAGATTTTTCTTTGGAAAATAAACTATATTTTTAAAAGTATACTTGATTTAAAATATATATAGAACATAGTTATGTGACAATTTCCTGAATAAAAATAAGATTAAATGTTTCTGGTAATTTTTGAGGTCTTAAATTTATATATTTCTGCAGAAAACCAATTACACACAATACGGTGACCGTTTCTTTAAATTCACAGACCATCTTGCATTTTCTTGTAAAGTTCCGGTATATTTTTTGTGTGTAATTTTAAAACATGACTCAAAATGATTGTAATTATAAGGCTTCTAAACTTACACTTTCTATGATTCATACATGAGATCAAGAATGGAAACTTTTCTTATATGCTACATATAAAAAAAACTAGTATTATTCTCTCCTTCAATGCGTGTGACAACAATCGCAGGATGCTGCTAAACGACATTTAGTCGAGCAATATACATTCCTGATTAAAAAACTAAAAAGTATGAAACTCTATTCGAGGATTGCAGTTTAAAAAAAATAGCTTTATTTGTAATTATTTATTTATGATTGTTAATTGCAGAAATTATGAAGATACATTCTTAAATTCTTACATGACATTTCCTACAAACACAGTTATTTCAGAATGTACTTTTTATTGTATAATTGCCTAGCTATGATAATTAAGTAAGCATAAAAATAATAATTTTATTCTTATTACCAGGGCTGTGGAGTCAGTGAAAAAAAGTCCGACTCCGACTCCAGCATAAACCAAAACGACGACTCCGACATTGACCAAAAACACGACTCCGACTAAAAAAAGGATAATATCGTCACTTTTTTCCCCTAATTTTCCTATTTATGTGTATTCAATTAAATATCAACCCTATCAATGCGGCCAAAAGCCAAATTTGATATATTAAAGTTCAAAATTTCCGACTCCGAGTACGACTCTGGCCAAAAAGCTCCGACTCCACAGCCCTGCTTATTACGTATGTAGGAAAAATGTGATTTTTAATTTTAAGTGTTCGGTTGCTTCATTTGTTGGATGGCGGGAATATAATAAAAAAAAACTATTAACTGCTCACTTATTGTTTTATTGAATATAATTTGTGTCCCCATGCATAAGCAATTTTAAACTAGCTTGCTAGTAAATGAACAGCATACAATACTTAAAATCAGTCAAATTATCCACAAGTACTTTGACAATCATATTCTCAAATAATTTCTTCAACGTCTGAAACTTAACTAAAATATGCATCTTATATATTGTTCGAATGGAGATTTCCTGAAATATATAGAAGCTTAACCTCTAGAGGAGTAAGTTAATAAAAAAAAGTTGTGCTCTGTGGAGTGAGTTTTTTTATATTTTTTTTTTTAACAATTTACTACGGCAAAAGTATGTTTATCAACATTAAAAATATTGGGTGTTAAAATTTTCAATAAATATCATCAGGTTAATGAGAAAAATCGAATTAAATATTACCTTTTTCCAGAAGTTGTCAACCATTGAACGTCGCATTGTATTTTATATCGAACTTCACTTTTAAAATGTTCACAGTAAATGTTTAGTTCTTATTTTACATCCAATTTCTTAGATCAGGACCGGTTTCGCTCATGAGCATTATCAACTGATGATCAGTTGATGAAATCTCAAACAATAAAAGTTAAATTTGAAACCATTATTGGTTTTTATGAATTTACTTAACTATTTTTGATATGAGGAGTGGCTAAAAAACGTAGATTTCTCCACATGTTGTATCTTTCCACTTTCGGAAATTTGAGTTGATCGCGACATTCTGAATAATTTTTTCGGCATAAATATTTGTTTGATATACAATCATATTTATAATACTGTTTGTCATAAATAATTGAAAATATGCTAACTCACATTGTTCATCACTAATTTCAACATTAGAATTTATACCGGATTGATTTTCATCAAATTCAAATAAAACGGGTGAAAAGTTACCGGATTCCCATGCATTAGTTCGTCGACGTCTCGTTGGTGGACTAGCCAGTTCCGAATCTGATTCTGATTCTGAATGCAAATCTTCCTCAGCAGACGAAGATGCCCGCAAATCTAAATCGTCTAAATCATCCAGCAAATCTTCATCCTCACTGTCGTTAAAAATTGAGTGATTTAGTTCAAAAATCGATCCATTTTTCTCTCAAATATGTTTCACGCAAAAATATACTAAATAAATAGCACATAGTTTCACGCAGAAAATAAACGAAATAACACAGTTTCACGAACAAAGAGAAACAACACAGTATCACGCAAAAAATATTCAAAATAGCACAGTTTTACGATGAAAATATACGATATAACACAGTTTCACGAACAAAGGGAAACAATACAGTATCGCTCAATATATATCCAAAACAACCAAACAAATCAAGCTTTACGCGGAACAGACGGGATTCAAAATTGACGGTTATTTACAACTGGCATAGTCATGCTTAGACCACGTGATATTTTGAAATGGCTTTTAACCGGTCGGTAAAACAAATAATTACAAAATGAATTTTTTTTATTCATCAAATCGTCCATAGATGCCAATAGAAGTAAAAAAATTTTACGTTTTCTGGGTATTTCTTGAAATATGAACAAAATCCCATCCGTGGGGCGGTACGCTTCTTGAGGCGTTTTTTTCAAATCCCACGGTTGGGGCGGTACTCGCCTAGAGGTTAAAATAGCCCTGGAAGTTTCAAAAGATTTAGAACCCAATGCAACATACCTAATTTCTTCTTTGAAACCTGCCTACAGTATTCAGCAATGTATACTCGATGCTTTTTTCCAATCAAAGGTTTTTTAATAATCTTATTTATAAAACCGAAACGGCGTATGTATGTATGTGGGTCTGTAATTCCCTTTTGCATTGTTGTTGCAAGTTGCCATAAAAACGAATATGAAAGAAAATATGTTTGAATTTTTATCGGCGGAGACATTTAGTCAAAATGTAATAAATTAGTCTTCTACCAACTTTTTCCCGGCTTTTATTAATATAATAATGTTTATTATTTACGTGAAGGTATTATTTGACATTTCTTTGACAGCAAATTAGATATTTTCCTTGAATTTGGACATTTTAATGGGCGAGAATGGGGCTGTCATCAAATTAAATAAAGTTTGTGATTTTATTTTAACTCTATTTTGGATGTTAGATTTTGTGATATAATTATGTCGAATGATATAATATTAAATAATTATTGGTTGCTTAGTCCGAGCGACGCCGGGTAGCAATACTAGTACATATATAAATACAGCAGTAAATTATCTAAGTTAGATTTACTCAAATTCACGGAAGAAAAGAACTCACAATTTGATGAGGGAGGTGAGGAATGAATAAAATAAAGTTTACCATTGTTTTTATACTATTTTGCAGATGCCTTGATTCCGAAAATATTATAGAAAAAAGTAACGACCGATAATAAATATTATTGTTGAAATAACATCCCTACATATTTTGATCGTGTATGCAATGGTAACACCAACCTTAGTGTCAAATACAGACTTCAAAATTAGCTTCTTGACGTTAAAAAGATCGAGCTAGAATTGTTATTAAACATGTACTCGCTATAAAGCAACGATAACGAATACTTACAAGTGTTACTACCCTTTCAACACTTTTATTTTATCAATGGTTGGTAGATCTTTCCAAAAAAGGTGTTGGTGGATTGTAAAAATTATTTACAGAAGATTTGTTACACGCACCTGCAACACTTTTTAAGCTTTAAATTAATAGATCGACAAGATTGCTTAAAAATTTTCATTGTTATAAGATTTTATTTACACATACGAACGGGTGTCTACTTTCGATAGATTCGGTGGTGACCTTGTGAAAGTTCACTTTTAATATAACATTAAATTGGCTAACTTTATTATTTCACGCATCGTTTAGCAAGAAGTAACACGTATTTCGATCTTTGAAAACCATCTTCAAAATAACTATCGTAAAGTTAATTTTATAATAAAATACGCATTGGTTTTAATTTTAATATACAGAAGATTTTAATACATTTAAGAATTAAAAACAATATCAAACATTTCAAAAAATAATTAGCCTTCTTATAATAAATCTGAAGATTCTTCTCAAAGAAGCGAAACACGTGTCACTTCTTTTTACACAAAGCGTGGAATAAAAAAAAATATTGTATATTTTATTTGCATGATTGTAATGAATTTGTAGGATCACGCTTTTGATATCGGATGAAATAATGGTTGTGACATCAACATAGCCACGAAGGACAATAATAAATTACGGGCCAATTCGTCTTTCAATACATTTTTTGCAAAGTGACTATATTATGGAGGTGCGGCTATTGTGAATATCTCGTTATTTTTAATGTTCATAGTACCTACCTACTGATTATTCCTTTTTATACTTATACATTCAATGTCATTTCAATGTAAACGTAACTAAACAAAAAGTACCATATCGTTACTATTTATCCACACTATATTAGTAGTATAATTCCATAGATAACCTTATAATTCAAAGAAAACATGGCGGCGCCGTCAAACGGCTCCGGAAATTTAGTCGAGGAATTTGAGGAGTCTTTTCAGGTAAAACACTGATGTTTTGAAGTTTTGCATTATTTTTAACATAATTTAGCTATTTTATTCAATATGTCCCGAATAAATCTACATTCTCTTTGAATATTCAGTTGAAGGGGTTCTCATTGTTCATTGTGATCTTCAAAAAACATGTTTGAGATCATATATTTTCTTTTGACAATACAAATAAGTACCATATTAAATATACAATAATTGTCGAACACGGTGCTACTTTTCGATACCAATTTCTACAATATTATTTTTGAATTATCAATCCACTCACGCTTTTTTGTTTTTATGTCAGACTTTAATACATATTCAAATGTTATGGGTAAGAGAAAAATTCAACAACTATAAGTGCAGTTATGTGCGAACGTTTTCTATGAGCGTGCCAAATATTCGACAAATCCTTAAAAAATAAGGGATTCCTAATAAAGTGATGCCTCGATTCTACGTTTTTCGAGGGATCGTTAAAACAAAACGATACATGCGAGAAAACTTCGAATATTAAAAATAAAAAAAAAATTGACTTTTTTTATCTTAAACATTACATTTTTGACTGGAACTGAAGTATGTATTGTGGGTTAAGAACTAACATGTACAGTAAAATATACTTATTACATACACATAAGTTTGCAGCTATGATTCTTGTGAGTTATGTGATAAAAGAGGTCCAACAAACATTAAGAACTGCTTATTGTATGTTAACGACAGGACTCTTCTACCCAAATCCTTTAGTGATAATAATTTTTTTTGGTAAATTTGCTGTATTCAGACACGTGGCTAATATTGTTCTGACGCTACTTTTGATGGTAGTTTTGGATTTCTTGCTTCATTTTGGACCTATATAGCTTGGCGCAGATGGATTTCGTTAGATTTTGTGGTCGTGGTGTAGTTTTGAAGTTTTTTTGAAGCAATTTTGTTCGTTTTTCACCAAGCGGACGGCCATTCGCGAATAGTTCAGTGGTGCCAACTGTGGTTTGAATTTGGAGAGCTCAGTGTTGCCAACTGTTGTTTGAATCTGGGGAATTACGTACGACTGTCGGCTATGGCGTAGATGGATTTCGTTAGATTTTGTGGTCGTGGTGGAAGGAGCAATAAGAAGGTTAGGTTAGGTTAGGTTAAAAGAAGATAAAAAATTTCGGTTAGGTCACCGATTTTTTTTATCTTCTTTTAACCTAACCTAACCTAACCTAACCTATACCATCCAACAATGCAACCAACTACAACCACACGAAAGTCCCTAGGTGAACTCACCATCAATCAAATTCATCATCGCAAATTCCACACACACTGATCACAAGTCATGCTGAAATACGTACGAAGTGTAATATCTACGTGAAATCTTCATAAATACATTACGTAAAAAAGTATTTATCACGGTACAGAAAACTATAACAATATATTGATGTCGTGAAGTGAATCTGAGGGGAAAAACAATTGAATGTCAGCAATTGTTTCAAATGGTTTTATATTGGTGACCATTGAATACAATAAGCGTATGATTGTAATCAGAATCAGTTGGCAACACTGCGCTTCCCAGATTCAAACCACAGTTGGCACCACTGAGCTACTTGCGAATGGCCAACCCAGGCCGACCGTCAGTGAAAAACGCACAAAATTGCAAACTTCAAAACTACACCGATACAAAATCTAACGAAATCCATCTGCGCCAAGCTATATAGGTCCAAAATGAAGCAAGGAATCCAAAACTACCATCAAAAGTAGCGTCAGAACAATATTAGCCACGTGTCTGAATACTGCAATTTTACCTTTTTTTTTTTATTTTTTTAGTCGTGCCTCAATGTTCTTACAAAGCAAGAAGCCGGACCATGTGTGGAGAAAGAGGAGGTCAAAGTTGAAGTGGAAAGGTGAAAATTACATGTCATTTGAAATTATAACAATATCCGATTCGAGAAATTATCTTGCACCAAATTAATTTCATTGATTGTCCATACAATCAATTACTTTCATAATCGCTAACCTTTTCTGGTTGTTTTCTTAATACTTAATATAATTCTTTATTATTTTGCAGGTTTATAGATTTAGCCCGTCAAATGGAAGCATTCTTCTTACAAAAGAGGTTTCTTTTGTCAGCATTAAAACCTGAACTGCTAGTTAAGGAAGACAATAATGAGCTTAGATTGGAACTAGCTAGAAAGGAAGAGTTGCTTAAAAGACACTATGATAAGATTGCTGTGTGGCAAAACTTATTAGCAGACTTGCAGGTAATTCTTTTTCGCTGAATTTTGATTAATTTATTAAATTGTTCAAGAGAATAATCTCTATCACCTTTTTGTAAAGGTGGAAATTAAAAAATTATTAATTTTAATGGCGTGACCATATTTTTTTTTATTTTTACATGAAAGTCCAGATGTTTTTTAAAATATTGTTAATTTTTCCAATGTTTTCAACACTACACTGGAAGTTCTTTTATTTTCACATAAATTTATAATAACTTCATTTCATTAAAAAAAAACAGTTAATAAATTATATGGAGAGATGATTGATTGATATCTCCATAGGTCAATTTAAATGTTGTGATAAACATTGAAATATAATTTGAAATCTTTGAAAGCTTACCTTGAAAGTTTTCCAAATCAAGTAACATGTCCCTAAATACTTGTCGGTATTATATGTTATTGAATTTATAAATTTTTTCCTGTTCGGTATGCAGGGCTATGCTAAATGCGGCGGCCAAGGTAGTACGACTGCTATAAGCGGAGTGACGGTAGTCGGTCAACCGGGTATATCTCCTGCTCCTCCGGGGTCGCAGGCCGTCACCCCCGCTGGAAATATCAACCCTATCAACTCGGCAGCCGTATGTCAACCTATGGCGCACGCTCCTCATAATCAAATGCAGGTGTGTACAAATGATGGTAAAATAATATATAATTTAATACCTCAGAAAATCAGTTGAGTGATCATATCTCAGGCGTATTCCAAAAGTTGATTGAGTATATAAAATAGAAAAGAAGTACGTGCATACTTCATTCTTTTATATTTTCATGATGTCTTTTTACTAATCAGTATAAAAATTTGATGTAGACGCAGCAACAGATGCAGCATGCTGCCGTCGCAGCCGCAGCGCAGGCTGCCCAACTCCAACAGCTGCATCAGCAACAACAGCAGCAACACCAACAGCAACAGCACGCTATGCAGGTAGCCACACCAGCATCACAAACACAGACACTAACACAAACCTCTAATAATAGAGCGCTACCTACCCAAAACACTAAAACTAACAATACCACCATACAGAGAAGATAACAATATTAATTATTATTGCTTTCGTTGTTGGCTTTTTGGCTTAAACGGTTTTTTGTTTTTTGAAGGTGCTCGCTAAAATGTGGTTTTAGTCAAATAATAAACCTACTCGAAATATTACTAGTGACTAGATGGTTTTTC
This sequence comes from Himalopsyche kuldschensis, assembly GCA_028554975.1. NCBI lineage: Eukaryota > Metazoa > Arthropoda > Insecta > Trichoptera > Rhyacophilidae > Himalopsyche > Himalopsyche kuldschensis. The sequence continues at coordinate 1,193,642 of JAHFWI010000046.1, read as the reverse complement.
CTATAACCATATTTATTATTGTATTAAGCTGATATATTCATTACGAGGTCCACCAATTGTACAAACCTGAGCCAAAAACTTTACAGATAAGACTGATATTGAGAGCATTGATTCGCTTAAGAATAATTTAATTTTGTTAAAAAAAAGTGCCTAAATAATGCCGTTGTGCTTTACTATTATGTTTATCAATGTTAGTGTTTTTTTTAACGTATAGATGTTTGAATAATTAGTTGCTGAAAGGGAAATATTTTGCAAAATAATGTCTAAAGTCAATGTTAATTAACAAAATGTGGACTGAAGCCATAGTTTGCTTGTTGAGATAAAATAATTTCTATATTTCGATTGATCTCCGAATCATTGCGAATTTCATTCATTGACATTAATTGAATGATGTCAAATGAATTGGACGTGTCTTTCACACAATACAAGCTTTAAATTCAATGATACAGTTATACTGCAGTATGTTTGAGTTTATTTTTTGTACATTTATTTTCCTTTACTAATCTAAGGATCCAATCTCTTTAGTAAATATATTATATTTTCCAAACGAACTCCCGCAAAAATATACATATTTTTGATTTATTGTTCCGCTAGATAGTGACTAATTCTATTTTATCTACATAACATAGAATACAATGAATACTGTATATTCAGATTTGAGCTAATTTTAATTGTCTGTATAAATATGACGATTATCTGATTCAGCATCATGTGTCTCTTGCCGAATTTTAAATAATATTATGAGAAATTATGCACCTCTAAGAAACTAAGCAAGAAATTATGCAACGGACATACGATTAATATCGATGTTTGTGTCCTCTAAGAAACTAAGCAAGAAATTGTCTTGGCATTGAATTGGTTTATAAGAGACGATAGCGAGTCACCACAACCAATTTTATGTCATCATTAAGGGTGCTTGATGGAGCTGCAATATCAAATTTGAATCTTTCAAATTTTGTACGCTTCCATAAGCTTTGTCATTAACGCTTTCAATGCTGAACCTGTTTTTTAGTATGAAAATGGACACGCTAGGCGTGTTCTCAGCATCCAATGTGTTAACAACTGATAGTCAGTTTCAGTACATCCATGAACTTGAATCCCTGAATATGCCGAAAGGCAAAATCCGGTTTGTTGGTGACAACACTTCTAAAAGTGTACAACATTTGAATGATCCAAATTTTATAATTCAATACTATAAAAAACTAAATTATTCAGTTCAAGTTCATCTGTACCCTTGAAATACCTGAATATGCCAAAAGGCAAAACTTGGGTCGTTCAAAACTCATGGAAATGTCTAAAATTCAAATGATTCCATTATTCATATCTATTCTTTGTTAAAATTTTTACCATTCTCTTCTTTTTACACAAAAGTCAATCATAATATATTTTTGTTGCCATTTCAGTTGCATTTCAATATTCAATGTTTTATTTGTGTCTTATTCTGGGTTGCTACTGTGTATATATGTATATAATATATTTGTATTATGCTTTTTTAATGTGGTTTTGTAAACGGTGTTTGCATGGCTGGAAACAATGCTTTTTGTAATTATTGATGTGTTGACATATTAAGTTGTACAAAATGGTATTACAAACAAGACTCTCGATGATGGGAAAGTATTGAAGTATAGTTTGAATTTATTAGATATTTAACCTTTCTACAGCCCAGATTGAAACACAAGGTATACAGCCCGGGGCCCATGATTTCAATAAAGTAAAAACAATAGAATGCATTGGTAAAAATATGTTAAACATGCACTTACATATAATAAACATCAATCGAAGCCGGTCAAAAACTTCTTCCTATTCAATTTCGCAAAAATGTGCTAAAACAATAAATGAAAATTTTTATTTTTTATGCAAACAAATGATCAAGTAACTAATGAGTTACGCCAGCTTACGCGTCCAATTATTATACTAAGAGTTTTTATTACCATTTCGTTCATTATAATTATTGTAAATATACCCTTTAAATATATATATAACTAGGCTATATTGATTTTCATTTGTTAGACATAATTATGATTTCTTGTTACCACTATTTTTATAACAACAAATTTTGTTTTTATTTAATATTTTGCAAATATATCTTTTTTTACATGGCTGTTTTGTTTTATTATTATAATTATAATTTTTAACACTGTGACATATTATTTATGCTTTTATTTAATATAATGGTGATAGTTTTATCATACTAATGTATCCAATTGTTTGAGGTAAGTGTAAACATAAATATTATTTCTACTTACCAGTAAGTGATTTATTGCAAATGTACTTTGATGCCAATCTTCACTTTTGACATTGAGTTTTTAAAATTTCTAAATAAGTCGACAGGGTATATTATTATTTTGAAACTATTTTGATTGGATGTGCAATTTATCATTTTAAGTAGGTTGCCAACTTAAAATTATTCTAGGAAAATGATGGCTTCAAGAATACAAATAAGAGTGTATTTTGCCTTTCATCATAAACATATTCACCCTATATAAGATAATACAGATTGGCATAGGGAAGCAGTACAAAAAATTATACTGAATTTATTTAAATTAATATTATTCCTTTCCATCAGGAATTGACAGCTAACAGCTTAAAAATCTTTATTATTCTTTTCATGAAGAATTAGAATCTACGTTATGTTAATCCACACTCATTTTTTATAGTGTTACAAGTAATTACTAGGTTGCAAAATATTTTGTGATCTACGGAAAGGACTCAAGTGGGTGACGGTGAATAATTGACTCATCATTTTGAAGAGGAACTGAGTAGTTGGTGCCATCATTTATTTTACGCTGTTATGACTTGATGGGTTTAAAAGTTGTTCATTCATTTTTACTGTTTGTTTCTCTCAGTAAATAGTTAAAGTTAAGTAAATGAATTAAATTAAATTTAAACAAAAACAGCATATTGACCCTAGAATATACATCTACATATTTATTAATAATATTGGTAGTAAAAAGGGAAAATTATTCTTCAATAGATGTCAGGGGGCGGAGGTGGCGGCGTACCTCAGGGAATGTTTATGCAACAAGGACCTCGAGGGGCTTTTCCGCAGGGCGGCTCATTACAGGGACCGTTGGCCTACCTTGAAAAGACCACAACCAATATAGGTAAATACTCTTTGTGACTGAAAAGCTTTGAGTTAATATGAGTATTACGTAATTATTTTCAAGTTCTTAATTATGAATTGATTTATATTTCATTTCCAGATCTAGTGGGAATGGGTGATGGCCGCAGGTGACGGGGAAGGGGGAGGGGCAGGGGTCGAGGCCGTGGCAGAGGAAGAGGCCATGGTAAATAGAGAATTCCTACTTATAATTACATTTCTGACGTACAATAATATTCACTTTTCATAGCAATGCATTTCATCCTCTTAAGAACATTAAAAGAATGTTCTTAGCTACGAAAATGAAGTATCAATTTGTCCCAAGTGCTGATGTTTTTTACATCTAGGGCACATTACATGGCGTTTAACAAAAATTCAATATTTTATGAAGAGTGAGTAGATCTCAACTCAGAAGTTCTTCCACTATTTAGCCTTGTGAATTTTTTTACATTTTTAGCAAATGTTAGAAATTCATAATGATGCAGACTACGTTCACCCTGTAAGACATATGTGATGACCTAATGGGTGTCGTATTGCATACTTAATTCATATTTGGACAATTTTAAGTTAGTATTTATGTGTACAGTATATATGTATGTTAATGTTTAGCATGTTTTGACTTTGCAGGTCGTGGAACGTCCCCTGAGTATGGTGGAGGAAGTATGACTCCCCCCTAGTAGAAACCCCTCCCTCTAGGACCGTATCATCATTATGGTCACCATTACCATACATAATCTGTCTATCAAAAAACATCTAGACTGAAACCACTTCTTATTTACAAATTTGATAATTTTGAGAGACATAACTTAAGAAAATGTTTTATGATCATGAGCATTTCCATATATCAAAAATATAATTATTGTGAATTATCGATTGTGTTTTTGAATGTTGCTTTTGTTTAGAAGCCTTAATATGTATACTTTTTATAGATGAAACCCATTTCTTTGTACCATCATTCAGATTTCACAATCTTGTAACTTACATTATGAAATTAATGAAACATAATTTTTTATAGTAAAATAATCATTGACCAACCAAAAGTTTGGTCATGTGACGTTCATTTTAGATCACAAGTGACATTATTTATACCAATTCTAGGTGGTGAATATTGCTGACAAACAAATAAGTCAATATGTATATCACAGAAAATTTTACACTTACAAGATTGTAAATTTGAAAGACTACTATTCTGGTGCTCACACTCGTTAATTTTTATAATTGACTATCTATAACTGTAGCTTTGTAATTTAAATAGTTTTAATATATTGAAGCTCAATTATTCACATTGATATTCGTTTCTTTGACTATTGTTATTATAATGTTTGTTAATATTAGTATTAACACTTCTTCTAATGTCGGTCATGATTGTAGTTGCTAAAATTTCTTAAGTGTCGTTTAACGCAGTGATTTTTTTGTAATGCATGACTTACTGTCATTCTTATAATTTTTTATTGAATTATTATTTATATATTTATCAGTGATTTTTGGCAATCACATTATTTTTAATATTTTTTAAAATAAAATGAAATGAAGGTTAATTTTAGGAAACAAATCTCTAGCTATATATTAATAAACATAAAAATCTATTCTATCCCCTTCCTGGAATCAATGTCCACAGACACAGACCCCTTGAATATAATAAATACCACATTCAGTAAAAACGGTCATACAATGTTTCTCATTATTAGAATCTAACTATACCTTCTCTAGTAACTTCGATTTATTTAATTATTTATTTAATCACTACAATTGTTGATGTAGCGAAAAATAAAACTACATATAAAGATACCCTTTTAAGTGTGAAAATAACTTACCATTATAACGAAATTGCAATGTGTACTTATATAATTAATTGTATATAAGTATTTTTAGGTAATTTATTAAAAGATTGTAAAATTAATGATTCTACTAATGAAAATACATAATTAAAATAAGTATTTATTTTCTGGCGTATGACATATAAAGACTGAATAGAAGTTGCTTTATTGCAGTCCTGTTACATCGCAGTAAGTTGGTGATTAATTCTCTTATTTACTTGTGTGATATACAGTTGAAAATGTGGTGATCTTAATGTATTTGCACCTGGCTGTTATGGATATCTGCAGCTTCCCGTGGTTACTTCAGCACCAACTTATATTTTTAAGATTGTAAATAATATTCAGGATATTTTCAACTGTTGCATTTTGGAAATTAAATATTTTTCTTATTCCTTTTGTGATAAAAATGTGCCCATTTATACAAAAATTAAAATTTCTAGCTGTCTATCCAATGTCCTCAGCTGTACAGTTATGACACAGAATTTATTCCCCACCCCCCAAAAATGGTGTTGTTTATGGAGAATTATTGTATGCATTCTCCCCTCTATGGTTAATCCTACCCTGTGCGTAATTTTATCGAGGACAATCGAGATCTCTTTTTGACAAGCATAGTCGACTACAAATATAGTGACTAAATTAGCAACTTTATTTTTGCGCTGAAAACATGCAACAACAATATACATGAACAATTAAGAATATATGAATATATTCCCGAAGAATTGGATGTTGTATATTAACCAGATTTTTATGATTCCGTGGTAACAGATGACCTGAGAAGATTGTACATATACTTATGTATCTTTAGTATCTCTTTCCGAATTAAATTAAGCATAGTTTTATCTATTTGGCAATAATACAAATAATCGGCTAGATGTAAGTGAATGTTTTTATAATATAATGTAATTTTTTTAATAAAATTGTCTATACATTTGACGGTGATGTTTTATTATTCAAACTACAATTAACAAAGTACTGTCTGACTTCTAAATATAACAGTGCACACAGAAATGAGGTAAGCGTTGAAACTAAATATACATGCCCCACCTCACATAGGATTCCACCTACCTCACTTGGTCCTAAATTCATTCATTATTGAAGAAATCATACTGTTAATCGCTTTATACATAATATATATACCAAGAGTCACCTCCAGGGCTTTGGAGTCGTGGTTTTTTGGCAATGAGACATGAAAAACTTTTGAAAAGTTTGAACTTTTTTTTATGCATTTAACATGTAAAATTTTGCTATTGGCCGGATTGGTTGGTTGATATTTTCTTTTATTCAAATAAATAGGATAGATAGACTAACTTTTTTAAGTCAGAGTCGCAGTCGTGTTTTTGGTTAATGTTGGAGTCGGTGTTGTGTTTTTGGTCAATGCTGCAGTTGGAGTCATGTTTTTTAATTTATTTATTTATTTATTTGAAAAAGCAAATCATGGCATTACAGCTAATGCCAATGCGCCATGTATTTGACAAATATAAATTTGTATTTATATATATACATACATGTAAATACATAATTTTAATCATTAATTAATTAAAAAAAGATTCCAAAGATTTGTTCAACTTTGACTAGTGGCAGGTAACTTGCATCCATGCCGCAATTGAAACATTCCTTTTGCTGCTTTCATTAATTTTGATGAATAGCACATACAGTTTAAGTATCTTGAATTCCTTCTTATGGCATAAAAAGATTTCCCTTACCTGAACTGAACAAGTATAAAATATGAAAAAATATAAACCTACCAATTTTCTAAATGATATGGAGGTAAAAAAAATTTAAACAATCCGATAATGTTTAATAATAGTATGTATTTTTGGCGTGTTTGCCTCCGCTGATAGATATTTATCTGTTTTCCTGGAAAAATTTCAATCACTTTCACAATAATTTATTGAACACTTGTGGTATTATTGAATGTTTCTAAGGATCTAGCATTATTACATCAATAAAATACACTATACATAGTTGCTTTATTGCTTTAGACATAAGTATTTTTGCAAGAATCATAAATTACTCTATAAAACATTACTTTTAAGGCAATAAATACATTTGAATTATTTTTGAATCTATTTGATTATTTGAATCATTCAAATTTCGAATGTATGAGTCAGGGTTTCGCCGGTATGGCATTATTTTGAGCCTCCTATAGTCTTGAAAGCCTGAAGATGACGAAAGGTAAGTCCCGAGTGGTTAGTGACAACAATGGCATCGTAAAAAATTGTTCACTTCAAATATATTTTTGAATATTGATCAAGCATCCTATGTTGATAGTATACGTTTTTGGTTTATTATTTTGTTGGCTATTGAGCTTTTAATGGTTTGAGTCCTGGCTTAATTTTTGACATATCTGGAGCAATTATAGGAATCGGTAATGTTCCTTGTCCTTTATTGAATTTTTCTTTACATTCTTTGTCGAGGAATGAAAATATGTGCTTGCCATAATCACCCTTGTTGATCATTTTGCCATTACACCAAGTTGCTGGAGTAAAAACATGTAAAAAAATAAATATGGGTATGTTAACATTTTGAAATAAGCATATGCATTTATTTTGATACCCTAGTCCAGTGGTTCTCATGTGCGGCCACCATAGGTCTTGGCTGCGGCCACCAACAGCTTCATAGAAAATATTGATATTTAAAAAAATGTGGTTTTACAAGTTAATTAGTCAACAAAAACTCTTAAAATTGAATATTTCGGATGCAATTAATACAAATAGTAAATTGACAAGCATATTTAGGTCTATTTGACATACCTCAAACACAACAGACTCTAAACAAAAATTTGGTGCGGCCACAAGACATTTCTTTAGGACCGCTTATGTTATGATGCGGACACAGTGCAATTTTCCGTGAGAACCACTGCCCTAGTCCCTACGTAGTATAATTGTAATAATTTAATGCAGCTGGTGCAGGGACATCATTTTTTTGTGCTGCAAGACAATTAAATGTTTTCCTTGCTACAGTGGATTGCATAAATGAGAATATAAGTAATAACAAGCTGGCAATTTTTGCCTCCGTTTGCAATAATTATTTGCTTAAAGAATCTATTTTAAAAAAAATGTTAGTTCAATGAATGAGGTATTATTTATTGTAAGCCCAACTGCACTGTATATCCACAAATATTTAGCTTTTATGGACAAAATGAATAAAAATAAATATTGTTTTAATTTTGTGATGTACCTAAATTTCATTAAAAGCCATTCATTGCTGCGATAAACAACCCTGCCGATGCGTCCTGAAATGACATTACATGCGGCCCAATATGACAAATTTAATATCAATCACTTTTTTTTCTTCAAAACTTTTCACAGGCGATGGAAGTAAAATATGAAATAATATTTTTTTCATCATTTTTACCCGTGTGACCCTCGAACAACCTGAAAATTGTTTAGCTGGCCCTTCTGCCAAAAAGGTTGTGCATCACTGATTTATTAGTTAAGTGCCGATACAATATTTAGAATCGTCAACTGTATTTGAAAAGTATCATCAACCAAGAGTTCTTAATGTGTTTTTTTTATTTCATTTCTGAAACTTCAATGAATGTAAGTTATCAACCACAATGTCTACTAGTCAGAATGTGTTTTGAACAATCCCGACATAATCCGGAAAAAGGTGATTTTACAACATTTTTCATTTTCTTTATCCTTACGAATTCACGTACTCGGCAGAACATTTTTATAATTCATGAATAAGGTAATGGGCTTGCAATCACTAATTATGCAAAAAATTGCCCATTTCACGAAATATTCGGTGTAACATATACATTCACATACCTACATATTACGTTCAAAATAATTTTGGCTTACTTAACAGGTTCATTATTTTAGGATGCTCTGCCGAAGATTTCTTTTCGTGAATTGTTTTTGAGAAACAGTCAGTTGACAAAAAAAGTATGCAGTAAAGCACCATGGCCACAGAAAAAGATAATGATCTCATTTTTATCTGGAAAAAAATAAAATACTATCATTATTCATAGAACATACTGAGTGCTATTATTTAGTGCATTGATGAACACAACTTCTATAGACATTGGTGTTACATAACGACACAATGTCTATCTACGACGTAGGAGTACCACCTCGCATTGAATGTAATATAGTGTCCACCAAATGGTTGATTGTTCCAGTATTTATTTGGCTGCAGTTATTGTATCGGCCATACACAAATGTCACCATAATTTACTTGGGACATGTCGAAATACAATGTATATTCAGATTCGAGATTCTGCCCTAAAGTATTTGAATGAACAGCAAAAAAATTGTGAGACGGAAAACCGGCTGGTGAAAACTTTGAATCTTACCACGAGTTAAATAGTATAGGTAATGAGGTACCTACATATCTATTCAAATTTATGAATCAAAAGGTTTGACTTGTTTCTGAGAATAAAACCTGTAACGGTATTCAAGCGTCAGTAAACATTTCCAATGACAGTGCAGCAAAGCTCAAAATTTAAAATTTTGCGAACAGAAACGCGGGAAAATAAAAAAAAATGTGTTTTTCAACAATGCTATCCACAATTTACATTTTCTTTTGGATCATTTACGAATCGAAACGAAAAAAAATATTCTTTTTGAGTGTTGCACCACTCATCACGCACATTACAAAAGCTCTTACCGCATTCAAGCTCTGCATTACAACTGAAAATAATTACGATAAACGAAGATTTCGTAATTTAATGTGATGCTTTTATTCAATATTTTCCTGATTTCAAGGGATACATATATATAGTATAATTTATTCATTCTCGGTTTACATGCTAATATTGTTCGCATATAATGCTATAGTTGACCTGCGAGATCAACACAAATGGCGTTGTTTTACATAGCTTGATTCGCGATTGACTTCAAAATTGAAAATCAGCATTCCAAATATTAAATTATTTGAAAACGACAAGTGAACAATTATTTCTTTGCGAAAAAAGTCCCTCATTGTAAAAAAATAGTATTTTCGTATCAAGGCCAGTCAAGAAAGGATTTATTTTATTTTTGTAGAACTTGAAATTTACGGATAAGTGGCAACAAAGTATAATAAAGAATATAAAAGGACTGTTATGTTCTTAAGATTTTTCTACAGGAATGATTCAACACAATCTTTTTGTCCCGATCTTACATCTAACGAGCACAATTTAGCTACATATTTCAAATCAAAACTCGTTTAAAAATCAAGATAAAAAATAATATAAATGCACACATGTAACAGACGAAACTTTGGATAAATAATAATTGCCCCACACAATTAGTGCAATCATTCTATTGATAGAATTTTAATAATTTTTTGTAACAAATCAAATGCATTCGCATTATTATTGCATCTTTTTAAAAAATATAAGCCATATATTAATATATACCTGGTATATTTTTCTTGATCAGCTTTGCTCACAACCAACGTCTTACAAGAAAGAGTTTTTGAACTCTACTGAGGATTTCGCCTTGACTGTTTACAAACAGTTTATATTATGTTCACATGTTTCAAATACTGTGAATAACACTCGTAATCCCGCACTGGATATTTGGTCGTTAATTATATACAAATAATATATCTCCTTGTGTGATCAAATGTAAATACATCGTTTCAAGTTTTTGTTCCGTGTAACAATGGAGATAGAATCACTTAACAGACATAACATTATTCCTTGCATTATATTCAATTAATTATGGCAATCAAAAAATATTGGCCTAAAATCACAGTCAGTGGCGAAAAGTGGAGAAATGAATAGAAATTCTTTATCAGAAATATAACCTAAGCCGATTTATTTCCTTCAATTTTAGCATGGCGTTTGCAATATGATTTGAATCGAAAAATAATTGAGGTCCATTACGTTACACATATGCATTAAAAAAAATGTAAAACTGTATAATTATAAGGAGTTTCCCAGCTATATATTTGAGTTGAATACATGTAAAATAATTTTGGGGTTGATTTGAGTTGACTTTATTTCAGCTTTTCTCCGACATCTCCGTCTGAAACAAGTAAGGGTCAAAAGACGAGGGAATTACTCCAAATAGGGATACAAAATACGGAATGAATACAAAATTGCAATACGAGCTACTTAGTTGTCACAACTTTTGGATACATTCAATTTTTTACTAGATACAGATACCATTAAAATAGATTCCCCGACACTTGCATTAAGGCTAGGGGCCTTAATGCAAGTGTCGGTATTGACTGTATTGTCTATTTTCCTCTGTATTAAACAGACATTGGAATTTGCAAAAATGATTTGATTTAACCCCTTGCATTCCGATTCATATTTTTTATGCGCTACAGCGCTGCTCTCTATTTCTTATTCATAGCCCTACAAAAATCAATAGGCAAGATTTTTCAGATCAATCAAGGTCCTTGTTATAGTTTTGAGCATTAACGTGAATGTGCCGCAGTAAGTACATATTACGTTTCAAAGGTAGGCCTTAAAGTGATGTCCATTGGAGTGAGGTAGAGGTATGCACGGGCTCGGGTTTGGCCCGCGGGTCTTACCCGGCCCAGCCCACAGGCCGGGTAACGAAGGTTTGGATTCGGGCCCGGGCCGGGCTCGGACGCAAGTATACAACAAAATATAACAAAAATCGGGCTATTTTCGAATGAGTTCACCATTATCGTAAATCTAAATTTAATACTATAATAAACGTCACGTACTCGTATTAGTCATCTTTTCGACCCATTCGAAAGAACAAGATGCATTGTTTTGAATTTAATGACTTATTTTAGTATTTTTTAATGATGTCTACTTCATAGGAGTTTGTACAATACGCATAATGAATTTCATAATATGATCCTGACTTCAGTATTTCTTATATGCTTATTTCGATCGGTCGCAATTCGATTTGTTAGGTTGATTTTTTTTTAATTTACCGGCAATAAATGGGCTTCGAAAATATTAAGACAAAACTGAAGAGTGGAGAATATATTTCTTCAGTCAGTAAAAACCCACGGGAAAAGTGAAGTGTGGAAATCATTCAGTGAAATCATAGAGATGGCTACAAACAAAAAAGTTAGATACGTTGAGTGTATAAAATATAAATGCATTTTCAGCTTTTCTAGTTCAAAAACAGGAACTTCTCATTTGTATCGTCATTCCTGTAAACTAATTCTAATTAGGAAGAAATGAATTTCCCACAACTGCACACACACGATAATTGGTGAGTCAATTTTTAATAGAAAAAAAAAAATCGGATTTTTTTCGGGCAAGGCTACAAAATGTCGGGCTCGGGTCGGGTTCGGGTAAGATTTTTGAAAATGGCCTCGGGCCCGGGCTGGGCAGGGTGAAATTTCAAAATTTCGGCCCGTGCAGACCCCTAGTGCAGTGCTCCGCAACTGGTGTGCCGCGAGACGATCCTAGGTGTGCCGCGGGGCATTTTCCGGGCACGAAAAAAAATCAAATAATTCGTCGCCAATATAAAATATTCCGTGAAGATGCGATCAATATTGTGCGGAATCAGAAATAATAATTTCTTCATTGCAATAATATGTCATATAAATATTATATACAAATCTATAATATAATATAAAAAGTCTAATTATTTTCGAAGAAAACTACCAAATTCACCATCCAAATATTTTCGATGAAAATCAATAATTTTAAGGCTTCCATTTTGCACGAAGGCTTCCAAAGAGTCACTGAAGCCAGATACAGTTCTTGCAAAGTCTAGGTATATTTCGTTTAAATCCAATTTTAATTAACTAAAAAAAAACATGCTTGAAATTTTATTTGCTGCTATTTCCCTAATATTCGTAGTAATAATAAATAACCACGTTATTATAATGATAAACGTAAAATTGCTCAACATATTCGGCAATTGGATCAGCCTTTAATGCTCGTGTCAAAATAACATTTTTCGATCGATTGAGGGTTTCTACTGAAGGTGCTTGATGGAACTTCAATATCAAATTTGAATCGTTTAAATTTTGAACTTTTCCATGAGTTTCGACCCGGGTTTCTCCTTTCGACATCTTCAGGAATTTCAAGCATACTAAGTATGCTACTTTCACCAATAATTTGTTAACTGATAATCACTCATTAAAAGCGGATGAAGGGGCTAATATCTTACATCAAACCATCATAAATAATTTTACCATAAAATATTAAAAATAAATATGACACAGCTTAATGGTTTCCCAATTTTAAATGAGCAACTTAATCTTCCGAGCTCTCCTCTGTTAAATCATTTCAAAAAAATATCATTAACAATCGAAATAAATTATTTATTTTATAAAACGTCGTATAAAACCCAACTTTTAAATTAGTAGGCATATCCATGCAATAGCTGGATATATTTTTTTTCAAAACCACATTTAAAATACTCAATGATTGTTTGATTTACACACAATTTTAAGCTCACGTCGATAATTCATCCAGATTGCACACCTACTTTAATTCTTATATAACCAGTCTTCTTATACAACCAGTCCTTTTACGTGATTTCTATAAAACGCGATTTTATTGGACGTGACGCGATTATTTTTCGATTCAGTTCAATTCTTTTGTTCAAAAAAATTCAAACGATTATATTTACGAACCGACAGTGATAGCAACGAATAACTTCTATAAGTCAAAAAAAAATTGGATGTCTACATACTCATCTGTTTCACATTGTAATTTTGTAATCAATAAAGTAATTAAATGTTAAATAAAAAAATAAAAATTAAGCAAATTTCAATAACAAATTTAGTTTTTTAATAAATATATGATTCTTTTTTATGCGATATGTTGATTTTTGGAACCAATTTATCAAATTATATGAAAATAAGTTTTTTTGCGAGATTATTTATGCATGCCACTTTCTGGAACTAATTTATCGCGTGAAAAATGAATCGGGTGTATATTATATTTAAAAGCGATACAAACTATTTACTACTCTGCAGTTCCAATTCACGTGCACTTGAAATGCCTGAATATGCCAAAAGACTAGCCCGGGTCGCTGGCGACAGAATTCATGGAATATTACAAAACTCAAACGAGTCAAATTAAATAGTATTACGTGAAAAGCAACAAATACGCGAATTTTTGGGATACTCTTCGCATAAATGGAATCGTAGTATGAAGTTTACTGTTTCACATTGAAATACGTTGACTAACCTAAGGAAAAGTTTTGGCTATATTTTTTGAGCTTCGAAATGAGGTTCGTGATTTTCTTTAAATCAAAACAAGGCTGAACTTTACCAGCTTTTCGAAGATAATCACTGGATTGCCAAAATTACGTACTTAGCACCTGAATTAACTAAACAGAATATGCATGCTAGGAATGAAAATATATTGACGTTTTCCGACAAGTTAGTAGGGTACATAAACAAACTCAAACTTTGGAAGAAAGAGTTACAAAAAGAATCTCTAAAAATGTACCAAAAGAAGAAGATTGAACACAAGAAATAAATTCTGGACTTCTCGTCAGCTTATATAAAATATGTATGTATGTGTAATTGATGAAACAAGTAAATTTAATTTAAAAAACAAATACATACATTGTTTGTAATCATTTCGGTTTCGCTTTCAAATTTCAGTTAATAATTCTCACGATGAGCGACACCGGTCGTGATCCTTATAAATTTAATCTGGAAAAAGTAAAAAAATGTCTTATATCTTTTTATTATCATGCCATTCCACGAATTATTGAAAGTAAATTCAGTACAATTTTATTTTTATTGAATAAAAGAGACCATAATATATTCTTTTAATCCCAACACTGAATATTTTTTTTCCTTTTGGTATACAATTCACAGAGCTGTTTCAAAGACAAAAAAAAAGTAAATATATTAATTAGTTCCTTTATACTAGTAGTATTAATGAAAGATACGAAGTTATGTATTTTTTTTTTACGCATTTTCATAAATGTTGACTTGAGGTGTGCCGCGAAAATTTGAAAAACACGTTGGTGTGCCGTGGAGTAAAAAAGGTTGCGGAGCACTGCTCTAGTGTGAGGTACCATATATCTTTATTGATATCTTCTAATTGAATTTATTATGTTTGGATCTGTAACCACAAAAGATGGATGGAATTATGAATTAACCAAAATACATCAAAATTAATTTTACTTTTTTATGTTTAATTTTATATCTATCAATACCGTAAAACGGGGTGAAAAGAGAAAAAAACAAGGATTGAACTTTAGCACAACTTTACTAACTTTCCAATGTATTTTTTATTATTTATATATAATTCTTTACAATGACTGCAATACTATCTCTCGAATGACAAAACTAAACCAACTAAATGATTGGTCAAAATTGAAACAAACGTGGTTTAGTAGAAACAAGTTTCAAGCCATTCATATTTGAATTATGTGGCGCAGGTATGAAGATACATAGTCGTGAAGGGTAAAAAGTGTCTCTATTCACCCCATTTTACGGTACTATTCATAAGACAAATAATTTATTTCACATTAACCGTGAATATCGTTGGAAACTATAAGAACTATTGGTGAAGAGTGTGACGTCTTCACAAATCTGTGTGTTTGAAACGGCAGGGATTCTCAACATCTTTGTGGCGACTGGCGATGGGCCAAAAGTGTGATTGGATAGAAAATAATGAGCGCCAATATGTTTGTAAATTTAAGTCAATACTTTTTGCACGTTCCACACGACAATATTGTTATCATTATTATTATTTGTCTTATATGGAAATCAAAACTGTTCAAAATATGATAAAAGTATTCTACACATTTATAAGTGTGATCTTCTAAAGAGCATTCTTTATCTAGTTTCCAAGTTGTAATGCGTAAAAAACGTAAATAGCCGCGAAGAATGAAATCCGCAGGTCGAAATCTGTTTTATTTTTGTCGTCGACGTCATCGTTGAAATAAGAACCAGATAGGAAAAACCAAAAGATGTTTTGAGACTATAATTTATAGTTAATCTGTGTTGTCAGAGAAAAAGTCATAATGAAAACGTGATATTAAAGTATTTTATTTGCAGTGCTGATGAGTCTGAATCAAAATAGAAGAATATAATAATGAATTTTTTTTAAATAAGTAGTTTGTGATTTGTAATGGGTAAAGGCAATATCTCAGTGGGCGCCTTGTTTGGAACATCCGATCCACACTTCATTTCATTTACCCTACATTAGGGCATTTTTTTAAAATATACTAAGTTAAAATGGTTGGTATAATAATTATCCAAGATCAGTATTTCTGAGCGTGTCGCTTTAAAATGTGGGGGATGTTGTTTATACATTTTTGGTATTTGGAGGCGCTGCAGGATCCATTGTGGTTTATGCATCATTGCATGTAGCGATGATACAGTCAAATTTTAATTTTTTGATATTGAAATTCCATCAAGCACTTTTAGTCGAAATCCTAAACAAGATGATAAAATCAATACAATCAGCCATGTCAATCTATATATCCGAATTATTGATGCTGCATTAAGATCAACGACTCAATTGCAATAAACCATCATTCATACACAATTATGTAAAAAAAAATGTAATTTGGTTTTTACTGGAATGGAATAGAGATAAAAACGCATACTTACTCTTTTAGATCGATAAACATTAATTATGAACTGTTACAATTTTATTTTTGCCTCACATACTAGAGATACAATGGACTCTTTTGGGTGGTTTTAGTTTATTCTTTACTTTTCAGGGAGTAATTGGTAATTGTTACTAAATAAATAATGTAAAAAGGCTTCCAAATAAGTATCCAAGTCTATCAATGTCAGTTGTTTTTCGGTAACTTTTAAAAAGATAGCATTTATAAATACATTTGACTGATTAGAATGTTAAGTATAATACCTGCTGATAGCACAAAAGCTAAATAACATGCAGGTGCCATCATTTCCATCGACTAATTTGTAGGAAAAACGTTGTTTAAAATTAATTGCTACATTTCCTGAATAGATAAGATTTAAATGTGCGAATTAGTTTAAATACAGTATTTAAATAATTACATGGTTACTTGAATCACTTTCCGAGTTTAAAAGAATAGATGTGACATTATCATTATTACTGCCATTGCTTAAAGCTTTAAGTCACTACCAATACTGTTCCCAAATCAAATGATTTTCTGACTTTTATGTTTTTTTCACAACATTGTCAACGCCTTCCTGACCTCTCTCACTATTTTTGTCGCGTGTCAGTTAATTATCTCACTTATTAAATAAGAGTTATCAGGCGGCTAAATTTATGACATGGAATTATGTTTTAGGTTCAGATTTGAGTGTAAACCTATAACTATGAACGCTATATACCCATTCTCTATATTCATTTTTGATTTAATAAATAAAACATTTCTATAGATTCTGGTATGTCATTCTTGAAAATGTCTCATAAAAATTTTGAAAATTCGTCAAGCAAGCTTTTTACTATATTATTGTCTTTATCAACCGTTTTATTTTTAACATTAAATAATTAAGTTTATAGCTCACATTTATCTTTTACAGTGCTTCGCAACCTTTTCTCCATCACAGCATACCATATAAAATCAAAGGTAATCATAAAAAAATCGTTAAAAAGGGTATCATAAATAACATAGATAATGCTTTTGTATTTGAAAATATATAAAATTATACAAGAATTATATACGCGGGTAGATTGTAAGTTATAAGAGACAAATGGTTTTGTTGCATTGAAACAATGTGCCGAGGCAAAACGCACGGCAGAGTGGCGTGTCTAAATTTTATTTATTAGTACCTACATATTTATAATAAAATTATGTAATCTTTTTAGAAACTCTTCTGCTTGTTTTCCTCATTTACTAACTATTCCGTGGATCTCTTATGTATATATGTGTTTTTTAAAAACATTTTTTCCTTGGTTGTACGTGAATGTCTAACAGTGGCAGAATAAGAAATAAATTATTCCAATGTAAAACAAACGAATTTTACTCTTTTCAATTGCAACATAATTTACAAAAATGAAATTCAAAATATACAATAATTTAAAGCATGAAATTATATTTTATGATCGATCCCGGGATTAAAAAAATATTAATCCCGGAATCATTCAATGGGTCCAGGATGGGATGATCTTATATCTAATCGCAACCAAATTCTGCATGATGAGGGTTTCCAATTCCGGGATTTAGGATATTTCTTAACTATCTCCACGATATTTTAACAAATTATTCATAGAATATAAGCCATGGTAATTTCTCAATACAAATAAAAAAAAATAATAAATATCATTATTCACTTGTTTATTTAAGGGTGAAAATATTCAATTGAAATATAATGAACGAGGGCATTGGCTACACATAACATAAATATTAATTGAAATCAAAAAAAAGTTTTGCTTGGTTTAACCCTTTCAAGGGCGAATTATTTTTAATTGGTTTTTACAGTATATTTTTTGGTAGCATTAGTCAAAACTACAAATTTAAGGCTTATTTTTGTTTGAACATACAATAAAAATTGTGGGAAGTATACTTCTCACGGATCTTTCGGTCTCGCAAAAATAAAATTTAAAAAAAACATTTTTAGATAAAGTGATTTATATTTAAAATTAAAAGGTATGAAATAAAAATGCACAAAAAAGTATGTACATACATATTGAAAAAAGTTGAAAATTAAAAACATTTTTTTTTAATGCACATTATTTATTGTGGAACAACGGAAAGCATGGTGATACACATAAAGGAACACTTTCAAGGAGGAGGGGAAAACCCCCTTGACAATAAGTTGCTCTGAGCCAAATTTCAATTTTTTTAGGTTGAAATGGGGCCCTGAGCGCCATGCGCCTTTTGGTATGGCATTAAGGGGGCTTCAAGGCACTCACTTTGAGGAAGAGAAGCCCCCCAGCAATAAGTTGATCTGCGGAAGTGTTACCAAAATGTTTGCTTCACTTGGATCCGTGGGAAGATGTATTCCCATCAAATAAAAATTTAAAAAACAGGAAGTATATGGATCAATTCAATTACCATTTATATTATTTATAATAAAACAAAATGCAAAGAACATAAATCAATTGTTAAATTTCTTATAAAGTTAAGAAATATAATTTTACCTGATTAAAACTAACTTTTTCCCTCCTGTCAAGTCAACGAGTGCTCCGACCACCAGTAAAACTGAGGAATGATGGCTATGTTACGATCGATAAAGCAGATCTATTTTGAATCGTGTTGGTGACGAATTCCGCTATATGTCACTAGTTTTAAAAATTAAAATCGTGTTTCCCACATGGTTTTTGAAGCGAATAAAGTCACTGGGAATACGTATTCCCACGGCCCGCGAAAGGGTTAAGTTGAAACAATGTTGGGTTCGAGTTCGGCTAAATCAGAAATTTTCGGGCTCGGGCCGGGTAGAATTTTAAAATTTCAACCCGTGCAGACCTCTACCTTATATTAAATTTGACAGAGAAGTAGTTTATTTATTTGTAATATTCTATGTATGCACATTACAAAAATCAAAAATATATTGGATTAACACAACATAAAATAACAAGGATTGAAAAAAAATATGGAGAGCCAGATAAAAAATAAATAATATACATACATTATTCAATAATATGTATAAGCAATCAAAATCAAAGTATTCCTCAATTTTTGGATTTTTTAAGTAAATTATTGAGAGCAACATCACCATTGACACAGTTTGACATGTTATTTATACCACTTTAACCAATTTAATTTATCGTTACATCCAATTTGCACAAATTAAATTTACAGTATCACACAAACATCATAAAAATGTCGTTCAAAAAGGATCTGATATTATTACTTAAGCCCTATTACTGGGTTAATATATTTATGAGCATTTCATATATAATTGCCAAGAGAACGCCGATCGTGTGCAGCACAATTTTTCAGCAGGCTGATTGTGAATTAAATGGCAGAGAAACTGAAATTTTGTTCTTTTTAATTATTGTCGTAATGATAAGAACAAGAAAGGCTGGGAGTGTCACTATGATAAATTATCTAACGTCTGCATTTATATATACCAAAATAGCAAATTTAATCCTCTGGTTCTATTCAGATCCCAGAATGGGAATTGTGTATGGAATTCTGTTTGTTTTGTTCGGATTAGTATTACCTGAGCCGACTTATTCAGGACCAGAGAGCATTATTTATTTCAGGTTTGTTTTTTCGCAATTGTGCCAATTTTCGCGTTTGCACAATAGGTGTAGTGTTTGAATGCTATGCATTTCTGTCCTGTGTTGAAATAAAAGTAGGCAGAATAACTCAGTAAAACATGTCTACCCTCTTGAAACAGCAGACATGCTTAGATTGATGATTAATTTGAATTAGTGAATGTACTGATCTTAACTATATATTTATCTATATCAATACTAGTAGATGGTTAAATATGCTAAATTCCTATTACTATTTCAGAGGGGCACAGAATATGGAAGAAGAAATGCTTCGTGATAAGAAAGTTGTATGGCTTGTTTGCTTTTATACAGCCTGGCACCCAGCCTGTGTCAACTTTGCTCCAATCTTCTCACAGCTATCCGCCGATTTTCATTTGGATAATTTGAAATTTGGAAAGGTTGATGTTGGAAGGTATATTTATGATTTCTTTTATATCATTGAAGCATGTTCCCACATTACTATTTGTGCAGTTGCTTAGTTAGAATATATGCTTATTGTATATCTTATGGTAGCCACTAAGTGAAATCTTGCTGCTAGACAATTTTCACATTAGTGTAAGGTTCAATACAAATACATCACTATTAACTTATGTCACTTGAGATTAAAGATTCCCTCTTTATGAAGATTTTCATATGATCTGAACGATAATTTTATCACCAAAATTTAAAAAAAAAAAATTATATACCCAAATAATGCTATTAATGCAGGCTATTTTTCAACAATATCAACACCAAATGTATTATATAGCTCTGGCCTTCTAGGCATGAGCACGTGGACATGTAAAACAAACATTTTGTCCCCCTGAAATTTAGTAATTTTAATAAAAAAAATATTTGGCATTACAGCTTACGCTAATGCGCCAAATATTCTAAATTGCGAAAGTCATACGAGATTAACTCGATGATAAATAAGTATCAGTTGTGCACAAAATCAACGATAAATAACATACACCCAGCCCAAGATCTTTTTTTTCAATCGAAAAAATCTGACCTTGCCGGGAATTGAACCCAGGCCCCCTTATCGCTAGGACAAGATGACGCTCTTGCCACTAGACCACAGGGACCGACTTGATCATCCTGTTCCTTATAATATTTTGACATTTATATAAAAATTGTAGATCAAGTATCAATTGAATAATCCTTGTAATTGAGTACTTGCTGATGTGACCAACATCGTAACCTATAATTCATTAAATTCGTAAAATTATGTTTCTTTGTTATAGATACCCAGAATCTGCTGTTAAATTTGGCATTCTAGACAGCGCATTGAGCCGTCAATTGCCAACACTCCTATTGATGAAGGAGGGTAAAGAGAAAATGCGTAGACCCGAACCTGATTCAAGAAATAAATTACAAAAGTGAGTTGTTCGAGTGTTACATTTTTATTTGATATTCAAGTCATAAATATTGTGATCTTGATACTTTGAAATCTAAATATTCCTTTTTTAAATATTTTCATTGGTAGAGTGGGTATTTGATAAAATATTAGCTGCCACCACAGCTATTCATTGTTTTTGCTAATCACTGTCTGGGAACAAACTGGGAATTGTTGCTTTTGGATCTGAATTCGGATATCACCAGAATCTGATTCATATATGGAAACTCACGGCCAATCATTTATATTACCTTTAGCTGTATTCCTGTCCACATACCATAAAGTGAATCAATGTCACATTTATGATTTCATCGTGAAAGTGAAAACCATATTCAAGTTGTATTGGTTATGTATATTCGTATGGTAACTCAAAATACTGTATTTTTAATAATATACCATACAAAAATTTCAAATTCATTTTTGCATTTAATTGCTGTGACACTACTCAAAAAATGGAGTGGAAAGCCTAAAATTTATATTTCAAAAATATCCAAAAATTATCATAGGCCCTAAGAAATACCACCAAAAAACATGCTTGGTGATAACCGATGTTTACCATAATGATTTTAATTAGGTGTAAATTATAATGTGACATGCTATTGCCAAAAATAACATGACATTATTAAAAATTTAATTCCTTCCTTTCTGCCAGATTCCTGTTCTCTGAAGATAACATCAAAGCCGCTTATGATCTTGTTGGATTACATAAAGAATGTAAAGATGCATTAACTGCTGCTAAACCAAAGGCACAGGCCAAAAAGAAGGATGAATAAAACACTGCAAATGAAAGAATATTGCATCACATGTTCAAAACAAAATTCAATCACTTTACTTGAAAGAAATATTTGTTTCATTACAGTGGAACCCCGATCTTACCTTCTCGCATTATTTGTTTTTCCACGTGGTGCGTTCATTTTCTATAGTCCCGGCATTTATTTCATATTTAAAACTTTCCCGCATTCATCGTTTGTTTTATACGGTCCCTTGAAAAACATAGAATCGGGGTTTCACTGTATATGATACAACACATTTTGCAAATTTGTGGCTTAAGCTTTACCAGTGGGGTATGTCTATGTCCTATATGCAAATACAATGCCCTGATTTTTATAACCGAGCATCAAATATCATTATTTGTAAATCCATTTGAAATCACTATTATCACATTGTTTTTTTTTTTAAATATTGGTGAATACTGTAAATTTTTTTTAACAAATTCTTGTACCTAGTTTTTGAAAAGTTAGAGGCTGGACATCTTTGTTCGAACCTTACTTGTCTGCTCATCAAAAAATAACCTTAACCGTGTGACATAATCAATTAATTCTTTAAATGATATTCTCGAAATTCCATCAGAGTACTTAGTGTAAGATGTGTTTATATTAACTAGTGTAAAGTATTTTGTATTCATTGATGAAAATGATAATTTCAAATTCATAGTATAAACATAGATTACCACATCTAAGTTTAATAAGCGTACATCTCATGTCATTGCCATCGTTTATTGCATTCATTATTTTATATGAATGTTATTTAGTTAAACATACATTTTCAGCATCACTGGCATTGTAAAGTTCTTAATATATGGTTATGTTATACATGTATAGTTAAGTGAATTGAGAATGTATTGTAAGATTTTTTTAAATTATATTTCCAAAATTTGAATAATTTTGGTTAGTTGATCTAGTCTCTAATATTTAAGTACATACACATTTATTTAGATACAGGTTGGCAATGAAATTGGGGTGGGACCCCTATCACCACATTCTACCACTGTCTTTTAATAATATAATGCTTTTAATAGTCTCATTGGAAGGTTTTATCTGTGCATGTGCTCTAAAATTTTAATATATAGACCTGCATATGTAAAACATGCTACACAGTTTTGACGTCTGTGTAAAAGACATTTTATTTAGAAACGAATCTTAAGTCTATAGATTCCAGACCTATGCATTGTAAAGTTTGATTTTGAAATAAACTATTGAGTTATGTTAGTTTCTTATCTTATTGTCTATGGTTATGTTGAGAAAGAAGATTTGATTATTGGTTTAACTTGCTCTCAAGTGTTTTCACATCAAAATACCAAACAAAATAATACAAGTATATTTTCATTTTTTTTCAACCATGTCTCCTTATGTAAGGCATATTGACTAAAGATCAGGAATGTCAACAGATGTTTTTAAGGGAACTGGTTGCTATTCAGCCACTCAACATTTCTTCTGGATGAGGTTAAGATAGACCAGGTCAGACACTGGAACGCGGGCCACATGTGGCCCAATTCATGGGTTTGTTTGGCCTTTTTGAAGATTTCAACTTTCTATACATTTTACATTTTGTTGCTGGTAAAACACATAAAAAATGTATTTCTACATTTGTGACGAATTATAATGAAATACAACAATTTTATCACAAATATATCGTTGAAGAAAAATTCCTAAAATTATTGCAATTAGCAATGTGCACTTATGCCGAATTGGTAACCACATACTGATGCGAGTCATTTTTCGATAAAAAATCTAAAAGGTGGATTTTTCAAATTCTTTAATACATCGGTCTAATATCTAATTAATAACTATTTACTTAGTGTCAGTTCAAGTTCATTCATGTAATAGAAATGCCTGATGATGCCGAAAGGTGAAACCCGGGTCATTAGCAACAAATCTCATGGAAAAGTACAAAATTTTTATTATTCAAATTTGTTATACTGATACCAGTGTCCAGCAATCTCCAATTTTACATGCAAAACTCATACGAGGTTTACATACAGTAAAAAAAACTGCTGCTATCCTGAATTTGATTTATGTCCGCAATAGTATACATATAACAGGATATTCTGCAAGATTTTCTGTCTTCTTCTACATACATATACACAAAGTGCAGTGAATAAGGGATTCAGCAATCTTACCTACCATTCTTTCGGCTTTAACACCGCACTGGTCTGTTATGGCGAGATATGATTGTACTCTTATTAAATGTTCATATTAATTGAAGCAAAATAATTGACAAATTTGTTCTGAAACATTTTTATTATCAACAATATAGCTAAATTTATGAACATAGAATACATTATGCCATCAAAATATCTCCTAGGTCCCCAGAATATTTTGAATTTAGAACACATTTCACGAAATGTTGCAGGACGATTTATTTATTAAATAGCTTTAAAAACATTTTAGACAGATATTGTATTGATGGAATAACATTTATACGCAGCAGGGGACTTAGTGTCAACGCATTTGTCTTCGCGTTTTTATAGTCTACAGCATTTTTGTGATGTCTAATGTTCCACTAGGGAGATATAATTTGTAAGTTTTTTTCACAAATTGCAAGGACAAATGTGAAGATTTTGAATTCACAAAAAAAAAAAATTCTCAGATACTCGAACTGTGCTTGACAAACAAAACACGATTGAAAATAATCACTTAACAGTAAATATTTTTTAATTATCTTTTATACCAAATGAACTTCTTGAAGCCGATGAAATACCATTTTCTGGTTCACTCGTTACTAATATAGAATCCCATATTTCTAATCGATGAATTGGAAAATACCTTGTATGAAAACATACTTTAATTGGTGGACAACAGTAATATGCAGGCTACATTGGTTGCAAGTTCTCGTTTGAAGAAGACTCTTAGGCACACTGCGATTGCGTATACCACTCATTAGGTATTTTCCTCTTAAACTATATTAGATAGAAATTATGCCAAGGGGTTTCATAGCAGGCATACCAGACAATGCTAAGTAGGCATTAACTAACTCATTTTTCATATACATATATCAGTTGTCTGAGAAATATCTGCAAGAATTGGTTAGATAAGCAAAAAATTAAATGTCACATTCATTACTGATATATTAGTGGCACTTTAGACGAAGTAGTGTGGCTTCCTAGCAGCAATTCCGTATTCTTGAAGCGCTGGGACCAGATCCTCCATAGTCATAGTATATTTTTTTTCCTTATTGCCCTTCTGGTTCTTTGAATTACTGTGGCTAGACGATGTATTCGTTGACCGTGTCTTACAATGTTGCAGAGCATCGTTGGCTACATCGGACAAAAACTTTTGCGAAGCGATCGCTATCAAGCGAATCAATCTAGGATCATGCGACTCGAATCCTGACATATTGAGGTAATGCGCAACAACCGCGTCCGGTATTGTAGGGCTGTAGTCTTCTAGTTGTAAGAGAAAATCGCTCAGTGCATGACCAGCGCAATTTTCGTCGTCTATCAGCATCGCGTTCGCTGGCGAATTTGATGCGCTCGGAGATCCACTGGCTCCCATTTGTAGGTTGCTGTTGTTTTTGAAGTTCATTTTGATAATTTATCAATTATTAAATTTTGAAAAAAAGGAGAACAACTTATAGGTTTTAGCGAATAAAATGACGTACGTTGAATCGTTACCGTAGTCATAGAAGTCTATGGTCATATCAGCATAGATGCATATCAGGTCAAATACTGGTCTGTGGTCGTTAGTTATCTATGGTGGTCGTACCTGTATGATATTCTTTGTTGACAAATATTACAACTGTACATAGACAAATAACCACATGCATACTTGAACAATAAACTATAAAATCATTGATGTTAAAGAAATTAATCTATCACGTAGATGTACTTAATAGATGACAAAGATTTATCTGTTTCTGAGTCTTAAATAAAATATCACGATGTAAAAAACATGTACAGTGGAACCACGATCTTACGTTCTCGCATTATATGTTTTCCCGCGTGGTGCGTTCATTTTATATAGTCCCGCTATTTAGTTAATATATAAAACTTTCCCGCATTCATCGTTTCCCGCATTTAACGTTTGTTTTTTACGGTCCTTTGAAAAACGTAGAATCGGGGTTTCACTGTAGTTTTAAGTTGACTACGTAAAGTAAGAAAAAAATATTCAACTTATCCGATTATATTTAATTGAGTCAATCAATGACTGAATTTCTGTTCTTATTGATAAACTTATTAATGAGTACCTTTCTAGTCAGGTAGGTACTCATTACTTAAAAGCATTGTCTAAGTATTCCTATCGAAAGCTTATAATTATTATTATAATAGTTTAAGATAGAGACTACTTGTACCGATGTTTCTTGGTCTATGGATGAAACTATGGATGTGTCAAACTCGCAGATGGCGTGTAGGATTTTTCGTTTGCCTGTTTTGTGAATGTTGAATCGCATTGTTCTTTTTGTTTTCAATACCTAACCAATCTCATGAAAAATGGCGAAAGAAAGCAATGAACCAATATCTTTCGAAGATGTTTGTAGGACGTGTTCTTCTAAAAATGAAGCTATATTCAATATGTTTGCCCTAGAAAACATAGGTGATAAAACGACAACATTAAAAGACCTTATTTTATTGTGTACGGAAATGACGGTAGGTATTTGTTAGTATGTATTGTTATTAACTCAATATCCGACATAAATTTGGATCCATTTTCCCGCCTTCTCAATTTTCAAAATAAGATTCTTTTTTACAAAACGTCATTGTTGACATCTTCATCAAAAATTATGTGTAAAATTGACTCCATTAGATTGATACACTGAACTTTTGGTACGATCGTAATTTATTTATGGAGATAAATATTTTTGAGATTTTTTTATCTATTAAATAACAACCATTCAAAAAAAATATTTTTTCAAATATTCATTGCTATTTATTGATAGCACAGAACACCTGACATCGACTTACAGAGTAAAATAAAAAGGATATGAAATTTTGGTGTGCTATTCATTGAGATTCACATAGCAAGCGCACAATTTATTGGTGCCTTTTTATTATGAAACATATTCGGAATAAAATTACTATATAATATGGACGCATATACCTATATGGCCCCTTTTCATAATAATTATTACTCATTTATTCCAAATAATTTCTTGATAATTAAAACCCAATATATGTATAAATAATACGGTAACAAGAATCATAACAACATATCAGTTACATTTCTTAAAATCAGATTTATTTTTTACTAAATCAATATGCATGTGAGAAAAAATTATAGGGTAATTTTTGTGCCAAATAAGCACTTCAAAATTTATTTTCCTCCAAACCTTTTTTTATACTTTTATTTATATAGTGTGCCAGATTTAGGAATATGCATTAAAAATATTGACAAATTAAATTTCTTTGTGTTTAAAATTTGCGGATACCATCCATGTTTATTATACTGAGAAAGAATCATTGGAATAAAGACATCATTATGACAAATTGCATTTTTCTGTTAATCTATTGCTAGTAAAAAACTTTTTTGTTTCTGCTATTTTCAGATATTAAATGATGATACGCTACCAGTTAATGTGTGTGAAAAATGTCGAGATCATTTAATACAATGCTACAATTTTAACAAAATTGTAGTTGAAACTCAAACAATCCTACGGAGTATACATTTCAGAACTAATATGAATACTGGAAAGAGAGTTATCAAAGCAGACAAACAAAACAAAATGAATTCATACAAAATTGTTCATGGACAAACTAGTGAAAATTTTGAGAATATGACCAAAGTAAATCAAATAAACATCTTGAGAGGCTCAACAAAACTTTCTCCGAAAGCTCGTAAAAATATGCTTAATGTGTGTTACAAGGAGATAAAAATTCTTCCCAAATCGACGATTGATAAAAAAGCAAAACCTCTTGTAATATATGATAATAACTTATCAAATAATGTAAAGATACATACTAGCCCTGTAATTATAATACCCACTGGAAGTACTAACAGCACAGTACCTACTTTTTTTAATCAAGAGACAACTATAAAGCCAACCAAGTTGAACTTGAGTAACTCTTTACAACCCAATCTAGTATACCCCTGCTCAAAATGCACTAAGCAATTTGTATCAACGAGTTATTTAAAAACACACTTAGAACAATTTCACGGAGAAATAGGAACCGCGGTTGAATGTTCTCTTTGCAATATTGAGTTCGGATCACAGGAAGAACTCACTGAGCACAATTTGAAAGTTCACTTTCCATCATTCCAACCTCACGATAAAGTAGCTTGCGACCTTTGTAAGAAGGAATATAAAGATAGATATCTACTTGCGAGGCATAAAAAGAAAGCACACCATACGGGAGACTCTAAGTTTACCTGCAACTTTAAGTTTAGCTGCAACTCTAAGTGTGGGGTGGTCTTTTCCACGCAGGAAAGTTTAGTAACTCATCAGAAGAATGATTGCACAGCTATGACATCTTCTGGTAAAAATGATTTAGTATGCAAGCTTTGCAAAGGTGTTTTTGTTAGCAATAGAAGTTTGGCGTTGCACATGAAGTCACATACTGATAACATTTGCAGGTAAATTACTGTGCTTAGTCCATTATTATGATGTTGTTGTTGTCTGTATACATTGATTTGTATACATCATTTGTTTATTTGAGTGACAATTTTCCAGTTTTTTTTACTTGTTTTTTTTTAAGAATTGTCGCTAACTTTGCAGAGCATAAATAATAGGTATTTTTACAGTCATTTTAAAGTTTTGTATTGTTTATAGTTATTGCTGCAAAGTATATGCAAGAGAAAGTGATTTATTAGAACACGTGGTGGAACATTCTGATCAGACAAAGCCATACTCTTGTGCTTATTGCACCAAATACTTCTCAGCTAAGAAGGTAACAATAATTCATTTTAACACATCAATACTAGATTTTTTGCTTTTATAAATTCCTAAGGGGACTGTTTAGCCTGCGTTATTGTTCATTTCAGTTTCATAGATGTAACGAATAATTATGAATATATAGCTTATCAATTAAAAAAATGACATTACCTCTTATTTAGTCACGTGAGAAAAATACCTCAGTTCAAGTTCATTCATGCACTTTAAATGCCTGAAGATGTTGAAAGGCAAAACCCAGGTTGTTAGACAAAACTCATGGAAAAGTACAAAATTCAAACGATTCAAATTTGACAGTCGAAATTACCTATTACTTATTTTGTTATTATATTCTCACTAAAATACTCAAGGTAGAAAAATATAACCATGTATTTGAATACATTCCAGGTATTGATGCGACATCAGAGACAAAATCATGGAATATCTCAAACAGTCCTTCTATGTGGTCACTGCGATACAGTTGAATTTGGGTACATTGGCATGACGGAAATGTCACAACACATGCAAAAAGTCCATGCAGATATTGCGACAGATGTTGTTGAAATTGAAAATGTATTGCTCATGATTTTATGATTTGAAAGTAATATAGATAGTAGTACTAAAGTGATTGATTCTGTTCATTTAAAAAAAATTATGAAAATATAACTGAGTGTAATTTTTTTCATTTGTTTTGTGTGTTTATTTTATAGCAACCTATAGCTGATGAGGACTCGGAATCCACGAAAGTAGCCGGCAACTATATAATAACGTATTATGTAGAAGAAGATACGGCAGCAGAAGAAGGGCAATCTGATGGTGCGGAGACGGAACAACTACTCGCAACAAAAGTGGAAGAATATGGTGAAAGTAAAGAGAATGTTACTTGGGAAGAAACAAATAATAGCCAACAATATTTGCACAGTATATCTTGGGGAGAAACTTTGCAAACTAATGAATGTGAGAATTCAGACGCTGATGAAATGGATCTTAACAATGACAAAGAATGTATTGATGAATCGATATCTGTATGTGAGGATGGAAAACATGCCGCTCAAAAAAAAAGTGCTGGTAGAGTTAACATATGCATTAACTCGGATACTGGTAAAGTTACATATCTAGATTCGAAAGGAGACATTGTAAATGAAAAGATGAAGGTCGATTTTGATTTGGAATCTAAAACTGAAGGTTTGAAAATTAATACTTTTATATTCATGTGTCCGTATACTGTTTCTAAAATTTGTCGTTATTTCTGATTATTAATCTTGCTTTCAACATAGCTCATATTTTTT
This sequence comes from Himalopsyche kuldschensis, assembly GCA_028554975.1. NCBI lineage: Eukaryota > Metazoa > Arthropoda > Insecta > Trichoptera > Rhyacophilidae > Himalopsyche > Himalopsyche kuldschensis. The sequence goes on along the minus strand of JAHFWI010000046.1, from coordinate 1,163,464 downwards.
CTGAATGTATCTGATAGTAAAGATATAGTAAATGCTTTATTTTTCCATCGACCACTCCTTTAATACAATTATAAAGATATCGATTAGAAAACTAAATTAGTACACTAGTTTCTAACCCTACGTGTTTAGTTTAATTCTAGGTTTCAAAAAAAATATACGATATTTGAATATTATATTCGGGTCTTTTTTGATAGTCAGATTTTAGAATGTTAGAATATTTTTCATGGTTTTAATGTGCATCAAACCTTGTTGATAAAATCTATTTTGTATATTAAACATGTTCACTACGACATACGCTACAAAATTAGTTGCAGCTTGAATATATCGTACTATTCGTGTTATCTCATCCATTGCAATTTCTTTTTCATTTAATAGTTGGGCATTGATCCCTCGTGTATTCATCCCCCTTCAAAAAATTGGTCACCATCTTGGTCGGTATCTACATATATGCACTTATTTGTTTCAGGATTTGGGATTGAAAGTGACCCAGATAAAATGACTTGCAAATGGTGCGGCTTGGGCTTTTCAAAAGTACAGTTCCTGAAGAAACATTTGCAACAAGAACACGGAGTGAGGTAATTAACATTAGATTTTGTCACAGCTATACTAAATTAAGTTAAAGATCAAATACAATTCTGATATATAAACATAACACCAATACCAAACAATTACATATTAGATCACCATTATAGCTCTGACTTAACATAGCCTGTTTTGAAATGTTTTTATAAACTCTCCAAAAGATCTCACGAGGAATTCAAATAGTGATGATTTAGGTATTGGCGTTTGATTTGAAAGCAATTCTGAAATTTGACAGAAGATATTGACAAATTAAAACCATGCAAAAAAAAAAAAAAAAATAGTCAAAATCATATCTGTGATGTTTTATTTTGGTAATTACATTTTTTAGATTTGTCATTGATCACCAGGATTCAAAAATACCAAAAGCAAAAAGTTACAAAATCAAATTAGTGAAGAATGCATCTGCCAGTAAAATAAAACAAACAGATGATGCTGAAGCTCCATATACCTGCAATATTTGCAGCAAAAAGTAAGTTATCAATTTCTTCAGGTGTGTTCAAAACAATGTTACCTAATTACTGCTTGTTTAAAAAAATATGGAACTTAAACAAAAATACCCATCCATCTTGGACACAATGATAGTTTTCTTTGTTTCTGGATTTATTATACAAAGTCGCATTCAAAATTCCTTAAATATATTTTCACACTACAGTAAAAGTTGTAGTTTGCACTGTCAGATATGCTCTCTAGCTATACTGTAGTCCTTGAATATTTTTTTTAGGTTTCAAAGATTGGTGAACCTGGAAAAGCATTTGAGCCGGCACGCATTTGGCTGTCCTTGTCCTCGTTGCGGTATCGATACTATCGATAGACACTCTCTGAACGCTCATATGAAACTCTGCAGGTATTTTTATAAGAAATATATTTTTATTATGAATGTGCGTATAATTCTAAACCATTACTAAAATAAACCTGAGGAAAATTAAAGTAAGGTCACTCCGCCAGGAATTGAACAGAAAATTGTAAGTGTGAATCAAAACTCTCACCTAGAATAGAGATCAATATCCAGAATAATCCAGAGGTAATTAATGTTAGGTTATTTTAATATTTGTAATTGTGAATAATAAATATATTGGAATTGTAATTCCTTATAATACAATAGTTATTTTGCTGCAGTGGCATAAGCAGCAAAATAACAAAGTGATAATTTGTCCTATTTTTCAGAGATCCGAAAGTGGCTGAAAAACTTATCTGCCCTACCTGCGGTAAAAGGCTAAAAACTGCCGCAGGATGGAGGTGAGTTTCATAACTACTTTGATTTATGTTTTTTAATTATAAATTTTGCATGTTGGTTCACCTTTTTCACAATTTTGCATATTGGGTGACATTTTATATTCATTAGAGAAGGAAGCAGGCTTAAAATTTGCTTTTTAGTTTTCTTAATTCTATAGAAAAATAATATATTAATTTTACAAATATATTAAACATGCTAGGGATGGGGGGGTAAAAAAAATATATATAAATTACCAGTTGGCAAACTCGCCTGTCATCAATGACTAATTTGCTTATTGTGCACAATGCAAAGGCAGATAAAGAGTTTTTGTATGTGTCTGTGTATTGTGCTGTGCATACTTTGACTTGATAGTAAGAAAAAAGTATATTTTTACTGTTAAAATAATATTATTAATATTAAAACAGGTATCACCTACAAACACATTCCAACATTCGCCGCTTTGTCTGTCCCAGCTGTCCATCAAGACGGTTCTTGACAGCTGCCAATCTTAAAGCTCACAATCGAGTTGTCCACTCACAAATAAGACCTCATTTGTGCGTGATGTGTGGAAGAAGGTCAGTTGAATAATTAATTTATTTTTCTATGTCTATTATACAAATTTGAGTAAATTATTTTGACATTTTTTGCAGTTGAATATGTAACCACCATATCATGCTTTGTATATCACCATATCATGCTTTGCATTCATAAATAAAACACAAAAAACTCAACCAAAACACTCAATGAATCTTTGATAGAAGTATTATATCATAATTATATTGTCAGGATTAAGAGTATCTTTTTTAACTATGTACTGACAATACAACTTTACATGAGATTGTTACAAAATTGTAAACATTCATATGAGAGTTATAAAATACAATAAGATAATTTTTTTATTGGCAAAATATTTGGATATGAGACACCTACTCTAGGCTTACTACAAAGTTAGTTCATGTAAAAAAAAATTATCAATGTGTTGCCAGATTTGCGTCAACGAATCATCTCCGGAAACATATAGCATCTCATGCAGGGCGCAGGGATCACCTATGCAGCATATGCGGACAAGGCTTTTTGCAGAGCTCTCACGTATCCCAGCACATGTGGGTGCACACGGGGGTCAAACCGCATAGGTGCCCATATTGTCCCAATAAGTACACTGCAAAGTGTTCTCTCACCGTAAGTAATACTTGAAAATGGAGTCATCAATATGAAGTTTACAGGCGACCCTCGATTTTTGCACATAATTGGATCATGAAAATGTGTGTGAATGTTGAATGTTTGAAGGTGGGATGTAAAAAAGTTCAGTATTTTAAATAGGCATATATTTAATGGGTCAGTAACTAATTCAAGTTTTGGTCAGTTAAATAAATAAATGGTCAATTAAAAATCAAAATGGTCAGTTATTATTATAAATGGTCAGTTGTCATTGTATCAGTGTGAATGTGGTCAGTTATTAAATAATATGGTCAGTAATATATTTTAATGGTTAGTTATTTATTAAAAATGGTTAGTATTTAATTTAAATAGTCAGCTATTTTTTAAAAATGATAAGTTTTAGTTTGACAGCTTGTGAATTTTATCAAATATGGTCGTAATAGGCAAATTTGTGACATGTTTTTTTTATTTTAACTGACAATTTATTATTTTAACTGACCATTTATTATTTTTAACTGACCATTTATTATTTTTAACTGACCGTTTTAAGTATTTATTACTGACCGTTTTAGTATTTAAAACTTACCATTTATCGAATTAGAAACTGACCAAATAATTAGTAGTCTTTTAAATATTACAGTAACATTGAGGTCCTTCTGAATATTTCAATTAAAGAATGAAAATAAATGAAAAATTTCAGATGTTGACTGACAAACTTATCATAATTTTTTTTGTAGAAACATCTCCGTAGAAATCACTGGGAACAGCAGAGAAATAAAAGACTAGCAGATGAAAAGATGCAAAGAAAACTTTGCGGAGAAGACATAGACGCTGACGTTTTAGAACCTGATGCTGACTTAAACAAAAAAAACTCCAATATCTCACCGAACAAAAAATATGTTATTGGAAAACCTGACACGTTCACCGAAGATTTTGATTCTGTTAGAGTAAATATCCCGCTGGATGATGACGATTGTACTGTGAATAACAATGAAGTTTTATTAGATAAGATCGACAGCTATCAAAGTAATAGTGATCAGTTAACTTTAGAAGATGTCAATAATATTCAAAACGGCAGGCGCTCACGGCCCATACTAATCAGAAGCCAGAAAAAAATCAAAGCTCCTAAAATGTCACTCAATATTGTACACAATAGTAATTATACCGAACATGTATCGTTAAATGAGATCGATAATCATGCAAATATAGATGAACTGTCATTAAATGAAGACAATAACTGCGGTGGTGAAATATCGCTAGAATCGGTTGATAATGAAGTGGAAAATAATGACAATGAGATATCTCTGAATGATGAAAATTTGATTATGGGTGAAGAAATGACGGAACAAGATTTCGTTGACGGAGTCAATGTTGTAATTGTTGATGTCAACGGACACATTGTTGACGGTCAAAGCGGCGATGTTATAATCGGTATTGATGGCACTGAAGAATATGCCATAAAGTATGAGCAAGATGAAGATAGCGATAATGAGGATAATGTATGAAATTTACAAACTGAATTTAAAGAATCTTGGATCTAGAGCAGTGGTTCTCATGTGCGGCCACCAGAGGTTTTGGCTGCGGCCACCAATAGCTTCATAGTTGAAATTTATATTTAATAAAAATGGTTTTTTATAAGTCAATTTATCAACAAAGACACTCAAAATGAAATATTTTGTATGCACTGCATTGTGCACCAAGAATAACTAGTTAGCAATAACTCAACACATACATGTTTGGGTCTTTTTGGCAAAAAAGACTCAATGTAAAAAAATTGTGCGGCCACCAGACATGTCCGTAGTACAGCTGATGTTTCTAATGCGGCCACAGCCAAATTTTGCGTGAGAACCACTGATCTAGAGGATTTTATTCTCAGCTCAAAATACCATTGTAATAGATATTTTTTATTGGAATACTCGGTTCTGTGTCCCATTCATCTTATGATCAGATTTTTGTTGAATGTTTTAGCCAGTCATAAGTGTGATGCATCTTCTTATTTCCGTGGGATATCTGTTTTTCATCACTTCATTGCTTGGTTTCACAAGAAGAGAGTGAGTCAAGTGACCGTTTTTGCTTTCAAACATCCCCAACTCACCATGATACACACACATATTGACTTGCTGTCTTGACTGTTGAAATAATTTATTAAATATTATTTTCTGTTGATAACAATAAATTGTTAACTAATTATCATTTTGTAACAATAAACTTATTCAAGTCTGTTAAATTGTGTAAATAAAAAAACTACAAACATTAAAGTGTTTCTTCATATAATATTTATTGATAATTTAAATTTTGGTAAACCTCAAACTTATATTTGCAATTTATGTCAATACCAGCTTAATCAATAAGATTGTACAGAGATTGTTAGTAGGCATAAAAGAATGTAAGCCTGTAAAAATAACTAACTTATCTTACAGGTTTTTACTACTGCTTATTAACCAGTTGGATAATGTAGTGTCTTTTGAAGGCTCTAAACATATAATGAATTTTCACTTGAAAAGTATTCTTACTCACATCACGGGTTTAATAAATCTCATTTCTTATTATTTTTATTATAATGCCATTCCACCAAGTATTTACAGTGAACACCCTAAAAGTGATATCAATGGGCTTTATCTAGTGTACAATTAAACATTGTATGATGTTATCAAAAATCATCAGGCTTGCCATACATAACAACATATTTTTCATAATTGATTGAAAAATTGTTTTTATTTACTTAAAAAGATACATATATCGAAGAACATTGTCGAATATGTTTCTAGATTTATACCAACAATGGATCAAAATTGTATTTAGAATACATTATATTTTATTATAACAAAAATGTTGACAATCTTGTGCTACGATTCAAGTTGGTAAATATTGTATATGAAATCAATTTAATATAAATTTTATATTAAAATGAACTTCCACAAAGTTACCGCCGAAACCATCGAAAATATTGAAATCAATTTAAATTACTGTGGTTATAAATAAACATAAATTATTAAATCATTTCTATGGTGGCTATCAATATTCAAAAGATTATACAAAAAACCTCTAACCTAATGAATAATGTTATCAATATTTTATTGCCTGTCCAAAATTAATTTACAGATGTGACCAAAGTATGTTTATACTTCTCTTGTACGTTTGAAGAACCAGGTTCATTTTGATCATATATCATGAATTGAGAAACTTGGTCATAGCCGTAAGTGAGTAATTAGATAATTTTTCAACTTAATAATGAAACAACTTCTTCAAATTTCTGGCGAGTAATATGATAAAGAAGAATGAAATTATATTATACGACAGCGGTTACCAAACTACGGCCGCAGATCGCATCCGGCCTGCCAGAGATTTTTATCTGGTTCTCTAAAGAGTCTAAAGATTTTCAATATTTGTATGTATAAAAATTATTCATATAAGAAATATCAATTTTATAATATTTGATGATTTGCTTTTGAATTCACAACTATTTATTTTAATTGATCAATTGGGATAAGATGAAATCTAGTGGTAGGCCAAAACTGAAAGAAGTTAGGAAAAAACTTTTTATTTTTTATAATAATTTTTTTTGAGCACATGAACAAATATTTCAATTGGATTCCAATACTAATTAATTCCTTGTCTGGCCCCCAAGTTTTTAAAAACTTCAATCCGACCTGTTTCTCAGAATGTTAGGATCATTTCTTGGAGAAAAATTTTTATAAACACCATTATCTGGATTACAAATACACATCTGTCTGGCACATATTTGAGTAAGACAATCAATGTTGGTTAGTCAAGCTAAAGAAGTAAAGAGAAGATTAGGAAAATTAGGAGTAACAGTTTTTAGTAATTTGCATAAACTTGTTTAACCTTTTGATTAGTGAGTTAATTTCGCAAAAAACACATCCTGGGAGTGAGTTAATTTTAGGTTTTTTTCAAATATGATTATTGTTTTAAATTTAGATTCCTTTTCAAAGGTATTATTATTATTGATATATTATTGTTTTATAGTGTATATATAGTAAAAAAAACAATAAAATCAGTGGTTCTCAACATTTTTTAAAACATATTGTACACCCTTTTTATTGTTCGTTCAATTATTTTACATATTTTAACTGTTATTATTTCACTTTCATTGAAATTTTGTGTAAATCCTATTCAGAGATTCTCAACATTTTTTTTTATTTTATAAAAATAACATTTTTTTGTACATCGAGGAGGAAAATGAGGAATTTTGTTGATTGTTTTACGAATAGATGCCGGTCTGTGATAGTAGGAACAGTAGGAATTCCCCGAATTGTGTAGCGATGTAGTCAGGTGAAAATTTTCGCGGACCAGTAATAAATTCTTGCAGACTTCAGGTTGAATACCACTGGTATACAAAACATGTGATACTTCATTACACAAATGTATTAGGCCATAGGTTGAGAATTGCGTAACGTAAAAATGATGAAATGGATTTTTATTTATATCTATTTATTTTTTCTCGAAATATTCGTACATATTTTACGTATATTTTCCCCCCACTAAATAAGAATAATATTTTCATAATAACTTCTAAACATTGATAAATATGTGTATCATCGATAAATAATAATGATTCAATCAAAATTATCCAACCAGCATGCTAAAATTAGACGAAAGTGCGGGAAGTAGCGCCGCCGTACCCGTGCGGCCAAACTCTATCTGGATCACACGAGTGCCGCCGTACCGGTACGGCCATACTAATCAAAGGGTTAATGTGGCAATACATTTCTCATAGATGGCTCGCGGAACTGGAGAAAATTTAAACTTTTAGTGTATATTTTATTCACATCAAAAGATTTCCTCAATGCTTGGTTAGTATTTGTGTAGTAAGTATCTCAGCTTTCATGAAAATTTATTATACGAAATTATTTACCAGTCAATAGAGGACAATAAATTCTATCTGCTGACATTACTAACTGAAAGCAGTAATTTTTCGACTTTCACATATTTTGCTTTTTTTTGAGTTTTTGTTTGCTTTGCATAATTATAAAAAAATGATTGAGAAGATTGAGGTCTGGCAAGAAATCTAATTTCCAAAATCTAGCCCAGCTGCTGGAAAAGTTGACAATATATGCTTTATACCAATCAATAAGAAAGTATTTGTTCATAAGCTTTATTTTGGAAATCCATTTTTTTAATAAATTAATATCATTTGAAAGTCCCTGAAATGTGGAGATATAATTGCTAAATAATTAATTATCATGAATATATTTTATGTGACGGGAGCAATCATTTGGAATAATTATTGGTGAATTTTGATATCAAAAACCTATATTTAATGTGAATTTAAAATTTGTAATAAAAATCCTGCATTCCAAATGATGTATTGAGAACACTCACAAAACCAATATTATGGGTTCAATGAACATTCTCAGTCTAAACAAAAAATTCTAACCTGTTTTAAGTATATGAATTAAATTATAAGAACAGTTAGGAATTCTAAACAGCTAATTTATAATGTGAAGTGTTTTTTGACATACCTTATGATTAAAATTGTGTTCTTAGTATACATAAATAGCTACTGGAAAACAGTAATCACTAAAATACACTAAGCCCAAATTGATAATTTTTGTGTTAAGTCATTAAAATGTTTCTAGATGAAGTGATTGGACGTTTTATTATATTTTCTGTGATTTTATCTACAACTTTCGCTCAATTCGAAGGTAATATTTGGTTTTTTTTTCTATGCATCGATTGACTACGTTCATAATTGAATTTTTTTAAAACTCAAAACCAAATTTTAATTAGGTGATGCATGCATTTATACTTCAACGGGAGAGCCAGGTGTGTGCGCTGAATTGGGTAGTTGTGCTTTTGCAACGGCTAAATTGAAGCTAGGAGAATCTCCGCAGGTTTGGAAAAAATTAATTATTGTTATTAATAAACTAAAATACATTGCTATTTTTTTTTCACCGATTAGAGCAATCAATCAAATTAACAACGTTACACAAAACTGATCCTGTAATTGGGTGCTCAATAAATAGTATTCGGCTTTATGCCTAGTCCAGTCAAGATTAAAAATCTCTGAATGAATTCTTCCATATATTCATTTATGAATATAGTTGTATCTGACATCGTGGATGTCTTCAATGTTATACTTCTTCTCCGCAAACCCCCTAACTGATCTTGAAAGCAGGCCGTAGAGAGAAGCCCATGCCCCTGTCTTCGCCTTTCTCGAAAGAGAAGTTGGGGGACTGACTTACAACAGTTCCTGAATACCAACTTCTTTAGGAGTGATTAATCAAAGAAATGTTTAATACCGCTGAAAACTAGTTTCATGCAATCAAAATAAAGATGATGGGATCATTGAATTTGTATTAATTCATTTCTCTAAATAATAAAGTTTTTTTTTGTATTGACTATAGATTAGAGGTAATTTTCATTTTTGTTTTCACAGATTTGTACTTATTCTGGGACTGTACCCGTTGTTTGCTGTGTCCCAGTATCAATGACTACTACTTTGAGTTCTACAGAACCACCATCTACAACAACTAATTCAATGTTAATAAATAGAGTTGGTAGCGATTGTCCTCCTTTACCAACTAAAGCCTTGAAAGTTACCAAGAACGGACAAAAAGCTTGGGATAGTAATGATCTTGAATCCTAATTAATGATAATTTTTTGAGCTTTCTATATTTGCCTATGTTATGTGTCAATATTTCATTTTTCTTCTTTTAGAGTGCATCGATTTAGCTGATACTATTTTTAGGTGTAAAAACAGTATTTTACTCGGTGGCCCGAGAGTCAGAGAAGAGTTATGTTCACACTTCAGTGAAAGTCTCATAGTCGGTGGCGTTGCAGCTGGTATCAATGAATTTCCTCATATGGTAATAATTATAGTATGCATATTACACAGCAGAAGTGTCTTGTCGCGAGTGTTTAACAGTAATGCAAGGAAATTTTATTTGCTCACAAATAATGACTATTACTTGCAGGCACTTTTAGGCTATGGAGATTTTGCCACTGTCACTTGGGAATGTGGTGGTACTCTCATTAGTAAAAGATGGGTATTGACAGCTGCGCACTGCTTGTTCAGTAGATCTGCTGGGTAATATAAATATTTTCCATATTTTATTTAGATACTAAAATATCCATAATTTCTTTTTGGTGCCTTTTTCTAAAAGCAAAACTATCGCTTTTAGAAAAAGGCTTGAAAAAAATTTGAAGTGTGTACAATGTTTTGATACTTCCATATTATATGAAATACTATGAAATTCAATTATCACTTATGTCAAATGTCACTAAAATTTTTACTTTCTTTGAAAAAAGAGAGGTTTAGCAACAACAAAACTTTTGTCGAGAAAAGCTCCATTATGAGTTCATATACTTCGGATACAGAGTGGACATAGTTAAAAAAGATTCCTCAAATTTTTAGCACTGATGTAAAATTTGTCCGGCTTGGTGCACCTGATGTAAATAGTCGTCTTGATAGAAGCAAAACATACAATGTTCTAAGAACGGTAGAACACCCTGAACGTATTCCTCCTCAATTATATAATGACGTCGGCCTCTTGGAACTGGATAGAGAGTAAGTCATTTTCAATTATTTTAAATAAAACTTATTTTTTTATTTTTCTGTATCAGCACTAAGCTTCATGAGAAACAATTTACTTGGAGCTAAAAAAAATCACTGTGATTATTATTATGACAAAGTTATTAACAACTTTACCCACCAAAATAAATATATTGAAATTGAATTCATGGTGATGTAGATGTAAAAATATTTTTTTTAATTTATAATATTACTATATTTCTAACCTTCAGTAAAAATAACTCAAATAAACCTTCATAAGATAGTTAAATTGAAATATTAAACAAAAGATGACAATAACAATACACCAACAAAATGAAAACAATGTCATCTTGTATATAATCACCAGTCTTTGTAAATATCGAAATGGGTATCTGCATCTTTATCGTGCATAATATGTATGTTAAGGTGCTTTTTATTTTGTAGTGTGTCATATGGGGCATCTGTCATACCAGCCTGTCTTCATGTTGGTTCAGTAAACACCGACAGAGCTGTTGTAACTGGATGGGGAGTCAATGCACCTCTAGGAATGCAAAGTAACAGACTTCTTAAGGTTTGTGCCTTAAATAAAAATAGCATGAGATGACATCTCGACTTTGAGAACTTACACTTTTACATTTTGAATATATTTACCTCACATTCATATGTAAATTTGTAAACTTAAACCTTTGTATCTCTACAATCGGAGACATCTAACATGATATTCTAAAAATCCAATCAAAAAATAATTCTTAAATTATTATCACATTTTTAGGTAACCCTTGAAAAGTTTTCTCATCAAGAATGCTCATCGGCTCATCCTCCAAGCCCTGTAAGGTCTTCGAAAGGAGTGGAAAATGCTACCCAAATATGTTATGGAAGTCGAAATGAACTGAAAGACTCTTGTCAGGTACGCATTAAATTTAACAAAGAAGTTTGGATTACCTATGTTATGTAAGTATGTGATACCAGGGATTTTTTTGCATACAATGATTTTTTCATGGAAACTGTCAGCTGTCTGTACTTATCATAGATCCATTTTGATTGTATTGGGTACCGTAAAACTCATGGATTAATGTCATAATACAAAACTATACCAGGTCCATACACTTACTCTGACCAGAACAAGAGGTCAAATGCTTGATATATTTTTTTTTGTTTTGGGAAATTCTTTTATTTATAACACCAACAGAGGAGATTTTTACATCGCCGATTGTTTACATCAATACATTTGATGCAAAAGAAAAGTCGGTCAGTCGATGGGATACCTGAATTTTGTAAAAATTAGCTTGTAGTCAGCCAAAGAAATTTATGATGGGCATATTCTTTTTTCATACATTTTTAATTAATGACTAACTTGGTATAATTTTTTATGCACTTGGAGGAGTATAAAAATCTGCTTTAAATTTCACTGAAATGATATTGAATATAATAATTTTCAATTTTGAGTTTTGGCACCTTTTTTTCAAAAAAATCTTATCTGTGTGGGTCAATCAAAGTGTCCTCGCGGAGTGTATTAACCTCAACTCATAGAAGCTTCTTGTTTACCTAAAATCTAGAGGAATTATTTTGCTGCACACTTAAGTGCAAGACAGTTGTTTCAAAGACACTTTCGACTGTGAGAAAAAAAAATTACAAACGTCACTGGATACTGCCATATAAAATTAAGTGATGGCAAAGTAGTGGTGGGTAAGTAAGATAAAACAGTAAAAGTCCGTTAATTCGAACAACGATAATTCGTAATTCGAAATTTTCATAATTTGCTTGTCCCAATATTGACTTTTCATAGTAAAATGTACCATTAATTCGAAATATCGCTTAATGCGTCATTCGTAATGTTTTTCGTCAAAATGTACATACGATTTCTTGTAATTCGAAATTTTGAGAGTTTGGACAATTCGAAATTTTGACAATTTCGTGAGTTTGTTAGGTTAAAAGTTAGTCGACACATTGTTTTCAAGAGTAAAGCTTATGTTAACCATTACAAGTATTTACCTAAACGTCATTCTATTTTACGCGCGAATACCTAAAATATAAGTGACTGAAAATCAATAATGTTAAGTGTTTTTATTCATATGAAATGCCTGTCCATAAAAAAATCGAAAAAATGGCCGCGATGTTCCAAGCCGTCGACAATTGCCGCGAAAATTCATTTTTTTTAGTGATCGCGTAATTCGTATTTCGATTTTTTTGGTCTATAAAATCGAAAAAAATGCCGCGATGTTCCATGCCGTCTACAATTGCCGCGAAAATTCATTTTTTATTGATCGCGTTAATCGTAATTAGATTTTTATGATCCATAAAAATTGAAAAAATGCCCGCGATGTTCCAAGCCGTCGACAATTGCCACGATAATTCAATTTTTCATACTGATCCCGTAATTCGTAATTCGAATTTTTTTGGGAAATCCGGTCCCTTGAATTTCGAATTAACGGACTTTTACTGTATTGTATACATATTCAAATTTTAAAGCTGATGATTTCATTGATGGTTTTAGGGTGACTCCGGAGGCCCACTTCAAGTCTTGAACAAAAATGTTTTCTGTACATACACAGTTATAGGCATTGTATCAGTAGGAAAAGGCTGTGCCATTAAAGGGATACCCGGAATTTATACAAGAGTGGCTGCCTATATTCCCTGGATAGAGAGCGTTGTTTGGCCATAGAACACAATATATTTATGTTTTTTAGGTATATTTGAAATTATTATAAGCCAATCTAATTCTTTTTTTTGTGAATACAATCTATTTTCATCCCAAGAGCACTAATGCACTTTAAAGTCACAGTAATTGTATGTGTACTATTTTTAAATAAAATTAGTTTTCATTTTCAAATTAAAAAAAAAAGAATTTGCTTAGTAGTTTTCTTTCAGTGGCCTTCAGTGACTGTTGACAAAATAAACAAAATACTAACCGAATGATATTTTACTTCTTCTTTCCCCAATCACACTGAAAATTGAGTAATTATTGTATCTGATGTTTATTATTTTACACCTCAACATTCTGTAATTTTTTAATATAATACAACTGTTTTTATTTTCTTTTAGTATGCAGTTTTGGAAAATGTTATGGTTGGCTCAAAAATTATACTCATTAGTAATTATTTCTTATACAAGTTCAATATACTCAAGACGATAGGGAAAAGTATTATAATTATGTTTCAATAAAAGAGATGATCATGAAATAAAAATGTTTTTTTTTCCTGTTGAAATCAATTGAGGACTATAATTTTTGGTAGTGTGTCTTTCTTTATGATGTCAGTTTATAAAAAATAATGTAACACAAAAGCAGAAATGCAAAAGTTCTAGAATCCTCTATGAATAAGAGATTGAATACACGTGTTGGTTAAGATTTGACAGCCCACTTTGCCCGCTAAATCTTCATACACAATCATTGGTTCACCTCACTAAGACGCTATGCTCAAACAGACATCGCGACCTGCATACAGTTTCATGTGTGGCTGGGAGTCTAGCAGGCGTAGCGTAGGTACGTCCTCTCCAATATATGTACATACTACATATGTACATGCGTATGCCGTATTCGAGATTCTGCCGCTTACTTACGCCGTTAAATGAACTTGAAATATTCAGTCATGTTCTATATTTCCTAATGTAAATATAATATGAAAAATCATATTCATGTTCTATAGTATGTTGCACACCTAGCACACCCGAATATATGCCCCTGATTAATAGAAGAGCTCAAATTGAGTTCACCTGTACTCATTCCTTGGTTAAAGTATATTAATTTGGACAATACAATTATTGTGCGAAATCGCTTGTAAAAAAATCAAATATTGCTTACAGCTAGAGTTTCCAATCCTGGGCCAAAATTTTGATTCTGGGTTTTCGGAATTGCAATAAGTTGATCCCAGGATCCTTGGACTGGTCACGGAATTTTGGATATGTTGTCAATGAAATATCGACCATCTCATATTTATAATATATTAGCCACCTCAACTTATCATTAAAAATAGTTTATGTTAAAAATGAATAGGTAATTAATACAATTTATATTGATATGTTTTATTATTAAGTAAATGTAATTTTAAACTTGGATTTTTAAGGAAAATATTATAATGAAACAGCTTTATTTTAAACAAGGTAATATTTATTTCTTATGGCATCAAAAAAAAGTGTCAAGAATTTTATTCATTTTTTTTAAACATTTTACAAGTCAACCAGCATTAAAAACCCCTAAAGTTGGGGTTGATTGCCGAAACCATAGCAATACGAATGGAAAAAAGAAATTGGATCTATTATTTAAATCACTATTTTCAAGTGTATTTTTATAAATCACACCATACAATACAGACAAGAAATATCAAAATCAATGTACCTACTATTGTTGTTTTATTTAAAAATACATTTTTTCTATATTTGCAAGGATAATAATATTTTTGAACATTGTTCTGTTCTTTTCTATATAACTTTCGATGGCTTCCAAAAGACTGATCCTCATACGATGATTTAATTGTTGACATGATTCTAATTCATTCATTTGAAAACATCTATGGCCAAACGATACTCTCAATCCAGGGAACGTAGGCAGCAACCCTTGTGTAAATTCCTGGGACACCAGGATTCGCACAACCTTTTCCCGTTGATACGATTCCAATTATGGTATATGTGCAAAATACATTTTTATTTTGTACTTGCATTGGACCGCCAGAGTCACCCTAAAAAAATATAGTTAGTAAATTAGTCAGATTTATCTCATCTACAGGGTTAATTTAATCTAATAGCGTTTACTAATAATTTTTAATAGTGATGCATTTCAGAGAAAATTTGAGCCAGAGCTACTTAAACTTGTGAGGCCAAAGGTGGTTGCCCCCATTAATATGAATATGAATAATGAAACTTTTAACTATGAAAAAATATGAATGGGAGGGAGGAAGCTGGTGGGATAATTTGTTTACATTACCTGACACGAATCCTTTATTTCCGTTTGGCTGCCATAGCAAATCTGTGTTTCATTGACGATGCCTTGTGATGCTTGAGAAGATGGAGGATGAGCTGCAGAGCAGGCACTGTGTGAAAATTCCTCTAATGTGACCTGAATAGAAAATCAAATTTATAGTACATCTATATGAATGTCTCAAACCACAAAAACATGCATACTGTCATCATACCATTTTCAAGAGAACTGTTTGAACATTAATCTATAACCTCTCATATTGCAGGACTGTAGCAAGGTATTCTGGCGCCTAGGAGTACATTTTGCGCTTCATGGCATCATTTTGGCACCCCCCATGCTCTACCAGCACCTCGGTGCCCAGGGAAGTCGCCCGATTCGCCAGCCCCTAGCTACGGCCCTGTCATATTGTGTTACACAATAAACTGATCTAGTTTTTTGACATTGGATATAATCATCGCCTTAATTTTAAGATTTTTAAGTCAGTTAACACTAAGTGTTCAAGAGACAGTTAAAACTTAAAATTGAATATTTCAACTTACAAAAAAAAAAACTAGATTTTTTTTGTGGGAGATTGGAGAAGGAGATTTTGTAGGATGTTAGAATAAAGCCGACGGTATGTTATGTTAAAAAAAATAATATAAATAATTCAGTGTACTGTTATTCTTTTAAGACTTCAAATTGTTATTTTCCCCATTTTTTTGGGAAACTGAGCCTTACTTTCTCTTGATGATAAATATTTTTTTCACAAATTGTTTTCTTTCTCAAAAACCAATTCTACCTAAATTTGAGAATTTGTAGCATTTTGACAACATTATGTTGAAAGTGGTAATGTTGTGATACATTTTGGTTGAGATAATATTTATAATTTGTCAACCTCGAGATTTTGATTTTCACCCATTCGCAGTCATCCAATAAGATCATGAAAATGGTGCGAAGTGAGAGCTACATATTTGGCATTTCTTAACCCTATCCTTTTATACTTACGCCATCTGGAAAGAGGAATCGTGTAGCAGATTTTAAAATGTTGCAATGCAAAGTTAGGAGTTCATATGCTTTACACTGGGAGTGTGCAATATTTAAAAAAATATTTTACCTTTTGAAGAACATTACTCTGCTTTCCTCTCGACTTAGTAACGCCCCATCCGGTAATTACTGCTCTTTGAGTATTTGCCGATCCCATATGAAGACATGCTGGGATGACAGATGGCCCAAACGTTGCACTGAAAAATAAATGACCAAAAGTTTTTCATCGGGAAATTGAAATTAAATTATTATGTTTTCAATTTAAACCATTCTCATTTCAAAACCATTAAAACTTTGTCTCTTTCTCTCTATATCTCAGAAAACATCAATCAAAATAATTATATTATTATACATACATAGCTTTTATGGTAAACATATCCTTGAGAAATATTTATCAATCTCCTGAGCTGTTACAAAAGTGTACAACACATGTCCCAAAGTTAATCTCTTTGGCAGTATGTCTTTTCAACCATTAATGAAAAACTCAGGTTGTATAGCTGGTAGGGCCTTAAAGTAGTTCCACAGCTATTCATTTTTGACATTTGAAATGTTGGCAGTTGTTATACTTACGCTCTGTCGAGTTGCAACAGTGCAATATCATTGTATTTCTGAGGAGGGGTTGTAGGATTAGGATCAGGAACATGTCCTGGGTGTTCAACAATTTGTGTGATCGTGAACAGCTTTGTACTGTCAATACGAGCACCCACCTCTGGTGATCCAAGCCGCACAAAGTTCACATTAGATCTGTAATTACAGCAAAAAAAGAAAACACATAAATGGAGTTCACGCAGTCCTCGACTAACTACCGAGATACGATGCTGACCACTGCACCACGCACCGGGCAAAGACATTCTATATATTTATTAATGTTAAATATTTAGTTATTTACTAACAAAAAAACGACATTTACCTTCTGAATTTTATTTATTTACATACACTGAAATTCCTATAAACCCTTTTTTAACACATTTAGGCTGCATACTATCTTTTAAGTTCACGGTGGATAACAATTAGAAATTACATAAATTATTTTATATATTTGTTGATGTTTTAACATGCATTTATTTATATAAACTGTTGTAGACAGGGTACACAATACATCTTCTTTTCTGCTCTACCATCCTTATCGTATATGCCGGGGGTTACGAACCCCGTGCCTGCGGGCGCCGTGGCGCCCGTTAACCGATATGTGTGCCATTCGACTAAAAATCTATATCGCCACCAAAAATGAATATTTCGATGAACTAACTGACTCTTGCTGGCTGGTGGATTTGGGTTTTCTCACAGACATAATCGAAAAATTGAATTCTTTAAACTTGGAGTTGCAGGGAAAAGACAAACATGATAGGCTCACATCTGCAGATGAAGTCTCTCTTGCATTTCCCTAACATGAAATGGCAGGTAACACTGAATTCAGCGTGTCTATTTATTAAGCACCTTGAAGGTGGAAGGTGGTGTATTGCTTCAAGAACAGTTTGAAAAGAGATTTCAGCAGTTTACTATCATCGAGCTAATGGTCTCCATTTTTATCAATCCTTTTACTTGCCAAATGAATATAATGGAAATAGCTGCATATATTGCAGAGCTTGTTCAAGTAAAGGCAGAAGAACTGGAGGCAGAAGAACTGGACGGAAACGATTACGATTAAATCATTTTTTGGTTTCACATACCTTTGTGAATCATTATTTTCAACAATGAACTTAATAAAATCAAAATATATGTAGATCTCGACTCACCGATCAACTTCTTTATGATTGCTTGTTAACAGGAACGTCATCATACTCCCCTAATTATAAAGCACTGGTCAATAAAATGTAATACCAAAGATCACACTGACTTATATTTATTTCATATAATAGAATATAAACAATAATTTAAAAAATATTTTTTTTTGTATTATTTATTACCAATTTTACACATATTTTGCTTTGAAAAAATATGTGGTGCCCGCCGCCTTACCGATATTTTAAAATGTGCTCTAAGGTACAAAAAGGTTGGTAACCCCTGGTATATGCCATATGGTAATAATAAGTTATTAAATTTGACTCATTGATTTTATGTATTTCTCGAAATGAAAGTTAATCTGGGTTTTTACTAAGTTGTTTCTATCAAGTTAATTTATTTAAAATTACATTAACGCTTTGTAACGGCTAAAGAATGAGTGATAGATTAATATTAGTTTTATCAATAAGAATGTCTTTGGATTGATGATACCTATTAATTTTCTAATTGTTTGCATTTATAAAAAAAATAACAACTCGACACTGAATTTAAATTTATGTTACGCGATTCTTTTATGACGTGATTTGCAAATTTCAAATCTGTTTTTTTATTATTAAATGATCTTATACATATGTTCTTTAGCTCGAATCGATATACTCCTGCCTGGCTGTCCGATGTATATCGATTTGCAAGTACCGCAGGACATATTAATAGCTATCAACCAATGTATAAAATAATTTTGTAGAACTAAAATAGATTGTGGTTTTTTTCACCGTGTTATAATGGAGTCCTACCAAGTAAATGCATATTCAATCAATACCTATTTGATAGATTAAAGATGATAATAAGATGTAAATCTATTTAGTTATTTAAAGTTTCATTCAAATATTAATAACTATTATAGGCATATGTGGTAGAACAACAATAATCATTCAATATGTTGGTTTCGTGATATTTCCCATGTCCTTATATTTTGTATGATGCATAGAGGTTTGCGTCAAAAATACGGCACAAGTCTAATTTTTCAACCTTCTGAAATTCGACAGGTCAACAGAATTTACATTTAAGGCAGCCATGAACTCTTCTCTATTTCTCTTTTAATTTAATAATATGAATATTGACACCGCCCTATATGGTAGGTCATCAGAACTCTCTCCAACGATCTATTTTTCACCTCAGTCTATGAGTTTAAGTCGATATCAGGAAATAAATTCATTCTAATAATACTCTATATTGAAATCTATAGCGATTCAATATAGAGTAATTTCAAATTTGTAAAAGAGACATTTATGCGGACGTCTCGCTCTAAATGTATCTTGACTCTTTCACGCCCTGAGTGCATGAGAGTGCATGGTATTTCATGAAAAGTTCGATGGGCCATAAATAATGGCTTATCGGACGCACGTGTTAACGATTTTTTTGTAACGGTTTGCTACCTAATGGAACCGCTTTCTTTCATACAGTCGCAGTGAGATATTGGAGTGCATTGAGAACTGTATGCCCTGGAAGTAGCCTCCAAGCTCCTAATCCTCTCCCTAAGGATAAAGTCTAGTAAATTACTAATATCGCCTTTGCAATTATAATAGTCGTGTATTATGTAGTGTAGAACGTAACGTGTATTGTTAATCTATCTTTGTTAAATCCGTGTGTAAAGTCCGTGTAAACTATAAATAATTAAATAATGGGTGCTATGCGCACCCACATAACGCTTTGAGATCGTCTTTTTTTACTCGATTTACGAGGGAGCCGAATCCAGGTAATTCTCAATATATACATATATATTACAGATAACGCATAAAATATGCAGAAATATGCTTTCGAATTTAATTTGGTTTACCTGGCAGATCTGCTATAAAGGCAATGAGCTGCAGTCATTACCCATCTGTTGCTTATAAGTGTACCACCGCATTCCCACAATGCTGTCTCCAAGTCTCCGTATCCTAATAGTGCCTGTAAGAGAGAATATATCAAGATTTTACATGCTGTAGATAAAATAAGTCTATTAGTTTATATAGTAAAAGGAGAACAGGTAATCGAAAAATAGTATAAGTTTACTTGAATCTAGATCTCTTAACTCTAAATCTAGGTCAGGAAAACAATCAATTCTTCAAAGTACTTACCATATGTGGAAATTCATTGATTTCAGCGTCTTTACCGCCAACAACAAGACTCTCTACCAAATGAGAACATAACTCCTGTCGTTCTCTTTGACCGCCTAGCAAAATACTTTTCTTACATTTAAAGATTGTGTTCGCCAAATCGATGCAGTCTGTAAAAATACGTTTTGTAACAGTTGTATTGTGAATTCATTAAAAATTTGTATACAAAATAAAACATTGATACTTTATCGATTTATGAATTTCTACTCAAATGTCTATGTTTTTCTCATCCCTTTTCAACCAACCATTCGGGTATAAGAGATTAACTTTCAACCAGTGCTCCATTTAAACTGTTACTTTTCTTTACAATAAATTTTCTTTACGCCATCTATGCGATAATGCAAATGTATTTTTTTTTAAATTGACCACTCTTAAGAAAATATAGGTTTTTTTGCTGGTTTACTACATATATTACAGTGGTTCTCACGTAAAATTTGGCTGTGGCCGCATTAGGAACATTAGCGGACATATGAAAATGTCTGGTGGCCGCACCAAATTTCTTTTTTTGTCAAAAATACCTAAACATGTATGTATTTGAGTTTTTGCGAACTGACAATTCTTGATGCACAATAAATCCAAAATATTACATTTTTAGTGTCATTGTTGACAAATTAAAATGTAAAAACACATTTTTATCAAAATAAACTATCAAGATGTTGGTGGCCGCAGCAAAATACTCTGGTGGCCGCAAATGATAACCACTGCTATATTATTAATAAACAAATAATAATTATTTTCATCATGTAAATTGTAAAGCAACACAGGAAATATTTTTCGACATTACAATGTTTCTAAAAATATTAAAATTATGGCGCGAATTTCTTGGCTAGTCCTACTCACCCTTTGAATTTTCAGTATGAAAAGAGAAGTCATAGTTTAATTATTATGCATTGCTCACTGACACTCAAAGACAAGTTAACATTATCTTACAATCCCACGCTTTTTGGCCAGTCTTGGAGACCCTAAGAGCTTTATCTGGTAGCGGTGGACAGCCGGATTCTGAAGCAGGCAGCGTACTTCTCGGAGTAGTTGTGGTTGTGGTTGTGGTTGTAGTTGTGGTTGTAGTTGTCGCTGCTGGGCCATTTTGAGAACAGCACACAATTGCAACACTACCACTGAATGAGCAAATCTGAAAGATACATTAGCGTTATTATTCAAGATCAGTTATGTATAGATAAGATTAAAGCACGTCCCTCTGGATATTTGTAGAACAAAATTATGATATATTTTACCTGGGGTCGTATACCTCTTCTCAAGTCAGCTATGGCTGATTGACAACTGCCTATTTTAGAGCAGGTTCCAATGGTTCCACTTCGTTGAGAATTGCAGCTATCACCTTAAGAATATCAAAATGAATGTTTGTATAAATTTTATTTAACAATATGTCTCAGCGTCACAAAAATAGTAGCCTTTTCCTCGCCCTTAAAGCGCAAAAAACTTTCGATATAACAATATCGAATAAAAATAAATATTAAGCGCCAATTTCAATTGTTTGGTTTCCAAATTTGAATCGTTTGAATTATAACGATTGAAAAGATAATGATCAAGAAATGTGTATTCAACAATATAATTTCCTAAAAATAATTCAGGATTTCGACTGAAGATGCTCAATGAAATTTCAATATCAAATTTAAATCGTTTTTAAATTTTTATTTTTCCATGAGTTTTATCGCTAACGATTTGAGATTCGCCTTTCGACATCTTGAAGCGCTTCAAGTGCACGAATAAACGAATGAATTTCAGTTCGAAGATACCGTAAGGCGAAAACCGGGTCGATAGCGACAAAACTCAAGCAGAAGTACAAAATTCAAACGATTCAAATTGTATAATGAAATTCCAACAAGCACCTTTAGTCGAAATCGAATATTATAAATTGGCATATTAAATTTAAGCTTTCACTGTATTTTAAGGCTGTTTATTTGTAAATTAGTGAACCTGACTTACAATGCTTTTTGTGCTAAATTACATATTAGTGAGATGGTGATTATATTTTATTGAAATCACCGATAGTTTAAGTTACAATTATTTGAGGACGTTTAAATAACAGTAACAATCGCCAAAAATAAAGGCTGGAAATTAATAAAAACGACAAAATTAAAACATTGTTTTGAAACCGCCATTTTGATTAACTAATTATTTTCTGAAGCGCGTGGTATAAAAATATACGATTTAAAAAGTCATGATGAAATTAGTCATGACATATTTATGTATGTACTTATTAACTATAAGCATATCAGAAAACTTTAGTAAATTATTAATAATTTTCCGCAACTAGTCGAAAAACCGTTGCGGCGTATATTGTGCCACTATTTTTGCAATATGTTATTAGTGTTATAATTTATAATGTACCAATCGTCAATCCTTCTCCGAATTTCACATGACCGTGTAATTATTTATCCTTTTCTTATCTTAAACAATCTTAAGCTTTGTTAGCATTTTATTAAATTATGGGCTTAGGAGTGTATCATACAAAAGTTATGAAGTTCATCATTTTCAAACATCTCATTGTACCTAGCTATGAGCACGGCTTTTCTACGAGGTCGCCAAATTCAAAAATATTCACTACGATACATTTTCGTCGGTTTATTTAATTACTTTATTAAAAATGCCCTTTTCAATTGCATCGGGGTCGCGGGTCACATGGCTTTTATAACAAGGGTTCGCCATTTGAATTCGCATTTTTGTTTACCGTTTAAGATCAAATCCTGGAATAGAACGAATAAAATGATAATGGACCAATTCAATTTTGGACCTTTATGAAAATGTCTGCTTTTTTAGTGGAGTTTCAATATGTCGCTTCTATTTGGAATCCTATCAATTAATTACAACAGATTTTTAGCGCAATAACAACCATTTCGAGTAATGATATGGCTGCAGATTAATTACCATAACAATTATTGTTAATGAACTTGTCAAGTGTTACAGTAAATTATTTATGTTAACACTAACAAGTTTTTTTTATGATATTGCCGAATCATTAATGTCACGAACGAGGTAGCATTTGGAAAAAACCTGTTTGAAAAATACAATGACGTACCATAGTTAATAAATGAAGAATATTCATTATATTCCAGTTATTACTCAAATCAAGTATACAGAATATTAGTGTTAATCGCTTGAATATTTTTTTTTTATTAATTTATTCTCAAGATTCATATGACCTGTCGTAGAACGTCGCTATGATATCTTTAAGACACGACAATGAAAATATCTTCTTGTAAGTAATGCAAAAAATAGACGGGCAAAACATCTACGGTCAGGGCGTCTATTGCTTTCAAATCAATTAAAGATACCAAGTCATACCACTTAAAGAATAATTAAGATTATCACTAACTTATTTTATAAGTCCATTCTTTAAGATTTACTTCCTGGTTTTCCAGTGGATGCGTAAGCAAAAGGGGATGGCTTCACAACAATATCGAACAAAAATGATCTTTTTCGCTCTGCATTGAACAAGAAAGGTGGCTTCCAAGTAATAAAAATAATAAGTGCTAAAGGAATGAAAAACGATTTTATTATTATGTCTGACATGCAATAATATTCGAACACTATTGAAAAAATAATTGCGTTATCTATTTCCCAATTTACTATCACACCTTCTCGAATTCTTTATACCGCCCCTGGGTTCTAAATTCTAACAGTACGTTTTACTTTAATAATAGATTGATATTGCTATGTAGTCAAGGTTTTGTAAAAATCTTACAATATATTATTTACAGTGATTCGTGCAACACTGCTTTAAAGCAAAGCGGCTATATACACAATTGCGTTGTCATGATCATCATAAACTGATTTTGACTGGTTGAAGCTATTTTTGGTTTTATTTAAATTTGTGTAATTTCGCTATTCATTCCATGTAAATAATTTAGAATAAATATGTCGAAGGAAAAAAGAATAGTTCATCGAGTAGCGTATTCAATCAATTTTATTCGAAATTGATATGTATGTATATCCCTTATCTTACTGCTGCGAAAAGTTCAAAGATCGCACAAGTCAAGAGAACAAGAGTAAAAAAAGCAAAATATCCATTCTTAGAACAAAAATATAAGTGAAATTACAGTGGCGTATGTATTGAATTTATAACACAACTAGTATTGCTACCCGGCGTCGCTCGGACTAAGCGACCAATAATTATTCAATGTTATATCATTCGACATAATTATATCTCAAAACCTAACATCCAAAATAGAGTTAAAATAAAATCACAAACTTTATTTAATTTGATGACAGCCACATTCTCGCCCATTAAAATGTCCAAATTCAAGGAAAAAATCTAATTTTTGTCAAAGAAATGTCAAATAATACCTTCACGTAAATAATAAACATTATTATATTAATAAAAGCCGGGAAAAAGTTGGTAGAAGACTAATTTATTACATTTTGACTAAATGTCTTCGCCGATAAAAATTCAAACATATTTTCTTTCATATTCGTTTTTATGGTAACTTGCAACAACAATGCAAAAAGGAATTACATACATACATACATACGCCGTTTCGGTTTTATATATAAGATTAGGCTTCATATTATTGAGGCATCGTGGAGTATAGTGATGAAAAGAGCAGGCTACATTAAAAATTGCATTTACAGTTCTTCATTACGCAAATATTTACTAGATAATAGCGTTAGGCTTATTCCGAAATGTCTCATAGATTCTAAACGCTCCGAAACTAATGTTTGTATTAGGGGTGTGGAGTCGGAGTCGTGAAAAACTTTTGAAAAGTTTCAACTTTATTTATGTATATAACGTGTAAAATTTAGCTACTGGCCAGATTGGTTGGTTGAAGTTTATTCCCACTTAGTAAAAACCAAGATAGCTTTCACTTCAATAATACGTCGAATCAATTTGTCACATTCAATAACTTAGTATTACCATATAAAATTAAGATGGTGGAACAGAGAAGAAGATGTATTTTGTATCTTATTTAAATGTTATATATATGTAATCTAATGCACGCTTAAAACATAGCTCTGACGAGGGCGTAAGCCGAAATAGCTATCAACAGATATATTAAATAATTTCTGTAGAATTAAAATACATTGTTATTTTTCTCAGCGTATGGTGGGTTGATATTTAATTAATTACACAAACATAGGAAAGGTAGGAAAAAACGTGACAATATTAAACTATTTTTAGTCGTGTATTTGGTCAATGTTGGAGACGGAGTTGTGTTTTTGGTCAAAGCTGGAGTTGGAGTCTGAGTCGTGTTTTGTTTTAACGACTCCACAGCCCTGTATAAGGTATTAGAAATAAAATGAGTTTTCGATGCGAATCGGCTGAGAAAGGTACGGGTGACCCCAGATCCCGGATACGCCACTGTACCTCCATCATTTTAATTATCAACTTATTAGTTTGTATATTCGACGCACCTTATTATTTTTCTTGTTTTTCTAGTGAACTGAACAAACTATATTTGATTCATGGATTGGAATAAAGAACAATACACCAGAACCTCACTCGTGCTATAACTCAGTAGATAAATGCACATAATTATAAAGTATTACTATAAAACGAGTATTATTCGTGTACATTACCTTCCTCTTGTGCTAGTACTGAAGATATCACCAAAATGAGAAAGAACAAAGATTTTTCTCTTGTTTTCGACATTTTACTGGGTTCAATCGACTGTTTTAACTATATCTTTATTAACTATCACAGACTCGTTATGAATTAACAGACGCCACTTTAAAACAAGTTTCAGCGGCGACAACTCGGAGGTAAACAAATAAATATAAGAAGCATCCAATGAGACTCGTCTCTCGGACGTCCGCGTGCTATCGCAATTCAGAAACTAATGACCATTGAATGTTAACTTAAGGAAAACAATAATATACATATGTATGTTATTAGATTTGGTAATACCCAACCACATATCTTTATTGTAATATATAACTAACACGGTTATTTGAATATTTGAATTTTTTGACGATTAAGTACTTTGTGTAAATTAATTTTCAACGATTATATTAATATTGGGCTCGTTATTAAAGTCATTCGGCTTAAGATATGTCCGCTCTAAACTTGAAACATAATTATAACATTTTTTTTGAATCGTTTAAATGTTGTACTTTTCCGTGAGTTTTGTCGCCAACGACCCGGGTTCGCCTTTCCGAATCTTCGGGCAGTTCAAGTGCACAAATGAATTTGAACTTGAGCTGACGATGAGCTTGAACTGATTACTGACCACGAACAAACGATTCCAATTTGATATTTAAATTCCATCACGTGAAATCCTAAATCTTAATTATGACACTCGGTCTCGCACTGATATTATATTTGGTATTACAAATAATAGCGGCCAAGACCTAAGATGATTTCGAGGGAAAAATAGTCACAAGCGACCACGGTCAAGACTTCAATTTGTAAGTGATTAGTGACAGGTGATCTTGCCGGGAAGTTGAGCCCTTGACCGCACAGACGTGTAGGTCAAGGTTCATTGAGTACTCGGCTGGAGGAGCGACCATATTCTTACCGCTAGAATATAATAACAAGCAAAAAATAATTATGATGTATGAAACTAGTGAGCGAATTGTTCCAAATATCGATAGCTTAACCACTTCCCGGGCACGCCCGAGTATACTCGGGTATTGAAAGTCGTCAAAAACGGACATCACGAGATAACTCGGGCAAACTTCATACGAAAATTACGAATTTGATCTAGTCCAAGCAAGGGCTGGACACAGACTAACAGATAAAAAAATATGTTAAAAATTTGTGTGTATTTTGCATTTTCAAATGTGTGCATATGTGCATATGTTAAATCAATTGGACCGGCAAGTGGTTAAAGAGTAAATTTGCAATCTCCGTTTTTGTCAATTGTACAGGAGAGGGTAAAAACTGATTATTTTAGTATTTTCAAACCGATCTGGAAAATTTCAAATAGTACTTTCAAACGATCTTTTTGTACCGCCGCTGACAAACAACGACTGAATGACAGGTGACAATAAAAAATGGCGGGGTTGGATAATTAGCAGAATAGGTTTTAAAACGACAATGGAGTTATCAAATTTGCCTATAACGTTTTTACGATGCACTCAAATTTTGGTTATAAAAAATTTACGGGACCTCACTCCCTTCCATTTAATTTTTTTAATCTAACTAGCCCCTCCCCGAGCAAACCTCCACATACGGGACTTGTAGCAGTATTTTATATTCACTTTTGCATAAATATGTCGAAACAACAATCAGACAATGAATTAATTTTATGATATAGAAATAACACGTTTTGACTGCAAAAAAAAAACTCATCTCGGCCAAAACATCGTACGTGGAGCCTCTTATAGTTGAACGCTGCCTGAAGTGTCAATAGCAATATTCAATTACAGATTTAACAACAAAATAATAAATATATTCGTGATTTTAAATAAAAATAAATGGACAGTCTCTCTGCATATACTTGCTCAGTTTGCATAACCTTAATATAGATACGGGGATTGAAAATCATCTTCTTTATTCGGGTTGAAAATCTTAGTGGCTGGCTTGATATATGAGTGACAAAACTCATGGAAAAATAAAAAAATTAAACGATTTAAAATTGAATATTGAAATTCCACCTTCAGTCGAAATCCTTAGTCATTTATAGGAAATTGTATTGTTGAATACACATGTCTCGATCGTTATCTTTAATAACAGACCGTCAACATTTCATTTGACAGCAACTGGCCGCTTACGACTTCAAGTGTGACCATACCTGTTAAGCAAGCATTTATAATTATTATTACCATAACAAGGAAAAGATTTTTTGAAAATAGAATGTTTCAATGAAATCTCAATATGCGATGCAATAAAGTAATATAATTGAATAGCAAAAAAAACGTATAGCCTTCAAAGACAACAAAACTTATAGGACTGGTTTCATAAGATCAAACGATGTTTACAAATCAAGTAAGCCTGTACTGTTAGAATATTCTTCTTCTATTTTGTTTGACCATATTTACTCGCTATGTGGAGCATATGACTACCACGCGGCGCCTACACGATTTATATGAATAGTACCCAGCGGTCGTCCATGATGCCGGAATCCGGTTGGAAGGAGAGACAGACGGGGTATCCGCAGCACGTTACCTATATCAGTGTTCTCCAACCTTTTTGCACCTGCGGACCGGTAAAAAAAGGTAAATATTTTCGCGGACTGAAATAAAAATGGTTTTTATTTCATATTTTTTTAATAAAGAATTTCGACAGAAGGTGCTTGGTGGAATTTCAATATCAAATTTGAATCGTTTGAATTTTGTACTTTTCCGTGAGCTTTGTCGTTAGCGACCCAGGTTTCACCTTTAGGCATCTTCGGGCATTTCAAGTACACGGATGTACTTGAACTGACGCGTAGTAAACAGCGAGTGTATCTATGATGTACAAACATAAAATAAGATCACTAAGTTTAATTGTTATGAACGTAATTTATATGAGTTAGCGAAATTTTTTTATGTAAATGGGTTTCAATGAAATATTAATTATCGCGCAATTTGAAATTATTATCACAAATACTAATTACCTGCAAGGAAATGTCGATAAATAATGTTTAGGTTTTATCCGACCTATTATTATCGAATTGATTGATTTCAAGTGTTTGAGTTTATAATAAATGATTGTTATTTGGCATACTGCTTGCGGCCCGGCGAAATGTCCCTGCGGCCTAGCACCGGGCCGCAGACCACTGATGGGACCCCAAATCATTAAGTGGTTGAGTCGCGGTGATACTAATGCGCAAATATACAATAAAACTATTTCTTACATCTAGGAGGGAAAAAAATAAAAATATTCACAAGCCTATCTATTATTTATGTATAGCCATATTAAAAAAAAATGATGTACAGTTGTAGAAAAATCATAATAGTTTCATGATCAACTTTTTCCCAGTCGTGATTATAAAATAATTACAATTTCAAAAATAAACAATTCAGTAATTTCGGAAATCTATGTTAATTTGTTATTTAAAATAGATAATACAATTTCACTGTGCACATTAATATTCATTCAACGTTAATTAGGGACCGATTTCTACTTGTAAACCGTAAAAATAAAAAGCATTCCTTTTCGTTTACATTTATTTCATCAATTTCTTCAATCATCTTATTTCGATTTTTCTTTCTGTAATCGAGAACACGGTTCCTTACCGAAATGACGGTAATGAGGTGATTTCGTGGTTTTCTTGGAAGAATCACTTCAGGGCCGAAGCGAGGTGCTCTGGCGCCTAGGGCAAGTGGTGGATGTTGCGCCCTCCCTACCCAATCCACAAAAGTCAAAAAAAAAAATGTTTTTGGTAAAATTTCAGCAGCAAGTAGTCTTATCAAGTTTATTGAATGTGCAGCGCAGGGCTTGCATTTCTATTCATACGCATGATGACAGTTTGCACACCATTATATTTATATTAAGATACTAAATACATACTAAAAACGTAAAAACGATTGATGTAGAAATTGTAGAAGAATGACCAAAAACGAATTTATACAACGGAATTTCAACTACGATCGCGAATTTAATGTGGAACCGTTTCAAGGTCAAACGTGTGACATTTTAAAAAATGCGTTTATGTGTAATAATCAGGGCTGTGGAGCCGGAGTCGGAATCGTCGCGGCGTTCTGGCCGGAGTCGTAATCGGAGTCGTGGTTTTGGTAAATGCTGGAGTCGGAGTCGGACTTTTTTCCACAGCCCTGGTAATAATTATTAACCTCCGTGTCGATTCATGTGTTTACTAGAACAATATCGGCACGTGCCGGTGTCTGCGATTCTTCAACTGATTGATATTTTACTTCTTCTTTCCCCAATCACACTGAAAATTGAGTAATTATTATATCTGATGTTTTGTGTCTGCCACGTCATTTATCATTAAAAATAGTATAAAATAAATAATACATTTTTTTGTGATATTTTTTTATTAAGATTATGTAGATGTAATTTAATAGGGTGAAACAACTCTATTTTTGAACAAGGTAATATTTGTTTTTTATGGCATCAAAAAAAAAGTCAACCAGCATAAGCCCTTAAAGTGGGGCGTGATTGCCGAAACCATAGCAATACGAATGAAAAAAAAAACTTGAATCTATAATTTAAATCACTATTTTCAAGTGGATTTGTGTAAATCACACTATAAAATACAGACAAGAAATATCAAAATCAATCTATCTTTGTTGTTTTATATCAAAATATATATTTTCTATTTTTGCAAGGCTAATTAATGGTGTTGTTGAATATTGTTCTGTTCTTTTCAAGATAACTTCAATAAGATTGATCATCATATGATTTAATTATTAACATGATTCTTATTCATTCATGTGGAAACATAGCCGGATCCACGGGGGGGGCATGGGGGCCATGGCCCCCCCTGAGGAGGATTTATTCATTCAAAATATTATAACATTAATTTTCAAATGATTTTTATTTAAATACATATGTTGTAGTTCACTTTTTTTCACGACTCTTTAGTTAAACGACTACAGTTGCGGCAAAAGAAATCCGCGCACTCTTCCCAATTCCATTCATTTGCAAATATTTCCTCGAAATCTTTACCGATTTACATTTTTTTTTCTTCCGATTGAAGAAAACTAATAGCCAGCCATATTTTGAGGAACATTCGGGTGACACCATTCACCAACCTTAAGATGGCATGGCTGCTTACCGCGTCTTGTCCTCATGAGTTAAACTTGAAATCATCACAGTATATGACTCGTCTCCAATCGTCCAAAGTCCAATTTTTGTGCACCTTCGTCCATTCTTACCTCCATTTTTACATTTTTACTGTGGAAACTGTTTTTTTAGGCGCCGAGCGGGAAATCCATGTGCCACGATTCTATTACGGCTATTACAGACATTTTGCACCGATCATGTTAAATCACTAGTCGACTAAAGCTCAGCATGGAAAACTGTAGCAGTTTTGAAGCGTTTTTGAAAAACCATACTCCTTATATGTATGAAAGTCCCGGTCGGTTGCTAAGCGCTCTCTGCCGGTTCAAACATATCCCTCCAGAGCCCCAGTTTCAAGAAACCTTTTTAAAAAAATGCACACTATACTTTCTACACAGTCTACTCTAAGCGAACTTTTTCTACTTCGTAAGTTTTCCCCAGAAAACTAATTCAATTTGGGCTTTTATCGCGATTGCGTTTTTTTGCGGCTATCCATAATTTCGTCAGATGCTTTCGCGACTAGGTCTGGCTCAGTACTGTTGAAGCTTCCAAATCTTGATTGTTTTTCAAAATATGGTTATTGGTTTTTTCCAGGGCTGTGGAGTCGGAGTCGGAGTCGTCGCGGCGATTTGGCCGGAGTCGTACTCGGAGTCGGAATTTTTGAAAAGTTTGAACTTTTTATTTTTGCATTTTATATGTCAAATTTGGCTTTTGGTCTAATTTAGGTTTTGATAAAGTTGATATTTAATTGAATACACATAAATAGGAAAATTAGGGGAAAAAAGTGACGATATTGAACTTTTTTGGTCGGAGTCGGAGTCGTGTTTTTGGTCAATGTTGGAGTCGGAGTCGTGGTTTTAATAAATGCTGAAGTCGGAGTCGGACTTTTTTTCACCGACTCCACAGCCCTGATTAAGATGGTTGTATCAACACATCTTTTGATGTTGGTATTTATGTCCTAAAACCTAAAAGATCAAGGATTTAATGAACTTTCGATTCGTCGCGATATTATACACTTCAAGTATCAAGCGCCAAACGTTAGTATAGTTTTTAGGGTAACCGGACAAATCAGAACATGACAAATCAGAACATGACTTTTCAGAATATGACAATTCAGAACATGACTTTTCAGAACACGACTTTTCAGAACATGACATTTCAGAACAAGACTTTTCAGAACATGACAATTAAGAACAATCGGCCTACCTACGGACACCGTCCGAGCGCGCTCGCTTTATAATATTGGGTTTTCACATACATATTTGTCTATAAACAATTTACCAATTATGAATAGGGCTGCCACAACAAGAAAATAACTGTAATTATGAGATCGCCGAAACTAAAATAAATGTTTACTAACTATTGTAGTTAGTTCGCGTGCATATTAAAATTCATTCGTTGGGCTGGCACAAATATGTATATATATATATATGTATGTGGGATCTGGCGGTGGAGTCGGACAAAATAACGAAGGTTTTAGTTTTATAATACGTCTTTATTTATTAACAGGCTTAACACCGGATTATTCTGGCGGAAAAAATATCATAACAAAAAAATCTTAAGATTAAAATTAACATTTATATAATATTTTTACACGCTTCTCATATGTCGTATCGAGTTCGACTTGCACAGAATTTTTATATAGATAATAATAATAATAACAACATAGAAGAAAAGTATCATAAAAAAAATCTTAAGATTAAAATTTACATTTATATAATATTTTTACACGCTTCTCATATGTCGTATCGAGATCGACTTGCACAGAATTTTTATACACATAATAATAACAATAAAAATTATTATTATTATTATGTTGTTATTATTCCGTAGGTAGGCCGATTGTTCTGAATTGTCATGTTCTGAAATGTCATGTTCTGAAAAGTCATGTTCTGAATTGTCATGTTCTGAATTGTCATATTCTGAAAAGTCATGTTCTGATTTGTCATGGAACCAGTTTTTAGCTTGACGAACGCTGTCGAATCTTAATCGTGTAAATAATTAGAAAATTATCACTACAAATTGCTAATTTTCACGGGAGCAAAAAGAGTGTACAAATATGGCGTCAATTAGGACAACTTCGTTGCTTTACCACTTATTTTCATACATATGTATGTATATGTATTGGAGTTTTTATAGAAAATCCTCTTGGCAGTCTGTTCCATTTTTTTGTGAACCTACTATCCTCATATTTAACTCAGAATCACCAAAATTTTACTTAATCCTTTTGACTTGTTAATAATTTTTTGACTTGTTAATTATTTTAGTAAAAAAAAGTAGCCGTGCCACACAAAAAAATCGTGTAAAACCGTAAGCGCGTAATTATTTTTTAATGTATTATTTATGTATCATGTTTATTATATCAATTTGAATGCCCACCCGCTAGGACAATTTCTGGATCCGCCACTGGTGCTCAAAAATTTGAACACTCTGTTGATAGATAACATATAATAAATTTAATTGAATGACAAGTTGACATTATCTCATAATCCCACGCCTTTTCGCCAGTCTTGGTAGCATTAACAGTAGAGACTCCAATTACTCGACATCTCAACTACTCGAGTATCGAGTAGTAAATTTTTTAAATACTCGAGTAGTTTCAGATGTTCCAAAATATATATTATTAGCCCGATATAAAAAAATAAGCTTATTTTATTGAATCAATCCATTTATTTCAAGTTATGAAACATATATTCAAAAATAATGGAGAATTAAACGTCACCAATTTTTATATGGTTCGAAGTTTTGTTTTTTAATCCCGCAGTAGATAAAACTCTCTGTTGCTGTGGACGTCTGTTTAAAAGTTAACAAAGAATTAAATAATGCTATCTAGTATTTCTGTCCACTGTTTCAAAAAAATGGAAATAAAACTTCATTTATAAATTACGAAAGAGAAAGCGTATTTTCCGGAGTAGTTGTGGTTGTGGATGTAATTGTCGCTGCTGGGCCATTTTGAGAACAGCACACAATCATAACACTACCACTGAATGAGCAAATCTGAAAGATACATTAGCGTTATTATTCAAGATCAGTTATGTATAGATAAGATTAAAGCACGTTCCCCTGGATATTTGTAGAACAAAATTATGATATATTTTACCTGGGGTCGTATACCTCTTCTCAAGTCAGCTATGGCAGATTGACAACTGCCTATTTTAGAGCAGGTTCCAATGGTTCCACTTCGTTGAGAATTGCAGCTATCAATCACCTTAAGAATATCAAAATGAATGTTTGTATAAATGTTGTCGCTGCTAATATATATAAATAATTAAGAGTTTAATTAAGATAATATTATTTGATGAAGTTTTAGCAACAGTAACAATAACAAAAAATAAATGCAGGAAATTAATAAAAACGACAAAATTAAGACATTGTTTTGAGCCTATCATTTTGATTAACTAATTATGTTATGAGACGCGTGGTATTAAAATTGGCGATTTAAAAAAAATAGAAGTCATGACATGTGTACTTTATATAAATCATGTTTTTACAAACCTAGGTCATTTATTTTCTCCTGTATTCGTAAAAATATCTTAAGATAGTGTTATTAATCAAGAAACATACCCTCAATGTTATTTTAACGCGCTTTCACATGATATAAAATTGAATAGGTAGCAATGTTGTATACGTATTAACATTAAAAAAACAGCTTGCTGAGAGCACACCAGAAAACTTTAGTAAATTATTAATACTGTTCCGCCAACCGTTCGTAAAACCGCTGCGGCGTATATTGTATCATTATTTGTAAGTATTGTCAGTAAGTTAGGTATAAAAATATATTTTTTTGTTCTGCATTGGACAAAAAATGTAGTATTTGATAAACAAATTTTATTTTTTGTAATATTTTAGATAATTGTTTCCGCAATATTTTTACTTGTGTCCCGTGGCTCATTTTGAATTCCCTGATTTGCCCCTCTCTGGCTTAACCCATACTCAAAACGGTAGTAATATATAAAAAATATTAAGAAATAAAAATAGTTTTCGGTGCAAATCGGTTGGGTGACGGTACGGGTACGGGTGACCCCAAATCCCGAATACGCCACTGTACTTCTATCATTTTAATGATCAACTTAATAAGTTCGCATAGTTGTTGCTGATGCACGTTATTATTTTTCTTGTATTTATAGTGAACTGAACAAACTATATTTGATTCGTGGATTGGAATAAAGAAAAATTCACCAAAACCTTGGCCGTGTTATACTTCAGTTGATAAATGCATATAATTATATAATAAAGTATTATTATAAATCAAGAATATTATATTAAATTCGTGAATATTACCTTCGTCTTGTGCCAGTGCTAAAGATATCACCAAAATGAGAAAGAACAAAGATTTTTCAATTGTTTTCGACATTTTACTGGTTTCAGTCGACGATCTAGAAACTAATGACCATTGAATGTTAACCTCTAACTAAGCAATCGCATACATTGTATATCATTAGATTGGGGAATATCCAACCATATCTTTTTAACGCAATATATCAGTGCTCCGCAACCTTTTTTTTTGCTCGGCACACTAACATCGTACTCACACTAAAATTTCGCTGCACACCACAAGTAAATATTTATAGAAACATGTTTTTTTATAAACACGTCATTGAAAAACTAAATAGGCAGACATTTATTCTTTTTACCCGGGGGGTACGTTCCAAAGACTACCGCGAAAAAAAAGAATACATTCTCGGGAGTATCTTGAATAATATAAACATCTTGTGCTTGCTTTTTTGTAATTTTTAAAAAAAAAAACAAATTAAAATATTTGCATTACAGCTTACGCCAATGCGCCAAATATTCTTCATTATGAAAGTCATACGAGATTAACTCGATGATAAATAATCAGTTGTGCACAAAATCAACGATAAATAACATACACCCAGCCCAAGATCTCTTTTTTTCAATTGAAAAAATCTGACCTTGACGGGAATTGAACCCGGGCCCCCAGCTCGCCAAGCTCTTGCCACTAGACCACAGGGACCGAAATGTGTCACAATTAGTAACACAATACGTGGAATAATCGAAGTTATTTTAAATTTTATATTAAAATGAACTTCCACAAAGTTACCGCCGAAACCATCGAAAGTATCTTGTGCTTGTTTTGTTTTACTGGTTTTGAATATGAACTCGCTTTGATTTTTTTTTTGTTAGTTTCATGTAACGTGATAACGTGAATTGTCTTGATAACGTGAGATAATCATTTTGAAGTCACGTTGAAATTTTACACCTCGTTTGATCAATTAAAGAAAATAATAACTGGCTAGTTGGCTTGGCTTTCTAGAATTAAGCATTTTTTTCAAAAATATGTACATTTTTTCTTTTTTTTTTAACCGTTTTAAAACAAAAAATTGATGTAAAAAATAATAGGAACTTTTCGTTGCAAAAAGTCTTCTTACACATTTGTCTTTAGTAAAGTTGTGTGATTTTTGTATTGGCAAGTGAAAAACATTCAATTTTAGAATTAACAAAATATCTGGTTTCCTTTGAGACGACTTCAATCTCAGCCCTCTCGGAAAAGAGGACGTACCTCCCTGTCGGTCACTCTCGGGATGAAGAAATTGGACTGGGAGGTGAGAAGGAGGGGTGCTCTAATTAAGAAAACGATCTCAAAGGGTTACACAGTGCAAATAGAATACGCACTATTTATTTGTCTTCAGAACAGGTTATACAATTACGATTTACATATAGAATTTAATTTAAAGGTTGCAACAATAATGATTCGACCTTCTCGCCTTTACAAAGGCAATATCAGGATTTAAACGTATTAGAAAGACGATTAGTGGCTTGAAGGGCGACCTGAGGAACTTATTGTGGAGAGTTAAACTCGATCCGTGCATAAGCTTTACCCAACAGATGTACAATCAAAGCGCAATCTTCGCTTTCCAATTCTGACTGACTTTCTGAGAGAAATTACGATGTTATCTGCGCTCCAGCGTTCGCTTGTAGCCGGCGTAACTCCGTTCGTTCGTGAGGCGAACGTAGCAGCATTCGGTTAAGTATGCGTCATCTGTGCCATTTTTTTGGTATAGCGGAGTCTGCGTGTAATACTACGTATCTCACGCAGCCAGGGCGTAACAGAGACAAGACATTTTAGAGCGGGACGTCCGCAGGTCTCATCCGGAGACGTCGCCCTCAAATGTCGGCTTTACAAATTTAGAAATTACTTTATATTGAAATCGCTTTAGATTCCACTATAGAGTATTATAAGACTGAATTGATATCCTGATATTGTCTTGAACTCATAGACTGAGGTGAAATATAGACCGTTCGAGAGAGTGCTGATGTCCTA
Organism: Himalopsyche kuldschensis; assembly: GCA_028554975.1. NCBI lineage: Eukaryota > Metazoa > Arthropoda > Insecta > Trichoptera > Rhyacophilidae > Himalopsyche > Himalopsyche kuldschensis. Next base: position 1,126,272 of record JAHFWI010000046.1, on the reverse strand, counting down.
AAATACTAGGAGGTGTCACCTTCATTACATGAAATTCAAAATTCATTGTATTACATTTACTTGTTTTATCAATATTATACATACATTTAAGAAGCTTTCTATCGAATTAAGACATCATGACATATGAATGGGATATTTGAACTTGTTTTGGTGAACATGTCTGGCTCGATATTTGAAAGACCTACCCGAGGTTCATGATCAAGACTTTTGACGTGATCGCTTTGCGTTCATAATTATGAATTGTGTTGAAAATTCTTTTTTTCACATACATGCTGTCAAAAATGGAAACAGAACTTCAATAGCTTTTTGCGCGAATTAAATAAACGAATTTTGTTTTTTCATATATTTTTGGAACACTTGTATCCGCTATATTTTTATTTTTGGAACCATTTTATCAAATTATATGATATTAAGGCTTTTTATGCGCGCCTCTTTCTGAAATGAATGAAAATAAAAGTTAGTCGAGTACCGTATTCAGTCAATTTTATTCGACATTGATATATATGTACTTATCTTACTGCTGCGAAAAAATCAAAGATCGCACAAACAATATTAAAATTGTCATTTATATAATTTTTAGGACCATGCTCAAAATGTGTATAAATAATGTGCATGTGGTGTAAAAACGTAAAAGAAAATGATGGTTGGTGTCAAAATCAGAACGGTTCACGACCTTGGAAACAGAACTATAATGGTTTGGCCATGCGTTGTTCTCAACCACCACCCGCCACGGCCGTACGTTCTGGTTTCAGCAGACGTGTCCCGTGGCGTAACAACGTGAAGCGTATCTGTTCAGTTTTGATCGCAGGAATTGTCCGAGAGCAGAAGCTCAAGTACTTGGAGGCTTGCACTTAAGTGTGCTGATTGTCTCTATCATTTAAGTTTATAATATTAAAAATGCAAAACAGTGAAATGACTCTAGTTTCCGATCGCGAAGCGGGGGGACTATACGAATAGGTCCGCTCTGTTGCCGTACGACGCCGCAAATTTGCTGAAGGCCGCGTAATTCAATTTACTAGCCACCAAGTCCGCATGTCCCGTGGGTCCGACAGAAGGTCTTACCACCTTGAGCAACTCTTCTCTTTCTCCCGACATTAATGGACAATCCCACAGTATGTGGTCAACATCCTGTATTTCGCCGCATTTGCATGTCGGCCCATCTACCCTCCGGCCAAGCTGGAAGAGCTTGGCAGCGAAACCACCATGGCCAGATATGAACTGGCTGGTCCAATGATTAACAAAAGTCCTCTTGAGACTTCCATTCGCCACTTGACGGCAGGAAAAAATTTATAAGTTTGCCGCCCCTTTAGGGAGGCGTCCCACCGCGTCTGCCAGACCCGAAGCGCTTCCTCCACTGCATGGGCGCGAAAGGCGTCCAGGCGAAGGTGCCTGTCAATATTTGCAAGCCCCGGGGGAGCCATCATCTGGTCTCCGATCATGGCAGATCTTCCCGCCATAAAATGGGTCACAGCGCCCCGAACCTGTATGTGCAAGTCCAACGGCAGGACGCCTGCCATTACCGGCAGGGCCTCGTTGCTAGTCGTGCGATATGCTTTTGTCATTGCGATAAGCGCCGTGCGTTGTCCGGTTATTAAGATTCTACGTATAAAGTTGAGCCGACATCTGTCAGACCACGCACTAGCCGCGTAGCCTGCAATGCCCATAAAAATGGCGTCGTATGCTATCCTTAAGGCTCGTTTTTTCAAACCCCAGTCGCTCCCGGACAGGCGCCCGATCCGGAGGAAGGCCCGACTGGCCTTGCACACCGAGACTCGAGCGTGCCGTGAGAAACTCAATTTACTGTCTAATACAATCCCCAGATAGGTGACCATCTCGGCCGTCCTAACCGAGGTGGTGCCCATACGGATATTCGGCGGCCTAGCAAGGATGTTATGAATTGCTCCCCTTGAGGAGGAGAGCCTCGGTTTTGTTTGGTGCAAATGTAAGCTTGTGTTCGGTACCCCAGGCAGCAATGATTTTAAGGGCCTGGTTGGCGGTTGTTTCAAGGCTCAAGCGGGAGTCCGCCTCTACCATAAGTAGGGCGTCATCCGCATAGGCAATGAGGCCGCAACCCTGCGGAAGCAACAGTGACAGAAGGTCATCAAATAAGACGTTCCAGAGTAGAGGGCCCAGGACGGAGCCCTGAGGACACCCCATGCTGGTTTTACGCGTGATTACGGATTCTCCGGTGTCATAGAGGACGACCCGGTTAGTGAAATAGCTTTGAATGAGCTTAAAAAGGTCTTCCGGGACCTGTCTGAGCTTTTAATTTGTATAAAATAAGAGGCCAAGAAGCGTTGTCGAAGGCACCGGCGATGTCCAGGAAGACGCCCAGCACGTATTTGCGGGCTGTGCGCCGAACCGTGGACATAACGTGTTGTATTGCATCTTCCGTACATTTGCCCGGTCGGAATCCAAACTGGACCCGAGATAAGGGGGAGACTCTATTCAGGTGGGTTTCAAGCCTGTTACATATTAGTTTTTCCAAGAGTTTGCCTAACGTAGGCAGAAGGGTGATAGGGCGATAAGCCTTGGGGTCCGTAGGGGGCCGACTGCCGGATTTCGGGATAACGACTAGCGCACCCGTCTTCCAGCAGTCGGGAAAGAGATGTTCTGTGAAGCAGTTGCGGATGACGTTCGTCATGTCGGCCCTAGCCAGAGCCCAGACTCGCTTGATGAGGATGTTGTCTATTCGGTCAGGACCAGGGGCCTTGTCCAGTGGTAATCCAGCGATAATCTTTTCCAGTTCATCTTCAGTGGGCAGCGGTGATTTTGGCGTCTCGGGTGATTGTGTGGTAGATATTCGCGCCAGCTTCACTAGGTCCGTGTCAGTGGTGGGGTCATCGGCAGGTACAAGGGTGTTACAAAAATTACAAAATGGCCACTCAAACAAATTTTAAGTTTCAGGCTAAGTTTTATTGGCTGTTTCTTAAATTGAAAAATATAACTAAACTCAAAAAGCCAACGTGTTTCGTCTTTTTCTCGATAAGTCGAAAAGTGGATAGTTCTTCTTTTGATACTATACAACTCATATATATGTATGTAGTATTATTCAGGGCTTTTTTCCCATTTAACGCGGTGGAACGGAGTTCCAGCACCTTTTTTCACGGTATTTTTTTTTTCAAAATTTCAAAATCAATTAGACGAAACATTGTTTGCGCTTACGTAATTACAATCTTTATTTATGCAGTTCGTCAAAATGATAAAATATGGTATTGTTATGAACCGGGTGAGATGTGCTATTATATTTAGTAAAAAGCTTGACACGAAGTGAGGTCCGGCACCTTTTTTTTTCTTCAAAAAAGCCCTGTTATTCTATAAAACGAGTATTATTCGTGTATCTTACCTTCTTCTTGTACCAGTGCTGAAGATATCACCAAAGTGAGAAAGATTTTCATTATTCATAAGGATTTCATTATTTATAAGGTTTTTAAAAATGATAAAAAACTACATTTTAATTTTTATTGAGATCGGTCTAGAGCAGGGGTGGCCAACCCGCTAGGTGTCTACTTGTGGCCTGGGGAGCATATGCACACACTGTTTTCTTTTAGTGTACATAAAACCACCAAAAGAACATTCCAACGTGCTTAGTTCGTATTAGGGATTCTGAAGTCTCGGATTTTTTCAATTCTTGAAAAAAGCAATTATATTATTCGTGCTTTCAATTTTTCGTGTTAACAAACAGCCACAACGTTAAGCTGATTTTAAAAAGCGCATACGCCGATCTTGCTTGAGGTTGGTTTGGAAGAGTTTTACAAAAAATATTTGGACAAGGAGAAATATCCTGCATTTTACAAGCATACTCTATGGATGGTTTTCCTATTTGAAAACACTTACACGCGTAAACAGCTTTTTAGTCCAATGAAGCATATTAAATCTCAAATGAGAACACGAATCACTGATGAGCATTTGGATAATTATTTTGCGTGTAGCAACAACATCAATCGTTATCAACATACATGCACTTAGTTCTGACACACAAAATCAGACGTCGCACTACAATTTATTATATTTTGTTTATTTTTTGTATTGCCAACTCTAATCTAATACATATGTTTGATTCTCATTTTTGTTATATCTTCTTAGAAAAACAATAAATATATTGTTTGATTTGAATAAAAGAAATTTTGTTGTGGACTGTAAGAAATCTCATTTCTAAAATTTACGAAGTAATATGTTATTTTTTGCAACAAACATCAGGCGTAAGTTTTCAGCGAAATCGTGCGGTCGGTAAAGTGTTAACACAATCCTATCTCACTCTGGTTGTGAACCCAAACCATTCAGTTTTTGAGCCACAATGATAAAAATATATAAAATAAAAATATTTCTCACATTTAGGAGGGAAATAAATAAAAATATTCACTTGCCGTATCTATTTTGGATGTATAGATTTATTTGAAAAAAATGATGTACAGCAGTAGAAAAATGATAAGTGTTTTATGATCAACTTTTCTGCAGTCGTGATACAGTGGTAAAATAAATACTTTTAAGGGTTAAGGTTAAGTACTTTTTCTTGGATCAAATAACTTTCTGAAGATTTTTGCTATGAATCTAACTCAAAATGATTCATTAAGCTTGAATATTTACTGTTTAATATGTTAAAATAATATCTTTTTTTTTTATTTTTTTATGTAACAACATAAAGATATGTATCCATTGTAAATTCAATTACCGACATGCTATTTGGTAACGTTATATCTTTTAAAACGTCATCTATATGTCTTAAATCTATGGCCAAACAATACTCTCGATCCATGGAATGAATCCAGCAACTCTTGTATAAATTCCAGGATAACCTGGATTCCCGCATCCATTCCCCCCTGCCACTATTCCAATAACTGTATAAGTACAGTAAACGTTTCTATTTTGTACTTGGATCGGGCTACCAGAGTCACCCTAAAAAAACATCATATATTAATGAAATCTTGAATAATTTACGACTTGATTACTTTAAAGGGGAAGAGAATCGCAGAAATTACGGTGTTAGCTTCTTGTACTGTGAATAAATTCTTCAGTAACAAATCATTTTATATTTTATGATTATAAGTTAAAAATAAAAAACATAATAATTGTAAACTGGGTTTCCCGCGATAAGTTCAGTGCAAAGGCCTAATGGCGTCAATCAATCAAAGAAATTACAAGCTAGATTCATAAAATCCAGATAACTAGAATATTGTAAGCGTCTCAGTTTATGTTATGGTCGTAATAATTTCTCCTTCTGTGCAATTCAGATAATTTGAAATGTATGCCTTTCAACATAGCATTGTTCAAAATAAAAGTAGAGAAATTTAAATTAATCTAGGGGTATCAAGGTAATTAACATTTTTAAATGTGATTTTAAAATACCTGACATGAATCACTTTTTTTTGTTCGGCTGCCATAACATATCTGTGTTTCGTTCACAACACCTTTCAATGCTTTCCCCGACGGAGGATTGATACGAGCGCAATCAGAATGCGAAAATTTATCCACTGTCACCTAAAAATAATGTGTTAAAAAAATTAGTAATCGGTAATTGGATAAAAATATGTATTGGACTATGGTAAAATGTATAATAGCAAAGGTTATTTTCATCTCAATTGACCCTACGATAAGACTTAATCGAATAACATATAAACTGTACATATACAAAAAAATATTCAATTTTCCGTACAATACTGATTTGACACGAATTTAATAAATTCTAGCTAAAATAATTTGCGAATATAATCACTTCAGTACCGCACAAAATGGTCACATCTACCACCCGACTTCTAAAAAATCCTTTTTTCAACAAGATTGACTGATGATAGAAGAACCGTTTTTTGTCTAGAGACAGTGTATAGATAGATGTCACTAGCTATGCAAAGAAAAATATCATAAGAATTCTTACAGGAAGAATTTTTATATATTTTTCAATTTTTTGCGAATTTATTTGCGACATCCATACTGCCATCAGTACTGAACGGATAAGAGACTGTTACGGTAACGGTACTGAAGTGGTTAAGAGAGGGCTTGCTAACTGTCTTTTTACCTTTTGAAGATTGTTACTCCGAACTCCTTTTGATTTAAGTAAACCCCATCCGGTTACAACTGCTGTTTCTGTATTTGCTGGTCCAATATGAAGACATGCTGGTATTACAGATGGACCAAAAGATACACTGAAAAAGTTAAAAGCCATTTAAATTTGAATTTTAAAACTCAAAAAGTGTCCTTTATATCCTTGGTATTTAAGTAATGCCCGGTGCAGTGGTCAACGTCGTTGGCTTCCGTGACTGACCACCCGGGTTCGATTCCCGGTACGAACAGATTTTTTCATTCGATAAATCGATTCTGTTCGAAGGCAATTGGTGTTTGTGTTGCTAAAAATCTCTTCCCGCTTTTCCTATCCAAAAGCGACTAGCTGAGAACAAGCGGTTCTCGTAGACAAAAAAAAACCTGTAAAGATAAACTCTGCAAGGAGTCCATATACTCCAAGTTGGGAGCGGACATTGTAAAAAAAAGTATAGCTTCAAATTCGCTTTTACTTAAAAAAAATGGTTTTTGGCTCACATTCTTGATTTCATGTACTTCATCAATTATTATGAAAGATTTTGGCTCTAGTTTCTGGTTACATCTTACATACACTAATCACATAAAGAATGTCATCGTGGGAAGGAAATATATATTCATTTGGTTTGTGCAATGAGTTGAATATCTTTTTTTATTGTATATGATTGGATGATTTTTTATTATTGGTGGATTTAAAATGTTCGTTTGACCACATATACTGGTTTCGCAATTCATTACAAAATCGTTTAACCCTTATCGAAATTAAGTGTACCATCAGTTGGAAATACTGGCGATGAGCGAAACCGGTGTAGAGTGCAAAAATGATTTTGAAAACTATTTATATAAAATTTATCTTTTTTTTTAATTATTAAATATTACATTTTATAGTTTTGGTCAGAACTTTTTGTTTTTGAAATGGATCAATTTCATTTTCCCTGTAAACGTCATTATCTGGTATATATCGATAAACTCCTGCTGAATCACAAAGTAACAAAAATATGTTTTAAAAAAATACTCTCACACATCCTGTGTTATATGATTGAAACAGGATAACATTCTTCTATCTATTCTCACCTCAGCCGGATAAGGACATTATGATATTTCGATAATAAAGCCACAAAATGTTATCTGACCATTAGATAAAAATTAGGTGACAAAATTAATATTATAGTGCTAGTATTTTATTTCACCTATCCGGTTTTTCATAGTGGCAACAATCAGAAAGTGGAACAATAAAATTAATTATGAAGTGTCCACTAAGTATAAAATTTAAAATAACTTTGATTATTCCACGTATTGTGCTACTAACTATGACACGTGTTTCGTCTCTTTCAGAGGCATCTTCGGACTTAATATCGCAAAGTTTGCTTAAGTAATGAAGCAAGATTGATTCTAACATTTTAAAATTAATTACAAAATGGAGTTTAACGTAATTAGTAGTATGATTATTTGTTTGCTTTGTTTCGATTCTATAACCCTTGCTTCCCTTAAAAGGGAAAAATCCCAAACTCCACTTTGCAATTTCATAATTTTAAAATGTTAGAATCATTCTTGCTTCATTACTTAAGCAAACTTTGCGATAGTAAGTCCGAAGATGCATCTTAAAGAGGCGAAATACGCGTCACAGTTAGTAACACAATACGTGGCATAATCAAAGTTATTTTAAATTTAATATTAAAATGAACTTCCACAACGTTACCGCCGAAACCATCAAAAGTCCACTAAGTAACTTATCTATGATAGGATTTGAGCTTTTAAACATCACAGTCGAATAGCATGACATTGACTACTGGGATTTAAGCTCAGCTGTATGATTTCAGCTCAATCAAGATTGAATGAAAATATTTCTATTAAACAGTACTTATTGGCTGAACTGATACATAGTTTTTGATTTTTATTTGAAATTATAATACTTACTCTCTATCAAGTTGCAGCAGCGCAATATCATTGTATTGTTGTTGAGTTTTAGGTGTTGGATAATCTGGATGCTCGACAATTTTTGAAATATTGTAAAGCATCCTTCTGTCGATCGGAGCATTTACCAGAGGTGATCCAAGACGCACGAATTTTACATTTGTTCTGAAAATTGCACAAAAATATAAGAATAAGTAGATCAGTCAATATTAAAAGATAGCAATCACGGATAAAATAAAAAAAGAATTAATCATAATCATCTATCAACAATGGATGCATATTCAAAATGTTTTTTAATCACTAAGCTTAATATAGCCAAAAGTGGCTCTGTACCGATCCTAGCGGGATCACGGTGCATTACAACATGTAAATACACGGAAAATTGGCTTACTTTTAAATATAGAAAAACTTAAGATTGTCAAAATCTCACAGATAAAACAAAACAAAACATGCACGATGTCACGTATAAAATATTAATATATTTCATACACCACGAAATACATAATATAGTTGAAGTGATTTGCTCATTTTGTTTTTTATTGCTATTTGAATGCATGTTTCAATTTTATCTATTATACTCCTTTATTATTTAATGAAGCGCAAACGTGGTTGAACCGCTTGTAAAAATATTGAGGAATTTAAGAATATGAATCATGTGTACAATAAAGATGTTTTAGCTTTTCAGTTTGAAATATGGTGTCACTGGTGTATGTAGCAATGGACACGGTTCTAATAATCGGAATTCTTGAAAACTATGATTCAAAATATTTAATCAATCTAGCATTTTATGTACTCATATAAGGTAAATGTACCAGTCGTTGACCATGTACCAGTAGTTGACCGTTTGAGAATAAAATGGCCAAAAATAAGAAATGCAGATGCGGGATTGCTCTAAATTGTAAAGTTCAGACAAGTCAAGGCATCTGTGGTCGGAATGAGCCACTAACACATCACCATATAGCCAATGGAGGACCAGGGTAGCCATTTGAAAACAACACCTAGTGAGGAATGTGTATTATTTCAAATTTCTTGGGTGATCAATCTAGTAACGGTGTGTACCTTGTTCCTCAACCACCCATTGCTACTTGATTCAACCAAGAGTGGTGTGACAGAAAGCCTTGAGGCAACCATGAAAGAAAGTTTACTATAAAGCCCCCTGATTAGACATGGTCAATACCTAGACTTTTCAATTTGTGAGATGACCAACTACTGAAACAAAAACATAACTTCAAATAATTTAACATAACTTTTTTTTAACAGGTCCTTTCGTAATTTTTGATACATAATATTAATTAAGACATATGATCCAATATGAGTATGTACTTGCTTTGCCTTCAGTCGGTACAATGCTAAACCTTAATCGATATTTTTGTTGAAATTTTCTCTTAAACGGTCAACGACTAGTACATTTACCTTATTATTATATATATATATATGTAAAAAAATAGTTAGGAAAAAATTACATAGGAAACATCCTATTGCTGACTCAATAAATAAATTAAAAACTCGTTAGTGATCTCAGTCAGTTTCTCAATTATAAATAAATACTCATTAATGATAAGCAATGTTTTGTTTTAGGGGGTGTCACCATATGATGTCACCCTTCATGTGCAATAGGGGGGCGCTGTATGGGCAGTTTATAACAAAGTTCTAAAAACTGCGTCGTTATTTAGACAGGGGGAGTCAAAGGTTTTGTGACGAAATGTGACAAAGGGTGTTGGGTTAAAAAAATTACAAAAGCCGTGTGATATCATCTGGACGGGTCTGTCCATGTTATTTGGCAAAGCATGCTTATGCTAAATATGATGAAGAACAAAATTTTCAAAAATTGAATTTAAAAAATTACCCAGCAACTCTACTGTAAAGACAATGAGCTGCAGTCATCACCCATCTTTTATTTAGAAGTGTACCGCCACATTCCCACAAAGCAGTCTCTAAGTCTCCGTATCCCAGGAGTGCCTACAAATGATAAACAGTTATTCAAGTCAAGTTGATAAACAGAAAGATTTTATTCGTATCATTGGCTTCGATTCAGGAGTTCAACGGTTGTAATCCCAATACGCACAGTTTCATAAATTAATTTTTTAAACCATTTATGGATTTTTTCTGTAATGCATGAATGTATCATAGTATGTGATGTCTAAATTACTCCCTACTAGGGTGTCCAATCCTGGGATCCGGAAGATTTTTGATACCTGGTGGACCCCGGGCTTAAAAAACATAATTCTGAAATTTTCGGGATTGATCTATTTATCAAGAACAACGAAATATTATGAAAAAAATCGTGATGTTTCTTTTACTTGCACTTGTCATCTTTGAAACACCGAATGCTAGTGGAAAATAAATATTTTGCTGCGTTATGCATTGATGACAGCTTCGAATATAAAAAATCATTGTATGGCAATGAATTTAGAGGGTTAAATATCAAGTCACAAAACTAGGGCTCATTCATGGTGACAAATAATGTTTTTATGATTGCCGAATACATTAAATTCTAACTCGAAATCCGTCGTTATTTTTTCAACGGAAATCGCGGCCATCGGTGCACTACCGGTCTTTAATCTACCGGCATATAATAGGTTAATATGCTCCACTATAAAAATTCAATATAGATTTCAAGTACAGTAAGATAACTTGGTTTGATAAGTGTGTACACTTAAAATAATGCTAACCACTAACCATATGTGGAAATTCATTTTTCTCAGCTGGTAAACCATCAACAATAAGACCTTCAACATAGTGGGCACACAACTCTTCTCGTTCTCTTGTACCACTGAGTAATATGCTTTTCTTACACCTAAATATTGTGTTCGCCAGATCGATGCAGTCTGTAAAAAGAAAGTACAACATTACAATTATAATTTATTTGGTTTTGATAAATAGTAGAATAGTACAGATGCAGTTGTATAAATACAGAGGTAAATTCGAATCTTAAAATATTGTTCTAAAATTTAGAGCATGCATGGGCAAACAACGGCCCGCGGGCCGGATCCGGCCCTCCGAGCTTTTTTATCCGGCCCTGATTCTTCTCAGCAAGTAAAAGAGAAAGAAATTAATAGTTCCAGGGAGTGATTATATATTTTTTTTAAAACCATTTTTCTAGTCTATCAGCTCACACAAACATCACATATAATTCTTATGAAGGTAAATAAAAAAAATATAAGTAGTTACATTGTGTTTTAATGAATTAAATATTACTTTTTTATGTTTAATAATTTGGTCCGGCCCTTCACTCGGAGACAAAATGATAATTTGGCCCCAGACCTAGGAAAGGTTGCCCATGCCTGATTTAGAGTTAAGTAATTGCTTCGAAATCATCTCGCAAAAAAAAGTGTTGAAAATTGTCATTTTCTAATGAAGGGGTTCTTAACCTTATTGTGACTCCGGACTCATTGGAGATTTTTGATAATAGTGACGGGCGCAGGCCGGATAAAAAAAAATACAAAATTAAATAAAGTTATTAGCGGATTAAAAAAACAGTGCATATTTACGATTTTGTATCATTGTTTCTTAGGAAACTTAACATATGTACATACATATGTGTAACATTCATGTACTATTCTTTTGACTAACCTTTACAAAAGAATTTAAAAAAATTACCGTACAGTTGCAAAAAATAAAAAACGTTGGAAATATAACCTCTTTGTAAGATAATTTCAAGAAATAAAATTTGAGCTTTTTGTTGTTTGATACTTTGTAGAGGGCGCACGATAATACATTTGCACCCGCGGGCACAGGATTGAGAACTCCTGATCTAATGAAACTTTCAAGATAATTTAAAAAAATCATTACTCTTATGTAATCAAATGGTCAAAACGGTCTTACAGTCCCACGCTTTTTGGCCCGTCTTTGTAACCTTGAGTGCTTTTTTTGGCAGTGGAGGACAGCCGGTTTCTGGATCAGGCCTGCCTATATTTTTAGGGGTGGTCGTAGTTACGGGCTTCGTTGTGGTTGTTGTTTCTGGTGGCGGACCAATATTTGTGCAGCATACAATCGGAACACTTCCGCTGAATCCGCAAATCTGAAAAAATATTTACATGTTATGTTTTAATTTGAAGTTGATTAATATCATGTTCTTGAAATGATTAAAAAAACATCGGAACCAGTTTTATTTATAATGAATGAATTTTCTGGAACAATAAACTGTCACCAATCAAACCATCTTAAACCAATGAAGAGTTAACACTGAATAATAGTCACACTTTTATCTATTTATCGAAGAAGGAAACTATGTTTTAGACATTTTTCATTCTTAAGAAATTATTGTTGCAGTAAACTCACAAAGATATTTAAAATTGCGCCATATTTTTCAGTCAAATGTTACTGTTTCAGATGATACTTGTCACAATTTTTAAATTTTCGGTGTCAACTGTTTGCTACGTGGTTGAGTCTATCATAATTGTCTTTTCATTGGCTGTAATCTATTATAAAATTGAATTATAAATTATATAATTAGCATTCTTTGACCTGTGGAACTATACCCTTTTTGATGCCGTCAATAGCCTCTATACAACTGCCCATTTTGGTACATCTTCCTACAACTCCAACTCGTTCAGAAATACAGCTATCACCTAAAAGAAATTATAGAAATATTATGTCTGACATATATTTTAAAATATGATATGCGGATTCCGAAAAAAAACTTAGCCCGATGAAGCCAAGCAACATAAGATTCAAATTGCAAATATTTTATATATATATATTGTATTGTAACTTCAAATTTGAAAATCATTGCCTCATTAAAACAATAAAAAACTGATCAAATTCGTGTGAATCTAATAAAAATAAGTATTATGGTTTGTAAAGAAAGAAGTAAAAACTGTCAAAAACGTATTTAGCGTGTATCGATCAAGTCAAACTCAAATTATATCTGTCCGCAATATGTAGGTATAATAATAATTTTCAGTACTTCAAATAAAATTCAGCCATCTTTCTAGTAATTCAAAAATATATTTATCCAGGCAAAGAGCCAATTTTACTTCATTATCTATGTAAATTTTTACCCTTTAAAAATGATCATGTGGCTAAAACAGTTTGTAGTCAAATAGAGCTAAGTTGGGCGAATATGTATGGTGCAATAAAGTTACACAAACATATTCCATCGAATATAATAAATGTACTAATAACGTAGGAATTCAGAAATCTCAGACATCCATGTACTCTTGTCGTCGAACACTTATCCATAAATCCAGTGGTTTCCAAACTTTATGCTAAGACGCGAGGGCGCCTTCTCAAATTGTATTACCTACATGTCAAATTTTAATTGTTTAACACACAAAAACTTTATGAAGCTTACAATGCGTTTGGTGGACGGAATATATATTTTTGGGCGTTTGTTTTGAGTAAGCTCCTCCAAATATCAACTAGGGGTAATTTTGTGCATAACAAAAACAGAGCGTTTGCGCGCTCGTTTTTTCCCGCTCAGGATATTTAGCTGGACATTAATGTATTTAAATTTCAAAGAAACATCTTCAAAATAAGCGATCATTCACAAAACTCTCACTGTTACGCTGTGATCTAAAGATTCATTTATTTGTCCATATCATATTATGAAAATTACGTTTTCGCTATAAAACAAATGTGCTCCTCCCCTGCAAGAGCACACGACCTCCGCAACACAAATAACACCAAAATATAATGCATCGCTGAATGATATTTTCCCCCTTGTATCCGATGGCTTAGAAAACATTTAATTTATTATACTCATATGAACTAATTATTCCAATTTGAGCAATTTATCAAATGTTCATTTGTTTAAAATTGAGCTGAATATTCTCCAGACACTACCATACGTCAGTATAAATTATTTGATTTTATAAATTAATAAATACGTGACTAGATACATAATATAATTATTACATTATTGCATAGGTGATTATATTTTTGTACAACCTTCTAACTCTACTATTGCCCAACCCAAAAATTTCAATTAAAACCTCCAACTAAGTTTTGATTTTTCTTATTTCACAATAAAATAATTACAGTCCTTATAATATTAAATTATAATATAATAATCAATAATATATAACATACCTTCTTCATTTTGAGCCAATGTTGACGATATTATCAATATCACGAAAAACAAAATAGTTGTTGCTTTTATTCCCGACATACTCTTACGACTGTGGCTAATAATATCAGTTGGATGGAATAAGTACTGTACGGAAATGCACATTTATAATATAGGTAATGACTGTTTACATGAAATTAATAAACCTGTTTTAAAAAAAGTATTTCGAATGTAAATCAATATTATCCTCTTGTGAGACTTGTCCTTAAAGATTCACCATCGAGGTTGGAAATACTAGGCTACAGATTTCATAGAATAACCTACTCATGCTTATTGTACGAATCGAAAGCTTTCCGGACTTGAAGCATCGATAAGATTGTTGATGGCATTTTTATGGAGATTGATTTTTAATATAAAATTCAAATTGATAACATTCTATAAGTTATGAGTTATGAGGATTTTCTTCAGATAGTCTCAAAGAAGCGAAAAACGATTCATACATATTGACACCGCCCTATATGGTAGGTCATCAGAACTCTCTCGAACGATCTATTGTTCACTTCAGTCTATGAGTTTAAGTCGATATCAGGAAATAAATTCATTCTATTAATACTCTATATTGAAATCTATAGCGATTCAATATAGAGTAATTTCAAATTTGTAAAAAATACATTTATGCACGATGTTCGGAATGGCATTGCGGACGTCTCGCTCTAAATGTCTGACTCTTTTACGCCCTGAGTGCATGAGAGTGCATGGTATTTCATGCAAAGTTCGATGGGCTATAAATAATGGCTTATCGGGCGCACGTGTTAACGATTTTTTTGTAACGGTTTGCTACCTAAAGGAATCGCTTTTTTTATACGATCAGTTAGAGTTTGGACAACATTGAGAATGCACGTGCTTGCCAGATAAGTCTTACAGTCGTGGTTAAGGGGCTTCTCATAACTGTATGCCCTGGAAATAGCCTGCAAGCTCTTATCCTCTCCCTAAGCATAAATTCTAGTAAATTCCTGATATCGCCTTCGCAATTATAATAGTCGTGTGTTATGTATTGTAGAACATAATGTGTATTGTTAATCTATCTGTGTTAAATCCGTGTGTAAAGTCTGTGAAAATTCGTAACATTTAAATAATGGGTGCTAACCGCACCCACATAACGCTTTGAGATCGTGTTTTGTTTATAAGACGACCATGTTTCTCCTACTCCGTTACCAAAATTCCTCTCCCGAGTGTCGGATAGGAGGCTCCTTCTCGATTTACGAGGGAGCCAAATCTAGGTTTTCTCAATATGTAGTAATACAACCAGTGGAATAGCAAAGTTATCATTTTTATTATCTGAAAAGTATGCTTGCCTACGCTGGTTTTGTATTTTTTCTATTTTTCGTTCAATATCTCTTCACAATTAACACAGCCGTAAGAAAATAAAACAAATTAATGTGATTCTGTTTAGTGTTTTTAAAAGTATTGGTACGTCTGACATTATCGTTGAGTTAAAAATTCAAAACATTGACCTACGATTGATGAAAAAGTCCAAAACCTCACCTCTTCTGTGTTTACCTTAAAACGAGTTTTTGATAATCTTTAGCGAACCAATCAATTGTCATAAATAAATTCTTATGGTAATGGGTGTCTGTGTTGTTAAAAATTGCTCTCCTACCTTTCCGATCCAAAAAGAGCGACGCATGACAGCGATTAGCTAACCACTAGTCCTGTCCCAACTCCTCTTCGATAAAGAGAGGTTGAGCAACTGAGTAATAAGCAGTTCTCGTAGAAAAACATATGCTGAGATAAACTCCGTAAGAAGTCCATATACTCCAAGTTGGGAGCGGACATGGTTAAAAAAAAGAATCTTATACCGCACCTTGCAGACAGCGAGAAGATCCCAATCAATTGAAAAATTAATACACGAAAGCTTCCGACCAGGGACTCGAGACCGAGACCTGTCAGCCCTAACTGTAAAATAAATAGCACAGATTGTCGTGTTTATATTTTTAGTACTTGCAATTGGCGATTTTAAATGAGTGCAAAATGTTGCCAATCTCTGTAGAAATTTATGACTCACCATGATTATCGCCACCGAGGGGAAAATGCGATCTAGAGGAAAACTCATTTCGAATAAATTATTTTATAAGATTCCATAATGCCTCTGCCGTATCATTGCGTAGAAAAATGAATGTCGAATATATTAATAAATGAGGAACTATTCTAAATATTGCGAAGGACGTTTACCTCTTGAAGTTTGTCGTCAACTTAAAAAAAAGCTTCTAAATTGTACAATACCTTTGTTGTAACAATTACATAAACCTAAACGTGTCGAATTTCATTTATAATTCAATTAAGGTTCATAAGTGTATTGCCTAAGAGTATGTTAAAGCTTTTATTTTGATCATCTTTTAATTCGATATATTTTTGAACGACTTATAAACTTTCATATACATTTCACCAAACAACTATTTGATTCATTTTACTGTGCCCTTGCATATTTGTGCCCGAAAATTTTCAATCTTACTGTATGGCTAGTAGCTAAATATTTATATTATGGCCGTAGCGAAGTCCTTTGTCGCCTAGGGCAAGGAGTAGATTTTGGGCTTCCTGACATCAATCTGTAAATAATCTGTATTATCTGGAGATAACCCTATTCGCCATCCCCTAGCTACGGCTCTGATATTATATGTGTACTTCTAACCGTCGGTGGGATTTATATTTTTCATTTGTGAACATTTTCGAATATATCTACTGCTATCATAAATTTTAAAACAAACGCCAATGGTAAAATCCGACTTCATGCACGTAAATTTTTCTCATAAAACTTTACGGCCTATTTTCGATACAAGATGATATTGTACGCCAGAGCAAACAATACAATATGAATATAGAATGTAAAAAAATACTTTTGTTGAAATGATGTATTATTCCATCAACTTGGTGATTTATTATTAAACTATTCTATATAAAATGACAGTAAATAATACGCATTAAGGAAAAACGTCAATAACCAGAAAAATACCATCGTAAAACAGAAATTGACATTGATTTCACTGAATCTTTTCATCTTTTTATGGACAGTCATGATTTAGTATTGAAATAGCAACTGTAAGGATATTTGGCTGGATTGCTTTATGCAGATTTTTTTTATCTGCATTTTAAAGCAGCTATATAGGGTTAAACCTCCTATTGTGGGCCAGCTACAATTATTGGCCAATTACATATAAAATCTAGTTTTTTTATAAACCAAAACAACATTTCCAACTTTTGGTTTATTAAATATAGTTCCTTTATTATTCCTCTATCGTTTAAAAATAAATTATGATTTTATTAATTCCCAAACAACTCCAAAAACGCATTTTTATCAGACAGCCAGAGTGTCACCGTGAAGCATGTAAGATTCTTGTAAATATCATATATTTAAATGTTCTTGGTTTGTTTATTTTAGTGAAATATACAGGGCTGTGGAGATGGAAAAAAAATTCGACTCCGACTCTCACTCTAGCATTTATCAAAACCACGACTCCGACTCCGACTCCAACATTGGCCAGAAACACGACTCCGACTAAAAAAGGTTTAATATCGTCACTTTTTTTTCCTAATTTTCCTAATTATGTGTATTCAATTAAATATCAACCCTACCATCCGGCCAATAGCCAAATTTGACATTTTATATGCAAAAATAAATGTTCAAACTTTTAAAAGTTTTCGACTCAGAGTACGACTCCGGCCAAAGCCCCGCGACGACTCTGACTCCGACTCCGGCCAAAAACCTCCGACTCCACTGCCATGGAAATATATATGATTTGTTGTCCACTGAACATTAGAGATCATCAAATATGTAATTTAACAAAAAAGTGAGAAATATTTTATTTTTAAAAATCGTTACAATGAAATCTTCACATTTGAATTGTTTGAATTTTGTACTTTTCCATGAGTTTTGTCGCTAACGACCCGGGTTTCGCCTTTCGGCATCTTCAGGCATTTCAAGTGTACGGACAGCCCGTTTACTGACAGTCAGTTTAAGTACATCCGTACATTTGAAATGCCTGAAGATTCAGAAAGGCGAAACCCGGGTCGTTAGCTACAAAACTCATGGAAAAGTACAAAATTCAAACAATTCATATTTGATATTTAAATTCCATCAAGCACCCTCAGTCAAAATCCTTAATTAATGAAATCTTCACAAGTCGTAATATGACATGTTCTTTGTAATTAATTTATTTATATCGAAAAGTATATTTGTAATAAGGTTGTCTTCAATCTTCGGCAAGCCTTTTATATGTATATTCTTTAGTGATATTTAGTTAGAATGTGTCATTGAATGGGTTTTAAAATCTGTTTAGCCCTCAACTATCCCTTCAAAGCTAACTTGATAAATGAAGATAAGACTTAGTGACTTAAGTCATAGAGTATTACATGAGTAAAATGGGTTTAGTTCACAATTAAAATGCCTCATTCAATAGTTTTTATTTAGTTTAATTTGATTTTTTGATTTAAAAGAAAGCTTTTCTCAGTTTAATACTATAACATCACATTTAAGTTGTTAAGGTATAATGTCAGATTTTAAAAATGAGCTCCACAGAAGCTGCAAGTTTTCATTCAAGGACTATTGTAACTGACGAGACTAAAAATGGAGACTGAATAGATGATTGAATCGACTACAAAAGAGTTTATTCATATATTTAAAATAAAAAACCATTTTTCATTTAATTCCAACAAAAACAATTTATTTATATCTTCTATACAACTATAAATTTTTTTAAAAAATGCATAATTTTTAACTTAGTAACGAATACATACAGCAAAAGATTATTTTCATTTTGTGTTTACATTTACAAGGAATGCATTACATAACTAAAATATACGCAACTGTGACAAATCTTTATTTTGCTACTAGAAAGCCATATAGCACAAGCTATTTGTACATTTCCTTATTATTCACAAGTAGGGCATGTTATACTGGATACTCCAATCACCCTCCACTTACATAAAATGCATATTTGCATATTGGAACATCAAATCTAGTGAGATTTCCAACATTCCACGCTGCACACAAATCAAACAGATATTTTTCATATTCATTGAAACAATTGGTGTAATTGTGTTTTTAGTAATGGCAAAGAAGGTGACAATTCGATTAATCTTCATTTTAAATTCTTAAGCTCTTGCAGATTAAAATTTCGTCAATTTCAGTTAGAAACATTTATGATTTTGAAAGCCATCACATTGCATCACTTCCATATGTAACGGTTACTTTATTTTTATCAGTAAAATAAAGTAAAGCTGTTATATTATGTTCATTGCTCTATATTTAATACCATGAAATGATTTTTGCATTTACCCCCAAGGAATTAAAATATAATATGAAATGGCGTGTTTATATTCAGTGAGAAGACTAGAAAACTGACATTTCCATGTCGTCAGGATCAAATTCTTATTGGACGTGAGCAAGTCAGATCAGGTGGGTGATGATTATTTTACTGTAAATTAAACAATACTTCTCTAATGTCATAAAGTTTAGAAAAAAATGTAGCCTTTGGGCCAGTCTGGGCTTGAAGATGCCAGGCACAGAAAGAGTACTTAAATGAAAATTCACTATTAATTTTAGAAGTTCATTCTATCTGGACCACAATATAGCTTGAATGAAATTGTATATCTTTAGATTTGCTATACAACACTGGAGTGAACACAATTTTATTTTAAGTATTTCTCTACACTATCTCTTTTCTCAAATGGGGACCCTCTGTATCATTACCCATTCGATCATACTCGTGTGAATTATTTTTACTTCAATATTAATTATTATAAGAAATAAAGCTTTTGTGATATAAAGATAACTTTAAGTATTTGAACTATTTCTTTTCAAAATGTTACTCAAAAAAGATATAGATGGTCAGAAGAAAATAACATCAGTATAAAAACTGCTGCAGTTATTAGTTAGGTAGAGTTCTGGTAAAGTCACTGATCATTTTATGCATCACAACATTTACTATTCTTTTACTTCATATTTGATTTAGTCTATTTTAGTCAATTTAATGACACAAGTTGCGAGACACAAAAACTCCTGCCAGTCCTGATACTGTTAACTTATTTGGCGACTCCCACAAGCGCTGGCCGAACACATCTCTCGCGCAGTTTGTAACCAATCTTGCTTACAACAACGACAGTTCCAGGTTCAGCACCTTCCACCTCCTGAAAAACAGTTTATTCATAAATTTTGTCTCAAAGTAAATTCAATTATTACGATTTTATCCTGGTTTACCTGGTAACTATTTATTCAATATGATAAATTATGTAAAACTTTATGCTAGTCAAAATTCTAACAGTAGAATGGAGAATTTTATACCTGAGCAAATAATGCTTCATGTAAATTAGGATCAAACTTTTCTTTGATAGGATTAACAGGTTCTAAGTTGTGTCGTCGAAAAACTTGTTTTAGCTGCGCTTCAGTCATTGTCAATCCGTCAAAAAGACTTTTTAAATGAGGGTTAGCTTCAGAAACCTGAAACATTAAAGAATATGTAATAAAGTTATTTCACTCATTTATTTTCTACACAAAATAATAAAAAACATTATATCTGATCTGTCACTTCTTCGCCATATTTTTCAAAAGTTCATCAAAAATATTGGTTATATTTTGATAACTTATATTAACACTTTCATTATAGGCTACCAAAATATTCACAACTTGAATATATTGCGCTAGGAGTGTTATCTCATCGATTGCAATTTCTGTTTCGCTTAATAGTTGAGCATTGAAACCTCATGTCTTAAGCCTTCTTCAAAAAAATACTCACCATCTTTTGTCGGTAAATATGTGCACTTCTAAGTTATTCCGCAGTGAACGTTACAACTAAGTACATTAATGATTTTGCAATATTTTCAATTGGCGATTTTATTTTTATGTTTAACCACTTCCCCGGAAATTATTTCAACAAAAATGTTCCAAAAAAATCTGTTTTTATTTTCTTTTAATTTGAAGCATATAAATATTATTTTTAATAAAAAAAAAAAAATGTTTTTTTTACCTTTCAAATTCTATTTTTTTACATTTTTTTTTAATTATTATTTTTTTCTTAGAATATTATATGTACATATTATATACATAATACCATATCATGAAATAGTCTCATACAATGTCAGAAATCGTGAAATTACATGAAACACGTATTTGTGAAATTGGAACACTTTTTTTCTACACGTATTCGTGTGAACGCCGGGGAAGTGGTTAAAGAAAGAATAATGGCATGAATTACATTTTAATGAGTTTATATAATAGTTGCATGTAAATCACAGTTATTTCAAGCAATTTAAAAGTCATACCTGATCTTTGGGAACACTATCGGTGGCTTTTGAAAGAGTATCAGCTACTTCCAGCAAATCTTTACAAAATGACTGTATGCTGAATGTTTTAGCATCTTCTATTTGCTTTGTCATTCTTTTTCTGAGATTTTCTCCGTCAGCCAAAGACCTCTTGTATTTGTCCTATAAAAAAATGTAATAAATGAGTTAGTTGGAAAATAAATAATAATAATAATAATCAACTTAAGTAAAAGTTTTATTTTTATTCATTGTGAATTTTCATCATTTTTTTTGTGGAAATTACCACAATGTTTACATGAAGAAAGGGAGCGGGGGTTTACTTTACTACATATCTTCTTTTTCAATTATTTTCAAAATTCATCACAGGGTTAGATTATTTGATTTCATTCAATTACTAAAATATTATGCACTTAATGGGTTTAGTAACCATTTCGCTTACTTCAAATTCTTTGGTTTTCTCTCTATACATATCCAAGTCTTTACTAAGCCCATCGATTTCATCCTTAATTTTTTTTTCAGCATCACTTAAAACTGGTTCAGCAGAGGCATCTGTTGGCTTCGGATTAGCACCTTCTGCAGAAAAATTCCTAAGCCTGTAAAAATATAATATACAATGATTATGATATAGTTTTTAAAGTACATTCTTAGATAAATTTGAGTTGTTTGAATTTTCTACGAGTCGTTCACTTGAAATGCCTAAAGAAAGGCGAAACCCGGTCATCAGTGACAAACCTCATAGAAAAATAAAAAATTCAGACAATTCAAATTTGATATTTACATTCCATCAAGCACCTTCAGTTGAAATTATTAAATATTCTTAGATTAGTTTATAAAAAGGTGACAACAACACACACCAATAAACATAAACGCAATTGGTGGGTATACTCGGTCTATTTAAGTAGAAACCATGACATCACAAAGAAGTGTTAATAATTGAGAGTTTATTATCAGCCATCAATATAATCTGCATGAAGCTGCTTCTCAAAGAGGCGAAGAGATAATAAATACAATGAAATACTGTTATTTCTTACGACATTTTCAAGTTACTATACTTATTGTAAATAAAAAAATATATTTATTTTTCGGGTTATAATTAGGGTCCAATAATAAATTCTACACAATGTCTTAAAATTTTAATATGTGAGCCATTCTTTAAACCAAGTTCGCGCAATATCAGTATCAATCACAATATCGTATATATTATAAGGGTATTTCATCAGCCAATTGTATGTGTGATTTTGAGGTTATGTCGTTCCAAGTTGCGCAATACTAAACTTACCGGATGACAGAAGTGCGACATATTCTACTGGAGCAAGCGTTTATGATTCTCGTTAGACTTACTAACGCAGGGAGATTCAAACTCGCCATTTTAATTTGATCTTAATTAATATATAACAATAGATATCACTCAATTTGGATAAAAGTCAAAGTTCGACAGACGACAAGGTGACACAGACAACTATTAGTACCATAGATAACATAATTAGTACATAGATAAAATATTATTATGTGACTATGTATTGCTTATGGCGTATTATACAATCGACACAATTCTTTTATTTCCTAGTTATATCGATTTGGGTATGTAGGCATTAGTGACTCATATTTTCAGTGAACTTAATGTTTCTACAAGATCCAAAGCATTAGGTTTAAAATATATATATATTTCTATAATGCCAAAATGTCTAACGGCTTATAGCTAAAATATCAAATCTGTCTTTACATGTTGAATAAACATTGAGAAAAGAATTCAATATAATTTATACCAGCAGTAAATTTTCAAACATCTTCAGATCTATTCGACAAAACTCAAACACAATAGACATATTGTTTTAATTTGAAGGGTTTAATTTATATGTAATTTATATCTATTGCCGTTGCGCTAGGTATCCTTTGTTGGAGTCTTTAATTAAATAATATAAAATGTCAAAATTGTGTGTGACATAAATAATCTTCCCGCATTCGAAAATTTAAAAAAAATAAAAATTAGCAATTTTTGCATATTGATTAATACATTTGTATCTGTCAAAATCACAAGTTTGTTTGAACTGTCAGAAATAATATTATACATTAACACCGTAATATTCATACATTGTATCAATAAAAGTGTTTAACCAAACGATTGATGTCAAGCTGTTGAAAATATTTATTGACCATGATAAACTTAGCATAGTATAGTGAACAAATTTAAGAAGGCAACTTAAACATTGCTTTCAAAATTTTATATTCAAAATGTCCAAGGAAGGAAATGAAGACGATTTTCACAGGGATATTCTTTATGACCACGACCATTCTAAATACGAACAAGACATGATTCCTGGACGAGAATATGAAATTGATGACGAAACTGCTGCATCTCGCATGACTGCATCGTATAGTGAAATATCTTTCAATTCAGATACAAATGACATCACCAGTACCACCGATAAAACAATGACCGCAACATTAGGTCCATCTAGGCCTTTATCTTTATGCTGTCAATCAACTAGTTCGTCGGAAACGAAACCTCTAGATTTGGATGGAACTGTTATGCATGATGGTGATATGACACACTTTGTGGCAGATGATTTGGAATATAAAATTAAAATTTCAAGCCCTGTAACAAAGAAAGGAGAATTCCCAAACTTTAGTGGTCGTTCACGCTCCAGTACGCCTTTAAATTCATCATTATATAGACATGTTTTGGCACCGCAAATTGGACAAGTTGATGTCACAGTTTTAAATGATTTAGAACACGAGGCAAAAAAAATTGCTCAATCTGTAGACAGCTTAATTGAAAATTTATCAGGAGTCCTTCATTCTATATCTTCTATCACAGCTGATAATGTAGAAGTGTATAAAAATGCTGTATCAAAAACATGTGACGCAATGGATTCTAATATTAAAAGTATGTACACTGTTTTAGCTAAAGGTGAGGAAGTATCTAGAGCTATGGGACCGGTCAGAGAGCATGCAGCTAGGATAAGTGAAATCAGAAGGCTTTTGCATCTATTTGAAAATAATTTATAAGTCTATTTAACTTGTACAAAGATTTCAATATTCAAAAATAAGTAAATCACAACTAAAAAAATACTGCTTTGCCTTGTTTATAAAAGTGAATGTAGTTTTTTCCCACATATTCTTAATTGTTTTCAATGAAAACAAATTCACAGAAACTAATTTGGTCCGCCCACATTCAATACATATGAGTGTCATGCATATGAATGGATATTTCCATTTCTTTTGGAGTTAAAATGACTAAGTTTCATTGGAGGATGTGAAACAATAGCGTGATTAACTAAATCTTTTGGAATGTACTTATATCCATAAAGAATCATATTAGCAAACTTAAAAAAATTATATATTATCTTTTTAAAAAATAATCTTGATTTGTATACTACATATATGCATTGTCGTAATGCGCTTGTATGATCGCTTTAAGTATCTTACAATCTGCAAATTGACAGCAACCACAATTGTCCACCAGCCTATCCAATGCTGTTATACTGAAAATCTAAATGCTGTAGAAGTTAAATTTTCGATGCAGACCGAGGAAGAAAATTGGCACAATATATACCTCGTATGTTCCGCATTAAAATGAACAGGGCAAGTAATAATAATATGACTTAAGAAAAGATATTTTTTATTAAAAAAAAACACATGAAAACTCTGTCCCCACTAAATATACAATTCATCATCTTTTCAATTATTATTATATCAACCTTTTGCGGTACAATAGCATTATTTTATAAATGTAATGTGGTTCTTTAAATTGATGCTTATTGCTAGCTTAATTTATTATCTATTGTTACATGTTATGAATAGAATTGTCATTAAAATATGCAATAAGATGTTGGTGTTTTTAATTCAACAATGCATTTCATCATTGAACCTCATTCCTGCAATTTACAAATCTCCAATATTGTTTGGAGAAACAGGAAACTATTTCGGAAATAACTATTCTGTATTGCAAATTCCTGTTTGGACTTTAGAAAGAAAAAATATTGATGATTTTAATTAAAAAAAATTATCTGAGTAAAAACTTAAGGTAAATAATTTACCAAAAATATATATATATGCATTTATACTAGTTGTGTATTTATCATAGATATTGAATGAACATATGTATATTCAGTGCTTTTTTTTGAAAAAAAAAGTTGCCGGAATGCACTTTTTTCGGGAAGGTTTATTATTTATTATACATTCGAATATCATTTTGATAGAATTAAAGGCGGCTTTACATATAATGCAGAATGGAAATTTCAAATGAAAATTAAACAAACAAAGAACATTACAAATTAGAATTTTTTGAATTTTGTACTTTTCCATGAGTTTTGTCGCTAACGACCCGGGTTTCGCCTTTCGGCATCTTCAGGCATTCCAAGTGCACGGATGTACTTGAACCCGGGTCGTTAGCGACAAAACTCATGGAAAAGTACAAAATTCAAAAATTTCTAATTTGATATTGAAATTCCATCAAGCACCCTCAGTCGAAATACTTAAAAAGAACATTACATACATTATGTAACATAACATTAAAAAAATATGTAATTTATTAAAAACGCTATCCAAAATTACATTCCAATTACAATGATTTCCACAGTTTTTCCCAATTTTCGTCAGGTAAATGGTCCCTATTTCTTTTTTTTGTGTTGTGTCTGTGGCCGAATGTCTTCCGCTTAGTAACCATTGATCAACGTATTTTGAAGGATCAAAAAGTATCAAAGGTGGTCCGACGAGTTTAATAAACAAAAGTGACGAAACTGTTTTGGTCATCAACGAAGCTCTCATTGGGCTGATAATTAAATTCATGTTTTACAATAGAAAAAATAAAATTTTACAAACATTTATTAAAATTTCGAGAAAAAAAGGTGCCGTTCCGCCACGTTACAGGGTAAAAAAAGCCCTGTGTATATTACATATGCCATGTACATCAGCACCGCTCCTCTGCGCTTCAGCTTCGGGAAAGCAGGATTTCATACCTAGTAGTCATTGCGATGGTCAATTCAGAGAAACCATCTAAGTATTTAAAAAACCAACCATCAATTTTGCCCATGTATATTTCTGCATTTATTTTAATTGAATTGCTGCACTATCAAATATAACATTATTTCAGTATATAATAAATTAAACAATGTTTCCATTTTGATTCTGTTTTATTAGATTGAATATTATTCATCATAAGGTTGTTGCATATACTGCTATATGCTATAAACATAATTTTAATAATCAATTCACGAGTAGACATAAAATATATTTATACAATACTTACAACAGCTTTAACCAAATTTTCATAACATTCCCAATTGGCATATTCAAATTTGCCTTTATAGTGAATTGTTCTGTTCATTTTATTGTTTCAACTATGCATGTTCTATTTAATCTTTTAAAAGTGTCACATTTTGAAAAGGAAACAATAAGTTCCTATTAACTGTTACTTATTCGATATACAACAATTTACTTGAAAGTCAAATGTCAAACAAATATTTATTTATGCAATGATATATTTGGTTTTATATTATGCCCCAAAATGTAGCAATAAACTTTACAGAAATAGGTCCTGTGTATGCTGAGACATAATTTTTTATTTATAACTGTATTCTATAAATTGAACAAAGGAAACATGAAATTAATGTAGGATATAAAATGTTTTCCCAAGCAGAAAAAAAGTGTACAAACAGCTTCAAATATCTAAGCATGTAACATAGTAATTCTGTTATGCCAGACTGATTTGATAGCTTAAAAATAGATTGTATACAAAATTTTGAAAGATACATTTATTCAATCTTAAGCAATAGCTTTACTATATATTTAGTGATTTTTATTTCTCAATACACAATTATAAATAAGGAGATACAATGGTTTAATATCTGAGGAATGTTTAGAATAAATGTGAAGATAGCTGTTAAAAAAAAGTAATTCTATGTTCTTTCCTATGCATACCTCATATTAGCCAATTCTTAACAATATATTTACTCTTTTTTCAAATAATTATTATTTGTTAGGCACTTATTTTATAATATCAACCCTTTGACTACGAATGTTGAGTTTTTAACATCAATGTAATTAAGACGGTGTCGAATTAAAAAATATGACTACATTACTAGATTCTTGGGTTCTTATTCTTATGTTATATTTTTTGTGCATATGGATACCTGTTAAGTCTAAGATCTTAGGCAGGATGGAGCTTTGTTGTGTTTTGAAATGAGTATTTTAAAAAAATTCTAAGAATGTACAAAATTCACAACTGGAAAAGTTTTGGCAGAACTATTTTATGAAATAAATCATCCTAAAAACATTACTGAAATCAAAGGGTTGCCACAAAATAAAAATTGCTCTTGGTAATTGAATATGTACCAAAGTTAAAAATTATGTAATACAGTGAAAGTAGAATTTCAATTTTACATCATAAATATTCTAATTTAGAAAACTCTATCTTGATATCCACTGTCTTGCATATTTGTATTGGGTCTTGGTGGATTTTGAGGTCCAGCTAAGTGATGATTGTGTCGCTGTCCTGGACGCTTCGGAGGAGCTAAATATTCGAACATACTCTGGGTGTGCTGAGCCAACATTACACCCAAGTCACACGGCATGGGATCCATCCAAAAGAAATCATGATTCAAAGCTGTATCGCTATCGAATCGCTTTGCAGGATCCAACTGAAGCAACTTATCAAGAAGGTCGCAACCGTAAGGATCTTTAACGTACGGTTTAAGGCGTTCTTTTACTTTGCGCTTCTGGCCTTTAGGCAGTTCCATTTTGCTGTACAGATCTAATTGCTCCACACCTGGCCACACTTCAGGCACACAACTACCGCACAGCTGGGATATCAAAACCAACTGCTGTTGTTCAGTACTACCTTGCATTATAGGAGATCTTGTCCACATTTCAGCCATAATACAACCAGCTCCCCACATGTCAACAGGAGGACCATAATTCCTATCACCTAAAAGCAATTCAGGAGGCCTATACCACAGAGTTACCACTCTATTAGTATATCTGTTTGCCAATCCAGCTTTGGCCAGGCTAAATGCACGCGCAAGACCAAAATCTGCAAGTTTTAACACTCCATTCTTAGTTATTAACACATTGGCCGCTTTCATATCACGGTGCAATATTTTATTGCTGTGTATATAATACAGTCCATTGAGTAACTGTTGCATAACTTTCTTTATTTCACCTAAGTTGAATTTCACATTGACATTTGAGAGCAATCCTGCTAAGTCGTGTTCGCAAAAATCGAAAACTAAATAGAAAGTTGACCTGTGCTTATTTTGAGGAGTAGCCTTAGTTCTGCATATTTCTAGTAAGCTCACAACATTTTCATGTCTGAGCAGCTGTAAAATACGTATTTCACGTAAGGCTGTAATAGGAAATCCTTCTTTTTCGTTGTCCATTAAAACTTTCTTCATGGCCACAAATTTCTTGTTGCTTTTTTGCTCTCTGGCTTTAAATACTTCTCCGAACGTTCCTTGACCAATTTTAGCAACTTTTTCATACTTGCAGGAGTCATCACAGTATGGAAAGTCGAAGTCTTCAATGTATTTTTCTTTCTCTCGTATTCCCATTATTGTTGAAGACGGCGTCGAGGTGGTGTTCGACGCGTTTTCTCTGTGTGCAGTCGCGGTCGGTACTTGTGATAACATTTTTGACACAATTTATTAATCAGATTTTCAAAAAGCTCACTTCCAATATTAGCTTTCGCTGTTCTGTTCAATTTTGTTGGTTTGTCATGAAAACAAATATGTCTTCCATTGTGACAGCTCGTATATCAACCATACACATAGATAACATACCATACATCTGCTATTGGCAGAAATGTTGCAAGAAATATATAAAAAATCGTACTATCAATATTGGTGCGATGTTAAAATAATCGTAAAACAAAAATATGTACCTTATGGATTAGTGTTTGACCAATATATTTAATCTTCAATATATAAAAAATAAGGTCTATTTTTAACCTAAGTACCATGAATAATAATATATATTTTAAGAAAAATATTTTTCTCTAAATCTATTGTTTTTGAGTATTTGAACAACAGTCAATGTCACTAGTTCACATAAAAACAAAAATGGCCGACTTGTCATTCTCGCCGGAGTAATAACAACTTTACGAACATAACGGCATCGGTCTCTGTATTCGTATTTATATATTAAAAATCGAAATGGAGTTGAAATTTTCTGAAAATTTAAAAAATGGTGTCAGTACTTGTCGCCTTTGTACAAAAGAAGGGGTCGTCATTTCAATCTTCGATACTCTGGATTCTGTAAGACTCTTTGAACAAGCCATGTCTTGTGCAAAAATAATGGTACGTTTAGATTAATCACGTATTATTCAATTTTATTACCTTCGTTTATCACTGTTAGTAGTATCATGTACTAATAGTTTATCAAAAAAGACTGGAGTTAAACCCTCAGTGTGTGCCTGCGATTGGCGGAAAGGGCCCTGATCTTTTGATAAAATTGTGGAACAAGTACAAAATACGTGTTTATTTTCATTAAACACTCTGTATATATTGGTAACGTATGTGGTATGTTACTTTTTTTTTTATTTTTAATTGAAAAAAACATGAATGAATGAAACAAATTCTTTCGAAAAAGTTTTCTGCTGTGAATATACAGTTCAAGTCATTATCATGCTCGGTTTTTGTTTATTTTGATTCTTAAAAAATACACTACAATACAAAAATCTTCACTAACATTGACCGAGTGTGTTTTTTAATTATACAATATGCAGCAATTCCAACGATTTTGGCCATGCATTTCACAATGTTAAAACCACAAGTGATCATAAACATTGATTTTGTCTCTCCCAGATATCGCCTGATGATGGACTACCTGACCAGATTTGCGGGATATGTTCACACCATCTGGTCGAAAGCTACCATTTCAAAATGCAATGTGAGGCGTCCGATAAATCATTTCGATCGCTTGTCTCTATTACTTCCAAAATTGAGATAGAGGTTACTCCTAAAATTGAATTATCTGACATAGGCTGTGATGACAATCATAATGATGACGACAATTTTGAAAATGATTCTAATATAGGATGGGCTGTTACTAAGGCAGAAACTTGTCCTAGGTATTTATTTAATCATGCTAATTATCTTTGAGACAAATAATAATATATCGGAAATATATGAAAATTTTTCTTCCAAGTTACTAAAGATGCAATTAAATAAGGAACATTCTATACCAAAGTCAAATATAGTATATGCTTTTTTCCAGTGACCAAGTACTGGAGAGTAAAAATTCTAAACCAAAGCGTCGCAGCTATTGCTCTAAATGTCAATGCCCAATTAGCAGTGAATCCAATCTTGTAGTAACACAACCCAATGGAAATGCTGCCAGGTAAATATTAATTACTAATAACTAACAGTTACTATAAATTTAACAGTGGAAATTGTTCAATGAAACTGTAGGCTGTCACATCTGGTAGAATTAGTGGTTCTTTGATGTGAAATATTTTATGACCATGATTCTTTAACATTATTATTAAGTATATCAGTACAATAAATTTTCAGACAATTTCAAATGACCCACTTGAGTTTCGCAAAAAAAAAAGCAGTATGCTTCCAAACCTATGAACAAGACTTGACTAACTTGACATCACACATTCTCAGCATCAGGGGAGCCATTAATAACGAAAAAAATGTTTATAAATGAAGTAAATGGACTAATAACTAAAACTTGACAATCGTATTTATTTCTATGATAATTGAAATTGTAATTTTTTTTTTTATTATTTTATATTACCAAATCTTTGCAGTTCTCCTAAACCACCTATTACAATCGATGAAGTATTATGTTCCTGCATACTTCCCAAAGCAAGGCGGAAGGGAAGACCTCCTAAGAAAGTTAAAAGCAGAAGATCAAGCGAACAACAGAGTGATCTTAAAATAGAATCAAATGAGGAGGTAGCGGAATCAACTGAAGCTGAAACCAAAAAGGCTATCTTGTGAGTGATTGAACTTTTAGCTACAATTTTTGTGATATAATGAATACCAATCACAATGGCAGAATAATACTTCTCTATGGTTATCAATTTTATTTCAGCACATAAGGTTTAAATTCCAAACAGATTTTGTATAAGACTTAGTGTAAAAAATGCAACATGGAGATATATATAGATAGATAGCTTCAAATTTTACTTTGTGTGAAAGGGGTGGTTAATAATTAAATTAAAACCAATTCCCCTACTTCTACTGGCCTGGAATATATTGTTATTTACATATATAACTGTTTTTTTTTTGTTTTCGTCAATATAGAAGACTCAGGTTGGATCTATTTGAAGATAGACTTGTGGGATTAGAACAAGCTTTGAGTTTGACAACAGCAGATTCAACGGCTTACACAACTCCCACTGCAATAATAAAGGGACACAGAAAAAGACGGCGAAGAAAATCACTACAATGCACTGTGAGCAACCAACTTCAATGGCGGTTTTGATTCAATATACAACAAAACCATATGAATAATTTGATTTTTTCTAATTCTACACAGGTATGCTTGAAAGGTTATTCTTCGACTAGCCACCTGCAGAAACATGTGCGGCGAGGAACTTGCAATATTAAAAGTAAAATCTTAAAAGTCAGAAAGCCTCGCCACGTTATCAAAAGAAGAATTAATGAAAGCTTGAACTGTAAAGACGATATTAAAAAAGAAGAAAATGATGAAATCGTTATTAGTGGTGAATCGACAAAGATTGACAGAGACATGTCCAGGTAATGATTGCAATTATTATTTTATACCTAAATGAATGTATAGAATGAGACTCATCAGTAATTTTCTCACTATTATTGTAGAAGTCATATGTGTGACCAATGCGGCCGAACATTCAAGCAGCGCATGGTGCTCCAGCAGCACATGCACACACACTCGGACGTTAAGATGTATTCATGTGACCTATGTGGGAAACGTTTCACAAGAAAGGCTCACGTTGTTGCACATCTTAGAATACATGATAACATAAAGGTAAATATCACAGTAGGCTACTTAATTTCTCAGAGATTGGCTTAATTATCTCTATTCATTTATTGCTTTTTATCCATCTTCCAAAAATGGAAGGTGAAAAATTCACTCTATATTTCACAAAGCTATTTTGAAATAAGATTTTTTCATAGGTTTTTTATATTTATTTTTCAACAGTACCAGTCTTATTACAATTGCTATTCGAGATTGAAAAATTGTAGAGATATTTATCATAAAATGCATTTCTCAAGCTCTCATCATTTTCAAAACACTTCCTTATTAAAATAGACATTCTCATACACACATTTAAACATGCGCATAATCTATACAAATTGCAATATATATTACAGCATTGAAATGTTCAAAAACACTTTCCCTTAGTCAAAAAACATAGGGAAATGCAAAAAAAAGTTGAATATGGTTATTTTTATGAGACTGACACAAATATGAAACTCAAAATAAGTATTACCAACATATTAATTTCTTGAGCGTTTCATCACACTAAATCACCTTGTGATTTTCTTACCTTGATTCTTAGACAATGTTAATTTATTGAATTCTTATGTTTTTATTACAGCCCTACGTTTGCGAGACATGCGGTAGGTCATTCAACAAGTCTTCAGATCTCGGCCGACACCGTCGAATACATTCAGATGCCAGAAATTTTCCGTGTCCCTTGTGCGGGAGAGGTTTTAAAAGATCCGGAGATATTGCATCTCACATGCGCTCCCACACTGGAGACCGCCCATATAAAGTATTAATAATCATTTAAATCTTTTTTTACCGATTAACTCTTTACTTCTCGGGGTGAAGTAACTCTAGAGGTATTACTTTTGAAAGCATACATTACTCAATTTTGATTCATTTGACTAATGAATGATTTCATTGAATTAGATGTTACACATAATAATATTAAATATATGTTTTTTTATTAAATTTCAGTGTGTCCGCTGTGACAAATCATACACGACACATTCAAGTCTACAAAAACACAGAAGAGCTAAATGCACAGCAGATGTCGGCAGAACAGAACGCACTGCATCTGGAATAGAGTCTAAGGCCATTTCTACTCTACCTAATGAGATCGATACACAGCAGACTGCCTATAAAATTGCATAACAATCTCAATAAAATATATTGTGTATGTAAAAATGTGAAATATCTTTTTTTCCAGTTATAATTGAAAAATTTTATTTCTGTGTTGTGTACTTTCTCTCTAACTTCTACATTTGTTTTTATCAGTTGCCTTGATTTATCAATTATTTTAGAGCAAAAGTTGTTTTTACTATTGACTGAACAAATGTAATAAGTCCACTAATTTTTGTATTGATTTAGCAATCTAATCGGTTTACAATAAATCGTATTGCAAGTAATAATTGAAGAAAAAATGTTTCACAAAATTTCAATTTTAAATGTGATTTTTTATTTTCTTACTCAACTCAAAAAATCCCAAATTCGACTCGAAATCCTGTTAATTCATGTATATTCAAATGTAATTAAATTATTTATTTGTCAAATGAAATGATGTTAATCTTGTCTCTTTTGTATTGAAATGTGATATACTTTTTTAATGCCTTTATTTGATAATTTATGAATATTATTATGCCTAATATAAATGAACTTGAAGCAATAATTACATGAAATAAATTACCTATTTCAGCTGTTTTTTTTTCATTTTCACATCTGTAATACCATTAGGGAAGAATCTCAGTTAATATTGTGTAAAATTTACTTTACAGTGTAAATCATAGGACGCAAAGCTAAAAAATATTTTGCTTGCAATTTTTCAATTAGTAAAACTATCATTATTTTACAACTGACAACTGACAATCCCTAGACTAGAAATAGGACTAATGGCTAGTGGGTTAATTTCCAATGCCAATTTTAGATATTATAAATATAATCGTTGTCTTCAACCAGAAATCAATTGAAAAAATAATTTATGAAACTGTCCATACCCGGATTGAAAAATCCATGAGCACCACAAGCGAAGCGAACTACGTGGAACAACTGGAATTATATATCTAATCTAATAAAAAACAAATTAAACCAAATAAAAGACTTTTTTCACATGGAACATAAAACATATTTATTTAAAAATAATATTATAATAATATAGAATGAATTGTACAGAGAACAATAATTATGTTAAATTAATAGTAATTATAAAAAATGATACAAACATTTTTCCATACAAACATACTTACATGCAACATTTTTCCATTCATCTAGAGAAAAAAAATCGCACACAAAATAAAAATTACTACTGTTACAAAAACCAACATGTTCTGTACAATTTCACACACACATGGGAAAAAAAACAATAACCATTGTACAATTTATTTACGATCAAGAAAACCATTTACAAAATGTCATTGTTTTAAGTCGTCTAATCTGCCAGTTAAGTTATCTTTATGACATCCGTACCTCTTTGGCACAAGAAATCAGATTTCTTCAATTTGATTTTCCAATATAGCAAAAAAATATTTCTGTAAAGATGTTAATTGCAAAGGTTCTAAATAACAATACATTCTTCATTTAATGGTTTGTCAAAATAATATCTACTGTATAGTGATATTTGATACTTGACAGCATTAAGTGTGTCTCAAGTGAAATAAGAAAAATCACATACGCACTTAAGCCGAAGCGGTACGGACATTACTTTTGAAACACTCACTGGCTGAATATGCAGTCACTTTTAAAGAAGAAAATTCAACAGAAGTCATTGTTAAAGTCAAAATGTGAAAAATAAAAATGAATGGGAAATATCACAAAAACCTCTCACAATATAAATTCAGCCATACAAAACGTCATGAAATATTTATCATACTGACACCGTCGACATTGATTCCTAGTCTATTTCTTAACAAATTTTGAAGAACCCGGTAAAAATATTTTGTGAATATAAAAGACATTCTTTCAATGTTGAATACTGTCTTATAATAATTGATAATAAAAAGAAAACCATTTTATTGATCCAGTATAAAAACTAAATAGAAAAATTACGTTTCGCCCTTTAGTCATAATAATCTAGCAGTGGTCCGCATATCATAGACTGGGAAACTCTGTCGGCATACATACATAATATATTATATCATACACTATGAAGGTATATTACTATCTTACCCATTTTGACAAAACTTAACAGTTCCAAGTGATTCAGCAACAACGATTACAAATACACCACATCTTCAACACTCCTATAACACGTGTATCTGTTTAGATTTAGTTAAGTGAGAAGGTCTCGTGTCATTTTTTTGTCAAAACAGTTACGATGTATAAGATTATAAAAACATGATATTTCAATATTAATAATTTAGATCCCATAACACTATATTAAAAAAAAATATTTGATACACCCAAATATTACAATACTTTTTCCTACTGAAGATTTAATTCGCAAGACTAACAAAAAAAAACCTTATATTATCATAATTGAACAATAGATCACCGTTATTCAATTTGATTTTCGTTTACACAACAATAATAAAACCATATTTCACAGTAGGTGGCTCTAAATTCTCAATTTTTTTTTTCAATTTGTATCTCAACGGCTCCCCAAAACAATAATCAACACTTTCAGACTACTTTTCAAACCTCCATAAATATCTCTGAATAATTGTTTGGTCTAAAAAAAAACTATGATTTTAATAACAAAACAATTGATATTTTTGTCTGATGATGCGTTTCATAACTTCAATGGATCACCTTGAAATCACCACAATGTGACTTCCTGGCAGTAAATATGTTACTATAATAATATACGATTAACAAAACATTACTATATCTATTTAAAGGTCAATTTTTTGTATCCGGAAAAAAGTAACTAGATGATTTAATGACAAAAATGGGTACATTTTTATTATAATTTCACTTTTTAGTGTTCCACAAACAAGTGCATTACATTAATTAAATATTTATGAGTGCCCCCTCCCCCCTCCGGAAATATTATACTAGACTTACAATTAATAATAATGATAATAATTCGAAAATCTATATTTTCATATAAAATAGTAAACTTATTCATTATAGGACATTTTTTTCAGAACATCCTATTCCGGTGAATTCCTCATTGAATTCATTGTAGGTACATTATGTTTACTAACAACAATTTACAAAATGCAAATATTGTTATTTCAGAACTGAAAATATCATCATATAATTTTATTATAATAATCTGGACAGTTTTAATAATATATATGTTGTGCAATGCAATATGGAGTTAAATTATAACAGAAGTAACTATTTCAACCGTAATTATTGTTGAACATACAATAAGAACTCAAATATTCAGGAAATTATGGGAATTAACAAAATTAGAAATTGCGTTTTATTTATTTAAATAGAATACTTTTCTTCTAAGGATTGACAGCTTACACCTTAAAAGTGATTGATATAATTACTCAAGTTTATCATCCAAAAAACAGTAATATTCAGTAAGAAAAAAATGTGTTTGTTTGCATAATGTAAATCCAAACAAATACGCTAAAAGGCACGGTTTAAAATGCTGGTATACAGTGGCATCATTTATTATTACTTTAGTTTTGAGATATAATAAATATATATCACAGAAAGATAAAATAGATTATACTTTGCCATAAATGTTATAAATAACTCATTAATTCTTTCGATGGATTCGGCGGTCACTTTATGGAGGTTCATTTTAATATAATTAAAAAAGTGTAACATGTGTCATTATTTGTTACACAGTATGTACGTGTAATAAAAAAAGTTGTAAATTTAATTTTATATTATCTCAAATTGTATATAGTGACAATGCTTACGGAATGTCGCTGTTGGATGGACAATTGAATAACTCAACTCCACAAGTACAATATATTACAATAAATAGTAAAATCTTAAATTTTGTGTTTAGATTGTCTTTTACAGGCCAGGTTATTGTAACTTATCTCCCGTGTTAAGAT
Source organism: Himalopsyche kuldschensis (assembly GCA_028554975.1). NCBI lineage: Eukaryota > Metazoa > Arthropoda > Insecta > Trichoptera > Rhyacophilidae > Himalopsyche > Himalopsyche kuldschensis. Next base: position 1,089,123 of record JAHFWI010000046.1, on the reverse strand, counting down.
CATCCGTGAAATTTTAAGAGGAATCCAAAAACAAATTGGCGAATCTATTTAAAACTAAATATATAATACACATATAAATTAAAAGATATTTCAATATATATAAAACTTTTCATTGCAGTTAGCCAAACAATATAGTACATATTTCATAATTATGGGTGTGAATTCCAAGATAAGAGTTAACAATTTAACTGAATACAGAAATTCTTGAAATTATGCAATTGAAGAAGTCGAGCATAGTCTATAAAATGAAATGATCGATAACTTTATCCAATAAAGATCATGTAAAGGAAAATAACTAATTTTTCTTTCTAATCAATTTCCAAAAAAATGATAGTTTTTGTCATTGTTATGGTGTGTTTCTCTTGTTTATACCTTAGCATGTAACTCAAAATGATTTGATGGCAAATTTTTGTGAAAATGCAGAATTAAAGTAACCTGCGAGGCTAAGCAGATATAAATCATATTCCGGATGAACAAAAAGATTTTTTGTTTTTCATTCTATTTCATATAAGTAATCTTCTTCAGTCTTTATGGCATGTTCTTCGCCAAACGGTTGCTCAAAACTTTCAATTTTCAATTTTCATAGCAAGACATGATTTTATTTCCGTCCACTCGTGTTGTAAACAAGGCGATTGGATCAATATATACAAAATATATTAGCTAACGTATTCACAATCAAGTTATAAACAAAGATTCAAAACATTAAAAAAATAAATGGACTTACATAATACTACCCAGTACCTCCTCTGACATCTCAGAAAAGGAGGGCTGAGCGAGCGGTTCTCATAAAAATACTAACTGAAATAGCGGACAAAAAACAATATTTAAGTTTATAAATTTTACTGCAAACTTGCCATCACACGCTTTTTACAAAGCATCTCCAAATGGTAGCAAATAATCCAATTTTTCATAGTTTTCCATATAAATGGTGATTCACCAGAAATACTTATTTTATTTTTTATGTAACCAAAAACGAAAATCAATCCCTACACAATGGACAGTCAAAAAGTCATAATTTACTTGCTCGCCCTTCAAATATTCACTGACATTCTTTTCTACATATTATTATATTATCTTTATAGAAATATGTACAAAGGAGACATTTGTGAAGGATACTTTTGACGGAACAGTTATAAGCATAAGAATCACTGCATTAAAAATGCCCATTATTCGATCATGTTGTTTTATAATGTTTAATATCAAGAAAGTTAATAAATGGCATTTTCAATAAAAGAAGATTGGCTTCAAAAACATAGCTCAATGGCATTAACACATCCAGTGCGGAAAACATGAGTTTGCTACTATAATATTATCCATTCTAATTTCTGATACATTTAATAGTTGAGAACTGATTCCTTGTGACCAGCCCTCGGCACATAATTACTCACCAGATTATTCCGCAGTGAATGTGTTAAACAAGTGGATGATTATTTGTTTTCTGCGGAGTAAACACATACCATAAATAATAAATTCATACTATAATACATAATTTATTTATAAAGCTAAGTAGTAATATGTTTAAATCAATAAACAATAATGTCTCCTTTCATTAGGAAAACCAGCAAAACGTATGAAGCATGAGAGAGCGAGACAATTTATGGAATTGGGGATAACAGCATTCACATTGTGGCAAACATAGCCATATCTTGAATAGAGATTGTGTTGAATTTTATTAATGAAAGAGCATAATATAATAGACAATGTAGCACTTAAGTTTGTGAACTAAAATATTCAAAGGCTATCTATTTTGTTTATATAATATGTACATCATTTGATGATCAATTATTATAAAAAAGAAAGATAGTAATCGCTATTATTTAAGAGACAATTAATCTATATGATAATTATTCTATGTTAAGACCGTTTGGCTTAAATTCATTTTGGGCAATAGGGTTCACTCAATATTACATTAACTTGTTCAAAAACCGCTGAATATACCACTAGCCTAAGCAGATATTCTACATCCTAAAGTGCCCATCAAGATCACTGGATTTTTCGAGGACTTTTAAAGGTCGTTTCATTTACATATAGCCCTATTCATTTCCTTTGATTACAATAAAAAAAGCTTTCATCACCGATCAATATCACTCGAACCCGCAGAGAATTCCCCAATATTCCAGTCAACCCCGAGGTCACTCAAATATCTCGCATATTCCTGAAGGTCACATGATATTCAGTTTTACTCCCGAGGTAATTCTAACATCGCCGCTGCTACTGCATGAAGTAATCCGGGTGATCGGAGTCCTTTTCGAAGCGCTTCGCTTCTTCTTGCATGCTCTCTTTGATTTTTAGTATTGCAGCGGATTCTGTCTGGTCATTTTGGTCACCTCCAGGTCCACCAAACCCTCCTGCAAAAATTACATGTCAGAAATGGTGTAAATTTTTTGTGTATCTTGGTTTGCATCATATGGGTAAATGTTTTTTTTTTGCTAAAAATGTTAGAATACGGCCAAATACACAATTGAATAAAACAAATGTTAAAAAAAATTACCACATTTTTGCTGTTGAATAGGCATATATTTGTTGAATTAGGGTAAAAAAATAGGGTTGAAAAATTAAATAATATTTTTGGCACACGCACAGTTCTCCATCAATGTCTTTGGGTATGTTTTTGAAATTAAAATGTCGGCTACAGGTGAGTTTAGCTCATTTTTCCACTTACCAAGATTGTAGTCGGCCATTCCTGATGCAGAATCTTCTCGAGGTGTCGAAGGACCTCCCCCGACCCCTCCTCCGCCTCCGACGCCTCCCGGTGAACTTTTCATACCGTCTACACCACCCAGACCTTTTTGTTTTCGAAAATAATGCAAATTTATTAGTTCACGCTACACTGAAAAACACATATTTAAATGCATTCTTGATCTGTTGACATCAAAATAAATTGTCATAAGAAAAATCGTTGAGATTAATTGACATCCACAATTTGGTCCACTCTTCTTTCTAGAGTCCATGATTTAATGGAGAAATATATTTGATTCATTTAAATATAACTTTTTACATATTAAAAATAGTTTTAAAAATCAAATTACATTGGTGGTAGTTGATCTAGATATCTCAAAACAGGAAGGCATTCCAATAACGAAAGGAAAAAGTTAAAAGAATTTGAGTAACAAGCAATAATAAAGCTTATAATTTGCGAAATTAATATAATAATGAATGATTAAAAAGAAACCAAGAATAAACATAATAGTGCCACAATGTGTAACCAATTTTACAAAATGGATGCAGGATGATAGAATCAGAGATCAAAGCGAATAATACAATAAACAATGAAAAAAGGATTCAAGAAATAAAAATGAGAATGTGATTTAACATTATGATGATTCAATACACATGGACCAAAAATATAAATGTTTAAAATCTATCTATGAAAAACAGCAACAAAAAAGTGTAAAACAAAAGGTAAAAAGTTAAAGGAAAAGAATTTAATTGTTTTTAAGAGTAAACAATAAAGCCATTAACACATTGGATGCTGAGAACATGCCTAGCGTGTCCATTTTCATACTTAAAAACAGGTTCAGCATTGGAAGCGTTAAGCATCATAGACGTTGTAGTATCAATCAACAGAATAAAATGACAATCTACAAAGGTGAAATGAAGTCATGCCTTGTATTTCGTCACAGTTATCAAAGTTCTCTTGATAATTTGTTGTTCAAAGAATAGTTGGCACAAAGTCTATATTATTCAATGTGAATACAACTAATATTTTAGCTTTGAGTTGCAGATTCATTATTATTATTTCAGACTTAAATTGAAATTATTCAAAGGCAGTCATCCCCGAATCGGAATCATGGGTAAAATTTGAAACAAAACATAATTTATACAGAACACCACGAGAACTTTAAAGGCTTGATATGTGCAGAGTAGAGCATGTGTTATGGACAAATTAATAACAAAATAAATGAGCTTGCAATGTTGTGTAGAAAAAGTGCCTTCAGAGCCAGAAATAAAGATATGCATTATATTAACACTTTGTTTACGGGCTTTTGAATTACTATAGTAATTATGCACAAATTTGTGTCACCGTAAACAATGGGTTAAAAATCCCAAGTGGTTTTGGAGTGTGAACGGCAATTAGAATGCAAAAAAACAATAACCAAAAATAAGAGGCAGACGACACAGATAGACGAAGCGTGCAAAGTATACAGGTGAAGATTAGAAAGCAAGTGTGGCGAGTGCAAGCAGGGCGAGCAGAGCAAGTGGTGTTATGTAGAAATACCTTCCTGGGGGGGTGGCGGAGGGGCGTGGTCGGGGAGAGAGGGGAAGTCGGCGCCCATCCCGCCCCCACCTCCTCCCCCGCCTCCCCCTCCGCCGCCGCCCACCGGCTTCATCAGCGTGTACATGCCCTCGCCTCCTGCAATGCAATGCAATAAACATACATTACATTCATCACAACAGTATATCAACAACATCGCATCGTTGCATCATTTATATTATTATGTATTTATTCCCAACACAACATTGATATTTTATTCACACTACTTTCAATCCTGGTAAATGTGCGTACGGCAGTAACGATTATAAAAGTTTTCAGGCTACCGTCACAATTGTACGATTGATATTTAGTCATAATCACTGTTTGTTGTTGATATTGTGCATATTATCACAAAATCGCCTGAACTAAGATATTTTATTTGAAAATGGTAACATTTGTAATGAGAGCAAAGTAACCGATTCCTTGTGCATAACTTTTTATCAGGCTTATAAGATTTATTTTTGTAGAAATATACAAAAAAACTTTTCAATTGTATTATAAAATTTTGTATGTGAAATTCCATAATCTGGTAGTTTAGTTCATAGAATAAATATTTTAATTTGGCGATTATTAGCTCAGTGACTGAATAATTATTTTGAGCAGAAAATTACATACATGTTTAATATTAAATCATTATAAATTAATTACTGGTAATATGCTATATATTTACCACATTTTCATTTTTAAAATACAAATCCCTTACTTTAACGAAAATCTGTTAGAAAGGTTTGCTTGATGTAAATACCAGATGGTAAACAAGTGGACACTGTTATGAAGGTGTAAGTTGTAATTAATCAAATTATTATCATATTAGCCTGCTTTCCTAAAACAGAATTTAATAGGATAGCAACTACCAATATAAATTTCAAACAACTACAAGACATATTGTACTGAGAACTTCATTTACACACTTGATTTTTAACAGTATGTTGTCTTACGTGGTACATGGTACTTACAACCCTACTCAACCCTGCCTTGGAATTTAATATGAATGTGCAACACCCCCATTGCTTAGCTTGCTTCAAATGTTCCCGACATTAGGCGTGTTTTAAAAAACATAATAATGATGATAATTTAAGAAATTTTATAATTTCATGACTGGAAATAAAGTATTATCGGGTAGTAAATGGAAAATTAAAAATGCTATGCATCGCAAAGATCCCATATAGAATTTTACTAACAATAGTACACTGAACATTTGAGCAGGCCTATGATAAGAAGTGTGTCTATTTTAGCCACACACATGCACAGTTTGTGCGCACAGAATTGTGTGAGAGATGATTTTAGGAAAGTGTATTTATGAGGCTGAATATTATCAACAAAAAGAACTACTATTTTACCATACTATAAATAAAACACATTATGTAGTAGTATTTCCACATATATTCTACAAAGATCAGGAACGGTTTTGCTCAGCGTAAGCATTGTCAACTGATGATAATTAGTAACTGGTGGAAATAGTACTATATAATGTATTTTATTTATTAAAATAATGCCTTTCCACCAAGTGAAAGTTAACACCTTAAATGTTACTATTTTACCAATTTGAGCAAACAGAATTTAAGACAGATGAAATGTTGATGCATATAATTAACATTAGAATTGAATACTTCTAATTTGTAATATTTATTAATTCCAATAATCATTGGATGTACTTCTTAATAAATTACCTATATTTTTTTTCAAGTCCTTGATTATTAAGTCAACAGTCAGCCCTGTTGTGAGCGAGTAAACAATTTTATTTTCAAAATATTGTGTGATCATCACCATAGATGGAACGAATTTGTCGATTGATAACATTCCTCATTTACAACACTAATCGTAGAATGAGAATAGGGGAGTACGAGTATGACTATTGTCAATAAGATCGCATATCTGTTTGTCTATTAGAAATTGCATTCATTGCCTACCTATTACAAACACGAGATCAGAAGAGAAAGAAAAAAATACCTGAATTACTTGAGTCCTGCGGGCTTGGCATTATAGGTGTTCCTGGTCCGGCAGGTCCATTGCTTCCAGGAGGGCCGCCTCCGTAGCCTCCCGAAGGAGATCCCGATGAATAGCCTATCGAACCTGCTGCTCCACCTTGCCACGCTGGTCTCGGAACACCCATCCCCATGCCTGGAGGCATACCTAAGCGGCGAACAAATCAGTTAAATTATCACAGTATACATTCTTTTTGTGTACCTTTTATTTATTATCAAGTTATTTTTTATGAAATATTATTAAATTAACATCATCGTCGGCTTTGTCATATCCTATTTCAAATTCATAAACTACCATCATATTGGCATTCGAAAAATGTACATACCACTTTACACATAGGTTTTTTAAGAGATGTAAATCCTCACGATATTCCATAGTCTTTTCGCAACTGACAATAAAATCAACAAGACATGGAGGTGGAAAACTACTTAACACTTAATTTATAGGGCCTTTTAATTAATTTGGTAATTAGCATGTTATTTCGTATTTGATGGCCAATTAGCAAACGCACAAATTTATGAACTCCGTAAGCATTGTGTTAAATAGCAAAAAAAAAAAAACACTTGGCTGTACATAGTCATAACGCTCAAAAGGATAAATAAAAGCTTGTGTAAAGTCAATAATCATATTATTAAAAACAATTTAAGTTTTAAAAAATTATTGAATGATGACAATTTCAGGTATTTATAGGATTGAAATATTACCTGGTCCTTGAGGCGGCGGGCCTCTCATTCCGGGCCCATATCCTCCAGGGCTCATTGGACCCATACCAGGGCCTCTGGGTGGATTCATTCGAGGGTTCATCATGCCTGGTGGTCCTCCACGCTCCATTGAGTTAGGCATCATGGGCTGACCTAGAAGTAAAAATAGGATTAGTTTACGAAAATGTAAGAAGTAATTTAATGAAGAGTTATACACATCTGATCGTTGCTTTTAATAAGCTTTTATTGTGAGTATTTATCATAAAATTCTCCAGATAGTTAAAATAGTCATTCGTAGTTTGAAATAGATAAAACACATTTTTTAGTACTGTTTTTTGCTCACAGTGACCATTATCAACTGATGATGGCTCGTGATGAGCGAGACCAGCCCTGATTTTTATCAAATTATATATGGAAGAAGTATTAGAAAAATATGTTTTCGGTATTTAAAATAATGCCTTTCCACCAAGAATTGACAGTTCACACATTAAAAGTAGATATGCTGCGTGCATAAATATAAATTTTTAAAAGAAATTTATTTAAACTTTATGAGATATATCACATATCTTGTCTTAGAAAGGATGAAAACATTTCTTATTCTTAACACATTGGCTACGGAATTGGAATGCGAAATACGCATCTTTTCTCTGTGTTCTGATTTTCGCTGTAGCCAATGCGTTAAAAACTATTTTGTATATCAAACTGATGAATGAAGATTCTTCAATTATACCCACTACCAATGTAGAGGTATAGAAAAAAATAACGTTAGGAAAGAACTAGTTGTTAGCGAACAAATCTATTATCGTCAGTCCGTCAATTAGTGTTTAATTATGACAGCATTGAATACATCCATGTCGGATTCATTAATCAAAAGATTGATTGAAAAGTCTACCTGTGAAAGTATCGATTTGGTCATTCACGCCCTAAACCACACAACCATGAACAAAAACCCAAGGGGTTATTACGTTAGGTGTATATTAACCTCTTAAAGCCCTACGGTCCCGTATGGGACCAGTGATTATGGTGCACTTCGCGATCAGATTAAACTGATTTATGATAATAGTTTTCAGCATAAAATTAGCTTTCATAAATAATGTCTTTGAGATACCCATCCATAATTTTATTTTCGGTTTCGTTAAATATTTTTGTCATAATGAGGAATATAAATATCTGCGTTACAAGGTTGACTTTCAGGATATGTGTTGTGTTATATCCGGTGAACCGTAATAAATCAGTTTTATTCACACCATTTCAATGCGGATACAGATTTTTTTTTCATACCTAGAAATTTATCCTTTGGGGTGATTCTTTTTTAAGATAAAGTAGCTAAAATGGATTCGTTTATTTGTTTACCTAGAGAATTAGAAAGCGTACAAGTTGCGGTGCTGGTCTTTGTCTGTAAATTATAAGCAATCTTTTATTTTGCTAATGCTTTTTATTTTACCCGCATTGGCTGACTTGTTTTAGAGCAGTGGTGCACAATCTTTTTGAGAAAAGGGCCAATTTAAAATTTTTCGCGGGCCGCAAAGGGTAAAAGTGAAGAAAAATATTGATATATTATACTAGATGGGATATAAATTTTATATTTTATTTTTAATTTAATAATTACATAATTTTATCAGTAACTTCGATCCTTCTCCGCTCCACATTACATGCAGATTTGCACGATGGAACTTCTGACACTGTATACTGGCAGCAAGCATTTTGATGTCGGGTTCAATGTTTGTGGTTGCTATCCTCAGTACAGCACTGAGATTATGATTGTTCAAGCGGTTTCTGTGTTGAGATTTATTTAGTTATAATATGGAAAATGCTTGCTCGCAAATGTAGGTGCTTCCAAAGAGAGTTGCACAAAGCGCAGCCTTTTTACGTAGGGTAGGAAACTGCTCTTCGGGGAGATATTTGTCAAAACTCTGCAGATCGCCTTCCTGATATTTCGATCTCAATTGATCGTTGTTCTGCAAATCGATCAACTCTAGTTGCAATGATGAATCGGCTTCATTGATGGATACTGAGAAGGGGTTGATTTTTTTATATACCGTTGCTACTGCATAATTTTTTCACATTTCGAATACTATTTTTTATATTTAATGAAATTTTTTTATTTTGGGCTGCAAAAAAATCCATTTCGGGCCGCATTTGTGCATCACTGTTTTAGAGATATAATTATTATTGTAAGAGCTACGGGCCGTGCGGATATTTCGGAAAAAATGCTCGGGTATTTAAAGGTTGAAGATATATTATGGTGTACTTAGGATGCATATATACAATAGAAAAAACCTCACCTGGTGGCCCGTTGAAATCATTCGCCATCGGTAACCTCAAACCCTGGCGAGCCCCAGGGTACCACGGACCCATAAATGGGGTCGGACCTCCTACTAGCTGTTGTGGACTGGGCTGACCAGGGACCGGATGAGACGGTGGTGAAGGTCTCAGGGGAGAATTAGGGAAAAATCCAGGTGGCATACCTCCTCCGCCCATTCCTAAAACAAGAAACAAAAAGGTAAATATACTTTAAATGATGGTTCTTTTTAGTTACCAAAGAAAATACTGAATGCCAAAAACAGTATAATTCCCTAGGAAATTTAATTGCAAACAGGAAAATACAAAAAAGTTAATCATTTGATTCAAGGAAACCGATGATTTATGTGAAATACAAAATATTGGTATGCAACCTTGTTGCCACATTTAACAAAAAAAATCTATAGAAGGAACTATTTGACATATTGTAGCAACCTTTTTACATTGATATTATAGAATTTTTTGCTACAGTTATAAGTTTCTCTATTTCCCATGTATAATTTAGCCTTTTCACAGTTACAATTAAATTTCCTACAGCAATGTATGCTTTAAATTTATCAAGTAAAAGAAAGTGAAATATGTTTGATTTATTAGCCAAAAAATGTCAAAACAAAAGTACTCAAAATGCTATATTGCCAAAAAATGTCTTCACTAGTTTTCAATAACATAATAATAATATTGCTGCATTTGGAGTTAATATGACAGAATTGCCATTTAAATGCCTCATATTGCTGATTATCACTTATTTTGAAAGTATGTCAAAATTGATTGTACGATTTTCCGATTCGAGTGAATAACAAATTCTAGTAAAAGATGAAGCCAGTATCCAGTATTTCATTTAAATAAAACAACAAAATTCAACATTTAAATAACATCATAACAGTATCTACTAAGCAACCAAATGTGTAATTGAAATATTGAAAAAATACGATTTTAACAATTACCATCATTCGGCGGAGCCGGTCCAGCATTATGTCCGATGCCGTTTACACCATATCCAGAATTAACGAACCCATAATCGTGAAAAGCTTTCGCTTCGGATGAATGTTCACATGTATCTCGTCTTTCTGGCGCTGCACAGTACAAATCCCAAAAAACACACCACCAAGAGTGCAAAAAACCCGGCGGCTCTCCGAGAGTAATGTTCTTCTCCCATCGTATTTCAGACAAAAATGTTTGAGCAGCTTTTTGTGCGCCTACGTGCAGCAAATATTCGTAAACATAAAGCGCTAACTTCTCGCGTGCTTGCGCGTCCGATGGCACAGTCGATCCTTTGCCTTTAGCGTACATTTCTACGCTTTTACCGTTAACCGACACCTCGGGTGATTGATTCACTGTTTATTATTCACATCAACGCTTCTGTTATGATTTAGTAGTTGATTCCAAGCTGTTTTCGTGACCCTTGTGTTGTATGTTTGACTGACGGAGATATAGGCGAATATGTCATCGATCCGACATTTGGCGTCTGTGGATTGTTCGCTTAACAATAATAATAATAGCCGAACTGTCAAGAACGTGCATATACGCGGCTTTGTTCCTATAGCTAACTGTAAATAGTTGCTAATCTAAATAGCGTTTTCTCTTTAGATTACGGCCAGCTTGCTTTTTTGCATTTTTATAAATCAAAGTAAAAAAATGGTTTTTCAACGATTGCTCAAATGCAAAAAAATACGACGCATATTTCAGAATAACTTCATAAACAGCCAGACTAGCATAAGCAGCGAAAATGATGATGAAATTAGTCAAATTTAAAAATAAATATGCGTCGCATATTAACGAGAGATATAAGAGAAATCTTTAAGGATTTTTTAAAAAGACAATGTATTTGGCACTAAAGCTTATGTCAATGCAACAAATATTTTTATTTGTGAAAGTCATACGAGATAAACTTGATGATAAATAATTCAAGAGAAAAATTCAACGAAACTTACATATACCCATGTCCAAGATATATTTTTCAATTGAAAAAATGACCTTGCCGGGACTTGAACCCAGGCCCACCTGATCACTAAGGCAAAGCTCTCGCCACTAGACCACTGGGACAGACTGTAAATCACTCTCGTCATAATTATAGAGGGCTTTGGATTATGGCAAATTATAACAACACATATTTGTTCAAGAATCATATAAATAAATACCATGATATTTTTGTTAATAAATATAACTTATTTTTTTCTGACCTAGAAATACCTAGATAAGCATTAAACTTACATGTGTCACAAGTTTTTTTAAGATCTGTGACTGAATAGAAAATAAAGCATTCTTTTCTTTTGGTATTCTGAACATCTCTTTACACTAATTTCAAAATGCACTTCGCAAATAAATAAGGGTTTTAATAGGAACTAAGAATTAAAAAAGCATGTGCAGCCAAGCTCTAGAGTTTCATTACTTTTACTTAACTAAACGATATCTCATCTGGATTGATATTTGACAAAAAGATTTAATTTCTAAAATTGTGGATAAAGTCATCATGGGTGCAAGACAAATTTATTACCTATGTTTTTTGTTTAGTAACACAACTTTTAATATTTCCAAAAATTAAGTATACCATCGTTTTTCATCGGTTTGGTATCTATCGTATACCTACGTCCTTCTCAAGTCCTTGACAGACATCTGCCCCATCGGGTTTTTATTTTTACCGGCTGTGCATAGCCCTTTGCACCAAGCCATGACTAGACAAAAGTTTTCATGAAATGGATGTTCACAAAGCCTCCTGCAATTGCTAGCTGCGCTGTCCTTTACACAAGATCTCTTAAGTCGATGCGTATTGCTGATTTTCTCATGATTGATTGATTTTATTCTCATACTTTCGATGAATTCAGCAGTAACTTTGTGGAAGTTCATTCAAATACAAAAGTTATTTTAGATTTCATTCTCACTCTAAATTTAAATAAACAATTTTAATTGCAAATGCAAAAAAAATAATCTTTTCTTTTGGTTGAGTCAGCACAAGAATGAGTAAAGCTGAGTTGTTTGAATTTATTTAACATGTCTCATGGTGATTATGGAACAACTGATTATTCTTATTACGGATTAGAAATTCTCAAATTATTTTAATCAAAAAAATATTCATTTTTTTTTAGCTGGCCGCATGCAACAACTGAGTATTTTACTTTGCCATTTCCGCAAGCCAGATATCACGAACTTCACTATACACCTTTCTTTTACAGCGGCCGTCTTACCGCGTGGTCATATTCCTCAACAAAACTAGTTAAGGCCGCCTTCAACATGGCCATCCGCCCGGTCTACAGACCTAAAATCGTCAAGAAGAGAACGAAAAAGTTTATTCGTCATCAATCAGATCGATATGATAAACTCAAGAGGAACTGGCGTAAACCCAAAGGTAGGAAAATCTTCATCAAGCATGTATCTGACTTACAACGTGTTCACTATTTCGTTGACATCTCTAATAGATTTTCTTAATTGGGATCTATTTACCCAGCAATTATAATATTACCTTCTTATTACAATGTGGATATCGTAGCTACTTACAATATTTTATTCCACTGGAATTTGAGATAATACTTAGTGGTTTCTCGAGACGCATAAACAAAGTTTTCACGCCAGTGTGCGCATTTTCTTTGCCTATCCTCCTGAAAATCGTTCATGTACTCCATTCTAAGCTATACGTTGAGTTATAGTACTTCTCGACAAATCATTGTTAAATCGCGTTTGTTGGCAGCCTGTTTTTGGGGTTATCACTTTGACAAGCGACACGTTACTTCGCGAACGAATTAATTAATTAATAGTAAATATTACTCTAGTATCATCACTTCTTATAGTTAACATAACTGGCGTTTTATTAGTATTTGTTATTTCATAATTTGAGTAACATTTCTTTCAACAGTTTCTTAGGAATGTACACCACCAAGGCCGGCTTACTTGATGTATGGTGCATATTTGAATTAACATGTATTTTGGAATATAATAGGATGGATATATTCTTCCGGAGTCTTGTGGTAGATGCAAATTGATGTGCCAATGATTATCATTTGAATAAACAAATATTCCAATGGATCCTTCCTAGTGTAATAATTTATCTGAGGAAAATTTCATTATGAGGCAAGTCTGCAAATACCTAAGTCTTATATATTTCCATCTTATTCTATTGTGATCTTGACATTAAGAGGTAATGTTATTTAGTCAAATCAATGTTGTCTTTAATGCGTTATCCAGCGTTTGTTAAACCTTTTTTATTTTTATTTCAGGTATTGATAACAGAGTCCGTAGGCGTTTCAAGGGTCAATTCCTTATGCCAAACATTGGTTATGGATCCAACAAAAAGACAAAGCATATGCTGCCCAATGGTTTCCGTAAGGTTGGTTGAGTATTCGGCCGTACGCTGAGATGTTTGTCTTTCTTCCGTTTAACCCTGAACTGCTATATGACAGTGGTAGTTGTCTAAATTTTTTTTACTGCCTTTCCATTGAAGTAGGGCTTGTTGGAATTGGCTAACTACTCATTCCAACCCTTTAAACTTGGCCTTAACATAATATGTAGCACCCACCATCAAATTTCACCAGCTTAATTATGCCAAGTTACTAGAAACCATCAATTTTATTAGATTAATCTTATTCAATATGACTGATGTATCTTTTTTGTACAAGTACAGTTTTTTTTTATTGGTTTGTATCAAACTTTATTTTAAAATTGGATTGTGTCAATGTGATTTTCCAACTGAAACTTATATGGAGAGAAACTGTTAAGACACCTGGTTTGCGTGATAAATAGGTGCCAATGATTATTATATGAATATTAAAATATTCCAATGGATCCTTCCTAGTGTAATCTTTATCTGAGGAGAAATATATTATGAGGCAATTCTATTTTATCAAATTAAATGATATTTACTCTTCTATTGTAAAATTAAACTATCTGGTCTGATTAACTATAGAATCAGTTTTTGATTGGTTTTCTCTCAATATTTTAACCGACAAGCCTTTTCCAATTACCAGGTACTGATCCACAATGTTCGTGAGCTGGAAATTCTCATGATGCAGAACAGGAAGTACTGTGCAGAGATTGCCCATGGTGTTTCATCAAAGTCTAGAAAGGTTATCGTCACACGAGCTCTACAGCTGTCCATCCGCGTCACTAACGGAAGCGCGCGACTCAGGAGTCAAGAGAACGAATAGATGGATCCATTTGTACACTTATATTATAATAATAAAAAACACAAAAATTATATATGTTTTATTTGCTGTTTTCATTCAAAAAATCTGAGCTTATATCTTAATTTTTCACAACGCTTATGGTGTGCACAAAATGATGCTTTTGCTAATTAGACATGCAAAATTACGTCTTAATTACCAATGTAGCGCCTCATTAACTGTTCATATGCCACGGCGTGCAGGCACTCACGCCACTACCAGTTTACAGATAAATATGATATGTTTAAATGAAACCTTATGCAGAGATCTTTTCAAGGCAATCTGATGGTTAAAATATATGTGTGCTTAGCTGTTTATTTTATTTGAGGTTAAGCTAATGTATGTCACTACAGCTTGCATCTTATTGTCGTAAATATCCCTGGAAACAGTTTTTAAATCTTACACTTGATACTTATTTTTTCGCTCGTCTTTGAAAACCAAAAATAAATCTGGTATAAAATGATTTTCTGGGTATATTTGATGGTTGAAAATGGTGGCCTGTGACAAAAATCCATCGAATTGGCTTGGCATTTAAGGGGTTAAGAATTTTTTAATACCAACAGTTTTCTGAGGAACTTGGGGATTTTGGGGTCTTGGCTGTGTGGATTACATTACAGATTTCAAGAAATACATAAAATCAATAAGGCCAATAGAAATATCATTCCAGGTTCATTATTTCGTTTTTCGTCATCTTCTACAGAAGACGCTCAGTGAGTGAGTCATCATTGGAAACATTATGACCATGAATTGTTAATAGGTGCTTATGAGAAATATTCAACAAAAACGATCAATCGGGATATTTGTGACGGGACCATAATTTTTAGACGATGAATCGGGAACGACTAATGCGGGATTTTTTAAACATTGTTATTATGGGTGTTTTCGCTGGGACTATAGAAAATGAACGACCACGCGGGAAAACGAATAATGCGAGAACGTTAGATCGGAGTTCCACTGTAGATAATATATTATAATTTTTGACCATGTGACACATGGTGCTATTTAGCATAAAAGTTGGGCTTTCTTTTACTCTTAAATTATTGATCAAAGTAGATTTTAACTGCTGTGTGTATGGTATTTAAGAGGACTTGGGATGTGACCTAATTAAAAGGTGTTGATGTTGGATAGTGATGGTGGTCGCTCAGAGCGTTGATGCAATAACCTTTAGTGTTTTTTTTTTGGGCTTGGTATTAAGTTTTTTATAAATATTCATGTCAGCTGACATCTATTTTCTTTTTTACCCACTTTTCTTTGTTATTTTGACTCGAGAGAAGATTAAACGCTCTACGTGCCAGGTGATCTAGAAGTTCCCTCTTCTTCTCCGGGAGTTGAGATGTCGTATGCTTCTGTTGGTCCGGGCGCTACGAACAGCTACGAAGTCCTTGACTAGATCGGTGGCTGGAGGAGGAGGCTAAGATTTTAACTTTAAGGAAACTACCTTTTATTTTCGTAGGCATTACATGCGAATATTATATGCATTTGCCTGTGGTGTTTGTTGGTACTAACTTTTTAAGCAAATATATTATTTTAATTTTTGAGGTTTTTTGTTCTTCCTGTAAAACTTGGATTGAAATGATACGAGATAGAGTCAGAGTGGTAAAAAAACTAACATTCCAATAAAAACACTGTCACAACATGGTAAATAATTAGATTGCTATCAAAATATTAAAATATATTTTTTTAATGTAGGGGTAGTTATTTTGCTTGTTACAACATTCTCTTGACTGTCAATGACATAGCTAGTGCACCTACTGTCAGTTTTATAATAACCTCAAATATATATATCGTTTCATTGTTGACTACTTTGAAGTCTTTCTTCTCTTTATCTACTATTTTCGGAAAATGACACTTCCTGAAAGAATTACGAAATTGGATGAAGACGTCGAAGATCCTGTTGAAAATATGCTCAGAAAAACCGGCTGCATAGATTTGCATTATAAAGTGCAAGTGTGTATATTTTTTTTCGATTTTTACAGGGTCAAATTTAACCAGTTTCTGCTTGCCACTTAGAAAACTTCGTTAATGATTTGAAAATAATGATAAAACATAAATATCGCTGCATTTTATACAATAATTAAATATAATAGCAGTAAACTTATAAGTTTTTGAGTAAATTTTAGCAATTCCAACATCATAACATTCTTCGTGATTTATTTTGTGTAAATAATCTTCTACATTTTTTTTAGGAGTGTATTGCCTCAACACAAGATTGGCGAAAGTGTCAAACAGAGGTAAAGCAGTTTAAAGAATGCATAGACCGCAATAAGACGAAAGTGTAAACTATTCACCTTATAACCAGTAATAAATTTCCATAAATTAATGTATTCTATCTGTTGACCATAGAATGTCGGAAGCCTCGCACCAGTATTACTCTTGTCTTATATTATTAGCGAATTTTCCGATTGGATTAACGAAAATTTTGGAAAATTAACCAACACCATTGTCTTTGATTTGCCATTGGCAATTATATTCAGAAATTTGTGATTCTTCACCAAAACTGAAAATGTAGGCTACCTGATTGTTATGTTAATTATCGGTTACATGTTTGATGCTGTGTATTGTGCATTTTCCAATTAAAAACATTTGGGTTCATATTATCATTAGCGTTTTAAGTATACCTAAGAAGAGGTTAGATTTGGCCAGGCTTATAAATTAGATTGTTATAGTTTTAAGTCTATTCACAAACGTCACATGCTTTTAAAACTTTATGTGGGTGTTGTGTTATTGTGATTTGTTCACTCCAATACTTGAAGATAATACGGATTAAAGTCTGAAAGAGTAGTGATAAAAAAATATTTAATTTATACTGTGTTATGAAAGGAAGAATAACAATTGACTCACCATTACCTTGTTAAATACTTACCAAAAATATTCTAAATATGGTATAATATTCCTCTTTCTAATACAAATAGAAATTGCATATAATTGTATCATATGAATGTTGTATTTACTGTTATAATAAAATAAATAAAAGAAGCAATACATTTTAAATAAAAGTCTATATTTATTAAAATAAATTAAGATTTTGTTCACGCCTTCCATACAAAAAAATCTGTAACAAATGCATTAAATAAAATTAAAACATGCAGGCTTTGCGGCGGGACTAATACATGAAAATATTATTCAATGGAAAATTAACAGGCTGATAAAAAAGGCAAAATTAAAAATGTATTAGTCATTAAAACGTTTTTCATTTTGAAGTTTTTAGGCCATAGTTGGTTCACCAATATTTATAACAGCCCAAGCAACATGTACTTTGTGGGTACTAAATTTGAATATATTATAAAAGGTTGGATTGAGAAATAATAAAACGAATATTAGGAGTCTTAATAAATGATATAAATATATTGTACTCTACTCAGTATAATCTGTTATCATTTAAGGTTTTAAAATAAATATATATAGTTAACTGACGACCGTTGCTTGTGATCTGGATAATTATTACAAGTGAGGAGCCTTATGATCACAGATTTAATTCATATATGTTTGACGAGGGGTTAAATTATCTATGGGGTGTAGTAGGCTTGGCTTGTTATTCTGATTATAAATAAGATTAATCCAGAGAAGTTGTTCAACGAATTTGCTTTGTCTTTTTTTTTTCAAAACTAATGAATGATATTTATGTATTGTCATCTTATTTTGCAAAACTTTATGTAAGTATTATATTTTTGTTGTTTGGATTTTAATTTTTTTATCATTTAGCTATGCATTAAATGCATGGTTAAAAACGGAATTACCATGTTTGAAAAGTAATTCAACGATATGTACATAAAGGTGGGTTTCGTTAAAAATTATACAGATCTGTATTTGACAAATACTGTTTAGTCGATTGGATAAATTAAATATACCATTATACGTCTTCGAATCTTCTAAATATTAATTACATCATAATATAAAAAATAATGAAATCATATTATAAATAGCTATGTATAAATAGAATTAACAAGCATTTAAAAAAATGTTAATACATTGAAAAATATATATATTACATTGAAAACAATTATTATTATTTATGACGGTTCTCGGAATACTCTCAACTTTAAGTCAAAACAATTGGGATTCCATAAAATTTTATCATTATACTTATTTTTTTTCAATGGCAAGAATTGGCTTTTGCAGTAGTTTATTATAAATATTATAGATTTTTTTTTCTTTCCCAGTAAACGACATGTGTAATGTGACTGAACTTCCACAAAAGAACATAATAAAATAAGATTGATTTTATGGGTCATTCAAACATCACAATGGATATTAGAGATTAAATTCTCTTAATCTGTAGCCTAACTCTTTTCTTCCAAAAGTCTTTCAATTTTAAGCAATTATCATATGTGGACTGTGACAAAATATGATATTAACACCATGATTTTTGCTGAGTAGTACACCGAAAAGCGATACAGTCTCTTATAAGTAGTTTACATTCATCATAGATACTATAAATTAATTAAATACAATTTTCTAAATCGAAGTTTTATATTATTGGTGTAAAAAACATTTTTTGTTAAAATTTAATAAAATCAGCGACCGACCACGACAATTTGCACCTTAACATTAATTAGCTTTAATACTAAAATAATCATACCTATCATTACTATATATTAATATAATCTATACGCTACAACAATTACATATTCATATTATAACTTAATTCATGTCATGATATAAATAATTTATTTTATTTGTATTCAAGAGTATTTGATTTTGTACACCCAAAATAAAGTTATGTTCGAAAATAAAACAAATATTTATTTATTAGCTATGTTTAGTAATATATATTCAATTATAAGTTGCAACAGGTGCAAATGATATTGATTTTGAAATGCAAAAGCTAATAACATATTTAAAACTATAACTAGTAAATATTGAAAACTAGGGACCAAGACCAGTGCCATGTGTTTTGCCCCCATTACGGTTATGTCTGTCACAAAGAAATTATAGAAGCAAATGGCGACAGACAAGATATGAAAAAAGTGTTTCATATTGTTTCAATAATCAGACACCTATATAAAAAGCATTTAAATGACACAGACTGCCCGATTTGCACTAACGGATAGATGTCAATATATATTATTTGCATCTATTTTTTTGTACCTTTTACATAAAATATATTGTGATAAACTTTAATAGTTCCAGAGCATACCGTTTTTTTGTGGTTACAAAATCACATACCCAGGAATACCTTCAATTTCTCCTGAACTCTTCCCTTTACATTAATGTCTTTTAGTTTTTTTAGGTATTTATATATTTACTACATCATAATTGGCATAATATATGTTGGGCATGGAAGTCATTATAATACAAAATATCAAGTATAATATATATTGTAATACCATTCTGATGTTGGCACAGAACAGCAAAATATCAACCGGTAATAGATTTAGGGTTTCACATTTTGAATATACATACATGTAGTAGCAAAATTTTCCATTTTTTGATACTATTATTTTTGCTTACCAATATTTTGTCCCAAATTTTAATGCGATGATATTAGCATTTTTAATCTATTTTAATAACATTTTGTTTTATATTGACTTCACTACTTTCACAAATATAAGTAGTAATTTATTTCATACATGAAAACTGAATACACGAAAAAAATATGTGTTTTTAGTTACACAAGGCTTAGTAACCGAAACCCTTAATTTTAAACCTTGATTTTGTGTGAATAAGGTTCACATTGAAACAGAAAGTAAATATCATTATTTTCACCCATAGCTTCACTTTGGTTTCGCGGGTAAGAAAACAAAACAAATCATTCAATATGGGCATACAAGAGCTTTTCAATTGACATGAAATAATGATGCTACTTTAGGTACAATGGAAAGTTGCTTAACAATAACAAATATCTTTATGATTTCACATAAAAAAAATTCCACTCTGATTTACCGACTAGTAATGTACAATAACTACACAATAACCTTAAAATATGATTTTATGAATTTCATTCTGTTTTCTTACCTTAGAATCTCTTCACACATTCGTTTGATAAATGCATTGGCTGATTACTACTTATGTGTTACATGTTTGTTACAAATATGGCAGTTATATTCGATTGTTATAGAGGATGTCTCAGATTCCATTCAAGTTTAATAGCTGTTGGTATAAAGATTTATTTGAAAAATTCAGCTTTACCTGCACAGATTTTATAATATATAAAAATTGCTTTTGGTAAAACCTCTTAATAAACCATCTTATTAATTTTAGATTGATTCTTATATCGTTTCTAACATTCCAACTCAAACGATATGATATAAATAATTATATACACAAGCTGGGGAACAAGTGAGTATTCCATTTTTGAATTCTATTGGCTGACAAATTTTCCACATGTGAATATCAGGCATATACTAAAAATGTAAAGTTGTTGTTTAACCAAGACCAAATTTTATAAGAACCCATTCCAAAAACAGACATTAAACACAGAGTAAGTCGGAATTTTGTAATACCGACATTTCTCTCAGATGAACTTGTGTCAAAAGTATTTTCCGTTTCATTTTCTAATTTCCTTATATTTGTTTCTTTTTCTGAAGTATTTGGTGCAGAATCCCTAGATTTAATAGTTTGTACTGATTTAATATTATGGGCATTATTGACTTTGTTAAATATTGAATGGTCTTTATGTACCGGTACAATATTTATCAACGATCCCTCCGGAAGTTCATCATTCGAATCTGACCATAAACTATCCAAAGATTTGTCAGGAACTAGATCTGAACCATTTTCATCAATGGAATCGACATTTGGACGAGAATTCCAGTTTAATTCATCAGTTTTTGTTGTTTTATCTATATCGGTAAACTTAGGCGATGGATATCTGCTTTTAGTAGTTGTATTTGAAATATTCACTTGTTTTTCCTTAGATGTTATGCTAATATCACTATTTTTAAGCCCAGTTTCTACACTAGAATTAAGCTGTTGTCTATTCCCAAAATCTTCAAAGACATTGTTGATTCTTACATTATTTCTGTCAAATATTGGTATAATTTCTTCATTAGATTCCTGTCGTCTGTCTTTGGTATTTTTTTGCCGTCTATCATTATTTGAATTATGTTTTACATCATTTAAAAGTTGAATAACATCTCTCGAGTCTGGACCTAAGATATCCAAAATGTTCAAATAAACCTTTTGTGGACTGTGGTCTCCGTAATTTTTGACAAAATTGTTTTCTCGTGCTTTATTTACAGTGAAGTCAGTTTTGCTTTTTACATTTCCTTCAAGGTTGTTTTCATTTCGATTAGAAAAGTGGAAATGTTCGCCTTCTGCATTTTCTTTATTGTCAATGGTTTCAATACCCTCCCTTAGAATTGGTCTTCTCTCACCTGTTATTTTTTCTCGATAATCAATTAACACATCGCTGTTATTTTGATCGTCAGTGGAATGTAAATGTATATCTTTTGGCTTAGTTTCATTAACGTTGGTTAGGTTTATGTTAGATCTTCTGTCATTAGAATTGTTATTGAGATTAGTTTTAAATGAGTTATCTGCATTGCTTTGCTCTAATTGCCTGTTTGTATGCCCTGATTTACTTTGATTGTCGCCGAAACGGTCATCACCCTTTGTGTTACCTTCACCAGAACCAATTTCGCCAACTCCAGCTGCATCTAGATTGTGACTGTTTAATTTTGTATCTAAATTAAATTCTATACCTTTTCCGCTACCTTCATTTGTTTTAAAATCATCTTCCGAGTCATAATATTCATCATCATCGTAAGGAATATCACTGTTTGCTGTATTTTTATTCGGAATGTTAGTTCGCTCTCCGGTCCAGATATTTGGGGGTAGTTTTTTGTCAGTGTCAAAAACTGGTTTTAAAATTGTTGTTTTAGTTGGCATGTTGAGTTGCTTTTCATTTTCTGATATCCATTTTTCAAGGCTTCCTTGTGTGATCGTAGGAGTCAATCGAGTATTGCCATGGTTTCCTTTTGAATTATGTCTTATGTGATGCTTCTCGTCATCAGTGTCAAATATTTTTGTCTTTGCTTTGACAAGTATTCCAATTTTACCATCTGAAGTCATAACAGCGGATACTTTATTCTTTTCTGATTCTTGATAGAAACTGCCCGGATTTGGTTTCACTACCGCATCCACATTGGTAGGTTTTAAGTGTATCTTCCCCAAATTTTTCATGTGATCTTTTATTCCACTGTCATTTTCGTTCACTTGATAGAGAATTTTGACTCGACCACTCGGTGTGTCAAAGGTTTTAATTGCTCTATCGGAACCTCCTCGTCTTTCATCAGTTTCACTGTCTATTTCTCTTTCTCTACCTTCGGCAATCTGCTCGATACTTTCATCATTCATTATCTGACTACTAGGTAATGCTAAAACTACAGAAAATTCGGTTTCATGCTCTTTGAAATTGACAGCTTCTTCAACTGGAGATATTTCGGAAAATTTATTTAGATTTTTTATCATTTCATACACATTATCGAACGATTTTCTTTCCGTCCCTTTTGTATCTCTAAAATGGTCAGTATATGGATTTATAACATGCTGTATGGAACTCATTTCTTCTGTATTATTCACAGTATTGCTTTCATCAATTCTACTTTTAATAAAAGTAGCTTCAATTAGATCTTTTAAATATTCTTTGAATTCAACCTTCAATGCGTTAGAGTTTTTCATTTCTTCAATCAGTCTTGCAAAATCGTCTGTGTTAAAACTTGAATTCACCTCATTAGGATTCATATATTTATCTACATCAGTTTTGACAAGTGAAAATACTTTATTAGTTAGTGTCATGTCTGTCTCATTTAGGTTTGTTATGTTTTTAGTAAATTTTTTCAAATCTGTACGATTTTCTAAATCACTTTTGGTGTTATTAAAATTGTCTGTTTCTGAAACCATGGGACTATTTGGAATAACTGTAATATTAGTAGATACATCCAGATACTCAATATTGGTATCCTCTTCTATATCATCAATATTAAAATATCCTTCCGTACTAGACATGACTGCATCGATAATATCCTCATTTGGCTTAAATTTCTCGAAAGCATTCTTATGTACATCCAAATTTATACTAAGCTCTGGTTTTTTTATGTTTTGTTTGTCATTGTATTGATTCATTTCTGTGTCATATGTGTCTAAATCACTTTCCTGCGTTGACATATTTTCCATTAACCGTGGTGTGGTCTGTAACCTCAAACTGTCAAAATCAACATCAATATTCAAAATATCTTCATTTTCTACAATCTGGTCATTTTCATCAGCTTCTCCTGGTATTATTATAATTTCCTCATCATCTCGGTCATCAAAAGAATCTAATACTTCATCAATACTAAAATCAGTTGTACTAAAACTTAATACATCTCCATCAAGATCTCCTATTATGTGGGTGTTTTCATCATATTTGTTATTCTGTTGACCTTTGTGATGATTTTCATTCTCATAGTCAGCATAGTGTCCTTCACCATTAGTACTAAGAGGCCGGACACTGACATCTGCATCAATTTGTTCATTTTTAAATGATAGATCATATAAAATATCTGTCTCATTTATAGACTGATCTTCAGTGTAAAAATCATCAATATTTCTTATAGAGACCTCCTCGTCTACTGATTGATTATCGTGTTCGTCTCTGTCGATACTAGCTTTCGTTGTTTTCAAATTATGTTCACTAATTTTTGGAAAACTTTTTGATGAAAATGCACTGTCATAATCAAGAAGCTTTTCACTATCGCCAAATGATGTTTCAATACTTTTAACATTGATATTCTCTACCTTTTCTCTATCATTAGGGTTTTTAAAAGTCTCTTCACTACTTAAAACACCAAACTTACTATCTATATGAAAATGAATACTGTCATCAACTGATTCTCTAACATCAATCATAGGTCTCTCTATAGATCTATATTCATCAATTGTAAAGGACTCCTCATTATCTACAACAATTTCTTGACTGTCTCCGAATGCCTCCTCACCTTCCTCATCACTAGCTACACTATCAATAACAATACTTTCTTCACCAATCTTAGCATTCTTCACATTCTCGCTGTAGCTGACACCTAATTCACTATTTCTAACAGGGTTTTCACTGACCCCAGTGGGGTTTTTAATATCTGTCATCTTAATACTCAAATAATTTGGATCAAAATTATTATGACTTTGATCATCCTCATCTACTTCGATAAAAATATTCCGGTTATCACTATAAACGGGGGTTTTGTCATAATATACTAAAATTTGACCATCGTAGATGGCTGAATTTTCACTAAAACTATTGGGGTCTTCACTATTTCTATGGCCGCCCGCATCATCGCTGCGGTTATACTCTATATTATGGTGCTGTCGCTGGCTGTCGGTCGCCGTAATCAGTCAGTTGTGACCGTGTCCCGCTCTGGGGCATTTGCGCGAGCACGCGCATTTGCGTACCACCTCGAGTTCTTTGGTATAGCGTGTGCCATCGGAACACACTAATCGCACCTAGAATAAGAAACGAAAACATAAATAGTGTCAGTAATTGTTTGTTGGAGGAATTAAAATTTCATTTTATATAATATGGTATTCAGTATCGCATTGCTTTTTATGTAGTGCTGAAATCATTGTTGATTTCGGGTAATTGCTTTGAAACAGATGTTTTATGAAGTTAGGATGAATTAAAACGGTTGTCTTACCTTCCTCCTTTTCACCTGCCTGGCCACACAACAGCCTCTTGGTCCGCAGGAGTTGGCTTTGACCTGCCGGCAGCGGGCCACTCGTAGGGCTCGCCTGCTGCGGCATGTACCTTCAGTTAAATGTTCCCGTGTTGACTCTTTGCGACATGTGCCACCTGATGATGATGAAGCAGATGGTGATGATAAAGTTCCACTGGCTATTGCTGATGAAGTGCCGACGTTTGATGTTGATAGAGGTATTCCGATTGATCCAAGACCTAGAGATATGAGAAAATTTATATAGAAATCTGTATATATTTATTTCTCCAGTTTATATATTTTCAAACGTTTTGTGAAATATAGGTTATGTGAATTCTCATACCTTCAGATTGGCCGATTGTAGGCTCAGCAGGTTGCCTTAGTTTAAAATTATTTATTTTTGACTGACTCAATATTGTTGAACCACCTGTGAAAGACATGGAAAATTTTGATGAATATTTTTATAATATTTATGAACAGCTGCTGTATATATGTATATGAATATATTTTCAATTCAGGAAAATTGCAATGCAACAGGTTTCTATGGTGTTTTCTTATGCAGCTTGAAAATATGATACTATAATTTTTATTTGGCCTGGCTGAGCATTGGCTATTTGTTATTACTAAATATAAAATTTGATCTTACCTACTGACGCCAACATTTCACAATGTAGTCCTCTTGTTCCTGATCTGCATCTGCAGGAATAATCGCTTTTCGATTGACCTTCCTGCACACATTTTCCTCCACGCTTGCATGGGTTTGGTGTGCATGCCTCCTAACAAAATTAAGACAGTTTGATAGTTGGTACATGGTAAAGTAAACAAGGAAAATATTATCACATTATGGAATTAATTTTGTATATACAGGCTATTAAAGTTCATTTGGGTGATATCATATTTCTTTGGATAATATTTTTTTGAATACTGGATGGTCAGCTTGGTTCTAGGTGGCTAAACCTTCCTCAAAAACAAAGTGTTTACAAGTGACACATCTTGTTTTTTATAGTTTTATTGATGATAGATTGTTATTTTACCCCTGAATCTCTTGGGTCACCGAGCATTGCAGGGGTTACTGGTGGCTGTTCAACTTCCATTTCTTCAGGTAGAGCACATCCTGGGTTAACCCGCACTTGACGTGCTGCATTTGTGAAGTCCACAGGCTTGTGATTAATCCACACCTCTTTGAAGCATCCTGAAACCAGATTTATTTTTTAGTATCTAACTAATTAAGATTTATAATTTAAAGCTACATCTAATTTTACTCCTTCATGATTAAATATTATTGCAAGATGAAAGTCTGTCCTTTCTGTCACTGCTGTCATTTATATAAGGCAATTTTGATTATGATTTTATTTTTCTCTTACAATTCACATTTTGGATTTCAAAAATGTGTTATTTCACTTAATAAATTATGTGATCGCAGAAGACCACTATCGATCAGAAATGACTTAATCATTTCGCAAAAAACGGTTTAGTTACCTTTGAAGCTGGTCAAATTTCTTAAATGCCACTTAGA
The DNA here is from genome assembly GCA_028554975.1 of Himalopsyche kuldschensis. Taxonomy (NCBI): domain Eukaryota; kingdom Metazoa; phylum Arthropoda; class Insecta; order Trichoptera; family Rhyacophilidae; genus Himalopsyche; species Himalopsyche kuldschensis. Next base: position 1,062,583 of record JAHFWI010000046.1, on the reverse strand, counting down.
GAAGGCTTCTTTCCCAACTGTATCCGGTAAACCGCCCAAATAGAGAGGTGTAGTAAGTCTCAGAAAATCTTTAGATCCTTCATTTACTATAGAACGGGCTATGCCTCCGTCAACTCGAAGAGTGAAATTCTTCTTGATGGCGAGAAGTTCAGCTTTGTGATATGAGCCATCAGATACCATTTCAAAACTGGAATAAATCAATTTGAGAATCAATGTGAGTAAGTTTTGATTTATGTTTTAAATTTTACGAATCGAAAAATGAATCTAGTTTCATGCATGGTTTATGCATGTTTTTTTAATATTCAATAGTTTTTCAATAGTTAATACCTGTACATAGTAGAAACAGGATGATTTCCCACATCGTAGCTCACTCTAATGCGCCCGTTAAACAACTCGACTGCCAAATGGTCCTGAGCTCCATAATATAACAAAACACCATTTTGTTGTGAACTGCTAAATACCAAAGTTACATTTGCCTCAGGTCTAGTTCTCAGCGGTTCCATCTCCACATAAGAGCTATTGTGAATGAATGTTAGAGATGTAAGGTATTCGCAAAGTTTACCTGTAATGAAAAATGAGCCATTAAAGCCACAGAATGGTGTGCGAAAATTATTGATTTTTATAAATATATCTGAACAAATAAATTGTGCGCTTCAGTAGAAGAAACAGTATGTTAATTAGATGTCTTGATTATAATTCTTTGTGTAAATAATGTGGCTGTGGTGAAGGCTTACGCTGACTGTGTGACAAATTTAATAACATAGATTTCATATTATATCAGAGTCAGCTGCTCACGGGGCATTGATGAAATAATATTAAAAACTCTTTGTGTTTACAAAGAAATGTGATTGTCCAAGTTGAATCTGCAGATGAGGATTAATTTATACAGTAAAAAGACACAATCTTTCAAGTATCTCATTCAAAAACTTACCAGAGTAGCCTGGGGCACATTTACAAAGATATCCTTCTATGTCTTGCGGGGTATAACAAACCCCATGTACGCATTCATGATGAGCGCACGGTGAGGCTTGAGGGTACAATGCTGGGCCAAGCTCACAGTATCGACCAGAATGACCTTCGGAGCATTGACAAGCGTAAGAGTTGGGGCCATCTATGCACGTTCCTCCGTTCTAAAACAATTACAATAAATAAACATTTTCTGAAGATTAATCACACAACTAAAGGTGACGATAGGGAGGTTTGTATGATGATTTTGTTTTATGAAAAGGTCTGAAAGCATTTATCAAAAGAAATAAAAACGATAGTATTCATACAAAAAATGCTATATAAAATTTTGCAATGATAATTATTATTGGTTTACCTACATACTTAATTTTAATTATCACTTAAACCTAAAATGACATTCATTCATCGTTACTGTCTTCCAAAACAATGATTTTTTCATTTTTACTGTTTTTTATTATCACTATCATCATTACAAGATACAATCACTTGATATCCAGCTAGCATTGAAAGTGGTTGGTCGGATTTATTATCATGCTGCAAAAACACAAATTCTAGAATTGTGGCATCCATAAGATATCAGCAAAGTATTTAAAAAGAAAACGTTTATTTTTACTTAACCCCATACACATTATACATTGGCTACGGGGGGAAATCAAAACACATCGAGAAACGACACGTATTCCACGTTCCCTGTATTGAATGGGTTAAATTGAAACTGTAAAATAAATAAATTGGAGGATGGGTGTACGTCTATAATGAATGAAAAGTTTAATATCATACCTGGCACATATGTCCGGCACAATCGTCAACATCTACAGTGCAATTGTCTCCAGCATATCCAGGTAAGCAGTCACAAGTATGGTGAGTGAAATGATCAATGCACCGTCCCCCTGATCCGCATGGATTGAATTCAGCCGATGTGCAGAATGGAATCTTTGATTCGCATTTTGCTCCTGCAAATATCACATTTTTTTCTTGTTCAATAAGGATGTGAATCATTGATTTTTATTATATGTATGATGGCATCTATCATTTGTATTTAATGTGTGACTTACCCATATACCCAGGTTGGCATTTGCAGGCAAATGAACTAAGTTCATCGACGCATGTTGCATTGTTCTGACAGTCGTGTCCGGCACAATCATCGATGTTAGTTTCACATCTGGTACCTTTAAAGCCAGTCAAACAATCGCAACTGAAATCAAAATGACTATTATTACACAGACTGTTCATAAGAAACACATGTAACTAAATTTTAGTGCTGCCCAATAACTAACCTGAATCTCCCTTCTTCCTTAACACTACATGTTGCATTGTTAGCGCAAGGCGACCCGTAGCAAGCATCTATCATACTATCGCATGTTTTCCCATGATAACCAGGTCGACATAAACAGAGAAAACCACCATCGAGAGCTGTCGGAGAACAGGCTCCGTCATTGCGACAGGGACGAGCTAGGCACGCATCACATTTAGCGGCGACTTCATCGGGTAAAGTTCCTAAAATGTAGATTTTGCATTAAATCTTTTTTCCATAATCTCCAGCACTGGTCATTAATTATCATTAAAAAATTATGATTAAATTCATCTTATATTTTTTGTTAAATTATTATCTGATTCATTGCTAACCTTTGCATTGGAATGCTGCCGCGGGTGTGCTTAATAGAAGTCTATCCTTCATGAAGAAAGGCTCAGCACATCTAGCTATTCCAGGTTCAACGTAATCTACCTTGACCCATTCGGCTAACCAACGCAAGGAACAGTCGCAAAAGAGAGGATTAGAACCGAGTGCACTGTAGAAAAGAATAATTTTATCAAATAATAGTTAATTAAATAAGTTAATATTTGGTCTGCATATCAAAATATTATCTACAATATCGAATATATTTACTGAATGAATGGTCATAGTAATTTTATATGAACAAATCATTGATTACTTACATGTGAGTTATGGAATGAAGATCTCCGAATAGTCCTTCAGGTAATGTGCTAAGTTGATTTCCGTGAAGTGATAGCACTCTTAATGCTGGTAATCCTCTGAGAGCTGAAGAGCGAGCGCATCTTAGCTTATTATAGCTGAGAACGAGAGTGCTCAGACGATTCAAGCCGGAGAATGCATCATCAGCCAATACTCCGATTTCGTTGTTACTCAAGTCCAAGCGAGTTAGAGATGACAAGTGTCTCAGACGATCAGATTGTATTGAGGTTATGTTGTTGGATTCGAGGTATCTGTGATATAGAGAATATTCATTGAAATATATATTGACATGGCACTTTCCAGTGTTTCGGTGAAACTATTTTGACAATGATTCAAAAGTTTTTACTCACAGTTCAGTAGTCTCTGTGGGTATATTGTCAGGAATTTCAGCCAGTGATGCCCTTGAACATCTAACTACTGTCCCAGCACATCTGCATGATGTCGGACAGTAATCTCCCACTAAGCAGCCTTCCTCTAAATCACCTGTAAAATTAAATAAAAATTAATCTTCTGCAATTGAACATCTTATTGAATACAATTGTTGATGGTGAAGTAAAAATAGTCAATTTAATGCAGTCTATTTGAATCATAGAAACAATATGTGTCTTCTACGTTGATGGTCTTAAAGTTAATCAAAGAGAAATAGGCAGTCTCTTACTTGTACATTTGAAGTCATGATGTGCCAGTTCTCTTAGATGGCTGCCTCTCAGCCTGGAAGGTGCAGCGCATGTCGCAGTACCACCCACACCACTCGTTCGAAGCCATGCTCCTAACCATGCGAGATGGCAATTGCACTTGAATGGATTGCCATCTAGTGATCTACAAATAACAAAAAAGTTAAATATATAATAATACTTATAATCAAATATATATTCAGTATCTGTATGTTTTGAAATGAGTAATTGTCAGATTATTACATTAAATACTGCTGCATTTAATTTCTTATAGTATAGGTAATATTTACTTTTGATGATATCGAAAATTTGGGTTTATATAAGAAAATTCTTAACACTGTTTGTGCAAAAGGAGTAATTTTGTTTTGGAAGAATGGGAAACTGTATTTTTGATTAATTTATTATTTTTTGATATGGAAACAATACTTACAATGCGTGAAGTGCAGTCAAGTGGTCAAACGATCCTGGCATTACACATGATATTTTGTTCTCATTTAATGACCTGTAGGATAAACAAAATTCATGTTAAGTGATACAGCCTTAAATTTAAGATGTATTTTAAAAGTTACATTTCCAATATTAAATTTGCACGTATTCAATATTATTGTGACCAAAAAAAATCTTTTTAACTCCTAAATATGAAATTGTATGATTTTTTATGATCGTGTATATTTACAATGTCCTTAGTCCGTGAAGTCCAAGAAACATCTTATTAGTGATAGATGCTATCTCATTTCCATCCAGTAATAGTTCTTGAAGACTCGAGGCACCTTCAAATGCATTTTCCTCAATTGTTTTGATGCCTGCTCTTCGAATATCCAATCTAGACAAGGAAGGTAGTCGTCCAAGTAAACCATCAGATTTCAGGGTGCCCAAACGACTGTCTGCCATCAACCTGAAAAAATTATGTCATTTGAGGATTTTGAGTAATTGATACAAATTTAATATTCAAAAAATGTATATGATTAGTTGGTTACAATATCATATATGACGATTGTAAATATGAGTGTCAAAGTGTCATTTTTTATTGTACATTTTTTAGCTGAGACCAAAAATGGTTAATAGGTTTAAATATCTTTGAAAAGCTTTTCAACTCACAGTTGTGTGGTTTGCATGGGCACATCTCTGGGAATCTCAGTCAATCCCAAACCTCCACAATTAAGTACTGGACCTCTGCATGAACACGGAGCTGGACATGGAGCTTCTATAGGGCAGCCATCGCCTAAGGCCAAGTCTTCGTTACCTATTAGATATAATTCATAAATTTATATACAGAATAAGCCAAGATATCTTTTTTTTTTCAGATAACAAATCAATTTCATATCATACCTTTACATTTTAACAGATCGTCCCGCAAAGCTTCCAATCGCCTACGGTGAGCTCTTTTGGGGCCATCGCATCGAGCACCTGATGTTTCAATCGGATGCTTTTGAAGATAGTCGGATACCCAGCGTAGTCGACAATCGCATACAAAAGGATTTCGAGCCAAGTGTCTGTAATACATTTTATGAGATTACAGATGTTATAAATTTCCATTTTTTGATTTAATTTTCTTGTCGAAAACAATTTTATATATTCCTATAGTAAATATATACTACTAAAATAAGTGTGTGCTATTTATTACTCACAATGTTTGAATACTGCTCATCGGGTCAAATGTTCCATTTACTAAAGTTTGTATGTTGTTGTCGTACAAAGATCTGAAACAAAAAAATTTATGAGATGTTAGTGAAACTTAACATTGTGCGATTTTTTTGAACAATATCTGCTTGCCATATGAATCATATGGCTTCTGATCACTCTGATCAATATGGATTAAAACCAGTGGCCAGTTAGTTCAAAATTTATTTTCTGACTTTGAAACTTACAATTTATAATCAAAACAAAATAAAAACAAATAGGATGCTCAATCAATAAACATGGTATACTTACAACAGATTTAGACTATGAAGGTCTCTGAATGTATCTTTTCTGATACAGGATATCTCATTGGAGTTCAACAATCTGGAAACAAATAAACAATGATAAAATTGAGGTGTAATTTCGGTGCACTAAAACGGTATAAATGCTTACAGCTTAAAATTAATTATTTAAGACTTTTTACTTTGTTTTTCTTATAAGAAGCTTGGCATGTATCCCAAGAACCACATAATTAATTAGGACTGGTTTCATGAAGTAATAAATTAAATCGTAGTATTGCAATTAATTTTTTTAAAGGTTTTTTCAAAATCATTATTTATTATCGTCCTATTTAAAAATATATATTCTAGCCTGTTCATCACTACAGAAATAATCCTTATTTCCAATTAGAAACTGTGATAAACTAAGACAGAATAAAAACAAATGTTACTGACATTTGTTTTTATGCATGTACTTTAAATTAAGCAATTGATATGAAATCTGTGATCAAGCTTAGAACAATGGATAGTTAAATGAAGCTTCCACCTATATACAAGAATTATGCTGGAAATATAAATCCAATTTACTTCAACAAACTCACAAACATATGAAGTGTTTCTAAAGATTTTTGAAAAATTGGGTTTGATAAGATTTTGATAATTGTACAAACAATATTACTTACAGCAATTGCAGAGATGTCAAACCGTGAAAAACTCCAGATGGAAGATCTTTGATTTTATTTCCATACAGTACTCTGAAAATGAATAGATATTGTTTTTTAATTATTGATCATTCCTCACCCTAGAAAATTAGTAAAAGCTGACAAGTGAATAATAAACTCAATTTATATCCAATTTATTCCAAATACAGATATTTATCTACTGTCAGACACTTTTACAGTGATAGCTCAATAAAATAGTCTGGATTTATAGGGGCCAGTAACTGAATTTATTGTGAATGTCAATAAAAATAAACGATAACATTTAAGGATTGATTTTAATAATATATTAGTGCCCATGCAACCCTTCTATATTAATAAAAACTTACAGAGATGTGAGACTTCTCAGTCCCGAGAAAGCATCTGCAGCAATCTTTGTGATCTTATTGTTGCTAAGGTCGATTCGTTTCATTCTTCGGTGGCCGGTAAAGGCTTTGGCTGGTATTTCTGTCAGAAGGTTTTGCTCTAACCGCCTGATAGTAATAAATTGATATTATGAATACATATTACACAAAAGAACAATACAAGTGGTAAATGTTAATATAAAAAACAAATTAATTCTGTAGCGTTTACGATTGAAGAAAGCTAGAAAGATTTATAGAAATTCAATAATTTAGATGAAATTAAATTAGCATTGTAAACTGTTGGTTGTTGCTAGAATAGTATAATAAAAAAAGAATGAAATAGAATCCCATTAAACCTTGAAATTTTTTACGTAATTACATTTTTGTACATATTAAACTAGTCGTAATTAAATAAGTAGAAATAAAAAAGTTTTTTTACAGTGCAGTTTTATTTAATTTTTTATAATAATTACAGTTCAGTGCAGTCCCCAGGCAAAGTATTGGGTAGCCTAGAAAGAGCTCTTTCTCTGCAATCAACTGCACCATCGCCGCAACGGCAGGCTGCAGGGCAAGGGGCTTCAAGAGGACATTCACCACTGCCACTGGGTTGGTCAATTTCACCTAAAATAAAAAACATTTTTATTTTAAGCAACTGAGTATTTGAACCTGCGATTATTCCAATGCATGAAAGGTGTAAAAATATTTATCTAATTCAGCAATCCTCCACTGAGATCACTTGATGGACTAGATATAAATATTTTAAGCCTCAAAAATCATTGATATTTTTTATATCAATAATAAGCCAACAGCTCACAATAAAAATAATCAGTTTTTTAAATTCTTTTACCATTTTTTTTACTATTGATATTTTTAAAATGTTTGTAATGACTGGTAATTTGGACGTTATTATTATTTTAAAAATGTATTTTACCAATAACAAACAAGAAAGTTGAAAACTTCGAAAGGGCCACACAACACCTTCAATTGGGTCACACGTGCATCGCAGTCGAAGGTTTGGACATGCCTGATTTAATTGAACATGCTGAATCCTATTGAGTATCCACTACAAAACGCTACAGTAAGAAAAACAGTAGGTAATGTTTGTATAGTGACTGAATAAATATTCCAGAAATCCTTTGAAAGCAATATGCAAGTAGACGAGGGCGAGGTAGTTAAAAAGGCAGTAAATAACTTACAAGAAAACGCCGAGGTATGTCAGGTGTATGCATTATATATTACTTAATACAAATATAGTATCGTATGAACGGATCGGTTTCATACCTTCGCACGGTCTATGATGGGCTGGCAGCCTATTTAGGGCAGCACCTACTAATGCAGGTGGACTTTTGCACCTTGCCCCGGCTCCAGCCAGTCTGGTGGCAGCTTTCAGAGCTGTTGCGAGGGCTAGGGATCCTCCGCAGGAACATGAGAGCGGATTATCAGCCAGGCGAAGAGATCGGAGGCGTTGTAGTGCCGCAGCAGCAAGGCCATCGAGGCGGAGGATTGTAAGGTTATTATTGTTGAGAGTTCTGTAAAGGAATTGTCGAGTTATTGAGATGATTTGAATTTATCGGTATTTTGTCACATTTTTTATAGGTGTTGTATTTCTATATTTTATATCTATGAAAGAATTTTATAATAGGCGAAGAATATCATTATGTGACACGAAAATATGGACAGTAATTTGAAGCCGTACAAACTAACAGAAATAAAATTTCCAAGATGGATTATTTTTCACGATTCACGATTTCATAATTTAGCATATTTATTTCATAACGGTTTATTATTATTAATTATTTCATGTTATTCGCTGGGCTTCTAAGAAGTTTCGTGAAAACTATTTTTAATTGAATTCGACATATCGAGTGTCAATTCAAGATAGGTAGATTCTTTTTTATTTTTACGCTATGATAATATAACCTTGATGAAAATAAAATTTAATAGGTAGAAAATAATTACAATATCTCGAGGTCTTTGAAAGTTTTCAAAAGTTGGTCATCCACACAAGCCAGCCGATTGTTATCCAACTGTAAGTTCCTTAGCGACGATGGACCCCTCAGCGATCTCCTCCCAACTCCTGTCAGTTGATTGTGACTTAAGTCTCTGAAAGCCGAGCGAAAGAATTGTTAGCTTTTCTTCACATCAAATATGATTTTAAATGGTTATTGTTTCATGTATATTTTCGATATGAACCAAAGAAATGGGATCGATACGTAATGTTACTGATAAATTGTTTTCCCATTACCATGCCCTTATAAATATATTTCTATATTAGTTCAGCTGTCGGTGAATTTCATGCGGGAAAGGATAATAAATGTGTGGCCTTTTATCCACCCTAAATTGAGAGCATATTTCATAGACTCCGTAAAACAAAATTTACACCCCGGGTGTAATCCCACACTGTCTCAGGAATTTAAGTTTTCCAACCATTGGCATGTGATATTTCATGTTGATACATTTCCCAAAATCAAATCGAATGGTTACGTTAGTTGACGATGTTGTTATATGCAATTTTAGTTTATGTGCTACATTAGTTGCTGGAATTTTATCAGATCAATTTCATGCGAACAATGATTTTAAACAGCCTTGTATGCAATTTTCGACAGAAAAACAGTCGAATCTTTTCTGAAGTTTAGAAAAGTGACTTGCTCTACCAATTTTATACAGCATACTTTCAAAAGGTAAAGTATGCTGTATATTAGATCCCATATTCTTGAAAGCCTCTTAATTAGATTAATCAAAAGTAGAAAACAGCAGTTCAGTCAGCAATCTTTGACAGTAAGAACAGCGATATCTTATATATTTTATAATTTACCACACTTTCGAGGTTGATTTTTTTGTCTAACATTTATCTGGTTGTAAAAAGAAGATTAGTTATTATAATAGTATTTCTTGAGGGACGGTGGTTGTGAGGGGGTGTATGCGTTCTAGATTAGACGATTTGAGTATCAATTGTTGATGAAATCCGCTGATATTAGTGATCGCCAGACTCACTAATAAGACAATAAGATCATAAGATAAGGATTTGTCGAGTTCGCTAAAAAACATATCGAAAAAGTAAGGCACAATCGTTGAATTCAACAAAAAAGTCTTCAGCTGTTAAAATAAAGTGTCCCAGTTAGAGATTGGTGACATTTAAACAATTATTGATGTTATAATGACGAGGATACATTCCGCATGAAAAGGTGAGCAAAATAACCCCTTTCTCGAATAAAATAGCGACACAAATCAAGCCATTATAAATCTGATTGGCTCCATCAAAAAATAATACTACTCTGTACTTTGGTGTATTATTTCCTCATACAACAGAAGCAGGTTCTGTGTTCTACGAATAAGTATTTTATGTGTAACGTTATCGCGGAGAGTAAGGACTTCTTAGATGTTTCCCTCTCGAGAGGCACTTCACTTACGGCCCGCGGCCAGGAAAATCATGGCGGGGGAAAGTGGGATTAATTCGTAACACAGGCGAAACAGTCTCTTGTCTCAGTCAATCTGGCATTCAAACGCACACGATTATTTCGTTTTCCTATCTCCGTATACAATGTATGAATGATGCGGGACAGCAAATAATATGCAAAATATTTTCACAATATGAAATATTTCGATTTTTTGATAAATGCAATGAGAACGACGGTCGAAGATGCATATTAAAAATAACGGAATTTTGTGTGTTTATTTTTTTATAAAGTTACATCCATATTTCTTTTACGATATTCATCGGGTGCTGTGTATTACACATACACTCGCGACAATGTTATATTCTTATCTTCCAATGGATACAACGATAGTGTAATGATTGTCTTGTGTTATAAACGCGGAATAAAACTAAATACCTTATTTAAAAAACAAATACCGATATGTTTCGTCCGTTTCTGATTGACTGTTTAATATTCTTTTTTCGAATTCAAATAAATTTGTCAAACAAAACAAACGAATTTAGTTTAGCTACATTACAACAACGAAGTTAATTACTTTTAAATTTGTTTTCCTAGAAATGTGTTTATATTAATTCATATTTTAAAAAAACCGAGCGAAGCCGGGTGGAACCACTAGTACAACATAAAAAAAATAATATTTATAAATAATTATACCATTCTAAAAACGATTGGGTAATTATTATTTATCATTTGTATATCATATCGTAATTGTTTGCAATGTCATAAATGTCTCCTCGAAATAGTATTTCGAATTTATATCAAAGAATGATAAGAAACGTGAAAGTCACAGTTTCCGTGTTACACGTTTGATTATCAAATACATTTAGACTTTCCTCAAGTAAGCCTCCAATCACGTAAATAATTCAGTGATTTGTTATTATAAAAATATTCCCGAAGTATAGGCACTGTAGTTAAGCAGTATAACTATTTTTTATTTCGTTTCTGTACATCCGTGACTACCGAGAAGTTTCTATGAGTTATAATAAAACTGTCCAAAAATTCAGGAGTTTCCCTAGGGACAGAAAGTTGGGAACCACTTTCTGAAAATACACATTCTGGTATTTTTATCGAAGTAGCAAATCCTTTGTAGTACAAAAGAAAACCTTCGGAAAGAAAATAAGAATTGGTCGAAGAACAAAAATAAAGCCGGCAAAATTCTCACGTTTCTTCTGTTAAGCTTTTTTTGTATAAAATGATTTTGTTCGCTGGAAAGAGGTTTCATAAGTAACGTTTGGGTATAGATTGGTATATTTATTTAACTGGTTGTGTGCCTATCATTTCAAATACGTGTTAGCAAATGGCATACGGCAGCGTTTCTTGAACAGTTATATACGGAACCCTGGGGTTTCTTACACTGGGAATGGGTATAAAAACACGAAATAATGAAAAATAGATATAATGAAGATGGAGGAGGTATTCGAGTTTTGGACAGTTTGTAAATTAGATATTGATTTCTTAAAACATTTTATGTATGCTGTAAAATGTTATAATACTTATCGTACTATTTTTTGCCGATGAACACGTTTACAAAATAATGTTCATAAATATAAGCGACTTAGTATTGCTGTAGGGAGAGGGTGGGGGTTGCCATACATTTTCCTGAAAAAAACTAAAAATTAAGCTACCGTTTATCATTCTTTATGTCAAAATAATTTGCTGTTAGGAAAATAGGACACCCATATCTGAGGTACCTACATCCTACATACATAACGTAACTACAGCGTGCCGCCGCCACCTCTGTAAAATTGTGTAATGGGATGTAATATATTGATACATTTTCTTTTGGTCCACAAAAGTCAAGCTATATTTTTAAAAATACGGCCGAATACTTCGAAGATAGTCACACGGCTTTTAATATTACTCGTCCACTGTTTTAGAAGTATTTCCACATATGATTGTAGTATAACGGTCAGGACATGATAGTACTAAAAAAATATTTTGGTTATTTAACCACATCTGTACCGTAAGGACACTGGTGGCCGCCGCGTACTGCCGTCACGATATATTGCAAAATATATAAAGAAATAAAAGGATTTTTTAGATGTCGGGCGGGCGGTAGATGTTATCAATGCATTTTGTTTGGTACTGAAGTGGTTACAAACAATAAATTTGTATGTTTCCTAGAATATAGATATTGAGAGAGGGATCACTGTGGTAAAAACAACTCAAAATACGGCTTTTTAAACTTTAGGAAGAGTCTGTTTTTTTCGGAAAGAGGAAGATCTTGTACATCGGTGATCAGTTATGAAGCCCAATTCTACAACCATAATTTGGGTGTTTGGGTTACTTGCTCGCTCGCAATCAGTTGGTTTCGTAACCGAAATGCTCTATAAGTGGTCCATATTCTTAATATTTGGAGCGGATGTGATACAAAGTAGTGCATTTAAAATCCGTTATACATTTGGTAGTACATGCCTAGTTATCTAACGAATTGATGCTTGATATTTTATCGTGCTATTAAAAGTTTTTGATTCATTTGAGAGGTTAGTAGTAACTGCTAATTTACTTAAAAAGTTATTTTGTTGATATTAGATACTTCAATTCAAGTACCGAATACTCGATACTCGAGATTACTCGTCCATTTTTCAAGTACCGATACTCGAGTATTTGAAAAATACTCGAGTAATACTAGTAATTTATAAATGAAAGTTTATTTCTAAATTGTATTTACTTATTTAAAAAATATTTATACTAATATTGTTTAACCGTTGCGTTTAACTGAGTCTTAAGCGTAGATTTTAAAACAAAACGTTATTTTTTAAATATATGTTTTATAAATTGAAAAAAATTCATCATGAAATTAAATTGGCTTATCTTTTTAATTTTCATCTATTTATATACACAAATTCTAATTAATTACACATATTGTAGTACATCTGAAACTACCGTCTTGAAACTATCTTGAGATATCGAGTAATTGGAATCTCTTATTGATATGGATCTATTTTGTGATTATTGTTTTTATTTAATTTGACAAGGTTTGACAGACGTGAGGTTGAAGCAATGCGACACTTGAACTGAGTTTATTAATTTACCAATAATTCACTCAGTATCCCCATAATTTTTTCTGTTTCTTGGTGAAAGTTTTCTAACAAGTTTAGCTGCATAAACATAGGTACATCAAACTGAACTTAATAAGTTCTTCCTCTAGTAGCAGGCAGTCGAAAAGTGACGTTGGTTCAAAAACGCACTAACTTAATTTATTTTAAGTGCAGTATAGAGGAGCCACCGAGCGCTATGCAATATGGACGGGCAACCTTTAAGATGAAATATAATATAGTATCATGTACTTATCTGAGATTAACTACTATTGAAATTAAGCACGCAAAAGTGTACTTGTAAGTGTAAGTGTATTTACCTGGGACGACCATTTTATAAATAGTAACACAATGTGGGTGTTTACTACATAATATAACACTTGAAACGTTAATTAGAAAGGTCCTTTTCTTTTGTTTTACTGTAAAAATATCCAGAAAAAAGGTTTTTGCAAGGATAATGATTATTTATGCGTGATATTATTATAAACGATATATTTTTTATAAGGAATAAATACTATCATAGGCCTTACAAAAAGTGAAAATACTTCAATCAAATATTTGTTAAAAGTAAAATTATAACAAGAAGAATAACATTACAGTGTGATGCCAAAATAGCAGTTGGCCTGAAAGAATCTTTTAAGAAATAAATACTTAGTTTTTATTGTTGATAATGGAATATTATAAAAGTTTCTCCTGTGTGCTAACAAAATATTCACAGATTGAATTGATACCATGACGCCATTTTGACATAAATATTCATGTTTTGTCAATCATCATATTTGGCGTTATACTTTTAAAGTAGGAACAAGACCGATACAGATTTAGATGATTTCAATTTATCATGAATATATAATTTAGATAAAAATTGACAGTCGATGTTTTGTAAAAAAAACAATATTACCATTTAGTTGACAATAAAAAACATCGCTAGGGAGAAACATTAAACTCAATTACGAATGAAGGAAACATCCTTAATTCCCAGGGCTGACTTTGATAATCGATTTAAGTAGTTCTTTTCGGAAGACCGATGGTTGGCTGTTCATGTTCTATGCGGCGGTCGCTACGACGTTCACAATAAATTGAATTATTCGAACCTGGCAAGCCACTTTGACGAAGCATCGGTGGACTACCATTGGACTGCGATACATATATTTTTTTAAGATAGTATTATCTCGTGTCTAAAAGCGGCATCAGAATATATATCGCATGGCTTTATAAAAGTTTAATCATAAATACATTGACTGAAAATAATACTTATTGGCTTTTTATTCTAAAATTACTCACTGTGTTGATTTAGTAGCGTATTATATTGCAAGGTAAAACATATCAAAGCATTTAGCTCTACGAGAGTTATTTTGTCATCGCGCGTTCTTTGGAATATAAAAGAAAATGTTTTGACGATGGCATGATTTCAAAAGCTTTCAACAATATACTGTATTACATAACTTTCATTTAAAAAATGATTTGCTAGTCTTACCTTAAGTAATGCAATGGAGCTCTAAATATAGTTATTACTAATTCAATCAACTTGTTTCGTTTCGTACCATTACATAATAAACGTGTGTGTTTAAATAAGGCACCATATTATGTTTTTTTTAATAATTTACCTATTTTATATTATCAAATAATTTGTAAATATATTATTTGAACGAGGAAAAACTCTAACATATATTACAATTGTTGACAGAATATTTCAACTCGATATCTTGAAAAGACTTTCAGTGATAATATCTATACAAGTTTAAAGATAAACATATGACACTTAATGTAAACCAATCGCCTATATTCTATATTTTGTCGATTAAGATTGTTTCAAAATACAGCATAAGTATATCCATTTTAATAAATGAAAATTGATTATATTCTGATTGAAAAGTGGCTAAGTGCTTAGAAATAGTATGAATGTGAAAATTCCCTTTAACTATTGATCTCTCACTTTAAGATGTATTCAATAAATCAAATATTTTATTTCTCTAAAAACAAGTGTTCAACGGTTCTGTGACACAAACAATTAGCTTCTCAGTTCGCCTTTGAGAAACTTTTCATGACACTCGAGTAAAGATATTTCACAGAAAACGCACACTAAGCATGTTATTACATCAGCGTGTGTCATTCAAAATATCGAAAACAAAGAAAAATATTTTTACTATTTTAAAAACAAAAGCTTGTGACGAAAGTAAATTATCTTTGACACTAATATACCTACGCCAGGTTACCTATTTTGAGATGGCGACCTAGTATTTTTTGCGTCAGAATATAATATTCGAAATAACATTAAAATGTGACAAGCTGTAAATAAAGAATCTTAGATGCAACCTAGTAATTCTTTTGTTTCAAGTATATTCGATTTGAAACAGAGCGGTGGGCCAATTTCTATATTTATATATATATGGTTTATAACCATATATTAACTAAGTGTTATGTAACGTATTGTATAACGAAGTAAGTCTGCCCTATTTCTTTTTGACGAGTAAAATAAAAAAGCTTTTACGTGCTTCAATAATTTTAATGAGACAGATTCATATTTCAAACATCTCACTGGAACACTGCTTAAAATTATGGCATTATTTTCAACGACCTGGCAGCATAGATATATTTGATTTTGATCGCATTGTCGAGTTTTAAATGATATACTCAAAAATTGACCTGCCAATTTAAGCTACATTTTTATGACAGTAAATTTTATATTACATTTTATTTGCCAGTAAATATACAAATAAAATACATACTAATGTATGTTGCAGATTAGAATCAAAGTGTATAATGTCAGCTAATTTCATATTTAATATGAAATTGACGCAATCAAATGTAAGTATAAATTTCATATTGTTACATTTATTCATTTCGCGACGGATCAATTAGAACAGCTGTGTATTGCCGATTTAAAGATGAACGTAAAATATTGTTTTTAGTTTATCTTCTAGAGACTTTGTGTTTATAGAACCGGTATCCATGAACCCTCTGCACGTCTTGTGTCGCGACGATAGAAGAGGAGGAAGGCTTCCTGCAATTTGTAAAGTGGGCCCCTTGGGAAGGAATAGAGCCAGAGCAGACGGGTTTGGAAGTCTATAATATTCGAATATCCCTGCCTCTTTTTCAAAAGCGACGAGCAACTTTCGGCATAGGTACGTATTTTTTTAGTAAGTTTAATTATGTATTTTCTTTGTGAGAACTGATAACTTTTCCACCATTAATCACTTTTGTTGGTACATTTTTGGTAGTAAGACATTATACCATAGGTTCCTAACCTTTTTCGGGTGGCGACCCCTTTTTATAAACGCCATGTGACCCGCGACCCCCATGCAATACAAAAAGGTATTTTAATAACGTTATTAAAAAAAACAACGAAAATGTATTATGGTGAATATTTTTTTGTTGTTGACTGTATAAGTTAGCGACCCATGGGTTGGGAAACCGTGCATTATATTATATTCATAAAATAATTCACATTTTTTTTGTACCTTTTCATTATTTTATGATGATTTTATGAGTATTATCTGTTTTTTAGATGAAACTTTTCGATTGAAAATGTTCGCAACGAACGAAACCGGTCCTGTCCATGATACGAATGTTGTATAAGTACAAAAATAAATGTGTTTTATTAAGATTATCTGTAGTTGAGTATTATGACATTTATTTAAAATAAAAATTACCGTAAGCACAACTTAATCGCTAAGCCATGGTGAAATTAAAAAAATAAAAATATTTCTCAAAAAAAACTAACATGACTTACAAATTATATTTAATACAAACGAAAAAGAGGACGAGTAAATAAGGATGATCTAAATTTACAAAATTTTCATCTTTTCATCTGATAGATGAAAAGGTTTTTTAATTACCTGCTGTATAAAAGCATTTACTTTACCGAAAAACTCAATTTTAATCTTCACTGAAAAAAAATCTTTTCTACGTAGGTACCCATTACAAAAAAGGTTCGTTCGCAATCAGCGTAATTTGAACCCAAAAGTTTTCAGGATTCAACCTGCCAATAAACTTCCGAGGAATACATAACAATGTTATTTTATTTTACATAGAAAAACATGAAATCGAGCAATAATATAATTACTGGTTGGTGGCAAGGTAAGGCATTTTGATGAGGATAGCACGAAGACAAGCACCTGTGGGTGAAATAATATTATGAATATGAATAATAGGTTAAGCACGATAGAAAATGTTTGGAGTAGAAGGCGTATTCAATTGAAAATTGATTATGTATTTGCTTTGTAATAAATATCTGAGGAACGAACAATGCAGTTAATAACAAACACAAAGAGAATGTTCTACAGCTTTCGAAAACTATTTCATAAAAAGAACGAGGAAATTACTTCAGCGTTTTCCACGTAGGTATAAGGGTGCGTGCAATAAATTACGTACTAATCAGCCAGAAAAAGTTAGGTTACAATGAAATATGTATGATTACAAGAAAAATTCATATGTGTTATTTCCAAAGAAGAGGTGTTTATTGGAAGTCAAGCGGAATCGAATCGATATCGACTTGGGTAGAGCACATCGAATAACGGGGCTTCGTGAAATTCATTTTGGAATTATTGTTTCAGTAACATGGGGAAAGCGTTATATTGTTATAATCCGCTAGAACACCATTACCACAAGCATACCAAAACCAGGGGTTATTCTTGTTATATAAAAACCTAAAGGGTTTTTATCCGTTTGGTTTACTTGTGTTTACTCACAGCCTGATTAGTGCAGTGAGGCGAGATACGCATCCATCTGTCAAGTGGCGAAGTTTGTTACTATTTAGACGCCTGAAAAAGACATACATGCTTCAAATTTATTATTTTCTTACATAGAGATGGGCACACAAGTGAACAACGAAGAAATAAACCATAGAAATTTATTAAAATAAATAAAGGCAAGGCAATAGTTATATTAAACAAAATAAAACACTGAAAGTTATGTAATATTCACAATACGGAAAGAAAAATAACAATGTATTTTAAGGTAACGAAGGCGTAAGCCGAAATAGCTATCAACAAATATTTAAAAATAATTTATGTAGAATTAAAATACATTGTTATTTTTCTTTCCGTATTATAATGGAGTTCTACCAAGTAAATGCCTACTCAATCAATAATATTCACAATGCTTAAAAAATATATTAACTAATTGAGAAAGCTATTGGAGAATAAAAAAAACGTTTGTAGTAGTAATTGATGATTGACATGACGTCAGAATAGAAATTAAGTTCCTTTAAATAAATAATATTTTACCTTTTGAAATGACTGCGTTTTACATATTATAAAGATTGCCATTTTATCCAGGAATGTATTTTTATTGTTGGCGTAATAGTAAATATGTTTAAATCTCATTTTATACTTTTATTTTACAATTTCATTTCTGTGTCTACCAAAACATCGACTTGTAACTAATTCATTTTATTGTGAATGGGTTGATAAAAACTTACAATCTTTCAAGTGATGCCAAATCTTGAAAAGCATCCCTCTCGATGGTGTGGATTTGATTGTCTGTCAGTAACCTGGAATGATAAAAATAAATGATATTCTATGTGAATTCGACTTTATGATATATGCAGGAAGTTGAAGAAACTCGAGGGAGATATATATTATGTACTTTAAGAAGGTAATTTCAATGTGTAATTTTCCTATTCATCACCCCTAATAAGCAGTGCTAATATAGCCAACATATGATTAACCCAACCACACCACTTAGTGCCACTCACCTGTGTGGTATCTAATTATAGGACAATAGTTCAAGTAGTACGTAATTAAGCACTGTAATTTATATGCGAAAATTGCATTTTAATGGAAATATAATAGGCGTTAACATTTCAAACCGGCGCAAAAAGCTTGGCTAGCCGATTTGGTTTTAACACATTAGTTGTGGGTAGGTGTCTGAGTGGGCTTATATATGAGCACTTAAACTGTAAATATTAGAAGGAAGAATGAGTGGAACGGGGCGAGTATAAGACGTCTTCTTTTATGTACTTTCTTAATGTTCCGTTAATCGATAAAAAAGCACACCACATATTTGCCAATGGTAGGGCCGGAGAGTTTCATTCCTAATCCATTTCACGATCAAAGGTTCGAATAGAAAATTTCGTAAATTGTTTTAAGATTTTTTTAATATACAAAAACATGCTAGTGATACAAGTTAATTTCTACATAAGCCTACCCTGATAAAAAAAATGTTCAGACAGTAATTAGTAACTAATAACAAATTCCTATTTAAACATTCAACAATGAAAGGGGAGATTTTACAATTTACTTAAAACTAAGCTTCGTTAAAACCCCTTCTGTTAAAATTCACTACAAGGATATTGTGAAAAGGTATGTTTTTGTATTATTACGAGCGAACGTAATACAAATGCGATCATTTTAAGTGATGAAGTCTTGCAGCACTTTTTTTTAATTTTAGGAACGTTAGTTAATACTGGCGTAATTTATAAAAGGGGTAACGAAATGTGAAAATGGAGAAACGGGATGAAAAAACATCCAAACCTAGCTTAAAAAAATATTTGTTGAATTGTAAAGAATATTTAGTGCACAAAAACAGCTTTTATAAAAACCTTCATCCGTTTTATCGATGATATATATTTGTGCCATGGTTTTATGATAATAAAAAGGAAACTGATTATTGCCTTACAAGAGGATGACTTTTAACACGAAAAAGTGGATAACTCGACAAAGGAAAACTGACTGACGGCATAACTCTTCGCTTATCCACCCCCGCCCCGAGACCATCCCCCGTTTTCATAGGTCGACAGTGAAACAGGATTCTTGGCAAGGCATTGTACAGGCTTTGGCGTATCGCGTGTTTAGCACAGCGCTGAAATGTGTGATCTTTGAATACGAAAAAATGAAGATTGTCAGGCTTTATTCACACTCAACAGAAGAAAAACGCTTTGCTGGGTTAATTCGAACAGTATTTTTGGTGGATTAGGCAATTACTTCTTGGTATTCATTTTCATTCTAAAAGAGAAATTCGTGCTAACAAAAGATAGTATTTTTAATCAACATTAACATTGATGTCGTGATAAATATATTAAGGAATCTTTGTGAAATGAAATGATATTTTTAAGGTGTTTTATTGAGTAAATTAATACCAATATTACAACAAAAAAATGGCTGAAGATAGCCTGCATATTCCAGGTAAACTAAACGGCTTTCAACTTATTTGAAATTTTTATTTAACTATTACAACTTCTATTTCATTCCATTTACTGCAATTGTCTAAGTTTTTTTATCGCTATCTCAATATTGACGTAAGTCAAATATTTTTGCAATGCAAACTACTCATTATTGAAAGCTGAGCCTTCACGCCATCGTCGCCATCATAGGTAGTTTAACGAACAACCATATTTTAAAGGCAAGATAAAAAATAAAGCAAGAAGAAGCATTTATAAAACACAATAGTATGCTATAAAAACGTATTAAATTTGAAGAATTTATATTTATTATATCCGCTACTGATACTATGCTCAGGTTTACAACATACAGCGTTAACTATCCTCAAAATTGGCCAGTAAAAGTAAGGACCTACTTATATCACATTAATATCCCTGTGCTATGTAACACTTACAACTACCAAGAAATAGTATGATGTGTTTATAAAGCATTTGACAAGATGTGAACGTTGCTGGTTAGTGAAATTGCACGTCAAAATAATTTATTTAAAAATAAAATTTCTAGTTTTTCTAACACTATTGAAAATAAACAAATAACGGTAAATTATGGATATATGGTCACGGGACAGAATTCCAATCCTCTCGACCTGAGCTCAAAACATTTATACACACTGGCTTATAATTTTATGTTTTGATTTTACTCTTTGAGTTCTTGTGGATTATTATAAAATGTGGAATCAAAATGATTACATCTGAAGAATATTACTGATTATTGTATGAGTTCTGAAAGAAGAATATGTTTTTTAATATTGGCCTATAATAAAATTATTCTTTTTATTTTAAACAAATAATAAACTTATGTGACTGTCTCTATCTGTATAATATTATTATTTGTGTAGTTTGTGGTTTGCATTTTTGCTCCTGTAAATTAAAACAACTCGATATCATACTTATTGCGAAGCATTTTTTAGGATCTTCTATTATAATAATATAAAAAATTAAAGACGAAACATTTCAAAAAAAATCGTAAGCCTTACATTCATTTCATTTAATGTGCTTATTTTTCATAAATCTTTACAAAAATTCTGTCCCGTGACCATATATCCATAATTTACCCAAATAACTATCGTTGTAATCTTCTCTTCTTATATATAAAACCGAAACGGCGTATGTATGTATGTGGGTCTGTAATTCCCTTTTGCATTGTTGTTGCAAGTTTAAACAAACGAATTGATTTCGCTCGCGAAAGTTTCGACGGTAAATTTGTTTCGTTATCAATGTGTGTGTAGAGACTCCAATTACTCGAGTATCGAGTAGTACATTTTACAAAATACTCGAGTACTCGAGTAGTTTCATATGAACCAAAATATCCTATATATAAAACCGAAACGGCGTATGTATGTCTGTGGGTCTGTAATTCCCTTTTGCATTGTTGGTCATTAAGTTGCCAGTTGTTTCAACTTGGCCCGTCTGAATTTACGCGCCGAGGTGAACATAACCCCAAACTGGTCCGAGCGAAGCCGGGTTCGAATACTAGTATACAATATTTCTAATCTTCCACATCAGGCGTCGCTAAGTAAAAGTTCGCGAGACGCTTGCTGCTCTCCAATAATATCATACGAAAATTAGCATAGCATAATTATAAAAGTTTACGGCAGAAAACAATATTATTATTATCACTACACATGCAAGTATGCATGTGAACAACTATTTTGATGAATGATACATATATTATATTAGTACATTGGTATCTTGCAGTTATAATTAAAAACGAAACACAAAAAAGATAATAAAAAAGACATTGTTTGCGTTAGTTTGAATATATACATGATTGTGCATTGTGTATAATACATTTATATAGAATGATGTTTACTCACAATATAAATAATGATATTTTTTCTATGTTTACTCAAATTTTACTCAGGAAACCTTTTTCAATTAATTAATTAATCATTGAATTATTAACATGTATAAGTATATGAATAATCAACTAAAATCAAAAAAAACTCTCCCTTAAAGGTGAATAGCGGCAGTGCTTCTCGTGTTTGTTATCTCTTACTAAACATTAATATACCCACACGGCTAATTGTGAATTTCGAGTTAGTGGCTTTTGGAACATGAATCTAATTGTGGAAAACAAGCTAGAATAAAATATACATATTAATGACATTATAGAATTAGTTTTCGTGTAATCGATGCAGCAGAACATAGCTCTCTGCGATACGACTTTAATGAAAGTTTGAGAAAATAAGATGTGGAGGGTATGAGAACTAGGCTTTATAGTAATATTATAGCCTAAAGCAGTAAAATCTATCCCCAAGAATATACTACAAGCATTTTCCCTTAACAGGGTGGCAACAATATTTACAGCAGCCCTCCCTGATAAGGGAGAAAGCAAACCTTCAAATTATTTAAAAACGTTTTATGGTGTAGTACTAATTTTAACGACATAGAAATTTACTGCTCCACAATAAAAAGACCCAGCCCCACGGCTTAGTTAGCTAATTAGCTCTGCACTTCCGTGTTGAGCACCGGGGCTCGAATTCACAACTGTTAAGTTGCTTATGATATATAGATTTGCAATTGCTGCCAATTACAACGCGTCTTCAAACAATTGAACAACTATTCGGTTTGACAGAACTTAAAATAGTAAATCAACATCAATACGCAAGTGAAATCGATATGGGCTTTAAAATTTAAACGCTCATATATCAGGAGATCGATGAAAAATGTAGTTTTTATGTAGCACGCTGCTTATAAATGCCAATTAGAGTTAACTGAATTGAATATGAACTATATAACAGTTCCACGGCAATATGTATAGGCCGCACAAATTGATAGATTGTGAAAGTATTCATTGAATATTGGATTAGTGGTCGTTGATAATCAAAGTGAATAATAATATTCAATTGTAATGCAGATAGTTTTGTGACTACATAATTTAAACCACATATTTGATAATAATAAGAAAATAGCCTTTCTTACGCGGTCCATGAATCGGGTTGTTAAGACGGATATGTAATTCAGAATGACACGTCTGAATTGACTTATTATGAAAACTTTTGTATGCAATGGCTGATACGTTGTAAAACCCAACAAAAAGTGCAAAAACGTGGCAATTAACGGTGTGGCAAAGCGTTATACTTGATTCTGTAAATTCTGTAAAAAAATCTGGTCTAGACATGCATTAATTAATTTAAATATTAGGTTCTAAGCAACTGAAACGAAACCATTATAGGTGTCAAACTTGATTATCTGAAGAATCGTACATTCAAAAATATTGATATTAGCCCGCCAACAGTGATGCCACTGGTAAGAGTTTTGACATGATTCAACGTTATTGGTACGCGTATCAACATATTTCGCTTGGACGAAAGCTAGTTGACACGAGAACTGTTTTTTTAATTTCCTAAGTAGATTTTGTCAGAACATATAAGATTTATTTTATTGCCAATTTGTATTTTTATAGCCGCATTGAAATTGAAATTTTAAAAATCATATACGATCTAAATTCTATGTTATAACAGGCATACAATTTAGGAGCAGTTTCACGTTTTAGAGCCAAAAGCCAATAGATCATAAATGAGGTTAACCAAGATTACTGCGTATTTTTGATACAAAAATCAACAGCACGACGACAAATATTGGCATAATAATTTTAAACATATATTTTCTCTACATACGCAAGCAGCCAAAAATGTTCAATTTAACGACGATGCTTTGTACTACAAAACCCCCTGTTTGCATACGGATATAATTACACGGCAATTAATTGACGTTTTATGTTTGAGATATTGGTAATATTTACGAATCATTAGCAACGCAAGTAAACTATGACAAGGTAACTGAAAAACAATACTTGACACAAAAATGATATTTTTATGTTGCCGCGAATCAATAAACTCGTGACTTTTAGTAATGGCGTGTATTCACATAAAAGAAACTATGTTAACTATAACCATGTGTGGGTAGTTCGAAGAACATAATTGCTTCCAATACGTAGCATAAGTATGAAGAAAGTGTTGAGTGTTAAAACAATTACATTTAGAACACATTTCCGTTTAATTTATTGATACGTTTTGACAAAATCAGATTTAGTCAAACAATAAACTAGAACACGAACACACGAACACACGAACACACGAACACACGAACACACGGACATAAACGTACAAGATGCTACAGAAAATATGATGTGTAAGGTATTTTTTTTATCACTTTTTCGGAAAAAAAACCGACGCAAGTGACGATTGTATAATTCTTCGGGAGTTCATGGTTTTTCTTAGCATATCGTTGAAAATAATAGAACTGAATAGTTTCGTACCTGTACTACATACAGTGGCAGATAAATTTTGAACAATTGTATCAATGTTGCTTTGGAAGAATTAGCGTTTTTATTTTTGAACTAGCCTCATTGTTCTGACGGAAAAGCGATATGAGCATGTCTAACCGATAGAGCATTTAAAAAAGTACTTCTCAGGAACTGATAGTAAGTCAGTCACTGTCATTCATGTAGTTCATTAATGATAAAGATAGGCATATAGGATTAAGAAAGGACGAGTAGAACTATCTTATTAGAATAATAATATCCCTTTTTTGGGATAAGGGGGTAGTGAGAAATGAAAACTTGTCATATAGGCACGTAAATTAATTGAAAACATCGTACGTTGTTCTAATAATCTGATGGATAGTTTCAAAAAATGTATTTTTAAAGTACGAAACCTTGTTTTTTTCAAAGTATAAAATTTAGAATAAAATTACTACACATTGATTGTTGCATTCTTGTCTCGATTTTAAAAAGTCTTCATATAAAAATATTCAGAAGCATTGCAGATGAGTGGCTACATTATATTTGAAAGTTTCAACATATTAAAGCAAATAATTAAATGAAAAAAATGTAATGTTAGCTTTGTAAAACAGACGTTGGCGTTCGAATTATTTATATATCATTTGCTATACATAAGAATATAACCGAATAATATTAATGTACTTTGTTAATTTAATAATTAATAATACTTACAGTGTCTTCAGTTTGCTCATGCCACGAAAGTCTCCTTCAAATACTTGGGTGATGTTATTTCCTTGAAGATCTCTGAAACAAAACAAAGGATATCATTAATTTAAATATCACACAATCGTTGCGGCTAGCTTGACTTATCGTGAAATATGAGTTGCATCATTATATAGAATGAGTTCGTAAAAGGCTGAAAAAGAAAACATAACATCATAAAAAAACACCAAACGGAATGTCATCAAAGAAGAGATATAAAAAAACTCCGCGTAGACGGAAGGGTCTACAGCTCTACGCCGTAGCTGTTACGAGTGGATGTACAGGGAAGTCTAATGCTGGTAATGATGCGGCAATATTACTATTATTCACCAAATGGACGCATCTCTCGTGTTCTACGTCCTAATGTAAACCTATGATACCTACTAACATTCTGAGTCGTACTGTTTTCCATTCCGCCGAAGCAAAAAAAAAACTCTTTTTAAATTTGTGTCGAATATAGTTATATAGTATAAAATTTGCGTGACTCTTTGTTTAATATTCTTTTGTTTGTCGTTCACTGGTTTTAAAAATCATTAGGGTTCAGTTATTAGTGTTTTTGTCGTTAATGCTTTGTTTTGAGTGCTTTGGGTTAGATTGATTAGGTTTTCCGTTCCATTTTTGTATGATTGTTAGTGGGTAACTAAGTGGATGGATTGTGTTTACAGTTGGATGACGACTTCAGAAAGATTTTTAATATTACATTTTTCAGGTAAAATTTATAGAACTATATAAATATACATTCTGGTTACCGAATGATTGATTAATAATTCTTTATACTATACGGTCGGTTTCGGTTACCAAGCGGGCATTTTTATCGACCAAGATGATGAAATTAATTTTAATACGCATGTTTAAAATATTTGATCATCATAAGATATTCTTGTTTAGCTTATCAATTATATTTGAATCGATTAAATTTCGTACTTATCCATGAGTTTCCAAAAGAGAACACTTGATATTGAAATTCTTTCAGCCATCTTTAGTCAAAAATCTCAATTTTATTTGACTACAGCAAATGGCGAAAATGCTGTTTAATATTACAACATAAGTAAAAATATGTATACCATAGATGTATGTAAAAATCGATTGAAAAGTATATACGACATGTAATTACAGCAGTGTTGTTTGAAAATATCTTTCTTTTTTTCAAACGACATCACTCTCTTGGCGCTATGTGCGGCAAAAAAACATATTTCTCGATAGATTAAAATCTAGGAGAATTTCTAAAAAAACACTCAATGAATATTTTATTTATATTGAAGGCTTTACTCTAAATTAATTTAATGATGATGAAGGAAAGTTCAACAGTTGTAATAAAAATAAGACTTCCGGAAAGTGGGTATCTAGTACTAAGGCGTAATGCTAAGTCCTAAATTGCGTCAGCTTAATAGGGTCGGAGCACTCCCTTCTCTCGGAGAGTTCAGAGTCAGGCACAATAATCATCAGTCGGTGCGCAGCGGGATAAGCTCGGCATGGTGGGATGGCGGGTTTGCATCCGGCGCGTGACATTTCGATCGGGGCGCGGATTTGCCGGCCGCACAAAACCACTTCCATGCTTTTTGCCATGGCATGGGAGAGAAATTAGGTGTGTTGTCAAACTGTGAAATGGGTATAAAACAAAACGTCTCATGAAATTGAATTCTACCAACACTTTGTTTATACATTTTGTAGGCTTACAGTGGAAAAGAACCAGTCGAAAAAATGATTTAAGATCGTCAAGTTTTTTGAATGTTCTCTTTCGTCTGTAATAATGTAGGGATTATTTAATTATGATATGCAGTATCAGTTTTTTCGTATAATATTGATGTTGTAGTGTTGACATGTTGTATCTACCGATATATCAAAAAATAATTGAGAAGATTTTTTTGGGGTAAGGTGGGGAGTATGAGTATCCAAAAACAGTGATATTTTCGAATACTCATAAATGCATCACTTCAAGTAAGACGCACTTCCATTGAATAAAAAAATTACACGTCAAATAGTTCGATTTGAAATACGATTCAAACTAAATAATATTTATGCATTGTTTCGTTGAGTTGATTAAATATCGTAGTTCTAAGTATTTCAATTGTAGATTGGTGTTTTATTGATGTTTATGACGAAGACAATACATTACGACTGATTCTAAGAAATATAATCGTTTTCAAGATTCGGTTGATTGATTTCACCGGAAAGTGATTCAGCGATACTTACATACATTTAAAATGAGCATTGTTTCACGAACACTGTGTTATGCAGAGATAAGAGATAATTTATTACATTTTCTGACCAATGGCAATGAACTAATATAAATAACATGGGAGGTGAAAAGAGAGTATGAGACAAATATGCAGGGCTTTAATTAGATCCATTATCATGGTTTTTACTCACCTCCAAAGTGTACATGCTAAATTCTGTTAGCATTATACAGGTTATGATTTATGTGGGGACGTAAAAGCCTCAACTATTAAAGGGTCCATATTTTCGCCGTGTTTAAAATGTTAAGCGCGAAATTGTTCAACTGCCTTGAACGGAGATTTAAATATCATTATGGACATGTGAAACAAGTTTCAGTAAATATTTGTAAAAAATACACAGTTAAATAAAGGTACTTACTAAAATGAAGAAGCAAATCGATTACACCTTAAACAATTTCAAATGATTTTCTAGTTGGCCTTTTTGTTTTAAATTGACGTGAATTGGTTTAAATTGATGTGCTATTAAGATACAATAGACAGCGTATTAAGTTAAGAATTGAGACTTTTGTAAACATTTTGACTAAGTAACAAAAATATCTCTTGTAATCAATCAAACATTTTTTTAACTCTAATTCTGTATAATGTTTCAATTCTGTTTTGTATAAATTTTGAAATTAAGACCCGTTCAATTGTTATTCAAATTGTTCATTTAAGTCACAGATGGGCAATATTGTAATAGAAAATAATTTCTGAATGAAAGGAATGATACAGTGATATTGATATACAATATTAAGTTGTGATATAATAAGACATAAAATAGTAATATTTAAATGTTATGGGTATGAATAGTGAAACCTTATTTTGATTGGAATCGGTAAGAAATCACTATTCTGCATTAGCTGTGGAAAAAATGCAATTTATGCACGTCTGGTTGAAGGGATTTTATTCGTTGTAACTGCGTCAAAAATAATTGATAAAATTAATCATTGCAAACATAATAATGATGAATGTGTCTTCTAGTATATACATGGATTTTGCAATGTGTGAAGTAATTTTTATTTCCGATCTCATATACTTTAAAAAGATATTAAGTTGTGACTTATAAGCCAATCCACGGTAGAAAGGTATTATATTAATAAATATTAAACAAATTGCTATTCATATTTAACTGTGATAAAAAAAAAATATACATCTGATTGAAGGTAACAGTGTTATTTTGATCACGGACATTTTGAGCATCACCAGGCATCGAGTTTTATCTCCGTGGGAGCTTTCGCAGGCTCGTCTCCTCCCTTTATATCTCCACGCTACCCTTTTAACTCCGCCCTTATTACCCCATATACCCATTTTAAAGTTCTTTGGACCACATTTTATCTCGCATGTAGTCGTGCCGTCTGATACAAAGGACGCACCGTTTTGCATCGCCCAAAATATTCTAAGAATTATCTAAGCTCTAATATCTATTTACCAATAATGAAATAACTTACTGGCAATATCAATCTAAAATTGTAAATCTACGTTTACAATTCCCGGTTCCGCGAGTCGATTTCAAGATAAAAGAATTACCTACATTGAAGTTGGGAATTCGAAAAGGCTTCGACGGTCATTGGCGAAGGGTTTACTAGCCATGCAGAAAATTGGGTTAAGATCTTATTGGCGAAATTCAAAGCACGTTTTGTTAATACCTTTTGATATATTATATACTTTACTGACGAATGTACTTTTCGTATTCACCAAATAGTGAACATACTCGTGTTGTGGAAATTTATTCAAAACTCATGTTTTATGTACAGAAAAATGTATTCATTTTAAGTCTTACATTAGGGCAGAAATGTTTCAGATAAAATTTTGGGAATAAAAACAAAACTGATTAAAGGTCTACAAATGAAATCGATATCTAGTTGATAGCAAAAATCAAATAGAAGAATATTGAATTTGTATAGATTGACTTTGGCTTGGAACACCCTCAGTCGAAATCCTTAGTTACTTACCTTATTGATTGTCTTTAATTTTATATAGTGGATTTGCAGTAAAATGTTTTCTGCGAAAAAAAAAACCCGCGAGGAGTCCGAATGTTCTGCCTTGCTGGAGAGTGAAAATGCATCGACGGTGCTGATTATTTCGATTGAAATGATTTCATTCTTAAATATGATTCATGGGCCATACACACGAGCAGTAAAATCACGTTATTATGCTCATAAATGTTGTCTGGCCGCTCGAAACATAAATTAATGAAAGATTTGCAAATTGATATTCTCAACCGTGTTCCGACAATTTTTCTCATATTATTTATTAGTTACATGAAATATGTATTATAACAGCATATTTGACGACTTTGATATGATAAATCATGTTGTTTGATGATTGACTAAATAGCCGTTTATGAAAAAATATATTTCTATATTAAATTCAAAAATGTGACATTAATCATATGTATATATGGTGAACAAAATAACAATGTAATACTTTCGATGGTTTCGGCGGTAACTTTGCGGGAGTTCATTTTAATATAAAATTTAAAATAACTTTGTCACAGTTAGTAGCACAATACGTGGAATAGTCAAAGTTATTTTAAATTTTATATTAAAAACAATGTATTGTAATTCTACAGAAACTATTTTTTATATTTGTTGATAGCTATTTCGGCTTACCCCATCGTCAGAACTAAAGTTATATTATTATGGAATTCTACCAACTAAATGCCAATTCAATCAATTGATACTATATGACTGCATACATAATTTCCAATGCTTTCGATTTGCAGATAAAACTACTTTGGTAGAATATTTTACACAATCTTTATCAAGATCTTAGTCTTGCTTAGTTTTTGTGTAAATAACTCTGTATCATATTTCTTTTTATATTGTATTATCAGTTGAAAATGCTCGCGATAAACGAAACCGGTCCTGATCTAAATAAATTTATTGTGGAATGTTTTATTATTTTTCGATACGAAAATATTGCTGCTTTTTCAACGATTCACTGAAATACTTATATGCAGGGCTGTGGAGTCGGTAAAAAAAAGTTCGACTCCGACTCCGACTCCAACATTGACTAAAAACTATGACTAAAAAAAGTTTAATTTCCTAATTTTCCTAATTAAGTATGTGTATTCAATTAAATATCAACCCTACCAATACGGCCAATACCCAAATTTGACATATTATATGCAAAAATAAAAAGTTAAAACTTTTAAAAATTTACGGCTCCTAGTACGACTCCGGCCAAAGCCCCGCGACGACTCCGACTCCACAGCCCTGCTTATATGTCATTTAATAATGTAAACAATAAGAGCGAAGTTTAGTTACGCTCCTGGCGATGGTGTGTGTAATATGCTCGTCTATGCGATTTTTTTTGATACCATTTGCGGCCGCAGACAGGTTGCGTAGCGCTGGCGTAGACGTACACAGTGTTGTCAATTTGCAAAAATCAAATTGGCGCAATGCCCTTAATCAAAGTGAATTATGTCCGCTGACAAAACATGTCGCGGACTGTCACACTAACTAGACTCCACTTGAATATTAACGGACTGTTAATAAATCATCTCTCCTCACAGTGGAACGAAAACGGAGGTGGGTGCTATTTTACGCTATTAACGTCACTTTATGTACAATATTTTATAAGGAATGTACAATTGTGGAGCTGTTGGACAATATTGTGACAGATTATGTAATTTATTTTAATGTGCATAAGCATTACAATATTTAGGCTTTTTTTAATAATACAATATCCGCAATCCAGTGGTATTATTGGTATTGAAATAAAAGGCACGGAGCCGTGATTCTTTCACTAATTCATATCGATCAATAGCTTAAAGAAAAAATTGGCTATCTGCGTATTTGTCAATTGTGCAGGAGAGGGTAAAAACTGTTTATTTTGAGAATGTAAAATTTTGTGTTATAAATATAAACAAAAAAAAAACACTTTAAACTATTTATTTGTACCACCACTGAAAAACAACGAATAAATGACAATACAAAATGGTGGAGTTGGATAATTAGCAGTGTAGGTTTTAGAACGACAATGGAGATATAAAATTTTCTTAAAAGTTTTTCCGATGCACTTAAATAAGTTTTGGTTATACAAAATTCACAGGACATGCACATTGCATGATACAACAAGATGACATTATTAAGTCATTTTCAGCCAAAAGTGGAGTTAACAACATTACTCTTTAAGCCATCGGTATTCATATTCGGCCCAGTATGACGCATCATGTGGCCTAATAGAATAAATACTTCATCACATCCTTTTCTACAGAACTTATTACTAGCGGTAGGCTAAATGACGTACAATTGATATCGAATAACAAGAGCTTTTCCCTAGCATCGAGAAGAAAGCCGCGCTTTATGGAAGTCTTTTAGAAGCACTAATATTTGCAAGAAAGACTTTTCTTTACACAGTAACCACTTGAACAATGATAAACTTAGTGTTGTTCTGAGGATAGCAACCACACACATTGAAACCGACATCAAAACGCTTGCTTCCTGCATTCAGTGTCAAGAATCTCACTATGATCAATAGTAAGTATGTAAGTTCAGATGTGTAAATATGCAATGATTGTACACACCTAATGCACAAGTTTTTAACTAAAAATAAAAAATGTGCAATTAAATAATTATATAGGTATACTGATATCATTATTATTTATCACTTTTACCCATGCGGCTCTCGAAGAATCTGAAAATTGATAGGCTGTTTTTTGATGTTTTCGTCCAGTTTTCAATGGTTAGTTCCAAAAACTCGTTTTCGCGCTCGTAAATCATACTGAAAATTTTTCATTTTTTCATATTTGCGCATCTCAACAGATTTATAATATACTAAAAAAGTTGCAATGTTTTCGCAGTAAAACATATTCAGTTCTTTTTAACTGTATCGTTAAATTAATAATGAGCATGTTGCAAAAGCTCATGCATTATAATTGTATAAGTTCCACACAGTGTTTAAAATTATTTTTGACATAAGTAGTATTTAATGAATTCATGTAAATAATTAACGAGCGTACTTAATCCTGAATGACAAAGCTTAATGTTTTAGACTACTAATTATTTGGTCAGTTTCTAATTCGATAAATGGTCAGTTATAAATTCTTAAAACGGTCAGTAATAAATACTTAAAACGGTCAGCTAAAAATAATAAATGGTCAGTTAAAATAAAAAGAACATGTCATAAATTTGCCTATTACGACCATATTTGGTAAAAACTTATCATTTTTTTTAAAATAACTAACCATTAAAATATATTACTGACCGTTTTATTTAATAACTGACCACATTCACACTGATACAATGACAACTGACCGTTTATAATATTAACTGACCATTCTGATTTTTAACTGACCATTTATTTATTTAACTGAACAAAACTTGAATTATTTACTGACCCATTAAATACATGCCAATGTTTTATCGGGACACATAAAATAGATTTGAAATCACTCAAGCGTTTCGTTTACTTATTAAGAACCTGCTAATATTGATAAATTGAGAATAACAGACTATGATTAAATAAGATTTAAAAAAAAACGCCGTTTGAATGTCACACTAAGATATATAGTATATATTTGGTCGTGTGAGAATTTTTCATCATGCCATATCAGTGATTTATACTTCGTCCTACATAATATTTCAGGCGGTTGTTGCTAAGGTCTAAGCAGTTTCATATTTTCATGGTGTCGGAAAGGAAATTGAATTTTTAGTAAGTACTTATTTATACATATACGAATGATGCAATTTTTAGATATCGTTTTATTTCTATGATGTTCTGCGAATGTTCTGCGCGCAAGTAATAATTGCCTACAGCTCTGGTAATGCGGCGTTCGTGGAACATTGTGATACAGTGAGAAGCGGACGTGATTTTGACCACCCAATCTTATTTATAAAGGCGAGAATTTATTATGCGCGGAAAGAAAAAATGCGATAAGAAATATTTACGCGTTAGGTAAATACGCTGACATGCCGCCAAATTGATTTATAAACACGACATCTCATATAATAAATTACTTCCCGATATTATCCTACGGAGAATGTTCCATTCACTCCTTTGAAACCCTTTCAAAAAAGGACCCTTTTCTATAGAATAAAAAAAATGTGTATATGAAAATTCGACTCAGTTTATGCAAACGCATTACGAAAACCGACGGTTTTATGGTAGCCTATTTATGACAGAACTTCCAGCATGGGTGTCTTGTTTATAGAAAGAATTTGGAAAAGTGAGCTAGAAGCAGTGCTAGAAACAGTGCTAGAAAACAAGCAAGAAATAAAGAAAATTAGTTTATATTATCTTTGAAAGCAACTCTGTATACCTAGAATATTTATGAAGTAGCAAGAAAGGTTTGCCACATAAAAAACATCTTACGTATGTTTGTATTACGAGATAATCTTCTCTCTTGGCAACAAACTTTTCAAAGAAAAATGTGAATCGTTTTGACAAATAAACGAGGATTAATAATGTGTTTCCTGTAATAATCGTGACAGTTGTGAGATGAATTTTATGATATAATAGTGTAAATAATGATGACTATTGCAAACTCAAATTACGACTATCTCTACTTTTATTTTTACAAATAATACGTTGCATAATTGCGAATAAATATCGAGACTTGAATTAAGGATTACGCTGATAAATTTTTATTTATTAAAAGAATTATTTCTTTGTGGTGCAGTACAAATTTTGAGATCAATATTTTTTTTTCAAAAATTCAATACAATGAAAAACAAGCTTTAGTAAAGTTTAAAATTCATAGAAGATGACGAATGTGACAAGGAGTTTGCTTCACTTCACTTCAATCAAATGAGGAATATACGGATGAAATTATGGAATTACGAATGAATTCTTTCAGAATTCACGTTTATCTTGCACTAATTGTTAATTGTCGGGACTTCGTCATCGAATATTATTATATGAAATTGTAATCAGATATATAATATGGGGGCACGTCATATTACTATAGGATGAATCAGTCAATTTTATTTTGATCTCAGATGTATACTATAACTAAATAGGCATCGCTCCATCATTGCAGGCGATGAAACCTGATACGGTTTACGTACTTTGTATATTGTTTTTCCGTTTTCCCGAGAAAATTCTAAGTGCGAAGTAAAAGTTTCCCATTGACACCTTAAAGTCCACGAAAAATATTTATATTGGCTGCAATGTCTTTAAAATGAAATCTATCTTTTAAATGATGAATCATTGAAGTAAATTTACCAGCCCAAAAATTCTGATTCTTCATTATTAATTCTAATTTATGTGAATACATTCGAGACAGAATAATGTTTCATAATTCATTAACCATTTTAAATATCGAGAATATGGTCTGCTAATAGAGTACAATTACATATTGTTAATGAGGGATCAGCTATCCATTTCACAGCGGTTGTGGTTAAATAAATGGATAATTGTAAGCTAATCATCCCGACTGTGCTTCATTTGTCTAATAATAAGGCCCATCGCCTTGAAATTGTAGTAAACTTCAAAAATGAAAAAAAATCATATTTATAGGTGTATAAAATTTTTGTTATTCATTAGTGAAATCTTTTTTAAGAATAAAGTTTTCTTCACTTACATTGGCTACGGGAACGTGGAATACAAGTCGTCTCAAGTGTTTCGTCGTGTTTTTAAATTCCCCGTGTTAACATGGAGGATTTAAAAACTTATTATTAATAATAAAAATCAAACGAAAGTAAATCTCTTTATTTCTTCAATTGATTAGACATTTTTAACCCATTTTGTATCCATTCGGGTTCAGAAAAAAAATATTTTATATGAGTTATTGATATCTTTAAAATGTTACACTGTATTTAAAAAGTACACTTGTAAAAATAAACGATCTTACAAATTGTCGTCTACTCAAACATTATATACAATACGGTCTTACAGTTTTTAAAAAGCCGAAGTGTTTATTTTTACAAAATACATTTGATATATATCGATTTCGCAAATTTTCCATTCATGAACCTTGAAGGGTTTGGTTAATACGACGTAAGAAGCCTTACAAAATATCTATGAAAAGAAACTGTTTCAAGAAAGGTGCAGTCAATGACTCGAGTATCGAATAAATTGAACCATATAATGAGGCCAATGCTACGATCAGAGCATATATTTTATTTAGTAAAATATTTTATTATTATTATAGTAGCATTGAATAATATTCCAGTTTTATCAATGTCATTACTTAATCTTAATCTAAATGTTTGACTCTACCCCATTTGTATTATTGCTTATTGGAGCAGATAATGAACTATTGACTTTCCATGTCGTTGAATTGAAATAATACATACCGTAGACACAGCATATCTATTCATTTTATTGATTGAGTAGGCATTTACTTGGTAGAACTCCATTATAATACGGTAAGAAAAATAACAATGTATTTTAGTTCTTCATAAATTTTATATATTTGTTGATATTTATTTCGGCTTACGCCTTCGTCAGAATTATATAAATATATGTAAATGTTACAGTGAAACTGTATTCTCAGTGAAAATATTATATATTCTTCTCCAAGCTGTCATTGAAATTAAATTTGACCGCCCTATCTTCAGCCTAATGCTTGTCTGTGTTTTTCTTTAGTTCTCTTTTTATGAAAGGGACTACTTGCTGATTTTGTTTCATTGTAGCAAACCAAATTTTTAGGCCAGCAAATCATCGACTTGGGCCAATAATTTCAATGATCGTGACCATTAAAATCATGTTGTCATACAAATCTATTACTTCATACATTTTCACTGAGAATACAATTTCACTGTAACATATATACTGTCTGCGTATTTTGAGTGGCTATTGCAAAGGTTTCCTCTTACAGATTTTGACTTAGTTTGAGGAAAGTAATAAAAAAGAAAAATGAAAAAAATACTACACACGGTGTTCGCGCCCGTCCTGCAAACTTGCGGTCGACAAATTTACATAAAAAGAAAGTTTTTCGCGATCCTGAACATATCTAGTACCTTACGCGTTGGCATAAGGGTAGAAAATAATGTGACCAAATCGTCCAAGTTTTTACGGTCTTTTTAGCGCACTTTGATGATAGCTGAGTCTCTCGCAGTTTATAACTTTGCCCTCAAAGACCACACAAAATGAATAAAAACCGATAACTTGAATCCAACGCAATGCCTTTAAATGAAATATATATATATATAAAATACGCAAGCCACAAGAAATCACTGTTGAATTTGGTGATGTATACTTTTTATCAGATGTTTGATGCTATTTAGATACGATGAAAGCAACAGTTGGTTGACAAAAGATGTACCGTGTTTATACTGTATAAAATCAATATAATTTATATATATATAGATATTAATAATATATGAAAATCTTAAATTTGAACATAAGTAACCTTAACGCTTGCTTTTTGAATGAATTCATCAATTTTTGTATCATTTTTATCGACTAATGGTGGTAGACAGAATTTCAATCAAGGTCTAAGAAACTAATTTGATGGGAAAAAAAATTTGAATAATTAAAAATCATTATGTAAAATACATAAATTCTTCATTATACATAACGATGCTTTTTCACTTATGATTGACTTACATAATAAATATTAATTTTATTGAAATTGTAAATTACTCAAAATATAGTCATATTTATGTCGAAAAAATAGTAATAATAAAACACCCGGGGCCGTGAAGTGATATAAATTGTCCGTGCTCCGGGTAAAACTCCATTGCTCCACTCCTCCGAAGTATTTGAGCTGTGGTATAAAACTACGTATGTTTAAAACTCTAAATTAACATTTCTGACAGGAGAACTTATATATATTGATTGAGTAGGCATTTACTTGGTAGAACTCCATTATAATACGGAAAGAAAAATAACAATGTATTTTAATTCTACATAAATTATTTTTAAATATTTGTTGATAGCTATTTCGGCTTACGCCTTCGTCAGAACTATGTTTAAAACGTGTATTAGAGATAGCTTATATACCCTTTGCTAGACAGGGTGCCTCCTACATAATCTCTTTCTGTTGAAACCATACCGACGTCACATGAAAGAATTTAAATAAGTTTGATTTATTGGTCTAAAGCAATGGTGGGAAACAACAATTTAGGTATTTTGGGGGATCGTGTGAAAGCACTTAAAATCTGCAATTTCTAAGTGCATCTATTTTTAAATTGTTTTAGGTTTATTGTTTGTTAATGGTTTTAACAGAGGTGAGCTATTAATCGTGATCTGATCGTTAAGAATTTCATTGGACTGATTATACCTATTAATTTCAAGTTGTTCCAATGCATTCAGTTTGAGGCCCTTATTGCAGGAATGTAAACGAATCGGGACCGAATTCGGATTATGTGCTAATTCTATATATATACATTTTATGAAACAAATCCGCATTAGTCCTTCTTTTGAGAATCAGCATATTGTTTCTTTTTTATATTATAGATATAAAAGAAGAAGTTTTCGTAATCAATTATACGTCATAGTTTTAGCTCTAAGATAAATCTAATACATTTTAATTCCCAGAGTTTCCGTCTTCATAGACAGATGGTCCTCCTATTACGTCACTGAAATGGTGGGCAAAAAGCATGATACCATCTAAATATAATATTATAGATGGTAGATATGTGTCATGGAATAAATTACATAAGAAACACAGCATGTTACACATATGTGACAAGTTTCCCAGGATTTTCACGTTGTAGAGGCGTTATTTCGGATACATTTGTACAGAGAAATGTTGCTTTTACCTTATTGCAACCCGAATAAATAATGAAATCTTTTGTCACTTACTACGACAGCAGCAGCCGCATTATCATATTCGTATAAATTTAATATCGTTGACTGTTAATTTTTGGTGGAATGAAAAGATAGACTGTAATTAAAATAGTGGCATTTGTAGCAGTCAAAATTATTTCTCGTCAATGTATTTAGGTACAAAAGTATTTTTAACTGAAATGAATTAACGTATGTATGTATATGGATTTTCATAAAAATATATTGTATACTCAAATTAAAAATAGTGAGTTTGAGAAGAAAAGAAAATCAATGCCAAGCAGATGGAATTGAAGCATACTTTTCGTGTCATAAAATAATAATTATATTACAGCGTCAAAACTTAATGTTGAATTATTACCACATGCACTTCTTTTTGAAATGACATATAAGCACATTCGTGTTTATTATTTTACTTACGTGATTATATTTATCTCAATATAAGATCGACAGTTTTTGGTTTTACAATTAAAACCTAATTCAATCATTACCATATTTGAAAATAAATACTGTGAAAGATATGATTTTAAAATAAAGTTATTGTTTATAATATACAGAGTCTATAGGCTGTTGTTTTATAAATATAAGGTTGCTTAGAATTTATGAAAGTATTTTGTTATCTTTAAGTAAAATGTCTTGTGAAAAATCCATTATAAACCCATCAAAACAAATTACGGAGAATGATGAATTGAAAATTTAAAGTGATCCATCAAACAGAAGAGACTGGATAAAACGCCATGCATCAGAATATTGACAAATTGAACGAAACAAGATAACGCGCATTAAAGTATCAAGTTACTTAGACGGTTCGTTTATTATAAAAAACAAAGACGTAGAGATATTAAAAAAAAATACTTTATAAGCTCAAATAATATTATTTATTTTCTGTTGGCGCAACTGATTACTTGACACATTTCAATGTCTATGGTATTTAAAGAGATACCATAAAGTAGATTGGTATCCGCTTGTCATCGTTTCCAATTTTAAACGGAAGAAATTCACTGAGTGATGCCCATTATAAAATCATAAACAATTTTTGATCTAAGCACCTGCGTTCGTCTCCACATTTCAACCTCCCAATAACCGTACCTGATCGATGACTTAATAATTTGACGTGAATATCCGACCAAGGCTGGGCATGCACCTACATACATACTCTAAAATATGGACAAGTGTTTCTCAAATATGATGACAAGAACTTTATATCAATTTGACTTATGAGTGACGGGGCATACATGATATATGGCTTAAATTTAGAAATATGAGAGATAACAATCACTTTGCAGTATTTCTAAATGCAGGCCTATTTCTTATTGAAATCTTTACAAGACATTCTGTATGTAATGTAAGTTACTCGTTGTAAAATAATGAAAATTTGTTTCGTATCAAATATTTAAAAGGAGTAAAAGAATAAATGTTTGCTTTGCCATGGTAAAATATGTCAACATGTCATATTTGAAGCGAAATCGATTAATCTTAAAGTTATTTATGTAAAAAGATAAAAAAAATTACAGTTTGGACTAGGTTTTGAAATGCCATCAGGCAGTCTCGCATGATATCTCAAATTGTTTATTATAAATTTCGTCGCAAAATATGACAATCATGTCAATCATAGAGGGGGGTAATTTCCAATTTAATAAATAAATAATTGAAACATGGGAAATCATTATGGCATTAGTCGGGCGGGAGTCGGTCCCTGTGGTCTAGCTCGATTCTCGG
The DNA here is from genome assembly GCA_028554975.1 of Himalopsyche kuldschensis. NCBI lineage: Eukaryota > Metazoa > Arthropoda > Insecta > Trichoptera > Rhyacophilidae > Himalopsyche > Himalopsyche kuldschensis. The sequence goes on along the minus strand of JAHFWI010000046.1, from coordinate 1,022,765 downwards.
CAAGGTTAGATTTTTTCAATTGAAAAAAGAGAACTTGGGCTTGGGTGTATGTTATTTATCGTTGATTTTGTGCACAACTGATTCATTATTTATCATCGAGTTAATCTCGTATGACTTTCACAATTAAGAATATTTGGCGCATTGGCATAAGATGTAATGCCAAATATTTTATATTTATTATAATTTATAATTTTTTTTTTTAGTAATTATTCGACATTGATTTTATTGATATCAGGACCAGTTTCGCTTATCGCTAGCATTATCGACTGATAAGAAATACAAAAATACAGCGTTATTTATATAAAAGTTAAGCAAGACTAAGTTAAGGTTAATCTTTTAGAAAGTGGTCTTTCACCCATGATATTTTCGTCAAATAAATTGTTTAAAGATACAGATACCAATACCAATGAAAAAATATATATAAGAAAACATATTAAGGTAAGCTTCACGTTAAATTCTTCAATCTTTATAACTACTGTATTTATCATGTAGAATAAAAAACGGTTCTACACATAAATACGATAACAATAAAAATGCATAACCATCGAATAGTGCTGGAAAATAATATATCGTATTTCTAACAACCGATAAAACTTTCGAAAACACTGAATAATAAGCCCCGAGGCTTTCCCGTTTGGAACACGTTATAAATATTATAATCGCCTCATTTGCTTGTAATATCCATGCATTTTTTAAACCTTCGTATCGAGAACACGGTGGACACAATATAACTTCTATGCATTAATATTTCGTGTAATCCTTCGGAAGCTATTATGTTGTGTTTTACCTACCGAAGCTGAATAATTTATACCTACACGTCACTAGTGAAAGCATTAACTGCCAAATCATCGTAGGCAGGCATTGTATTATATTTATTACTTATTTGTACTAATCTGTACTTATTATGTAATTTTATGAAATTACTAGTATTGCTACCCGGCGTCGCTCGGACTAAGCGACCAATAATTAGTTAATGTTTTATCATTCGACATAATTATATCACAAAATCTAACATCCAAAATAGAGTTAAAATAAAATCATAAATTTTATTTAATTTGATGACAGCCCCATTCTCGCCCATTAAAATGTCCAAATTCAGGGAAAAAATCTAATTTGCTGTCAAAGAAATGTCAAATAATACCTTCACGTAAATAATAAAAATATATTGCAACTTGCAACAACAATGCAAAAGGGAATTACAGACCCACATACATACATACGCCGTTTCGGTTTTATATATAAGATCAGTAGTGGATATGGTAATCGCGAGCTTTTTCAACTGATGTACTTACACGTAAAAATGTATTTCATTTTACAAAGATAATCGTTATTAATCATTGACCTCGATTACAAAATATACTATCCCAACAAATGTTATAAGCTTTTTAATGTCCTATCCACTTGCAATGTTTTAAGTAATTCGATGAATCTCAGTTTTTAAACGGGATAAGGATTAATTTGTCGTTAACACATTCGCAATGTTAAGGGTTGAAAAATATATGATAAGTAAATACAGACGAATAAAAAGAGACAATACAGTATGCACGCAAATGTAAATTAAGAATGCAAAATTATTCTACATTAATGTCCCATTTGCATGGTACCTACACAATAAATAAATCAATATTGATCACATTCCAACAATCCATCCCACCATGTTTTTGGTATGGGGAACCGATAAAGCTGATTATATATCCAGTGTGAAGTCAATACTAAATTATTAAAGCCATATACAGTTCGAAGAGCAATACATATCTTGTTAAAATTTGTCTCAAGATCGTGAATTTTGAGATATGAGTTACGGGAAGTATCCCTCGTTCACTATTGAAAGATATTACTTATAATAATACGGTAAGAAAAATAACAATGTATTTTAGTTCTACATAAATTTTATATATTTGTTGATAGCTATTTCGGCTTACGCCTTCGTCAGAATTAGAAGGCGTAAGCCGAAATAGCTATCAACAAATATATAAAATTTATGTAGAACTAAAATACATTGTTATTTTTCTTACCGTATTATAATGGAGTTCTACCAAGTAAATGCCTACTCAATCAATATATTACTTATATGACGATATTAACAAGCACTTATAGAAAAAACGATCCCCGTGATATCGTGCTATATAATTTCAGCAAACTTTATATGAACCCATATCATAGAAGTTTCCATGATTGGAATAGAGCTATTTACATTTTATGGTTGTAGTGACGAATACATGTTTATATGAATAGAGAATATAAGATACTGTTCATTATATGGTTTTATTAAATAATAAAAAACACGTGGTCCACGGGAATAATGTGGTGGTCCGTGAGATCTTATGGGTTGTCAACCGCTGTTTTTTTTTTTAACTTACTAAGTTAATTACTAAGGTGGATTAACATTTGATGATATTATTTGTTCAAAATAAAGATCAAACGGAGAAAATTATCACAAAATTTAAGCATCGCTTTTTATCGTGAAATAAATCCACCAATTAGGAAAAATAGTGTATTCTGTTCCAATTACGATTTTATCACAAGATTTGCATTTATTAATTGTTCGATTGTGCTTATGTGAATCGGGACATAAATAAACGATAATTTATATTAACATTGTGATGTATGCGCCAAGTTATTAATCGATATTATATATATCATACTGAACAACCTGTATGTCAGCCAGGTGTTCAATTAAGATTCTTAGCGTGGCTAAGCATTATTTCGAAAAAATTGAAATGCAAGAATTTAGGCGAACACCCATGGGCACCGTTTAATAACTTCACTTCAGTAAGCTAAACGAAGTTTTATTTATAGTTACAATAAGTAGAAGCAGTTTGCGTTCGACACACTTCAAATTGAAAAAAAAGTCTTTAGAAGGATAAAAAAAAAAGCTCGATGAAATGCATACCTATTAATCTGGGTAAAAGATTAACGACTATTCGAATGCAACCCAGCTACGATAAATCTACAACTTTGATTGATTGCTAACGAGTGTACCAAAATGTATTTTTAATACGAAGAATTTTTGTAAACATTGAACATAATAAATCGTCTCCAATTTGTCAAGAAAATTCAATTTGATTTTCTGGATTCAATAGCTGAAGCAACCTTAAACTCAATGTTGAAAGTCTGGGATTCACGGTTGTACTCGGTAAGAACCAAGTGTCACTTGTTCAACGCTTGCATACTGACTGTGCTGCTTTACAGTTGCATGTCATGCCACTTTACAAATCAAAGGGTAACCGTATACCGTACTTTGAAAACAGATACTTGCGACGAATATTAGGAGTATGGTAGCTTGACTTTGTCAGGAATCCAAAAGTAAGAGAGCGGATAAAATGGCTCTTTATTACGTCCAAAATAAAAAGGGCGTCGAAAGATCTGGCTTGGACATGGGCTGGAGATAGAGGTCTGCACGGGCCGAAATTTTGAAATTTTACCAGCCCGAGCCCGAAAACCTCCACCCCGGCCCGGCCCGAGCTTGAGGCTCATTTCCATAATCTTACCCGAACCCGACCCCGACATTTTTCATCCTTGCCCGAAAAAACCCGATTTTTTTTCGACAATTCTAATAAAAATTAAAAATAATTAAAATTTACTGACTAATTATCGTGTGTGCAGTTTTTCAAAATACATTTAACAAATACTAAATTCAGGATCATAAGAAATTTATTATGCGTATTGTACAAACTCCTCAACAGAAGACTATCCATTAAAAAATAATATAGTGGCGTAAGCAGTCAATTAACCGAGAACAATGCGTGTTGTTATATCGAATTGATGTGTTCATAAGGGAAAAAAAGGTTTTTAAATAACGAACAAGGCGTCGAAAAGATAACTGTAACGAGTACGTAAAGTTTATTATAGTATTAAATTTAGATTTACGATAATGGTGAGCTCATTCGGGAATCGCCCGATTTTTGTTATATTTTTTGTGTGCCTGGGCCCGAGCCCGACCCGGGCCCGAATCAAAACCCTAGTTACCCGGCCCGACCCGGCCCGCGGGCCAAACCCCAGCCCGTTCAGACCTCTAGCTGGAGATGATCCAAGGGTTCCCAAATCCTGCCGGTCTCTTCTAATTACCGTTTGGATGCCATCGCCCTAGAAGGCCGCTTATGATCATCCATATGATTTACTCAGCAGAGCTACAGGGCACCGGGATGATATGGGAGGAAGTATGGAGGCTGGCGGTTGACCGAACATCTTGGAGGCACCGTTTGGCGGCCATGTGCTCCAAATAGCAAGTAATAGCGGATATAGACAAATAAATAAGCCCGAGGAGGTCAGCCTCACAGTCTACATCTTATAAGTAGAGTCCGCTGACTTTCATGGTATGCATGGTGGAGTATGGCTTGAAATCATCTGAATTTTCCACGTTTTTTTAATGAAAATTCATGCAATTATTGACCTTATCATAGAATGGTGTGGTACCCCTTGGACAAAATGGGTAGCAATTAAACCTTTTCAAAATAATAACAATGTTTTTATTTACAGAGAGCTTAAATAATAGAATATGAATAATATAATATTGTAAAGCTTGAACATATAAATAATATTAGTCGAGTCTCCTAGCTAGCGTCTGTTGGCAAATTCTTAATCAAATTATAACAACTATTAACTGTGTTTAAACAGATGCGTTAATGTTTATTTAGATGGCTGTCTAATATCATTTGTCATATTTTGCCAAATTAAATTTAATTAAACTAATACAATACAATTTGTTAGCATATTTACAAGAAATAATTAGTAATCCGTTTTCTACTCATTAGTATGAATAGTAACGAGGGTTAATTAATTATGATTTAAAGATCCTCAGAATTATATAATTCTATTTGACTGTGTTTACACATATTGAAAACACTGATGTATTTACTCGATTTTGATGAGAGCATTAAAACACAGATGTATTTGTTTTGATTTATCTGTCGGAACACATATGTACACATTCACTCACATTATCTCATCTATCAGCGCATACACAGAAAGGAATTGACAGTGCGTGACTTTTATAGCACACAACACACACACTGTCTCGCTTTGTCTATCGACGCTTTGTTCGCATCCATCATGATAAGTGGTATTACAAACATTTAAAAGAAAAAAAATGAATCTTTTTGTTTTGATTTTGTCGCTAACTACCCGAGTTTCGCCTTTTGGCATCTTCAGACATTTTAAGTGCACGAATAACTTGAACTAATGCCGGGTGGCGAAACCGTTAGATACAAAACTCATAAAAAAGCAAAAAATTAAAATTTGATTTTAAAATTCCATCAAGCACTTTGAGTCGTTTCAATTAAAGATCAAAATTTACTTTATTCAAGGAAATACTGATAAGTCTGAGAATTTCCGAATGAAATGCAGCTAATTTATACGACATTGGATGTACCTAGTTTTTCGATTAGTATAGTTTGTCGATAGTAAGGTCGAGAAAAGTGAGACATCATGGCAACCATTTTTTTTAAAATCTGAGAAAAGCATGTTTAAAGTTTCGGGAAAAGTTAAAAACCGCCCAGATTGGATATTTTCTACGTCACTAAAGTAGCTATATCTCTAACAATAATTAGAATGTTATCAAAAATCTTGTCAAAGGTTTGAAATTTTATAATAAATAAAAATTACGGATTTTTTAGAATCCTAGACCAGAATACTGCCTTAATGGATGTGAAATAAATTGTTACTGTTCAATAAAATAATACGACGCCAGGGAACTACAGTTTATTATTCGAGAGAAAGCTATAAAAAGATCCTTGGATTTGGAGAACAAAATGGACGGAAACGGACACTAGAGATAATATGCCACCCTGAGATGTATCACCGCGCAGAAGATGGCGATCTCAATAAACGAGCTTTCTATAAGAGGTATTTTCCCTTTGGAAACCATCATTAAAACCGTTTGCAATAATCACAATGCAAGAATGATAGCATCTAATTAGCGTCTTGTCGACTGTAATACCCAATACAAAATGTAGGGGAGGTTTTCCTCAATTAAGGCCAACGAAGACTTAAGATATACCTAAGTACATGGTAAAGGAAACGCAGTTTACAAAGGGCGTATAAATAGGTAAAGCTGGATTTCAACCCTATGTAGACTGATACTCATTTTTATTTGGTCGTTATGAAATATCTGATTACCGATAAATCTTTTATTTGTAGATGTTTTTTGAAATAAAATAAAACTTGATAGCTATTGGACGCACAGCTGAACATTTCGATATTTTTTCTATGCATTATGTGCATTTCTACAATTTTTGTGCATTATATAATTTACAATTACGTTTTTAAATACTTTCGTAAGATCGAAAAAAAAATCCGCTCCAATTTTGACTATATGAAGCATTTCAATAAATAAGTAGTTTTATGACTGGTTGTTAGGCAGTTGCTTAAATTATTATTGAAGGCAGTGATTCAAAGATGGGAAAATTAAAGGACCACTACTCCATTTGCACGTAAATCATCTTGAAGTAAGCTAATACATTTTATAACTATATATTTTTTTTTCAATAATGATACATTGAAGAAACAATGAAAAAACTGTTTGTTTTCTGCTGATTCATTCTGCTTCATTCGCTTATTAGTGCTGATTTAATTATTAAAGATTTATCTTTCAACGGAAACTTTTTTGACAAAATTTGTCTCTAAGAAATCGATCCCCAATTACTTTTACAAGTCTGGGTAATTAATTTTTTTATCCACATCTCTTACCGTATTGGACATGGGTAGAGAGAGGTTGATGAAAGGCGTGATTGAATAAATCTCCCACAGTATATTTAATTGCTTTTGTTAGACAACTCACGAAAAAAAATAAAGTCACTTTGCTACGAATTGCGTAGGAAGTTCAAAAAAACATATATTTGACTCGACTGTTGTCCAGGATTAGATTAATTAAGTTCAAACTCGCAGAAAAAATGCTACAAGCATCCACAGTGAAAACTATTCATAGGCCATCGAAGGGTTTAACGACTGACATGGGGAACGCCCGGAAAAAGCGCGGAAAAGCGCTCTGCCATTATCACAGAATTCCCCTATTGTGATCAGGGTGTCCAAAATGAACGTGCTATTTTATCCCATACTATTCTTTCTACAAAAATTTATTTATTGCTATGATAATTGAAATATGTCAATAAGGAAAATTATTTGTTTGATTCCTTAACCATTGATTTTTGTTTCTGTATCCTGACGTACTATATTCAAATTTCATAAAGATAATATAAGTCTTGAACGTTGGTATCAAACTCAGTATAGTATGTCAAAAAATTTGAAACATTGGCAATCTCAATAATGAATATGTTGAAGAATAACAGCGCTATATTCAATTTATGTATAAAGGGAATCATACAGTTAATCTTCTCTCTTCTGAGATTTTTGAACTCACAAACAATTATAAACTCTACCATTGAATGTGTTTCAAAAAAATAAGAACCCTTTTTAAACAACACTTATTAAAGCAATGATTATTTTGTGAATACACCATGTTGAAATTGATGGTAAAGACCCAACGTTCCTGAACCACTGCAGGCTTCATTAAAGTGTTGCTAACAAACAATGAGAAAATGTAGTTTTTGCGATTCTCGAATATCTCAATAGTTTCGAAACGTCAGGTGATTGCCACTGATCAAAGCACGGTGTCTCCTCCCGATAGTGACTTTATAAAGAGATGCCGTTAAAGCCTAAGAAACTTTAATCTTTCAAAACAAATGTAATTGTATTATTGGTAATAATAGTATGCGTATCGATAAGGTATTGAGATACGACCAATTGTCAAAGAGTTGTGTGTCTGGAGTCTGTAAGTTATAGATTTAGATGTCTGGCTATTGCGACGGCTTCATTATTAATGAGAAATTTCAATATTTGTGTCTATCTCGAATAAGTAAAGTCTTGCAATGTTTTGATTAAGTGTCACCCGATTCGCCCATTGTCTAATACCACGCTTGACATTCGAAGCAAATCGAGCATGAAGAGTCGAAAGTTTAGTTTAGTTTAGAGAACGTGGAAGGCACTTTGTGCCTTTGCAGTGAACAGATTACGAGTATCGTTAGAGAAATGCCTCGCTAAACAAATGCATAGAATGTGGAGGCATTTGACCTTTATTGTCCTTCTTCAGCCTAACGTAATCTGACATTTTTGGCCACCTTGCGCAGCGTTTTGTTACAGTAAACATGAATAATTGAAGTGGAGAGGGGCTTCAAGAATAGGCGATATTTGCAATTGTGTGTGAAGCCAGAAAAAAACTAATATCATTGCGGTTTTAACTTGCAGCATTTGCAACTTTGTGTGATTGCGTAGATCTCACTGCTCATCATTATTTTAATAAGAATGCTGAAATAAATCTGATTAGAAATATTCAATTTTACAATGTCAACTTCATCCGATTTATGCTCTTAAACGATTATTACTAAAAGATATGATATTATGTTATGTTACGAGTAAATGAGTTTATCACTTCGTATGTTATGTAGTATAGATTAAAAACAAATTGAATGTATGTATAAAATGAAGATCGAAGCACATACACCTTCATCGTAGGATACTAAGGTACAAAACTAATCCAACTTCTAGTATTATGGTAGAGGGGAGATAAACCGTCATCAAGATGCAAGGCTGAATTTATGACTTATGAAAAAACGTGTATTGTCGACATTATATAATTACAAAATAGCAAAGCCGAGATGTTCGAGTCTAACAATGCTTAACACGGTACTTTTGTCACAATAAAAACACACAATGCAGCCTTATTTTGCGTACACAATATATAACAAACCTCACAAAAGCCTCATTGATTGTTTGTATTAGAAATCACGAAAGGTCACGACGATTTAGTCAAGAAACACCCCATAACCTCCCTTTTTTGCCCCCAAGCTTGCCAATGGGTAAATTTATTAATAAAATAACCTTCCTTATAAAAACAAAGTTACTTTCAGAATATTCGTAAATCCTATTGGAATAATTAAGCTATATCAAGAATACTTAATTATATTACAGATCTCAATTTTACGTTTCGTTGATACCCTGGAGGCTATTGTATAAATGTAATTGAAATAAAATCGTTTTGCACGAACCGTTTCCGCATTATATACAATGATTAAAGATCAAGGTGACTTATTCCACACTAAAACAGAGGCTGGAAACCTGTAGCTTACTCGGTTCAAATGCCCAGCCTTTTGATTGAACCAAAATATTCCATTTCATTCGTTTCGTTCGCTTAAGAAATTGCATATTTATTTTATCAGTATATCAAAATCCGGACCTGTGAACGAGTGGTCAAAGTCGTTATTTCGGTTTCAGTGTCCACATGTTCGAATCCTAAAAAGGACAGTTTCATCAATTGATTTTGATTCGAAGGCCGGTGACGAACGTCGGCGTGTAGCGAAAGCAATTGACCATCTTGTTGTTCTCACTTTCGCTACTATTTCCGAAAAAAAAGAGGGAATGGGTAAACAATCAGTTCTGATAAAATGAAATATTTTAAGATAAGCTCCATTAAGTTGCCACGTTGTGCGTGGTTACAAAAAAATCCAATGAAGTTTTGTGTATGCGGCCATCTGACTAGATAAGCTTCCCAATTCTAACTCTACAAAAATGCGTCAACGGAGCCTTGAGACAAGCGAAATTGATAATCATCTCTCAACTACTTCATATGTATCTAAGCAATTGTATAGGTTCCTCTCAGTGGATTTTTGTGTTGAATGGTTGAAAAAATCAAGACGCGAATGCTTAATATTGGGTTTTATTCATATTTCTTTTCAGTCAAACATTGCCAAGGTCTACAATTGTTAATATGTGATTGTTGATACACGCCACCTTCTGTGGTACAGTGGCAATGTATTAACGATTTCGTGTAGCATCCCAAGGTTCTTCCAAACTAGAAATTCTTGATTGTTATTTTTTCCATTAATATACATACAGTCGACGTTCTGAAAATTCTACACATATTTTAATAATATAGTTATGTTCAAAATTCAATCTTTTTCAAATATCCTTTATTGAAAAGTATTTTAATGATCAAAAGCAGTTTTCTTTAAGTAGCAAATTAGTGCTTTCTGCTACTACTTCATTAGTCGAAAATCTGTCGTTGTTCGGGCAGAAAATGTAAGCTCGGAAATACGGTAAAAAAACAATAGATTGATAAAAACTAGGACAAAGCATGACTATTGGAGACAGGAATTATATTCAAAGTTTAAATATGATACGTCTTTAATTTAAATTGCGTTGTATTGATTTTCTAAAACGCTAGAAGTAAAAAGAATACTGTGGAACGCATAAATATCGAGAAAACTGATTTGCGGAATAATGTTTGTTTTCGGAGCGGGGACGAGTTCATGTGCGTCAAAAACAGCATTCATTTTTAATATCAGTCTTTGTTATTAACACTTTGAATAAAATTATTCAAAATACCATGTATGTTTATTAATAAAAAAAACATTTTCGATAACCAACTGTAAATATTTCTAGGTAATGTTTTTGAGCTATCGCTGATTTTCCGCGAATGAGCTAAGTTATGATCGATTTAGAAAGAGATGACATGTTAAAAAAAATATTTTTCCTAAAGAACAGTCAGTAAAACTTATTTATATACATCTGTTGCAATAAAGGGACGCAAAAGCTCAGGATGCGGGTGGTACGTACTGAAATAGAAGAAAAGCTTCAGCCCTTAGTTTTCGCAGTTAATTTATAATTCATTGGGATTTTTAATTAATCTCTACCGGAGCGTAACAGGATTAAGTACAAGACTTCACTTTTAGTTGGGATCATTCGCCCTCTTATACCCACAAAGTTTTATTCGCAGTCTAGAAGCAGTTTAATACCTTTCGACCCAGAAGATATTTAACAAAGCACGCTCGGGGAGTGCTCCGTTGTAGAAACATGTAAATAAATAGAAGATGTTGACAATGGGTTAAATTCAAAACACTACCCAAGAACCTTCTAAAAGAAACATTTGTATATAATATCAAAATTAATAATATTGTTGTTTGTGTAGTTAAGTCACTTTGCCATTCATCCGGCTATGTGACCGTGGTCAGAAGTTCGAGTCCCTTAACAGACATATATATTGATTTATGCATAGTTTCGGTGATGTTTCAATTACTCACATGATTTACTATGTAGAAGGCACGGAGATTAGCTAACTGCTAAACTTATCATGGAATAATAAACCAATTCTCGTATGAAAGATTTCAACTGAAATGCTGCATTAGAAATTTATGAAATTTAAACGTGTGAAGAACGAAGTTGTGAAGGATGAAGTCAACGATGTTCTTTCCTGCTTTTATTTTATGAAAAAATATTAAGACATAGTAAGAAGAAAAAAAAATACAGAAAGAAAGAGAAAAATATGACCTTGGAATGTGGTCAAGATTTCAACCGAGTATGTTCCGACAAAATAAACTCTTTTACATAAAAAAAATAATACTTGCTTGAACTCACTCATGTCTACATGGAATGTTTCAACATCCGAAGCAAAACCGTTTAAAATTAGAAATCCATATGCTACACATTCGAGTGGTAGATTTTGACAAATTGAATATTGGAATGGAATCTGTCCGGTATATCAACAGTTGGCTTGAAGCGTTTCGTGTTTTTAGACTTCTGTATAGTGTGAATTTTTAATAGGGTAAATTAATGACTCCCAATTAAAAGTTCAACGAACAAAAAAGTTTCTGCGAACAAAATAAGAAATGCCCCGAAGCGGAAGATAAAAGAGTTTTGTGTCGTTAATTTTGAAATACTTTTTTTATTTTGATGATAGTGTCCTCTCTGTCACTTACCACAAAACATTGCTCGATGTAACAGAAGTGTCTTGTTTTTCAAGTAATCATGAAAGCGTCATAAACCCTGACCTGCTACAGCTATCTCAGAACTTTCCTCGAGCAATTCATCTCCGTTTCAATAACTCAGTATTTCGACGGATTCGGATAGGTTAGACTAATTTTCTCATTGACACATTTGTATACACTCTGCGACGTTTTTTTTTTCATAAAGTTTAAAATTTGAAGATGCTCCTCAATGAGATGAAACACGTGTCACAAACAGAAGCACAGCCAGTAGAATAAAAAAATATATCAATATTGACTGACTTCTTTCATCAGATTATACTTAATTCTAGGTGTAATTTACGTCTTGTTGAATATTTTTTTAGAAATAGTTTATTATTTTACGGTTTATTTTTGACGAAAAAAGCTGTTGTTAATGATAATATATAAGTTGGTAAATTAAATTAATGCAAATTGCAAAATAGTTGCCAGTATAAATAATAATGATTGCTAGCAATACAAAAAAAAACAAATATGATAATGACATAGCTTGTTAAACAAAATAATATGTTAGTTTTAGGCTTCGCCTCATATCATTGTAACAAGATATTGTTGGAATTGCTTTTCGTTCTAAGAAAATAATGAGCAAGTAATAATTATTTACAAATTGGGGCACCGAAAAAGTTTTGGTGGGCAGTATTATCTAATAATATTGCCTTTATTGTACGGGTTTATATTATACGATAGTATTAGTTTCAAAATATTTAAATATTAAGACCTTCTCAAAAACATCTTAATAGTTAACGTATGGTATTTTTGACAATCTGAAGTCGTTGACGTAGATTTCTTATACACATATGCTTAACGGATACTTCTGGAGACTATGGACAGTAGATTATGGACTAGGTAAAATTAAGAAAAACCTTGCTTGAAAATTTTCAAAACCAATTTTTGATTGATCTAGTCAATCGATGAAGGACTTTGATTATGCTTGAACCACAGGAGAGCATGAATCCTTCATGTCTCTTATACCAGCTGGGTAGATTCGTCCTGAAAGGCCGTGAAGTAACGGGACGTTTGGATGTCCTGTGAAGAATCAAGAAGATAGGCGGGAGACAAAGAAAATGCTCGATCAACCTTTCTGTGCAAGAAGCACAATAATTATGAATTATGTAACGAGAATGGATTGAACGGATAATTCATTGAAGATTCTTGCCGCACTACAACAACCTGCTTATTATGTTGTCTCACAACACATATCTCTACGAAATAGCTGCAGAAAGCAAAGAAAACAGGTATATTTTTTGCGTTCATGAGAAACGATGCGATTATTTGTTATTTCGTTATCGCACACGAAAGAATGTCGAGAAGAGAGATCATCTATAGCTCCTCTTGTATCGCTCATTGTACTTTCCTGTTATTTCTAATATATTGGTTTAGTTTTATATATATTTGCGAGAGGTAAATGCCAAGGAACCTAGAAAGGACGTTTACACACATGTATATAGAATTCATTCATTTTTGTAATATTTTCATTCCTTTGCACCTACCTTCTATTCGGAATTGACAGCAAAGCTTATAAAGGGCTGTTAACTAAAAATTATTACTGTTAATCTTTCTCTATTTTAAATAATAATTCTTGTAGCGGGAATTGAAGAGTTAAAGCACCACACGGGTGAAGTATACTGTAAGTGAAAATAAGTTTAAAAAGAATAATAATTTGTGGTAAAAGTTGAACCTGTTAAAAAGGAGCTTAGTTGGTCTATGTACTAGAAGTAATTAATTAATAGCGAGCGGCGAGGATTGCGGTCTAGGAATTTCAATTATTTATTCTGAACTTTCACAGATGCCGCGGAGGTGGATTCGTGATGGAACTATCGGTGGACACTTTACTTCTTTACGATCTATCAAATACACCATGCCTCAAATTCTTTAACCAATGTTATACGATAAAACATTGCGCCTTACTCGCCGGCGTGCAGTATAAATCGTAAAATAATTATCGTCAATTTTACTGCTGCAATGGTTTTGTATTTTGAAATTTATTTAAGTTAATGCGACACAGAATTGAGAAATCAGCAGAATTTGATTTCATTTAAGAATAAGCAGAAGTTTCTTTGTTAGACGACCACAAATTGAAATATTAAAAGGGGGCAAATTATATTTCATGAAGGTTATAACTAAAATCAGGGTGTTATAATGGCAACATTATTTCAGCTTCAACCGGGACCAGCATACTAATAGTATACGCGCTAGTACCACGAATTGGAAGAGTTTAAGGCGTGCAAACTTGATGAAAAACAACACGTTATAAGTACAGTAAAACCTTGATATAACGGACTAATTGGAGGTTGGGGGAGTCTGCTAAAACCGAAAGTCCGTTATATAAAAATAGGTTTAAAATAAATCAATAAACTTTTTTTTGAAAATATACTGTATTTTTTTTAACCATGTCCGCTCCCAACTTGGAGCATATGGACTCCTCACGGAGTTTATCTCAACATATATTTTTCTACGAGAACTGCTTGTTACTCAGTTGCTCAACCTCTCGTTTTTCGAATAGAGTTGGGATGGAAAGGATACGAGGACTAGGACAGGACTAGTGATTAGTTAATCGCTGTCACTATGCGTCGCTCTTTGGGATCGCATAGGTGGGAAGGAATTTTCAACAACACAAACACCCATGCCTTAGAACAGATTTATCGACTGAAAAAATCCGATCGTACCGGGAATCGAACCCGGGGGATCCGGCACGCAAGCCAACGCCGTTGATACTGCGCCAGGTACCGGAACTGTATTTAGATATAAATAAACGAATACAAAAGACAAACAAAATTCTATTTAATTGTCTTAGGACATTCGTCGTGAAGTGACGTTGTTGTTTGATATCGACTCGCTTGCTTTCGGTAATCCTACTTAGAAAAAGATTACCTACTTTGATTATCATGGACATTTACATTTGACCGGATTTTTTGTCCGTTATATCCAAAGTCCGTTAAATAGAGGTCCGTTATATCGAAGTTTTACTGTAATAGACGTCAAGTGACAGTTGGTGACTGCGCTATTGCAATAATTTTTCAATCTTTGTCACTGTGGGGAATAAAAATATATATATTACCCTATTACCAAGAATTTACCGATAGCAGCTTGAGTACAAATCATCGCATTTACAATCAGTTACCCATTCACAGATGACGAGTAGTAACGCTCTCTTTATTTTGTATCAAGACTGTTTTGTTGTCATGCCTTCAAAACCACGATTAAAAACTTACCTTTCAAACGAGTTTATATCTAGTTTTTCAAATAAATGATTATCTGTTCATTATCTTCCAGCCGCCACATACAATCCTTAAATTCATGGACGCTTAGAAATGGAGTTTCATAGCCAGTCTTAAATGTTTAAGCTTCTGAAAAAGAGTGATTGAGCGACTGATTTATACCTGATTTCTCTATATAGCTTATTTTCAATGCGAATTGCAGAATCGATTTACTCTAGAGTGACAAAATCATTTGCAGTCTAGGAAAAACTGGATCATCCACAAAGAAATTAAGTTGATTATAGAAATAGTTTTAAGATAAAATAAGTATTCTTGTTTATCGTCCGTCTCAAATATCAGAAAACACTATTTGGCATGTTTGACATAAATATTTTGGATATACGTAATGACAAATAAGCGATTGATAAATATTATGATATCAAGAGAAAGGCGGTATAAAGTGTACAAAGAGTGAAACGCACGCCCTATAGAATTACGAAAAATAAGCGGAATAAAGAAGATGCAGGTGTTAGTAGCGGGATAGTATTTTATGTTCGATATTTAAAATCTATTCTTTATTAAAAATGTACCGATTGGAAAATAAATGTACATTTTTAAGCCAATATGTTGAACTGAATAAACACTATAGATGTGTAGGATCTCCGAATACCCACATTGTTTTTATTTGTGCGCAACACTGCACCCTTCCTAGATAATAATATTGATTTATTTCATTTTTATTACGCCACAAACCACTTTCCTTACCACGAAGCTCGAAATGAAAACATATCAAACACATTTTTTTTCATTAGCCTGACGTTAAAGTCCTCTTTTCTTCTACAAATCCCCTTCGGTATAGCTGTGCAAATAGATCGTGGCAGTTGATTTCAACCATAATGAAAGCAGCTACATAAGTACACCGTTTATGTCTAGAACGGTACCGATTTTCCTCAGCAAGTAAGAATCAACTTACATTACTATTTACTTATATCACATTACATACACAAGAACAAAATTAATGCAGTGATGGTTATTTCAACGTGTTGTTGACCAAAACTGTTTCGATCTCAAAACGGCATGTTTATTTATTCATTGAATTGGCATTTACTTGATAGAACTCCAGTATGATAAGGTGAAAAAAATAGCAACGTTTTTAAATTTCATTTTTGTAAAATTAAATAACATTGCTATTTTTTTACGTTTTAACATGTGTATTATTTATTATAAAATAATTTACCTAAGCTTTAAAGAATTTTTTTACAGACAAAAATTGAATTTTGTGATTTTTAAAAACATATTTTCTTTGAAAATATAATAATAAACAACAGGATGGATTCACAATTTCACATACAGCAAATATAATATATGAGTTGTGATTATATAGTATATAAAATAATTAAAAAATATGTGTGCACAATCCTGCGTAGAGAGAACAATACAATACAAAGGACGAATCTTTCGCTCTTATTTTTACGTTTTAAAAACACTTTTTTCTTTTCAATATAGACACGCCATGGTACATTATGTCAATTATACTAAAATTCTATAGACCATCTCGCGACATACTATTTATATAGAAAAGATTTCTCCCCCTCGATATAAGAAAAGGAAGACACGTTAATCCATTTTGTGGTGAGGTGAAAAGACTGTATTATTGAAAAAAGAAAATTTCTCGTTTCATAAATTTAACATTGTATGCTCCCTACACCTTTTTAATAATTAGTTCTCATCGTATCTAATAATATCCAACGTGTATTCATGATGCCAGGATTTTTTATGTCTCGCAGATATATCAGTTTTTTTTATTAAAAATCTTTTTTTATGACCACTGAGTTATTCCATTCATAAAATATTTCGTCAGCAGGAGACAAGTTAAGCTGTTTTTGGCATCAATGAAAGATGCATGACAAAATTGTTAGTTGATAATTTATCATGGTCTCAAAAACTGGCACCAATTCATCATTGAAGGTATACATACATATACTTCAGCTTCGGTTGCGGTTCACATGGCTTAGAATCGCAGTACGTGAATTTTCATTTCATCAAATTATTGATTTCTGTTCGGATACATACAGATACAGATGCTTTTAGTGTCTTTAATTCGATTCCATAGCCACTTGATCCAAAAAACGGGATGTATCGAAAACGATTGGTTATCCACTATGTAGTCCTGTCCTTGTATCCCTGACGACGTTGAGTAACTGAGTAACCAGCAGTCTCATAGAAAACCTTTGTTGAGATTAAAATCTATTAGGATCATATATATGTATATGTATATGCACAACATTGGGAGCAAACATGGTTTAAAAAAATGTATTTACATACATAATGATACATGAGTGCAATTTCTGTTCAACGCACACAAATCCATAATTTGAAACATGTATCTGAGGCTCGATATATTTATACAATACATGTTGTACATACATCATTTCCATAAACTAGTTATGATAAATACATAAATAGTTTTTGTCATAATCTGAAAAATAACAATACCTGATAGGAATGCGTTATATCGTTTTGATTTCTACTGTTGTGATCCTGTGGAAGACTGATAATTATTTAAAAAGGGTACACCAATAAAAATTTTCACCATGTCCGCTCCTATCTTGGAGCATATGGACTCCTCTCGGAGTTTATTTCAACATATATTGTTCTACGAGAACTGCTTGTTACTCAGTTGCTCAACCTCTCTTTTTCGAAGAGAGTAGTGGATGTAAAGGATACGAGGAATCGGACAGGACTAGTGATTAGCTAATCGCTCTCGCTGTGTGTCGCTTTTTAGGATAGGAAAAGTGGGAAGGGATTTTCACCATCACAAACACCGATGCCTCTGAAAAAATTTATCGACTGAAAAAATTGGCTAGTACCGGGAATCGAACCCGGATGGTCTGGCACGCCAGCCAACAACGTTGACCACTGCGCCACGGGCCGGACACCATTAATTTTAAATAATTATACCGAAGAAAGAAATAATAAGAAATGGCATTAGAATGATTCGGACTTGAACGCAATATATATTAGAGTGATTAATTGCGTGTTCAAGAATAAAAAAATATACAATTTTAGTAATAGTCATAACTACTCTCTGTACTAATGAAATATCAGACTATATTTTGAGTTTTATTATAGTGTAAAACATGTACAATCATAATTCAACTTTAACGCTGACACGTTACAAAGCAGTAATATTTTTTTCTTCGTTTTGTTATTAAATATCGTGCTGTGATGTTTTTATTCGCAATCTTGGAATTTAAATTTCGCCAAGTTTATGGAATAAGTTTTTAACTACGACTGGATGTATATGTGCGAGTGAGAAATGAATTGTGTATGAGTTGCAAATATAATTGTATCTACATAATATGACCTCTATAAGCTCTCCCATTTTGCACATACACGCTTTTAAACTTTTATTGTGATTCGCTGAGAGTAAACGTTTATTTTAACTGTCACTTCTAATTCAAATCAAGTTTAAGTTTTTGTATTTGGAGAATCTTCATTATGTAATAAAATTTAAGTTTCCTGATGTGAAATGTTAAATACTAATTAGTTACATCCATGGTGTCACTTTGTCATGATAATGTATATATATTTTTCATGCCTATTGTGTCACTCACTAGGCAAGATCTTATTGTGAACGAAACATTTTAATTTATAAAACTATGAAGGAAAAAAAAGAAATCACCATGTGCTTACGACTACAAACCCTTCAACACATTTATCAGATAATTTTCTTGGGGTGTGTTCCCATGGGTTACATTAAGTGCAAATTGAAAACATTTCTTCGTATATTGTCGCGGATATTTCCTGCATTATTTTTATGTACGTATATATACAATGTATACATAGTCTAAAACTCTTCGGGATAGCAACAGCTGGTAAATAAAATGTTAATTGCGAGTGTTTTTGAGCTTTTAAAAAATGACAAAACTTTCCTGAGTATCGTGATTGATAATAATAATCGATTTTCATTTTCCATTGAATTTACTACTGTCATTGTTTTTGTAAACTTATGGTATATAAATACAGGATTTAAGCATTTTGGTCTTTCAATAATAAATAATATGCTCTCGTTTTCTAATATTTATGATACATATTCTAGCAATTATTTTTAAATTATGTTCATTATGAATGTTTTACAATGCTGCACTAGAATCTCGAAGGTCTCAGTGGTTGTTTTTGGATTTTTTTTAGGAATATTGAAGAGTTTTCTAAAATAAATTTGTATCTAGAAGTATGGATATCTGTTAATTTTTCAAACATACATTTTCATTTCTTCGCTCGTAGGATCTAGTCTTTCTAATCTCGTTCTTGTTTTCTACCCTTCTTTAAAAAACTGAGACAATTGGCTTGATGAGCCCCCCCCCCTCATAAAAACTTTTTAATGAAAATATCACTCAGTTTTCACTATGAAATGGCGCAGTAATTTGTTTATCGAATATTTCTGTAATAATGAGTAGTGTCGGTCAAAATATCAATATATATTTTTACTAGAGACATAGTACCTAAATCAACGATTTTAAGAATTATCTTTTTTTACAAAAAACCCGTCTAGGTTTTTTTCTGTCACCACGTCACCTAATGCTGCATCCTAACAAAATTTGTCAACTAGAACTCGTTGCTATTCTGAACCTTTTCTTTTTCCACAGCTAGGAATTACGTATGGGAAAGAAAGGGCTAGTGGATAGCTTACCGTTTTCATTGCGCCCTGTTTTTAGGATCAAAAGGGCGGTTGTAGAGGGGCGGAATAGATATCACATACACCCCATACTTTCATATACAAATCCTCACAGAGATCGAAAAGCATATTGTGAAAGTGTCCGTACTGGGAATCGATCCAGTGAGCACCCCAACCGAAGTCAACGACATTGAACACTGGGTTACAGGTCCAGTAATATTCATTATATAATTTATTTATTTAAAATTGAATGATTGATGAACTGCAGAGAAATTGGTGCGTTCAAAGAAGCCAATAAAAATACATTAGCCAATACAAAACTCAATGCAGTCAAATTGAGTAATTATTTTTTACTTCCTGTCGTACCATTGAGTCTTATCGATGCGTGCTAAGGTGTATTAAGTCAAATCCGGTGGTCCCTGTCTTCCGATGACGCAATTCCATTATTACTTCGCTGCGCCGCTGCCCTTTTTAATATATTGTATTGTAATCGCTCACTGCTGTGCAACCCTAAGTCAACGCCGTACTGCAGTGCTGTTTAAACCGAAGGTGTACTGGGAGGGTCGGGTGTGTACGAGTTACCCTATCATTAAAATTTAAGTAACTTTAGTTCTTTACTGATTATCATCACTGCTTAATCCTTAACTTCCATGGGAACACTATTCACTTTAGGGCGCATCTTAAATTACGCCACCATATTTTTTTTATCTACATACAATATGCAATAATCTATCATCACGAATAAGAGTGATTATTAAACGCAACAGTTTTACAGATTTCATATAAGTATATCAACGAAAGGTTTAAGTATGGCCCGCGGAGCAAGAAAAACAAGAAAAATTAAATTTTTAGCGTATATTTTATGCACATCAAAAAATTTCCACAATGATTGGTTAGTATTTGTGAAAGTATCTCAGCTTTTATGAAATTGTCTTCAATATTCGTGTTAAGAAACGATCAAGCAATTATTTTTCAGACAATAAATAATTCTATCCATTCTATCTGCGGACGTTACTTACTGAAAGCAGTCAGATTTCTACTTGATAACTTTTGTGATGATACAAATGATATTTTTTTTTGTTTGTTACAATAAATGGCAAGTTTTTCCAAAATATTGCCAGGCTGCTGAAAAGCTTGCTTCACAAGATATATTATATTTCCAGGAGATATTGTTACTTATTCAATACGATAAGCGTTCTCTAAAATGGAGAAAAATCGAGAGAAGTACTGCATTCAATCGACATTTTATTCGGTTGCAGTATTCACGGGGTCGAAACAAAATATGTGCAATCCATTATTAATTAATTTTTTTATCGATTTGTGTATTTTATTCCAAGTCACGAATGTCTGTGATGTAAAAAATCTCGTTGTAATGGGTTTTTATTATTTAAATTGTTAGCTGTTTTGAGGATAACTGAAATAAGGGCTCGGTGGAGGAATTGCAACGGTACATGGGCTGTGTTATAGGTACGACGAAATTCGTTCGCCTACAAACAACTCTGGGGTGCATACTTAATGATCCATCCTGGATGTAATGTAATGCATAAGGGAAACTTACAAGACATAATTCACGAATGCTGAGCAACGAATTCAATGTTTTACCATGAGATAAGTGCTGCTGAATAAGTCATCAAATAAGTCACCGCGAGAACATAGTGTAAAAAACAGGGCGTACGTAGCAAACGAGGCCCAAATGACCGAAGGATGAAAAATATTTGTCTGTCACATTCTATCATTTGAATGAAGTTGTTGTTGATTAAATTGGTCTACTTTCTGTATATTTTAATTTACCAACCAATTGTAATTTAAAATGCGTGTCGTCTCTGATACGCAGTTACATATGAACACTGACCAATGTTATTGTACTTTCACTGCAACTTGAATTGAAACCTTGCAATGGGTTTTATACGTTAATCCATGAAAAAATAAAATTTTCATGAAACAAATGTAACAATTTTATTTCAAATTTGGCCACTAAACAATGAATAATCTACTCAGCAGGACAAAGTAACATATTTTGAGCGTCCCTATTGAAATACCCTTTATAAAGAAATCAAACCATTCATGGATTTCAATTAAGTTTTAATATATACTTATGTTATGAATACTTTTAATAAATTTAGGTAGAAATCATTAAGGGATTTAAATGAATAAAAAAAATCATTAGATGAAATGATGTGAAATTGTTTTAATCAAAGGGCAGAAACACTGTGTCGCAAAACGTTGTCTTACCTTACCATTTCAAGCACACGAATATGTTGTGGCATATTGAAAAATTTTAGTATTGCCATTAGAAAAAAGATTTGACATTAATTTATTCGTTGACATATGTACAGAATAATACCAAGCCTGCGTAAAATAGCAACAATATTCCTAACGTTTAAATAAAGAACACCTTTGTTTTGTACTTTTTTATTCAAATATAATATCGCGAACATTAACAACTGAATCCTGTCCTGATAAATTTAAAATATATATAGGTATGTGGAAGAAAATTTTTTAAATATACTGATTTTCCACTAAGAATTGACAGTAAAAAACTTAAAAGTGATTTACTCTTTGGCTGATATGCAGTCAGGTTATAAATAATACGAATAGTTTTTGGACTCTGTCATATTTATTTAATTCCCTATTTTCACGCAAAGAATAAGTATTCCTTCAACCGAGGACAAGTTCATCAATCATCACTCTGCCCTAATGATTCCAATGATACGATATGGGCGTGAGGTGCAGCGCGGTTTACATGACAGCAAACAAGTGTTTTTTTGTTTTTGTATATTATTAGATTAGAAAAGAAAAGCGGGAAAACTTTTTTTGACAGAAAAAAATGTATAGCGATACTCTGAAGCATAAACATTCAGAAATAAATTGTAGTTTTATTTCATGTTTCAGGAGTGATGATTAGTATTATAAGAATTTTGTTTTGAATTTTATACATCGGATAAATGATAAATAATACATGTTGGTTGTCTTACCAATGCCGGTTATGTCTATAAATGAAGCCGCTGTGTCACGGCCACCTTTTATAAAGAACTATCTCGAAGGGAAACGAATTTTTATCGTTTACTTGGCCCGATACATATCCTGCACGAAACTGATCTTTAAACTATGCATGATAGAAACAAAGTGAAACGTTAGAAACAAAAATGTGACATGGTCGGCCACTCAGTTAAAGTGATATTAAGTATCTTGTATATCCGTATACTGATAATCCACCGTGACGGTAGAAAGAGGATTCAAAAGTATCTATCGTTCCCTATGGTTTTGCAAATTTTTCGAATGCTTGAAAGTTTGCTAGGTCGAGATCAAGTCAGCGTTGCGTTTACGGGCCTACCGTATGAGGACGGACCGCTTCTTATTCTTCAGTCCAATTTCACAGTACGTGATAAACGTCCTGATGGTCGTGACCACAAGTGCACTCCGGCCTTTCAACCAACTTGCCCAGCCCAGGCATGACATAATATATTACAGCTACGCCTTACTAACGGAAAAATACCAAAATTCGTTACGAAAATGCAAATTAAATTGATTTTATCTTCAGCCAGACTTCATAAAATAAAAGAAATATGTTAGCAATAAACATTTTACAATGGTTTTATGGTTATTGTTGACTTCTGTTTCACGCCTGTAATCTGGCTTGAAACACTCTTGTTTGTAGATGTCATACAACTGGTTCATTATTCATTCTGTAGTAAATATGCAGTTGTAGTAAAAACAGAAGCACGCACAAAATAACATAAGGGAGCTGTGTTTATTTTATGATTATCTTTAAACGAATATATTATATTTAGATACCGAGTGACATGGCTGAATAAAAACTCAACAATAAATATAACAAAAAAAATCATCTAAGTCCGCCCCCAACGTGGAGCATATGTACTCATCAGGTTATTTATCTCAACGTGCGTTCTTTCTACGACAACTGCTTGTTATTCAGATGCTCAACTTCTCTTTTTCGAAGAGAGAAGGTATTTAAAGGATTTATTTATATGTATGTATATGTTACATTGAAAAAATCACAAATTATAAGTTTTTTGCTTTTGCAATATTAAAAAAGATGAAAACGTTGGGAAGAAAAAAATACTTAGTTTACAGAGAAAAAAAAACAAATTGGAAATTGGCAAAGAAGTCAACCGAGTGAGTTCCGACAAAATCAACTATAATACATACAAAATAGTAATCGTCTGAACTCACTCACGTCCATGTGAAATGTGTCGATATCCAAAGCCATTCCGTTAAAAATCACTAAAGGATGCAAGAACGAGGACAGGACTAGTGGTAAGCTGATCGCTCTCGCAAGGTGCCGCTTTTTTGGGATCGGAAGGGTGGGAAGGTATTTTAACACCCATTGCCTTCGAACAGAATCGACTGAAAAAACCTTCTCGTAAAGGGGTCCGTCACGGAAGCCAACGACGAGGACGACGGACCGGGCCATAATAAAAATATTTTTTTTTATAATATTCACTCTATTTCCATGTCTACACGACTAATTCTTACAAATTTAATTTGAGATATTCTGCTATGAAATTTACTAAAATATATTGTACGCTTTTCTGTTAAATAAACAAAACTGTCACAGCGACAACTCTTTTAATGAAATTTTGTGTTTCTTTGACTTTTAAAGCTTTGACATAATTGCCAGTGTTTTTGAAAGGCTTTCTGTCGTACTTATTATTTTACATGAAAAATCCGATCCTAATTAATTCTTTGAATATTCTTGGCAACATTTATGTGATTGTATGTGTGTGTATATAATATAAATATACATTGATATATTTATAGCGGACTAAAATAATGTATTCGGAAAGCCTATTTTTTCAGTGAAGCCAATTAACAAGTGATGTAATAATTTTCAAAAATAGCCCAGAGATATAAATTTTAATTTTAATCAATATTAAAAATAGATTTTTCAGGTGTTTATTGTCACTTCTTGGTGGAAAGGCATTATGTACTTAAATAAATAAAATACATAGTACCGCTTCGAAATATACTCTGATAAAGATCGGGAACAGTTACGCTCATATATTTTATAATTGACAATTTAATTCCACTTGTGTACCATTTCTTAAGCCAATCGTTTGTTACACATTTTCTTTTGTTTCTCTTTTTGACGTAAATAACCACGTTTCAGTTGACAATGCTCGCTATGAGCGAAACCAGTCCTTATCTTTATTAGAATATACGTGGAAGTAGAACTATACAATATGTGTTATATATTTTAATAAAAAATAGGCAAAACCACATTTTTTGGACAGAAATATTATAAAATATTGCGTGATCTTGATTGAAAATGATCTTGCTACACCTTTCTTTGTTAAGAGGGAAAGTCTTTTATTTTTATTGATCAAGATGGCAAGACGTTATGTCTTTGGTATCATACGTCCTGGAATTGGCTTGAATCGCACCGTATATCCCCGCTAAATTGAATTTATCAAGACTGCGTTATGTGAACTGGGATATATTTATTCATCGCTTTTTGAAATGACGTATAAGAATTTAATTCATTGTTTTACCAATGTATGTGAGCTTCTCAGAATTATTTAGTTGCACGCATGTTCGAGTCAGCCTTCTTATCAAGCGAGAGTACTGCGTTCGATAGCTGGTAGACCGCCGGATGGCAAGGGAGTCGCTGTCGAAATTTCATTAAAATTACACCACGGTAGTATGCCACCCTGGTATTTCGTACCGCGGCATTTGATTGGGGTGGTTAGCAATGGGGATGGCAGTGCAAGTACTTAAATGGTGGCTGGGTGCCTATTGAAAGGGAGGGGGTTTAAATCGAATTTCAAACCGCCACATCTCGCTTGATTAATTAATTGGCGATTCTTCGGAGGGGGCTGAGAATGGTACGTTTTGATATGAATATTGAATCCTTGGACGTCAACCTTCAACAGCTGGCGCGTACAACGCTTAATGACGGAGTAATTATTATACTACAGTAGCAAATAATCGACGAAAAGCCATTGAAGATAGGCACATTCCTTAAGAAAAGCCTGCCGACATCTGGGCGTAGGAAATTCAAAGGAGTTGCGAGATTTTGTCGTTGATTAATTACTGTTAAAGATTAATTTTGATGATAAATATGATAATTCTCAAATTACAAAAGAAGGTATCGATAAGAATACAAAAATTATCACGTAGCAATTTTGAATGACTGTCAACTAACTCCTATATACTGTGATGCTCTGGTTCTTTTTTAGGGCTCCTTAAAAAAGCAAATGGATGTGGGAAAGACTATAAACAGTACAAACAAGAGATAAAAACGGTATAAAATATCAACTTTAAAAAGTGTTAAATGTTAAAGCTTGGTGGTAAAGCATTATATTATATTTAAATAAAGAAAACATATGTTTTCGTACTTCTTCCACATATGTATATTGCATAATGATCTCACTGGTAAACAATGAAAACATTTCATTTTATTCCTTCTACGGCGTGTATAACTTACATATTTATATATAATATTCATTAAAAAAGTGATATTTGTATGAAAACTCTCCGTTCTTATCTACATGATGAGAAGCAATATGGCGAATAAGTTTCATTATTGGTATGTTGGTAGAATAGCAACTGCCCCCTAGGCGTAAAGCTTCATTGGAAACTGAATAATAATGGCTACCCCTAAAAGATAAATATTCGAGGCTAAAGTGTTAGCATATTGAAAACGTGAGCTGAAAAGAATGCAGATTAATTGATTTACCCACGAACAGCTAGGCTGTCTGTCCAGAGACAAATCTCCACTGCCAGACATAGCGTGAAATATTAACACATTATTTCGTAAAAAAATATGTTAGTCAGTTATTGACGATGCCAGTAATAGAATTCAATGAACAGTGAGTAACATGAAAAATAAAATTTTATTATGCACGGTTTCATTAGAAAAATACTGTGATGTTATGAAGATGGACTTTTAATAATTTAGCTGATTTTTTATTAGTTTTTCGTAACTAAACTACTGAGAGGGTAATCTAATAAGGATGAAGCTGAAGAGGAGAAAAAAGCTGATCACGCTGTCTGCGATTCAATTTCAAGGTCAGATCGCAGACTTATTTTTCTTTGGATCCATGAAATTTGTGATTCGGGATTCGAGCACTCATGGCGTAGCTGAGAAGGATGAAAGCTCAACACCTTGATAACTCGGTATCGACTGACTGCCGAGTTATTTATAGTGTATTTTTATCTCTGCTATTATGCGGTGAAAATAATTCGCGTTTGGCTTTTATCAAAAACAATAGAAAGGTGTTTCTGAAGTTAATCTCACTGTGAAGTAATTAAGTTTTACACTCTTCTGGAAACTTAGTTCGTTAGCAAATTTCACGGTTGACAAATTTATAAATAATACGCGTACATATTATAGTTAATAAGAAAACAATCTGCTTTAAATTATTTGAGAATGAAGTGTAAAATATATCATTCCTGTTGAGTTTGAGTAAAACCATTACATTGTCAAGTTACATCGTCAGGAAAACACACAATTTATATTTAAAAAGCAAATTATATAACTGGATTACACTAGCATTCATTTCTTATTTGTATTGTTGCTAATGTCGATTTTTTAAATTGATAAAAAAAAAAATTCGTTATTTTATTTAAAACTTTGAGAATGCAACTTACTGTCAATTATAGTACAGCGCTCTCTCGAAATATGCACTGTATCCTGTCTTAATATATTTTGTATTGTAATTGATATCTTCGATTAAGAAAAGCACATTTTAGTTTTGAGTGCTTTTCCGAAAGAATAGAATTCGTCATTTTTTCGTCCAATGCAAAGTCTCGTACTATTTTGAATGTCCGACAGCGCTACTCAAATGGCTCCAGACTTAATCGATAAATGTGTGGCAATTGAAAGTAAAAACTGCTACAATATAATATTATTTTTTATTCTTATGACTCAGCGAAATAGAGTAAAATTATTAACGTGTTGAGTCATGGCCGTTGTTATTTCTATGTTGATAAGATAAAACAAATATTTTTATTATTTATATGTAAATAAAACCCATTTGTGTGAAAATGTTATAAAAACATTTGCCAGAAACTTGTCGCAGTGAAGTAGGTTATTTTAATACCTTTTTTTAAAAAACATGTCTGCTTTTATAGAGCGTATGCATTCCAGAACAATGATAGAACGTTTTATCAGATTTTTTTTAAAGTTGATTTCTAGTTTTTATTCAGTCTGGAGTATGGTAGTTAACTAATAAATTCGCTACGCCTGTTACGGTTTTACTATCTTATAAACAATTAAGAGATAGGGTAAGAATAATTATAGATAAATAGATTGAAAAATCAATTCAAATCACAGCACAACTGAAAATTTCATCTTATCTTCTCAAATTTAATATTCCGAGTAATTGAATGCGAGGAAACTTTCGAGACGAGCCGCTGATAATAAAATATTTTTCAAATCCAATACTAATTATTACATTGTGTAGGTACCAATCATGTTCAATTGTCGTGTCACGTTCTTCGTAATCCGAAAATAAAAATTCGGAAAACGAGATGGAAAAAATGAATAAAAATTGAAAAGAAAAACGCGAACAGTGGTTCATTAATCATAAACCGTAAGATCGCGTGCGGCGTGGCGTAGTGGCTTTAGTGTGAGGGGCGGGGGAGAATGGGGAATGGGTTTTTTTTATGTTTATAGACGTAAAAAAGGAAAAGAATGCAAAAATGTCGGAGAAAATAAAAGAGTTGAAATTGAGATATAAATACAAAATAAATTCAAGCAACGTTTTTTGACAATTATGTTATTTTAGTTTAATTTGCATGTTTGACACGTTTTTTGTGGAGGTCCTTATAAAGTACAATTTTCTTTTATTACTACAAACTTCATAAATTTTATATTGTTGGCCATTAAATTCTGTTTTAAGTGACGACATAATATAATGAATACATATAAGTATTCAAGAATTAATTAATTCAGCGACGCCGATGATACTTAATCGTTAAGCGAAGCTGGAATTGGCCTTTAAAAATTAATATTCTCATTATAACAATGTATGTTTTTATTTTAAATTTACTTACTTAATCAATAATGAGATTCATTAACATAAATTTCTACACTATGGCAACATTTTTATTAAACGCATAACAATTGTTTTTTTAATTTCAAATTTAGAACAGAAGTTATTCGATAGAAGGTAATAATTATTTCTTCCGTGGAAACAGGCAAAGTTAAATCACTTCACTGACACGACCAATTCGTTACTTGTGACGAAACTTTTCATGATAGAAATTGAAATAAGTAAGCATAGTGGTAGATTTTTTTGATCCTTCAACAATCCAGCGAATCCATTTAAGTGAAAATAGGTGACGATAGCGCATTTTATCATGAAACATTAAATATAACATTTACGTAAAATAATAGTAACCTAATCGTAGTTAAAATTTAAATTTATGCGTGTGAATAAGTAAAAGTGGTGCGATAAAATTAAAGTGTAACCTTTTAAATCAACTAGGCCGATAGCAATGTCATAATTAGGTTAAGATTTCGATCGCGAATGAAATTAAATTCTGAAATATTTCAACCGTTCATTTCGTTACAGAGAGTGGCGATTATAGTAGCTGATAAGATAAACGATAATAATATGTATGAAGTTTGAAGGAAAGCGTTTTCTTTTGAAGTTATCAAAGTTCGTGGTAAAAGTCTTCAAATTTTCCAGGACAAAGCTCCTCTTTGTTTCGACGAGTATCCAACATCCTCACCCCGTTTTTTTATTTTCCTCCGCGAGTCTTCAACGTCCGGCCGCAAATTGAAAGCGACTTGAAACATTTCAAAGAACAAAATAAAATAACGCCGAATAATGCGCTCCTGGAGCGCCAGTCATCTACAACAAGATGGCATCAATAAATGAAAATCTACAAAAATATATCATAAATATAGCTGACAACTCAATATGTTACAGTGAAACTGTATTCTCAGTGAAAATGTATCAAGTAATAGATTTGTATGACAACATGATTTCAATGGTCACGATCATTGATATTATTGGCCCAAGTCAATGATTTGCCGGCCTAAAATTTTCGTTTGCTTCAATGAAACAAAATCAGTAAGTAGTCTCTTTCATAAAAAGAAATCAAATTTGATTTCAATGACAGCTTGGAGAAGAATATATTTTCACTGAGAACACACTACAGCGTTATTGCGTTTTTATATGTTACAGTCTCACTGTAACATATATAAACGCAATAATTGGATGTCAGTGAAGCTGCAAGACATATTTCATTAAAATAAAAAAAGATTGTCCGGTTAACGAATATAATGACACCAACACATCTATGTCTTAACATTAATAAACTAATGTGTTCACGTCGTTGAAACGACCATGATTCAACTTTAATAGTTAATTCATCGATTAAATTAACACTTACTAGGAAGCTCTCCATTGTAATAAAAAGAGATCTCTTAACCTTTCAAAAGCTCAGACGACTGAAACACCAAACGCCCAGGGCCCAAGATTATAATAAAAATTGAAAAAAATACGATTCATGGGTAAGAATATGTTAAATAAGCACTGACATATAACATACATATGTACATAAATGGAAAACGGTCAAAATACTTATTTCTACAATTTTATGAAAATGCGTGAAAATCTATACCTAAGTTGTCTCTCACAACATTTATTCATGTATTATATATTCAATATTTACAGATTAATATTCAATAACAATAAATGAAACATCTTATATATAATGTAAATAAATCAAATGACTGATATATATACTACGATAGCTAACGCGTCGCGAACTAACGAGCGTGGATCCAAGATATTGTAATGAAGTTTCTGTGAGTAAGAATACTTTTATTCACATAGATGAAATTTGTTCACATAAACAGAAGGTGTCATACCTATAAAGAAGCAGTATACCCTGCATACTTTACTTTTTTTCGAGTCGTAGAAAGGAAGAAACGGCCTAAATATAAATATTTTTTAAAAAGTTTACTGTCAATACTAGATGGTAAGACACAGATCAGCTAATGCTGACCAGCTCATAGAAGGCTTCATTTTATGTAATTCGAATTTTAATAATAATATACATATGTTCACAAAACAATGAACCCATGTTTAATCCGATCTACTTATTTCTAATCATATAAAAAAAAGTTGCAGGTTCTGTTATTGTACACGTGAGTGGTTTGTGCTATGTGTTGGCCCATAAAAAGGTTTCAAGATAACCGAATACGGTTTAATCCGAAACAGATATCGATCAAGAATAAAGATAGTCCACGCAGAAAGCCTCTCGCGTACCGAAGATTGTCTTCAACTGATGTGTGCTATATAAAGCCATATAAGAGGGTGGACCGAGAACGTTATATATGGTGAAATAATTAGAAGGCAGAATATGTAAAAACAGAAGTATAAAATCGTGTAAGCAACACGGACTATTAGAAAAGCGGCCATCTGACACGCAAACTATTTTTGAAGCAGCATTCTTAGGAAATATACACAAAACGGATCTTTGATTGGCAAGTTTTCATACATAGCACTTTCAGTTTTATTTCGTTTGACATGGATTAATTTATTTAAGCAAATGTGAAATATATGAGCGTGTACTATTCAACATGCTCATGTAGCCGTGCGGTCAATTCACTTGAACCTTTCTCTTTCTATGTTGCGTAGTAAAAGGTTCAAATTTTCCAGCGGAAAATTTTTCCATACGAATCGACATATTTATTCGAGACAAAATTATTCGATTCACGAATGTCTGCGATCCGATACTGATGTCGAGGTATAAAGAGAGTGGTTAGTTTAATATTTTATTTTTTTATATTATGAATTTTCACCTAGGAATGACAGTCAACAAAAACATTTACAGTGATCAACTATGTTTGATAAAAATGTACACCAATTAAAAAATTAAATTAGGTAAATATTTGAATATTAATATAAATACAAATGGAAGATATTTTGGTGGCTGGTTATAAACAAAGCAAAAGAATGTTATAAAAATCGTCTTTAAAATAAAATGTAAAGAATGTTAACCGGATTTTTTATTGGAAATACCTTTATTAATATAAAAACAACCATTCCCGATCCATAAATATACCATGCATAAAAGGAAATAATATTTTTTGTTAAGTGCAGCAATAACATGTCCATACAATCTTTGTTTTACGATGCATTTAAGTTTTTTTCCTTTCAGTGTTGTTTTGTTCCATGTTTTTATGGAGGTTTTTATGGCCGTTTAAAGATTTCTGGCCACTTGATAGGGCATGACATGAAACAGGGCAGGTCAATAAAAATAAATTCTGTACCTATTGCAGTTCACACAACGAAAAATATTGTGTAGGAACCGCGTAGAATTCAGGATTTCAAAATGAAATTGTTAGATATACAATACAATAGCTATCTATGATATAACCATATTAATTGAAACGGTTAATATTGAAATTCATACAAATTCTTACCATATACATTTTTTATAGGGAAATTTTCGGTTATGTTAAAATATCCTAATCCATAATTTGCAGACCTTTCGTAAAAAAACAAAATGTTCTAGACCAGTGGTTCTCACGGAAAATTGCACTGTGGCCGCATCGTTAGCATAAGCGGTCCTACGAAAATGTTGTTTTTTTACGATTTTTTTTTATTTTAGTCTTGTGTATGAGGTATGTCAAATGGATCTAAAAATGCTGGACAATTTATTATTGGTATTAATTAAATCGGAAATATTTCATTTTCTTCTCTTTCGTAAGTCTTTTTTGACAAATTAACTTGTAAAATCAATACTTTCTATGAAGCTGTTTGTGGCCGCACATGAGAACCACTATTGTAGAATCATTGGTGAAACTTGAAAATCTTACTCTCAGTGTACGGCAAGAGGTCCAGCGTTTTTTTACAGCGCAGTTACTATTCAGCAGAAAGATACGTACAACACAAATGCCGGTGGTCTCATTGAATATAAAAGGGGCGGGGGCGGGAGAGAGCCAACGAGGCCACCTGAATCTGCGTGTCTGCTGCGCTTTACGCTACGCCGTAAAAAACGCTGCCACTGAGACCTCAAACTAAGAATACAATCCCACTTTGCCGTTCTCAAAATTCTGTCAAAATCTTACGTAAAAATTGAGTGGAACAAATAACTAACTATACATAAAAAAGAACGTAAAATAAAATATCAACCTTATAATGTGGATATTTGAATGTTATTAAAAAATCTCAGTGAATTGATTTCATAAATACGTTTTGACAATATCTTACAAACATGAAACTCGTGGCTGATGATGTTCTATTTTATGTGTTTTATTGGTAATTAAAAATGAATGCCTTATTATTCTTTCATATAGAATGAGAGCATTTTTTTGTTTCTAAATATATATATAAATTTTTTTTTTAAGAACAATGCGACATATTATATTGGCTATTCAAAAATAATATTATGCAAAGACTTTGACGGTGATTGCATGTCATTATTTTATGAAACAGAGTCGCCTTATTAAATATAAGAATATTTAATGTTAATATATGTATAAACTAATTAATGTTAGAACAATTAAATAAAAGTATGCGACCCGTATGTTAATGTGCTGAGATTGAAACAGCAGGTATACCAATCGCATCTTTTGAAATGTTTGTATTCTGATATTCATGCCTTGTTAACATTTACAAGTTTGTTCATCTCCTTCAAACTTTCATAAAGCATATTATTTGTGTAAGTCACCGCTGAAATATCGTAACGTCAAAAGCAATCGCAGAAATTTAAACTAGACTGCAATCAAGCTTTGTAATTACATTTCATTAGCTTATTTTGATTTGATTAGGCTGAACGTTCATAAGATCTTCAAACGTAGCTTTAGAATTAAAACGGATGCTCGCTTTCATAAGTATCCCGCCAGAAATTAATAAAACTGGCCATTTTAACGAAATAAGATAAATGTACCAGTAGTTGACCTTTTGAGAATAAAATGGCCCAAAATAAGAAATGCAAATGCGGGATTGCTCTAAATTGTAAAGTTCAGACAAGTTAAGGCATCTGTGGTCGGCAGTGACGGCTGGTGACGGGGTGTTGGGGGGTGCAAAAGGAAGATTCAACTATTTTTCCGTATTACGGAAGAGAAACAGTTGGTATTGCGAACATCTGAATTGAAAGTCCAAGCTATAGAAGTGTTTTAAAATCCAATAAATAGGAAAGAACTCTTGCAAAAACGGTTGAATCTTCCTTTGCACCCCCCAACACCCCGTCGCCAGCCGTCACTGGTGGTCGGAATGAGCCACTAACACATCACCATATAGGCAATGGAGTGCCAGGGTGGCCATTTGAAAACAACAACTAGTGAGGAAAGTGTATTATTTTTAATTTCTTAAGTGATCAATCTAGAAACGGTGTGTACCTTGTTCCTGAACCACCCATTGCTACTTGATTCAACCAAGAGTGGTGTGACATAAAGCCCTGAGGCAACTCTGACAGAAAGTTCACTATAAAGCCCCCTGATTAGACATGGTCAACTACTGGATTTTTCAATATGTGAGATGGTCAACTACTGAAACAGGAACATAACATGGCATTAAATAATTTAACACAACTTTTTTTAAGCAGGCCCTTTCGTAATTTTTGTTACATAATATTAACTGAGACATATGATCCAATGTGAGTATACTTGCTTTGCCATCATTCGGTACAATGCTAAACCTTAATCGTTATTTTTGTTAAAATTTTCTCTTAAACGGTCAGCTAGTGGTACATTTACCTTATATGTTCTATTATAGTCGGAGAAAATGTAACACGTCATAGCAATTGCGCATACTTCATATATAACATTTCACAATGGAAGTAAAGAAAGAGAATGCGAGAAATTCTCTCGAAATCAATTGAAGAAGGAAGACGTCACATATAAATCTTGCGATCATTAGTTACGGTTCTTATCACTACACAAGCAGACAAATATAGAAGACTTATCTTTTCTAGAAAATAATCAAGGATATTTTTCATTTGGTGCCTAGTTGTTTGGCGTAGTCAATTGAGGGCTAGGAACAATTATTGAGAATTGAATAATAACAATGTGGAATCACGAATGTCGAAGACATGCCGATTTCATTAAAAATAATCAGTAAATAATAAATACAATTTATCTGGGATAAAGAAACTTTGAATTATCGTAGTCAGTAAAATACAACCTAAATTCCAAGCGTCAACAACTTCTGAAGTGTATATCTGATAACAAAGCAGTTATACAGTCATAATTACAGGAATAAATTGCTTTTTCATCCTGTAATTTAAGCTGTTATAAGACACCGCCCCGAAATGACTAAAAAATGTGAAATTATGTCCCGTTTTCGTTTCCACAATCACAAATTTTAACTTGTTGAATTTAATTTCGTTTCAAATAATATATGAATACAACTTTTTTTAATTATTAAAAGCTATGCAATACATATTTTTATGAATCTAATTTCGGTGACATTCTGGCATAATGTTTGATACAATAAATTTCCGATGTAATAATTTTAAAATTTAAAATAACTTTGATTATTCCACGCATTGTGTTACTAATTGTGGCACGTGTTTTCCCTCTTTCAGAGGCATCTTCGGACTTAATATCGAAAAGTTTGCTTGTAAATTAAGCACACTTTGCGGTAGTTAGTCGGAAGATGCCTCCGAAAGAGACGAAAAACGTCTCACAATTAATAGCACAATACGTGGAATAATCATAGTTTATTTTTTTTTTCGATGGTTTCGGCGGTAACTTTGTGGAAGTTCATTTTAATATAAAATTTAAAATAACTTTGATTATTCCGTATTGTGTAACTAATTGTGACACGTGTTTCGCCTCTTTCAGAGGCATCTTCAAACTACTATCGCAAAGTTTGCTTAAGTAATGAAGCAGATAAATTCTAACATTTTAACATTTTAAATTATGAAATTACAAAATGGATTACGGGTTTTTCCTTCTAAGAAACAAGGAAGGGGGTGATAGAATCAAAAAAATGCATTAACATAATGATACCAATAAGGTCAATCACTTAACGTCAATTAGAAATATTTTGTTTGCTTTGTTTAAGGGACCCTCTTGCGGGTTAAAAGGAAAAACCCAATCACATTATGTTAATGTTTTTTGATTAAATCACCTTCCTTGTTGTTTTAGAAGGAAAAACCCGTAATCCATTTTGTAATTTCATAATTTAAAATGTTAAAATGTTAGAATTTATCTTGCTTCATTACTTAAGCAAACTTTGCGATAGTAAGTCTGAAGATGCCTCTGAAAGAGGCGAAACACGTGTCACAATTAGTTACACAATACGTGGAATAATCAAAGTTATTTTAAATTTTATATTAATAATCATAGTTATTTCAATTAAAAAGAACTTCCATTAATTAAGTTACCGCCGAATCCATCGAAAGTATTCCCATGTAAAATGTATTGTTCGATATGTACGTAATATAAGACAGCAAGAATTAATAAATAAAAGAATGCTACTATTCAGCTGTTAAAATTTTAGAAAACGCTGAATACATATACATAATTTGCATTACATCTGACCATCAACCAGCGTAATATAATGATATGAAGTAGGCATAATATGTTTTCAATTTAAAAGTCTACTTCAAAGCCGTGAGACATTTAAAGCTGCTCAAAATACGCAGATAATTTATTATTATTTTAAACACTGCCGTCCCACAAATACAAATTAGTCAAATGACATTTGTTTCGAGCGATAAAAAACGAGTCGAGTGCGACGCTGTGAAAAATGGGCGATAGTTATTTCTTTTGTAAACGGGCGGGCCCGACCACTTGACATTTTCATACTCGGAAATTTTAGAGAGACAACCATATTATTTTTCCACGAACACATTAATTAGTTTAATATAAACGGCAAATAAATCTATTTTTTCTGCCAATTTGTAGCACTATGACACTAGCAAATTGTTATATAAATATTCCACATTCATAATTATTCCACTATGTTTTTTTTAAGTGTCTATCTTGACTCATATTTTATTCGCGAGGTGCAAATCGGAGATGCGGAAAAAGATTTTTGTAGTTTTGTGTAGTGGGAATTTTGATATAAATATCCTACTGCATGCAGCATTCTGTAATGTTAGCTCCCGACGTATTCACCAAGTGAGAGTCAATGTTTTATGTAGCCATAAATGTGTCTGACACCTTGACAAAAACAACTGCAATAGTGGATGGCCATTTCAAATTTGGAAAATGGGGGAAACGGTTTATCTATTTTTATGAATACATTATTGTGAAACAGAAATTGCTGTCAGATAAACAGTTATGAAAAACACATTAACATTATCAAACATAAATTTATTTAAATATAAACAATAATGTTTATTTGACTTCTTTTAAACTCATTTTTAATTAATTGAAAATATTGAAATATAGCTGTATTTAATTTTTGATTGGTTCATCAATATAAATACAAGATGATAATCTTGAAATACCTAATATCCCATTAATGAGATTTCAAATTGATATTGATTTAAAAAAAAAATATTCCCGTGGCGTCTAGAATGTAATCTGTATGGTCACCCTTCCACGGAATTCAAGTGAAAACGTTTGAAAGATAATCAGGCAATAAAAAAATGTAAAAAAAAACTAAATATCAGCGTTGGTAAACTACTATTAGCTTTCTAGTCCAGTCAGTGATAAGAGCGACATGCCAGCTCTGCGTAGCTAATGTTATGAAATTATGAACGAATAATGTAATGCCGAGCTTTTTGACAACAGTCGAATCCATGCTATTTTGGGTGAAAATATTGTCATTTTATCATTATTGAGTATTGACATTGCAATGTAAAATAGAAATATGTTTCACCTATTATTTAATATAAGCTTAGCCCGGATTTGAGCGTGATACGTATTGATTTAGGAGCAGTTTAGCTCCAGGATAATGTGACAAGAGAAAAATATTTATTTTATAATTTTCCTGCTTCAATGATAATAATCCTTAACTATCAGTTGATCAATTGGTCCAGTCCGTGGCGCAGTGTCAACGTTGTTGGCTTGCGTGCCGGACCGCCTCGTTCGATTCCCGGTACGAGCGGATTTTTTCAGTCGAAAAATCTGTTCAAAGATATGGGTGTTTGTGTTGTTGAAAATCCCTACCCACCTTTCCGATCCCAAAGAGCGACGCACAGTGACAGCGATTATTTAATCACTAGTCCTGTATCCTTCGTAATCTTCGTATCCTTTCCATCCCTACTATCTTAGAAAAAGAGAGGTTGAGCAACTAAGTAACAAGCACTTCTCATAGAAAAATATATGTTGAGATAAACTCCGTGAAGACTCTATATTCTCCAAGTTGGGAGCGGACATGGTTAAAAAAAATCAATTAAATATTACAACGCTATTTCGAACCTTCCTATTGATGAAGGATAATCTTAATGTAAGGTTTTTGGCTTATTGCTCCCTTTCTTTCGTGTATCACCACGATAAAACTAAGAAATCTATTTAATCTTTTTAAATTTAATTTCCAGGCTCTAGATCGCAGAACGACATTACTGTTATATTTTAAAAGTTTACACACGACCTCGAAGTGTGATTTTAACTATTGTATATATTATACATACTGTTGAAAAAATGATACATTTCATATTATAAAAGAAAAAATAAAGCACATCGATAGAATACAAACGACGTCTGGGTATGTATGTTATACGAGACATGAAACCTGGTTTCATGGCCAACATCAATAAAGTAACGTTTTTATTTACAGTTTTATCTTGTAAACAAAAATTCTGACATTCGATAACATGTAACTAAATCTGTTTCGAAAAAAAAATCGGATATGTTATGTACTCAATTATGTAA
Source organism: Himalopsyche kuldschensis (assembly GCA_028554975.1). Classification (NCBI taxonomy): domain Eukaryota; kingdom Metazoa; phylum Arthropoda; class Insecta; order Trichoptera; family Rhyacophilidae; genus Himalopsyche; species Himalopsyche kuldschensis. Next base: position 984,338 of record JAHFWI010000046.1, on the reverse strand, counting down.
GTAATTATGTAAATCGATTGTGACTATTTTCTGTGCCACGGCGACGGTTCTAAGAAAAGGACATCTCAAACCAAATGTCACTCGTAATTTGTCAGTTGATTCAGGAGAAACGGGATACCTATGCATCTCAAATGCACGCTGTAAAAATATCATCGTACAAAAAAAACATTTCACAAAAACAGCCCTGAATCGTTAATCGTACTAAAAAAATATACAATCGTGGGAACCGGGAACAAAGACAAAAGAACACCCTCGTCATTCTCAGAAAATCGATGTTTTTTTTTAATGTATAACACTAATTTAAAATTGTTTTTTCATGATATTTTGATTCTGTAAAATCATGTGGGAGATGGTTACAATAATGTTTAGGATACCTTAGTGAAACGTTAACAGGTATCCTTGTGTGCTGTATACTTTTTGGCCCTTTTTGTGAGATGTCTTATTTTGGAAGTGATGGTAGTTTTCTATTACAGACTTTTTTTTTAACGAGTTCTATAATGATAAAAAAAATGAAACTTGTCTCTCGGAAGTATTTCTCGGTTTTAAGAATAGTGTGGATAAACAACTATAATAGAGACGACAAAAATTGAGCAAAATGTAAAAAAAATGTGACAGGATAAACTTCAGTGCAAACAGTTTTTTTAACCATACCCGCTATACATTTGAAACATAATATGTAATTCGATATATAAAATAAGAGAATTTGTGCGAGACTCGGCTGTTTGTGAGACACTTGTAACAACGAATTATTATTTCCGAAATGGTAACAAGATTAAGTACCTAATGATAAATGACTGAATATGAGCAAAAAAGGATATTCGAAGGAATTTTAATAAACGAGATACAAGCAAATTACAATAAACTGATTTTCCACAATGACCGATCCTAACAGATGAACTATTATGTTGCATTCAGTGGCGGCTGGTGACAGAGTATTAGGGAGTACAAAAAAAGATTCTACTATTTTTGCGAGAGTTCTTTCCTATTCATTGTATTTTAAAACACTTCTTATAACATGGACTTTCAATTCAGATGTTCGCAATACCAACAGAGTGCCAGTCTTATGAATTTTTGGCTGTCCGTAGTACGGAAAAATAGTTGAATCTTTTTTTGTAATCCCTAATACTCTGTCGCCAGCCGCCACTGGTTGCATTTAAATATAATTTATAAGACGGCAACTGGTAGTGAGTCAATCGCTAAGCAGTTCTTGCATATGGAATAATTACGAGTTTATACGATGAAAAGGGTTTCAATCAATTTACTGCAAAGCAGAAAAAATTGAACGTCACCACTCATCCACGGCGATATGCCGATTATGTTAAGCCGTTGAATAATAAATAAGCAGTGACTAGCTTTATATATGGAGTTCAGCCAGAGTAACAATATTATAAGCCTAGTATTTGATAAATGAATAATTACTATGTATGTAATTTCTTATTTTGTTTATATCCAACCATAAGTAGGGATTTTGTAGGGAGACCTTTTCAAATTAAGTCTAGCTTTCCATTACGTATATATTTTGCATAAATTTCCATACGGAATGAAAATATTAAACTTATTTTCGTAATCCGCGAGAAATATTTCACACGCCTCAAAATCAAAGTTGACAGTTTTTTTTCTGTAATCCCCTAATTATTTATACCTACCTACCTATGGTATTTTTTTTAAAACCAGGCATCGTCATCGCATACCGACTTTAAAATATCCTAAAACGTAATTCAGAGAATTCTGTTTTTAGACGGTCAAATGCACGATTTTGAAAAAAAATGTAATCTTCCATTCTATACTGAGCACATTTTGTGGAAATTTTTCATCACGTAAAAGAGGATTTTACTTTACATGATATTTGATTAGCTTTGTTAATCGTCATGTTTAGGAGACGCCAATTTTTAAACCTTTAGATACTATACGGTTAAATATTTTTAAACATAATAACGGCTATTACTTGTAGCTTGTAGCTATGAATATTTAAGTCGATTAATTTATTCATGACACTTAAACAATATCCGCTCTCAATTTGCACATTTTGAAGTACATATATAATTTGAATAAAATTGTTTTCGAGCTTCGGGTTGTCTTATTTCTTATTTTTCGAATGATAAGATATAGAATATATATATGGTGCGTGAATTATGTTTGTCCAAATATGGTTAGGTTTTAAAATTTCACAGACACGACATATCGAGATATTCGATCAAGAAATCAAACCGCGGAAGACACCAAAAGGGCTTTGCATTATCATTAGGCAACAGCGATCGGTGAGTAAATTATTCTATAATTTATGTAAAATCGTAAGTATGAAAGTATTTCAACGAAGTTTTCCAGCAATCAACTTTCTCCTTCTTGAGCACTGGAAGGCAATGTATTGACAGACAAAAATCATCAAATATAATGATACTGAAGCATTTCAAAATTGAAATAAGACAGTTGATCAGATACTTTTACATATTCCTACTGATTTACATTCAATCGTCTTTTTGCATAGAGGATACGTTTTAAAGACCACGGTGCAAAAGACAACTATCGATTTAACAACTGTTATATTTTCGCCACAATTCTTATTGATTTTCTATCCGCTATTTTTTATAAACATGGTTATCAAACTTAGTCCAGTTAAAAGTATGCTTATTGTATAAAGCTATGTCCTATGATTAAAATTAAACGATATGACCCATTATTGCATAATGAAGATTTCTAATAGAGCATATCGGCAGATGTTTTTACAAGAATTTGTTGGTATGATATTTCTCAATCTGGTGTAAGATTATAAATGGAGCTAAAAAGGAACTCGTTAATTAAGTTAATTGTTAAATCTCATTATCCCCGGTTTTAATGGTTGGATGGGTGAATGAGAATGTATGCATCACAGATGTGTTTATCATGGAGCTCTTATATAAAATAACACTAAAAAATAGTCATTTCTAATAAACGACCAATTTAATCGTCGACATACAATTCCAATTGTTCGTCCTTCGAAATTATTTTCATTGCACAAAACTGAATAAAACAGGCCCATGAATTATATTTTTTTATTTAAAACTCTAGTTAAGAGCTTTCTTAACTTTTGGTCATAATTTATTATATATACGGGCTTGTATTTATAACTTTAAAAAGCTAGTTAAATTACCTGCAGTTGCTTATGTGAGGTGGTTTTGTATTATCATATTTATATTAAATTTGATCAAAGTTTTAAAATTCTTTACATAGCGTGGTGCGAGTTATTTGTTGGAAAACTTTAAGAGAGCTTTTGGGCACCTACTCTAGAATGCTTTGTACGCAGAGAAGTAATTTAGTAGGTATTAACATGCTACAGTTTAACATAAAGTTTTCACTATGTTGAAAATTTCTGGTGAACAAAATTCCTGATTCCCAGGAATTCTGTTGACTATGCGACAAAGCGAGGGCTTACCTAAAAGCGGTGACCTCTGTACTCGGAAAAATTACACCTAGCGCATAATGTTTCCTGCTGGAATTCAAATCAGAGTTGTGATATTACCTATAAAAATTATCTGCGAGCAAAATGGACACGGGATATTAAAGAAAATCTTTATAAGCAATTACGAGGCAAACAACGCGCACCAAGTGATTTCTCTTGGGATTAGCTAAGGATGATAAAGGTGGCGTCTTCTGACTGTTGTCTGATAATTTGTATTAAAATATGATGAAAAAATTATATTATAATCTAAGAAATTTATGATATCGGTATATGTTTGAAGAGTTTATGTTATCATAATCGCACTAGTTTGCACTCTATTATAAATTGATTTAATATAACGGAATGAACGTCTTTAAAGGCTTCGTTACCTTACACACCACACATAGCCGATCCTAAAAACGAGATAAGGACAATTAAATAGTTACTATTCCTTCTATTCCTGCTCATCAAATTCATATTGTTTTTTTAGGGATACAAAATAGTCAAACGAAATGTCTTTTGGGTTATTTTGGTACAATTAATTAACGTTGATTTGAATGTTCTTTTTCTTTCGAATGTTTGCAAACATCAAAACACTAAAATCATCACATGCACTGGAATAAGCATCGATAATGAAATAGAAATAAGACTAATTTCGAGCTCAGGTATCTTATATATCACTTGAACTGGGGCAAATTTGCTGCAAAAAGCATTAAAAATATATGATTTTTAACGAAGGATATTTGAGTGCAATGAAACCTGAAAAATTTTGTCACTATTCCTTTACAGAATGTACTGATATTATCCAAATGCAAGTCATAAAAAATGTCCCGCTGTATTGAATAGCTAAAGGAAAAAAACGCGAAAAGCCCGCGAATTCTACGTATTTTTTGGCGGGAAGCGGAAGTCACGTGAGCGGTTGGATTCAGCCGACGCCATTTTCAGCTTCCGCTCGTAAATATCGGATACAGCGAGAGAAAAAAGATAAAGCACTTGAAAAATGTATGTACATTCTAGCAAACGCATACTGCATAGAAAGCAAACGAATGATAAAAAGAGCAAACAATACAAGAACTTTGATTTTATACTAAAGTAACACTCACATGGAAGTAAAAAAATATTTATGTAAGCTTAACTTATTACATTACAGCTTTCATTCGTAAAAAAATAATAATTAATAATTCACGATATGTCAATCTTGCATACTTTTTTTTTGCTTGAGAAATCCTCTCAGGAATATAACACTATAAACCTACATCATCATCAATTTAATAAAACTGTTTTGATTTAGAATTATGTCTTGTCTCTTGCGTCTTGTGAAAAAATATCAATATTCTTTACATAACGACTTCTAAACAAAGCTAAAGCGAAAATATATGTGGTAATGAAATCGTACAAGTGACATCGTTTGTGTGTTTTCTTAAAATACAAATAACCTAAGATTTAAAGAACATAATTTAATATCTTCTCATTCAAAAAAAAAAACAATAAATATCTAGACAATGTTAAGTTTTATAATTCATTGGCAATAAATAACACCGTTAATATTGTTCCGATATATTATCATAAAAAGATCTTAAATATTTGCAAAACATCATGATTGATATTCAGAAATTGTTTGAATATATATTTAACTGTTGGGCGTATGAATTGAATTTTGTTATATTATACCTGCAACAACTTTCAATTTGTGAACAATCATCAATCTGTCAATACGTGGGATGAACTGATGGCCAGACCAGCTGTGTTTTAAATACTTTCTCGTTCACAAATAACATACTTAACACAATACCTAATTGATATTACATTCAATATTATGACATAAGGAATCATAAAAACTCAAAACAGACACGTTTAATCTCAAAGAAAAAATCTAATTAGTCGTTATATGTTCCGATGGATTGTAAAAATTTACATGTAAATTCAATACCTGCATTGAATTTTTAAAAATTATACCAAAAGAGATAAAAATAATATCAAAAATATAATGCTGATTACAGATCGGGATCACAATTAATATCGGACGAATAAATCAATACTGGTATTTAGATATTTCATATTCAATAGAAGAAAATATTTTTTATTTTTACAGGTATTAAAGCTAGTTCATTAATGTTATAATCTGTCCATCTTGATGAGATCTTTGTGTAAATGAAGTCCGGCTGCATAAAAAGCTCTCTCATGTTCATCGTTAGTTCGAAGAATATTGAATATTTGTAGCGCAATTTATTGCAAAACCGGTATATTGCATCGTCAAAACCAGCATTTATTTCAGTATTGCAAAGTTAGGATCGTGATTCTTTTCTCGATAAGTTTATCTCAGCTGGATTTACCTAACTTCATGAATGAAATTTTTAATTAAAAAAACATGTATAATAGATACAATGTCAGTTACAATAATTATTGGAAAAGTACAAATTTCAAACAAGTCAAATTTGATTTTGAAATTCCATCAAGCACCCTCAGTCGAAGTCCTTAATTATTTTAGTATTAATACATCTGTTTAAGTTCTTAATAAATACTTACTCACGTTGATCATGAAATAAATACATTTATATAACAAACCACTGAAAGACCATCGAAGTAAATAAGTTAAAACTTAAATTTTATTTTCTTCCTATCTCTTAAGAAATAAACTTTTCAATCCAATATAATATCATTTAACCTTAAAAAAATATTTCTTTTCCCTAGAGATACATAGATATTAATAAATATATTCTTTTATACTATTTTTAGTATGATAAAAAATATTATTGCAATATCAAACGGAAAAGGAGAGTCAGATATTTAGAGCATGAAGTGGGATTATTCCGCTTCGTATATATGTAACTAAGGCTTTTGTTAACACCGGCCAAAAGGTGGATTATTTTTTTAATATCCACTTCACTAGCGAGAGCTATCGAATACCTACTCTTCGATGTATAAAAAAACCGAATATAATTTTCGTAATACCTGGAGAAGGTTAACCAAATGGAGAGGGGCAGAAGACTAAACCGCAACAGGGGGCAAGGGCGTCTTGAATTGCTTTTTGATTGATATGGCCCGTGTAAAAGGACGCGGACAGGGGTTTACAAAATACAAGCCGCGTTCTTGGAATGCGAATACAAATTCGCTGTCATATGTTTACGGCGAATTACTCGATTACGTTAATCATAATTGAAATACTGAACGGAGATGAGGTGAAACTTGTTACTGATTCGGCGATCGAATACATTTTCAATTTCATCTTTACTAATGATTGAAAATAAAAACGTTTTTATTCATCTTACATAGCCTCAATGCGTGCTTATGTCCGCTTAGCGATTAACTTTACATTTAATGATCGTGTATCATACACAAACTTTGAGCATGACCATTAAATCTATATAAAATATTTATACTAACAATCATCTACAATTCTACACTGACATTTTACGGGAAAAGTATTTTGTTTAAAAATACGGTTTTCGCACGATAGTAAAAATTTTTAGCACTGTCGAAAAAGTATGTGATAGATTCTTCCCAAAGAAACGAATCAAGTATAGTTCTGACGAAGGCGTAAGCCGAAATAGCTATTAACAAATATATAAAATTTATGTAAAACTAAAATACATTGTTATTTTTTACCGTATTATGAATCAAGTATGTATTCAAATATTTTCGATGGTTTCGGCGGTAACTTTGTGGAAGTTCATTTTAATATGAAATTTAAAATAACTTTGATTATTCCACGTAAGTGGAATAATCAAAGTTATTTTAAATTTTATATTATGTATTCAAATCTTTAAAACACATTTTAATTACCACTTCCACAGATATTGTATGGAGATTAAAACAATATATTTAAATAAATATATTGTATACGTGGAAATAACGTTAAAAATTGTGCTTTATTCTTTATTGATTTTCCATTAAGAATTGACAGTTTACACTTAAAAGAGAAGTGCCACGTAGTTTTAATGTTCTTAGCTGTATCTTAAAGATATCTACTCAATGTTGAGATTTTATTTCGGTGTATACTTATAGTAAAGAAACCTTAACCTCTGTATAAAAAGTGAAGAATTTTCAGAAATATATTTTTTTGTTAAATTAGTCCGATTAAAACATACATGAGATTGTAAAATAGCGACAACAATCGTGAAATCTTTTGTGTTTTGTTTTTTAGAACGTCTTCTTATTTAAAATTGACAAAATTTTATGAAATGTAATATAAAATGTGTATCCTAATAAAATTGCACTACCCCTGGCGTAACCAAGTTTTCTAGATTTTATTACTAACAAGAGGCCATCGATCAGCGGCAGTCTGACGGGGATAGAGTTATTAGTGTCGTTTATTATATAAGAAATATATTTTTTTATTCCTATTACCACAAAATAAATAACGTTTTCCGAAACTATATTGAATTACGCTGGGGATCGTTTAACCGGCATATTGTGGACCCTTCGTACTGTAACAATGCCGTGACAAACTGACCCAAATAATTTCCTCGCGAAAACGGAATCAATTTCTTTGTATGTCTTAAATAACGCGATTTTGTGACAAAGACAACTAATGATTTATGTGAAATAAAACAATCCACATTCAACCAGTGGCGGTCGGTGTTAAGACTGCTATGGAGTGCAAAACGTGTCACTTCATCCTCCGATTCTTCATATGAAAAAACACTACGATAATACGAACGACTTGTTTCTCTATTCTCTTATTTTGATTTTGGCAACGAAATTGTATGATAACGTAGCAATATCAATGTTTGAAATTTTTTAAATTGTGTGTTAATCTGCGAATTTTTAGAAAAACAATTTGGCTGTTATAAAATAACTAAGGTCTACGAAACTATTTTCGTTGATTCACTCTGGTATCGAAAATTTCGCTGTGGATATTTATTTATCATCGTTTCTTGCATTTTTCTTTTACGATTTAAATACGCTGGTAATTAAAACTGCTACAATTCTTGAGTTTGAATATCGCTTGAATATTTGGATGGTGGTGCAGTGCTCATTATACTCCTTTTCACGAGGCGTCTCTGCATGAAATTGGCGGGAAGTCGTTGTGGTTCGTGAGAATCGAATTAAAAGTATAGTTTGAAATTACATTCAGCACAAATTAATAATATATTATATAAAGTAACTTTCGTCAAGAAAGAGATTGATGACAGCTGGCTGTATGGAGATGCGTTTAAAGCAAATGCCGATAACATCTTCTCTATATTCAGTTTTGATCGATGAAATGAAAAGAATGGTTTCACAAGATGATCCAACAACCGGATGGATATGTCAGACATGCACAATTCATATTCTTAGTTTGAAATTATGTTGGCTATCTCAAATCAAGGATTAAAAGATATGGTCAATATGAATGAGTGGCGAGTAAATCTTAACTCCTTTTTTGATAAAGGAGGTGTGTTTGTAGTCAAGATTAGAGGAATTTTCTTTAGGGATTCCACCAGACACAGTAAATCGATTAAAGCTGTCACATTGCAAGAAATTCCCATTAGAAGGCATACCGTGTACTCCCTGACGATGTAAGATGATGAATATTAAATTGATTTCCCTCCTATTTATAATATGAATTAGTTGCAAGCCGATCACTCAACGCCCTTTTTAAGATAGGTAAGGGTAGAGACATTGAATGGCATTATGCAAATTAGTCGTGAACCATTCACGTTAAAACCAACACTTCAATTTCAGCTAAGGTTGAGGCGAGAGTGTAATGAGTTGGTTGTTCATTTGAAAAAAATACAATTATCGCCATGATGGTAGTTGAAATATTGTTATCATCAAAAATATTGCAGGTCTGGAAGAAAAAAATTAGTACCGTACATAGGTAATTTTTATTTTTGTTATTTGTTTTACAGTCCATAGTGAGGCCTTGGCCTGGTCCAGCTGAAGTCTTGGAACAGGTATACATTTACAACCAGTCCCCGAGTCCTTATAATTATTATTCATTTTATATATACCTAAAATGGAAAACACCTTTTTTTACTACCACGAGTTTTTACTTTAATTATCACTTAATATTTGATATACGTATCCTACTGATAAACGTTACGGTTTATGATATAATATATTATTATACTAGCCTTCCTTTTACAGTAAAAAATATGTAATTTTAGACGTATTTTTTCCGTTATAAAAAATGGTCTATATATGTATATCGTTGGGCTTTATCAAATTAACATTTTAAATGGTCGCAATTTGAAAATGCTAAACAGGTCTCTATTATTATTCGATTTCATTTGGAATTTATTAACACTTAAAGATTTAAATTTACGGTATTTTTTTAAATTAAGAACTTAAATTTGAAATAAATTAGTTTACATAGTATGTATGCTAACTGGGACAATGTATCAGCTGCTATAATTATACTGAAATAAGGTGATCAAATTCATACATTTGCTATAATACAATCCAGTCGTGTAAAATAATCAGTTTATGAACTAATTCAAAACCGATGTTTTAAACTGATATTTTAGTGTTATATTTATGGTTTAAACCAAGAATAAAATACTACACTCCTGTAAATTCAAATACTTCTTATTTAACATAATTAGCTAGCAAGTAATATGGAAATAGAGATTGAAATAATCAGTGATAACATAATTAATTAATCTATTATGGTTGTTTAAAAAAACATTATAGAAAGATTATGATAATTAAAAAATCACAAGGTCGACAATATTATCAGCAAAAAATCTTATTGAAAAACTTCCATCAATTATGTATTATAGAAAGAAAGGGACAAAGTATTGCACTTAAGCTAACGCCCATCATTTTCAATAAACGCATTTATACAATTGAATGAAACGGAATAGAAAAGGATACATATTATAACATAACTTTTATTATATGTATTAATATAAATTATGAATTATCGCTAATCCGGAGATTTCATCGATATGTGTTTTTCTTCTTAAGTTCTAAAGACACAAGGCTGTTGAAATAAGGCGAAAATTGTATGCCATAGGAAAAGTATAAAATAAGTTTTTAAAATCACTTACATTTTCTCAGCATCCATCGGCAAATGCTCCGGAACCTTCGTCAAGCCCCTGTGTGAGCAGTCTACAGTGAGCGCAGCACAAGCGCAGGCCCAAGGACACCGCCCGAGAACTGCTGGGCCATCGAGTGCAGGACCTCTTCCGACATCGTTGCCAGCATGCGGCTCTGCCAAGGTCATTCCGACCAGGCAGAGGAATACTGCCAAGGTCCGCATGATTGGACGCTGTGATAGGCTATGCCAAGATTTTGGCTGCAGCAGCACAGATAACTTTTACGACTACCTCTCAACGAGGACGAAAGAGATGCATTTTAAAGCAATGTTGTCACTATTGCACTATTGAATAAGGTTTAGTTTTTATAAGATTGTTATTAATATTATTCACTGCACGTATACTGTCATATTTTTGTATGAATATTCAAAAATGTATGCTCCACTTTATATTTTGTTTATTTTATGTGTTTAACTAAAATGTTTTAAAATTTTCAAATCTGTAAAAGAAGATAAAATTGCATAAAATTAGTTATAAATTGAAGCGAATTATCATGTCAAGGTGTAAACTGTACATTCATGGTGGAAAGGCATTGTGTATATAAAAATAAGTAAATACATACTTTAATTCCACATATTATAATGATCAATACCGGTTAAGCTCATCGATAAAACTATCAACTGATAATACTCACAATGAATGAAACCGTTTCTGATCATTAAACATTATGTGGAATAAGTATAATAGAATATGTGTTTATTGATGATGAGTCATCAAATTAAATGAAAATACAAGCCGCAAGCAACATTTTCTGTGTTTTCATTTTTATTAATACCCGTACATAATTTGAAAATGACCATTATCTGTTAATTAAAATTTCCCAAAGGGAATTTCGTAGTCCTAGAGAACCTTTTCCATAATTGAGACTATTTGTTTGTCTATGATAATAGTATAATTATTCACTTATGGAAATGAATAAATAGCCGAGTATTTTATTTCGTACGCTTTACATAATAAAATATGTAATTAAATATAAAAAAAAATCGTTGGTTCGCATATAAAAAGTGAATTAATCATTCGAGTGTTTATTTTTTATACACTGTAATTTATTTTATGCATCAGATTACATTTTTTTTGAAATCTAAACAGAAACTAGTTTTAATTGAGCCTACCTACTTACTTATTTAATGAAGTAACATTTTACATTACTAAACGGCCGGATAATTGATTCGTCAAGATAAAGTGACATTGACAGATGGGTCAAGCGAAAGATATTAATGTCAAATATAGACCGAGCCTTTTTATGATTAATGTAATTTAATAATTTATTGATTGACAGCTGAGCACTTATTCACTGGTGTTATACAAACATTAAACTAAAATTACATGGGCTTAATCGAGTACATCTTGTCATATTTCAGTTCAATATTTAAATTTGCGCATTTACATTTATATCACGTAAGTCAAAATAAATGTTTGAGTAATTGTAAGCACTGGAAATTTGACATATGCATTCGATATGAAACTTATATACATTTTTTTAACTATACTTAAAATTAGATAGTTTTTCTCCAACGAAAATTGTTGTGAAGATATCGATCGTCGCCGATCGAAGAAACTTGTGGTTTTGGACAGCTTGAAAAGCGAAATATACTGTAAATTTTATTATTACGAATGTGTACGCCATCAACGTATATTTTAATAACATACATTTTATAATTAGGTGAGTTAATATTAAATTATTTTAAATGTTAATTGAAATTTTGTTTTTGGACCGGGCCGGATCGTAGATTTTTGGGCTCGGGCCGGGTACAATTTTCAAAATGTCGGACCGTGTAGACAGACCACTAACTTTAATCTTTCGTGTTCGTGTCCAACAAAGTAATGAACAAGATTCACTTGTTTCCAAATAGTTAACTCGATTTTTTTAACCAACATAATAAGTCGATTGAAAAATGTTTTAGCGCCAAAGTCACTGGAAGAAGCTGCTACAAAAGAACTGCGGGGCACCGAAGCGGTTAATCATCAAATTATTAATTTGAAAGCATTTGCATTTTTGTCCTGCAAACAACAGTTGACTGTATATTTACATTATTCAGAAACAAAATACAGCTCACGTTGTACAAAAATTGTAATCATAATGGAACATAATGAATGACACCAAAAGAAAATAATGGAATGTAATAATTCTGATAATAAAAGAAAAACAAAAAAATATGTATTTTACGACAAAGAGCATTATTTCTCATTTCATTTGGTTTTGATGATAAAGGTTCTCCAAATATATAAATCAAACTCGTGCATCCGATGTGTTTGGAAAGTTGCCCATGTGAGAAAATTGATTGCACAAACGTAATAATAAATAATCTGGTGTTTATTATTTTTAAAACAATGGCGAACAAAATGTGAAAATGGTGGATAAAGGAGAATTTACAACCAGGTTTTAATACCGTTGTAAAAGTTTTGTAAACGAGATATTTTCACCACTTGGCTAGTGGACAAAAGGGAAATATCGCGAGAAAACATCTTCACGATGTTGAGCTTTTGTTAGAAGTAAAATCTGGCAATATACGCTATCTTGATTGAGAGTTAGTCTGACTTTATGAATAAACAATAATATAACATTTTGTTAGGTGAGAATAACTCCGCCGAAATTTATAAACATAATAATTCTGTTTGAAAGGAAGAGTTGTATACTAGCAGTTGGATAATAAACAATTTCTGACTAGAGTATTTTCTATCTTTTAATAAGGAAGATTATAGAGTGGTAAGAACATCGGTTAAAAGTATTTGTGATCTACATTGGAACTGTTAAATTGAAGATTTTTTTGTGAATCAAGGATCACTTTTATTATCAGTTGACAATGCTCGCGAAGAATGAAACCGGTCCCGATCTTAATTTAAATATTTGTGGAACTAGTAAAAACAAAAATGTGTTTTATTTGCTTAAATCAGTAATGTTTTTGATATAAAATAACTTTGATTATTTCACGTATGTTTTTGATATTGCCAATCCTTAGATAAGATCAATTATCTACCCCGATATAACCTCAATGATATAATTCTCGCTCAGGAGTCCAGCGATAGATTTTTAAACAAGGTATACTAAACAATAAATATATTCTTTATATTAAATAGTGTAAAACCATCAAATAAAACGCTATGCTTGATGATCTTCAATGATTAAATTAGTCATTTAAGCAGCAGAATTCATTAAAAAAATAAAACACATTATATAGTACTTCTCCGCTTATATTCTGATAAATATCAAGTAACTGAAGATCAGTTGACAGTGCTCGCGATGAGCGTAACCGTTTCTGAACTTTATTAGAATATATGTGGAAGTAATACCATGTAATGTATTTTATTTATTTCAAGTCACAGATATTGCCTTAAAAGCGGAAGAATTCTGTTACAAGCATAATTTTGAAAGAGATGTAGCAATTATATATTACATAAATATGTACAATAATATTATTTAGTTTGTAATTTCAGCTTTTATGAAATGTGTAAACAAAAGCTTTTCCAGACTTTTTCATGTCAGCGCATTGATTCATATCTAAAAATATTCACAAATATCAACATTCGTAAAAAAATACTTTCACAATGACACAATCGAAATGTTCCACATGGAGAAGCAATACAAAATAAAAAAAAATGTTAAACGTTTTATAGCGGCATTTAATGGATTTAGTTAATAGATTGATAATGTAATTTGTTATTAATGAATACAGATACGTAACTAATTGACTTTGGTAGACACAGCTGCTGCGGCTACTTCATTCTGGAATTGAGAAAGTTAAACTTTTAAATCTCTCTCACGGTACATGCTACCCGTAGGAAAATGCACACCAATTTGTCTCTCCATCTGACAGTACAACAAAAAAGAAAAAATAAAGTATGGGCTTTTATAAATTGCGTCCACCATAAAAAGATGAGTTATGATTATTTTGCAGCGATTCAGAGAGAAAGGGACGGACGACACGTTTGCAAAATAAAGGGTTGACCCAAGGGATTCCCGAAACGTATAAAATAATAGAGTAAGTAATAGTAGAAATAATAACCCCACCCCACTCAGAAATCAGATGTCGAATTGTAGATACAGATGCTCAACATTAACTGTTTTGTGTTGGTATTTTCAATTATCACGAAGCTTTGTTTCGTCAGTTAAATTCAAGTAACTAAGAAAATATGTACCCTTTCCCAGTTATATTTTTTTAAACGCTTTACTTTTAAACACCTGTACCGCTTTCAACATCATGCATTTATTTATAAGAGAAGCTTTAGAAGTCAGGTTCAATTAAAATTGGAGAGACTTATTGGAATTGGCGATATGGGAACTCAAGCCGTAGAGCAACCGCACTCAACCTTTTTTTTTGCTCCACATGCCGAAGTTAGATGAGCTGCGATATAATGATTAGTAGACCGTAAATATACCACATAATATATTGTTTGTTTTATATAAGTGATGCCAAAGCGCTGCACAGGGACATTATTATTATACAATTTGCGTCACTTATTCCTGAATGTTAATCAATTATTTATTTCATTATTTGCGGCAAATTGCGGAGCAACATCATGACAGAGAGAGCTTCTTCATTTTAATATAAAAACAATATGTTTAATGGATCATAAGTAAAAAAAAATAAATATGTAATTGGACTGCGAAGTAAAAGAGGACGTTCCATTTTTTTCGGTTTATAATACACACTATATGAGAGCATTTGTTTCGTGGAAAATCCTCAACAAAAAAAGAAAAAAATATTTTTGAATTTGTTTTTTTGGTAGATAGATTGTCTATCAAATGGTATGATAAAAGTTTGACTAACTGAGTAAGATCAGGACCGATTTCTTTCATCGGGAGTAATCACAACTGTGGCTCGACAGCCGGTAGTGATCTCGATATGAAAAATGTGAAACTAGTATTTTTTCTTCAATATAATGTTTTTTCACAAAAAATGTAATGTAGCAGTTCTTGTTTAGGTAGTCTTGTTTAGGAGTCCATATGGTTCACATTTCAATAAAACAAAAAAAGGAATTTCAATTTTGTCGAATCTCGATAATCAAAAATAATTCCTCAACTTGCAACCCTGTGGCAAATTTCCCAATGTGCTATGCGACCAGTTCATAACTCGCGACAGATCGAAATTGTTTTATTGATGAAGTACGCTCGCATTTATTCGTCCGAATAACCGAGCCATTTACGATTATTGTATTTACGAATCGTACGATTCGCCAAACCATTTACGATTATTATTATTAGTATTGCAGCAGCGTACGAGATTATTTTACTGCTTTTTGCCTTTTTCGGCGCACCAAAATGGCGGCGCAGTGGTCTGCGAAATTAAGCTCGAAAGTAGATAGAGTAATAAAACTTTTGAGGACAATTAACTACGTACGTAAATTACACGTGTAAGTAATACGTTAAGGTAGCATACTAGTCCAGTGGTATTGATTCCGTTTACTAATCAAAAAGATACGATGTTCAAAAAAGCCAAAAAAGTTCAAATGGATTGACTTTGTTAAAGTCTTTTATGTTAATCTCTCTGATTATTATCTGTTTTGTCAAATACAACAATTTAATTTTAAAATAAATGTATTGTTTGATTTTTGCGGATGAATAAATTTATATTAAAACATGTTAAACATCGATTAATTGGTAATCAATAAACATTACTAATATATTCTATCGACTTGGCGAAGCTTTGAAGAATTAATTGTTAGAATAAAAGTAAAATAACAAATTTAGTATTCTGTTGGCTGTGTATTTAGATGTCACATATGTTTCGTCTCTTTTAAAACCATCGATAGAGTAACTTTATTGGTAGATCTTAGCTATAATGTAAACGATTAATACGTTCTTTGATATGGTACTAGTTATAAACATATAATTATAACATGGATTATCAACTGACAGAGATACACAAAAGAACTGCTTGAAAGTAATCGCCGAATCTGTTGAAATAAATCAGGGCTGTGGAGTCGTAGTCGTGGAGTCGGAGCTTTTTGGCCGGAGTTGGAGTCGACGCGGCGATTTGGCCGGAGTCGTACTCGGAGTCGGAAATTTTGAAAAGTTTGAACTTTTCATTTTTCCATTTTATATTTCAAATTTGGCTTTGGTCGCATTGATAGGGTTGATATTTAATTGAATACACATAAATAGGAAAATTAGGGGAAAAAATGACGAAATTGAACTTTTTTGGTCGGAGTCGTGTTTTTGGTCAATGTTGGAGTCGGAGTCGTGCTTTTGGTAAATGCTGGAGTCGGAGTCGGACTTTTTTTCACCGACTCCACAGCCCTGAAATAAATAGAATGTTTTAAAATTGACCAAAGTAGCAATTTTAAATTTCAGGCGCCTCTGCGACTCTAAATATCATAGCAAACTTTTATGATTAAAACAATGCATTTATGCATTTTTAAGTGTTTAGTAGATTCCCAGCGTATCAGAACTACGATGAATATGTTCACGCGCATCTAATAAATTCCAATATGGCGTATAGGAATTTCTGGAACATGGTACAGGATTTTTTCTTGCGTATTCGTGAGAAGAAAAATGCCCGAGGAATACAAGATGGTGACTGGAATATGAATTATATCTTGTTAGAAAATATAGAGTATTGATTTCAGCAACCAATTAATTTATATTAAAGTCTTTTTTAAGTCTAAACTTACTACGGAATGCCAGATATTTATAATGGTTACTGAAATTAGCGGATGAAAAGCTGAAATGGAAAAATCATTGCTACTTTATAGCATATTTTATATGATATCGTGAAGTTATAAGTTTACCCGGTCCGTGGTGCAGTGGTCAACGTCGTTGGTTTCTGTGACGGTCCGCCCGGGTTCGATTCCGAACAGATTTTAAGGTCGAATAATCGATTCTGTTCTAGGGCAATTAATGTTTGTGTTGTTAAAAATCCCTTCCCACCTTAACGATCCCAAAATGTGGCGAGTAGCGAGGGCGATTATTTAAACGCCTGTCCTAGTGCTCTTATCCTTTCAATTCCTACTCTATTCTAAAAAGAGAGGTTGATCAAATGAGTAAAAAGCATTTTTCGTAGAAGAAAATGCTGGTAAAACTCCGTGAGGAGTCCATATGCCCCACGTTGGGATCGGACGTGAAAAAAAATAGTTTTTGCAGAGTAAAAAGTAACAATAAATTAATAGCTATACTTGGTTTCTTATTTAAAATCGAATATAATTGGTAAATGATTATCCCAATGGGGTAATTACTCGAAGAGCGGTCGTCAAATTGAGTGTAATATGTAGTAAAAACAAAATCATGTATCTTTTTCAACAAATATTACAAAAACAATAATTATGTCACACAGCAAATTCATGTAAAGTCACACACTAATAAAAATGGTAGTAAAATATATTGGAGCTTGTACATGGTACTGTGTAATATAGTTTATAACCTCGATTACAAACCACATGTCTTTTCGTAATTTGA
This sequence comes from Himalopsyche kuldschensis, assembly GCA_028554975.1. Lineage (NCBI taxonomy): Eukaryota > Metazoa > Arthropoda > Insecta > Trichoptera > Rhyacophilidae > Himalopsyche > Himalopsyche kuldschensis. The sequence continues at coordinate 966,505 of JAHFWI010000046.1, read as the reverse complement.
TTTTTCTAAATTCGAAGTGCGTCTTCTAATCGACGGAGTCTTAGGAATCGCTATCATAAATATTATATTATACAAATGTCGTGGCGATTACCAAAGGAAAAATAGCAGATGAGGTAGCAGTTTCTCTGATGAAATTGTAAAATACTCGTGGATATTCTACACCGCGTATGTCCTCGATAGAGTAGAAGACGATTTTTTACAGGAAAGCAGACAACAACGACTGTGTTATGTTGATATTCAGAATAATCAGACAGTGAATCTTAAGTTTAACTCTCGTATGGTGAAAATGTGGATAAAGTAAACACGTAATATGTAGCCATTGTAAATGAATTCTAATATCATCGTTTAACGTTTGTTTTAATGAAGTATTCATTTTTTTGTATTTGTATTTGTAAATTAATAATGTATACCCACCACCTTAAATAATCGATGGCGTTGTGAAGATGAAGAAGCTCGGTACTCTAAATCAGTGTTATTCAACCTTTTTACAAACGCGGACCGGTGGGATTTGGAAAATATTTTGCGGACCAGCATCAAATTTTTTACAAATATTAACGGCCAGCTCTGAATTTACGACTATTCGGACTGACGACGGAGTATAAAAAAGAAAAAAAAAACATGTCCAGTTTCTGTCAAATATTCGGTCGCGGGTGACATTTATAATGTAAAAAATGGACGAATATAATTTATTTGAATTTATGACTTACCCCGAGAGAATGATAACTTACCGTACATATTTGTTTCGGATAATAAATTCAAAAGTCAATGAATGAAACAAAGAATTTTAAATTACATCTTTTGTTTGGAGCGAAACCTGCTGCTGCTTTCTTACAAAATTTTCGAAAGATGAAAGTTTTTGCGGAATGGCAATAAGCACTTGTGGGCCGGTGCCGGTCCGCGTACCACTGGTTGAAACACACTGCTCTTAATGCATCTTTTACTTTAGGCACATAATTATCGTAATAATAATGAGAAAAATATATATATTCGCAGATGACTCTAGAGAAAATGTAGGTTTATTGGAAGTATAACGTACACCGCTATGAATAATTAATTTTCTCTGGGGTGAATGATGATAAAAGGTTTCGAAATACTTCTTCAAGGGAGCATTAAAAGCAACGCAAGGTTTATGTACATTAAGCAGATCTCAGCAACCGTATCCATAATATAGGTGACTAGGTGAGTAGCAACTTACATACATAAGCACCGACATTAATAATCTGGCAAAATTATTCCAGAACACATCTCTGAAAGACGCGATTAATGTATTCAAAAGTGGAACTGAAAAGTGCCTATAAGCGAAAATGTACAACAGATTCTAAAAGGCATTTAAGTAAATATTATATTGCAAATAATGGCCTCTTCAAACAAATGTAATACTCACATCAAATAAAGCAATCCCGTTTCGTTATTATAATTTGTTATTTTATTCATCGTGACTTGTGAAACTATGAAATAATACGCTATTGAGTTTAATAATATTAACAAGTATAATAAAGCTCAAAATCAGTGATCTTGAAAGTGTAAAAAAGACACGTGTAACCAAGGGCTGTGGAGTCGTTAAAAAAAATACGACTCCGACTCCGACTCCAGCATTCACCAAAGACACGACTTCGAAACCAACATTGACCAAAAACACGACTCCGAATCGGACTAAAAACGGATTACTTTTTTACCGTGTCATCCCATAATGTTGACCAGATGGACGCTCGTTAAAACCTCTCAACAGAAGTTTTGTTTTAATGAGATATCGATATAATATGATATAAGTCAGTCTGCCATTTTCTTCTTCGGATGTGGTGAAGATAGACAGTTGGGTTATAGAAAAAGACCAGTTGCAAGCATGACACACTACGCCACGCTTTCAGGATCGGTTAGAAGCCGTTGGGAGAGAATTGATTAGCAAAATGAGCCAACTAAGTACATATGTATGAACAGCCGACAATGAGTCGATTGCCATCTCTGATTCTTATTACAACGTTATAAAAAAAAAAATGACTCGCTCTTCAATATTAAGTGGAGTTCTCTTTCTCCATCACTTTTGACGTAGCAGCGTGAAGTGTGGGGAAGAAAATCATTTGATGCAATTATTATATTTCGATTGAGGTGAATGATGCATGTCTTCATTCAAAACATATCTATTCAATGAATCAATATAGTTTCTGAGTCCTACGATTTATTTCGTTTATAAGTATCATTGATGTACAAAGCTTTACTTCGAAGCAGACTTGAGAGCGGGTCGATTGTTTGAACCCCGAAAAATTTGACTTATATATATCCTTATTGTGTTGTGGGTTTTATTTTTTTTGAGAATCTTATTTGAGTAATTATAGATACTAGTCATTGCTTTACCTGACTATTTTTCTTTTAGTCATCATTTTATCATTTTATTAGTTTGAAGTTTTAATGCTCAAAGATAAATATGTCTGGCCGTATAATTCTTTCGGCTTATATGAGGCCAATACGAGAATGTTAAACTTAATGTTCCTGACAATTTTTTTTGAGGAATTGTGTACAAGATTTTTTTGATCTTCTGATGTGCAGAATCAGCAATCTTATAAATATAATAGATATTCCTTTGGATGTCGATATGTTCTGCGTTGACGTGAATGAGTTTAGACCAGGGCTGTGGAGTCGGAGTCGTGGTGTCGGGGCTTTTTGGCCGGAGTCGGAGTCGTCGCGGCGATTTGGCCGGAGCCGTACTAGGAGTCGGAAATTTTGAAAAGTTTGACCATTTTATTTTTGCATTTTATATGTCAAATTTGGCTTTTAGCCGCATTGATAGGGTTGATCTTTAATTGAATACACATAAATAGGAAAATTAGCGAAAAAAGTGACGATATTAACCTTTTTTCAGTCAGAGTCGTGTTTTTGGTCAATGTCAGAGCCGGAGTCAGAGTCGTGGTTTTGGTAAATGCCGGAGTCGGAGTCGGACTTTTTTTTAACAACTCCACAGCTCTGGTTTAGACGATTACTATGCATAACAGTTGGTTTTGTCGGAGCTTACTCTGTTGACTTGCTTGGCCAATTGACAATGTTTTAAATTTTTTCGTTGGATTTTTTTACAATGTTTTAATCCTTTTTCTCGTGGCAAAAACAATACAATTATTGTTCATGTTTTGTAATGTACATAGATAATAAATAAATAAAATACCGAAGACGAGGATACGTATTTGGAGTGTTAGTTGTATTTTTCAACACACAACACAGCCATGAATCAATGTCTTTAAGAAATATCACACCGAGTGCGATTATTACGATGATAAACTGTCGGGTAAATACGGACAAACAATTTATACAAGCCGGCTGCAGCATTGTATATTTTCCAGGCGTTGAATCTAAAATAAATGCCTGACAGTTAATTTGACGTAAGTATGAATTTATTAAATTACATCTCACAAAATGGAAAGTGCTACAATAGATAAATAAATCCATTTCACTGGGTTAAATTGACCCAAACCCGAGCGTTGACTAGTCACAACTATGCCCCGAGCCATTTATATAAAGCCTATACAAATAATAATCCTTATACAAAGAATATTTTTTGAATAATATTTGGTACTCGGCAAAGTTAATCTCTTAATTGTATGCGATGAGATTTCCTTCAAATGGACCCACCGACGTAGCAATCTCAGAATACTGTTCGTATAAACATTGTCACTTTTGATTGGCACCCATTTTCACTAACAATACTGATATTTTTAAGGGTCAGTTGTGGAGAAAAAAAAATATATAAAGAGGAAAAATTCTAAAGAGCTTATGAAAGCATTTGAATATTTTTATATGTGATTGAAATGGTAGCTTTTCGTAACACATAATGAACCGGATGTATGAATGAACTAACTAAGACTAAATTAAAACTAATTAATTGTGAACCAAATTGACTGTTGTATAACTGTACAAAAAAATCCACGTCGCATTCGATTGCGTATTTTCTACTTTGCCTTTTTAATATTAAAAAATGAGTAGCCCATTGAACGTATTAATCATAGTTCAAGTAATAATATTTGTATATAATTTTAGTAAAACTTTTAACTATTTTTTCATCGCGCTGAAAGACGTAACGAAATTTGCTTGGCAATTTACGATAGAATACTTAAACTTGTTCGCCTTTCTCTATACCTGACGCATTGAGCCCCTATCTCAAAGATTGGCAAAAATGACCCTTCCTGATGTTTAAAAATGCTCACAAGTCAGCGTTTACGCCTTCACTGAGAAACAATGGTCAAAAGCATCCACTTAAGAAGCATCACCTTTCGAAACTTGGGAAGCTATTAACAGTTATTCAAATATAAACCTACATATTTTTTTTATTACCCAAAGTATTTGTATCATAAAAATGCGAAATCCTTTTCAAGTGTCGTTATTACTTAGTTGTGTATTCGGTTTATTTATGTGTTAAGTCCTCCGTTCGTAACACGTGAATAAAATTGAATAAAACAAATTAAGGGACCCCTAAAAGGGATTAGAGCTTCCATACGTCACTTCATGCAGAGGTCATAAACCTACACAACCCAAATAGGTGCATTAGTATTCCGAACGGTAACTTCGTTTGGCGAAGGATAGTCAGATTTTGCTAATCATGCGGTGTTCTACGGGAATTAACTTGTTTCAAATTTTGCAGCAGTTGCTTAAAATTAGATGGTCAGTTTACCATTAAGGGGAACGATTTTGAGTATGTTATATTTTTCCAAATACACAACTTAAAAAACAAAAATAATAAATTCCCTATTCTCAATGGTTCCAAATTTGAATATGTTTTTGAATTCAAATTTATTTAATAAATATCGATTGAATTGTCATGATATTGGGAGAAAATTATTATGTAAAGGAACCAAATTGCGATGTAATTATTTTCGCAAAAGTTACACTACAATATAAGTAATAGATATAACAGTATAGCGCTACTGTCCAAACAATGCATAAACGAAGAAAATTGTGCCAAAATTAGTAATAATCATTTGATAACATTGTGTAATTGCTAGAAGAATAAGTGTTTTATTTTTAATAATCAAAGACTATAGAGAAACTTACTTACTATCGATCATTTCTATTATGGTGTGTATATATATATTATATATATAATATATATATAATTGAATAACTGTGTGTTTAAGCATAGTTCTAAACAAAAGATTATTTTAGAACTAAATAATTTAGTATATATTTTAACCAACTTTTTAACGATTTATATAGGTTTCATGAAGGATATTTTGAATATAGTATTTTTAGTGTTATTTGAAAGAAAGCGGCAAAGAAGAAACATTAAATACGTGAGATACAGATCAATATAAAAAAAAATACTGAATCTCTTGCCTTACCCATGTCTACTGTCATTTGTTATCGATCTTTTAGTGAACCAACGCTGAAAAGACCTCAGTTCTATAATACATTTGAAATTCACAGAGCATTTACTTTCAACCCTACGTCAATGATTACGGTCAGGATCCTAATTATAACTAAATTATACCTGGTTGGAGAAGCTTTAAACGGTATAGATACAATAAAGACCTTTTAAGTAGATATTTTTTTGGTGTACTGCAACGTTGTTTACTATTTAAAAAAATCTGTAACTCATAACCGCAGGCACTTCATAGTGCTTTATTATGACATAAATATTGAATAATGTATGATAATAATATTTTACAAATATTACTCCCGGTACAGAATTTGAATCCGTTGAGGATGACAGCGGGTGCAACGATAAGTACCCCGTGAAAGGAGATTTTCGTTAGTTAGAAGTAGAGACTCCAATTCGAGTATGGAATACTCGAAATTACTCGTCCATTTTTCAACTACTCGTTACTTGAGTATTTTGATTTTTTTTTCTTCCATATCCGCTCCCTATTTGGAGCATATGGCCGCCACACGGTGCCTCCAGTTTCTCTGTCTCCCGCCAAACTCCTCGCATCCTCCCAGGTCATCCCAGCGTCCCTTAGCTCCCCTGAGTACATCCTATGGATGGTCATAAGAGGCCTTGCGCGGCGTCGGGATCCATCAGGTTGATAGAAGAGGCAGGCAGGATTCAAGCTCCCCTGGGGCATCCGTAGCACATGTCCGAGCCAGGTCCATCGTCGCATTTTGAAAAATACTCGAGTAATACTCGTACTGAACAAAAGTAAACTCACACTAAAATTTGAGACGTTTAAGTCTAATATAAGTCTATTGAAATAAATGTATTAGTGAAATTAAATAAGCTAATCTATTCATATACACAAGTTTGAATTAACAATATATATTTTGGTACATCTGAAACTACTCGAGTATTTTAAATTTGTACTACTCGATACTCGAGTAGTAGACATGTCGAATAATTGTAGTCTCTAGTTAGAAGTCGTAAGAGTAGTCAATTCTACGTTTGCTTCGTATTTCCAGCATATATTTTTTAGTTAGTATCATTTATTTAAGTATTATGTTGAAGTGGTAATTTTCGTATGACGAGTTGTGATTTCCCCTGAATGCAAAGATAATTGAAGTAGAAATTACTGAAATTGCTTTTAATAACAAGACTAGTTTAATAAATTACCTATATATCTCTTGAAAATCCATAGAAGGATCGTCACTATGTGAAGGTATAAATTTGAAACGATAAAGAAGTCAGTTTTGTAGTGAGATTGCCAGGTGTTTGGAAACGGTAAAATTAGGTACATCAAAATAGATGGCTTAAAATGTTAGAGTATATATTATGTGTAATGGTTGCCTATGGCTTACTCGTTAAGTCGTTGAGCGCGACAAATTCGTGTTCCCTGCTCTCAAACCGGTCCAGGAATTAAAATCGAATCGAACAAATAAAGATATATTGCGTATATTATAAACGCACACAATACGACCAATAAAAAATTCAAACGCTTCATTATCAATAATATTTTTTAACAATGGTATAGCGGGGGCTTTTTTTATTGAGGATTAAAATGGGATTTTTCAATAGTATTAATAATTTAATTTGAAAAAGGAATTCGCTATAAAAACAAAGAAATAATTTAAGAAAATTAGTATTTGTCATTTTGCAGACTATATTTTGTTGCGCATCGTTGTCCAGAACCATTTATTGTTTATATTAACAACGTATTGAAATTATTCTATTTAACTAAAACTAATAAAATAATTAACGTTAACTGTTCGGAAACAGCGTAGTGGGGATAATGTATCACCATGAACTTATGGTGTAGCAGTTTTAACTAAATTGTATTGTTTTAGCAATGTTTTTAGTATCTCAATCAATCATATCATTCGGCTTATGACTCTTTAATAACGTTTGAAAACTTAGATGCAAGATAGTATTATATAAAATAATAATTGTTTACCAATTTTTTTAAAAGGATAATTTCCAGGAGAAATACACAACTAAAATAATAAAAATATTGCGAAGTACAGATATATGTCAAAAAGATGTTTATTACGGAATTAATATTTGACGTTTTGATTGAATCCTTATTTAAATTTATGTTTGTGTATTCACTCTTTGTCATGAATAAGTGTATCAATATCTAAAACGTTCTCAAACAGTTTAAATATCGATAAACTTAATCTGGCAATTGACCACATTCAGATCGGTTCGATTTTTATTGTTAAGTTCCGTCATGAATGATTTCGCTTAACAGAAAATACAACTTTGCCAAACAAGGACATTGGCAGCTTCAATAAAACTATAAAAACGACCGGTTTAGATTCCAACAACTCGGATGAAACAGACAAAAAAATATTACATTATCTTACAATGGGATTCTTAGATTTACGACCAGATCAAATTGGAGAACATCAATTTAAAAAGAACAGATAATTATCGCACGTTTTTTTAAATTTAATTTTGATTTATATTATTCAATTGACGACAAAATAACCCAAACCATTATGATACAACGATTATGTGATAAGCAAATTGATTATTCCAAGACACAGAAAACCTCATATTTTTTCAATTCTTATTGAATAATTCTAAAATACAATTAGTTACTTTGATTTGTAATAAGGTTTTCAGATTTAAGTCAATAAGTAATGTAGAATCAATCTGCCAACGTTGACTTATTAAAAAGTACGACCAATGTAAGCATACTTCAATGCGTGCGTATAAATTCACATGTGTCTCGCAATATGCTATCTTTTGTCCCGCCGTTTTCCCGTAAGCCAATTAACGCATGTACAACTGAAGTATCAAGTTTTTTTTTATAATAGCCACGGCCAGTTTCAAGCAGGCATTGTCAACCGTAAATAAATCAGCAACGTAAATATTCATTAATTTAGTTGCAATATTAAATGAATCAAAATTTAAATACATTTTTATTGGATACTCACGTCACCTTACCTAGGATTAAATTAAAAAATGTTCAATCATTGAGCTTAACACGAATGAAGGCCTCTGTGAGATATTATTTTAAATGCAAACGGACTATACACAGTATACAAACCATCTCTATAAATTATTAATTCAAACAAAACGCGATAAGCACCTACCAGTAGCCGAGTTGGTTCGTGCCCAGGCGTACATCAAAGGGATCAAACCTTTTTAGTAGGTCTATAAAGTAAATCTTCCATTTGCATATTATTATTATGGATGAATGTAATGTCTATTCAGAAGTAGGTATGTGCAAGAGTTATTCTGGGGGCAGATTGTACAAATAAACATTATTTCAGCAGTTCTCAACGTTTTATTCAACAGTGGGAGTAAATTATTATAATCAGACAATAATATTTCTGCTGCGTTTCATCGCGTCTGCGAAAATTCTGTATAAAATCTAAATAAATACAAGCCAAAAGAGACCGCCATTTTATACTTTCTGTCTTCAGCGAATTCTAACGCTGACGAATCCGATAACACTCATTAATGCAGCAACATCGCTCCATTTTCAAAACTTTTATCTCTTGGTAGTTTTGGCGGGTTAAATTGAATTTATAGTTTTTTTTATTATTGTCTATTGATATTATGGTTGTTTGCAATTCAAATATTATTCTAAAATGACAATTTACATTAATTCATCTGTTTCAAGGAATATAATATTTTATCAACGATTGTCTGGGAGTGAGAAATAAAAATGGTTTTTATTTTTTATCCAATACTCCATGTTTCTTATGAATTTGATACAAGATTTCGAATAGCCGAAGTAGTGGGACCGTTTTTAGAAAAAGAGTAGCAGTGAATATCTATTTTTTTCAGATGATTTTTTAGCAATATGTTATATGACATTATTTCGCGTATGTAATTTCATCGTTTTTTTGGATCACGAATTGCCCCATATTAATTATAGACAAAACGTAATGTGAATGCATGAGTATGAGTATGAAATATAGTATCATAGTTGACAATGCTCGCCATGAGCGAAACCGGTCCGGATCAAATAAATTGTATGTGGAAAAAGTACTATAAATGTATTATTATTATTATTAAAGCGTAATGTGTTCGTCTAATATTATTCATCAATAATCTCAATTTTGGAGAAAAACTTATGATGTATGTTATATTTCTGACGCAGTGTAGATTTAAACCCGATTGCTTCTGGACATCAATCAAATTCTAGGCATTTCTATTAAAATAAATAATATGTTATAGCCTGTCAAAAATGGCATACCCGATGAAATACAAAACTATCGCGAGCAAACCACCTCTTCTATCAAAAAAGTATTTGAAAAGCAATTCATCATTTGGGTACGTATTTAAAAAAAATAGTAATAAATTATCCCAGGAAAATGCAAAAAGAGTTATGTATGTTCAAATTTGATCAATTCCGAAAAAATGCACAAAAATGCTATTCAAATAGTTTATACATATACATATATATAATAATATAAATATATTTTCCAATAGTGGAATAGTGAACGCTCTTGAGTTTTTGTCTTACTCTGTTGTGCGGTCAAGTGCTCAAATCCCCGAAAGGTCTCTTACGTAAAACGATTGAAAATCAATAGACAGAACTGTGTCAAAATTCATTGATGTATAATGATGAATTCATTCTTTTCCATCCACCTTGTAGGAGAGTGAAGACATAGCGCGTAACCAACTACAAGTACTTTTCTAGCCCGATTCTTGAATCCTAACTCTTTTTCGAAACAATCAAACTTTACTGACATAAAACCGGTTCTCGTTTGTCTATCTGTTTCTACCCTCTTTGAAGATACCGTAAACCTTGACATAAAACCGAGCCTCGTTAAAATCCAGCTGAAAATTTAATTCAAACCGATAATATTATATTGATATTATTAAATTGTAGGGTTTCATCAAACTCTCCTACAAAAATACCGTAAGTCGTTAAATTTGTAGACATTTAATCGTCCATTTTTTACCGATTGTAGCCAGGCCACTAAACTTATACATTTATAACTAATATGTACATTGGTATTTTTTACCATAGATGTATTGCGATGAAATCGTCAAACCAATTATGGCATGGAGTCTCGTGTCGAGTGTCCCGTCAAGTATTTATTTGACGTGAAAACACTATGCCTAACTAAAATATTACAGATTTATAATAAATGATATTACTTATGCTCAATTTGCACGGACCAAGAAGTTTTGGCCACCCTCGCCAACTAAGGTAACTTAACTTCTGTTTGAAATCATCCTCATTGAAGATATCACGTACAGGTCTGTGATTTCGATAATGTAAACTGGACGTGCTCCGAAATCATTTCAGAGATTATCGTAATATATTGAAGAGACATACATACCGACCATTATATCATACGTATTGAATACAGTGTATCCGTACGTATTGTATTTTTTCGTATGAATAGGGGATTAAATTTGTCCAGCTCAATTGCTAATGTGAGTTATTTTCTGTGCGTAAGTCGGTACATATTTTACTTCGTTGTACAGATTGACTTGACAAGAATTGTTTTCATTGTTTGCCTCGCAGAAGGGAAATAATACTTCTTCTGGGAAAAGATTGGTGAAACTTGCCGACTTAAGCTCCGTCGATATCTATAGTCAAATAACGACAAACATTTTTAAATCAAAGTCAGTTTTGGTTTCGGCAAAGAGTATTTCTATGGAATATTTTGTTTGTGAAGTATTTCGCCCAGATTTAGTTTCGCTTTCCATGATCGGTCAACGGTAATATTCTTCCTATCTTTTCTATCACAATGAACACCTGAGATCTGAAAATTCTTCTCAAAGAAGCGAAACACGTATCAGGCTTAGTCACTTGCGGAATATTTAACCCGCTTTTCTCAAAATTAAGTTTCTAGCTTAATCTTCTTCGATAGATATCTCGGGAATGAATATACGAAGCCAGTTGAGAATAGTTATATTCATTAGAATAATATAATAGAATGTAGTGAGCTGAGCTACTGTGGATACGCAAACCCAGGGGAAGTCGATAAAAGTTTTTGACATCAGACAAACATTAACTTGATAATAGATATTTATTTATTAGTATAATATTAAACTATTTTTTTATATATATGTTTGTTTCGAGGGATAATAAATTAAAAATAATGAATACAAAACTTGACATTCACAATTACCGCATTGAAAAATAAGATTATTTCATATTTTGAATGTAAGTGGCTGTCTGTTACTCTGTAGTTGTTGATGATACTTTATTGATGACTTCGATTCGTTAATGTGGATTATTCCTGATGTATGCAATTCTTACCAATATAATCGCTGCATAATTTCTACGGATATCAATTTATCCCTCCCAAACCATTTGGTTTCTGGAATGCATCAGTTTTATCTGTAACAAAAAGAAAGTAAAGGTTAGCCACAAATTATTTTATACATTTTATACCGTAATCTAAAAAACAGATTTGGACCGTCAAATTATAGTTTTCCATCTATGACATTTTGACACTTTTGATTTTAAATGCAGCCATTTTGTTCTCGCTTTCATTTAAATGAAATATTTGAATCATATATATTCCAGAAAATTTATCAACAACAATACAACGCCACCAGTTTCACTCGGTAGGTGAGCATTATCAACAGATGAATAAAAATAAGATAATGCGTGTTTTTAACGTACAGATTTATATTTGGGTATTCAGTTGATAACATATACGACTTGTGAAACCAACATAACTCTCAGATAAGATCACAAAATTTAACCAGAAAATTATTTTACAAATGAATAAATTTCCGAGAAAATAATTTATAGTACCTACATAATGTAATAATTATTCTTAACACAGGAATAGGGAAGCCACATCTCGACAAACTACTTAACAAAAAAGTCATAAATATTTCAACTACCGTAAGTAGGTTTTAGGTACGCTAGCATCATCAAAGCTTTTTTCTTATAATCTCACTTGTTATTATACAAGGCATACATTTAAATACAGGGAGTTCATAGACAATAAATAAACTGATTCATTACAATATGTGAATATTTTTACGACAGGTTGATTATACTTATTTATATAGCACTATAACATTTGTTTGTGGATAGTTCACAGACAAATTTAATAACCTACAAACTTAAAATATAAGTCCTTTAATACCAGTATTGTGTATTTCCGACAAAATAGTTTCGTACATTAAAACAGGGCTTTCCAAAGCGTAGCCTGTGGGCCGCAACGATATTGCCAACGTGATACGATTCTATGCAGCCACGGCTCGCCGATAAATTTTGATTTCCTTTTGAAAAAAATCTATTGAATATTGTTTACTACTTTACTTGTGCTACCCAAAGTATCATAATGGTTTTTATTTTTGAAAATGGGTTTGTACCACAGTATGAATTCCATTACTATTTTTTTGCTCAGGCTACACAGCACTGAGTTTCAAAGTAAAACATTTGCGATTTATAATGGAGAATCAAAAAAGACCACTATATCAGAGTTGAAGAAATTGATGTAACAAACGAAGGCAGCACCGAGTACAACAATGATACAATAATTATAAACACCGCGAATCCAATTAACAATGGGAATGATGAGGGACCTTTGCTAACGTTGTTCTATGGCCGGTAATGGCGATATCACAATACTATTTTTTGTGTTCCAATACAAAAACCATGCTCTATGACATTTCTTACTCCTTTAATTTCAATTTAAGCACGGTAAAATTCTCCAATTAATTTAATTCATGTCATACTTTCATAATTTTGGATGCGGCCCTCGGGTATATCAAAAATTTCTATACGGCCTTCGTATACCAAAGGATTTTAAACAATATGTATATTTTACACTAAACATGAATTAAATTTAACAATTAGCATATTTTATGAAATGATAGACACAGAACGGGGAGTGGGAACGATATAATTATGCAAAACATTTCAATAAAAACAAAATGTTTTGTCAAATTAACAAATTTTACTTGTTTAAAGATCTCTATTATATTATATAATAATTTCTTACAATATAATATTTTACATGTGGCTGTAAAAGTACAAAAATAAACGAGATCCAGCGTTATTTTGGCAATATTCATAAATATGTTTGAATAGGAAGCGTAAATGACTCCAAGTAAAAAAAATATTGAACATAAAGGAAAGAAAACTCACGCTTCTCTGGCAGGAAACTATATAGTTTTATTATTCTGAATTCTTCTGAAGAGTGAACAAGCTACTTCCGCCAAATTATATTATGGCATACAGAATATGCGGAGAGAAATAACGCCGCTATTGAAGCGACTGTGTTGATCAAGTTTGTTGAATATGTGGAAAAAAATGGTTGAATACGAGAGGAATGAAAAATATATATCTCAGAATTGAAATTCTTACTAAGAAAATTCCGACACGACAGTTTATAGCTAGTCTGGCATCGTATTTAATCACGTTTTTAAAGGTTGAAAAAGTAAAATACTTATGACGAGACATTTTCGAACAGCTGTATCTATGAAGTTCACGAACGGCACTTTTATTTTATGTTTGATTTGACCTTGAGTAACGGCATAATACGCAACACTCACACGCCCTTACAGTTGCTACTGGGTGCAGAATAAACAGACGAATTATAGCTCAAAAGATGTTTTTATCTCTTAATTTTACCATCAGAGTCCCAATACGAATGCATAAGTAACGAAATTAATTTTACGTGTGGTTTTTGTGAAAGTAATATTGCAGACGATCGATAAGTTACTTAATTCATGATATAAAATTTGATCGGAACAAAAAAATGATACTGACGTTATTATTGGGATCACGGATCAGTTTCTAAATTGTATAAATTTGTATTCTTTACCATGGATTATGTGTGTGACGAATATGCGAGGCATAACTTATGTAAGCTGTGTTTAAAATAAAATATAATACATTGAATACGTCTCTCATCAACGAAGCTACAAAAATATCCTCCAAAATTGATTGTTCTATTGATTAAACATAGTAAGAAAGCCAAAAGTTTTCGTGAAATGTGATAATTCAAGCATGCAGGAATGTTGGTGCCGCAGTGGTTTAATACAGCCATTAATGATGACGGTTTAATTGTTACTTTGGCAAATAATTTGAAGATTTGTTTGCGAACAGTCTGTAAATATTCTAAGTAATGTGAAGCACTTGTTACAGAGACCCATAATGGGATGGGGTAGCCGCAGAGCGGTGATTTATTGGGCCTGAGGAATTTTAAGTATCGCCCGCATGACAAACAATAATAAAATTTCTCTCTTTACAATGCAATGATGGGCCCCCTGTCGATGCAACGCTGGATAGTCCTTGCTTCCGAGCAAACTAAAATTAACAAAATTAAGCACGATTCCAGTGTGAATCCAAAAAACACATTTCTAAATTCTGCCCAGTTTTCTTTTGCGATAATGCTATAATAATTATATTTTGCCATGTATCTTATATTGAAAACCTACTGTCTAATTAAGGAATGATATATCTTAAAACCATCCAAGAATTTTAATGGGAAATATGTAGACAAATCGGGTCCGTGATCAACGTCGTTGGCTTCCGTGGCGAATCTCACGGGTCCCAGTACAACATAACAAATATATGTTTCGTTAATTTCTCTATTATATAAATCGCATATCTCTTCTGCTTGGTATTTAATTTGAAATCAGTATGAATTATAAGTGTTTAATTATTGATACTATATTATGAATTACCTGTTACTAAAACACGAAAGATACTAGATTGGTATCACCATCGTTTCTCTAACCACAGGGTAGATGCAGTTGACCATTCTGTAATATCTTATATATAAAACCGAAACGGCGTATGTATGTCTGTGGGTCTGTAATTCCCTTTTGCATTGTTGGTCATTAAGTTGCCATAAAAACGAATATAAAAGAAAATATGTTTGAATTTTTATCGGCGAAGACATTTAGTCAAAATGTAATAAATTAGTCTTCTAGTGAACTTTTCCCGGCTTTTATTATTAATAATAATGTTTATTATTTACGTGAAGGTATTATTTGACATTTCTTTGACAGCAAATTAGATTTTTTCCTTGAATTTGGACATTTTAATGGGCGAGAATGGGGCTGTCATCAAATTAAATAAAGTTTGTGATTTTATTTTAACCCTATTTTGGATGTTAGATTTTGTGATATAATTATGTCGAATGATATAACATTAAATAATTATTGGTCGCTTAGTCCGAGCGACCCGGGTAGTAATACTAGTTGTATATTATTTAAATCGATTCTGAAATAAAATACTGAAAAAATCTGTATACCAAAGAAAAGTGAATTTCGTTTAGAAAGTTATAGTGTAGTTTTAGTTTTATTATTTCACATTCAAATGACAAGTAAATGATTATTATGCAAGGAAAATAAAGACGTAATAATTAAGTAATTTCAAATGTTGACAACTATAGGATATATATTTTATATAATTCATAATTCGTGAGAAACAATATAATACGGTGAGTTTTTTTAACCTTAATTACTAGATTAACACATGCGTTGGTTAATATCATTAATATGTTAAATCCGTTCTCTTCCCTTTCCTTTATATATGTAGATGTAGATATTGTAGTTAATCAAATAATTATTAAATATGTATATAATATTTCTGCAATAAAAAGCAAATACATATCGCGGATAACATTCGTTTTTCAAACAGCGTACGGATTAATGAATGATAATAAAATAATAACATATTATTGTGTCAACATGGCATGCGTCCAATTGGAAAACTCTCGGGTGCCATTGCAATTATTTGTAATGTAACATTGTAAACGAGATAACGAGACAGGGGCAATCATTGCCCATGAGGTTTGGCCACAAAGTGGATCTCGCATGAAATGTCTGGACCACTGATTACATATTGTTTCGTCATAATAAAATCTCGAAGTATTTTTTACGGCCCACAGGAAACGCGTAAAATAGTTATCACAAGATAAGTCTTCCTATTAATTCGCAGTTTTCTTTTATAAATTGGCTACGAATTTCGTGATACAATATACATATTTCCGATATTATAGGCAATATTGAGCTAGAGGTACTAGTGATTGAGTAAATTGATCAAAATATATATTATGCACTATATTTTAATGACATATTACCTATATATAATATGTCACTTCAGGTTAGAATATTGATCGCTATAGGGGGTGGTCACCGGTGGCCGGTACTGGGTTACTTCAAAGCCACTGTGGGGGTGATCTTTAGTGATTTAGAAGAAAATTTTCAGGCCAAGTTACAGTAATATACAAAAGGTGACGCCTCAGAAAAAATCACAGTAAGTGTGCAGCTGTATAACAACTCTAAGGCCGTAGGCCTTCCATGATAGTCACCGGTTACCCAAATAGCGATCAATGTAAAATATAACTGTAGGTAGCAGATCACTTTAATTTACAAATTAAACATTTCAATTTTAAAAATCAGGTATGAAAACAGGGTCACCATGTTTAATGGGTGCAAAAAAAATCTTTGAAGAAAATCAAATAATTTGAACGGTTATATAGAACAGTGCTTCCCAAACTGGGGGCCGCGGTTTATTTTTCTCAGATAAAGGGGTCCATTATATGAAAAAGTTTGAGAATCACCGATATAGCGTAATATCTCACCTTGTTTATCGAAATGGGTTCGGTTCACTCCACACAAAAATATATATCATAATGAAGAATGTGCTTTTTTCAATTTTAGATAAATTTTTTTTTGAATATTGACAAACCATGCTTTGATTATAAAACCTGCTATGTATTCATAAATCAAAAATCTAACTATCATTTTCCATTTGACCACCGAAAATAAGCGATGAATGCGAAAATAGATATGTCTTGATTTTTACTTTCCACGGAATCAGTCTTTTAGGGTAATATTTTTTATATTGCTTTAAAAGAACATTATATATGACACGAACATAAATTACTTATAAATAAGAAGCTGCACTCTAAATATCGCATAAATTACATAATTATATAACAGCTTAAGTGTTATATTGTTTCCTCATATATTTACGTACTGAATTTTTGCGGAGCTCACGAAATGGGCTTCCAGTTTTGCATGTATTCCAGCTTATTACTGTAAGATTCTGTCAGTTTAAGTCTTTGAAAGGGGAAAACAATGAAGGTAACCCTCTTTCTGATACCGACGGTAAAATTGTTCCAACTAGTATTAGGAATTATTTGTAATGTCCATAATATTCAACCGTGTGATATAGCCAACCTTAAATGTTGACAGCGATTATTATGTCAAAAGAAAAACTCGTAATAGACAAAATATTATTTAATAAAAAATACGACCAATGATAAATGGCCAAGCAAGCGAAAACTGACGTTTACACATACTAACCACAAACAAGTTTTTTACAGCATAAAGCTCACTTGTCAATTATTATACAAGTACCAGCTTATGTTTGGGGGCAGCAATAAAAGTAAGTTTTGGTCGTAAATGAGTTAGGACTTTTTTTGTATACGATACAACAGTGGAAAAAAAATATTAGAAGTAAGTTTTCAGAAAGGTCTATAAATAGGCCAGAACAGAAAAGAGTCCAACCTCCTCCACTACCAATATTGTGCACATGTAGTCACTCATAATGCAGAATATTGACAGAAGAAGAAGATTGTGATGCAGATATAGCAGTACTATTATTTAACTAATCAATATCGCTATATCTCATTTTCAGGATCATATTGATGGAAAGGAGTGCATACATGATAAAACAATCCATGAAACGCTCCGTATTTAATGTATCCGAATACGGCGATTTTGAGTCGGCTACAGGGCCGACATGTCATATTATGGAGAGGTTCTAATTGATATGGTGATATAAATGTGGAGCTCAAAGTCTTTTCTAACATTTTTATAGATTCTGAGTATTATTGTTTCAATACTTTAACTAGCATAACTGATTCTATAACAACAATGTTACGTTTTTGTGTTTTATAATAAATCATTTTCTCAATATCAGCCAATTATATCTTATAGTGGAGAATCGAACAAATATTTATTATGTGTTGTGTAATGTGCAAAGTATGAGCTTCAATACAGTAGAGAAAATCGTTAAAACACGGGTGCGTTTATTGCAGCGATATCAATAAATTTCAACGGTTTACATCTTCGCATGTAGTAATTTATCTGCAGTCCCAACAGATGTGTAATCCGTGCTATGTATTATATTACATTTATCAGATTGGCTTGTCAAATTCCCATTAAAATTTATCGAACACCCGCGTAGGTAAGGTAACTTCGATGCTAAGTAATATTACTGGAGTAACTTTCCAACAACCCTCTCAAAGATTTCATGTAAATAACCCATCACTGAAAGCAAATGTATGTAAATATTGAAAAACCTGTTACAGACGGCTTTAATATTGAAATATGATCGAATGGTAACTTTGGCATCTTGTTAACCTTGTGGTTTATTTACATTCGCTTTTTAAAAACCAATCATATATCACGAATACGCTAAAATGACGTTTATATATTATTTTTCAATCAAGAAATTGGTATCTGTGATGGTTTCATTCGATATTGAAAATGATAGCAGAGAAACATCTTGTCGTTGCAAAAACGATTCTTTTCTTTCAAATTTAAATTTAATTTTACTCCGAATTAGTAGTAAATAATATTTCATGGATTTAGGAGTACCCAGTTTAGACTTATAGAGGTTTTACGGACATATTAAACAACGCCTAAGATCGCATACAAAATTTAAAAATCCATAATCAAATATTTTTTAGAAAGCAACTCTCATTTTTTACAAAGCTCTTCAATTAAAATTTATATTCTACATAAATATCTCTGATCTGATCACAGTGCCCGCTGGCTCAAGGAAACACGTATTGTGCATTATAAATATACTTCTTTCATCGCAGTATATTTGTATGAATTTAATTCTATTCGATTGTGTATATTATGTGAGAAAGCGTGTATAAGTTAAACTTTTTTTCACTAATTTTGCCTACGCGAAAGCTCAAAAAGATAACGGTACACGTTTAAGGAATTCTAGCTAGTCACGTATGGTGTTAAGCGTAGGCATTGCCGACAAATTATGCAAAGGAAACATGGAATCTACTGAATGATGTGGTCTGGAAACCACGGAATGTTTTAATCCCCCCATTGTAAGAAAACAAAAATTACTTCAATATTTTTTTAGATTGAAAATAACTATGCTTAATAAAATATTAAGCTTTTTATACAAAGATATGAAACTAAACTACCAATAAGTATATGAAAAGCTGGTACTGCTTTAATCAATGATAAAATTCATAATTATTAAATTGTGATCATTACAAAAATATGAATCTTTGTAGTTGTATGTTGCATGTGATAGTTAATGTCAAGAAAGGTAAAATATTTTTTCATACAGTTATCTGCCCTAAAATATTGTGCTGAAACTGGAAATTTGGAGTAAGTGCTTACTAGTAATATTGCGTTTTCAATACGAATTCTGACGGTGGCAGAATCGATGTTTCGGTTTAATTAGTAAAGAAACGGATTATATCTCGATACAAACTCATTATTGGGATGGATACCTTCTACGAAATGATTTCCGAAATGTCTTCAACGGTTTATTTCCTTCTGGATTTCTTTTCCTTTCAATTCTTCCTGCCATTATCCACTTGACGCCGTTTCCTCCCCATTGAGCGTAAGGTGAAACACTTTCGGGCGATCATGCGTTAGATTACGTTTGGGTATCCACAGGGTGATCGAGAAATCGGTATCGTAATTAATAAATAAGATAATTTTCACTTGTAATTCATTTTAATAGTTCTCAAAGAGAGATTAGTAAGTCATCTTGTCCGATTGAAAGTTTCCTTGTGTGGAATTGGTTACTTAAGTTATCTTATTCTCAAACTCATTGTTTACAGACACGTATGTATAATACATATACGTAAGCACATATAATTCAACTTTTCATGTTGAAAATTGTTATACTTACAATTGGCGAGGCTTTGTGCCACACTTTGCTATTTTGTGTAAAATAAATAATCATATTTAGTTTGCAAATCAGTGTGTGACGTCTTCTAAGTGCGGTATCAAGTGAATACTCGGAAAATAATTAAATTAAATGAGGTTTTGAGCATTCTGTTAAAAAATAAAGATTTTCGGTTGAACTTGCTGATGAACACATCTACCGAAATCACGTATTTAATGAGGTATTTCATTTCCTTAGCTAACACGGAAAGATTTAGCCTGCGGCACACATTTTCGTGACTAACCTAAATAGCTGATAGTTGTTCTTAAAATAAAAGAAAAATATTTTATTTAAGATCCATAATATATGTCTTTGAATGGACTATTTTCAAATAAAGTTCATCGAGTCGATTCGTATATGTTAGATTAATATAAAATTATCATTAAGATAGCTTTCATAGAAATTGTTGATGAACAACCTGACATATCAGAGCACATTGAACACGGTGTAGAATAGTTGTATGTGCTATATTATCAGTTCGGGAATACAGAAAATTCCCAATATACTCTTTATACACCGTGGAGCATTCCTGCTGCCAGGATCGGACACGTTGGGTAATGGCCACCTATAATAGAAGTCCACATGAATGAACATCGATTTAGACCGTACTTCAAAAGTCACTATACCATAATATTGATACTTCCCCGCCAAGATTGGGAACTTGCATTTTTTACAATGTCAGCAGTCAATACATTTATTTATATCGAATGTACATTGATCGAAATATAATACAAACACTTTACCGTTTATATAATAAATCATTTTGATGCATTTAATGTGTAATAAATCATGACGGCTATTATTATGGTAATAAACTAACAAATTTATACATCGAATATTTTAAATTTAATATCTTGACTAAGATAAGATATCTTTACCCAAGTAGCAAAATATCCCAATGTATTTCGTCAAATATTATTATACATAATTGGCAATACAGCTAATATTCATAGATTTAGATATTTTTATTCACACAAAATAATCAATTTTGATATCGCTCTAGATTAGCCCGAGGAAAAAAGACATTGCAACACCCATTCAAAAGATTGCTTTGCCTGGGATCATACCAGAAAAGCTCTCACCACTAGACTCTGCCAACAGAGATGTATATTTGCAAATAATATATCTTTTATTTACATTTTCTTTTTCTTTAGACACCCATGTGTATGAATAAATCAACACATTTATACACACATCAACCCAGTGGGACAGAAGTCTACCGTTACCATTCGTCCACGGCGTTATTTAATAGAAAGTATTGTTGCCTAAAGTTTGCTGAACAACGGCTTTATGTATGCATTAAGGTATTTAAAAATATCACAAGATAATTGATTTTAGAGGAAATGTATTTCAATATTAGATATGGAAGCATAGACAATTTTGTTGGTAGTATTTTTTTCGTACAGTCTGACATTTTTAAATCAAATAAAGTTTAGCATGTAGTTAATTTTTATATACATTATATTTCGTAGATACTTGAAATCTTCGTGATGTATTTTAGTTAACATTTGTTAATAATCAAGTACTATATAAAAGGCGTATATCTTTCCAGGAAATAATTATCGTCAGGCAATACTAATTAATGGTAGGTATCAATTACCCCAGAACCTTTATATTATAATGGGAGAAAGACTTTGACAGAACAAAGATTTTCGTTTTTATTTTAGATCAAAGTATTCAGTTACCATTTATCAGTATAATAATTGAAGCGTGATATTTGACTTACCATATAATCAGAATTTTGGAAACTATACGACATGTATCCAATTAAATTGACATCAATGATCCAATTAATTTGGTTAGACGGTTATTAAAAATAATTTTGTAAATTAATTTAAAAATAAAGTGGATCTTTTACTAAATAAAATATGCCGTACAATTTTATTTTCATATCGATTGGTGTCGTTTTGTGATGCTAATATTAACCACAATATTCTTTGAGTAATTTAGATACTTTTGTGAAGGAATATTAATATTAACGAACTTATCTTTTTCAAAAATTCTCTAGGCTGAAATCTAAAGGCAAGTGATGCACAAGCTATTTAACATATGGGCCGCATTAATATTTTTGGGGCCGTAGAGGAAACAAGTTCCACAGATACTGATATATTCTTTCACTATTTAAGAGGTACGTTTTAATATTGTCAAATACTTTAGTCAATCCAAATTTACTGTTGTGTACTTGCTACACTCAGTATACCACTCCGATTTCATTGTTCATATAGTTTTGTACTAAGTTTCAATAAACCTACCAAAAATTCAATTGTTTGCGCAAAGTATTCACTGCTGTTTTAAGCTGGGTGACAACTTGCTCTTCAGGAAGACACTTCTGCAGATAACCTATGTTTTATTTTAATTTTATTTAATAATGTAAGTTAGTGTGAGACCTCAGTGTAAGCGTGCGGCGCCGATACTGGCGTAGCGTAGTGTAGCGAGTGTTTCAGTAATCTAGCCGTCATCGTGCGCCGCTGTAACTGTCATTTTATACCATATATCCAAGGGCCGTGGGCTTTGCATCACTGCTTATGACTCTTTAGATGGGTAAGCTTAAATCCTAAATATTTATAACGAAATCTAGTTACTTGTTTTAGTTCCAATGTGTAAGGTAGTGCGGTATTTTTTCTTATTGTAATTATATATCAACATGCAGTGAACAAGTTGTTTAAACTATCTACGATATTATTTTTTGTTTACATCTTTCAAAGTGAAGACTTTGAAATTATTTAGACCCCATTGTTTCAGGCTATGCATAACAATTTTATTGAGATATGACATACATTCCAGTCACTTCGTTCGTCCATTCATTGAAGACATGCGAAAACGCACACCTTACGTTGTGCCTACATTATTATCTTTCACTATTTTTGCCAGATATTTTCAGTGCGGCCATGAATCGCCTTGTGTAATTGCGACCATAGCTGTCAAACTTATATATTGTCCATTTTTGCTATGTACTACTACACAAAGCACGAATTTATTATATTTCAGATTAATATACATTGAAAGCGTTAATGGTTCTGTCTTATAAAGCTCTTAAGACATTATTTTTATCATACGGAATATTTGTGAACTAATTTTCATATTTAAAAACGGAAATAATGATGTACCTAAGTGGGTATGTAACTGACATCCGATAAAACCGCTTTAATGGTCTCCTTGCATTAGCCAGCTGACTCGGGTAGATACTCACTACCCATAATGTGGTTATGGAATGAACACTTAGCAAGAGTGAAGTGCTCATACGAAATCACTTATTCGACTTTTACTTGATAGTGAGTAAGTTCCTTACATACATTAATATCGACACATACTGCCACTGGCGTTGGGTGAGTAGAACACGCCAAATCTCAGTTTTATTTTTGAAAAATACAGTTTTAAAACAATATTTTTAATTTTTAGTTGAAAAAAAAAAACAGTTATCGCTTAGTCGAGTGGTAAACGTTCTTGGGTGTTCATTTTATTCGGTTGCAGTGGCCACATGCTCGAATTCTCACACAAACTCTTTCAAAAATTGATTATTCAATCAATATACGAATATTAGCTTAAAATCATTTGGTGTAATGTCAGTGATTGTCTATCTACTAGTTCTTGATATTTTCATCTTTACCTTTTTCGAACAAGAAAGGTTGAAGCTACTACATAACAACTAGTTCTTGTGAAAAAAAACCACGGCTGACGAACAATCAATGGAGTCGGCGGTAACTTTGTAGAAGTTCATTTTATGCTGCCTAGACATTTCATTTGGATTCCATATACATATGTACATACTCCAAATTGCAATCTAACTGCGGCATTATGGCACGATTTAATGTGTTTTAGTTCATGGATTCATCTGACGCTTTGAAGCCATTCACTGTCAAGAACCTTGTTAAAACAATGATTAGAGACACGTGGTTTTAGCACTTTGCAATAGATGCGAAATATATGCTAAAATTCGGAATAAATGCTAATAAATTCGAATTTCATAAAATATGCAAATAGATGCTAAAATCACAAATAATTGCAAAATTTGCTTGTTTTTTAAAAGAAATTTACTATCCTAAATATAAAATGATAGATTTTGCATTCATATCGTATATGGACATACTTTGCATCGTTATGTTTATATTTTTATACCGGCAACATTGCCCATAACGCGCATTGTCGTTGCATGTACGTCAGGTTAATCTCGTTTTTGACGTTGTTTTCGTCTGACATATTGATTCCATCTGTATTATTAAGTTTATCCATTGGTTATTGGTAAGTACAGATAATATTTATTAAATATCTATTAATTATTTGGAATTATTTGCTTATTTTTTAAAATAAAATATATATATTTTTTAGTCTTTAAAAATCATGGCGCGTACAAAAATATCTATACGCGAAAGAGCAAATGCATTCAAAGCCTTCTACAAGTACATTGTAAATCCTTTTTTTCTATAATATAGAATAAACAAACAACGTAATTTACCCTTTTATGTATATTTGCTAATTGACAATTATTTGATATTTGTGTTTTATAAAAATAGATGCTAAATAGATGCTAAAATCCGAAATCTAGAATTATAAATGCTACAAAATGCGAAAATTGAAAAAAATAGATGCTAAAAACACGGGTCTCTAACAATGATAAATATGATGAATATTATATGAATCAAGAATAACGATGAAGCAAATGTTTTGAAAGTCTTACCCGGTGAAAGAAGTTAAAGAAATTCATGACAACACTCACAAGAGGGCGGCTGGTTTCATTTGAAAAATCCGTGGCTCTAGCAATTCCACGAAATCCAATGTTCCCTCTGAGTATAATTCAAACAAAACCTTCTTTCTAGGAGCAAATTTTATTTACATTCCAGTTGCCATTCCATTTCAAATAATTTATTTTTTCATTATTGTTCCATCACGACTCGTGATATTGAAACATGCTTTCGTTTCAAGATGTCTTCCCGATACAGTAATTTAATTTGTTGATATTATAATTGTATTCCTTGAATACATAATGCAGTGTTGAAATAATGATGATATTTGTACAATCTTATTGTGTGTCAATTGCTCTACCCCTTCAACAAATGATGTTTAAAGGAACAATCCAACGATCAAGTATGTATTATACGTGTGTAGAATCAAAACTATGTAAATTTCATATCTCTCAGATACATCTGGGAAAATCAAGGAGAAAGTCACCCAAGATTTAAAATGATATTTCAACTGTCAAAGGGGAAAGGGGTATAGAAGTCAGCGAGTGAGATAATACAGCTCAGCTAACTTAACTGACTTGCTGGCTTGTCCCCCTCCACTTCAGCATTCATTTGAAATATTACAGGAGAAGATTGTAACTATCTTGCTAGACTATCTACTCTACTAGCCTCGTGTTTAAGAGCCATTAAGTTTAAAAAATAGTACGAATGATTCTTTGGACAAAATCACTCCGTAACAATTTTTTATCTTTGGTTTACGACTATCGCGCCTTTGGTTTATTTATTGACATCATGAAAAGTTTTGGAAGATTCACGTAGAATTTGAATTCAGAATTTAATGAAATATGTAGAAGCTAATCACTATTCAGGGTTTGTTCGCAAGAGATAATAAACATAAATTACTTTGGTGTAGTGTTTTGGAAATTGCTTGTCGCATTTGAAGCTTTCAACGCAAATATATGTGTGTGCTTTAATATAATACATTCATTGAATTCCAATTAAATAATTGAGGATTTTATTAAGATACGATGGCACAAATAGGACAAACCACTTTATAGATTATATGAGTTTCTAGCCGTGCTGTTTCCGGTGATTTGAGAAATAATAAGCTTAATTCACTATACCGGCTGTACAATAAAAGCTCGGGCATTCTTTCTGTGAATCCACATTATTATATGAATAATTTGGTATAGAAATACAAATTATTAAAAAGAATTAGAATGATGTTTCGGTCAGAATAAAAATGGTTTCCTTGGTCAGAATACAATTCAATATAAGGTCATAAAAGAAATAGTAACGGTCTGAATAAAATTAATGATTGTCAGAATAAAATTATTAAACGGTCGGAATAAAATTATTTAGCGGTCTGAATAAAATTATAAAATGATCAGAATTTGTAACAATTTTGGTCTGAAATGGTAAATAAAAACAAAACGTCAGAATAAAATTCGGTAAAGGTTTAGGTTCATATATTTATAATCTCATAATTGCGTGTGTTCTCAGGTTATCTATGGTGTTCTCACCAGAGCACACAGCCATTCCCCTTGGATAGAACTGTATCCATATCCGTGGTTCCAAGAACAATAACGGGCATCCCTTCCCATACTAATTTATATATTGCGCAATATGAACATTATTTCTGATTTTTGCATTTTTGAGAAGCCGATTTGTTGAAATTAAAATTCTGAATTCTCGGTGACTTTCATCATCAAAATTCTCCTCATTTTGATACTTAATTTTTAATATTTAGAGAAAATATCTATGTTGACAGCTGTCAAATTAACGTAAATACTAGTGATTTATTCAATGGCCGCGGCGCTAGTAGTATCTACCGCCCATTGGACCATTTGTCGTATGACATCACTTTGCACCAATAGAAACGCTATTCGATCTCCAAAAAAAATTCTGACAGATGTCAAAATAAATATGTCCAAATACTATTAAATATTACCAATTTCGATTAAATTCTGCCCAATGATATTTAAATTCTGATCAATTTGTTTAAATACTGACCATTCATAATTTATTCTGCCCTCTGTATTCTAACCAATACATTATGACCATTTAATATAAATTCAGACCACTGTAATAAAGATTCTGACCATCTTATTATAAATTCAGACCACAACTGTATTACTATTATGACCGTTAAAATACGAGCCAAAGAAAAATAGCTATGAATAGAAACTGTACTCAAACGTACCGGGCTTACAATACAGATTATTTATCACAAATTAATAGAATATAAGTCGGTTTTAATTATTTTTTTTCGACATTGTTGATATTGACTGGAATTTTTTTTTACTTGCTTATTTTTCAAAATACATTGGTCATTCTTTATTATCAGATTTTAGCCAAAAATCAATCTTATGTTAACTCCTAGAACTCATATGTAAAAAGTCGAGTCTAGCTCGACATCTTACGGGTAATGCGCATCTCTTATGTCGAGTCCTGCTCGACAATGTAAAATTTGGTTGGAAAATTACTTATTTATTAATTTTAAATTATCATTATTTCAAAAACCGTATTTATTGGATTGTGTGGCATAGTTAATGTTTATAACATGTCATAGTGTAAATGAATACGCAAACCCTGTGATATCAATCAAATTCTCAAATCCAGGGCTTTTTTTTCATTTAACGCGGTGGAACGGCGTTCCGGCACCTTTTTTCAAAGATTTCAAAATCAATTAGACGAAATTTACTTAAATGATATTTGAATATAATTTTATTTAGTAAACATGTACATAGCTTGACATGAAGTGAGTTCCGGCATCTTTTTTTCCAAAAAAAAGCCCTACTCAAATCTATTGAGTATCAAGTTGCTGGAAGGAAAAAAATAATATATCGAGGAGTGTAAAAGGTTAATGAAGTGAAAAGTATTGTCAACAAATCACTATCTACCTTTAAAATAATGAGTAGTCATAATATATTTTATTAAAGTTGATGAGAATGGTAACATATTTATGTCAATTTCATTCCAAAATATTAATAGGTACTACTGAAATTTGTTTTGGACTTTTTACAAACGTGATAATGAAAAACGAAATGCCTTAACATCACCATATGAAAATTACTTGTATTCTTGCTTACGTTATTTTGAAGGCACATTAGCTTAATTGTATCCTTTGTCACAATGAATGTTTACGTGATCAATCATTATCGAAAACTGTGCTTGAATGTCCAGTTTTATTGATAGATCGACAATATATTTTTTAGTAAATCAAATAAACTTATTACGTTAGAAAAATAATAAAACATTCAATAAAATAGTAACAGCTATTCCATAAAATAAAAGATATACACGCGGATGAATCGGCATTGCGCCGAGATTGTTTCGTTCTGCTGTCATAAAGATAAAAATGAAATAAAAAGAAAAGCAACGTTGTCAAAAATTTGATTTATTCAGCGGCATTACTTTCGGACGTCCTCAAAATATACTCAAAACACTTAATATGCCAGAAATATTGATAGGCAACATTCGGCCCACGAGCTAAACAAAATTAAATAAAAAGTATCGATGAAGTATGATATCATACGGAAAGAAAAATAACAATGTATTTTACTAGTTCTGACGAACCCGTAAGCCGAAATAGCTATCAACAAATATATAAAATAATTTATGTAGAATTAAAATACATTGTTATTTTTCTTTCCGTATTATAATGGAGTTCTACCAAGTAAATGCCTACTCAATCAATAAAGTATGATATCATTATAATTTAATGAGCATTGCTAGTGCAATTGTACACTTATTGAAATTCTAAAGATTAAATCAATTATGCAAATATCTCAAAAAGGAGCGTGAGATTAAGATAATACAATGCAATTCTCAAATGAAAACATACTAGAAACGAGTTGATGGTTAGAACTATAGTGAACTATTGGTACCAAAGAAGTTAATACCCTCCGAAGCAAATTGAAAGAGTACGAAAAATCTTCATTCAATTACTTCATAATAGAATTATGTCATGTGACTTTTCAGTTTTTGCTGTGTGCGTGCAATATAAAACTCTAGGGAGATCTGAAACCTCCACGTTATGCCAACTAAGAAGTATGCTTTAACACAAAGGTCACCAAACTACGACCCAGCAAAGATTTTCATCCGGCCCTCTAAAAATTCTGGATTTTTGAAAATATTTTTTTTATAAGAAATATATTTTTTTTAAATTTCATGATTTGATTGCGACTTCTCAACTATTTATTTCAATTCACCAATTGGTACCTATTAGATACGACAACAAATGAACAATATGAACCCATCAAATATGATAAAAAAAATCTTTTATAAATAACATTTGTTTACATTAAATAATCATATTAGAACATATGAATTAATATTCTAATTGAATTCCAACATGAATTTATTTCTCATCCAGCCCGCCAAGTTTTAAAAATTTCAATCCGGCCCGTTTCTCAAAAAGTCTGGTGACCCCTGCTTTAACACGAAGAGAGAAAAAGATTTCAATATCCTTTGAAGCTTATTATAGTTACAGATCTAATGCCTCCCAATCCAATTTGGTTCCAATTACAGGTCACTTGCATGTCAGATAAGTTGTGAACAAAAAAAAAGTCGCAGATGTGACCAAAGAATTCTAATATTCGATGTAATATACAATATACACCTAAATGAAATCATTATTATGTTTTTATTTATCTTAATAGTATCACAATTATGTTTAAATTAAGAAAATAAATTGTTGGGTATACATGCGCCAAGTAGATTTAGATAAGACGCAGTTCTCTTAAATAAAAGCAAAGCTTTGCAGCGGTCGCATCTGTTTTGTATTTAAATCCACTTGTTTTTATCTGGGAGCTTTTGACAGTATTTCTCAAACTCAGGTGTAAATGAAAACCGTACTCGCGCCGAACGTTCCAGCACCTGTTAGCATTATTTTTAAACATATTATTTTAACATGTGAAGAATACCTTTTTAATGGTTATAATAAATTAAAATGGTAATTATTATTAATGAAATAAACAAATGATCTCGACCACTTCAATCAGGTCGACTAAATTTGTTATTTATTTCACATTTAAAGTTTAGTCCTGAAGTAAGTTTTTAGTATTGATATGTACATACAACTAAAAAAAATAGCATAGTAATAAAAATAATAATACAGGACCGGTTTCGCTCATGGCGAGCATTGTCAACTGATAGCATAGGTACTTATTATAGATAAGTGAGGATATTCTATATATTGTTCAGCTTTTACGTATTATACCACATATTATTTTTGCACGTTGTTTTAAGCGGACATAAAGCCATTCGTGCAAAGTCAAATAGATGACGGATACTGCTTACCTATATTGTAAAGTTTGAAATGCCATGCATTGATTCTAGGATATTGCTTAACAAGAGAACGTTATTAATGTTTTATTAGAATAAATCAATTATTTTGTTCGAAAATTCACACTAGTATAATGATTTTATCTGTGACATGACTATAATAAAATATCGTCGTTTTCGCATACTATATCATATGTGAAGTTATTGGTCGAATTGAGTTATTTACAGAATTTACAGCATTGGATTCGATTTTTTTTTCTCTATGTGACATAATATTTTATTCCGTTTCTTAAATATACCGATTTTCAATAAATCCCATGTGCCGATATTCATAATTGTGCAACACAAAATATCCTATGTAACAACACGCGACCTTGGATATTTTTTCCGAGCACTGTTTTGGATTGATCTATATCGCCATTTGGATTTCGATGTCTTAACTTGTGAATCATAAGATGAAAAACAATTTTTAAAAACAAAAAAATTCACGGAATAGTATACAAAAATAAACTTTTTTCTTTTTGTAAACTTGAGTGGCGATTTTTAAATTCGTAAAATAATACTGTAATTAAGAATAACATGAAACCAAAGTTTTCTTAAATTAACAATCTCGGAGTTGTTTAACTATTTCAAGAGTTTGGTTGGGAACCCTTCTCTCTCCCATGCTAACTCGTGATTAATTGACGTCAAACAAGAATTATGCTAATTGGGTAATTTGAGGTTCAGTAGTTTTCAGTGTAAACCAAAGAATTTTTAATACATATAAGTAATCACATTTTAAATGGCACGTTTAAAAAGATTGATATTGCTTGACTTGCACAGAAATATGATGCTTACAAAGTTATTCGTGGTAAGCCGTAATCCCCGAGAGCCCGCTATAATCTTAAAGTCTACCTTAATCCGGCACCGACCGGAAATGCCTCTTTGAATATATATTTTTTTCGTATTATTATTTAATAAAAAATATTAAGAATAATAAAACCGGCTACAGTAGCAAATACCTACGAGGTTTATCTTGGCTTGCGACATATCATTAGAAAGAGATATTTTTGTATATTTAAGCTATTTTTAGCATTTTTATTATTTTTATATTATGTGCTTCTTAATTCGTTCTTGGAAACGGTGATGTTTTATGTGAGGTATTTGTATGCGGGTAAGATGAATTGCTATTTAATTAAGGAAGCTCAAATTTCCGTTTGCGAATGACTATATTTAACGTAGACATATCTTAATATATATTTATGTTAAGTGTGACGATATCATGCGGTGAGCAAGTAGACCATAGTAGCTAAACTGTTATGCAGAGAATCAGAGCAATTCTTATTGCAAGCTTCCGTGTCATAGTATGTTGCTCCTGAGACACTCTTACCAAAAAAAGATTCGTTTAACGCTTATAACGCCACCGGAAACGTTCATATGAAGATTGTAATAATTTTAGTGGCGTATTGGCGAGGACTAAAATATATAAGGCCTGCGACACATGATACGTAATTATTTTCAAACGAATGAATGTATTTAATGAAGGTTTTGCGTGAATGGAAATTTTGTATGAAGGCGCAAAGCATATGTTTACGCAAATCGCTGTAGTCAAATAAAGCTGATCAAAAGGTCGCGGTGTTAAACTTATTACATTGAATAGATTTCCAGCGATTCTTACGCCGACATCCGTGACTTGTGCATCTCAATTTAGCATGGAATCAGCAGAGCGATGAGATATTACTATTTCAATAAATGATCGAATATAATAATAACGTTTAATGTCTGCAAATATGCATTCCTGCAATGCCATCTGTTGAATGTAAAATGTATTACTAATATTCTGAGAATTTCAAAGCGAGTGAGTGTATCTTGTAAATAAGCTTGATCTAAGATTTATCGGAATTAAACTATTCCGATTCTGGATAATAGGAATGACAGTCAAATTATTTAGATAACTTATGAGAAGTGCAATGGAATCTGGCAACACAATACATATTTACCTACATTAAAACGATATTATGTGCCTACAATTCGTTGAATATTTTTATCGTAAAAATATAGTGTATTGTGTACCCTGTCTAGCCGAGGTATATAAGCGTGTTCTAATGCACGTTTAAAACATAGTTCCGACGAGGGCGTAAGCCGAAATAGCTATCAACAAATATATAAATAATTTCTGTAGAATTAATATACATTGTTATTTTTCTTACCGTATTATAATGGAGTTCTAGCAAGTAAATGCCTACTCAATCAATATATTACTTGTGATGAGCTATTCGCTTTCACCACGTCCCGTTTTAAGGTTCGAGAGGCAATTTAGGCATCACAGACATACCTTCGAACGCAATAGTTTATGAAGCTGAGTGAATCAGGAATCGAAAGGCATACCAGGACGCCGTCAAAAATTATTTAAGAATCCACGTTCTTACCTTAATTTATATATATTAAAATTAATGGCGCTTGAGTCGAAACTGTCGTCCAATATTTTTAACCTTATAATTTCTGAAAATATCAGCATTTAAAAATACCTATTTGTTTCTAACACACTACATAATTAACGTTGTTATAAATCATTGTAATTTTTTATATTTTAAAATGGCTTTCCAAATAATTTCATGAACACAAAATTGCCCAAAACCTGACATTTATAACTCATTTAAAGTTTACTTTATTTACTGCCTCCTTCCATGGGATGGCAGAATAGCTGTTAAAAGTTCTAAATACATTAAGGAAAATGTTTGTTGTTTTTTTCCCGTGGATTAATTTCCGTGTAAAAAGGAAAGTAGGTTGGCGTAATCATTTTTACGTATTATGATAGGCGATGGAATATCCCACTTGTCAGCCTCTTTAATGATTAGTTAGCAAAACTTAACCATTCAATCGATAGCATGAATACAAGTTCATTTCATTATTTCAATTCAAAGCCTAGTGAAAGATCGAAAATATTTTTGAAAAGTGTGAACGATACGTTTAGTATGTGAACCAAAGTTCTTATCACACAGTTCCTGCACAACTTTCTCGTAATACGTGCGGCAGTGAATTGAAATGTAATCCAGATGTGGCCAAACAACTTTTGCAACTTTTACACGAGTACGGTTCTTCAATAACGCTGAAAGTGAAAAGAAAACATGTGCAAATGTGTGTCAACAATCATTTTCAAGAATTAATCTTATATACAAGTAGCATATTAAGAAGCCAAATATACGATTAATAAAAAAAATATTAAAAAACCTCAATTTATGAGCCAACGACGTTGACCACTCAGACCCAGCTATTTTGTTATAATAATAAAAAAAATAGTTATTTGTTTTTAATATTTAAAAAAAATAATGGTAATATTTTTAAACACGCTGAAAAAATAACAAAGTATTTTAATTCTACAGAAATTATATGATATACATATATTATATGGTTGACAAGCCGATATAACTATGAACCATAAATCATATAATTTCTTTGGAACTAGAATACTTTGCTATATAACCGTGTTATAATGAAGTTCTACCAAGTAAATGCAACCAATGAATATTTTTTCAGCATATGAAGCGACAATACTCGTTTGGATAACGAGATTTGCCAACAATAAATCGTCTTATAACCTTGCCTAGCCCCTTCTTTGTATACTTAACCTACATTACATTGTAGGTCAGTATCATACCTTAATAAATATAGCATATCTGATATGATAATTAGAACTAATCGTACTCCCGGTAGCAACTTAAATTAGCTACCCATTAACTTACGCAGTTATACTTACTTGTGCAGTCCATTAATCGGACCTTTAATTAACTAGTGATCAAGTTAATTAACCGTGAGCAATCATTCAACCACCGTCCATTAACCGTACCAGAATCTTACGCATCATATAATAATTGGGCAGTCAAACAAAGAAAATAAAAGTAATTGTCGTGTTTAAATTAAATATTTTTTAAATTACACATTTAAAAAAAACTAAGGTCCCTCATATATAAATTTTATGTATAAAACTAAAATGTATATATTGTCAGCCAAAATAGATATAGACAATTTTTGCGGATTGTTTTGAGTAAATTCAAATAACAGAATCAGTATTTTGTTTTAATCCAAATGTCACACTGACAATCTGTCACGTATAAGTAATAAACAATAATAACCTTATCAAAACGCAATTTTTCATTTCTTCCACGGAATATATTCATATCAGATAATGAAATGGTAAATAAAAATTATAAAAATTAATGTGATTCTGTCATTGATTATTTATCTTAAATTAATAGACGATCAATACATTTTATACGAAGGCCGTTCAAAAATTGGCAGGTATAAAACAGGGTGAGTGAAATTTTGCTTCTCCATTAATCGGATAAGTTGACAAAATGAACCAATCTTTCATCGATTCATCCATTCATCGATTTTGGAACCTTCATATTAATAAAACTTGATCAATGATCAGGACCAGTTCTGTTCACCGCAAGTATTATGGAAATCTGTCAAATTGTGATGTATGGTGATACAGTTGCCACCAGTAAAAATTTGGAAAAAGGCTTTGTACAAATAATTTTAATGGTCTATAATATTTTTTTTAGTCGCAGAAATGTTGCGAATTGTAGTTAGATTGTTCCAGCAGTTTTATTAAAAAATTAATTCATGTTATCAGTGGAAGTAGCCGTTCCTAGCTGCTTTTTTGTATATTGTTTTATTATTTTGAAAATATTTAGCTGCATTAATTTCTTGGTATGTATAAAGTATGTCTAACTGCAAAGCCTGCTCTAGCATATGTACGTTAAAGCAAGTTTACAATGAATCAATAACTCTAAATATATTACAAAAATAACAGATACCCATAACGTACATAACAGTATAAATGTGAAATGTTTAAAAGCAAACATCGATAAATCCACTATTTGTTAAAATATTTAAGTATCTGTATTATTAATCATTTCACACAAAAAAATATATTGTATAATATAATAAAAAGCTTAACGCTTTTAATGACATATAATCCTAGAAAATAAATGGTTATTAGAGAACGTGCAATTTGCTTTTCGATCATATTGATTGCGTCAAGAGGTTGACTATTTATAAAAACATGCATGCGTTTCTTAATACTTTTAACTAAAAAATAATTTACTGATTGATTAATATTATAAGCGTGAAACAAAAATAATAACTAAAATAGCATAAGGTTTTTCTTTAAGACACCTCATATGTCAGTAAAGTAAAATAAATGAAATTGTACAGATTGAGCTTAAGTAATTCAATTATTTCACTAATTCTGGAGAAAATTTGTAACAAGATTGATAGAAATTGGTACCAAATTAAAAATATGGAAAGATAATGGTAATCCTATAAATGACGCCTTATACGACATATATTTGAAAAATTAAAATTTTAAAACTGACGTAACTCTTCTTCTTAATTAATTTCTTAGTAATCATGAATAAATTATTCATTTGTCGGAGAATTGAATGATAATTTATTGCTGTACAATTTGGAAACACAGAAAATATCATGAATTTTAATATTAACCTTCGGGGCACGCTGGCTTCGGATACCCATAACATATTTTAATAATAAATTTTGACTGTGGGACGACAATACTTTGAGCAATGTATCCTGCCCACTATGAGATTTTGGAGTGGGTAAAATTCACAGGATTAATTTGCAAATTCTAAACATGTGAATTAATAATTTGGGGTATAAACTACAGAGTTTGCACATTTGGAAATGCTATTCATAAAATTTTATACTGGCCAATCCTTCAAAAACACGATCCCTGTCAACATCGTGTATATTATCCACTCTCAAAATAAGCTGTTTTATTCGGAAACGGTTGGTAAGTAAGTCACTGAGCCACTCTCCTGAGAGAGAAAGGATATAAGGATGGGGTTAGAAAAGGACTAGGGCTTATATCACAGAAATCCTTCCATTTGATTACAAACCCATACATTGATTGATAAATTAATGTACGAAAGAGTTCGTTGGGGAATTCAAACCCTTTTCCACGTAGCATACTAAGAAGAAAGCTCAAGAGCTTTTACCATTCAGTTGGATAAACAAATAATGTTTTTTGAAAATATTGCCTAAATAGTGATAGATGTATATTCATTCCAGTATATTCTCAAAGTAACGTGACGACTGGCAGGCTATGTAAAGATAAATATTGGAAATATCATGCAGGGATTGCAAAAATGAATATTTTTTAAGGCGATTAACATCATTTGAATTTTGTACTTATCCATAAGTTTCGTCACCCAAGACCCTGGTTTCGCCTTTCGGTATCTTCGGGCATTTCAAGTGCATGACTTAATTTGTAGCGACGCTTTTTTAAAAAAGAAGGATATATTTCTAGAAGAGTTTATCACTGGCGGAGATCCATGATATCCACGATGGACTGATAAACTAAAGGTCTTCCAAGGGTCAGATTCATTTATACCTACAGATGATTTATCGCGAGAACTATATTTTATTTTGTAATATAGATAGCTATATTATGTTGTTTCCTTCTAACAATGACATATTTGATTGAGTTCTTAGTCCTATTGTGAACAAATAGCAAATAAATAATGAAATAATAGATTACAACGTTAAGCTATGACATTGGATAAAGCGACTGATTTCAGAATAACTTAATGAAGTTGGTTGATGAGACAATATACATGAACACCACATTTAATAATACAAGTATACGTAGTGATTATGTTTAAATAACGCCTTTCTAATCCAAAATCACCGCATTTAATATGCATGCACCACGATAGATATTTCACTTTTAGTCGATTTTACCTGTATGTTGGCGTGTTTACACCGCTAACAAGTCGCGCGGGAGTCGAACCCGAGGCATTCCAAGTTTCTAGCATCTCGTACTCCACCCACCAGGTCAGCAGGGTCGACACTAACTATTCCCATAAGCCACCGACGCGACGTCATATCCGCTGTCATTGCAGTATTCAAGTATTGATATATTGCCGATTGGCACACGTGTCTTATAAGCTTCTATATTTAATGGCTACAAATCAGCGACTTCAGAATGCATGTTCACAAGTCAAAATATAGCCCCCATATAAAAATATGCTCAAATACCAGTAGACATGCTATAAAGAAAGAAGTAGGCTTGAACATCTCTCCCACTATTAACAGAATATAATACTTGTGGCTGATGTTCCAGTGATTATTCTGTGGGCCATCAATCATTATGGCAACTGTCCAGGCAATTTCCGTATACATAGTTCCTTGACATTCTCCACTATTAATTCAGTCTGTTTTCGCGAATATATCCCAAGCAAGAGATAAATTTATAATCTTAAAAAAAATATCTTCTTATAACTGAAAACATACGTAGCAGTTATTTTAACCTTATGTGATAAAAATGATTATCTATTTGGGAACTTAAAATTTCATAATATTGATATATAACATTTATATAAGTAATGCAAGAAAAACTATATGTAAAAAAAAGTATTATTGATGAAATTATTGATTTAGCAAGCAAATTTCATGCAGAAATATTTCTTTCTCGTCTGAAATAAATTTTAATGTTTTCAAAAAGAGCGGTAAAAGGTTGAATTGACAAGTTTAATATTGCGATATAACTGTTGCTAGTATACAACTTTAACAAAACAGCTATCCATCAATATTTGACGGAGAACATTAATAAGAAATCCATTATTCCGATTGTCAAAATCCTTTTACTTTTCTCAGAGGTAGAAAGGAGTCTCTCGTGCACGCGTATGACCTTACAAACAAGCACTGAGCGACTGAGAACATTTATTTTATTTTGAACCCTTGTTTCAAATAACGCAGTAGTCAACAAAAATACCAAGATGGCTTACCGATGGAATGTCATTGATAATATTTTACGCATCGTTTTATGTTAGGCAAGACGAGAAGAAATACTCTTCTATGTCACCAACTAATCAGATGGGAATTTACTAAATGGTGTCAAGAAACACAAACACGGCTCATGACAATTGCGTTCAGAAGTTCTAATGATTTAAATACTCGATGTTTAATGGCAAAACAATCATTGTGCGAAGTAGTATTTCCATTGTTCAAAAACACGACTCCGACTAAAAAAGTTTAATATCATCACATTTTTTGCCTAATTTTCCTATTTATGTGTATTCAATGAAATATCAACACTAACAATTCGGTCAGTAGCCAAATTTGAAAAAATAAAACGTTCAAACTTTTCAAAATGTCCGACTCCGAGTACGACTCCGGCCAAATCGCCGCGACGACTCCGACTCCGGCCAAAAAGCCCCGACTCCACAGCCCTGGTTTAATGGCAAAACAATCATTGTACGAAGTAGTTTTTCCAGTTAAACATTAAATATCGAAACAAAACGTATGTCCCGGAGGTTGGTCGTCGATGTTCATATGCTATTAACCACCTCTTTACCAAGTTTTGTAAACATGCTCAGTTAGGAATCTAAAATATGTGCTCCAAGGTTTCAAAAAAAATATTATGTCACTCTTTATTTTTACAACACACACCGGTAATTTTCATAAATGGTAATAT
Source organism: Himalopsyche kuldschensis (assembly GCA_028554975.1). Classification (NCBI taxonomy): domain Eukaryota; kingdom Metazoa; phylum Arthropoda; class Insecta; order Trichoptera; family Rhyacophilidae; genus Himalopsyche; species Himalopsyche kuldschensis. Next base: position 927,812 of record JAHFWI010000046.1, on the reverse strand, counting down.
TTTGTTGTATGCATCGTTTTTCGGGATTCTTGATTAATGCACTTAGTACACGATAATGCCTCTATGAGTATTTCAGTTATTTGGTGAATATGTATGTACGGTTTCACTTCATCTCATTAGCATAGTTATGGCGTCAACACGGGCCCAATTCTCCAGCAGCGCTTGCGTTAAAACCTTTTTAATAATAAATAAATAATCTCAGGTTAACACATCGTACCCCAGAGGTTTTATCCTAACCACAATGTTAACAAGCGACCAGGGCAATGAGCAAATATAAATGGCTTATTCTGGCTTAGTAACTGTAAATTATTATATGCTCCCTTATTCTGACCTCTGGATTGTTTCAATAAAACCATATTAGACTTTTTTTTTAAATATATTTATACTCATTCACATACATAAATATTCCTTGATTTACACAGTATATTGGTTCCTTAAAATCACATAAATCCAGAGAATTATATTCATTAAAACATTTTAGTTGTTTGATATTAGGTAAAAAAAATGAAGGTTTTGCTGTACAATAAACAAAGGATTTTTTTGATAACTATTTCGGCTATACCTTAATATCAGAATTTTTTTACTGTTTTTTCCTTTCCATTTCCTATAACTATATGTGGCTTCCTGGCTAAAGTTCTTAAAGGCTCTAACCGAATGCGATTCAAAAAATGCACTACCCAGTAACCATTTTTTACCAACCCCAAAACATAATAATGCTATTACCTTATATGGTGATGCAAAATATTGAGGCCCTTTTCATCAGCTTTGGTGCGAAATAACTTCTGCGTCGATGACCGAAAGCGGGTGATAAAATTCCTTCGCCAATTATATCGTTGATTCGATACATTGGTGCAATAAATTGCTCACGATCACTTTAAAGTACTGTCAGAACGGATTATTTTTTAACAAACCTTTATTGAAAGATCATTAGGTACCGTTTTTACAGATGCCCATATTTTTCTTTTATATTCGCGATTTGTTTGGTTAAAGTATTCAGCAAAAATTAGAAACTATTCGCTTAAGCATGAACATTGGCAGGCTTTGTCTAGACTGCGGGGAATAACTGGTAAATTATTTTCACAATCTATCCTTTTATTTTTCATATGCTTAAAATTTTCACTTTTGACTTTGAGCGGAACCGGTCCTTATCATTGCGTAAAATTGTAGAATATATACAAATAACATATGTTTTATTTTTATTAATATTATCAAATGACTTTCCACCGAGAATAGATCGAACGATTTCCGATCTTTTTGCCAGAACGAGTACGATAGCAAATATATATTCACATGGTTCATATATAATACTTAGATATAAACTCAAAACCTCACTAGCTGCATGTGGATAATCGATCGGAGATTTCTCTTCAACGTCCATAAAATAACCATTTAATGAATTGTGTAGGAAAATATTCAAATGACGACAGATAATGTCCGATATTTATTTTTACAGTCATATAAAAACAACACATTTTTCGACACCGCGTGTTGCATGGCACCGACCGAATGAATGCCCAATCGATTCCGATAACGGCTTGAATACTCGAATAATATTTTTTATCGTAGGTAACTCGTTCCCCAAAATTCCACTTGAATAATTTATTGAAAGTTCCACCCGTTGTATCAGTGCACTGCGAACATGTATGATATAATAAGGTAAACATGTAGAACTAGATACTTATTTCTACGGGAATCATAGGATATAGTTGATACCAAATAAATGCCGATTCAATTGAATGACTTATCAACCACCACTAAACCCTTCTCCGATTATTGAACAGTATTTACGAACAATGACGGCGCATGGTTTTAAAAATTATATGTTGTATTAACAAATAAACTCGGATATATGATATTTATGTTGTGATATCTAATCCAGTCACTCATCTCTTTTTGTAAATTGAAAGGATAGAATAATGGGGCTTATAAAGGACTACTAGTTAGCTACTCGTAATCTTGCCGGCCCGCTTACGTACGTATCAGATAGGAGGCGAGAGGAAAGGAATCATTGAATCCAATTGCATATTATTTACCGATCGAAGTTGTAATTTTCATACATCGATTTATGGAATCGTTCATAAATCATGAAATGTGAGGTTTTGTCAGTGATTTACAAATAGTTTTAAATAATCACATTCTGTTGATATATTCTAGTAAAAGACATGGTACAAAAAGGTCAATAGTGTCATTCTTAGAATTTAGGTATCTGGATCAATCTTTGTAACATCTGCCATGAAGTATTACAAATATTTTCGTATTGAGTTGAAAGTTAAATAAAATAAACCGATGCTTTGAAATTAATATTTACTCTAATGATAAGACAGCGGGCAGCCATTCCGGATAATCGCTTTTTGGGTTGTTTACTGTTTATTTATACAATTCTGTGGGGAAGATGTGTGTTTTTGAAATACACCATTGACCCGAAATTTCCCTGTTTTATGGGGATAAATTTATCAGGATTTGGATACACAGTAAACACCGGTTTTAACGTTTTTGAATGATAAAAATATATAGAGCACGTAGATATATGGCACTGAGACTTGCATGGAACGTATTTTTACATTTAGATAATATAAATAATTGATCTAAATGTTTCATCTCGTACATCACGAATGCAAATATAAAGTTATTGTTTTTTACACGCCGCCTCATGTACATACCTCAAACTACATTATTTTTTATATTTCAAGTAGATTGCTGGAAATAAAAACTTTAACCTTAGCTTTGTGTAATATACTTATACAACACGGCACAACATTATTTGCACGCGCCTAGCGGTAAAACGTGAAGTACAGGCACGTACAATCAGGGTTTCGCTTTATTATTCGACGGCGTATTTTGGATGGATCATATCTTCATAGCACTGTTTTTTCTGGATGCTATAAAAAGGGCATTAGTCTTATATAACCATACAAACGAAGTTCTAACAAACCAACCAAAATCTATACACTTTTTCAAGATATTCCCACACTCGAAATGCCTTTACGGTAAACCGGTAGTGATTTATTGCCATTACTATCTTTATCCAATTTATTGATCACAGACTGAATCAAAATGGTTGTGAATTAAACAGGTATAATTTTCCTATTGCACTAGTAATATTATTACAATAAATTGTTGTTGATAAACTTTGATAATCATTATATCCCTTCTACGGCAGAAAAATGAGACAATTTGAGACTTTTGAGTTAACTATCAAAGTACGAAAGAATACCTACTAAAATAGGTTAATTATCCAATGCAACATTGACACAATTGTAAAACATTAATTTGCCAATAGAGGGACAGATGATGCGTTATTGTTCAAATCTATAATTTTCCGTAACGGTATTTTTAGAAAAACAATGAATTCCCGGGATACAATTGTCACTTGCGAAATATTTTGAAACTTATCATAGTGTTAAAATTACTATCGTCAACTGATTGTATATGATGCAGTTCTGTCTTTTATCTGAAATCCCCCATTAAAACGCAAAAAAAAGATTGTACCGATCCAATTATTAACAACATAAACTACTAACGAAAATTGTGTTGTTTTGAAATGAATTATTTCTGATGACAAATATGACATGAAATTTGGTGACCCGCTACATTATTTGAAAATATCATGGTATGCCATTACATTCGAGTTTAGTGTACGTAGAATGCAGACACATAATATTTTTATAGAATACTTCCATGCCATGTTTCGAAAGAGAGCATCTCATACTGACATATCGTAAAAACGTCGCAGCTTAAAAGTTATTTCGTGGGAATTCTCAAAGATCTCAGATGTCAACGTTCATTTTCGACGAACAGATAGATATCTGCCTGCTCAACGTTTTGTAATACTTTCTGTCGTGAAGGATTGACGACGAAAGTGGTAAATTTGTTTAGGTCTCTCAAAAAAAGGCGTATCGACCATACCTGAAACACAATGCTTCAAATATAAAATGGATTATTATACAAAAGCTTATATTATACAAAATTGTTTTTACCAAAATTCATTGAACACACATGTTTAGTTCAGTCACCATTTTCGCGTAAACTGTCAATGCTCGATGGAAAAGTATTTTATTATATTTATGAAAAAAATATATACCCTACATTTTTTTACAATGTTCAGGACGGGCTTCAATTATTGTGAGCTCATATTATCAACTGATGAAAAATGGTTATATGTAAATACACAGCAAAGCTTTCAATATTTTGTGAAAAATCAAACGGAAGAACGATTGAAAAAGTGTTGGGTACTGGAATGTGAACTTGTGAGTACCGCCACTGACGATTTGTTGTAAAATAAAATGATAATAATCAGACCAAGATATTGATTGAGGAGATGTTCGCAGACCAGTACAATTTTGGCAGTATTTAGAAGTATTCATAAAAATAAAAACCTATATTTTGTACTAATGCAACAATTTTAAGATCTCCCTATGTTACTGATTTCAAGTGAAAATTACTACGATTAACGAAACTGATCCTGATCATTTCATAAAACTGTGAAATTAATAAAAATCAAGAAGTTTTATTTTCATAAATACATATATAAATATTTTTGACAGTTTGACGCATTGAAAGAAGTATTTATTATTTTTTAAAGAAATCCGTAACCAATACACCTTCACTGCCAAAACGATAAAATTTGGTTGCCAAAGGCAATTCCATAATTTTATAACAAATGCTAATTTAAATAGCTGTTTTTCAAATCCTTAATCTAAGAGATAGATCACCATTATCAGTGAGTGACATTTGCTGATTTCGCTGAAAATAAATTCACTGATTCCGAATAAATTCGGCGTTTTTTTACTACTAAATGGGTGTTAAAATTTAAATTTTAAGCCAGACTCTACTTAAATAGAAATTTCGTCCTGCAAGTAAGCAGCACCGCAGGCTATGTAATAATATTTTTATTGTTCGGTGCTTCGTCTTATTACCCCCTTTAAAAAGTGCCGGGGCATTACTGCTTGAGATGGCACTTTAATATTGAGATATCGTCTTTCTGTGACCATCTTTTTTATATATATATTTTTATATACTCTCGATCATATTTCTTTTCTGTGCGAGGGGCACATCGTGAATGCCAAAGAAAACACAAAACTTCTCGCTGAGTGAAGCCACCAAAGAAAATAATGCATCAACGATACTATCCGTTCAGTGAATGGTTCGTCTCATTCAGTATGTTTGTTTTAGTAAATCAGTCTTGGCAAGTAAATACATCTATATCTTGAAACACTAACAAATAAAATATTATTAATCGATCCGCAGAAGACTAAACAAATGACACATCAATTTGAACGAGGATGTGACTGACATTGGATATTCGTCGAGAGAACAGAAGTTTTCAACGACAACTGCTTGTTAACCAGTTGCTCAGCCGATCTTTTTTGAAGAAGTGGTAAGATAATTCTTCTCAGATATGTGGCGTCGTGGTCAGCGTTGGCTACCGTGACGGACTTCACGGATTCGAGTCCCGGATGAGCAGTATTTTTCCAGTCGCTTTATCGATTCTGTTTGAAGGCACGGGTGATTGTATTGTCTTAAAATTAACTCCCACGCACCCGATCCTATGAGCTGAGGGCGTAACGAGAGCTACTAGCTAATCACTAGTATTTTCCTAGCCCATTTAATTTATATTTATACTGTTATCAAAACTTAAAAGAGGTTAAGCGACTTTATAACAACGAGTTCTTGTAGAATTAATATGCCTAGATACCTCCATTATGAAGCCATATGCCCCAAATTGTATGGGTGTGGGAAAAAAATTGATACACCATAAATGAAAAATACGATTGAAAATGAAACTGCCAGAACCCGCCAAATATCAGGAAAATATAAGCGAGTTAAAAAACACCATTTTCCAATGTTTCGTTGCTGAATTATGAGTGCAGCTTTTTTAAATTCAAATGAGGACAATTGAATAAAATCTTCTGCATTATAGAACTGTGTTATGTATTGTATGGAATCATAAAACCACTAGGCCAGTTTAATCAACACTATTGATTATGGATACTTCTTTTTGCTATAACACACAAAGAAGGCATTCGCAATGATTACATTTGGTGAAAAAAGCAAGGTTAATCTTCTGCTATATGTAGTGGCATGGAAAGTTTTCAATGGTGGCTCCCAAGATGTCATTAGTTAGTTCTGTGATCAAATTTCTCAGATTATCCATACACAGACACATACAAATTCACTTGGGGAAGATCATAGGATAATGGGAAAGCAAAAACAACCGTTATTACAAAAATATTTTTTTAATCGTTTGATCTTAATAATTATCATTGCAACGTTCTAAACTTTGATACTTAAAATTTTCTCGAGTTTTTTTTATGACAAGATGTGAATTGACAGAGTTTCCCTCCATCGGAGGAAGCCGCTAGGGGCGATAAATAAAATAACCTCCCATAATAATATCTCGAAGGGTGTTTTCGACAGTTCTAGTACGAGAATTTTTGCTTTTTCTTTGAGCATAAAGTAAAAGTAGGTGCCCGTAAGATCGATTTTCTCCTCTGCGTTTGAAGTCTGAAGCGCTTTAAAGATGAAAAATTTACAGCAAAACAAGAGCAAGATCTGCGAACCCTTTATTTTATATTAAAATTGACAGTAAGTTTTTCAAACGATTGAAGTCTATTTATTTTCCTTCTGAATCGACTCACGAACGTAATAAAAATACTTGAAGTTATATTGACATAAAATAACCCGCATACATATGTTATGTGATGAAATAACGAAATTGCGTTGTTTCTATACTGTTATCGGTAAATTTTATATTGTAATAAAGACATTATTGTATAATATTATTAATTGAACCTGAATTCTAGTGCATTGAGCTTATATATTCTTTAATCCACGAAGATATCATACAATGTAAACGAGTGGACATGGCGAATTAATTGTGTAATGTCAACAGTCAATTATTCATTGGAAGTTTATGTAAAATTATAATAAGACATTCAAATGAATCTTTTTGATATTATTCGAACCGGTTTCAATAACAATAAAAAAAAGATCTAGAAAAAAAATGTGTATATTTATAAAACTCTGCTCGATCGGATTTTTATATCAGCTTTAAATTTCTACTTTTTTGGCTTAGGCGAACCCGATGGTGTGTAAGAAGACTTACTGTTCGTGTAATTTTTCATCTAAATAAACATGACGCACCTTTATCTCGAGTATTAAATTGAAGATTCACTAAATTTTCAGTAAATTCAGTTGATAGTTTTAATCATAAAACCTACTCGTAACTAGTTTACAAACCTCTCTTGGTTTATACAGATTAGACATAAGTGAAATTTGTGTAAACACAATTGTGTTTTGAAACAATATAATAATGTCGTACCACCGAAGATTAATGGTCAACAATACAGAATTTATCATTTGTACCAACCACATAAAGCCCGGTAAATAATGGCACACGTCCAATTATATATAACATTCACGATATATACACAATGTAAACCAGAACAGTAACATCTAGAAATATACTTTGTGGATAATGTTAAATTTAATATGTACATTATTTTATTTTTAATTAATGATGCGCATAAATTATTCGATATTGAGCGCCACTGTTTCGCAGTATTTCCACAGATATACTAGAACAATTTTAAAAATAAATATTTATAACACCTGATTAAGTTAGAAGTTTACAATGTTCGCGGAATGCAGTCTTTTTATTTATGGTATTGCTCATAATTTCAAGGACTTTGCTAGCAATAACCATATTCTACAAAAAACTTAATTTTAATTAAGTGATAAATTGTCAAAAACTGGTATAAGCCCACATTAAATTTAATGCTACAAGATTTTTGAAAAATTCAATTGTTATAATAAATAGTCCAACGTTTGCAAACGACTGATACAAACAATATAGAACAAAATAGTCCCGGGGGCTAGTTATTTTATATGGCATTCTTACAAAATAAATTACTAATCCAAAAAGATTCAGGACACAGACAAGATGGAAAGATTTTATTTTTTATACGAAATAGAATGAGAAAAAGGCAAATTATCCCTGAAGCACGTAATCCTGTTAGCCTCCACTATACATTTCCAATGCGTGACGTTCATCCCGTCGAGAATATTTAGGACATTCTTCCAAGGATTACAATATGAGATCGTGGTTATAGTGGTAGTAATATTATTGGCTATGAAAAAAATACCGCACAAACAGAATGCACCACAACTTTATTTAGTTATCTGATATAAATAACTTAAAAATAAATAAAATTGTTTGATTTTCATTCAAAAATTTTTCAAGATAAATAAAGATGCATTCACTGATTTCCTTTACTATTTCTATGCATTTTTACGATTGAAACACTTGCAAATCCAGATATTCTGGCAGAAAACATATTTTTAGGTTCGCGTTATAAAACGCATGTAAGTGAATTTGCGTGAGTAAATCACGTGTAAGTAAAAGCACGTAAATAAAATTCGCATAAAAAGAGGATTGAGTGTGTGTTTAACCAACATGTGATTATTTTTTTAAAAAATCAGTTCAAAATAAGTAAAATTTCAAATTTTAGTTTTCATATAAGTAACAAAAAGATCGGGTGCTATATTCATTATAACAAGAGGGGAAATATTTTCTTATATTATAAATGTGGTATTTCCCAACTAAAAATATAATAATTAAACTACCTCAATGCGTATTTGCATTCGATTATGACCGTCAACTTTGATAACTCATTATAACCATTGCAATAAATATAATATAATATTATGTTCCTAGACTGTTAATTAGTTAATCAACACAGCTAAATGCATGACATTAAAAATAACATATGTAAGATTATTTAAATAAATATTCAAGAATATTTTATTTGTTTATTCAAAATTTTAAAAAATGTGTAGAACGTTTTATAAATCCATGTATGTTTAATGTTAATTATCACCGATACCCTGTGTTGGCTACGAAAATTATAAAGAAAAAATATAAATTTATTGCCGTGTGTTATAGGCATTACGAAAGAAACTCTTGATCGATTGTCACTGAGATGAGATCTTAAGTAAACAATTTACTCTGAACTGTTAATTAAAACAAAAAGTAAATAAGCATGCTTGTTATAATAATTTATATTCATGTATTTTTATTCCGTTACCGCTGTATATTTCGTTAGAATCTCATTCCTAGACATAGGCAACATGTGCAAAGATTGTAAAACGTGCGGTAGAAGAAAGATAATACGAGGATTAGTAGTTCTAGCTATAAGTACATGGCTATTTCGGCATTCTAGCTACCGGATAATTTATACCTATTTTTTTCCTAAGACACCATGCCACAATAGCTTTTTTCTGCTACATGAATGACAGGCGAGGCGTGGAGTGGCGAGGCAGGGCGTACGTAACGCCCAGATGAGTGAAATATCAGTATCGGGAGAGCCTTGGGTCAAGTCCTCAAAATGAAAGGAACCAATAAAATGTGAATTGCAAAAAAATGATATTGAAAAAGTATTAATCACGAAAATAAAAACATTGAAATATTTTTTGTAGTAAATCTTTCGATATTGATTTAAAATTTTCAGAAATTAGCTTCATTTAGAAAATTCATCTTTTATGGCATTAATTCTATTAAAAACAGCTAGTAAAGGTCAATGATATAGACATATATGTAGAAAATCAAGGAAAAATATGTATATTTAAAATAAACACGCACAACGAAAAATACATATGTACATTAAATGGTGAGAAAACGATAAAGCCAGTTTCTCCAAAAAAACATGGCCATTTTATTTTACTTGGTTCTGTTTTCTGAAAATTTATTGCTATAGCATATGTATATTGATAATAGACGTTGAGTTCTTCGGAAAATTCATCGACTTTCTCAGTTTGAATGACAAAATAAATGTGCAAATTTTCCAGCGAGCAATAAAACTAAACCTGCAGAAAACAACGGAAAAATCCCCGTGTACGTGAGAGAAATTCGTGGATATAAGTAAGTTTAGTAACATGAAAATAAAAAATAAATCTCGCGCAAGAGGTATCGCAATCTCACCCGGAGGCAAAATATTTTTTTTTGCTCTACTAGAGAGAGGTTAGATAAGAGGGAGATCGTGTTCAGCATATTATCATTCCAGCGAGATGTTTACGTATCTGCACTACACCACTTTTTCAGGGAAGGTGAACAAGTGTCAACGTTCACGCTAAGACAGAAATACATCATTTGGAGCGTGTTGCTTGATCATATTAATCATCAAATCACGTTACAAATGATAATATCTAAATAAGTAAAATGATGAGTTAAGAATAACAATACTAGATATCCCACTAAAAAATTAGATAGATCTTCATAGTTCGTTTTGTGTGTCAAATAACCCATTACTCAATTAATGTCGTACTTCGTAATTATGTATCTCATCTAAAACCCTAACCTTCTTTTTAATAGTTATTATGGTTGTTGTTAGTCTTTTGATTGAAAATATATCATAACATAATATAAATATTAATATTCGTTGAGCTCTTTCATTTAACGATTCTCGACGGTTAAACTCGACTTAAGGGCGTCCCCCCATGTGATGGTCAGTTATTTTAGCTTTTTTTGGGATTTGTTTTTGACGAACCTTATAGTAGAAGTGTGAAAATTTTACCATATGTTTATTGAAATTTTAGCAGTACGTCAAAATATTTTCAGACTAAAATATTCATCACAATGTGTGGTGTACCACTCCAAACGCACTCATTTCGAAAAAAGGTGGTAAACGGCCTCCATCCGACCGGCTGATTGGCTTATCGGAAATTAAAAAATCTAACGGCGTTTTAATCTAAAAAACTTTAAAAATCGTTTGACTGAAATTTTTTCATTATCCTAGTTCAAGCGATGACTGAAAATTTTTTTAATCTACCTTTAAAATTTCAATGCAATCGATTAACCCGTTCTTGAGATATCGTGAGGACAATTAGGAAAACACAGTTTTGAGAAAAACGCGTTTGAAAGTTCAAATACGATTTAAACTATGAAATCTTTACTCCCCATTAATCTGCTATGCCTGGTCCATATACAATTCTTTCTTCTTCCTGTTTTAAGACTTTCGAAGCTGCTTGCTATGCTCTTGCTTAAATTTTGGTTTGTTCATGGGGGGACCCCCTTAACAAAATACAACAGTTACGTTTTACTAGTGAAATTATCTACTGCATGTTTGTCAAAGAAATGTGCTCATATAATTTATCATACAACTATACTCGTCTAACACGAGTCGTGTCACAACCCTTGGAAAGAGTTACTTGTGAAAATATTACGGACGGGAATAAACTTCACAGAAAAATAATTATAAATATAAAACAATGCTTCCCTATACGTGAGAACGGTGGAAATGTTATAATTAAATTGTAAATATGAAAACTGAGTGACATAAAATAAATCATTGTATTCAAAACTGAGTCTGGACTGATGCCAGGGCCCGTTGGGGACAGACAGCCTGAAAATGGAGACATTCGAAGGATCAAGTGGGACGACCCTTCTCACATGACTGAGGTAGGTGGTACTCAATTGCGACATGGGCGGTTCGTGCATCGAGGATTATGAAGAAAAAACGTTCCCTGATTTATGATATTCCGTAATAGTTATATTTCACAATCAGCGCAAGAATTACTATCAACAAATTTCAATTTAAACACACTTAGATTATGCATTCATACGATAGTCATCATTGAAGCAGAACGAACAGAACAATTATTTGAATATGGAACACAATTTCATATTATATTCATTCAACAATTGAACTGAAAACTTCCCAAAAATATGAAATACTTAAATTTGACTTTATTTATTTCTATAGTATGGAAATAATACTAGCAGAGGTTTTCTTTCGATAGTTAATACGATCACGTAAATACACCATTTATGGGAACCATGAATAGGCCGTATCTGTACAGGAATGATATTCGTGAATATATCTATGAAAACAATGGAAAGTTAATAGCAGTATGTTTTTTAAGCAAAACGGCTTCTTATTAGCTTAAACTATAACCTTTGGCCACAAAATGATCCGATGCCGTCATAGTAAATAAATTCATGAATACATTTTTCTTTTTAATTGTTGATTTCTGTTTTCTATAAATGGTATATTTACGTGACCGTATCAACTCTCAAAAGAAAACCACTGTTGTATTATTAATCTATACTATTGTTTCGTGCATATAACATAGCGAACGAGACGCCATTGAACCCGTCTCTATACTCGGATGAAATTTGAGAAGACTTCAACAAGGCATGAACCCATCACACAAAAGCATACAAAACTGCTGGTAGACGTATGAAATTGCTATTAAAATAATAAAATTATATTCATTTCATAGAATATCAACGAGCTTTTCGTGTAATATGCGTAAGTTCCGTTATATTTTTGTAGAATTTTGGGGTCATAGGGCGTTACTATAAAAAAACAACCTCGAGATAATAAAAAAACAATTTTTAAATATTTACACATACAAATTTCTCAATAGTATTATTTTGTTTGAATGTTAGATTGCCGAGATAAGCTCTTCTCAAAAATATTGATGAAATTGTGTCTGCAAACAATAATTTGTTACTTTTAGTTATCTGAAATGGAATCTTTGTTTTTGCGGGTTGGCTTACATAATAGCATGATCCTTCTAACACGATTTATAGATTGTAAGTAGGGTTGCCAGCCATCCTCAAAAGCTTTTCTCCCATATGTCGGAATTTCATCATTACTGTATTTTTAACAGGGCTGTGGAGTCAGAGTCGGGGCTTTTTGGCCGGAGTCGGAGTCGTCGCGGCGATTTGGCTGGAGTCGTACTCGGAGTCGGAAATTTTGAAAAGTTTGAACTTTTTATTTTTGCACATAATATGTCAAATTTGGCTATTGGCCGGATTGTTAGGGTTGATATTTAATTAAATACACATACATAGGAAAATTAGGCGAAAAAAAGTGACGATATTAAACTATTTTAGTCGGAGTCGGAGTCGTGTTTTTGGTCAATGTTGGAGTCGGAGTCGAACTTTTTTTGACTGACTTCACATCCCTGATTTTTAATAAAACGTTTGATAATCATTTGTAATCGAATAAACAGCGTTTATTTTCCTAGTTTATGGTATAAATGAATTCCATCTAATTGACCCTTTTCAACGGATATTATTTGATGCAATATTGCTATTAAATAACGTTGACAGGAAATCCGAGATGTTGTCCTTCTTTTTGGAAAATCAAACTCGAAACCTCCAGTGTTTATCGAAGCATTGATGTAGAAAACATTATACATCAATGGGTTTTAGGGACAATTTTGTGGGTTTATCTGAGCAATTAAAGTAAATCCAACAGTAAAATAATTAAGTAAGAGAGCGGAAACAGTGACAGGCCGAAACCGCCGTAGACCAACAAAATAAATTAACACTATCTATCTATGCATTAGAGGTCTGCACGGGCTCGGGTACGGCCCGCAGGCCGGGTCGGACCGGATAACGAAGGTTTGGATTCGGGCCCGGGCCGGGCTCGGACGCTAGCATACAACAAAATATAACAAAAATCGGGCTATTTCCGAATTTCCATTATCGTAAATATAAATTTAATACTATAATGAACTTCACGTACTCGTATTAGTCATCTTTTCAAAAAAAAACAGATTTGTTTCAGGCAAGGTTGCAAAATGTCGGGTTCGGGTAAGGGTTTTGGAAATGAGCCTCGGGCCCGGGCCGGGCCGCGTCGGAGGTCTTCGGGTTCGGGCCGGGTAAAATTTTTAAATTTCGGCCCGTGCAGACCTCTACTATGCATCTATGGATTGTTCGGTGATCTCATTCACGAATATTATTTGTTCAGAATTTTAATATTTATTATTCCTCCAGCAGATTCTTAGCTGCGAATAGCCAATAAATCAACAGAATAAATCAATTGCATTTCCGTGAACATAATATTTTTCACAATTTGTTTTTATTCTTCGATATCTTTGTTTTACTTATTATACACTTTAAAATACAATGTTCAGTGGTTTCAATTCGTCCGATGATTATCATACTAAAAAATGACCTCTATGCCTTTAGAAATGGAAAGATGTCAACTGTAGCTGGCGTTAAATCTTGAACATGCTCGCTAGAAAAATCTTTTCTCCTCACGATGATCTCGGATGAATTCGTTTATTTCTTCACGTATTTATGTCAATTGATTTGACATTAAAAATATGTAAAACGTCAGCAATGCCAAATGTATGTTTGTTTCTATTCTTTTATTTTTAAAGCAAACTAGCCATATAATTGAAGTGATCACATACAATTTAATTTACTTCTGTATATTTTAACAGAACTATTAATAGAAAATATTTATAATGTAACTTTTTTTCTTCACTATAAGAATTTCATTTTCCCGTAGATATTTCTAATTTTACATTTTATTTCTTCAAATAACGGAGCAGAGAAAACATAAAACGTCTACAAAGAAGGTTAACATTCAAATGAAGAAAGTTTTCCGCTGTGTTTCCATATTTAAGTAGTTTATACTGTCATAAAAAGGTATCTTGGAAAGATCAAAGGAAAAAGTTGAAAAAATAAATATCTACATATTATTCTTATTACGTAGAACGCACGCGACGTTCGCATATAGGTCATTTCGAAATTACTATGGGGGTACTAAACATATTAATAATGCCTCCATGAAAATTACAAAGATTACCCCTTACCCGGGTAATGAAAATTCGTATTATCAGAATCATAAAGGCCGGGAATAATTACGATTTGATTAAAATTTTCTACGAATAATTTAACCACTTTTAAAAACTGTGATTATTTTAATATGCCTCAGGCAAGCCGCACGCATAATTCATCTAATTATCTGGCCATATAATATTGTGACGCCAGGCATAGCACATTTATTTCTCAAAGAGACTATTTGAGGTCTAAGGGTCTACAATATAAGTGGACATAATTTTACATTACTGATACATTACTAATACGAAGATAACGCTAATAAAATATTACATAAAAATTGTTTATTTGTATATTCATAAAAAAAATATTAAATATTTTGAATCGCGTTCATTTTTTAATCGTTTAAACTTTAAACTTTGCACACTTCCATACGTTTTGCCACAATCGGCTTCATGGATTAAGTTCATGGATGAACTCAAACTTACTTAGAAAGGACAAACTCGTGGAGATATTGTTTTAACCTTGTCCGCTCCCAACGTGTAGCATATGGACTATGTATTCCAATATTTTCCCAAATATCCGCATATCGAATAGTTTAAAAGGGGCCGAATTTATCCGGCTATCGAATATTCGAATTGGTCGGAGTTGGGGTGGTTGAACAGAGTTGGTTGGAATTCCCTCACGGAGTTAATCTCAACGTCTGTTTTCTACGAGAGCTCTTTGTTACTCAGTTGCTCAACTTCTCTTTTCCGAAGAGAAAAGTAAGTATTGAAAAAATTCTAACTATTCAAAATTAATATCGCACCGTCAGTCAAACGTTAAATTTTTTCGCAGTATTAAACACATAAAACCATATCAGCGTCAAATTGAAGTCTGTAAAATTTAAGTTGAATCATTTAAAACAGCTCCTCGACAAAAACAATTTAAGTGTTTTTTCTGTCTTCGGTAGGCTAATAAAAAATTAGCTGAAACGGATATTTTCCGAATTTCTGGACGTACAAGCTTTGCTTTTTTAATAAAATAGTATATCAAGTGATTGCAATATTTATAAACATATTTTTGATTGCGTGTCTGACTGGAGATCGACAAACTTCAGGTCATTGGCCGATATTATATAAAACTTAACACGTAGTTAACATATTTTTTTACAGCATCAATATATCAACAACATCATTGTATCAACAACAAAAAATCAATGCGTGATGTCTATCTCCTTGCATTGTTAAAGGCCTTGAGACACGGATATTGTATATCTATACATTTGCATCCCCCCCTTCATCTAACATTAACCTAATTATTATTATGTCTAAAAAGAATCATGGTTTATATGATTTCACAAAGGTAATGAATTCATTTCTAACACAGGTATATTTTATCATAAGTAATTACTTATTGAAACTTCTGTACAGGGCAGCAAACAGAAGTGGGCTTACATAAACCATGACCACAGCAATTATAAAATATAGTTCGTGTCTGTTTCGGCAACACGTCATCGTCAGAACTATATTAAGTTAAGCTATGCTCTGATAATGACATGATAAAAAAACATCAAATTAAATAATATTTGTTGTGCGACGAAATACTTTTATATAGTGTTATAATAATAACGATTTACTGAGTTAATACAAATGCAATCAATTATAGAACATTAAAGTAACTGTGTCAGTAGTTATGCTTATTGTCATGAGTAAAATTGGTATTAAAGTTTAAACAAAAAAATGCTGTATTTACTGCAATCATGCTACCGTATATCGTATAATCCCCAAAAGGAAAAAACAACATTATTACCTCAAGCCATAAATTATATTAATTTCAATATTCCTAAATCGTTTTTAATATTCAGAGCTCCTCCCCGTTTCTCATTTAATACTTACAACGACCTTTGTCTTTTTGTATAAAACAATTACGAAACAAAATACAAAAAACGTAAACAGAAACGTATATTTATTATTTTTCTCAGAATTGTCATTTCTCTTTGAATGTAAAATAAATATAGCAGCGCAGTCAATTCCAATAAAAGTAATTAAAAACGATCAAAAAGACCTGCCAGCAGGAACCGACAAACCAGTTTATTATATTTTTTAATAAACAAATAAATAAAAATACAAAGGTCAGGTTTTGACAGCGCCCCGCGCTTTGAAAATGTTAACAAGCTTAGGTTAGTTATCGTCTCATTTACCTTTCCAGTTTTTAAATTAAACCAATTCTTTTGTTTATTTTTATTCAATTTATTATAATTAACTTGTTTTGAGAATGTACTCTCTGGCGGCCTGGAATTAAGTATCATTAATTTATTAGTAGGCATATTTTAAATTAATTACATACTAATTTATTTGAAGACGGAAACTAAAAAATAGCCATAAATACATTTCATTGTATTATTAATTTCACTTAAGCTCATCTATTACTCTTTTAATCCTGCAGAAATTCATTTATGTTTGAAATTGATTGAACACTTTCTGCTAACGTCAGTTACACTTTTTTGCTCTAAGCCAGTGCTTCCCAAACTATTTCCGCGATGGGACCTGGGCTGTAGCGTCGGAGTCGTGGAGTCGGAGCTTTTTGGCCGGAGTCGTATTCGTCGCGGCGTTTTGGCCGGAGTCGTCCTCGGATTGGACATTTTGAAAAGTTTTAACTTTTTATTTTTGCATATAATATGTCAAATTTGGCTATTGGCTGGATTGGTAGGGTTGATATTTAATAGAATACACGTAAATAGTCAAAAAAAGTGTTGATATTCACCTTTTTTAGTCGGAATCGTGGTTTTGGTAAATGCTAGAGTCGGAGTAGAACCTTGTTTTACCGACTCCACAGCCCTGGGCACTTCGCAAAGCCGGAAATTTCAACGGAACACTTAGCTTATTTTTTAGGCTAGGTAATTCCTATATCCATATGTATTTTTTCAGCATATCCGCTTACAGTGGAGCATATATTGGTAAAACTGGTTTCTCCTAGTCAGTGACGGCTGGCGACAGGGTGTTGGGGGGTGCAAAGGAAGATTCAACCGGTTTTGCAAGAGTTCTTTCCTATTTATTGGATTTTAAAACACTTCTATAGCATGGACTTTAAATTCAGATGTTCGCAATACCAACTGTTTCTCTTCCGTAGTACGGAAAAATAGTTGAATCTACCTTTTGCACCCCCCAACACCCCGTCACCAGCCGTCACTGCTCTAAGTTGTGAGGATTGTCATAATACATATAATATAATGTTGACTATCCGGTAAATTATGGATATATGGTCACGGGACAGAATTTTTGTAAAGATTTATGAAAAATAAGCACATTAAATGAAATGAATGTTTTTTTTAAATGTTTCGTCTTTAATTTTTAAATTTATTATAATAGAAGATCTTAAAGAATATTTCGCAATAAGTATGAAATCGAGTTGTTTTAATTTACAGGAGCAAACATGCAACCACAAACTAAACAAATAATAATATTATACAGATAGAGACAGTCACATAAGTTTATTATTTGTTTAAAATAAAAAGAATTATTTTATTATTGGCTAATATTAATAAACAAATTATTCTTTCAAAACTCATACAATAATCAATAATATTCTTCAGATTTAATCATTTTGATTTCACATTTTATAATAATCCACAAGAACTCAAAGAGTAAAGTCAAAACATAAAATTATAAGCTAGTATGTATAAACTTTTTGAGCTTAGCTCGAGAGGATTGGGATTCTGTCCCGTGACCATATATCCATAATTTACCGACTATCCTTGCGTAATAAGAGACTACCAATATAATCTTGTGGCGTTTCTATAATGAAACGATTTTCGGTTTATTATATTATTCAAGTGTAAATAATAAACTTTTTGGGCGAAGGGCCAGATAATCAATTCTCAGATAGTTGGAGGGCCGCATGGGTAAAATTGATTAAAATATCGATATTTTTAGTGTATATATAGTATTAGAAATTTTATATTGTTTTTCCAATATTCGCAAAAATTTCTGAAGAAAAAGGGTGATTGATATTTGTCATATTGGGCTACAAAAATTTCATTGCGGCCGCAGGTTGGGCATCACTGAGTTAGAATAATTATTCAAATATCTAATTCTTTATATTTAGGTTTTTTTAAATAGCTAAATACAAAAGCACCATCGAATGATTTAAGTTTTAGATCCACTGCAAGCTCGGATCGGGTCTGTATTGGACGTATGATATTATTTTTAAACATTCTTTTTTGTTACTTTAATAAGGTGTAAACGATGATGCTCAATACATTGTAAATATTAGATATCTAAAGATAGTAAGTTATAAATAAAAAAAACAAGCTTAAAAAACATTCCCATGTCTCACTAGATAGAAGTATTATGCTTTGCCTCTATCATTATCGTAATAACAATCAGCCTTTCAACCGAACCCTTTTGTTCTAAATTCAAATCAAGAACACACCTTTTATTCGAATCAAATCTCACTGCATGGAATGTATTTAGGAACGTTATTTTTGACGCCCATTTGAATTTTATTTTCGTATGAGCGGATCGATATTCATTTTATTTATTCAATCCAATTTAAAAATTTGAATTCAGAATTCTAAAGTTGCTAGGACATAGAAAATTTTGCATATTCGATAGAATGTCTATGAAATACATGCTGAAGATTTTATCATGCCAAAAGTCATCAAAATTTGCTTTTAGCGTTCATCGTTTTGTATGTCTCTCGATAAAATACGTTTTAGAATATATCAGCCTTTTGATTTTCCAATGCTTTCTTCCTTTTCATAGATGTACAGTATACATGAATGAGTAATACCACTCTAAATAATTAAAACACAAACAAAGTTTGATCAAAAATAAAAACAGCGTACATTTCGGTCAATTTCCATTGAAAATAATAGAATTTTATTAAAAATGAAACATTACTCTGTCTAAAAGGCAAAGCATTAAATGTCTGTATAATTCAAACTTTTGAAAGGAGAGAAAATTTCATTCTTTTGTTTTTTTTCCACTCCGAACGAACAGTCATCAAATTGTATTGACGCTGTGAACCAAATCGTTGCAAATAACAAAAAAACCCCTTTAAAAAAAACAATTATTGCAGCTGGCAGGGACAAAGGACGCGTCCTTGAATAATGAATTAAATGTTCGCGGCTCGGAAACAATCGCATTAGATTTATTTTTTTTGTTTTCTACTGAGATTTTTGTTTTCAGTGTGAAACCTAATCTATTGCCACGCTTTATTAAATATCATGCGTTAGTGATTCAGTAAAAAGTCAAAACGCCTCAGTAAAACGCTAAATACTAAATAATTTAAGATGAAAAGTGATACGGGTGACATTTGAAAAATTGTGTAACGCAAAATTGCAAACAGATATTATCACAAAATATACATAATACAATCATTATAATATAATATTTATGAACGGTAATTTAAAAAAAAATCAAAAAAACTTAGCAGGAAACCGTTGTTTTGCTAAAATGCATGTAGATTTCTGCGTGCAAGTTGCCCAAAATTCAAGATTCAATTGTAACCCGTAGCAATATTTTCGATCAGTTCAAATCAATCATAATTTTTTTAACAAAAGCAATATAGCTAGTTACACAACACAAATATATTGACGAAAGATATTTCGGCAGAACGCTTATTTACATTTATTAAGTAGTTTTAATGTGACAAAATAAATTGCTTATTTGACACATAATGTTTTGTTATATCAGTTCTTATATAGAGATCTATGACAACCAGCATATTCCTGTTTCAAATACGCTTATGCTGCCTTATATTTTTCTCGCTTGATAAGGTTACTAATTTGAGATTCTTATTGCGGTAAATGTGACCGAAGTATGCAGTCACTGGCTCAAATCTCGGAATGTCAACTCGTATGCTTTGATCGCCATTGATGTTTTCATACCTCTTCAATCCATAATAATTCAACTCATTTTTGACATTCGAATATCATTTAAATTTGAATTTTGTACTTTTCCATGAATTTTTTCGCTTACGACCCGGGTTTCGTCTTTCGGCATCTTCAGGCATTTCAAGTGCACGGATGTACTTGAAGAGACGTTCTTTTAATGTTCGTTAAACTACTGGTCTGACAAAAAATATCATTCTATATTGATATAATCTATTTTGTTTATTTGAGCACCATAATACTCGTGCTTACAAATATTATTCTGTGTAAACAAAATAATATATGTCACCAGAAATATGAAAGCGGAAATGATTTTGATCATACATTATACTAAGGTTTTAATATTTTAGCATGTCTTTATATATTCAGAATTCCCACTGCTCAACCACTCATTTTATAATCCTTAAAACGGGACGTAGAGAGAGCGACTCGTATATTTCAATTATTTTCTTAATTCTTTTTGTTTTTCTTTGCTCTCTTCAAAGAGAGAGTCCAAACGACAGAGTAACAATCAGTTTACATACAAAATCGTTCTGTTGATATACCCAATAAGGAGTCCATAACTAAATACTTATTTTTCAATTCATCATAGTCATGAATTAAGCAATATTTTTTTTTACTTTCCGTACTCTTGCTTTAGATAAACGCTTTCCATTAGATCACATTCATTGGTGATGGTCGAAAATCTGTCAAGATGCATGAAAGGATTAATTAATATTCTGATCAATCAACTTCATAACAATGAATCCATCTAAAGTCAGATTCTTAAACTTATTTAATTCATGCAGTTGAATAAAATTTTCTGTTAAAAATAATCTGAAGTCTACCATTTGATACATGTACGAAATATCGAATTGTGCACAAGTAGTGTGTACGAAAATCGATGAGAAAGTGTATTCATTTTCCATGTTAGAAACTGGCAACCCTGTCAAATATTGTTATGGCACAGCTAGCTTATAAAGATTAATTTAATCTGATAGCAACACGTGGAGTCAATTACCCTCTTCCTGCAAGGGGCGTTGACTAGGTGCCGTGGTCTACGCAGGGTTTAGTGGTACTCGAAATGCAATAAAAGGAGGTAAAAGAGGAGTTCATTTGTGTATATATTTGCACGGAAAGCAGCTCGCAGGCAACGGTTATTGCATATATTTCAACACGGCCCTTTCTCGGATCCAAGGCTGTGCCAGGATATATTATTTACTTTGAAATCAAACAAGAAAACGAAGTGTAAGTATTCGAAAGCAACAAAATCCATTAAAAATATATTTCTACACATTCAGTTCGAGTTAGGTACTACAAAACGAAATATTTCATTTTTTAATAATAAATTTATTTAATGATTTTATGACAATTGTAATTTATTGTGTTCCAACAATGTCCGTTTCTAAGTTTTGTACACCAAATTGCAAGTAATTGTATTTATTTTTGAGAGCACGTATTGTAAGTAAATAGATACATAATTAAGTGACATTTTCTCCAACATTTTAATCTTAAAAATTGAGTCAAGCAAGAGCAAAGAGCTTACGTAAAGTCCGAACCATTATCCGTGTCATCATTATATTTTAATCCTCTCGGAAAAAAGTGGTTTAAGCGAATCGATAAACATCAGTTCTTGCAAAATAACAGTTGAGATGCTCTGTTTTGAGTTCATAATATGGATAACGTTGCGAGAAAATGGCGATGGTGTGACGCCGAAATAGCTCTTATTTAACATAATTGTTGTGGAAATAATAAGTCCGCTTCTTTAGCTTATATGTACCATAACTATCCATTGGCCTTATTTTTCGCTATACACGGCGAAGGAATGATTGGAGACATACACTCATGCTCTTGCGTACAAACTCTTAATATATGATTTGAAAAATCCCTGTAAATATTACCCTTGTATTATGTATGTAACTAGTTGTGGTCAAAGAATTGATGTGAATACTTGTGCTAACACTATGTTGTGGTGATTTTAATGATTGCATTAAATTTTGTATTTAGAACATGCAAATTAAATTAATTCTTTAAAAAAAATAAGAACATACATCTATATTAAAAATACAATCAAATAATATATTGATTGAGTAGGCAAATTAATTGGTAGAACTTCATTATAATACGGTTATAAAAATAACAATGTTCTACATAAATTATTTTATATATTTGTTGATAGCTATTTCGGCTTACGCCTTCGTCAGAACTAATATATAATAGAAATAGTAGTTCTGACGAAGGCGTAAGCCGTAATAGCTATCAACAAATATATAAAATAATTTATGAAGAACTAAAATACATTGTTATTTTTCTTACCGTATCAAATAATATGTTGTGAATTGGTTGGCACACTTTGCTTATCCCTACATCTATTTGGTACAGTAATACACTTAATTTTATTCGCTGTTTGATGAAATTAACATATTAGTTTTGACCTTGTCCCAACACCCTTTCAATTTAAATGGAAGTTCAGTGCTGAAACAAAAGATCCCTTTAGTAATATAAAATAAACCCTAAGCCTGAAACTACTCGTCAATATGTCGGATTTTAGTTATGTTACAGATATTTCAAATATATCAGTAGATTTATGGCTCGTCTAATTTGAATACAAGAGTAGTTGCTTATGTGTTATTAGATTTTGGCAGCTATAATTTTTTTCATTGCTCTCAAACTATATGTATTTAAAAAAATCATGTATGTTTGTTTATCTTGTTTGCGTTCCTATACCGTACGTCCGAGTGCGATAAAATTTTCGTGAGTTGTGTGGTACGGACGACCGCAAAGGTTTCTTAATTAGTACAGCCATTTTACAATGTCAAAGTTTGCCGTAGAAATCGATTTCATGGAAAATCATATGTAGCCTACTCACGCGATGGAAAGCTTTCTGATTTATTCGTATACGTACCAGACAGAAAAAAAAACAAAACATTTTCTTTCTTTGTATGGCATTGCAATGCATGCCGGGTACTCGCTAGTAAAGAATAAAGTTCATCTCAGTTACATTTCTACACTCAAAAATATTTCCCATACATTGTTTCCAATTTTCCGTTGTCTTTTCCGTATTTTTTAATTCAGTTAACCTTTTGGTGGACACTTTGTATATTCGTTGGTGTAATATGACACAGATAGCAAAACTATTTTTAGATTTAATATTAAAGCCGCTCATTTATAGTCACTTGTAGTAAGTTACGCGGCTTTTAATGATTCTCTTTACAGCGTGTATACACGTCGTGTCACATTATGTATATTTTTGTTTCAGTGGTCCGACACGACGTCTATTATATTATATATATACGTGTTGTCACATAACATCAACGTAACAACGACGTCGATAGACGTTGTGCCCACCAAAGCGTTAACAAATATTTCATTTTCCAATTTTTCTACTGAACAATACGGTAATAGAAGGTCAGATTGCTCATCTTTATCCAAGAAGGACAATTTTTAAACATAATTCAATATTATCGTGATTGATTTTTGTGCTAAGAATATATATGCCCTGTTGTAGAAACTTAAGTATAATCATGAAAACTTTTTAAAAGCGTTATGATAACAATGCCATTGATCCAAGTAACAGCTTGTTACTTAGTGACAGAAATGTAATAGTACTAACATTTCAGCCCTTTGTTGTATAAATAAATTCAGACATGTCGAGTATTAATTTCATACAACATTATAAACACAAGTTACGTCAATGTCCTTGGCCGAAGGCCGTTAGCAAGCCGTAACATTTTTAAAAAAATCCATCACATTTTTCATTGTTCCATTAACAAATTATTATTCTTTTGTGCATGAAAAAAGACAAAAGAGGAATGTTTTTTAATTACTATTCAAATAACTGAACCAACGGGTTGGAAATAATAATTATAGCATTCCCCGTTTAAGCACAGTTATGGCATCTGATAATTTTGTATGCTTTAATTTTATTACTTAACACCAGAAAAGATATGTGTTGCTGCTATCCTTATATTCCCTTGAAAATAAGATTTTTTTTTAAATTATAATAGCACTCTGTAATATTTCATTTAATAGCAATGCAGCTAAATTGTTTCCAATTTTCCCATATTATTCAGTTGAAAAGGGTATTTAATCTTATATATAAAACCGAAACGGCGTATGTATGTCTGTGGGTCTGTAATTCCCTTTTGCATTGTTGGTCATTAAGTTGCCATTAAAACGAATATGAAAGAAAATATGTTTGAATTTTTATCGGCGAAACATTTAGTCAAAATGTAATAAATTAGTCTTCTACTGAACTTTTCCCGGCTTTTATTAATATAATAATGTTTATTATTTACGTGAAGATATTATTTGACATTTTTTTGACAGCAAATTAGATTTTTTCCTTGAATTTGGATATTTTAATGGGCAAGAATGGGGCTGTCATCAAATTAAATAAAGTTTGTGATTTTATTTTAACTCTAATTTGGATGTTAGATTTTGTGATATAATTATGTCGAATGATATAACATTAAGTAATTATTGGTCGCTTAGTCCGAGCGACGCCGGGTAGCAATACTAGTAGTTTATAATACAATTTATGAATTACATATTTCGAATGAAATTTCATTGCGACAACTGTGCGACCATGTAAAGATAATTAAATGCCATAAATATGTAAATTTATAGCTAGATTTTATTTACAAGAAATTTAGCTGTGCACAATTATAGTTAGTGTGTAGAAAACTAAAAAATCTTTATTACGTAGAAAGATTTATAATTACGAAGAAAAACATAAATTCTTTCAAAAATATTAAAAATTCTCATCACTCATTCTTGTAAAAAATCGAAGGTCTCGGTGTACCATTTTCCTCATATAAAATAGATGACAAGTCAAATTATGGTAATCTCCATAAGAAGATTATGAGTTTTTTTCCAGGTTACAGCACAATGGAAAACTGTATTACTCTGTCAAAAGTCTACCTAAGGCCTTAATATTTAGTAAAATATGTGCCTCAAAAATAGTGTTAGAAAATTATAGATTATGGATTGTAATCAAATAAATTGTATTTTTACAGAACCAAATATTTGTTAAAAATATGAAAAATAACACCCCTAGTAAAGTAAAAATTGACGAGGTTGAGAAACTGGTTACTTGAAATATTAATTACTTTACTAGTATATTTTGAGTAAAACA
This sequence comes from Himalopsyche kuldschensis, assembly GCA_028554975.1. Lineage (NCBI taxonomy): Eukaryota > Metazoa > Arthropoda > Insecta > Trichoptera > Rhyacophilidae > Himalopsyche > Himalopsyche kuldschensis. The sequence goes on along the minus strand of JAHFWI010000046.1, from coordinate 902,243 downwards.
TTTTTTAATTTTAAAGTCTTGTTTTTTTATAGTAATCAACTGTGCATTGTCTTTTTCTGCATAATTAAAAGCAAAATTCCCAATCTGTGGTGCAGTGGTCAACGTCGTTGGCTTCCGTGTCGGACCGCCCGGGTACGATTCCCCGTACGAGCAGATTTTTTCAGTCGATAAATTGATTCTGTTCGAAGGCAATGGATGATTGTGTTGTCAAATCCCCTCCCCACCATTCTGATTTCAAAAAGCGTCGCATAACGAGAGCGATTAGTTAATCACTAGTCCTCGTATCCTTTCAATCCATACTCTCTTCAAAAAAGAGTGGTTGAGCAACTGAGTAAAAATAGTTCTCGTAGAATAAAACACTTGTTGAGATAAACTCCGTGAGGAGTCCATATGCTCCAAGTTGCGAGCGGACATGGCTAAAAATAAAAAAAGCAAAATATTCAAAAAACATATCACTAAGCTACATATTATAATCGAGTCAGAAAGAAGTCATGTTATTTTAACAATATCGTTCTATAAAAAAAGCCGTTCGATATTTTGACGTTTAACGAACTGCATTATTTAACAAACGAATTAAAATTTTGAGCGCGTATACTAGAATAGATTTAGAAAAGGAATGCAGAAAAATCATCATACGTAACAGTTATTTTCATTGGATCAGATTTGCAATATTGTTTCCAATACTAAACGAAGTTTGTCTCCAAAAGCTGAGGGAGTATGGGGAAGAAAGTGACGTATACACAAGGGGCGCCGAAGAATGAAGAAAGTGAGGAGAGCGTGGCAACGACAATGTAAATAATTCTCGAATAATGAAACCGGAGAAAGCGCCTGTAGCACAGTACTGCCAACATAGGGGTGAGGGAGATTTGGGTTGTGTGAGAAACAGGGGACGTGAAGCTATTGAAGATATCTGAACGAATTATATTGAATTTCAATTTTACCGAAAGAAATTTGAGAGCCAAGAGTAACCAATTATAGTTATCATTTTTATTCAATAATAATTAGGGTATTATTATGCCATTAATATAAGCTTTTTTAATCGAATATAATCATTGAAATCCATATGATTTTCTGTTAAAACTTATTGATATTGCGGATTGTACAAATCAATATTTTTATCATTCGTTTGTAGGGTAAATTTATTCTTATTATATCCATCGCCATCTAAATATATCTGATTTTCTTATTTTAAGCAGATACACACAGAAACAAAGAAAAGAGGATATATTTTTTCGTCATCGAAAATAATTATCGACGGCCCTGATATTCGATCAAATTTATATATCGTCTAAATCAAATAGGTCTTAGAGTTGGCTTGAATTACAATCGATGATATACATAATGCAATACAAATAAAAAAGACAATATTGATATTTGAATGATCTGCAATGTATTTTGTGCAATTTGAGTTTTCTACCCCTTTTTAGGGCAGGAAGAGGTGGGCTGGCACAGCGTCTTGACGATTCGACTCGCGTCTGCATAGATCTAATTTGCAGGCACCTCTACAGCCTGCAGTGCCTACTGTTGTACACGCAACATATAAATGACTTTTCATTATTCAAAGCTATGTTCGTTGACTTTCGTGGTTCATCATTGAATGTTTGAGCGGTAAATAATCGTAACTGACTTTATATTAATACTTAAATTAACACAAATGTACGAATTTGAGAACCTTCAATAATTTCTGAGCAATTTCAGCTACATCATAAATGCTAACCAACACGGAATCGGCTACATTCATCACGAGATAATCATAATCTACAGTAAGTTTCATGGTGAGCATAAAATAGTATTTTATTTTTATAAGTAGAGTCATACACAACTCAACTAAATTTAAAAAAAGTAATATTTACCAAAAAAAAAACTCGCAATGGTATAATAATGTTTTTTCCTCGTTTCTCTTTAGGATATGCTCATGTTTCATAATGTAATATATTTGCATTCGTCATGAAAAGTGCTATTTAACGTATATAAAAACGGTGAAAATGTTGTGTTTTGGTATGTATTATTTAAAGTTATTTCGTTAAAATTTCCGCGTTGTAATGGCATCACAAAGCAATTTAGGGTTTTTGTGCTGTTTTATCACAGGGGAATAAATTATTAGTGATTTTTTTATACTTCAAATAATCCTGCTTTCTTATGGCTCTATTGAGTCGCAATAATATTAGTAATATTAATTTGAATTTAAAAGTATGGTCGTCTTGTGGATTTGTGTTGACGATAAAATTCTATAATATCATTAGAAGGATTTAATAAAGAATGTAAATGTAGGATACGATAAAAATGAGAAATAATTATTTCAATGTTCTTTCTCAAAAAAACAACTATGTAGTACTAATTCAATACAATCAGCTGAAATGCTTCGAATTGAGAGCGGACTTGATTTAGAATTATTTTTGAGATTTAAAGAATTGCGGCAAATATTCGATTTTTTACAATATATGAGATCAACTCGTCAGTTTTTTTAAATTACTCGAGACCAACTTTAGAAGGAAAAACATTGCGGGCTCTCGAATTTGGGATCTCAAAATCTAGTGTTGATAAAAATATGTGACATTGAGTTTCCCGGAACTTTTAGAAACGGTTTTAGAAATTTTGCAATGCCGGCTGATACAATAAATTCTACATATAAAAATACATTATCGAATGTGTATCGAGTCTACATACAATAATTTATTTGGTTTTTCAACATGGAATAATAATACGGTTATCTTTTAAAAGACATTTTTTGTAAGAAAAGTTTGAGATGTTATGATTTTGCAGTATAAATAACATGAGACGAGAGCAAATAAATAGAATCGAAAAAGTAAGTAAATATCACGAAATGTAAATAATAAAATCACGACTCAAATATGACAATCTCTGACATTGCGATTTACAACCAAGATTTCATTTCAAGACTCATTTTATTTGTTCATGGCAACCATGCTCGCTCTGAAGTGATGCATATTGAAATACAGCGAATTGTTTCAATATTATTATTGTACTAAGAACGCTTTGAGTCAATCTAAGAAGAGAAATACATAATATTGACTAGTGGTGAGCCAAAAAATCTGTGACTCGATTTAAGCTCTCACATTATTTGGAACATCTCAAAAAAATATATTCCACGATAACTGCTTACTATTCAGTCGCTCAACGCATTTTGTCGCATAGGGGAAAAAAGAGGTTAGGTTAGGACCAGTAGTTAGCTAATAGCTCTCTCTCTGCGCCTCAATTTTTTGGATCGGATGGGTGAGCGGGAATTAAAACATCACAGAAGCACTTTTAAGATGTTCACTGTCAATACTTGGTGGAATGGCATTATGATAAAAATTATAACACATTTTTAGTACTTATTCCATTCCAGTGATAATTCAGTTCAGTTGATAATCCTCGCCATGAGCGAAACCGGTACTGATCCAATAAATTTAATGTGGAATAAAGACTAAAAATGTGCTATTATTTTTATTATCACAGAAATAAATAAAAAAAAATTGATAGTGCCCTTACTAGGATTCGAGCCCGTAGACATCACAACCGAAGAGGACGATGCTGAGCATCCGGTCACAGACCAGGCATATATTATAATAGTTATAAATAGATTACAAAATGATTAACTTACCAGTTTCAATCCATAGGTTGGCTGGTAACGATATTCCAGGATTGTTCTGGAAATCCAGATTAAACTGTATTTTTTGATGGGATAAATTCTTTTGTAAAACATGCTGTGTAATTAAGTCGTATCATCGCGTGAATATTTGATTAAAATAACATGGACACATAAATCTATTGGCTTATGGAAACGCTCGAAGCGTTTTTTAGTATGGCTTTTACACGAAATATTATTTCGTTTGCCAAATAAGGACATAAATATATGAATTTATGATTATTACCCAAATTTATTTGTCATTTTTTATCGATGGTTTTATTAAGTTACGCATTAACATATTCAAATCATTTTACTATATTCTAAAATTAAGACATCTAGCCATAAAAAACTATCTAACAACATTTTAATAAGGATTAGTAAGGCATATCGCAGCACGCTATAAATTATTGTATTATAATATTTTTACTGAGCAGTGTTTGAAAGACTATGAAACCTATAATAATGTATATTTTTTTCATATAAATCTTATAGAATATCCATGCTTAAAAATTTAAATTGAATAACAATATCTTCTCTATTGATTCTAGTCTCTGCGATCGATTAAAGACGTTCGGAAATGATTCAGTCGATTTATCGATTCAGTTCGAAGGATTCATTTCAAGATTCAGTTCGAAATATCCTTCCCACCCATTTAATCCTTTAAGGGTGTAGCAAGAACGACTAGCTTACCATCAGCCCTGTCCAATCCTAGCATATGGATAAAAATACGAATAAACCTAAGCGATTGTTTGCAAACAATAAAAATAGTATTCAGTCAGCTTTGATCTGACGAAAATGTTACATAATTTTCTAATAAGTAATAGTAAGAAAAATTTCATCGCTAAATCTAAATTAACCGAGATAGACAAAACGGTAAAAGAAAATTATTTTTTTCGTCTGCTTCTTTATGCTGCGTCATTGCTTCTTCTTTCTTATGAGAAAATCAGTTAATTAAAAAAAAACGGAGAACATAATAATATTACGGAGCAAAAAATTGTTTTCTTACGTCTACGGAAAATGAATATAATGTTTTATGTCTCTATTTTCAATCTGCGCTTATTAATTTCGGCTCAATTGTTCCCTACAAAGAAAATTACTATTATAACAAAATTAAATATATCAAGTGACTGTCTATCAAGCAAAACAAATGCATATTTGTAAATTTAAGCACTCTTTATTTCTGTCACTTCTTGGTGGAAAGATCAGTTGCGCTCATCGCGAGAATGTCAACGAACGTCAGTTGAAAACGCTCGCGATTAGAGAAACCGGTCCTGACCTCCACAAGAAATACATTGCAAGTAGAATAAGAAATGTATTTTATTTATTTGAATAATATTGAAAATGAATGTATATGTCATTGTGTAAAATTTTATATCCTTTTTCGATCAATATCTTTGAGAGGTGTATCAAACATTTCAATATTGTATCTAATTTTATCAAGTATAGGAATAATAATGCAGTATTATGAGTATTAGTTGCTTATAACTAGCTCTTCCTCCAGCTTAACCTCTAGAGGAGTAAGTTATTACGAAAAAGTTGTGCTCTGTGGAGTGAGTTTTTTTTGATTTATTTTTTCAATAATTTATTATGGCAAAAGTATATTTATCAACATTAAAAACATTGTGTGTTAAAATTTTCAATAAATATCATCAGGTTAATGAGAAAAATTTCGAATCAACTCTTTACTGATCTGAAATCGTGCAATTTACTATAAGTTTTCTCAAAAAGTGTTTGATTTTTTCAGGAGGTTCTAGCGGTGCAAGAATATATAATATAACGGCAATATCTCAAACAGTAAATCGTGAATTTCAAATAAAAAATTTACGGTTTTCGAATGTTTTTATAACAAATTCCTCGCATGAATCTATTGTACAAAAGATTAAACGTTTTTTATAATGATGCACATTTTTTGTATTTTTTTTTTCATTGTGCTGTTTTGATGTAGAAATTAGAGGTTAGACCTCCTCCCCTCTCTCCAACTAACATATTGAGAGTCTTATATAGAATCATTAATGGATTTATTGATATGGTTAAAGTACACAAAATCAATTTGCTAGTGCCAAATACACGCACAGTTTGATCATAACGCTTTTCCGGAAGAAAATAAGCATATTGTAACAATAATTCATTGTACGAAATTAATGGTAGATTTTATTTATCGTATTATTTCAAACTACATAAAATGTGTGTATTCTTCAAGAAACATAATTAATAAAATAGCTAGAACGGCCCTGTAGAGGAGTAAAACAACGCATCTACCTACGCGGTCAAAGATCTCATTTGCAAATAGTGAGAGGAAAATGCGGAAAAAATGCAGCATGCAATATCAGACTCAAAACAAACGGGACTAAGTGCATTCAAAAGTCTGATACAAAATGCATTCTTGAAGGAGAGTATTACCAGACTATGGATGTAAAAGTTAAGAATAAATTGTTCGCGTTATTTATTTAATATGGTGAAATAATAATAACATTATCAGTATAATAATATGACAGTTCCTGTCCGCCATTGATCTCAGGCAGCATTCCATTATTTTATATTTGACGTTTGACTTCATGTTTCACAAATACCTGAGCGCGCGGGTTCATTTTCAAATATTTTTTTAAATCTTTCGTGTCGATAAATATATAACATAAAATTGTTAATTTTAAATTTAATATAGAAGAACATATATTGTTTATTGATGAAATAAATTAATGCACAATTTTAATTCAATATTCTTAAAAATATTGTATAAAAATCGAGGCATTTTGCACCGGAAAACTCATATGAAATAAAAGCAATCAATTATCAACACGTCATAGCGTTTGAAAATGGAATATTTTTGCAGACAAATTTTCACGCGGATATTTACAGTATCCGATCTTATACTAAGTGTATAAAAATACGAATTAATAATTACACCACAGAGTTTACAGCACTAAATAAAAGAGATACTTGAACAGTTTTTAATTGTAGTTTAACACTGCCTAATTATAATGGAAAAAATGAAGGAAAACACACATACGTAAAATGTTTTGTTGTTTGTTGATTTTTTTAAATCGCGAATTCGAAACGACACGCTGTTGAGGACGCGTCACATCTCCACAAAAAGCGGCCCTCGACTGGTTTTCGTCAAGCGGGGAGCTGCGCTGGTTGCATCGAGTTGGGTTTTGTACTGCCGATTGTATATAGGTACATGTAACATAAAAGCGCAAACCTTTTCGAACAGAAACCCCCCTTTAAAAGGTTTAGAACATTACAATCTTAAATAAATATGTATCGACATAGCGGCCCCTTAGGAAAAAAGAAAAGTATCTCGACCGTTGCCGATTTTGAGTTATGAATGCCACTTCATACAAAATAATATGTTACCTTTAACAAATACTCGAGTCATATCAGTGGGTGAAGTGAATACGAAGATATTTCCATGCGTATTGAAATCACTTTCATGCACATTTTTTTCCATTACCGCTCCCTATTCAAATCATATGGCCGACACACGGTGCCTCCAGGATTCTCTTCATGATCATAGCTCCACTTTTCCTTAAAACAACACATTAGAATAAAGGATTATTTTATATTTAACAAATAAATCATAAAGCCAAAGCATTGCCTTTAAAGATAATGAAGAGAATGTATTCGTTAAAAAACAGATACAATTGATTCCTGGTGAAACCTGTTTTTTGGCTCTTCTGAGGTTCCGATTGTTCATGGATTACAAAACACGGCAAAGATATCATAAATTGATGTTTTTGGTGACATAAAGTATACTGCAATAACAAAAATTTCAAAAAGAAAAATAATACTATTCAAATCAAAAAATATATGCATTTATTCGTTTGGCTATAAATATATATGTAGTATACACAGCATGTAGCACTCAAATGTATAGTAGCAATTGCAGGGTGTCGAACGAATCTCAGACGATGGTCAGCATGGTGAATGGCCTGATGTAATCTCAGGTATGCGTGTGCAAATTCTCCTTATTCCAATCGTACGGTATAATAGATACAAAATTCGGTGCAAGCGGTTTTGTTTGTACTGAAGATATAATTTTATAATTATAATTAGCCGTACGAAACAGAAGTATTGAGGAGAGTTCTAAAGTAAGGTTTAAAATTAAAACAAAGAAATTTTATGTGGGTAGTTTTATCTTTTTTTTGTCTTATCAATGCATATGTATAAACTTAAATCATATAGTAATTAAAATTTTATAAATTACTTTAATTCGAATATACGATCATGGTGCTATTGTAGAAACTATTTAAGATATAAAATGTGCACAGAAATCATATACTTCTAACCCCTGGATAAAATTGTAGGTACATACAGTGGAAATACCTCCGCTTGGCTATTGAGTGAATTGTATGTACGTAAAACGAGTAGGGTGAGCAATAAGCCAGGTTGAGATTTCGGAACTTATGCATTTTATTTCAAAATTATTGCACCGTTGAAGTATACTAAGGACAAATGTATGCAAAATTTTAAATAATTAACAGGGTATTTATATTGTTAATATAGGATATAGCAAGAAATAATATAATGAAACCGATAGCAACCATAACACAAATTATTTGTAATAATGAGATCGCGTACTAAATTTAATATGGCCAAATCGTAAAATAATCGTAATGACATCTTGATTGCTTTCTTCGCTAAATTGCATACTACCATTACGTTACGTACAGGGATATTTTGGATTTCATTTTTATTTGTAACGATATTTGTACGACGGAATTTCGTCATTGGTTTTTATTTGAATTAATTAAGAATGTAAAATACCACGATGAATAAGATATTTCTAGATTTTACATATTGTAAACGATTAATATTAGGTTAAAACGGGTCGGTTAGCAGGTATAATTGTCGACGGTTTCACAATTTAAGTGACTTGTAGATGTGTATTTACAAAAGGCAGGCAACGTTACCTTTGACTCTATCGATAAATCGAGATCCATGTACAAAAAGTGTAGGGTAAAAATGCTTAAGAGTTAGACGCGCGAAATGCTATTTAAGAATATTCATTACTGAAATGTTTATGTAAAAATATGATAACTGTATTTTTTTTAATATTAATATTGAATAAAAAAAATAATTGTAGCGTTTATAAATGATTACCATTTCAGAGTACTAATGAATCTAGAAAGCTTGGATACACTACTGGTGGTCCGGTCATTCCCGCCCTGAGGTGTACAAATCGTTACATGTGTGCGTTTTTAAGGCAGTGTGGGTTCAGAGAGAGCTTTATGCAGTAATCTTAAACCAGTGCCGTAAAATATACAAATTTTCATTACGCAAATGCTTCTGAAGAAATCCCTGTAGTATGCTTTTTATATTCTTTTTAATAAAGTTTCACGATTCATTGTATTGTGAATCGTTTGCAACCATTTAGCCCTAAATAAAAATATTTTTTTGATTCCCATATTAAACAGTTTATAACCGAACGTATGTTGATCAACTATTCAATGTCAACAAGACCACGGCTTATATAAGAGTATTTGAATCATAGCGATAAATACAATGGTACATAAATAGATAGTCTCATTGAATAATCATATTTTTCAATCAATATTGCACAAAAAATTCAGTCAGTCAACATATAATTTCAAAATCCCCCTTTCATACTGATGTGCTGTGATGATTCAAGTAACAAATTTCAATTTATAAAATTCATTTAATTAAAAGAAAGCTAACACAAGAAACTAAATTACCTAAAATAATAATATATTTTAAATAATTATCATTTGCGAGTTTTCCATCACTGAATAAAATATATTCGTATGAACCTGTGTTTAGGATGCACTCTCCTATACCGACACACTAATACTGCCGTATATGAACCCCCATTCATATAACTAGGCACTGGCAAGTTTTTGTGTGTGCATACGTAAAGCTATTGAGCTTGAGAATGTGTGGGAATCGTATAGTACACAAACTAAAAATTAGCCAAATCAGATTTATGAAAGTTCTTATTCATAATTATACACAACATATGTACATATTTGATTATTATCATCTCTCTACTTTCGCACCGCAAAACAGTTTAATAATAGCTAAAAATACACCATTGAATATATTCACTACTTTTTGAATGCCTCCACCAGCATCTGTCCGTCCGTTCGGTAGTTATGTATCTTCAGCTCAGTTATTCAAGATCGTTTTAAGATATTTGTAGAAATTACTCATGGACCTTATAGCTGATTTTTTGGCACTCATTTAGCTTCTGAAACATCAGTGTAATAATTATAGATTAATCGTACAAAATCTTCAGCATTAAGTCTTAACACCCGAATTATCAAAAAAATGATTGAAGAAGAATTTGTGTATATACCTATTCTTCTTTTACATTCAGTAGAACTAGAATATGGAATATAACCTTATTGCGACTTCGGGCGCATTTGAGATTCAGGAGAATAATGATTGGCGCAGGCCAGCTTTTATCAAACAAATCTGAAGCAGCACATATGTATTTGTTTTATTAATTTTTCCTGGGTAGCTTGATATTGATATACTATTTCATTTAAATTTACCTTTACAAAAGACTTAAAACTATACCATGAAGTTACACATAAATAATAACTTTGTAATTAAAACTTCTTCGTGAAATAACATAAATGGTTATAATACTTGATGTTTCAATAAATAAAATACAATTCAGATAAAATTTGGGTTTTTCATTGTTTAATACTTTGTAGCGACGCACGAAAATAGCTCAGCGGGTGCATATGTGCCCGCGGGCATAAGGTTAAGAATCCCTAAAATAGAAGATCATCATAAAACTTTGTACCAATACTCAGTAAAACAAAAATTCGAGGTGTTAAATAGTGTTGATTTATATTTATTTTCTTAACCCAATAGTTATAAAATATAATCATTTTATTATAATATAAACACGATCAGTTGTCATTTAAATAACTGCGAAAATTGTATTCGAGAGCGATGGCATTTTTGTTTTTTTTTATAATATATTTTAGGATGCTGCTGGCGAGCTTCTTATTAGAAAAAGATTAAAAATATGTAAATATTTGGTACAAGGCGTATGAAGTTATGCCTTCGATGTTGATTCGGTGGCGAGTGCTGAAGGTGTCGTAGACAAAAGCAATGCTTTGATGCCGAAACTGCAAGAAATGTATATGACAGCCCCCAGTCAGCATGTATTAATTATGCAACACATTTCTCAGAGGATCAGCTGAAAGACTAATAGTCCTGAACAGTAGTACTTCATTACGTATCTATTATTTATGTTGAAAGTCCTTCTTTTAAATCAGTTTGAAATACATTTTATCCATTATTTATATTTTGGAGTGAATATTTCTTTTGATAAATATAAGCTAAGAAGAGTGGCATTGTTAATATTCTAGTTGCAATTATGTTTTAAGTTTGAACAATATTAATTTTGTGGAAGATAATTTTAATGTCAAATAACTTACGTGGAATAATGTAAGTAATTTTAAATTTTATTTTTATCAATATTGAGATTTAGTTCAAGAACGGCCAATCCGCAAACTACAAACTGTATTTAAATCAATATAAAACTGGCAACTTTATTATACAATTGGCAGTGTATCAATTCATAATTTGTAAATCAGATAGACTGTATATCAATTATTCATGATGTGTCAATAACCCTCTTCAATTGACGAATATGTTTCACGAAGTGACAACTCCGTAATCATATAGGCCATAGGGGTTGAAAACAGCACGTTGAAACTGCTTTTGCCGTCATCAATAAACTTATCGGTTTACTTGTTGTAAATTGAGTGACTATCGAATCACGGAGCTTCTCACCCACTTTAAATATTTCCACAAACGTGATTCCGAGGATCAAAATACAATATCAGTCTGTACGGTAAGTAGGTGTACACTACTGACTTTAATTTTGAAGTATATCGGTACATAAGGATTCTCAAAAATACATGTACAAATGTTATTACGTAGTTGATGCTTTTTCAGAGTATTTTTTTCCAAGATACTATATTTTTAAGAATTAGCATTCCGGTCAGGTCACGTTGCAAGACAGATAGATTAATGTGCTATCACGAAAAGTGAATTATTATTGAGAAATACGTGCGCGTATGAATTCTGATGAAGTTGTATTGGATACAGATTCGAGTGGTCAACAAATTTAAAATTGTATCTGTGCCATCTCTTTATGTTATCCGTTTTGTACTCATACAAGAGCTGCGGGAAGTCGAACGCCATAATGGCTTAAAAAGTAGCTGTATCCGAATTTCCCAATGCACTTCGACCTTCGTCATTCTGTTATTGCTAGTTATCACCTACTCTCTATTTAAAGAATAGATGCATAGGGCTGCAGAAGTGTCGTAGGGAATTATTATCATAATTGCACTATCCACAGTGGCGGATGAAGCCATTGGAAGGTCCCAGGTGCATTATTACTTTGGAGGCCCTCTAATTCGAATGACAAAAAAGGGTCACAATTTTTTTTCGGGATTAACCCTTTCAAGTCAATACCATGGATTTTTGCTGTACGCCACTATTTTCAATCATCGATTTTTCCATGAAAATGCCACGTAACATACCCGGAAAATAATTGTATACTCAAGTTATTATTGATTTTCATAGAAAAGTGATAATATATCAAAAGTACAAGATTTAAAAAACTTTTGTAGGGCTGCCAAAAACAATAAATATTATAAATAAAAATATGAAATATATATATATTTTCTATAATAAAACAAATTATATAGGTAGCACAAATGCATCTAGGGCTGCCACAAAAAAATAATGTAATTTATGAATAAATTAGAACTATTTCGTTATGACTGGAAAGTTATGTTTTTTAAAACAAACTATATGCATTTCAACAATTATATATTTATAATCTTTATAAACTTATTATTATATTATATATATTATTAGTATTTATTCAAAATACTTATCAAGCATGGTGTGTACGATTTATTTTTTGGGAATTGTTGAAATGCATAATGAATAAAGCAATCGTATGAAAATATATTATACGAAAAAAAATCATGCCAGCCCTATGTCTATTACTAATTCAATGCTCAATATTTACAATGTCAATTAAATGCTCGTTATTATTTATTTTTGCGAATGTCAGATATTTCCTCTATGAAGAATGAATAAAACAATGATGAAACTGTGAAGTAAATTAAAAATTAATATTCATTTTTGTATTTGTAACAAAAATATTTTTAAAACAAAAATTTTGCCAGTTAGCGTTATGTCCGGGAACATTAAGTCCGGGGACGATTTGTCGCGGGGACATTATGTCGCGGAGACATTTAGCCCGGGGACGATTTGCCCGGGGGCGTTATGTCTGGGGACATTATGTCCGGGGCCGTTATGTCTTTCGACCTTTTGTGCAACAAAGCATGCCGATTGCAATAAACAAGTAGGTACTCCAAATCCAGACGGTCGTCAAATTGGCGACATATATAACATAAAATAAGATTTCACTTAATGTTTTATTTTCAAATTATTGGGTCTTGTACCTGTCTATGAGTTGTAGATAGCAAATTGCACAGCTTTTATAGTCTTCATCCATGACTTGCGCATGGTTTCCGACTTTTCAAACAAATATTATGACTAGAAAAAGTATTTAACACCGAGGTGAATCTGTATGACGAATTTAATATTGATATACATACCTTCTTTCTAAGTTAAGATATTATATTAATATTCATGATTTATTATCGGCGACATACAATATTGAATATTTTATACGCAGTACACCCATCGCCATCATCATTTGTTTCAATGAAAAAATATATACATAATGCTGTAATGCCAATTTACCAATGCAATGTGCAAATTGGAAAAATCATATAACGTAAACTCGATGAAAATTTTTGTAATTCACTTGAAATAACATGACATCAACCCAAGATCTCAAATTTAAATTGAAACAAACCATAATTTGATATCGGCCACGCCAGTAGCGGAAACCAGATCCACCTGATGGATAGGGCAAAGATCTTACCACGAGGCCACATAGACAGAATATTATTTAACCCCTTTCTATATAGCGTGATATTTCCCCTACTCAAGTTAATCTCTTATTGTCGCATACTTGTAGACTGAAAAGCTTAAAATAATAAATTTCTCTTAATAAAATAAGAAAACATTTCATTATTATGTTTCGTCGGGTATGTAACAATTTTTTTCTAAAACCACCCATATTTCCTTCCTCGAAAATCTTCATATACTTTTAGATCCCCCTTCTCGACATCACTATCTATTAAATTGCTCTAGTGAGGAACTTTGACTAGGTACACCACTGAGCAAAAGAGACATCACCGCGTCTTACATGCTTTATAGTTACATATGTATGTAAGTACATACAGGTAGAGTGTACAATTTATATACATAAAATTATTATGTCTTCTAAAATCTACAAATCTACACTACACTTAACTACACGTCTTGAAAACCTTCATTGTTAATTCAATTAGAAATCCCCCTTCAAAATGTAGTGAATGCATCTTAGAAACGCTTCTCAAACTGTGCAGCCAATTAAAAGATATAAAACCAAAAGAGCAACTTTTTTACTCTAAAGAAATACCAACTTATTCACATTATGAAAAAGATTTTTTTATAAAACCGAATAACATTAACTGGTTCTTATATGCAATACAATAATTCTGGCCTTTTTTATATTTAAATATAATATATATAATGTGGATCTTCACTATCATATTTATACTATTGATACTGTGTATTCTTCCATTATCTTTGTCACCTCTACCGCCTTCCTTCAGACATCCCGTCCTCTTTACCACCTTTTCCAATCATTTATACGTAGAATGTTTTGGTTTCTCCCTGCTCATCCGTAGCTTCCCGACTGATCTTCCCAACTTAGCTCCCTGTGAAATCACTCTTCGGAGATTGAATATCGCCCGTGCCCTCCCCTCAATATATATAAAAACCTTCCAGAAGTTTCATTGCCATTTAATATAAATATTTTGATACCTAAAATCATCCATTCATTCATTGCGATCAACATTCGAAAGTGAAATAATAAAATCTTCAGTGGCACGTAAAAGTAAGTGGAAAATTTGGAAGTGTATTTCGAAGACTTACCTTCTACGATTCCAACCCTCTACTATGTGTTGCACTAAACTACAGTGTAATTTGTATACACTTTATGTCAGTGGTTCTCATGTGCGGCCACCTAAAGCTTCATAGAAAATATTGATAGTAAAAAGATGTGGGTTTACAAGCTTATTTGTCAACAAAGAGATTTATACTAATGGTAAATTGGCAAACATGTTTAGGTCCATTTGATATACCGATACCTCAAACACAACAAACTCGAAACAAAAATTTGGTGCGGCCACCAGACATTTCCGCAAGACCGCTTATGTTTACGATGCGGCTACAGTGCAAATTTTCGTGAGAACCACTGCTCTATGTATTATCTTTCTTAGAAAAGGCGGTATAACAATCACGCTGCTACCTATGATTATTATTTAAAATAATCTGAACTAAATAACCATGCCACCCGATCATTTGCCAAAAATTGAAGCTGATACGATAAAAAAAAGTTTTGAAATCATTGAATCCATAATCTGATCAGATGACTCGGGAGTTGAGAGTGGTGTGACTGATTATGCCACTCAAAAAATGCCTACAGATAATTTAAGATTTTGTCACATCTAGCAACATTGTTATGACGAGACAGTGATAAAATAAAATCTATGAAATTCTTTTTTGCCGAATAAATAAATGGTCATTGCTTACCATATTCAGCATAAGATTTAAAAGTATCACGCGAGCAACAAAACACAATCCGTCTATTTAATAATCGATTCTAAAGAATTTTTCTTTTAAAGGAAATAGTAATTATTTAAACTAAAATAAGGTGGTTTCGTTGCTGGTGGGAAAAATATTTGTACGTCAATCATGTACAAAATATATTGCCTTTAGTCTTTATTATCATTTCCTTTTCATTTTTTACGATAATGGCGTGTACATCGGGAAATAGTCTGATGTACGTTTTTATGATTTTGTACCCAAACCCGATCCGCCCGGTTACTAATCAAAACCTTCGTTGCCGGGCCCGCCCCGTGCAGACCTTATGAGTTAACACTTCCAGTACATATTTATTGGTTATTGTATCTTGAAAAAATATATTTGAAATCCATACTACTAGATATGCATACCTTTTACGACCTTGGGCTCATTTGCATGAAAATATTATTATATTGACATATAAGGATTCGTTCGCCTCTCATATATCCTGGAACGGGATAAATTCAGATTGGTTAATTCGGAATCGTATTCGAATAAGCAATGATTGTATTTCCATGTAAATTTATTTACACATATAACCTTTAACGTCTTCCTACTTCAGCACTATCGATAGAGAAGTGACAGGGAATCATTAAAATCTGTTGTTTGGTCTCTATTCACCCCAATTCAATGTGAATAGAGACATCGAACAAAATTGACGGTGTCTTAATAACGATAGTGAATATTATTTGAAAAATATTGTCATTAATGTGTAACACCATAGAAACAAGTTTCAAGCCATTCATTTTTGAATTATGTTGTGCATGTATGAAAATACATAGTCGTGAAGGGTAAAAAGTGTCTCTATTCACCCCGTTTTACGGTACCTTGATTATTTTTATATTGCTAAATTAAGAGATGATATCGAAGATGGAGACTCAGTCATATTTTTCTAAACAACTGCACAACCCAGTACTGCTTTGTTCAGCGTAGTAATGGTATATGCCGATTGCAGGTGTTTCAATTTTTGTAATATATCGAAGCTTGATGATATTTTGACTTGATATTGCAGAAAAACTAACTTATTTAGTACATTTGATGATATCTGAAACAAGTTATATCGACACACCGCACCAAATAATGTACGTATTGTAAATTCACCTTGCGCAATAGAGCAAACCAATATTCAAATAATAAAAAATGCAGCCACACATGTAATTATATTATATAATAATATAGTCGTGTCATGTTACTCATCCCTATTTCTTCATCTGCTTCTGAATTTGCCCCATACTAATAGGGTTAAGAATGATTGACAGCTGACAGTGTGACAGCGGTCAACACGAACAAACATCACTGCTCTTATTACGTGTGGTCGGTAGGTGTGGTGATGGATAAAACTCCGTACCGTACTCTGGACATCATTGTCAATATTGTCGTGATCAGGGATTGTAATCCCGGCGCAATTCCTTGTATCATGAGATTAAACTTTGTCTCAATTTAATGAGACTTTTAAAAAAAATCCACTTGATTAAATTCCGATCTTTTGTACCTACGATTATGCTAACGAAAGTGGCGAGTTTCCCGTTTGATAATGGGTTCAGTGGCGGATTATCCCATAACTGCAATATGTGGGTCCCAAATCTTGAGGCCTCAACAAAAACTTATATAAAAATAGCCCACATAAAATGCATTTAAAACGTAAATCATTTTATTTTTTTATAGGTGAAACTGATCGATCGATATGGAATCAGATTCATCAAATGGTTTATCAACCGTATGCTTTTTGGTAGGCGACCACTGTAGTTAAACTGCAATCGAATTCTTCATGTCTTCTGCGTTTGTCCATAGTGATTTTTCTCATAGAGTCTTTTTTGTCGTGGATGACGATAGGCGGGATAATTTGTCTGGTGCTTGGAGTGATTGCGGGCGCAGAAGTTTTAAATTAGGAAGGTTACAGTGGAACCTTGATATTACGTTCTCGCATTATACGTTTTCCCGCGTGGTGCGTTCATTTTCTACAGTCCCGGCATTTAGTTCATATTTAAAACTTTCCCGCATGTATCGTTTCCCGCATTCATCGTTTGTTTTATACGGTTTCTTGAAAAACGTAGAATCGGGGTTTCACTGTACATGAAATCTCGATCGATGGATTCTTCATATTCGTTGCCACTTGGGTCCATCTAGCTTGTGTCGAGAGCTCCAACGGGAGAGCTGTTTTTTTCTACCGAAACTATATGTGGAGTCCGTGAAGCGGCCTTCCTAGTTTCTTGCTGGGGTGGGTACAGACTAAGTCTTTTTTTCCCATTCCTACATGTAAAATAGCCAAGTGTCGACTATCGAAAAAATTCTGCCAGATGAAGATAGTGGTCTGTGATGCGTCAAACTGTGGTTCCATCTACGGTGCTCCATGCTTGCTGAGACGAGATGTGTATGAACGAACAGTTTTGCTGGCCTGCGCGTTGTCAAGGCGTCGATGATGATAGTGGTATGTGATGCGTCAGTCTGTGGTTCTATCTGCGGTGCTCGAAGCTTTCTTGCAAGCAAAACGCTTTACAGGAGAGAAGTCTGACAATTGGAGGATCTGGGTTAGGTCTGGTGCGCTGACAGTTAGAAGATCGGAGTTTGGCTCGGCGAGTTGTTCACAGCACGAGAGCTGACGTGCGAATGTTCGACGAATTCACTGCGTTTATATTACTTTCTTTCGCATCGAGCATTAATCTGTGGTTTATTGATAATTTACAACGCACAGACAACACATTGGAATGAGAATTTGGCAACGCTTTGTCGATCCCATAGATTAATAATTATACTCGATCGCCATGCGCATAGACTAATTTTCGAAAAGCGCGCTGAAAAAGCAGAGACAATATATAGGTGAAAAGCGTCCCATTTCTCTATGGTTTTATCAATAATTTGCAAACCATAGACTTTATACGATGCACCGTAGATAATAGAAGATAGATTTGAAATTTTTCCAATGCTCTATCGATCCCAAAGAGTAATAATATTAGGCTGTGCACATAGCGATCGTCTCAGTAAAATAATGTTATAAATTATTGTAACTATACTTATCAGCGTGCCATACAGAGCATAGACAACATAAGAGATGAGCCCATCTTGAAAAAAATTATTATAACGGTTGCCATTTAAAAGAAATTAAAACCGTTTCTAGTAGCTTGTTCATTGGCAGGAGCAGGTTGATTAGTCTGGGTTCACGGGTAACGCGTGATTTTTTCCCGGTTTGGTAATCAAAATGTCACGATTTTTTAAAAACTCAGTTTTTGGTTTATTTCTAAGAAATGCCGATTTTTATATTGTTGATATAAACCGCAGGTGAGTATGGTATTTGGGTGTGTATGATTTTTCATATTTGATATGGCAACATTCCATACAACTGTCAGAAGTGTCAAATTATTGAAAAGTCAATCTTCTGTCTTCATTATGAAATATTTTTCAAAAATATTCAGACCTTTATCAGTTATACCAAAAAATGCTGTCATTAAAAATAAAGAATTGACTTCCAAAAGCCAAAAAGTAATCATTCGTTTTAAATTAGTATCATTTGAATATTATAATTAAGTTAGGTTATGTTTTCCATTATTATTTTTAATTCGTTACGGTTAAGTATGTTATAAAATCAATTAGTTAACACTCTCATACGATTCAACGCCTGGCGATTCTATAAACTGATGCTGCTCTACCTCCTCTAATCCTATAATCCTCTACCAAATAATCGAAAAAAGCAATTCAATTTTATATTTTCATTCATGTAATATCCTAGTATGAGGGGGGGAGTATTCGAGGTAAAAGATTTTCCAGGTGTGTTGAGAATTGTTCCTCTCTGTGCTTTCTTGATTTTTGAATATCCATCCTTTTGAAAATACAAAACAATACGTACCTATACCTATAATAATGTTAAAAAATCACCCTAAATATGTGCCCTAAGTATATTATAGTTGGTTAATTTAAACTTGTATAAACCTAGGAACATAGAAATATTACAATATTTTTTTAACTCATAGCTTATGTTCGAGTCAGGAATCGCTCGACCATGCGGTGGTTCCGGCCTCTTCACATTTCTTCCACTTGGAGAACGCTCGCTAAAAAAATTGACTATTTTGGTTGACAATGAAATGGAGAAAATTGGAGCGCAAAAACTTACCTTACCTACGCTGGCAAGTGAAGAGTTGTGGAACAAAAGTGGCAGACTTGAAGATATGGCGCCAGAACTGATGACTATGAATGATAGGCACAAAAGAAAGCTTATACTCACTCCTGTAGGTTCTAGTATTTTTTTATCCAGATCATTCACACTAGTGAATTACTTGTGTGAATCATTTACACAAGTCAACATAAAAAATATCAAATACTTAAAATATTTTTAACGATTTTTATTATGATATTTTAGAAATACATATTATTTTCATGAATCTTCATTTTTTTTAAATGCAATTTGAAAAAGAGATGTCCATCAAAATACATTAACAGTAAGTGTACAAAAAAATATTAGATACAATAGAATGATAATTATATTTACTTTTCTTTTAGACACATGAAGAAACTATTAGTGATTTCATGGGATCAATATCACCCATATCACCAAAATGTCTGCCATTGTATGTTTATCAAGTAAGTTATTCACATAATTTATGTTATTATAGTACAGTGCTATAAAACCTTTTCCCTCCAATGGCACACCTAAGGTTTTCCTAGAGTTCTACAGCACTGTACAAGAAGAACCATAATATTTAAAATAGATATACACAGAAATGATGCTGTTATTTTTTTTACACTTGTCAGTGTTCTACTTGCATATATACTAGACAGAGAGCTGTGTTTTATGGTTTTTTTTATCCATTTAATGACTCAGTACAACATTATATGTATATGATTTGTATTGTATCAAAATTTGTAGTGTCATAATTACAGATAAGCATTTTACTGAGTACACTGGAACCCTGATTCTAAATTTCTCAAGGTACTCTAAAAATAAAACGAAACATACAGGAAACCGACAATGCCAAAAAACTTTAAATAATAATAAAAAAATATAACCTTTTTTAACTTTTTGAAGTTTTCGTTTATCTATAGGTGGGTAATAAGTTCCGCGATGAAATGAGACCACGCTTTGGAGTAATAAGATCTAGAGAATTCGTCATGAAGGACTTATATACCTTTGATTTAGATCTCCGTGCAGCCAGAAAAACCTATAGTATTGTTAGCAATACCTATCATAGAATATTCACCAATATTGGTGTTGATTTTAGTAAAGGTGTGTATTCTTATATTATTAAAAAACAAATGATTTCATATTTGATAGAAGCTTGATGTTAATTTGATTTTATGAAATATGTCATAGTGTTTATTTTTTAGTCCAAGGCGACACTGGCACAATGGGAGGTTCCTACTCTCATGAATATCACTACAAAGCAGCAATAGGGGAAGACCTTCTCTTGCAATGTAAAAATTGTGACCATAAAATGACAAGAGAACTAGCCACCAAACAATCGGGAAATAAACCTCACTGTGTCAAGTGTGGCAATTCTGAGACGGATCAGCTAATACAAACAAATGGAATCGAAGTAAGAATGATAATAATTTTACCATATAATAAAACTCCTCTCACTGGAGATGTTGAACAACTGAGTAACAAGCATTTCTCATAGAAAAAATATGTTAAGATACCGGCATAGTAGGCCATATATGCTATACATTAGGAGCGAAATAGTCTAGAAAAATTGTGTTGCCCAAACATCTTAGTATATCTTTTTTCTATTTGTTTCGTATGTAGGTTGTGTTTAAAAAACTATTTCTATATATTTTATTTCCAGATTGCTCACACTTTCTTACTCGGTAAAAAATACACAGAACCCTTTGGAGTGTACTCAACAGTTTCAGATGAAGCCTTACACATGGGTTGCTTTGGGATTGGATTATCTAGATTAATCGGTGCTGCATTGGAGGTGTTAAGTGTTGATACAGAGATACGGTGGCCCACAGCATTAGCCCCGTATAGTGCGTGCATTATTGGACCGAAGGTGAAGACTTTTTTGATCTAATGACTTCTTATTTTAAAATATGAATATTTGTTTTTTTTAACAAATCATTGTATTCAATCCCTTATCTAGATTATGTGCTTATTAACATATTATTAATTGTCTTTGAATTTTAGGAAGGCTCCAAAGAAGAAGCTACTACAAGCCATCTAGTTGAATCAATGTACACTAGGTTGAATGAGTGCTGCCATAAGTTAAAGAATGATGTACTTATTGACGACAGATCGCATTTAACCATAGGCAAAAGGATATTGGATGCTAAGAAGTAAACAAAATTCATTATCAAATGCAATTTTTTGTTATAAGTTACCTCAGTTGAACTAAATTGAATTATAATAATGTACTATTTCATTTTTAGGATTGGCTTTCCATTTATAATTGTCGTGGGACAAAAAGCTGCGCAGGATCATCCCGAATTTGAATTATTGGATGTCAATTCAAATGTTGTTTCAGTTTTAAATTCAGATTCTCTGATTCAGAAAATGGTTGAGCACTACATGCAAGCAGAATCTAATATCGCTAATCAAATACTTAGTAATTCTCAGAAAATTAATGATGATTTTGTTATGGAAGATGTGTTGAAATAAATATCAAGAGAATATAATATTATTTTAATTAGCAGCCTCAATTTCAATGTTATTTTATTTGGAAACAGCAGCTGGAAACAATAAATAATAATAAGTTGACCACATATGGTCACAATATTTTTTTGAACTGGATTAGAAGTGGATTTTATTTTCCTGGTTGAATTTACTGGTCGTAAATGACTACAAATGTAATATATTTACGTTGAATTAATTGGACAGTTCATACAAAAATTAGAGAGTTAGATTGCAGCTACCTGGAGATTAATATTTACAAGAGATTTTTATGAGAATTTGAATTATTAGTCACAAAATAGTTAGTCTGATGAATTCTTTATGCGAAATATCAACCGAAAAATTCAGTTTTTTTTTCATTTCAAGGTTATCAATTCCAAAAATCAGTTATTTTATTTTTTTAAATTATTTGTCCCTATATGATTATTTATTTTATTTCAATGGCAAATATTTACCCAGCCATATAGTTGAACTTATAATAGCCATTCATCATTTGAAAACCGGCGGTAATTCGCCTTTCGATGTTTGACAGTTCTTATCTATGGACAGTTCACAAGCCGAAAATTAATAGATTCTCAAGGCTGTCTATTTATGTCTTATCATAATGCTGTGAAGATTGTTTAATAAATGTCACGAATTGTTGTATTATTTATATAATAAGATAGGCCGCCAATTTCTAAGGTATATTTGAAATTCAAATTCTTTTGTATCTTTTTTAACCATGAGTAGGAAGTGAAATACTACTTCCTAAATATGTCCTTATACAAAATTTATCAAAGTATGTTATGAATGAACCTGTGATGATGATCACTGTGCAGTTTATGTTATTCTGCTCTTCATCGATATCACAATATGCCTGGTAAAGAAGTCCTTGAAATCCGATGAATTCGTGATTATTTATCTAAAATAAAACTTCTTAGGTTTTCAGTGAAGAAAGAATTGATAAATGATTTTTATTTCGTACCTTCCTATTGTCATAATATAAGAGTAAATTAAAAATGGTATTGTCGTAAGTATAGTGTTTTGATGAATTTTAAGCAATGAAAATGAAGTACTTTTAAAATGTACATGGAATAATCTCGGCGAGAAGTCTATATACTGAAGAACTATTCCCTTCTCAAGTCTGACACTTGAATGCAATCACCTTGCCTATTCTACGTAGTCCAGTATCCAGTACAAATTTTAAATTTTTCAAGGAAAGAAGTTGCCAAACAAATATAAATATATAATAGTCATCCATATAATAAGCAACTGTAATATATTTCACTACATATTTTTATCCAAAATAGACAAAAGTTTTGCTCATGCCAACAAAATTTTCTCAATAATGCCTAAAACCGGCAATTATTTATTTTTGATCGAAAAAATATGCCACCCATTTACCCATTATAATTATTAAAATAAAGTTATTTTGAGTTTTTTTGACTAAATATCACCACCAATATATCAATAAGTTAAAAATTAGAATTAATTTTAAGGTGTTAAATGTTAATTCTTGGTGGAAATGTATTGTTAAAATGGGAATTCAAGTCACACCCCTGCACACTATTCATATTCATACAATACTAATTTTCAGAATATTCAACCTGAAGAATGTCAGCCTACAAAGTATTTGTGTATGGTACACTTAAATCGGGTGAACCAAATCATTCATTACTTACAGATGTGAAGAATGGGAAAGCCACTCTACTGGGAAAGGGTGAAACTGTCCAAAAGTATCCAATGATTATTGCCACACAATACAACATACCGTTCCTTCTACAATCGCCCGGGAAAGGAAATTTAATTCAAGGTGACAGAAATAGTTGACATTCAGTTTTTAAATAAATAAACATCAGCTTTGATTATTGCTAGTGGTTAACACAAATTCATTGTAAAAAGAATTAATGAAAAAAGTGTCATTAGTGGAGCATAAGACTCTGGACACCACAATCAATAAGGATCTTATTGACTTCTTGGCTATAACCTAGCAATGAACCTTAATCGTTGTCATTAGAAATAAAATATTAAATTGCGTTCTAAAAAACATTTTTAGGAGAAGTTTATGAAGTTGACTCACCAATGCTTGAAAAACTTGATGAACTTGAAGGGCACCCAGAATTCTACATTAGGGAAGTTGATAAAATTCAATTGAAAAACAGGTATGTATTTAATGATAGAGCTTTTGCTTGTTTGGTTTGACAAACCCCGTATAAAAAATCAAATATCTGTTTCTCGTAACTATCTGCACCATACAAATATTTACATTTTTAATTTGCATTCATTTAAAACACGGGTAAAATGGAATTAGAAAATTTTCTTTATTATCTATGGCTAATCTGGCAAAGTATAATAATCAAAAAAACCATAAAGTTATTATTGAAGTTTGCTTTTGTTTCAGTGTCCGTTCTGAACATGAATGTTGGATCTACTTCCAAAAGACTTTTAACGAATCTCTACTGCTGAAGGACTTTTTCTCAGACTACAGTTCAAATGGGGACCATGGCCTTCCTTATGTTGAAAGGTCGAAACGAGCTTCTAATTTTAAAGAAGAGAGAAAGAAATTTTTCAATTCCTGATGTGGGACTATCAAATAATCAAAAATGTTGAATGCTTGACTGGCATGTAACCAATTAAGTATTACTTAGGAAAGCATTCACATGTTTTATCTTTGTATTAGGTGATGCAAATATGTATTAACTCATTTTAAGTGGTTATCCAAGTGGAGATGAATGAGGATGAATAAACGCATATTGGATGGTTACCAATATACATTCCAATGCAAGAAAGTGTCTATTCGGATTGTTCATCTGAGTATAATGGAATTCATATATCGAAACATAATGAATGATTTAGCACGAAGATGAATTAAACACTAAGTTGTTTTAGAAACTCTCAAAATTTAGATACACAAATTTAAATTTTGTTGTGTGGTTTATCAACTCCATTATTTTCAAAAACTCATTTTTAAATAAACACAAATCAAGTGAACAATATTTCTTAAAATTTCAGGTACAATGAAGCAACTATTGAAGATTATCTAAGTGAAATGTAAAACATTCCAAGCATCGATAGTGTTCCGTTAATAAAAAAAAATGAGAATCGATAATCATTCAAAACTCTTTCATGTTTGAATTTTGACTTTATAAATTTATAATACATACCATTATACTTACGTACTTTTTTATATAAAAATTTTGTACACCTTGCATATTTTTATGCATATACTATATTTACTACATGTTATGCTATGATATTGTTCAATTTATATTGTTGATATATAATTTTTTATAATAAACAAATACCTACTGGCTATTTTAAACATTTTTTTTATTATTGATATTTTGCTACAAAACACAACATTCTATGTATGTAAATAACTTCTAATATCTGGTAACACCTACAAACAATAAATGCAATACAAAAGAATAATGTTATTTATATAAATATTCCTCCTGACCATTTTCAGAAAGACGCTTCACAGATGTTTAATATAATTTGATAACAAACAAAAAAACATGTCTTGATGGTGCATTTATTTCATCATAACGATTAAAATAGTGATGCCTCAAAATAATTTTACAATTGTTCTGATACATTTACGAAGAGCTATATTGATTTCAAATTTTTATATACTCAATGTAAAAAAAATATTCCCTCTATGTGTGCATACTCTGAAAGTTATGCTGAAAACACTATCTTAACAAGATTTATTTGTTATTTTGAATCATTTTTTTTATTACAATATTATATCATTGACTTTTTTTCAATCTTCCTATGCTTATAAAAATGTAAAATGTAATAAGGTAGTCAAATGAACATTTTTTTTTGATATGATTACTCTTGTGCAATATTTATATTTGTAACAATATAAATGAATAGTTAATAATATTTTTTTGTGTAGTGTAGCATAATAAACAAGTGTAACATTTTTTATATGACAGATTTTCAAATTTGACTTTCTGAAGTTACCATAAAGATTGATATAATATCTGGACTTGGTGGCTTGATATTCTTTTTTATGAGGTTTTTATTTTTAGCTAAGGGATTTCCCTGGTAGGAACCTTTCAGAGGAAACATTTATAAGGATCCTGATAAGCATTAGAAATTATTATCCACAACCAAAAGGAAAAGATGTATATGTAAAAAATGTGTTACAGGAGAAATAATCAAATCTTTTTGCGTATAATGCTATAAGATCTTTTTTACATACTCTCAAGCTCTAATGCAGGGTCATTTTGAAATAGACGACAGTATTATTTGAATATTCATTTATGAATGTGTACATTAGAAGTGAGCATGTGTGGTTCAAATTTATTATTACATGTGTATAAGTGATACGCAACAATTAATTTTTCTACCACTTCTCGTCAACAGATATCGAAGCGTTCTTAATTGATTTTTCTGCACACACTGAGATCAATAAGTAGAGAGCATTGCTGATTTATTCTACAATTAAAGAATTTCAACTGATAAACTAACAGTAAAAAGCTAAATAACAACATGGAATTTATATACTAACAAACACAACTACTTTCAATAGATTTATGCACAAGGATTATATCCAGGTGCCATATTAACATGAGAGCAGCTGGCCCTTCCTCCTTTAGGTACGGCCACTCGGAATAATCGTCCTTCTGGCATGCAAACGCAAACTTTGTACTGTGGAATAGGTTGCTGGATGTCACTACTCTGTTTCATTTCTCCGGAATTTTGGCTAGATACCTGCAAAGTAAGATTGAGATTTATAAAATATGTATTCAATTAGCTGTGTTATAAGGCCAAATATTTCCTCCAATGCGAAACACTGTTATTATTATAACTAGTTGATAGTTCTGTGTTCATTTTTAGTTTCACAGTTTTAGTATCTAATAATTATATGAGTTTATCTACATTTTTTTTCAATGAATTCACGCGCTGTAGGTAGGTACATAACTGTTGGTTGCAATAAGTAACCTCATTTTTATGGCGCTAACTAACTTAAAATGGTGGAAAGGCATTATTTAAATAAATAAAACACATGTATTATTTCCAAATATATTCTTATAAAAGTCAGTACTGAATCAATTGACAATGCTCGTGATGAGCGAAACCGGTCTTGATCTTTTGAAGAATATTTGTGGAAATATTACTATAAAATGTGTGATATGTATTCAAAAAAAAAGTTACCTGATTTATAAAACTTGGAATTGAGTTAAATTAATCAAATCTCTTTTTATTACTTACTAGGATGTTTCGACTTACTTCTGCCTTAAATTAAGATAAAATATCTGTGCTTAACATGACAGGAAGGGGTTTATTAAAAAACCGGTACCTTTACTACAGGAATATTTGACACGTCTACAAATACACCACCCCGTCCTCCTAATGCTAAACTTCCATTAGCAGCTACTTTGAGAATAATATCCTTATCCGCTGTCCATTCCATATGGTCGGAGGTTAGTCGTGTTCCCTCAGCACCGCGTAAAATCGCTGACAGATCTGAACGCAGAGTCAGATTGGAATCGACAGGTGAAGCAATGCGACCAGTTGATGCCATCTAAAATAGAAGTACATCTTATTACAGTGTAATACTTTTAATTATAATATCATGTTGAATTAGGGGTGACTTATTCATTTAAAGCAGTGTTTAGCTACTTTTATAAATACAGAAACATGGATAAATATTTGAATTATAAATCGTTTGTTTAAGTCGTAAATTTTAATGATATTTAAAAATAAACAAAATCATTTTAAGAGAATGGTAGCACCATAAAGCAAAATAAATAATAATGTGTCTTCAAAAGTAGAATATAAAAAAATATCTGAGAAAGTCTTCTTTACAATGAATGGCAAATTCTGTCTTGAATGGAAAATTAGAATATTTTTTTTTGAATTATTTGAATTTTGTTCCAGTACCAGTTTCGCATTTCGGCATCTTCAGGCATTCCAAGTCCACAAGTGAATATGAACTGATGCAAAAACTGACTATTCGAAACTCAGGTCGTTAGCAAGAAAAGTAATGGAAAAGTCAAAATTCAAACGATTCAAATTTAATATTGAAACTCCACCAAAGCACCTTCAGTCGAAATCCACAATAAAGAATATTTATGTTAAAAACGCAAAAGCAGAGCCATGAATCTTCACATTTTTCTCATTCCCTTCTAATTCCATACACTGGCAAAAGGCATAATTGGAGTGCTCAGCAATCAACCAGTCTAATCCTAACATGACCTTCAAAAAATATCTCTGAAAAGGATGACCATCGACTGATTTCCAACCAGTTTACTTCAACATTAGGAAGAGTTTTCACTTCACACATATCTTAAAAAAAAGCTTTCAAATAAGGGCTGTGGATTTGGAGTTGTAGTCGTGGTTGTTTATATTTAATTGAATATGCATAAATAGGAAAGGAAGGAAAAAAAACATGACGAAATTAAGCCTTTTTTTAGTTAGAATCGGAGTCGTGTTTTTGGTCAATGCTGGAGCTGGAGCCGGAGCCCTGTTTCAAACACCAAGAAATGTAAACCATGAGTAAGTAAATATTGATTACCTTTGCATTCAAATGTCTGGTACCATCTTTGAGGTCGAAAACTGGTGACGCAGTGGAAAAAACTGTCTCGCCTGTTGTTGGATTAGTAACTTTGAAAGGTCCTGCACTCATCAAGGAAATATTTGTGCCGCTGGCCAAAATTCTGGTCTCCGGTTTACCGTTGGTTCGTCCAGATGGAATCGTTATAGCCACACTGCCGGCATCACTTGAAACATGAACCGGAGAGTCTGAGAAGCCGCTTAGCAATCCATCCCGTTTATATACATGGCCTAAATCTGCTGATCCATAGAATTTTATCGTATTTGCCGACGGTACTAGTTCAATACTTTCCATTCCTGTAAAAAGAAACCATTTATGATATTTTAAATCTACTGAGCTATTTTATACATGAAATCGTTTCATTCTCACATCTGTCTATTGATCAAAAAAAAAAAAAATCAAAAGTCAATTTAATTGTTGAAATCAAATGATTTTTCAATTATCTTACATGATCAATATTTGATCTAGAACAGTGTTGCACAACCTTTTTGAGAGAAGGGCCAGATAATAAATTCTCAAATAGTTCGAGGGCCACATGAATTTTATTATTTTATATTGTTTTTCCATCATCCGTAAAAAGTTATGAAGAAAAAAGTTGACTAATATTTTTCATATTGGGCCGCATGAAATGTTATTGCTGGCCGCAGGTTGTGCATCACTGAAATAGAAGTATGGCCAACTTTCTAAATGATTCAAAATTCTACGACTAAAGCTGCAAATTCTTGTTATTCAAAATTACTAAAAGACTCATCAAATTGTCAGCAGCATTTGTAGTTTCAAATAAACAATTATAAATTGTATTCTGAACCCTGAACTATATTTTAAGCATTTACAAAGAAGCCTTGTTAGCTATTGATATAATCACCCAGATGTAATTATTCATTTTATTTCCCCTATATTTTACATAATTTTACAATAATATATTTTTGAAACGTACTTGTTATATGTAATACTAGTATTCGAACCCGGCTTCGCTCGGACCAGTTTGGGGTTATGTTCACCTCGGCGCGTAAATTCAGACGGGCCAAGTTGAAACAACTGGCAACTTAATGACCAACAATGCAAAAGGGAATTACAGACCCACAGACATACATACGCCGTTTCGGTTTTATATATAAGATATTTTGGTTCATATGAAACTACTCGAGTACTTTGTAAAATGTAATACTCGATACTCGAGTAATTGGAGTCTCTACACACACATTGATAGCGAAACAAATTTACCGTCGAAACTTTCGCGAGCGAAATCAATTCGTTTGTTTGAACTTGCAACAACAATGCAAAAGGGAATTACAGACCCACATACATACATACGCCGTTTCGGTTTTATATATAAGATTATACCAACCCTGCCCAAGTCTTAATACTCCAAGAATGGTAAATGTGAGGGCTAAATTTCCTGCAGCTAAAAGAAGTAGGAGAGCCACCAATGTCCAGAATGCGAAAGTTCTCCTTCCTTGTAGACCAGCCATCGGTATATGACCTCCGTCAGGCACTGCTTCATATCCTGAAATAACATTTTCAGCATACAATGAAATAATATTATTTAGAACAAAAGTTGTCTATTTGGACAATTAATATGGTTACTATAATGTATAACTAAGTATTATCTATTGATTGATAAAAAATGGTGAGATTGATAAATTAAGCATTTTTTTTCTACATCAGAAAAATACCAATGCACTTGTAGAAAAATAAATTTACGTTTTTCTAAATATTTCATTAAAAAATTGAAGATAACAACTGATCAGATATTTACAGACTGTTTGAGTTATTGTAAACGGTCACAATTTTTTTTTTACAATTTTTCTAAAATCATTTGCAATAATCTACAAATAAAAATATGAGTGTCAATTCCACTTCAGAACCTTTATGTCCTAGCCATTGATATGACACATAGTTACACTTTGTAACTACATATGTGTCATTGTAACTTACAAATCTTATCCTTCCATCTTTAGCGTCTCTGTTAAGATAACGACATCCAACTAACCTTCTTCAAATAGCAACAGAACATCTATATTCCATTAGGAAGCCGTATGTATTTATTTAAAAAAAAATACGAATTAGTATTTTTATAAGGGTCGTGACACTCGCAATTTTATAATATAATTTTGCTTTTTTTTAAAAACAATAAAGAAAAAACCAAAAAGCTTTTTAAAAACACACCGCAACTGCATAATACATGTGTATCATTATTTCGGTAGGCGTGTATTTGACGTAAAAATAGATAGATGGATTTCATACCTTTATTAGAAGACACATTGTTATTATTGAAAAGTGCTCGACTTCTAAGCGGAGTACTGGTCAAAAGGGCTCTCTCTCCTTGGGGGCCTTGCCCGTCTGATTGGGTACTAGATTGGGGTCCTGAAGCGCGAAAACTAGAGAGCATGATGAAAGAATGAATCTGAAAATGATACACCTTTTTTGAGATATTTTAAAATTATCCCTTTAATAGAATACATTTACGATAACACTAACATGCTCGACTTTAAACGAGTAAGTAACGTATTTATTTATTTAGATTTTTTTCATTAATGAGTATAATGTTTTTTCACTGTAGAAGTGTAGAATGTAGATTATCTAGTAATTTAAAAAATAACCAGCTAACTAAATCATATTTGCCGATTGGATTCCAACTAAGTTGTGGAATTTTATGTGGAATGGTTCTGTTATTATTTACTAATGCCACAACGGTGTAATATAATGATAGTGCTTAGTTGTGTTTTAATCAATATCGTATATATCTGGTGATGATCTTCTCTATCTTACTTATATATTATACGAAATAACATACACACAAGAACTACACCCGAAACAGTTTTATATATAATTTAAAAAAAAATGTAAAATTGTGGGACAGCTCAATTATGTGTACAATTTGGACGGCAAATAAAATATTTCACGGCTTGATATGTGAACAGAAATAGCAAACTCGTAATAAAACAGAATTTTCCTTCATTACTATGCTCCTAAGATATTTAAGATATGAACTAAACAACAATCAAGGGTTATTTACCTTCTGTTTGACAGACGCACTCGAAAAGCTCTAATTTCCTGCGATATCGAACTGACGTCGTACGAGGCGTCGAGACGCTGAGCCGGGATTGGTTAAAACTCACCCAATTTTTTTCGGTCAGATTTTTTCGTGGAAATTGTGCTTTACGCGGGAAATTTGAAATCACTTGATCAAAAGTTATCAAACAAAATATGGGAGTTATAAATATAATATTATAATTTATAATTAATCATTATAGTGCGATGTTTATGAATATTTGATAAAAAATATATTTGAATGATTGATCAAAATAGTTGAGGAGAATACTGCAAAATTTACATCTTATCATTCTATAACCAATAAAATATATTGCACATTTAATTTGTAAACAAAAACGGACGCTGCCATATTTTTGTCAGTGGAGAAAACATTTTTAAAATGTATATTTACATTCGGTATATATAAGTAATAGATTTGAAATACTACCAAAAAATTCACCTTAAACCTGTGCCGAGGCTCGCACTTTTACTAAGATTACCAAAGATGAATAATGTATGATAAGATTCAAAATAAACTGTCACTGTCACTCATTCAACAACTATCAACTTTGTAAGTATATTTGGAAACGTATATCGAATTTCATTCGCTAGTAAATATAGCGTTATTATTCGTATTTGCCTCACTGTCCGTAATATTTTTCTTATGCATATTTTTCATTTCCGAGCCTCCCTCAGGAAATCTCAATCGTCGCCTACCTACAAGGCCTCCAGTCGGAAAGACCTATCTTCATACCAATTGTGATAAGTTGAAATATACTTATCACCCATAGAATTTGCTATTTTGTATTGTTTATGTACCACCTGACTTCATTTGTCAGTAACAATAAAACTTGCCGAGAGATCAATAAATAAATCACAAGCATCACGATTTTTTCGCATCTTTGCATGTTGGAAAGTTCTCTATTATGTTTATTAGTAAAACTTACGGCTATTTTGTAATGTATTTTTCTTCGTACTACTCAATAATAGTTTAACAATAGTTTCATAGAGCCGAAAGAACTATAAATATAATATTTATTTTTTGAATGCTTTATTTTTTATTAGACGCAGTACTGAAAGTAATGTATTGGTTTGAAAATGTATTCGGCATAATACTATATTATCTTTTCAATATAAAATATAAATAATATATTGCCTACAGAAAAATCCTTTTTAAATCCTGGGGAGCCGCATTCTGACTGCCAGTTCAAATTCATTTGTGCGATTGAAATGCCTGAAAGGCGAAACCCGGGTCTTTAACGACGTAATTCATAGAACAGTCCAAAATTTAAGCGATTCAAATTTAATATTGAAATTCCATCAAGCACCTTCAGTCGAAAATCTAAATTAGATATTAACAAAATTGACAGTATTTGGATTCAAGCGCGTGGATTTTGCAATCAATGTGGAGGGCTTTGACTACTCAGTCATCTTAATTGAAAAGAATAAACAAATATTTATCCTAAAAATATATTATTTATTTGTCCAGTCGCTGGTGATTTCCACAATTTTCTAGATTTGTAGGTTATATTGAAGTCATTTAAAATGTGTAGTATTTTTGAAATTTAGTTTTTATAATCTTATATATAAAACCGAAACGGCGTATGTATGTCTGTGAGTCTGTAATTCCCTTTTGCATTGTTGGTCATTGAGTTGCCATAAAAACGAATAAAAAAGAAAATATGTTTGAATTTTTATCGGCGAAGACATTTAGTCAAAATGTAATAAATTAGTCTTCCACTGAACTTTTCCCGGCTTTTATTATTAATAATAATGTTTATTATTTACGTGAAGGTATTATTTGACAGCAAATTAGATTTTTTTCCTTGAATTTGGACATTTTAATGGGCGAGAATGGGGGGGGGGCTGTCATCAAATTAAATAAAGTTTGTGATTTTATTTTAACTCTATTTTGGATGATAGATTTTGTGATATAATTATGTCGAATGATATAACATTAAATAATTATTGGTCGCTTAGTCCGAGCGACGCCGGGTAGCACTACTAGTACATTTATAAGAATCTTTTTTGGCTGAATTTTATTTAATAATAATTTATTTTATCGAGTGATAAATAATAATTTATTATCTTATTGAATCAAAAAAACATCTTTCTTAGAAAACTTTCATTAAAATTTGTGGGCCTTATCAATGCAGAGACCAATTTATGGATGTACATAATTGTAGCTGATAGTACAATATACTTTTAATACATGTATGTATGCTTTTAATTGTTTGAATGCAAATGGTGAAAGAAGATAAGAATAATTAGTTAATGAAAAGTAAATAATCTTGTTCCACATATAGAATTCTCGTCAAAACAATGAAACAACTCAATGCTACGAAATTGATATATTTTTTTATTTGTATTTAAAAGAATATGTTCTTAGCCAGTGATGATTTAAAACTGTCTTTCTTTCTTAATTTAAAAGCGACAAATCTTAGGAATTATATTATGTTAACCAGTGGCGAATTACACCATAAGCGCAAAAGGCGAGTGCTTGCAGGCCTCAATAACAACTTATAAATAAAATACCCCACATAGTATACGAATGAAAAATTTATCTATTATAATGTATAATTTATCCATTGATTGAGTATACATTTAATTCATAGAACTGCATAAGAAAAATTACAATGTACATATAACAATAACAGAACTATTATGACGGTAGGGACGTTGGTTTTAAGCAATGAAAATAGTGTATCAACAAAAGATATAAAAATAATTTTGATATAATACATTTTCGGTTTATTATTTGGCATTTTTCAACTCTTGTTGAATAGGATCTTTATCTTTAAAATATACATATAATAGGGCATTAGAGAACTGAAAATTTGGCTATTTGTATGAATGAATAAAAATAAAATTCAATCTATTTTAACCATTTAAAATAACACTGGTTACAA
Source organism: Himalopsyche kuldschensis (assembly GCA_028554975.1). NCBI lineage: Eukaryota > Metazoa > Arthropoda > Insecta > Trichoptera > Rhyacophilidae > Himalopsyche > Himalopsyche kuldschensis. Next base: position 867,759 of record JAHFWI010000046.1, on the reverse strand, counting down.
TTAACTATTCTTCGACTAAATAAATAGATTAAACAATATCAATAATGCTAACAGTCATGCAATTATCATATTGTATGTCCTTTACAAAAATATTTATGCCGTTCTGATGTGGAAATTCGCTCCTCTGAAAGCGTTAGAAAACGCGTATAGGAATCAATAAATTCATGATTCTAAAAACGAAACTGTTCTCGCAACAACCTCATTTTTTACATGTAAAATGACGAGGAAAGAAAAATTATTGCTATAAAATATCGGAAACAAAAGCTTCTTTATTAGACTTTGTTTTTCTTTCTGTTTGACAACGAAGTGTAACACTTAATCTATATTCATAAGTTTCAATAAAAAATATTTTAAATTCTTATGAAAGACAAATTATACATTATTTAGGGGAGATAGAAATATGTGTGAACAACCACTGCATTTTATAGATCGTAAAAATGTTATGAGTTAACAGACAATTACAATATTCGATTGAGATCAAACACAAACACGTATTGTTCTTACATGCCACAAACTTTTAAAAAGCTTATTCCGTTATCTAACTTTGCCAAGTTTTTAACTGTCATAACATTGTTTATTTGTGATTCGGAAAATTTTCACAATGGCCGAATATCTGACACAGGAAGAAATGAATAAAATTGCTGAAGAGTTTAGTGATAGTGATACTGATTCCGATAAAGATTTTGAGAACATTGCAGGTATTTCAATGCAAAATATGGAAATGAAATGTTGTGGTCAATATTTTTTAAGGAATCCTACAATTTTAAAAAATATTTTCATTGAATATGATGAAACTACGTTAAATATAATTTTGGAATGTTCACAAATTCACAGAATGAATATAATCTAGTTAGTATTTTAGTAAAGATCCCGATATTTTGTTATTTCATAAAAAAATATGTTTCATATTTGTGTTTTTTATTGCAAATGTTCAATTTTTGAGTGACAGATTTGTGTTTTTTATGGTAAATTGTTCATTCAGAGAACGAATTTACATTTTGACACACATGCTCCATCCATTTCCTTCCGCCAGGCCCCCGCCCCTTTCGCCAGTGCCCCTTGTCGACCGACAATTACAACACGCGACGATTTTCAAAGTTTCAAACGTCTTCGATGCATATTCCATCATATGTATAATTTTTGAAAATAAAATTTGATAGAAGGCATTCTAGGTCAGTGTTTGTTTTATTCAATACATCTTTGAAGAAAAAATGGATTATTTTATCATATGGATGTTGTATGGATGTATGGATGTATGAATGTTGTTACAAAAATTGAATGAATAATTTATCTTTAAACATAGGCAAAATTTAGAACAACAAGAAAAAATTGGTTGTACATAAAGTATTAATGCGTGTTGCAAAGAATAAAATAATTTATAAACTACATTGTTATTTTTCTTACCGTATTGTAATTTATCCATTAATGTGCTATCAATCTTTTGTTCATTCGATCATTCTTTATGAATGAATCAAAATCAAACTCAATCTATTTTAACCATTTAAAAGAACACTGGTTATTAATTGTTCTGACTAAATAAATAGATTAAACAGATAATAATCCTGACAGTCACCGCAAAGGTGCAATTATATATCATGTCCTCACAAACATCCATATGCCTTCGAATAAAATCTTATTCTGATCTAAAATTAAAAAATCATATAAAATATTTGGAAAAATTATCAATAATTAAAATTTAACTTGATTCAATTAAGTAATTCTATTCTATGAGACAAACATTCTGCACCAATGATTTTTTGAACAAGCCGTATTTTATAGATAGCATTTTGATAACATACTTACTGTTATCAAAACAAATATTGTTTCTGAACGTATGTTGTATGTACCTCACTCAGTTTCATGGGATTTATTGTGACAGATCACATCACATAATACTAATTATTAGAAAAGGGTATCGCTTATAAGTAAACTGTTACTTGAAGTACAACACAATGGTAAATAAAGCAATAATAATTCTCAATTTTGATAAATACAGTTTTTTTTTTGCAATGATGCATAAAAATATTCATATACATATAGCTAATAATTTTTCTTTTTTTTTACTTTCAGAGCGAGTTCACATTTAGAGGCTTGATGCCTCCTGTTTTCACACCGTTCAAAGATGACTTTTCATTAGATCTCGATGCAATCCCATCATATGTGAAATATTTGAAAGTACATAAGATTGAAGGCATTCTAGGTCAGTGTTTGTTTTTCTATACATCTTTGAAGAACTGATTATTTTATCATATGGATGTTGTATGGATGTATGGATGTATGAATGTTGTTACGAAAATTGTTTATATATTTTTAAACATAGGCAAAATATAGCAACAAAAGAAGTTGGTTGAAGAAAGTCAAATGCTGTGTTGCGAAGAATGGATTCTTTTGAAACTCAATGTTGTACATTTAGCCTTTTGATAGAATTCATATTTTTCTATGAGAACTGGCTATTACTCAGTTCTCCAACTTCTCTTTTTCCGAAGATGGCTCGTTGTCTGTGTCGGTTAGTTGAGACGCAATTTAAAGCATCACAGACATCCATAGCTTAAAAAAATCCAAAAAAATACAAAAAAATAATAATACATTTTGGGTACTTTTTCCACATAAAATGTATTTGATCAGGACCGGTTTCGCTCATGGCGAGCATTGTCAACTGATATCCTGAAGTCAGTATATCTCATTGTGAACTGTCTGATTGTCATCAGTTGACAGTGCTCACCATAAGCTAAACCGGTCCTGATCAAATACATTTTATGTGGAAAAAAAATGGATAAAAGTATTGACAGTGAACACCTTAAAAGTGAACAATAAATATATATAAATATTAAAAATAGATTTTCAATATATGTAGTTATTGTTACAATAATAATACCAAAAAATACAGATAAGAATAATATTTAAAGGAGAATTTACTTTGTGTGACACATAGTTTCTTTCATTATTGATTTCTTAAATTTCTTTTAACAAAGTCACTTCTAAATTATTCAAAAAAATAAAATAACAGACTGGTGATTTAAACAAAGGTATTCTTATATTTATGAAAATAGCACACAGCATATAGAATAAATCGCAGTATACCCCCCACTAAAAACTTTCTGAAAAATCGTATAAAAGATACCTTAATAGACAATTTTACATTGGAAATATTTTCTAGTGAATGGTACAAGCGGAGAAGGAATGTCCATGAACGTTGCAGAGCGTAAAATAGTAGCAGAAGCTTGGATAAAAGAGGCACATCGCTATGATATGCATGTCATGGTTCAAGTAGGAGGTGCGCCATTACCTGATGTCTTAGAATTGGTAAAAATATCATAATTTACATAAACGATAATTTACGTTAAATGATAAAGAACGACTGAAACAAAAAAACATAGTGAATCTAAAGTTTCGATCATTTGATAAAGATAGCTATATAAAGTTTTCATCTCTTGGATTTCACCATATTTTAATGCTTGGGAGGGGGCTCTTATCGCTGAGTCTCTTATTAATTGACACATTTGTTATAATTAATTTTTTCCCGCAGTCAAATTTGATTAGTGTGTAATATAAAAATATCAAAAAATCATATTTAACAAGAATTATAGTCTATAATTGTTAGCTATTTTGGCTTGACACCATCCTCAGAACTAGGGTTTAAACAGATAGACATTCTTACATAGTATGTAAAGCCACTTCTATAAATCAATTATGTATGTAGGAAAATTTAGAAATTAAGAATTCAGTGCTTAAATTTTCAATTTAAAAAACCATCTTAGGAGAGAACTGAAAAACAGTAAAGATAAAATTAGTAACACAGGAAGATGTAGTATTTTTAAAATTTCCTGCAGTCTGATCTACATATATTTTATAGACAGGAAGGAGTATTTCAATTCAATTTAAAGAACATTTACTGGCTGTCTTTGAGTTCATCCATATTCAAAAAAACCTAAAATATCAGGATGTCGATGTCGAAACCTATTGAAACTTACACAATTTGTATGATATTTACTGTTATCTGATCTAGGCAAAGCACGCTGAGCTGATAAAAGCGGATTCGATATTAACACTGCCAGAATTGTTTAATAAACCAAAAACTGTGAAGGATTTAGTTGATTTTATCAAAACAGTAAGCATGGCAGCACCAACTTCTCACATTTTATATTATCACAATCCAGAGTATAGTGGAGTGTATTGTAAGTGTGAAATAAATCAATTTATAAGAACAAAAAAATATTACTGTTTTTACTGATGAATACTTTTGATGAATTCAACGGTAACTTTGTGGAAATTTATTTTTAATTTAAAATATGTTTGATAACTTTGTTATTCTACAAAAAATTAAACGTGTCGCAAACAAAACATTCAATATTTTTGTAAAATAACAGAGTTTCCAAGTTCACTTGCATCTATGTATATTATTTAACTTAATTAGAAGAGTGAAATTGAATTCTTTAACTTTTCTTGATAATAGTAGGTAAGATAATAATCTTACCTTTTTAATTTAATTTGAATGTAATTAGGAAAAAATATTAGGAAAAATTAGAATGCCTGATTTAATGATAAATCAAGGTTTGTTAGTTATTCCCAGAAACATATGGAATTTCCTTATAATAATACTGATGATCGTCTGATTCTAATATGGCTGTCAATAACATTTGACAAGCCTTATGGATTTAAGTGGTATGCTTACATTGTAATGGCTAATAATGAAATGATTTAAGGGGTTCCCCCCATGTGATATTTTGAAACAATCTTAATTTTTGCATATAATGATGCTTAAACACGTGTAGAATATGCTGGTAAAGAGGTTTTACAATATTTGTAGTCGTTGAAAAGTTATTGCAGTTAGACTACACTTGTTTCGAGGCGGGACATCGGTCACATTTTGACGCTTCGGGTTGTTACATGAGAACTTTCAATACACATGTAATTTCAATTCATGAAACAAACCAAAATTTAAGCAAGAGCAAAGCAAGCAGCTTCAAAAGTCTTAAAACAGGAAGAAGAAAGAATTATCTATGGAACAAGCACAGCAGATTAATAGGGAGTAAAGATTTCATAGTTTAAATCGTATTTGAACTTTCAAACGCGTTTTTCTCAAAACTGTGTTTTCCTAACTGGCCTCCACGATATCTCAAGAATAGGTCAACCGATTGCTTTGAAATTTTAAAAGTAGATTAAAAACATGTTTTGTCATCGTTTGAAGAAAGATAGTGAAAAAATTTCCAGCCGTTTTGTTTTTACGTAACCAAATAGTCGAAAAAAATCATGAAATTTGAATCTTTTTTTTCAAAAACTTGTCAATTGTTCAATTTTCCACATTTTCAAAAGATCCTTGTTCAAACGATTTTTATAGATAAAAACGCCGTTAGATTTTTTGATTTCCGATAAGCCAATCAGCCGGTCGGATGGAGGCCGTTTACCACCCTTTTTTCGACATGGGTGCGTTTGGAGTGGTGCACCACACATTGTGATGAAGATTTCAGTCTGAAAATATTTTGACTTACTGTTAAAATGTCAATAAACATATTGTCAAATTTTCAAACTTCTACGTCAATAAGGTTCGTCAAAATAAAATCCCAAAAAAGCTAAAAAAACCGGCCGTCACATGGGGGGACCCCCTTAACATCTGCTACTGTTACATAAATTACTGCTATACAAATCTTATGATTTTTTTTTTGCAGTGGATATGCCATTAATGGTGAATGAAGCTAAAAGTAAAATCAAAAATTTTAGAGGGTTGAAGTTTACTTCCGTTAATCTCCAAGAAGGGTTTGCTGTTCTATTGGCCTGTGGAGAGGACAACAGGGTTTTCTTAGGTGCTGATCAGGTAAACCATATAAAAACATAAGTTTTACAGTTAAAATGATTTTGAAGACTTGTATAATAAAAGTGACAGGCAACCACGTCATTGAAAGCTGGATAGAGATGCAAAAAGATATCCAATAAACAGTGATAATATGATTGTGCAGACTATCTCAAACTACCATATTTCTTTGAATATAACACTCACGCTTTTTACCAATTTTTGTGTCTTAAAACCTATGAAACCTTACAGCCATAAATCATAGATAAACATAATATGATATTTTATGAGAGGTTGCAAACAGAAACTCGAAACATAGGACACTAAATCAGAAGGAAATTCAGACTCTGATTGTGTTCAACTTTTCATTTCCGCTCCCTTCACAGAGCATATAGTCAACAAACTTTATCAGTATGGACAGTTTGATTTTATAATCAACTAGTGTTCGAACCCGGCTTCGCTCGGACCAGTTTGGGGTTATGTTCACCTCGGCGCGTAAATTCAGACAGGCCAAGTTGAAACAACTTTTTTCAAAATTCAAAAGTCTAGGTCAATTAAAATGGAATTAAAATGAACATTTCAGACTGGCATTGACATTTCACAGCCCCTTTCATATATTGACAGCCCCATTCTCGCCCATTAAAATGTCCAAATTCAAGGAAAAAATCTAATTTGCTGTCAAAGAAATGTCAAATAATACCTTCACGTAAATAAAAACATTATTATATTAATAAAAGCCGGGAAAAGTGCAGTAGAAGACTAATTTATTACATTTTGACTAAATGTCTTCGCCGATAAAAAAATCAAACATATTTTCTTTCATATTCGTTTTTATGGCAACTTAATGACCAACAATGCAAAAGGGAATTACAGACCCAAAGACATAATGTACATACGCCGTTTCGGTTTTATATATGTACTACTCGATACTCGAGTAATTGGAGTCTCTACACACACATTGATAACGAAACAAATTTACCGTCGAAACTTTCGCGAGCGAAATCAATTCGTTTGTTTGAACTTGCAACAACAATGCAAAAGGGAATTACAGACATACATCCCCCGTTTCGGTTTTATATATAAGATTTATGGATTTGTAATAGAAACCATGGATATCTGTGATGTATAAATTTCTCTACCACCAATCCAATCGTAAAAATGGGGTAGTGAGGGCGATTAACTCCTATTAAGTCTTGTATTAGCTTTATCCTTCTATCCTTACTCTCTCCAAAAAATGAGAGGTTGAGAGTAACAGTTATTGTAGAATAATGGAGACGAACTTTTGTTCAGATAAGCTCTATTCTATGCTGCACATTGGAAGTAGACATGATTAGCAAAATAAATATTTCACTTTTATTTTCAGATATTATTAGCAGCAACTGCTTTAGGATTCGATTCAAGCATTGGAACTTCTTTTAATATGATAGCACCAAAAGCTCAAGATATATTGAAGACCATGAAGGTTGGCAAGGCGGATACCAAGAAAGCACAAGCTGACCAAATAAGCCTGAACCAATCAATTGATATTATTACTCGAAATGGTAAAAAACATATTTGCATATCATTATTGTATTAGAATTGTAAATTGTTAAATTGTCAAATTAAGGTAAATTCATATCTTTTTAGGAGGGTGGGTAGCCACAATGAAAGCAGCAATGGAATGTTTGAGCGGAGTAAGGGTGGGACCCCCTCGCCCACCGCTTAAACCTTTACCTGAACCACACAAAAATGCTATGATGCTGGAACTTGCAAACCAAGGATATAAAATTCACCGTTAATAATAAAGAAACCAAAATGAAATAGTTTGAAAAATCAATTATTTGCCAAGTGTTATTTTTTCCATCTATTATTTATATTTAAAACCCAATGAATAGGAAATAACAGTTTTTATGTACAATGTTCATAATTATATGAATCTCCTCAATGAACCCAATGAATCATTAAGTTTTCTCCCCACCCAAAATATAAAAATATTATCATAGGTAATATTTATATTGGTTATATTGAATAACATTATGCTCATCAGGAAGACATGATAGAATTTAAAGCTTAATTATAACCCCTAAATTCTATCTGGATCAGTCCTGATCATTAGGAAATATATGGAAGTAGTACAAAACAATGTGTTTTATTTATTAAAATATAATGCCTTCCCAGTAGAATAGGTAACACCTTAAAGTGAAAGATGAATAATCAATATAAATACAGCTATTAATTTCTTAACACAGCAACCAGCTATCTATTTTTGTGATTTTTTAACTGTTGTTGCCAGTAAAACTGAGAGCTGGACTTGATGGAGGCCTATCGCATGTGAAGAAAATCTGATCACACAAATGACATCATCTGTATAATTTGCAAACAGGCCCCTCTACCTGCATATTGTTTTGTAGCGTGATCACAACACAGATTACCATTCAGCTTCAATTTAAAGATAAACATTACTGGAATCATCTGGTTAATATCGAGCATTACTCCAGTTCATCTTTCTACAGTCAATGTAATTTATATCGTCCTTACCAAGCCAAAAGGGCGTTAGTAACATTTTGGTGATTCCAAGTTAAGTATGAGGTTAGGTTCACAAAAAAAAAATGTTCACTGCCCAAAGGATGTTCTTCAAAAAAAAACTGCAATACTTACATGGAAAGAAGTGGTAAAAAAAGTTTTAGTTCACTCTTTTTCCTCTCCTTAAAAGTAGTAATTTGTCATTTGGACACTCTTTTGGTTTTTCAGAATCTCAAGACATTTTTCGTATATTATAATAGATTGCGATAAAATTGTTGATTTTCATTAAAGTAATATTTTACGATGCATCAATAAGCGATCTGGGTAAATTCTTTCAGACTCCTGTCAGGTGTAAAGTTCACCAATTTTTTCTCAACTAAACTTAATTGGTAGGCGTAACAACGCAAAAGTTGTTAAAGTCGAATATAATTCACAAATTTTATAAATGTCACGTACAATAAAACAGGTCTTAATTTTTTTCTTTATAGTATTTTTATTCGAAGTGTATTATGTGCAAAAATTTTGCAACTAAATACATAAGAGAGCGTAAGCAATTGTGATTTTGACACATTTCTTTTTCTTTGCTGGGAAACTACAAACAAAAATTAATACAAATAAATGTCCCAATGCAATGACAAAAAAAACATACCACACTTTAAATGTTATATAATTTGTAAAATTTTGAGAAATCATATTAGCTCCACAAAAAGCAACATATCGCTATTGAAACTGCAATAGGTTGTATGTCAAAAATAATCAAAAAGTATATTGTACCATAAAAAGTAGTAAAAATACATATATTCAAGAGGTATTGGCACAATAAAACATCATAAGCAATCTCAAAAATATGTGATTGATTGTTAATAAATTCTTAGCGTTTTCTAGCTTCCTGGACACCAGAGTTCTCGATATACAACCTATTTCAGTATAAACTACAATATTATCAATTAGAAGTAACAATTGATTGGGCACATTACTTAAATTAATTAAAGCAACGAGACTTCAATAACAATGTATTTTTTTTGAATATTGAGAATATTAAATACATCTATGTATAATACAGAAGTATTTTTTTTTAATAAAACTCCACTAAAATACGATAATGCAGTTCATTTGACAACAATAAAATATCAAATTATTGAGATCATGGGCGAGTTACTAGATATTCGTTAACATATCTACATATATCATACATCATTTTCAAGTAAACACAAACAAAAAAAAATTTGAAATAAATAAATGTCTTTTCAAATAATCTTAAAGAATACACAAAAACGTTGTAAGCTATTCTTTATTATTGCTTCTTTTATAAGCATAGTTTAAAATTTAAACTTTTCTATCAGACACATAAAGCTGAGTTTAATTGTATTACAAACTATAATAATTAGACTCTTTTCTACAGATCAAATATATTATTTGATACAGTTATATAATTTATTTAGCAGATACAATATATTTATATGCTATCAGATCAAAGAATAATTACCATAAAAATGAAGAAAAAAGATAACAATATAGATAAATTGATGAAGATGGAATGTTTGGAATGTATCATGATCAAGGTCTTAAATAGAATCAATAGCCAAGACCTTAACAACAAAATTTTGAAGAATGAAATTATCATGGTACACTTATCCTTCGATTTACGCGGTACCCATTTTACGCGGTATCACTTTTACGCGGTTAGGAAAAAATCACATTTAAAAAAAAAAAATATTTTGTGACACGTGTTACACAATTGTGAATAAAGAAATTAAAAAGTCAACATTAAATGCTTGTTGGAGAGTAGTATGGCCAGAAGTAGTTGAACCTGATCATATAATTCCAGCAAGAGATGAAACATTTTAACTATAACAAAAACGTTGGGACAAGGGTTGGAGAATTTGGAATTCAGTGACATCGATGAATTGTTTGTTAATAGTGAAATAGACGAAGAAGAATTGATTTATATGGTGTCAACCATAACGAAAAAGAAAATGTTGAAAGTTGCGATGATAGTGATAAAGACATTATGTACTAATAAACCAAATAAATTTACGTCTAAAGACATTTCTGAAATTTTACAATTGGCCAATAACTTAGAAAATAAATTTTTGCTACTGATCCGGTTATTGAACGTGCTGTTAAATTTCAGCGAGACCTTAAAAGCCTGTACGCAATACGGTGAAATTTACAAAGACTTAAAAAAAACACAACACAAAAATTAGTTACGGACTATTTAATAAGACGGGAAGAAGAGCCTTTTTTGAAGATATTTTTTTCTGGAACCTATCTTCCGTTTTTGTATGAGCTTGAAGTCTCGATTTACGCGTTTTCTCTAGGAACGTATCTACCGCGTAAATCGAGGCATGAGTGTATTTTGTAGCGTTTCTTAGAATCCATCACATTAAATGATTCCAAATCCTATATGCTCAATATACCACTAGCACCCAGTTATTGTGGGATTAAAAACAGTGCAACAAATTGTCAATTTATGGTTGAAAATAGGCATTGAAAAATAGTGTATATTTAATTGTGAGAAATATATTGACTGACATATTTAAAATAGCAAGCAGTGCTTGAAATGGAATATTGTTTAAAATTAATTCTTAACCTATGGACTTTTTGCTACATGAACTACCCATTAGTAACATTAGAAATTAATTTTTCAATAGCCAATAGTTTTCATGCGAATTTTTTATTGTCAGGCTACAGTGACAACATACTATTATGTATACAACGTGAGTCCAAAAATTTTGTAACAGTTTGTGATTTCCTGGATGAATAAAGATGAGCTATACATGTTTCACATTTAACTGCCACGTTTTTATTTAGTATTGCTTTGTCACATTTGGAGTCAACACAACCCTCAAGATTACTGTTTTTTTATTGATATCCAAAAACAATACGGTTTTTATTCTTTTTGATAGTTGTTTGAAAGAATTACAACGAAAGAAAAGTTGTGACTTTTTTCGAAATCTGTACACCAATTCGATTATGTACGTGAGAACATTGAGTGCCTGAATGTTATTTATACTAAATATAAATAACGTTAACATTAAGTTTAGGGTGATAACAGAGTAGAAGAGAACGGGTTTCTTTTTACTTCTGGATAACTGAATTATGCAAAGGTAACCTTAACTCTTCTTTATAACATTATTCTAAATAAGGTTATTTATACATTAAATTGAAATATATATATTTAAAGTTATTTGTTTGTAATAATAGTACATATTATTGCGGATATATCTATAAAACTTATGATAATGAATGTTTATCAAATATCCTTTAAATTTCAGTCAGCATAATTTAGAGAAGATGCAAACATAACAATGCCTTTTGCAATAACACTGAAAAGCATAAATTATAATAATGTAATTTATTACTAAAGGTACATCATTATTAGAGTAAATCTGGAGAGCTTCACTAACTAACTGTATCCAAGACTCAGTATGCAAATAAATGAACATACATATTAACCTCTTCGGTCATAGGTGATACCGTTCAATTCTACAACCGGGCTGATATTTTATAAAAACCATAGGTGATACCCGGGGCCCAAAGAGGTTCAGCGAAATATAAATGTTTAACTGCTCACAAAATATTTTATTCATATGGTATTCACAGGCATTGCAAGCATATTAATAATTTGCCACATGAATATCGTAATCTACTTGTTAATGAATATTTCTTCTTGACCATTTGTCATATTGGCTACTTCTTCAGCACTAAGATGGTCCTGCAACGCTTCAGTCATTTGTCTAATGAGATCATCACTCTTAAAATTCATATGTTCATTCCTTGCTCCGTTACTTACAGACTGGGGTTCCGATTTGTTGAGGACACTCTCCCAAGAGCTCAGACTCTTTTCATTAAGAGAGATATGCTTTCGAGCCATTTCGCTGAGAATTACTTTCATATCGGTACGCTTTTGTCTCTGCCAACTGCAAAGATCACTCCGTAGTGCCTCTGAAGCGCATTGAAGTCTGGAAGTATTGAATTAAAGTATTAATTAAATTGACATTGGCACATAGATCTTAATAATTTTACCGATTATTTTAAATCAGCAGGGGCCTACTTGTTTGGAGTTACTATCAATATTTTGAAAAAGTGCAGATACTAACACATAATTGTTTCATTTAAAATAAGATTAAAATCAACCACCATTTATAAAAATAGTACTGGCGATATTTAGATGAATTAATGCTTTTAATACTCATTATCATAAGGCTTAAAAGTAAAAATTAGTAATCTCACCTATCGTGATAATCTTCTATTTCCTTTCCACTGGCTCGGCCGCCGATGGAACTTGAAATGTCCTGACGTTTTCTAGTAGCCTTATCTTGTGCATTTTCAAAACTGGCTTGCAAGCCATCTCTATGCTTTAACTTCTCACTGACAGCGTCCACATACATAGTGTACTCTTTCACAGGATTACCGACAGCGTATGGGTATGATTTCACCATCAATTCTTGCTCCGAAGAAATAACAGTCAGAGGCTTCACCATTTTTTTTAAGGTTTCTCCCAATTTATCTTCATAATCAACGCGTAAACTGTTTGTTAGTTTATTGTCGTGGTCACTTTGTAAATTATTAACAGTCATACTTGATTTACTATTTTTTGTCAAAGTGTCCGTGTTGAAGCGTTCAATTTGCGACCACGAATCTAGAATTGGGCCCAGAGTTTGCATTTCTGAAGCTAGTTCTGCACGTTCTTTATTGATTCTCAACGATATCAAAGCTAAGGTATGTAACTTTTCACGGAAATTCAACATATACTCGGATGTTGCTGTGAATTCTGGATCTTTTAATTTACAACTGTTCTGAGTGGATAGCGTAGATGAGTTGTACATACTTGTGTTGGTCAAGTTTGTTGGATTTAATGTTGACGCCGTTGATAATGTAAGACTGTGCAAGGAGTCAGTGAATGTTGACAGGTACCCTGAGCGTGATTTGAAATGTCGAGATAGTTCAGACGGTGTTGCTGTGAGAAATACTTTCAAATCTACACTGTGAGTAAGAATCGAATGCGTAACCAAACGTTCTGCAAAGAAAATGAATGTTCTAAATTAAAAACTTTATAAACTTTATAAACCAATATGTGGAACATTTATTTCGAAATCGGAAACAGATTTCTACAAATAAATCTATTACTGTATATTTATTATAATTTTAATGCCTCAAGTGAAAATATTTAAAGTACACATCTGCTTTTGCAGGAAGAGGTGCAGAATTATTAGGATTAAATAATATTTTTAACTAAATAAAATTTTCACATATTATCTTAAATTGATTATTCTTACAGCTCGATATGCCACTTCCGTGTATGGTGCATTGTACTTACTGATGAATATATTTAGTAGTCCCATGCGTTGCAATACAAAATCCTTTGAATACCTGTCAAGTTGAGCTATCAGGGTATGCCTACTCGGTAAAGGTGGAATCACTTGGAGGTGAGATTCAACAAGACGATCTCTTAAAGCCTGTGTAAAAACATTCATTACATAAAATAGTATACATTTATAACAATTGTTGAAAATTTGAAAAAGATTGACAAAGTTAAGCACAGTAAAATTATTTTACAAAAAACTTCTCACAATTTTTTTTTAAATATAGCTTTATAAATAATACAAATATAGATGCATGTCAACATGTCAACAGCCCTCTTAAAAAAATATTTACCATCTTGGTGGGTATCAATGAGCACTTTATATCAAAATTATTCCGCAGTAAACATGTCAAGCATGTAAAAACTATCTAAATAGAAAATTTGTATTTAGGGGTAAGTTGGTCCTGTAGCGGAGTCGTCAACAATCTTTTGCATTTGTCTGAATTGAGCTGCGAGTTTGAATCCCATACAGACACTTGTATTGATTTATTATTTACACGTGTAAATCAGGGCTGTGGAGTCTCGTCTAGTCTTCGACTCCGACTCCAGCATTTACCAAAACCACGACTCCGACTCCAACATTTACCAAAAACACGACTCCGACTAAAAAAGTTTAATATTGTCACTTTTTTTTGCCTTAACTATTTATGTGTATTTAATTGAATATCAACCCTACCAATCCGGCCAATAGCCAAATTTGACATATTATATGCAAAAATAAAAAGTTCAAACTTTTCAAAATTTCCAACTCCAAGTACGACTCTGGCCAAATCGCCACGACTCCGGCCCAAAAGCCCCGACTCCACGACTCCGACTCCGACTCCACAGCCCTGGTATAAATTGTTTCCCTGATTCCCATATATAATAATTTGACATGTTCTTTTTGAGATTAAGGTAAATTATGGATATACGGTCACGAGACCGAATTCTTGTAAAGATTTATGAAAAATAAGCACATTAAATGAAATGAATGTAAGGCTTACGATTTTTTTTGAAATGTTTCGTCTTTAATTTTTAAATTTATTATAATAGAAGGTCCTAAAGAATACTTCGTAATAAGTACGAAATTGAGTTGTTTTAATTTACAGGAGCAAAAATACAACCACAAACTACACAAATAATAATATTATACAGATTGAAAGCCACATATGTTAATTATTTGTTTAATAAAAAGAATAATTTTATTATAGGTTAATACTAAAAAACAAATTCTTCTTTCAGAGTTCATACAATAATTAGTAATATTCTTCAGAAATAATCATTTTGATTCCACATTTTATAATAATCCACAAGAACTCAAACAGTAAAGTCAAAACATAAAATTATAAGCCAGTATGTATAAATTTTTTGAACTTAGCTCGAGAGGATTGGGATTCTGTACCGTGACCATATATCCATAATTTACCGAGATTAAATTTCATACAGAACTGCATTTTTTTGGCGGTATGTAGTTAATATTCAGGTAAAAAAAAATAGCATGTTGTAAAAATGTTAAGCAATGGTCTTCAACTTGTGATCCATGGACCAGCACTGCAAAAACATTGCAAATTCTATAGTGAATATGAGCTAATTAAATTGAATATATTTACCATGAAATCATTGTACCGTCTCCTAACAACATACTCCTTCTCCTCTTGGTCCCATCTGGCACACTTGGTTCTTATGCGAAAAGAAACATATGTTCCCCAAGGCTCAACCACTTTTTGAGGATTATCAACTCTAGAGACGATATCCTGCCCAACATCCATCAACAAATCAGATACTTTATCAAGTTCTTGGAATGTAGAAATACTCTCAGCAGAAGGAGATTGCAAAGCTGCATCATTTTCAATGATAGAACTATCATTTGAATTATTGCAAGACTCAAATTTACTGACATGAGAACTAATCTTTTTTGCTTCCGAGGTAACCTCCAGTATAGCACTCTGACCTCCTGATGCTTCCATTATTACTTTTTAAAACTTAATGTTAGTCCAAATATACGATTTTTACGGTGACCTAAAAAAATAATTGATCTTCGAGAACTGATTTGCCGATTTGGTTCGAATAAATAAATATGATTAACATGAGACTATCACACAGGCAATGAACAAGTCCTTAAATTGGAGAGGATTTATCGGAGTTGGGATGAGATTTCATACCCGCCTCCGAAAGTAACTGTGACAGAGGTAGGTTTGATTTTTAGTATCTTGTCTATGGTCTGATTGTACAATTGTTGCACGATGACATTTATTCGAACCATACGCTAACGTAGTGTTGTTCCAATAAAATAAAACTGAACGAAAAAAAAAATATCTACATTTTATTTCTACTCAAATATTTCATATAATCATAATTTTAAAATTTAGCTACAAAAATGTTAAATAAAGCACAAATATAATTTTATTCTATATTGTGTGGAAATTACCAGTACCAATATTTTATAAAATTGTAATAAGCAGCACATGAGACAAGCTCGCTGAAATAAAGTTTTGAGCTTTTTTTTCATACAATATAACTAAAATGCTGGTCGTTGTGATTTACAGTATACAAAAATATATTTGATATCTATTCAGTATTTAAAAAACCGTTTATGCTCGATTACTCAAAGGTACCAGTTAAAAATTAAAAAAGTTTTGTAATTATATTTTTATTTTAAAAATAAGATCTTTCGAATCAAATATAGTGTTTTTGAACTTTGTCATGTACAAAATATAAAAGTGACCATAGAACAGTCTCAATAAACGTACTGCGCATGCTAACACGATCACAAACAGTATAATATTATAAAGGTATTGGAATAAGTGGAACAAACAAGCCTGTCTAATTAATTCCAGTTCAGCCATAGATAATATACTAAGTTCAGTTTCTGAAATTAGCAAATGGACGTTTGGTGATTACGGGCTGTTGCAGTGACGAGAGAAAAGCAATTTACAGTGAAAGGTGGTTCGTTATATGGTTTGTAATGATGATGTGTATATTTACAGTGTAGCATGTATGTCAACGTTGCCGAATTCGCAGTACACGGAAAAGACTAATATTATTGTGATCAAAATCAACTCTTGATCGTCAACGCCTTATATCCAGAAAATCGCGTCGGTTTACTCGAAGACGTCAAACTGACGCACATATCGCCGTAATCGATATACTATACGCCGGGGAGTAAAGGAAAATCGATAAATTTCCTTCGCAAACCTAAAATCGACGCCGACGATATTTGGTAGTCATTACCGAAGTGACTGTCAAATTCTTCGGCCAATTCGTGCGTTAGTGTCGTCGTCGGTTATCAATCAAAGAGACGAGACCGTCATTCACATTAAAACCCTATCCCGCCGGATCGTGGCTTGTCTTTATCTTAAAAATCATTAAAAGTATATCGCCGCGTAGATTGTCGACGGTAGCCATATTTTCGGTCAGTCCCGTGACAGCCGCCTATAATCCTATTCCGAAACCGCCGTAGAAATGAATATCAATCGCCGGTCATTATCTGTTGAACACCGATCGAAATACCGACGATTTCGATCGCTTGATGGATTTTATCGGTATTGGTTAACAGACGCCCGGTAAAATAAACGGGAATCGGCTCTTCCATGTACCCAATATGGCGGTTCGTTGGATCGACTGAAGTCTCTTACTTTTCTTACAAACCTCTGGATTGAGTCAAATTTCTATTGCTGATTTTAACCAGGTGAGGGATTTTTCTGAGAGTGAGTTTCATGTTTATGTGCAAATTGTTTTGTCTACATTAGGTACATCCATCTGTCAAATATTCATGTTTTTATTATTGTGTGATGTTCGTGCCCCACATACAAATACATATACTTACGTTTTTTGACAGGTATGTGTTGTGGTTGGCTAACCTGTGAGAATTTCCTATCTGGAAATTTATCTCATAATGTTGTGGTGAATTACACTATTGATTTTTCAAAACAACATAATGTGTATCTATGTTTAATTTGTGATAATGCTCGATGATACCAACCATTATCTATATTCATTATTTGGTAAATATGCTTTACAACTACCTGCTTCCCGAAAATGTACTAAATGCTGTCAAAAACAATGAAATTCTCTAGGAAATTTAACTGCTAATTGGAAAATACTAACATTATTCCAACCATTGGAATCGAGGAAACCTATAATTCATGTGAACGATGATATTTATATTTGTATAAAAACTTCGCAATTTTTTCTCTATCATTCTTGTGTATTAAAAGAACAAAACCATTGACATAATAAGGCGATTTTTTTAAAACTATTGCATTTTCTATTTTGCGCAAATTGTTCGTTTCCCTGATTTCCTTGATGTATGATAATTTGGAATTTTCCAATTCGTAAATAATTTTCCTATGGAACTGATTTGTATTTGGCAGTGTAAAGTAAATTTTCTGGTAGAAATAGAGTAAAATGTTGTAGAGCGTATTTACCATTATTTTGAATTGAATTTCATATTCCCTTTAGACTTAATTTTTGCATGCTATTCATATATAACTTAAAATTATTGTAATTGAAATAAACTGGATAGGAATTTCAATGCATCTTTCAACACAGTAAATCATGTTCTAAAGTATTTATGAGGTGTCAAAACTTTCCATTCTAGGTGAACATGGTCATGAAGTTTTCAATATGAACAGTAAATAGTTGGGCATTGTAAAATATATCATTCAGTATTAATTATAAGAACAAGTATTAGAAGTACCACTATGCAATGCAAATAATAATTTATTATAAAAACCTCATTGTAAAATTTACCAATGGCCAAAGAGAACTACTGTTTAACATTATTGCCTTTTACTATCTCTTTGTACAATATCAAAATTTATTCCATGGTAGTGGAAATAGTTCAACTTGTAACTATGGTATGGGAACACTAAAAATATAAACTTTTCAGCTAAATTATCACAGGTTCAGTCTTGTAATTTTTGAAAAAGCAATTGATTTTATTTTTAATTGGTGCTATGATCGAATTTCTTTGTAAATTTCGACACCAAAATTAGATAGACAGCACTTGAGTGAGCAACAGTTGATCCATTCTAATAGTTCAAAAAGTTTTGATGTATTTTTTTTCCATCGTTGAGATAGTTTCTAGCCTACGATGCAGCCTCTCAGTTACCCAATTTATTTATTGCTATGCTTTTTTCTTTAAAATGACCCAATTACCTTCCAATTATTATATCCTTTCTGTAAGAAAACTATTTATAAAACCCCTTCACAAATACAAGCTCTGAAGGATCAATACGCAAAAGTATTTATGGAAATAGTCCTGTGATATTTCAAACGTTCATTTTTCAATGGTTTTTTTTATTATTTAAAGGCATGAATGTATATAAAGTTCGCGCACAACCTCAATCTAATGATGAAAACAGGGCAGATAGCAACTAACCGACTTCTAGTTTTCTAACATCTCCATCTTTCTTTCTTCATAATTTAGAGAGAGAGACTGAGCAATTGATTCAACAACCATAAAAAAATCATTTGCAGGCTAAAATTTTTGGAACATGAAATACATTGTAAAAGTCAGGATGTTTTGAGAATGTTAGGATTTTGATTATTTTGCTTGAAGTTAAAATGAATTAACCAATCATATTACATTTTTTCAGTATGTAAAATTTTTTTTGATCCGTAGATTTATTGAATGTGTTGTAAATGGTTGCTTTTTCTTTTTTCTAGATCATTGAATAATGTCTCGCCGTGCAGTTGGTAGCAGTTCATCTGCGATGAGCAGAGCTGAACAAATTGCTTCAGGACGACTTAGGATGGACCGGAATCCTGCCCATGCAAGAATTACTGGTAAGATTTCATTCCACATATTTGATGAATTTTGATTATTTATAAGACTTGGGATTTATATAGCCCTTGATACTGATATTTTACAGAAAAAAACATCTCATCGGCATCCCGTTACAGGAAATGATAAATCTATGCTCTGTATCACTGTTTCTCCTGATTGACTGGCAATGAGTCTTTGATGGTGATGTAATGACACCTCAGTATGAGATTTATTGTTTATTTCATAACGTAAATTAATATTTATTTTATTTAGATACCAGAGTCTAAGGAAGTAGTTACTTCCAGACATTATTTAGAGTAGGTCTCGAGGAGGAAGCTTAATTCCTTTTAAATACATTTGAAATAAAAAATAAAGTGTAGAAAAATAATTATAAATATAACCTCTAGGGCTCTTGAGAAAAATCCTTTGTCTAAGCTATGGACCAGTTGGATATGGCAATAATTGGAAAAGAAGACATAATGCTGAGCTTAACGTTCTATTTAAATATTGCATTTGATTGTGCTGCCTAGTACCAATTTCAACGTATGAATGATAAACCAGCAAAGAGAGTGATGTTAATAACACTCAGATGAGGCATGTTGAAGATTTAGTGGCTGGAATTGTGAATGACATTGCTTTCCTTGGGAAACTGAGCTGCAAGTCATCTCTTTGGGCTCCTGGGGCATAGAGTTGTTAAGGCAAGATAGAACCCACCCCAGGTATTTGGCACTCCTTATGATGATGGAACATTTCAGAAAAAATAGAGCTACTATTCACTCATGTGTGAGACAAATTGAGCCATAAGATATAATATATATTTCAGATATTTACAAGTTTTAAATATGTGAAACACATTTTTTTTGTATTTCTTCCGTATAAATTATAAAAAAAAGGACCGGTTTCGCTCAATGAGAGCATTTCCACAAGCTTAAAATGCTTGTTAACATTCTAAAGGTGGTATTCAAGTTTTCAGCACTTCACATTTTTTCCCCATTCAGTATCACGAAAAAATATCCTTCGTAATGGCTAGCTTTATCTTTGCTGCAATTGTCAATCTACGGTTACTAATGTTCTGTCAATTTTCAATATTATTTTTGGAATTTTATTAAACGATTCTATTATCCTTTTGATCACTTTTAAGGTGTTGACTTGTCACTTGGTGCAAAGGCATTATTTAAATAAATAAAACACATTTTATAGTACTACATATATTCTGATAAAGGTTAAAACCGGTTTCGCTTGAACCCTGTGACGTACCTCACAGGTTTACTCCCAGTACAAGCAGCACTTTTTTCAGTGGATTTATTGATTTAATGATTCTGTTAATAGGCATGGGTCTTTGTGTTGTCTAAAACTTCCTTCCCACTTATCTGGTCCTAAAAAGCTGGATATACAAAGAGCTACTAGCTAATCACTAGTCTTGTCGTAGCCTTGTCCTTTCTATCCCTAATCCCATCAATTTAAAAAAGAGGTTGAGTGACTGAATAGCAGGCAGTTTTCATAGAAAAATATGTTTAGAACATCCATAAGGAGCAGATTTTTTTTTAAATGAAATATACAAACTGATCATGATACTTAATCATATAGAATTCAAATTTATCTCTATGTATATTGTTGAATAATATAAATGTGCAGTCCCAATGGTTAAATAAAAAAACAGCAGTGGTAAATCTCAGGGTACTATAGTGGCCTGAAAACGAATATATCAATAAATAGGATCGTGCAGATACTTAGGTTATTATATTTAATATTGATTTGTGGTAACCCCAACATGTTTTTTTAATGTCAAAATTGAATAGGAAACACGAAAAAAAAAATTGCATTCGTTCTAGCATAGATTCTATTTTTGCCTAGGTCTGGCTAAAACTATTTCTTGAAAGGTATTAACTCCATAAAAACAGCTCCATCAACACTCATTATTTTGTCCAAGAATATTTGCCCAAGTTTACTAATTTTTATTTAGAATTAATTAACAATAAGTTGTTATAGTTATAAGATGATATAGTGTCTAACTTTGAATGTAGTGTGCGGCTAATCAATTATATCTTTTAATATTCTTACTACTTTTAGATATTTTAATCTCAATGAAAAACAAAGTGGATATAGTCCCTTTTCTACTTGTGGTGTGTTATGAAAATCTAGGGAGATAGTAAAGGTTGTGGAGCACTGCATTATAATAGGAGAAAAGCTGATGCATAATACAGATGCATTTAGAATTATTTTGCATACTTACTTGTTTATGACCGCAAGCTTGCAGGCATAGTGCAAAAATATTTATGCATGTATGTGGTTTTTTCTTTAAAAACAATTATGCAGATATTTCCATAGAATGAAATACTTTTATCACTTTTAAGGTGTTCACTGTCAATACTTGGTGGAAAGGCATTATAATAAAAATAATAATCCATTTTTAGTACTTTTTCCACATAAAATTTATTAGATCAGGACCGGTTTCGCTCATGGTGAGCATTGTCAACAGATCAGGAATACAATGAAACAGTGGTGATATTTATACAAAAGTTAAGTAAGAAATACAAGGTATGACAAACAATTGTTTGTCATATCTTTTGTATAAATATCAAATAATACACTTGATACTTTACGTTGTAATGGAAATACTTTTAGTTTAGTGTTTTAACATTCAAGTAAACATCAATTGTTGTTCAACTTGCATTAGTCATTCATAGCAGAAAAAATAGTCAATTAAAGTATGTTTTTTTTTACTAAAACATATTTTTTATTTTGTGTGGCAGCCCTAGAGATGTTCTTGTAATCGTAGTTTTTTTTTTCTAATCTTTCTAAAAACCTAAAAATAATTTGCTAGATTGAACAGAAGTTTCCAGTTACTAAATCAGAGAGTTGCCTGATGGTGGTAATTTCGAACTATTTAATAACAACTAAAAATTATGATTTATTAACATGCAAAATTTATTCATCTCACAGTGCTTGACTCTTTGCACTCATCAATAATAAAAAAATCCTTCCAGCACCTCCTCAATAGATTTGAGAAATTGATTGATATCGCAGGGTTTACGTATTTATTAGCATGATAAAACTAAATACTGAAAAATATATCTCGTTATGACATGCTACAAATTTTATCTGAGGCACACAATCCAATATGTACGGGTTTTGAAATAAGGATAGTAAATTAAATAATTTTCCAATTTAACAATTTTTATAATTTCAAACAAGAATTGACAGTTGACATTTTAAAAATCTTCATTATTCCATCTAGTGTTTCTTGATTATTACTGCTATGTCAGCAAGATATTTCGTCATTTCCTCATGTATTTTTTGGTTCTGTTGTCCACAGATCCTTCTTTGGCAGCTGGTCGTCGAAAGGAGATAGATAATGTTATGAAAAGAGCTAGAGCATCATCTCCAGGCTCATGGGACAGAAAATTGCTAGAGGTTGAAGAGAAAGACCCCAATAGGTTGGTAGATTTTTTTGGTTCCATGACAAATCAGAACATGACAATTCAGAACATGACGGTGTCCGTAGATAGGCCGATTGTTCTGAAATGTCATGTTCTGAAATGTCATATTCTGAAAAGTCTTGTTCTGAAATGTCATGTTCTGAAAAGTCTTGTTCTGAAATGTCATGTTCTGAAAAGTCATGTTCTGAATTGTCATATTCTGAAAAGTCATGTTCTGATTTGTCCGGTTACCGATTTTTTTATCCGCAAAAATATTCAGCGGCATTAAGCTATGGCTTGTATTTAATGGGTCAGTAACTAATTCAAGTTTTGGTCAGTTAAATAAATAAATGGTCAGTTAATATTATAAACGGTCAGTAATGTATTTTAATGGTTAGTTATTTAATTTAAATGGTCAGTTATTTAAAAAAGCTTTAGTTTGTCAGCTTGTGAATTTTATCAAATATGGTCGTAAGAGGCAAATTTATGACATGGTATATGAAAAATAAGCGCATGAAATGAAATAATTTCTTAAGTTCAGGTATTTGAAAGTAGATAATATTATTTTAATAAGTGTAAAGTTTACGATATTATTTTAAATGTTTTGTTTTTAATTGTTAGAATAATTTTAATAGAAAATCCCAAAGAATACTTTGTGACATTAACTTTGAAAAAAGACAAGGCCCGTGTGCGAAACGACTTTGTGACGGGAAGTGTGATTATTGTTTTAAAATATTGCCTTATCTATCTTGCTACCACAAACTCTGAGATTGTCAGAAATAATAGATTTAAATATAAAAACATCGATTTCTCGAAGAGCTACAATTTTACCCGTCAATACTTTTATTTATTAATATGAAACTATTTTACGTCAGAGTTCTAATTGTGTCGACTATTGTGTTTACTAAAAATTATTGGGTGTATTCAATATTTAAAAACATTTAGTTCTGATTTGTGATTTGCACAATGCTCAAATGTAATTCAAAGAAAATAAAAAAAACTTTAACAAGTTTCATGTGCAAAGATTGTGATGTATTTGTCGTTATCTTTTCTACAAAATTTATAACTCTTAAAAAGATTTAAAAAAAATCATAAATTATTAAATTATATGTGTTTCCCGTAATTAAGCGAATGAAATCGCAGGGCTCTTAATTTGACACGTTCGTAATTAAAGATAACAAATACGACATTGCTTTTGTTAGAGATTTCTTTCGGGTTTTTAGTGTTCCCACATATTCTTAATGTGTTTGTCCGCAATCAATATCAATCCAATATTTTTTTAATCCCTCTATTTATTACGATATAACGAAAGCGTTAAGTATGAAATCGAGTTGTTTTAATTTAGAGGAGCAAAAAAAATATCAACTAATAATATTTCCAGATAGAGGCAGTCACATAATTTAATTATATGCTTAAAATAAAAAGAATAATTTTATTATAGGCTAATATTTAGAAACAAATTCTACAGCCATAAACAATATTCTTCAGCGTAAAAAAATCATTTCGGTTCGTTTCAGAGGATCACATATCCACAGATGAATGCATTTAAGATTTAGGTTCGAATTTGAAGTGTCACAGCTTTTTGATGATTATTTGAAAGACTTTTTTTTATATATATTTCACCTTACTATGCGTTAAAAAATTCCGAAATAAATTCAGTACTCATAAAATAATCAGTAATATTCTTTTCAGATTTAATCATATTGATTTCACATTTTATAGTAATCCACAAGAGCTCAAAGAATAAAGTCAAACACAAAAAATATAAATATGCAAACAAATGTAAAATTGTCTGTGGTAGTATTTTAAAACTTTTGTCTTCTTTGTTTATGGTTCATTTTGACTTTTCAATTTTAAGATTGCCAAACTGATATGAAGCTGAAATTATATGACATATTATGACCTATGTCTGATGATGAAATGATATTATGACTTTATTTTTGACATTTCAATTTTAAGATTGCCAGCGAGGATATGAACAGCTTTTTTTATGTTAATATTTGTTTCCAAATATGAATCTTTTTACAAAATTATTTTATTCATTTGAAACAAATATAAAATTATCTGACTTTTGCAAGCAATAGTTTAATAAAAAATATCAAAATGGCAATAGAAAAAAGATGACAAAATGCTTGGGCGGCCATACTAATCAAAAGGTGCCCTATCCACCTTATACAGATACGGGTTCGCAGGATAGGATAGGATCTGGCAACTGAGACATTTTCATTCTTCACTACAACACCAATCAAAATATTTATTATTTCATTTTAAAGGTGGCGCCACACTGGCTACAAACAAATGTATTTAGAAGACGGAGCAGATAGATCAGGATCTCTGAGCCCTCGTTCCCCAAGACGAAGGTCTCCACCATTAGTTTCGACAACTACACCGTATAGATCCTCAGGAAGAGATAATGGTATTTGTTTTTGAATTTTTCAAAAATATTTTGACTAAAAAATAAATACAGTTCTTTTTATACTGAGGTTCTTATAACATCTTGTCAATTTGGTATCGAGTAATTGACATATAGGCTAATTGATCGAAAGCCAATCAATTGATAATTTTTTTTATAATGTGCACATCAACATTATTTACTAAGTAGTGAAAAAATATCCAGGAGCCCCCGCGTCCTCGTATCGATCCAGAGCCGATCAATCGTCACAATCGCAAGCTGTCGTATCATCGTCGAGAGACAACCGAGACCGAGAGAGAGACGGAAGAGACATCAGGGACAATCCCCGAGACGCGAGAGAAACGAGAGATTCAAGGGACGATCGAGACAGAGAGAGACACAGAGATAGAGATGCGAGACCTAACCGCGCTCCTCCACCCAGAGGGAGACCGCCGTCACCGCCACCCCGAAGGGTGAGGACATTTGTTCTGTATATTTTTAATTTATGCAGTTTCACTTTTTGTGCAAGTTTCAATAAGAATTCACAGTATATATAATGTGATTTTTTCTACATAAAATCTGCAATTCAATCAATACTTATTTGAACTGTGACTAGATTTTATTGAGAATTGTGAAAGAATATCATTAATTTATAAATTATCACTATAGGGCGGGAGATCTCCTTCGGCATCATCGTTGAGTAGTTGCTCCGACGACTCGTGCTCAGTCTGCTCACTAAAGCAGCCTAAACAGTCCCAAAACAGATCAAGGTTGGCAATTCTAACTAAACCACTTCTTTAAGATAACTATTTTCTGTTTCATTGAATAAAAGTACCCCTTATTTTAGCAATGAGAATAATGAGTTTTATTGACTTATGCCACCGGCTTCCACGTGCGGGCCGTCAATCCTACGAGTGTCACGGAGTGTTTTACTAGTATTGAGTATTAGACCATTACGAAACTGTTATTAGATATGGATATGTACAATTATTGACTATTAAAATTTTTTCATTCTACTATTCAAAGAATAAATGATTGTACTTTCATTCATTTGAACAATTTTCTTGATTTCAAATTGTACACAGATCACGGTCATTCTCAGTGCCGCGTTCATCAGGGCGTGTCGTCCCTACTCCTGCGCCCCAATGTCGCCCTCCGGCCCAAAGCAATTCAACAAATGCGCCGTCACACCAGCATCAACAATCTTTGACCAGTGCCCAAGCTTCTTCTTCTACCAGACGTTTGACCAAACCTTTGAACTCTGGAAACGCTAATGCGGGACCTTCCACTTTGAGCTTGCGACGCACTGCCACCTCTTCCTCTACAGGTTAATGTTTATCTTTTCCTAAAAAACATTTTTGCCGACTGACTGTTGAGCATATAGATAATGAAACTAATATTCACGTTTTATTTAATAAAGTGTCAACTGCGTGTAAAAAAATTCCAAAGCTATTTGTAAATGTGAAAATCTATTTGAAAGTAACTACTTTTCTCGTATTTTATTTGTATAATTTATATTAATCTAGTATTTCATTGGTAATAGGTCCTCCTCGAATCAATGTCTACACCACAAAGAAACCAAAACCAGCAACACCTGGTGTTGCCGTTCCACCTAGTTCTAGTTCCAGGGATCCAATCGATGGAGCAAAAAAACGATCACGCGATGAAAAGGTTTGAATAGATATCCCATAAATAATTAAATTATAGCAATCCATTTGAGTAGACTTAGTGGGAAGCCTTTTATCTTTTAAAAATATTCCAACTTAATAAAGTACTTTTAATATTATGTCAAATTATTGTGGAAATTGATTCATTGTGATTTTAGTCATGCTGAAAGTGTATATTTTAATTCATCAAACTAATAAACTTACCATATCTGCTCCTAATGTGTATGATAACTCACTATAAAACCCCGTCAAGAAAATCAAAAAAAGTCGCCTGCTTTGGTAAAAGTTTGGCCACCCCTGCTCTAGTAGTTGTTTTTAAAAGAACTGGTTGTAATTCAGTAACTACTATTTTTTTACAAAAATCAATCCAAGGTCCTGGAATGGCAGCGAACCCAATTAACAGGGGTCCACAAGGGAAGACGCCCTCCAGATGTTAACAAAGCTGACCCTGTTCCATCGCCTGCAACTCTCGTTCAAAAAGAAAAGCCTCCACACAAGGTGAACAGAAAATATGCAATATCAATTGTAGAATTTTGTACAAATATTGTTCTAGTAGCGATATTAATAATTGATTATTATTTTTCATTGATCAGCTGAAAATCCGTATAAAAAAAGAAGGTGAACGTCCGAAGAAATCAAAGACAGATGCCGCTCGCAAAGGCCCCCCTGCACCCCTAGGAGAAGCTGTCAGCCCAGAAACAATCGCGGCAGCTCTAGCTAATGATTCTAGCGGAGAGTATGATTCCAGTAGCGAAGAAGACAGTCTATTGCCGCAGCATCAGCCTGACAACAGGTTTATTATTTTATAAATATTTAACCCATTTTTGTCAATGCTTCACATCAACTTCATTGTACATAAACAAAAATTGTCATTTCTAATTTTAATTTTTGTTAATGCAACAGACTAACTCTTTCGGAGCGTTTTGGCAAAATGGCACAGTGGTCTGCAGACCGCAGTAACGGAATGGAAAATATGAGAATCACCCGAGGTGCAGCCGGCGATGGAGGCGGAGGCGCTCTAACTGTTCGAATCCAAGAGACTGTACCATCGCAGCATGATATTGATATGGGCACTGGATTTGATGAACCGCCTTTGAGATATGCGTGAGTACATTCTTATTAAAGTAAATATGAAAATTCTCTTTTTTTTGCCAATCTTTGATTCTCCCCAAATCATGTCAGTATCCCATAAATAATTTGAGTATGTCCTATGAAGGATCTTCAGCAACTTTCTTGGACAGAGGAACCTATCCAGTTTGAAGATGAGACATTCAGGATTCAGAATTCTCCTTGGGCATCCGCCTAACCAAACAGCCGTACCACTTAATTTATTTTTTTTGTTTCTCGCAGACATTCACCAGCTCCCGAAGGACACTACCCAGACGAACTTCTTACAGCAGCGCCGGTTGGACTACCTTCTTGGGATGATGTCAGAGTCCGATATGATTATTATAAGAAGAGAGGCTATCTGCGAGGTAATTTTTCATTTGCATGTCGAGATTCTCTTATATACAATATAAATTCAAATTTTCAATCTTTGTAACCATTATAATTATAGGTCTCTCCCTTTCGGATTACGTCAAATGGGAAGAGTGGTGGTACCGTTATCAACAGTGGCTGAAACAGGAGCGAAATTATGAACGTTATATGAGGGGAGGTCGCGGAGGTGGATATCGAAAGCGCCGAGGTGGACCTCCACATCACAGTAGTGCACCCGTCAACTGAAAATCTTTTTATCCAGAATCTCCTTCCGTTAATCCTGACTTGATAATGCTATCATCAACACTGTAAATGAACATTTACAAAAGTATGCAGACATATTTCATGGTGTCTGCCAAATGGAATGTGTATACAGCACGCAACCCAGCTGTTGATTTTATGAAGAGGCAGTCTATCAAAAATACATGGATAATATAGACTCCTATGAATTTAGGGATGTTTAACTAATGTCAGGATACCTCTTTTTATTTACATGACCTTGCTTAGCAGCAAAACATTGACTAAGGAGAACTATTTGATCTATAGAGTTTATTAAGGATGAGTAAAATTCAAAATAATTCATTCTTGGCTTTATAAATAAAAGAAAAGCTTTAAATACAGACCATTGCTATGTTGGGTTTTGACAAGATTAAAATAATGTTTCAGCATTTCTTCATCACATTACAAGCTTTCTTAGATTGCACAGAATAACATTTTTTCTGCAGAATTTAACAAACCTAATTTATATTGAAAATACTGTAGTGTTAATTAGAATGCTGAAAACAGTTTTATAACTATGATAAGTCCCCACTCAGAATGCAGAATTGTAAAATTAGGATTGCAGCAATGTTTTTCATACAAATGCTCTGGGAACATACATCCTTGTGACTTGTAAAAAGTCCATAAAGTATCTTTTAAGCCACAGTATAATTACAACAAGAAATCAGCATTTAGAATGTAAAAAATCTTAGTTGAAAATGGCCTGGGTACCTTTGTGCAATACCTTCATCGTTGTAGCTTCTAACCTATTTTTACCTGTGGCTGATTTTACTTTTTTATCTAGTTATATTGAAATTGACGTGGATATTTTACTACAATGACATGACAATGGCAATCTTATACATAAACAGCATTTTATTGTGACATAGTTTAAAGTCCCAATTGAGAAACAAATTTGCAATCGATGATATATTTGTGTACGTGGGGATATGTTTAACAGCTATATTTAATTTATATAAAAAAAATCTATTAATAGTATAAACCTAAATTTAAATATTACAGTATTATAGATACTTCTGTTCAAAGTAATTTCGAAGGATTACTTACTATCTGCAAAATATATATATAATCTAAAAAAAGGCGACATTTATGGCATCTATTAAAAAAAGGATGTCTTTTTATTCTAACACTATTTATTTCAAAATTATTTCATAGGTGTATTGTTTGTTGATTCATAAAATAAAAAGCATTGAAAATATAGTATCATTATATTGTATTGATCACAGCAGAAGGTTCAAAATTTGTCCTATGAATTTTATACATGTATTGCTAATTTTAATAAATTCATGGTTGAATATTGACTTTCAATCACAGTATAAAATAGAAAAAAATAAATGATTTTTAGGTTGATACATTGTCATTTTTTAAATTTTTTTTTTGCAAAAATAATTCTAGGCTCTCACTACTATGCCAGAAATGCTGCGATTCTAACATAAATAATCAAAAAGTGGCATCTATCCTATACCACTATTTCTATTTATTCTATCTATACCACATATATATACACCTACAAATATTTCATCAATCTGATCTTTATGCAGGGTTTAATTAACACCATATGTCAGGCATGGGCAACCTTTCCTAGGCCTGAGGCCATATTATCATTCTGTCTCTGAGTCAAGGGCTGGACCAAATTTTTAAACATAATAAAGCATAGGCTCCCAACCTTTTTCGGGTTACGACCCTTTTTTATAAAAGCCATTTGAATCGCGACCCTGATGGAATTGAATATGGCATTTTTCGAAGATTCATGAAAGTGAATATATTTTTTATTTGACTGTATTAGTTGGTGACCCCACAGAAGACCAACCGAGACCCCTTTGGGGGTCGTGACCCATAGGTTGGGAGCCATATTTAATTCAATAAAACACGGTGCTACTTCTTATATATAATTTTTATTTATACGACATAATATTAATATTATATACTGATTACAAAATTAAGTTTGAAGATTGGCCTTGAATTTGAATTACGAGACTATCAATATTGGCTTAGGGATAATCACATAGAAATTTCTAGACTTTCATCTGTTATCCTCATTTGAATTTTTGATTTTCATCCTCGAATAAACTGTTCACACTAATATGTACTGCCAAAAAGACAAATGATTTTTCTTGCAAATGCGCGTAAATTTGTATACATACTTTTCTTCCACCAAATATAATTTATAAAAATCCGTCAAAGCAACGTTGTTAAATTGTGATCTGGTGAATCAGGGCCGGGCAAAATAGCTCTGCAGGCCGGTGGTTGCCCATGTTTGCCATAGGTGGTGCTAAAATATATAAATAAGTTATTTAAAAGATATTCATATTATAGTACGAGATCTTTTTTTAACATGGATTACAAACCAAACATGGGAGTGGTGTATGAAAAATTCATCATACAGCACTTTTCACTCGTATTTGAATCCTCAACTAGTTAAAAAGTCATTACCATCAATGTATTCATATCAATATTTTGAAAGCAATTAATTCTTTAATATTATTTATCAAAGCTACAAAAAGTCAAAGGATAAGGAAATGAAAATAATTTAAAAGACCAATTTTTTATTAACAATTTAATGGAAATAATTAAGAATTTTTACAATTTGCCTAAACACAAACAAAACTAAGAGATTGCTAGAAAAGATTTAGGCGGATATTTCGTCTTTAGAGTTGGTTATTAAGTGACAGGAAATTACATTTGATGATATAATTCACCTTGAAAGGATCTTGATAATTTTCAAATGGGGACGCCTGTCCCACCCTATTGAAAGATATACCTAAGAATTATACATACAGTGCTGGCCAATTGATTGTTAATCACAACCGCCCGCAATTGCGAGTTGGAGTTTCTCTCTTTCTCGTAATTCAATGGTTACAACCCCCTACTATTTTTTTATATTATCCAGTGATGTTTGGCTTTCAACTGTTGCAAGTTTCGTTTCTTTATATTTCACCAGCTTTGCGTGAATCGTGGCTGTGTCAATACGGTTTAAAAAAAATGAAAAATCCAAAGCATATGACGCTCACGACAAAATCAAATATTTTGGCTTTCGCGGACCCAAACATTGAAATTAATAAAATTTCGAAACGTGTGGGATACGGTGCTCAGTTTTTTTGAAGAAGTTCAGTGAAACTGGGTAAATTGAAGGCAATCAGGTAGGAGGAAGACAACGATGCACGACTGTGCCAGATCACAGAGAAATAAAATCAATTATCACGAATAATCACTTTTTATCGTCATGAAAAATTCTGGAGAAGCTGAGTCAATCATCTGCGGCAACTATTTTGAATCGGACTATTCGCAGGTGGTTTGTGGAGACGGTGTTCAGCGGCCGAAGAACTCTACGCAAGCCACTTCTGACGGCGGCCATGAAGGAAAAAAGGCATGGATTGGGTATTGAACCACAGATCGCCGACTGTGGATAATTGGAGACATGCTATCTTCTCAGATGAGGCAAAATTCGAGTCTTTGCCGTCATGAGGCGTCCAAACGTAGGTGAACAAAATAGTCCTAAAGTAGAGGTATTACCGATTTTTGAGGAGATGACGGAGATGTTCAGTGACACGATATTTAGGACGATTCCGCGCATGTCCAATTCATATTTCTTTAAATATATTTTTATACAAATCAATTAACTCAATCATAAGGTTTCAGATTACAAAGAAAAAATTGAAATTACATCCCATCCCTGGCCAGAAAATAGCCCGGACTTAAGTACAATAGAAAATTTTTGAGCTATTATGAAGCGAAAGCTCGACAAACACCCGTGTAAAACGGATCTGGAGAAAATAAAAGCTATGGAATATACTTAGGACAGTAAGATTGATATTAAAATAATGAAAGAAATATACGATTCCATCCCTAAACGAATTTTAGAGCTCATATTAATAAGGGAGATTCAACAAAATACTAGTATATATATGTATAATTTATTTTAAAAATGTTCGTTAATATCGTATCAATCATACTGTTTAAAGAAAGTTTAGTTCAAAATGCATTATAAAATGTGGTGAGGCGTGAAACCTATTTTTTACTCATCGGCAACTAATAAAATTCATATCCCCACTGCTAATGGTCTAACTTTTTTTTTTATTCTTTAGGAATGAACCTATTGGCATGCCAACATGTGATTTCAAAAGAAAAATTTCATTAAAAACTTAAATAATACTGATTCAAAAATGAATTTTTTTTTTTTTTATGAATTTAACAATCAATTGGCCAGCACTGTATAGAAAGCATAATCCTATTGAAAGAAGAAATTGACTTGTGTTAAGAAAGTATTAGATAATGTTATTACTATATAACTATTATAAAAAATCCAGATACATTTCAAAACTTTGCATACATAACTCATATTAACTTTTTGAAATATTGTTACATTTTAGTGTTGGATAATTCAAAGTTATTTTGGAATGTTGCTAGGTATAATAACCAAGGCTGTGGAGTCGGAGTCAGTGCGGCGTTTTGGCCGGAGTCGTACTCGGAAATTTTGAAAAGTTTGAACTTTTTATTTTTGCATTTAATATGTCAAATTTGGCTTTTGGCCGCATTGATATTTAATTGAATACACATAAATAGGAAAATTAGGGGAAAAAAGTGACGATATTAAACTTGTTTTAGTCAGAGTCGGAGTCGTGGTTTTGGTAAATGCTGGAGTCGGAGTTGGACTTTTTTTCACTGACTCCACAGCCCTGATAATAACATCCACAATGAGCCCAGAATAAAACATTGTTTTTTATATTTGTGAGTTGTTTCTCCATCTTGGATACATATACATATAATCTGTTAACATGGTGAAAAAAAATATATTTATAGGCAATGAAAACTTTTTTAAATATTTATCAACAAAAACAAATATTACAGCATATTAATTTAGTTAATGATAATTTAATTATTTAATGAATGAAAAATAATATATAAGTTCATTTTCCACACCCTCCGCCTCCACATTTAGATTTCTTTTGTGGTTTATATCCACCTGATGTACCTGCGCCACACAGAGGTAAATAATCTGAAACAAAATAATAACTTTGTTTATAATAAAATATTGATCGCATTTCTACATGACCACCTGTTGATATGATATCAAGTGTATTTTTTGGATCATTGTGTACTGGAACATGTCAAGAGAGAGAAACTTTCAGGACTGGATATTACGATGTAAAAATTTCTTTCAGATTGAAGGATTATTGACCGCAAAACAGGAATCAGCAAACTATATAACATAAGATTATATATGTACAGCCAGCGTCCATCCACACAGCACTGTCCAATTATGACAATTGATTGATATGACATTATTCTTCATTCTCTATAAAAACAGTTATTACACAAGCTGTTGGGCAACAATTTTTATTTTATTTTTCAATAAAAAAAATATATAATAGTAAGATACACGTATTTACCAGTTCTGGCTCCGAGCTTGTTGCCACTTGATTTCCCTTCATTCCTATCAATGTATTGCTGTCTCTTCTTGTCGAGACGCTGTTATTGAAAAATAAAAAATGAATCACATAATTAGGACATAAAATCAAGCAGTTTGTCAACAAAGGTATACCAACAAAACATTCCAGAACTGTTTTGTGACGAGTGATGTGAATACTGATAGTAAGCCTCTACTATATATGCAGACAATGGTAAATACCAGATAAGTGAATTTTATATTTGTAATCAAATTATTATCATAAAATGAATTGGTATCGAAAAGCTTGATTTTTAGTATGTAAAAATACATTAACACATTGGATGCTGAGAAAACACGCCTAGTGTGTTCATTTTCTTACTAAAAAACAGGTTCAGCATTGAAAGCGTTAAATGGATTTTTTTTAATTCAAGTTGAACCGTCAGTTCAAGTTCATCCGTACACTTGTAATGCCTGAAGATGCTGAAAGATTAAACCCATACCAAATTAAAATTCCATCAAGCACCTTCAGTCGAAGTCCTAAATAATATATATAAATTAATATCCTCAGTAGCACTTGGAAGTGCATAATTCAAATAAGTGATGCATTAGAACATAACACCCACCTCTTGTTCTTTAATTTGGAATTCTTTTGAAGCAAGTTCGGCGGCTTTTTGCTGTTTTATTCTAGCTGCCTCAATGGCTTCCATTCTACTAGCAAACGCATCAGGATCTGAAAAGAGATCTTTGTTTATATCCGAGTCATAGTAAACTATTTACAAGGTTAGATAACATAATACTCCTCATATTAAGAAAACATGTTTGACAAAGTTACATGGGAAAACTTCTTTCGACTCATCCCAGTCAAAGTATTTAATTCTTTTAGTGTTGAAGTTCTGAAAAATAATTGCCTTAAAATAAAAGTTTGCTCCGGTAGACTTAATGAAGCATTAAACTTTTCATGATGAGGGTAAATATTACATTTTATCAGATTGACTTCTTTGATAAAAACAAATACCTTTATGCAATTTGGCATCTTCTCTCTGTTCATTCCATTTGTCAACTTTCGGCATAAACTTGTCATACGCCCAAAAGCTTACAAATGTTAATCCCAAAGCCCACCATCCATAAGCAGCTAGCAATCTTAATCCTGAAAAATTACATTGTTTTTTAAAAAATATTGAAACATTAATTGTGGTTACCCATTGCCTGACTAACATTTCCCAAAATAATCAAACCAGGGCTGTGGAGTCGTTAAAAAAAATTACAAACTTTTCAAAATTTCCGAGTACGACTTCGGCTAAAGCGCCGCGACGACTCCGACTCCGGCCAAAAAGACCCTATTTTAACATCTATTTATATCTCTCTCTCGAATTAAATAATTTCACATAACTATATCACAATCATCTACATGAGAATAGATAATTGTGATTTACTTGATATTGTTCTCACGTTTTTGTATGTTATATATCTCAATTTACGCAATATTTCGTAGAAACTACACATTCTCGATGGCTAAGTTTTAGGATTATTTAAGCATACTATATCCTATTATCAATAAAGTCTATTTACAACTTACAATATAAATTAGCTAATGTACAAAGCAGCTAGTGGAAAATGTGGCATAATTGCTGAATTGAAAAATCTCACCGATGTCAAATGGATTGAAATAAGGTAAAAGTTTTTCAGGTTCTTCATTCATGAACTTCATTTGTTGATCTTCGTCAGTCGACTCCATGTTTGTTTTGTATGCGTCCCAGTTATTGTAAAATCGAGTGACAGGATTTAATATTTTTTGCTGTAAAAAATAAAGTAGAAATCAATGACGCAAGGTTTTTTAAACCCACGTAATTCGAGTGGTGGTTTTCAAAGCCTCAACGAAATGTCAATGTGTCAGTATAGGATGCATAGATAACATAATAGTATGTTATTAAAAAAAAAACAAAGTATGCATAGACACTTCACACAATTTGACAGAACGTTAGAAATATTACTTCTTTCTCTCTCATATATTTATTGATATTGACATTTGAACCTGTGGTACAAGCCATGGGAGACAAATTTTGCAATGTTTTCATATTTTTTTTTCTGAAAAAGATTTTGTTTGGTAGAATATTTTGACATAATATATTTTACAAGAGGCTCTGCAGTGTATACTTCCCATTTCAACATTCTTTCTATAAAGAAATTTGCCCTATCAATTCAGTAGGTAGTAATTTTTTAAAAAAGGAGATATTGTCATTTTACTGTCGTAGATTTGTAATTATGTATATTGTATATGATATATAATATTGTCTGTGGATAATAAGTTATCAAACGTCAAACGATATGTAAACGTCAAATTGGTCAAATGTATGTTATCTATGGTCAAATGAAAGTATAGTTCTCGATGTGCATAGTGTAAAATTTATCGAGTTTCAGATCTAAATTACTTCAACTTGCCATGGATGATTCGGAAAAGAGTTTGAAATATTTAGTAGCAGTTGAAAGTCTGGCAGAAGAAATAATCTCGGACAAGACATCTATTGTATTTCTGGATAAGCGCCGAAATGAAAATCGCGAGGCATTGAGAGCGATTCAGAAACAAAACAGTACACCGATTCCTAAAGTAAATAGCAAAGACAAAAAATGCTGGCTCAGTGTAGGTTCAAACCTTTTCAAATTCCCAACTGTAAAGACGATAGAATTAATTGAAAACGACCAAAAACAGTTGGATCAGGATATAAACAAATTACGCAGTGATTTAAAGTTGAAAGTAAATAGATTAAGAGATTTAGAACATCAACCACCCGTACCGGGATTAATGTTAGTACCGCTGTCTAATAACGAAGGGTTGTTAGTCAATCACATGTATGGTGATAGCTAAAATATACACAGATGCACTTTAAACTTAACTTGATTGGGTATTTTAATGTTTTGTTTCCCCCACTGCTTTTGAGGTTTATAGTTGGCAGTAGAAGTAATTTTTTGTAAGAGGTCTTAAACATTTTAATTATAGTCTATTTAATGTCAATGCTTAATTTGTTTCATTTTCTATAAATTGTTTCTGTATGTCTGTTACCAATTGTTTCTTACATCCTTATTTGTCTTTCTTAGTTTTGTGTAAATAACTCTGTATTGATGTATATTCTTATCAGTTGAAAATGATCGTGATGAGCTTAATAAATGAGTTGTGGAAAAAGTACAGAAAATGTTTTATTTGTTTTTAATATAGTGCCTTTCCACCAAGTATTGATAGTGAACACCTTAAAAGTGATACTTACAGTTTGCCGGATGCAAAATCATCTTGCAGCTTAAAAAACACAAATAAGAAATCTCTGCACCATACAATGTGGTTCATTATATTCTTAATGTGATTCAATGGAATGGAGGCTTCACAGTCTCGTATTTGGAGAGGCGTTTGTATTGCCATTATCAAATGCTTACATAAACTAATATTTTCAATTCAAATCTTTTTTTATTCATCTACTATAGATGTACCACCATTACTTGGCCACCGCCGAATTCGGAACTAAAATGGTCCCCATATAGTAGATATCTTCAAAAGCTATTTTAATTGTATTGCTCTTGTAAAAATATATTGCCATCATTTATTTTTCATTTATATGTTGCATATAAAAATATGTCCATCAATAAACAATTTTGATTAAGTATTGCACATCACTCACACAATAGAGGCGGCTTCGCTAACAGTCAAGCTGAAATGGTATCTATAAATATAATAGTTCAAAAAATTTTCTAAATAGATAAAATTTGATTCTTGTTTTGAACTGAGGTACCAATCTCTTTCTATTTTCTTAAATAAATGTTGCCGCTTATGAGCATATGTGTAAAAACCAATTGCGATGTTGAACTACTTGACTAGACTGCCATTCTTACCAATTTGATCCTAGAACCGGCTTGTAACCGAGATTTTAAATAATTAATTATTAAAAGTAGCTATTTAAATGAAACCAAAATACTAAAAATGTGTTTGGTGTACAAAAAGTTATGCATATGTACAAAATATTTTTAAAAAAATTGACAATTGGAACAACAAAAAAACAAAAAATAGTTTATATTTAAGGACCTTAAAAGGTTACCAGTAGAAAATATTGTAGTAGCAAAAATTTTCACTGGTCAATAAATTATTTTTCATATTGATAGCCATTGCGGAATATTGTCTGGAAACATACACCAACACATTTTTGCTGCAAGAACAAATATGTGCTCTTTACTTATGTGTAGGTAAGTCTTATTGCAGGGTATTTAAATGATTCTATAGTGTCCCCTCAATCCATCTGCAGCATTTTCAAAAAGCTATTTTATTGAACAATATTATTTTAACATTCTCAAATACAAAAATTTATAAGGATTAAGTGAGAACAGCCCAAGGCGTTTGAGTAATTGATTTTAATCATTCTCTAACCAAGTTCGTGGTAAATGTTCATAGATTCCTTTAATAAAGATGCATGATGAAGCTAATGGTTTTAATAATATAATAAATTATTGGTAGACATCATAATTATATTAACATAGCTTTAATCAATTAATTAAATAAAAAGGATATGTTGATAATGTCAAAATTAATTTCAACAAAAATAAAAATTTCCAGATAAAGGTCATAAAAATATTTCATTATTAACCTAATATTCATACATCTCACATAACTTATGAAGAATGGCACAATTACCTAATTACTCAAATCATTTATTTACCACAATAATAACAAATATTATAATAATTAATGTCAACAATAAACCAAATAAATATTAGATTTAGGATAGTTAACAAAACTAACATTTTGAATGTATGATGTATACTTAAATTCTAAATAAACAATCATGGCTCTTTGGTCATTAGAATTATTGTTATAAATGTATAATTTAACACAGTAGGGGTTCTAACTGCCTGATGAAACTTTGAATGGATTTTTTTATCTGTGATATCTTCAGACTTAATTTTGTTTTTTTGGTGATGGCAAATAATCTTACGTCTTAAATTGATAAATTTATTGTATATAACCACATACTTATTAATATTTTAGAAGAACACATAACATTGATGCGATGGCAAAGAAGTTATAAATAATTAAAAAAATCACCAGTATACAGTATTGAGTTTATATTTTATTATTGCCATAAGATGTGTTTTTATCTTTATTAATGTATTTAATAGTTGATAATATTACCGTGAAAACTTTAAGTTTAGATGTTACATAAAGTCAACTGATATTGTTTTTTGCAAGGACTGAAAAGTTTGTTATTGTATACTGCATGCTTGATCCCTTAATTAAAAGCATTTGGGGCAGTGAAACTTTCTGTGTTCAGCCATAACGCTCTTTATTATTTAGGTTTGTGTTAATAAAAATCATAACTGATTTATACAGTAAATTAAAACTGCGTTGAAAACTTGTTTGAACTTGAAAAATTGAAATTGATTTGGGACAACATGTGTTGAAACCAAAAATATGAATAATGAATACCATGACATTCAAAGTCCGCTTTATTTGCATCGGCGATTGGACTGATGCATAGGGCTTTCAGTGAGCGCCAATATAATTTGATGTACAGTATATGCACAGATACACACCCAGCACAACTTGCATTCGATTAAAACTCATTCTGATCATGCGAATTGACTAACTCCACAGATTAACAAATTTAACTACTTAAAATAACATTTTCTAACCGACAAAAACACCGTTAATTATCCTACATATCTGTGTTGCTACTTTTTTATTTCGATGTTCATTTAAATTTGCGATGTTTTGTTTCACAAAAATATTAAATAATAATGGACCTGCATCTCTTGATAGAAATTTTAAACTATTAGTCATAATAGAATTAATAAATTTCGAATAGTCACAATTTTATTTTAGGCTTTTGAATCTTACTTATACTAAGAATGATTGTGTAAATAATAAAAGTATTAAATAGTCTAAGACACAATAACACAAAGTAATATTTTAAAATTAGTAAATAAAGACAATTTTATTAGGCTTCAAATATAAAAAGTACAATTAGGTCTTGAATTCAGATAATACACATTTTACCTAAATATGCCATATGGTATTTT
Organism: Himalopsyche kuldschensis; assembly: GCA_028554975.1. Classification (NCBI taxonomy): domain Eukaryota; kingdom Metazoa; phylum Arthropoda; class Insecta; order Trichoptera; family Rhyacophilidae; genus Himalopsyche; species Himalopsyche kuldschensis. The sequence goes on along the minus strand of JAHFWI010000046.1, from coordinate 827,673 downwards.
CCAGGGCTGCGGAGTCGGAGTCAGAGTCGTGGAGTCGGGGCTTTTTGGCCAGAGTCGGAGTCGTCGTGGCATTTTGGCTGGAGTCGTACTCGGAGTCGGAAATTTTGAAAAGTTTGAACATTTTATTTTTGCATTTAATATGTCAAATTTGGCTTTTAGCCGCATTGATATGGTTGATATTTAATTGAATACACATAAATAGGAAAGGATAGAAAATTAGCGAAAATAAGTGACGATATTAACCTTTTTTTAGTCGGAGTCGGAGTCGTGTTTTTGTTCAATGTCGGAGTCGTGGTTTTAGTAAATGCTGGAGTCGGAGTCGGATTTTTTTTTACCGACTCCACAGCCCTGGTATTTTCGTATAACCATTGAGTTGCATTATTACAAAAAGATTCCAGAAAGAAAAATTTGCCTGAGCAATAACTTTTTTCTGTATAAAAGTTTTGATGCATGATGTCATGTGTTAAAACTTAAAATAAAAAATCATTCTGAATTTAAATCTAATGATAACCGTAAATCACCATGAAAAATAATGACAAACATTCTTTTAAATTTACTGTAGCACAATTTCAGGAATACCATTTTATGGTTAGAAAAGTTAAGATGGGTATAATATCTAAAAAGGGGAGTCATTACAGTTTATTAAAATTTTGCAAATAATAACATTGTAACAAAGTGCTATTATAATAATATATTTAGCATAGAAAAGATTATTTTTGAATGGAGCCATGTTACTGACACTAACAAAGTATGCACAAAATTCATAGTTCTTATACTTTTATAGAGTATAAATAATTATGTTAGACTTAAGAAGAGTTTATAAACTATATGGACCACTTAAATCGTCAAAGCAAAATGTTGCTTTTATATTTACCTAATAAATACATAACGAAAATAGTGTCTGTCAAAAATTCAAAAGAAACTTCGACTTTGAAAACATTAATAAAGTTTTAATTAATTACAATTAAAAAATTAACAAGTCTTAATCAAATATTGAACGATTCTTTTTATAGAAATATTGAGTAAAAATGATTTTACAGAAAGATTATTGAAGATAATAAATAGACGTAACAATTTGCCAGTATTATTAGCATTCAAGTGTACTAGCGGATTAGTTAAAAACAAACAATGAAAATTTACAATTATATATTATAATATATAACTACAAAATATTCACAATATTTTTACAATTCTCTCCAGTCCGGTGGAAATATAATATATTTATTTTCCATAATGGTTTAGTTCAATATTATTATTTTACCTAAAACACACTTATGTATAATGAATATTATAAAAACATGAAATAGATTTAACGAGAAACATCAGTTGAATTTAATTATTTTAACACAAACAACTAAAATAGTAAAATTAAAAACTAAGCAAACCAGTTTTATCTTACACATAACACTTTCGTTAAAATTCCCTAACTATATAGAAATACAAGAATATTTTTACAATTTTATAATATACAAACATTTAAATACTTACTAATTAAAAAACCACAATTAAAATACATTACTAGTACTTAAAAAGAAGTTATGTGTCTGTATGGCTAGACAAAATATATATACATATTCTGGTGTATAGAGATGAAAGTTATTTAGATATTCTTTAATATGATATACATTCTCACATTGTTTTTATTTAGCCACTTTGAATTGGAAATATAAACTTACTCCTACATTGTTTATGAACCTAAAAGGTTTTGGATTTTCCAATTTATTGATATTTTTAAGTAAATTTTACTAATCATGCTCACAATGATAAAAAACAAAGGTATATTAAATATACGTTTCTCATAAATAATACTGAAGGTAATTGGTAAGATTTTTTTTCGCTTGTAAAAATTAACAAGTGATTATTTGGCCTTTTTACTTTAATTCACATGATATCAAGATGATTCATTGAGTTCAACACAAAAATATGTTTTATTATTGATCAAATCAAGATTACCAGAAATATTTAATAAGAAAAAGTAACAATTTCGATTGGCGCGGATGATACTGAGATATTCATATTAGATTGTTTGATTGACTGTCAACATAATTAACACCATCAAATGAAAACTAACAAATGTAACTAATAGACCTGAAATCAAACATTGCATAAAAATGCTAAATAAGTACTATCAGAAATATATATTTTTATAATCATGTCCGCCAGCAATGAGGATCATATAGACTCCGAATTGAGATTCTCAATAGACTTTCCACGAGACCTGCTTGATCACTCAGAGGGCTCAGTGGCTCAAAACATCTTTTTTTATTTCTTAAAAATTAAACCGCCCAGACTGGCATTTGAGCCAACGATGTACACTCAATCGATTACAATCTTAAAATCAGAAATATATTATCCTCAATGATAAATTGACTAGATTGAAAAAAAAACTGTCAGTGCGCACAATTGGGGCCGGGCTGTAAATCGCTGCGAGTGATTCTTTTGAAAATTAAAAAAAGAAAAAACAAAGTTTTGAAATAGGTTGGCTATAAAGACGTGATCAATCAACTGCAATGCATGTCGATTAAATTACTAGTCGACATAAAAATAATTAATAAAAAAAAAACAAGAGCCACATTACTATAAAGTTATTTGCTCGCTTTCTATGTGTGCAGCACACCAAATAGTCATATTATACCTGTCTCATCAAATGATCTCTGCTGGACGTCGTTCACTAAAATGTTTGACAAAGAAGATAATGCAGGCTTAAGAATCTTTTTAGTAAATAAGTTGACAAGCATGTACATTTTTCATGATAAATCTATTTCAAGCCAAATAAGATGACACGTAGAACAAAAATAATACATGCAACAATATATGTCAACGAAAATGAACTGATAGAAACGAATCTTATTTTATGAAGATAATATCATCCGGCTGCTGTATCATGGAATCTATCTGTTCATTATTTATTATAAGCTTACACCCTATCCTCTATGAGCAGATATTTAATACTGTCATTATACATAGATTGGCACAAATTATTACGTTACGTTTTACATTAAATTTCTAAATGTACATTGTCTTTGAGTCAATAATATAAACTCACTTATCATAAATGCTTATTATGTCCATTTCGTATATTCAACCTACAAATAAAATTTTATCGGACAGACAACTCTTTCGATTTACCCATTCTCAATTACAATACAAAACTGGTTTTCAATTCACTTGCTGCGGTCCCTTGAATTGTAGATCACGTAGCCAAATGAGTGATTTGCAAAGGTGGCGGGGCTTGTCTCTCGGCGATGAAGTAAGACTGATGAGGTGGGGGTGATGCATTTGGGGCGCGTCGCTAGGAACTACTCCTCAATTCTTTCAAGGGCAGAGCGCAACTTTCACCCGTCCCATATTGGAGCTCCTGTAGGAAATTTCGTTTAAGTAAAATTAACCATTATTTCACCAGACTTCAGAGAGATCAGATATATACACCTTCTTCGAAAATCGTATGAGAAAATAAAACTTATAAGGAAACAGACATGCAGGACACTTATAAATATTGTTTACTAGAGTATTTGAATTATGTTTTAATATAATCACAGTTCTACGAAAACAAATTATTCTGTCATGATGACGACATTCCTTTATTTTTTGTAAATTTATTTAAATCAAACGAAAAAAGGATATTTAAACACAACCAATCAGAGATGAATTTCGACGAAAGCCAATCAGAAACGAATTACGAACACCTATTTATGATTTATAAATAAAAAGATTCACCAAAAGCTAATTTGAATAAGCTGTTGAGACTAAGTGTTAAGCAATTGAATATCAACTTGTGTTGAAATAAGCTCTATTATGAGCTGCACACTGGGAGTGAAAGTGGTTTGTAAAATAGATATATGACAATAAATAATATAAATAGATATATTTAAATTACCCCATTATAGTGAGAAGAAGGAACATAAGTGGCTGGAGCTGCACATCTTGCACAGTGTCTTCGAAGTGCTGGACGTTGACGAGCTCCTCCCCCACACCTCACAGCAAACCTCAGCTCCTAGAAATTATAACGATTATTAAAATAGTTTGACAGGAGAAAACATCTAAAGCTTCATTTAAAAATTGCTGTTTAGCAACAATGTGTATCATGATCGATCAGTAAGTATTTTGATACTTCCATAATATCGTTCAAGGATTGAATCACCACAAAGAAAATTTGGAAGTGTGGTTTTCATCTAATACATACATACATAGTATAAGGAAACGGTAGATTGAAACACCTACTTGTCCCATTTCACTGCACAGTGACTGTCTTCCTTGTGCTGCATTCTTTTTTGAATTCCAACAAAACTCTAAGATCGCCACTAATATAGCGAGTGCTAATCCACATAAAAGTACCACAAATACACCACCTGTAATAAAATAATTATAAAGGATTATACAAATAATAGCAATTATTTGATTATAAAAATTGGTTAAATATTTTCTAAAATAATAAAAATATTAACAAAAGCTTACCAATATTTTGCACCCCCAAGGCATTGGCCTTAGAATCTTTTGCTTTGTCTTCCCGATTACAAACATCCCCAGTATTTTTCCACCATTTGTCATATAGAATTTGAACGGCGCCCTTTTCCTGTAGCTGTAAGATGGCCAGTGAGATCTTGTCTCGCCACGGAGAACCTTTACCAGTAGCTATTCCATAGCCCTAAAAATCATTTATTATTTAAAAAAATTAAGTTAACCATTAAAATAAACATTATCTTCAGTACGATCAGAAGGAAGTACCATTTATTGAATGCATGCATTTTTAAACAGCTGTGACAACTCACAAATTTTTATAGTAATTAAATACTAATCATTGAAAACAAATACTTGCAACAAATATTATGGATATAGTGATACAATTATATCAAGAATTCAGAGATTCTCATCTCAGACAAGAGTTGACTGAATATCCATAAGATCTGAATTAAAAGGTAACGTTGGACCAGGATTGGTATGTTCTACGATTAGCACGGAGGAGCCTAAATCCTACGTGGCTTTTCTTTCAATCAAATAGATTCAAATTAAAGAGATTGGCAAGAGACAAAGAATTCAGGAAGCACTCGGTGGGGGCCATATTCCCCGATTAAAGATTGAAATCTTCACAAATCAACCTCATCTGTCAAAACTAACCTTCTTATAAATATATCCACAGCAGAGACAATGTCATAAACTTTTGTTACCTTAGAGTCCAGAAGTCCTCCAACTTGTGTCAAGTTGCAATCTCTCTGAACTCGGTGATCAAGCATGGTGGACTCCATGAGAAATGCATAGCCGCCTGCTAATACCCTCTTGACTCCTTCTTCGTAACTGGAGACAAACACACCGGGCTGACGTGACTCCATGTAACGCCACATCTGGCGATATATGTCAATCTTAGAGTCCTAAGAAAATTAAGCAAAGGGTGAATTTTGTCATTCTATAGAAATGATTGCAGTTTTCAAATGTATTTTGAAATTTGAAAGACCGAGAAACATGTTAATAACTCACTCGAAAGAAGCTCATAGTGCTGCCGCCATGAAGTGTCCCGTACTGTATGGCTGACTGTCCGGCAAGATCTGCCACAGTTTCAATAGGCGCTACGGTGCGTTCCACGGTGAGGAAAGCAGCCAAATTAGCAGTGTATGAAGAAATGATGATTAAGGTAAAAAACCACCAAATTCCTCCTACAATACGCGTGGAAGTTGCCTGAAAATATTTCACATATGTATGTAAATTTTTTAAAAATGATTTAAAAAATATGTGCATTGTTAATTGGCTTTGCAGATATTCACTAAGCAACATTTTAAATTAATGAGCAGCACAAATTACATATGCATGTTGCAGTGAAAATGTATCAAGTAATAGATTTGTATGACAGCATGATTTCACTGGTCACGATCATTGAAATTATTGGCCCAAGTCGATGATTTGCCGGCCTAAAACTTTAGTTTGCTTCAAAGAAACAAAATTAGCAAGTAGTCCCTTTCATAAAAAGAGAACCAAAGAAAAACACAGACAAACATTGGGTTGAAGAAAGGAAGGTCAAATTCAATTTCAATGACAGCTTGGAGAAGAATATATTTTCACTGAGAATACAGTTTCACTGTAACACATACACCGCTATGCTATAATATATCTACATATACCTTTGGATTCAATCCGGATCCCTGTCTTAGGAAAGTGCCAGTTATAAACCAGAATGAATTGGAGACGGAGAATTGATTGGTGACCAGTCTTGACTCTCGGGCGCAGGGGTGAGGATTCGACCTGAAATTTTAATTCTATTCTTAAGCTATTCAGATTAAAATACTTTATCCAATATCAAAAACTTATCGTTTATGTGAAATTATTTACTGTTAGTCCTTGGTAAAAAAAGCCTTTACAAGGTAAAAAGAAAACAACTTTAAATATTTGATATTCAAACGTCTATAGTAATAATTCATATTCTAGTATCCCTCAGCTAGTGAAAATTTTCAAATGAATTTATCAATCGATAAATATTTCAATACTTAAAGATAATATTATATCTATCATTTAGAAAAATTCTTTCTAAGAATTCTATGAACAGTAGGATTTTTGAATCATGACATAAAGTGAATCATCTTCAAGATTCTCCTATGAAAACTGTATTGCATAAAGCAAGCTGTAGTATTTTAAAGATATCTTCTACAAAAATATTGCATTACACTTACCATTCGTATGGTGAAAATCTTGCCATCACAAAAAGTGTGAATGAAACAAGAATATAGGCCGCTAAAACATAAAGCCAAATCTCTATCGCTAAGGGATTGAGGAAACTGAACAGTCTAGTCGGTTGAGATGTTGGAACCTGTCAAAATAAAATAGTTTTAATTAATAATTAAATCAAATCAGTCTATATTAAACATTCATGCAAAATTCAAATATCAGGATTGCTTTTTGCTACCGAATGTTATGAATGTTCTGTTCAATTATAATTATGACAATTTCATATGTATTGAAAACAAAATTAATATTACAAACCTTAAATAAAATTCCAATACCCAGGTTCATAAAGGGTTTGGTAAAATCTATGACAGTCTCTCTGGCGTAATTTATGGTCATCGATGCTACAGCCAAATCTGCTTTCTGTAATGGAATAATAAAATATTTTAAATAAAAATCCGTGCTGTTTAAGTAAGTGATTAAATTATAATTAAACCAAGATTATAATTGTGAACAAAAATGTGGAAAACTTTGTGGAAATCAATTTCTAATATGAATTCCGATTTGATAACTTTGGTATATAGCCCTCTCCATGCAATTTTTTTTTTATAATAATTTTTTTAATCCATGTTTACTTAATTACACTGTATGATAGTCTGAATATGCTTCTCAAAGAGGCAAAATACGTCATTTTTTCTAACAAAATTAGTGGAATTAAAAAAAATGAACATTTGGTTTTTTTACCTGATCCATGAGCTCTTTCACAATCCCGTTCCACTGATTAGTCTCGGGATCTAAGACACCATACATATTATCAGGGACCAATCGGAGTTTATAAGTGAAACCAACGCGTCCAGCAATTACTTTCAGTAAGTCAATGCAGAACCCTTCATACCGGTCATTGCCTTGGAGATTCCAGCCTTCTTTTACCATAACATATGGCTTTTCCTAGAAATTAAATGAAATATAGAAAAGATGAGTATAATATAACATTGGTAATGGTAAGATAACTAAATAACTATTGGTTATATAACATAAGACTTGTAGGATATTTTTTTTTAAATTATTTTTCTATTTATATTTAGTTATTTTTCACATCATTGTTATGGATTTATACAAAATAAATGCCAATTCAACCTAACTACTCATGAGAATTTATATTGTTTTCAAGAGTATTTTTCAACATACATAATTGAATTCTTAGATAAGATCTCATGTTTTACAAAACAAATTTATTTAAAAATGAATTAATAAAAGAGATAGAAATATAATTTACCGAAAAACATTTAGTCTGTCTCAGAGATTATTAATGAACTAGGAATAATAATTACTATAAACTATAACCGACTTATGTGGACAACTTACCTCTCTTGTGACTACAATGAGTGTTACGTTAGGACCTGCCTCGTGTCTAAAAGCAGCTGGATCAGTCAGTTCTAAGCCTGTTCTGGGGGACCATGACCCGGCCGGTGCTAGATGTGAGCCATGCAGACGCAATAAACGGAGTGTGAGACCTGTTCTACGACCTTCTGTGAATTCTATTGGTCCGGTTAAGCCGTGAGCACTTACCTGCAAAAATATATTGATCAAATATGATATTCATGTTCTTAATTAATTCAGCTATGTATTCAAATCAACACTGAGGAGAGAATCTGTTACAACCAATCTGCTACCTAAAAATGAACAACAAACCGATGGAAAAAATAGCTTTTCTTTTTTGCAACTAAGCAGGGTTAGAATTTTGTATATTGTATTGCCACTTAAGCAATCCATGACAAATTGCAATTATATATTGTCAGTGTCAAACAAACCGATATTGAAAATCATAAAATGTAATTATGAAGAAGTTACTTACAGAACTGATATAGTTATACAACGTTAAACCATCATCCCAAGGATTTGCGGTTTCGCAAGACAAGTTTGCAGGACGTAGGGGAGCTTGCAAAGCTGCCAAACCGAGGGCCAAAACATGGACGGCATCATATACTAGGGCAGGTGTTGTCTAGAATTTTATAAATTAAGTTTGTTTGAAACATTAGAATACAATTATGGCAATTAAATATTGTGGTATTTGTAGGTCATTCCAAAACATCTAAACTTTAAAAAAAATGTTAGAAATCCATTACCTCGATTGTCCCTTTATCCAGAAGAATGTTCGATCCAATCGGACTAAAGTTTTCCATCTGTAGGAGCATTTCTTTTACTTTGTCGCTGTCCAAATCAACAAGCCTCCAACCGCTCATATTCACTCTGTTGAAATAAAAATCTTCCAGGTCGTATAACTCTATATCCTGAAAACATAGTGCAAGTTAACCATAAGTAACGTATAAACGAATATCAATAATATTCATACAAATTTTTAATTGTAATTGTCACCATACAATATTTAGCTTATAAATCATAATTTACTACTCAATAGAAATACTTACAAAAGACGCAAAGAGATAGTGATAATGGTAGCTATTCATTTGAAGTTGTAGAATCTATAACATAAATGTGTAATAAAAACATCAATTAATACGTGTGATAATACAATTGAAACAATATAACTATTAGCAATTGTCTATTAAAAGAGAATATTCAAGTGATGGTAGGGGAAAAGATTCATAAATTTACCGCGCGAAACAATTTGGGCATGTGTTTTGAATCAGTATCTACGATGATGTTGGTGATTTTCTTGGCCTTGATTTCAGAGAGGATGCCTCTATAGGACTCTGGTCCTTCACAACGCCTCACATAGAGGTCTATACCCTGACGACCCAGACCTTGGAATCTGAAGGCTCCTGCAAACAAAATTTATTTTACTGTATAAAAGTATACAGAATAGTTATCTTATGTCTTTAGTAAAAACACAAAGAGTCCATTTTCGTAATTTCTTTCAGTAATAAGTTTATAGGAAACCCATACTCTTGATCCCTAACACATTTATAAAATTGAAAACATCAGCATAACCAGATTCATGTGAAATAGATTGAGGCAAAATATTTACACAGGAAGATGTTGACATTGGTACATAATTGGTTTGTGAAAATGTGTACGAAAAACAAATGCACAATTTAATCTAGAAACAAATGTATGTACATATGTACTAGAAGTGACATGTAAGAAAATACATAATCTAGAAAGATGATTTACAACAAGTATAATAAAGTCATTCTTGTCATTCCGCATTCCGCATTCAATGTATTGAACAGCCTGTATTAAAAGAATAAACAGTGTCTACCAGCATTGCATAAGTAATAATGCGATTTTAGTAAAAATCTAACTTCTGAAATATGTTCGAAAGTTGAAGACAGCATATTTATCACATATCCACAGGGTAAATGAGGGGACAGTAATACAATTGATTTGCTACAGTTAATTCTCCAAAAAACACTAAAGATGTCTAGTAAATTGTTTGTTGTATCCTTCAATCGATTTTGTAGTTTATATTTTGAACTAACCATTACCACTATCCTCATACATAACCGCAACCCTCGTCCAATTTAAATAGGCCATAAAATCAGCAAAGGCTGTGTCCAGCAATTTCTGCGATGGATGGAGATTAATAGAAAACTCCCTCGGTTCTAAATGATCAGGAGACGCCTCCATGTGGGGTACATCCATGGCCTCGCAGAGACCTTGAACCGTTGAGCCCAGACCTGTATCTTGCGGTCCAAATAAAGCTAGGACTCCGGATTCAATTTGACCACAAGCTGAAAACATTTATGAGTAATAGATATATTATTATTTGACAGTTAAAATACATAAACTATGAAACAAGTGTCACGTATCATAATGGTCAGATATACAACTTTACATATTATCTGTAAGGCGTATGTTTCATTATTTAATTTTATAGAGTTTATTTCTTAACCTTTTTTAGTAGCTCTAAAGAAGTCCTGCCTTGGGACATATTGAATGTCATAAACTAGTGTACTGTGTGGTAAGAGGGCTCTATCTTTATTTATTCTATAAACTGCATATTTAAACGCCAGTTCAGCACTACAGCCTTTCATATCTTCTGAGAATATTGCACCTGAAAATATAAATAAAACTTAATTTCCTTAATCTTTTCACCGCGTATGACCGCTATGCACGTCGTAGCTGACATGCCCTCAGCGGGTACGATGTGTATAACGGTCCTGGGCGTTGCGCGGAGTTTTGAGCCTCATACAACCGGTATCTCTAATGTTTTAGGGTTCAAAATCGGTTGAAAATATTACTGATCATATATATATTATCAATGCAATCTATTGGTTAAAATAATTTATTTGTGGAACCTAATAAACACGCATCTATGCGGCGTGAACATTGTCGCCAATATCGATGGCCGCCATTGTTTTATAGCCTTTCTAGTAAGAAGCGTGCGCCACCACTCATTTACAAAATATGAATATATTATTTCGCGAAAAACTTGAACTTAATAAATTAGAGGACCTAATAAATTCTCTCTAATCTCTAATGTTTTAGGGTTCAAAAACGGTTGAAAATATTACTGATTATATGTATTATCAATGCCATCTATTGGATTTGGACAAAAAAAAATATGTTATTGACTAAAATAATTTCCGTTATAATATATGCCAGTCCGGTCCGTGGTGCAGTTGGTTTGCGTGATTCCCGGTACGAGCGGATTTTTTCAGTCGATAAATCTGTTCAAAGTTATGGGTGTTTGTGTTGTTGAAAATCCCTTCCCACCTTTCCGATCCCAAAGAGCGACGCATAGTGACAGCTATTACCTAATCACTAGTCCTGTCCTAGTCCTCGTATCCTTTCCATCCCTACTCTCTTCGAAAAAGAGAGGTTGAGCAACTGAGTAACAAGCAGTTCTCGTAGAAGAACATATGTTGAGATAAAGTCCGTGAGGAGTCCATATGCTCCAAGTTGGAAGCGGACATGGTTAAAAAAAATATATGCATATTTTGAAAATGAGTTGCGCACGGCTTTTCCTAGAAAAGTTATTAAACAATGGCGGTCATGGCGGCAGTTTGGAGCGGACATGCTTAAAAGAAAAAAAAATTTGATTGATGAAATTATGGGGCAATCCCCTTTGTGGAATTGTTCAATTCGAGCCGTGTTGAGACTAAGAAACATATTATTTACCTATTTTATTAATTGATAAAATACCTTAGATGTCAATTGATTTATTTAATTACTTCAATGAATATGACAATGTATACGTATGTACTTGCAATCAAACGCTTGTTTGACAGTTTAAATATATTTATTTGAACTGTCAATGTGCGCTATCGCGCTTCTAATTATAATAATTTAATAACAACGCAGGTTGAATGTAAAAGGCGAAGTTGAATATGTTCCGAGAATTATCATTTTAAGCATGGTACGGCATCGGCGCAGTGTTGCCGTTTGCAATGGCGATGTTACCCCAGAATCGTATGAAGAATGATTATTGTTGAATTAAACAGAAAATACAAGAAATATATTGTATTTCATTATTGAAAAAATTACTATAGGTGTCAATTAACATATTTGAATTTTGAAAAAATATTATATTAATCTATATTTATAGTCGAAAATGCGATTAACAAATTTGCAAAAAAGCTGCCGTGTACAGGGCATGTTCTCCATATTTTCTGACGCAGGAAAAAGGTTAAAAACAATGAAAAAATTAAACTACCAAAACGAGAGTTCTATAAAAGTTTCTAATTAGAGATATACAATAAAAAAAATCGTCGCCGTTATATTGTTTTATTGATGCATAAATTCAATATTTGAAATGACCGGATGAGAAAAATAGCTTGCTATTTTAGCTGAAATTTTTCTGAAATGATTGATATTTCTGTTTAATAATATTTCCGTACTGAAAAGATAATGTCAATTCAACTAATACAAATAACCCATAACATTTTGAGGATATTTACCTATCTTAATAATGGGAGGTAGTGCAGTTGTAGCGATGGTGTGCGCTAAGAGAATCCAGCATCCTACGGAGGCATGCATCATGAGAATTATAGGATATCCTCTATGGCGTCTAATCTGAGATCAATGAAACCTGAAGAGTTTCCTAAAAGAGCTGGCCATTATAATCATAGTGTCGGTTGATTACTTCAATGCATCTGGAAATATAGGTATTGAAATTAGTAAATTGATGAAGTTGCAAAATAGTTTATTTTTAAATACTAAAGCAGACTACTTTTAATTTAAATTTAAATTGATTTTACAAGTATTAACCAATATAAGAAAAAACTTTTATCTAAATGGTTTCATAGTTTTGACTTGCTGTTACACCATCCAAGGGAGCAAATAGGACTAAGAGAAGAGTGGTATTTCGAAAAATGTCTTCTGGATTATCCACATATAAAAATTGAAATGTAAAATTTTTGGCAGCATGTCACAACAAAATAAGGACTTTAAATGATCATGCAAAATATGAAAATCTTAAAAACAATTCACCTAAATTGTTTTTTTTTGAAATTCAACGATTATTTTCAATATTATGCTTATATTATCACTCAAAACTATTAATTCAAATAGCATATTCTACAGAACTAAAGGAAAATAAATCAATATTTCAATATTGATATACTATCACAATAAAAATTTATTGTTTAGTTTAGTCATTTAAATTATATTTTAAAAAAAATTGCACATTATTCGTTGAAAAAAATTACAATCTACAAAATAACATTTTTCAATATTTATTTCACCTTATATTATGTTTTCATTATAAGATTCATTACGTTGATGATCACCGATTTATAAACACTTATACAGATTCATTTGAATTCACTAAAACTCATTGAATCATTGTAGAAAAAATTAAATACATGTTACCCAGCTAAATCTACATAGAAGATATTTTAAACCCTTTTTTTTAGATAATATTGTATACAAACTGTACAACAAATTGCCTCAATCAGGCGCAAAAATATAGATTATGTAGATAATAACATGTTTCTTATTGGAACTGGAAATGAATTTTCTTTCAAAATACTTACGTTTTAAAGGTTCCGATTAGGCATTTAATCCACAAAAATTGAAGCAAATTCATTGTCGTGCAGGTTTATGATGTTTTTATATTGAACACATTAGTAATAAAACTAGTAATTGACATCGAAAATGGTAGTACATGTTATTTAGCCTTATTATAATATTGTTTCATTTATATATAAAACCACCCTCGTAGGCATGTAAATATTCAATATCCTACTGTGTAATTTTTTAAAAAAATACGTTTACTGTACAAAACTAAGGACGCGAAGGGAGTTAAAGGAATAAGATTAAACGATTGACATCAGCCCAAAAAGAGGGTGTTTTCTGCCCTACATACATTTTACTTCGACAAATTGGCAGGGGTGGTCCAGGTTAGCCAGTATTAGAGCTGCCATATTTATGAAAAAGATACCCCCTTCCATGATAACATTTTTTTTATAAATCCCACCTGCTAGGGATCCCCTACCGATGTTTTATTATTTTCCACATAATAAAAACCTTTCAAGCTAAAACAAATAAAAATCTTAAATTATGGTTCGAGAAATAATTTGAAAACAAAATGTTGAAAGTTCGCAATCACTGCTTTCCATAAAAATCCATTGCAATGCCTCTTGAGCACATAATATTTTATTGATAAAATATTTTTGAGTGATCGATTCACATACTGTGTCTTTATCATGAGGCGATTGTAAATTCAGTGCATAGATAAATTAGTCTATGGGCGATTGCGACTACACCGACCATGTTGTCTATGATACCGATTTCAACGAAAGTTTGTCCCAATACATACATAGATAACATACTCTCAGCTTGCGCACTCAATGCTTTCCCGTAAAGATACATTCGTGTGCTGCCATCTATCTTTTAAAATTTGAACAATTTTCCAATGTAGATTTCTTCTTTACCATTTATGGCAGACATCTTGGGTAATTACAGATGCTATTTCTGCTGAGAATCGCTTTATCAACAAAATGTTGTCCATAGTTCTTGTTTTTCAGAAATTATGATCAAGTGTGACGTAATATACTCCTTAAAGTCTATCCAGCAGTGAATATGGATACCGAGGAATCATTTGAGGAGCCTTTGGTTGCCCCAGGTATAATATAATACTGAAAATACGGGAATGAAACTATGACAAAATTTTGGTCGTTCGAACTAATGGCCTCTCTCCCGTTTCAGAACTCTACTTTTTAGTTGCGAAATTCCTTTCCACCGGCCCTTTACAAGAGACGTCAGAGGTAAATATTGATTACTATGAATCTAATTGATATATTCAAACGCAATCTGTGAGTAATATTGGCGTTTAATTCCAGGTTTTGAGGCGTGAATTGGAAAACTGTAAGGTATGTCCCGCACACATTTTGTTTGATGTCAATTTTATGCTTATTTATACGTAGATGTGGTTGTTTTTACACGTGTTCGAGCTGTCAAAATAATAGTTAACGGGTGCCTAACCCCTTATCTGTTATATCCCTAAAAATCTGATATTAATGTATACATTTGATTTCAGATCCTACCACGTCGCGTAGACTGGGAGGGAAATACACACCACCAAACTTTCGAAGATTTGGTAAATACTCTATTTTCATCCCTTTATTTATGTCACAACAACGTGTTTCGAAGTCTTTTGTTTTGTTTGTTCAGAAAGTGTGCGAAAAAATTGATTGTATTACAAAATTTTGTAACGAAAAAAATATAGGCGTGATGGAACTTCCCGAATGTCAAAATATATTTTGCACAATTATTCAAAATCAACCCCTAATGTACTCCTTGAACAATTGATAATAATCAATTGTCGGCAGACATACCTAATTACGTGATAAAATTAAATGTTGACATCCTGCTCGCACGTATTTATAGACTGTATCTTGTGTCTCTTTTACTCCATATTGACCTACCTTCGCTGTGACAACAATATGTACCTCGTATATAAAAAAAAATGTTCTAATGCTTTTTTTGCCGCTACAGTTTATTACCGGTAAATAATAATCACAGAAAAATTAAAAATTGAAAATTAACTAAAGCTATTTTTTATTTCATGGATATATTAAATGACCTTTTGTATCATTTCTCTCAAGTATCAAAACTCTTCATTATTGTTTAATTTGCTTTTTCAAAGATTGCTGTCACTATGAATCACTGATAATATAAATTATTATCAGTTACGGTTTGCTTTTGGAAGGAAGCTTTAACATCAGATTTCAATAGTACCATATCCAATGTAATATTGCGTTGTTGATTATGAATCTGTATTATGTTTTAAATTCTATCATAAATTTTATGGACTTGTTGAATAAAGTGTTATGTTCATTATTACTTTCAAATCAGGTATATTTCTTATTGACGTTGATTCCAGGAAGGAATGAATTCAATATTATCTCCAAATATTAACCTTTTATATATATATTTTTTTTATTTGAAAAAGATAGTACAAATAATGAGTACCAAAAATCAATGATCGATGTTGTATTGTATCCATATATTTATAAATAATAATAATTTATCTAAAAGAATATGAGAATAGCAACAGATAATAGTTAGCCTAAATGACCATCCTTTTTTACTACACTAAAATATGTAATTGTTTTTAATATTTATGTGAAAGAATTTTATTTATGTTTTCAAAAGATAGTTGACTCTTCCCACTTGTCAGTATTGATTAGTGTGAAGAGAAAACACTTACGGCTAAGATTCCCTTTCACCACTACTTTTGTTTTTAAAATACTATATTTTTTTTTTATTAGGAGAGACAGTATCCAAGTGTATCAAATGATCATCTGCTTTCCGTCTGCGCAGCATTACTGAAAACGCCAAAGGACAAACCCAAGAAATCACTATTGTGCAGCAGTCTATTTTGCAAACCTGTACCCAAAAGGCCTGATAATGTTTGTTAGTATATCGTTGAAATTTTAAGTCCCACATTGTTACTTTCTTCAAATATCTTATTTTTTCAAGCTAACAGTTATTCTCTTTTCAAATTTAATCGGAGGTTTGAAGACAATTTTTTTTGCAGCACAGCTTTAGTCCTAAGTGACAATATCTTTTCCATACAAACTTGAAAATATTATATAATTTCCAATATTACCAATGACAGTCTCCCATCATTCTATTAACTTTTTCATCTCTTCTAAATAAAAACATTCTGGCTTAGGGCACAAAATTTTTTTTTTGTCTCTTGTTTGTTTTGCAAAAAAAGCTAAAAACTAGATTGAGCCAATCATTGCAGAACTTTTCTTCAATAGAGAATGTGCCAAGTTCATTGTTAAATGTTTGGCTATGTTGCGATACTTCGCGAATATACAATTCATTCCCTTCATGTCACACCAAACACAAAACATTTTTTTTTAATTAACCCGTGGCGGACGAACGTCACAGATGTTGTGTCGGGAAAAGACAAGGCCCGTACGCGCATGTCACGACTTGTGTGACGGGAACTTTCAACTGATGATTAAACGATAAATCTCTTGCACACAGGGGTGATTATTGTTTTAAAATATTGCCTTATCTATCTTGCTACCACAAACTCCTTGAGATTGTCAGAAATAAGAGATTTAAATATAAAAACATCGATTTCTCGAACAGCTACAATTTTTCGATTTTACCCGCCGTATGACGGAACTATTTTATGACAAGCACTGCGGTATTATATTTATTTTTCGTGCGATCTTTATTTAATGTTTTTATACTTCATTGTATTGAGGACACATTTAAATAAAACTAGGTATTTATTCTAATTGTGTTCGACTATTGTCTAAAAAAAAATATTGGGTGTATTCAATATTTAAAAACATTTAGTTCTGATTTGTGATTTGCACAATGCTCAAATGTAATTCAAAGAAAAATAAAAAAAACTTTAACAAGTTTCATGTGCAAAGATTGTGATGTATTTGTCGTTATCTTTTCTACAAAATTTATAACTCTTAAAAAAGATTTAAAAATCATAAATTATTATCTCCTGTATGTGTGTTGAACATTTGGTGATAAATGTCTCGATATTAAATTATTTATGTGTTTCCCCGTAATTAAGCGAGTAATATGTATGTTTCGAAGTGACAACGACCATCGAATGAGTTCGTCGCAGGGCTCTTAATTTGACACGTTCGTAATTAAAGATAACAAATACGTCATGTCGACAAGCATTGCTTTTTTGTTAGAGTTTTGTTTGTTTAATGAATTGTGGCTTCATGTGGTATTTCTTTCGGGTTTTTAGTGTTCCCACATATTCTTAATGTGTTTGTCCGCAATCAATATCAATCCAATTATTTTTAATCCCTCTATTTATTACGATATAACGAAAAATAACATCCTTTCATAAATTGAGTGAAGATAACAACGCGTGCGCCGGGTTAAGTTCACCTTTGGGGGTGATTAATGGCTCTGCTTCCGGCTTGGCCCATTATTGCAAAATTTAGCACAAGTGTTCACACAATTGGATAAAAAAAACATAATTTATGTAAAAGTTATACGCTGTTGAAGACTCAACCTAATATATTAATTTGCATATTTCTAGTGGATAGAGTATTTCTCCGAGAATATGGAATTGGCACGAGGAGACCGTTCCCTGCATCTGTGTACAGCTCATTACAGCTGCAGAGGCGAACTCTGGGCCATCTTAGTGCTGTGTATTGCGTGCTTTTTGATAGATCTGGACGCTACATTATTACCGTAAGTAATATTTTTCTTATTATATCTAACCTGAACATGATTCAATGATCAAATAATTATTTCTATTTTGAGTTGAGGTTAAAATTTTTACAATTATGATTCTGTACAGGGTGCCGACGATCTCTTAGTGAAAGTATGGAGTGCGATAGATGGACGGCTTTTGGGTACGCTTCGTGGTGCTTCAGCAGAAATCACAGACATGGCGGTCGACACAGACAACAAATTACTGGCCGCCGGGTCATTGGATAGACATGTCAGAGTGTGGGACATGCAGACGTCTGCTCCAGTAGCGGTTCTCCAAGGCAACTGATTTACACAATTTTAATTGAAGAATTTTTCTTAACCCTTCGGGGGGTAACCTTATTCAATCACTTTCAATTTTTCTTTATTTAAACTTATTTTATTTACAAAAACTTAGAGCTACGCTTAGAGACTTATACCTGCATGGTAATCATAGTAAAATTTTCATTTTAAATAATTGCATTGACTCAACTAACTGGCTAAGCAAGTGTTAAATTAGAAAAAAATCAATAATGTGTACTATTAGTTTGGCCTCTAATCTTTCCATCCATAATTTTAGGTCACAATGGCATGATAACATCGGTCCACTTTTGTCCATCAAAAAGTGGTGACTTGAATACCCTGGTTTCTACTTCCACCGATGGGTCGGTTGCCTTTTGGACTTACAGTCAATCAAATGGCGGGAAGCCATCCTTTATGTGAGTATATTTAGTAAATATTGAGACGACCTGGATTCGGTCTCCCTCGTTAAATGAGAGGGAACCTCTGTCCGTCACTCTAGGGGATAGGATGTGGAAAATAGGATGCTCAGTGAAACTATCTCAAAGTGTCAACAATAGTGCAAAGCACACACACATTTATTTATAAATTAAATACAAGAAGTTATTACATGAGGTTACATTAAGAAAATACTAGAAGTTACTGTTCAAGAATTTACTACCAAGACCAAGACCAAGACCAAACGATGCGCGACGATTATATAGGCGACGGCTATATGGCGACGATTATAGCCAACGGTTGGCAGCCAGAACGATTGGCGATTTCGCGGTACCGGTTTTAGGATCTGGGAATAACGGATTCCAGGGGGAGAAGAAGATTTCGAGTCTGGTGACACCGCTCAAGACTTGGCTTTCGCCAAGATTTACAACTCGCAAGGTGCTTCCCAGAGCTCTAGTCTCTGACTGGGGAAGGTTTCCCGGAACAGAGGGCAACTATTCCAACTCCTTAATTATGGCGCGGCTAGGGCCGTCGACCAAGTTAAAGGCTTTATATGGCTTTAATAGTGCACACTCCAAGTTACCGTAGAAACCTGACAGACCGAATGAATTAAAAACGCGCTCTTATGTGCCCCATATCGTTCGGTTGTAGCCTAAAGGTGGTCTGAGTGGAGCGGGAGTTGCGTCCACTGTACCATTTTAGAGGAGGCTGCGTGAAATACCACGTATCTTACGCAGCCCGGGTGAAAGAGATAGAGCGATAGTTAGAGCGAGAACGCTGCTCCATACCTATCTCAGGTGTCGTTGCGCCTGGATGTCGCTTTAGCAAAGATTTAAGGGAGAGAGAGATAGAGCGATAGTTAGAGCTAGAACGCTGCTCCATACCTATCTCAGGTGTCGTTGCACCTGGATGTCGCTTGTTCCATTTCAAAATTTAACGATTTTTTTCTTACCCTATATTGGATCGCTTTTAGATTTCAATATAGGGCATGTTAGACTGAATTTAATGTCTTGATATTGGTTTAACTCATAGACTGAGGTGACAATTAGACCGTTCGAGAGAGTTCTGATGACCTTACATATATGGCGGTATCAATATGTCTTATGAATTTATTTTTGCTAGATTATTCATTGCTAAAGAAAAGGATAACAGAAAATATTATAGTAACAATCAAATCGAAAACATATTCTCAGACACAAGTCTAAAAAATATATTTTATCCCATTTAGCCTTTATCTATAGAACTAAAACCCAAATTATACATGTATTTCAACTGTTCATCATATTTTTTAAACAGCTCTAAACCTGTGCAATATGTGGAACGAATGCGACCCGGAGCTTGCCAGATGATATGCGCGGCGTGGTCGCCGGGTGGCGTTTTTCTTGCCGCTGGATCGGCAGATCATCATGTCAGAGTTTATATGATGACTGACTCAGGCCCCAACAGGATATTAGAGGTACTGCAGTGCTAATTTATTTATTATTGTAATAATGATGCTTCTTTTTCAGCATGACTGCTCTCAGAGTGAACTTTACTTAATCTCTTTAGAGAGGTTTAGGATAGACAGATGGTCTTGAAATCTTGTCCTATTTTCAAAATTAGATAGATATGTAGTTGGAAAGAAATGAAAACATCACCTCGCATACTTGCCTATCGATATATAATCATATTTTGATAAAACAATTTATGAACTTTTTCACTTGGGAATTCGCAACCGTAATCGTCCATTAAAACTTGTTTTTATAAATATAAAACATAATTTTTGGTACTTATTCCACAATATTTTTTTTGTAGACTGCCGCTCACAGTGAAGCTGTTGACTCTCTTCAGTGGGCGCACACCGGTCTGAGGTTTGTCTCCGGCTCTAAAGACGGTACAGCCATATTGTGGCAGCTGCATGCCACGCAGTGGAGACATACCAAACTTAACATGACTGATACGCTTGTCGGGTGAGATTATTGGATATTGCAGTGCACTCAATTATTTGATATATTTTCTGTTCCAAAATAAATACAGGCCTGTCGCATCCTTTCACTTAGAACACTATAATTTTCATGCTTAGAGACGGATGATTTTCTTGCATCGCTTTCTGCTCACATTGGAACTGTTCACAAGGAAATTGTCAATTAGCATATTCCAACTGTGATTATTTATATATGAGCATACTGCATGTACTCATTTAATAAATGTATCAGGAAAAAAATTGTGCATTCACAGTTTTCTCAACATATCTCTTGATAAGTTGGACTATTGGCATACTGCAGTTTTAATATGTATTAGTATAAAGTAGCACTATAAAGGTACTAATGTCTTTAACCCTTTGAGTGGTGAGTTGTTTTGGATAAAATTAGGTTTTTTTCTATAAATTTAATAAAATATTAATTGCAAACAAAAAAAATTACAACATATTTTGTTTTGTTTTCCGTAAATATAAGAAGCATATTATTACTTATTGAAGGAATTGATATTTCTTATTCAATTTTAAAACGCAAATTCTAAAAAAATATTCAAATAATTAAATATTACTTTCAAATAATTATCTAGAAGCTTATGCATACAGTTTGGGTCTGGATCTTTATTGCATTCATCTGTCAACATGTGTTTCTCTATTGACGGGGATTTTAGGAAGCGTATCGAACTGAAATGCATTTATACACTCAATAACATATGGCCACAGATTTCTTACCAAATATTAAACTTTTTATAAAACTCTTTTGATTATTTCAAACATATAATAAAAATAATGTGACTCACAAAAATCACTGATTGACACATCTAGTTTCAATATATGAAAAAATAATAACATTTCAATAAACAATAAGAGAATGGCAATGGATAATAGATGACAACATACTACCGCCGTACCGGTACGGCGATACTAATCAAAGGGTTAATGTCTGCTTTTACAGGGAGGCCGTAGAATATGATGAAAATAAAAAGACTAAAGTAACCATGGTCGGCTGGGATTGCACCGACAGTTACATCATTACAGCTGTCAACGATTGTACATTGAAGGTTTGTATCTATTAATAATATAAATTATAGCCCTTTTCCACCTTTGAATAGTTTGTCATTTTTTTCATTTATTGAATTTTTATTCAATGTGTAAAATATTGAAAAAAAAATAAGTCATAGAGATAGTGTAACTGCTAAAAATCATTTAAGATATGTGAAGGTACAAATCAGGTAAAATTAAATAGGTGACGCAACACTTGGCTATGGCACTCGAAGTGTCAGAATATATCTATTAGTCAATTAGACATTGTAACAACGTATTTGGTTCCAAAAGGATGTCTTTTGGCATCGCGCTAACCTCATGTATAGTTTTATAAATTTTATGTTTGGTATGGAATATGCATGGATATATGTGCAGAAAGTGGTTAAAATTGTATCTAAATTTTACTCATCCACTCTTTCAGATTTGGTGCAGTCATACTGCAAAATTAGTGCGGGTGTTACGCGGGCACACTGATGAAATCTATGTTTTGGAAACGCACCCAACACATCCAGCCATCTTACTGTCTGCCGGTCACGATGGGCAGCTATTCATATGGGATATATTAAAAGGGGTAAACCATTTTATTTTATCTGTGGTTTTGGCTACCTGTAGTTTATTATCCTTTACAAAAGGGAGCAAGCACTACTACTACGCCGCATTCTATAATTGAACTTTGAGTTGTCATGGTAGTGTGTTTTAATTATGCGTAACATCTTTTGGATGAACATGCTAAACTAAAGCAAATAATGTAGCAACAATGTGATGGTGGGCAAAATTTTCCTGTTGCAGTGTACTATTTTTTTTCCTTTCTATCCTGTATTAGGTTTCACTGGGATCATTCTTGAATCATATAGACGGACAAGGTCACGGAGCCATGTTTGACGCTAAGTGGGCGCCCGATGGCTCTAAGGTTGCCGCTACCGATTCTCACGGACACATCCTGATCATGGGGCTCGGTAAAGGACATCCTTTGCTACAGAAGGTACATTATTACATTCTCTTAACACTATATTTTTATAACCATTTTATCAGTTAATTAATTGACTAGTGGAGCATATTTTGCAGAATTATCCGATTATTTTGAAAAAATGAAGGAGACAGAGTGATGTTAGGTTATTTTATACAGTTGCCCAGAGAGCTGTTCTTTCACACGGACTACCGGCCGTTGATGCGTGACGCCCAGGGGGGTGTGTGCGATGAACAGACGGGTGTCCCTCCTCACCTCATGCCGCCACCTTTCCTGGTGGACGTGGAAGGGAGTCCTCACCCGCCTAAATTGCAAAGACTCGTGCCTGGTAGGGAACATGCCGCTCTTGATCAACTCGTTCCAGACACGGGCACAGGTAATACTATTAATACACACGTATGCATCCAAAAATCAATCATAAATTTAAAAAAGCAACGAATTTTACGTTGCCAATTATTTTGATGATGTATGATCTAAAATTCCCTCCTACCCTTTCAATCCTAAAAATGAGAATGTTACATATTAGCTTACCGCTAGTTGTTTCCTAGTCCTATCCTACTATCAGTATTTGCTTTTCGAAAAAAAAAGATTTATAAAATATAAGAAGAATGTTACATATTTTTTTGTTTCGTAGTAATGCTTGAAGAAGTGGCACTCAGATCCCACATTGACTACATGATTGAGGCACTCGCTATGCGACAGATAGGCTTTCTCAATGGGAACGCTGATAACAATCCATTCGAGGTGAGCTTTCATATTTCACTTATTCAATATGCTTGCGTTTGCATATCTTGATCAAGTTACTCCCTTGTGGAGTTTTATAGTCAGCTCTCTCAACATCCCGGAGTTAAACCAGTTTATTAGTCAACTTATAGAAGCTAAAACAGTACTTCTACTGGAAAACCCATTGACCAAGATTTGTCTTTCAAAATCCATCCTGTATTCTATGCATTATCTTTATTGAATAACACAACATTTGAACCAACCAATAATTTGATCGCAAGGCTACAATATGTTTATTGGGTTACAGAATTAATATACCAATTTACGGTATGAGGTTAGTATAATATGGTGTATGTGTGTGCAGAACGGACAAGGTGAAGTGGACTTTCGGCTCATGCGAGGGGAAGGCGTACGTCATAGTGCAGGAGAATGGCAGCGCGGGGAGCAGCTGGTGAGAAGTAGACGAGCTATGGTAGCCCCGCTGCAGCCTGCCGCATGTGTCACCAGCAGACTCCGCATGTTAGTCTTACTACTTACTTCTGCTATCATATTATTCGCTTCATTTCATATTCAGAAGAGACTGAAAAAATAAACATTTACTGACATAGGGGAATTCTAATGACTGCATAACATTTCTGGAAACACTGATGACTTCAGATAAAGCAACATTGTATGATTGCAAATTCATCATTCAATTGATAGTCTATCAGGCTTATTCTGACAGTTGTGTTACTCGTAGCTCGAAATATGATTCACCCTTGCCAAATGATAGTACATACAGTCAGAAATATGGACAAGTGTTGTTATCATTGTAAAATAAGAGATTGTGATTTTTCCCTCTACGCAGTTAAACTTCATATTTATTGAATCGCATGAAACCACTCTAAAATAAGACTAAGACTTATTCTTTGTATCCTCATTGAGTTTTATAAATCGTCACCACAGCTCTCCTCCATCTCAGCAAATCATACAATTATAATATTTGTAACTGTGACATGGCCTCAATAATAAGTCCATTTTCCACTTATTTATTTAATCTAAGACTGTCCACATAATTTTTTGCAATCCGTGCAATCTCATGAATCTATTCAAATGAATCGGAATCTAAAAATAATTTTAAAAGATTGCAACGTATAAAATAAATCATTTAATCGATAGATCTTGCCATAATCTGAAATAATGATTACAACCATCCTTATATATTCAAAGTAAGATCAAGTAATTTACCCTGGCAGGAATGAGAAATGATAATAATAATTTTTAACAGTGAAGAAATGAACCGGCTGGAGCATGGATGGTATACGCGTGAGATGCGTCGCCGACCCCAGATGATAAGTACCTGCGCTTCAGGTGATCCGGGAGGAGGAGCTAAGCGAGCTCGCGGTAAAGGAAAAGGGAAAGGACGAGGAACCGCAGACAGAAACACCTCGAGACCCACACCCACTACTCGGTACCGGGTTAGTTATTCCATATCTCCATTTGCTATTTGTAACTTAGTAAATCTGATAACATTGCAGCAATAGTTGTGTTTATCTAATTATTAATGTTATGTTAAATTGTACTATCCAGCAGCGAAAAATAAATTCAATTTTAATCTAGCCTAACAAAAATACTTGACTTCTACATTTTGAATTGCTATTATGCATCTTTCTCTCGTTTAAAATTACCTTTCAAATATGAGTATGCTATTTCAAATAATACTTTTAAGTATTTGTCTGAAGTTGTTGATATTGGTACAAAGTTTTACTCTTTTTTTTACTTTTCATGCTTGTATTATTATTTTTTATTCTAACACACTATAAAATGGACCGATTATTTGGAATCCATATGAAACATATTAGCTGCAATTGTGCCAAAATTTGTTTGTAAAATGGCTATAAATGGTTACACATTTATCGAGTACCACTAAAATTTGAGAACATAAAAATTAGTGAATATATTTCTTCTTTTATAAATTTATTCAGGGCTCAGTTGGGTAAAAAGATTGCTTCTCTTATCTTAGTAAATGTTCAATAAATATATATGTATTTTTTTCATTCTAGGAACCCCCGGAATCACAGCATTCTGAATCCGATTCTAGTGTAAAGATGTCTGGCAGTGACTATAGTGGATACCAATCTGTCTCCAGTGATCATTCCGATGAAAATAATGATTCCAGGTTTGTATTACGATTGCTTTTGCTCTTGAATCTTCCTCACTGATATGGACATTTTTATTCTTCAAATAAGCAATTAAAAATTCAATATAACTATCTTGTAAGTGACCAGGAATTTTGCTTTCGTGGCTGTTGCCGGGATACGCCCCCCACTGCTATAACATGTTGATATACATTATTTTAAACAATTTTTATCGTGTACAGCTCAAGCTCATCGGATTATTCGGATTGGGTAGCTGAACATCCCGGAGTACCGTTGCAGCCCCCAAAGAGATCTAAACGGAAACCTGTAGCCAGAAAAAGGTACTATTATAATATATGAATGTAGTTTTCTTAATTAATTCCTCTTGTAAATATATTGTATCCCTTAGCCCATATCAAAACTAGATATATTTGTATGATGGATCATTTCAATATTTTCCAAGTTGATCAATTTTTATCATGGAGGTAAAGAATTTGATTCAATCGAATCGCAATTGGTCTTGGTTGAAAAAAATGTACCATAAGGTTTTATTTATATCATGCCTTTCTTTGTCTATTTCAATTTTTCATAATATGGTTTTAGACTCATTTCTAAATTCAACTGATGATATCACAGGTACAGTCCTCACACACGCCCCGCTGCTGCTGCTCCGTCTCCAAGCAAAAAATCAGAGTCACAACCTCAATCGAGTGAAATTGCAGAAGCCGGTCCTTCCGTTTCCAGTAAACTAACGGCATCCGATATACCAGAAGCATACCGACCCTCGGAATGGCTTTGTGCCGTCCAGCCAAGGAAAGCCCCCTATCATCCGCAGATGGGTGACGAATGTGTCTATTTTAAGCAGGTTAACTATTTTAATATTTTTGATGGTTTCTGCGGTAACTTTGAGGAAGTTCATTTTAATATAAAATTTGAAATAACTTTGATTATTCCACGTATTGCAATACGTGGAATAATCAAAGTTATTTTAAATTTTATTTTAGGTTAACTATTAATTATATTTTGATAAGATCTAAGATTTTGTGGTCCTTTTCTCTAACTGAAATCATCATTTATACACAGGCATGCAATGAAAATTATACAATTCAGATATGTTTTTATTCTTTTGCTATTCTGTAAATTTAATTGAAAATCTCTGAAAGTTACTTATTCTTCTAGGGTCATGCGAGATATTTGGATGCTGTGGTGGAAAAAAATGTCTACACAGTTAGCAGCAGAGATCAACCCTGGAATAAAGTTACCCTAAAGGTAAGAGTAATTCAATGTACATGAAAATATTACAAATTTTTTCAAAGATAGTCACTATTACAAAAACTATGTTACATTTTAGAAAATACTTCTCATAATCTTCCCATTGACATCACCATTAAAAGGATGATTCTACACTTTGGAATGAGAAACCATGTTTATGTTCATATTTTGTCAGATAATCATCAGGAATACAACGATTAACTCACACACATTCTTTAAACAGCAATACACATAAAACAATTTTAAGTGTCAGGGACTGAACAGAACTATAAATTCAGAACATGGGAAAAATTTACAGCTGGCCAGTCAAATGGGAAATATGATAGTAGATAAAAGATACATAAGCCTCTTTTAAAAGGAAACAGAAAAAAATATGAGATTTAATTTATACGATGGTATGAAATGACGCTGTGATAAAAAAATGTTAAACCCATTTACCTGAAATAGATATGCATTGATACTGAAAATAATGATTAGTCTAGTATTGTTTTTCTTTCGTAATAATTTTCATTATGATAATACTTTTTTTTCAGGATCGTGAGAATGTTAAAGTTATCGGCATTAAGTATATGATTCGGCCACCGCGTGTTGTCTCTTTGAAATTGGTGCTAGACAGTGGAAGTCATTTTACAGTACGGTATCATGACATGCCTGATGTTTTAGACTTTCTTGTTTTACGACAAACTTTTGACACAGCCGCAGAGAGGCAGTGGGTGCCCGGAGACAGGTTTGTTATATTCTTAATAGCTTGTGCAGTGATTTCTACTCAACTGGAATGTTCCGAAAATCTTTCTTACTATTGCTGACAACATTGACAAGCAAGGTGATGAGTAGCAAATATCAAAAGAATTATAACTCTTAACTTATTTGACAGTAATGTTAGCTGGAAACTATTCATCCCATTCATTCATCCCAGTAAAGCAAGAATTTACTCTTCTCCTTTTTCTTACGAGTAATGGAAGAACATCTATGTATAACACAATATTTTCAAATGAACTTATTATTATTAGTCTTTGCTTTTAAGCCACATTTCCACTTACGAGTATATGCCTCCCAATAAATCTGCAACATCTACTAAATGGTAATGCTAAACACAGAGATATAAAAAAATATATTTCCTTTGAATTTTTTTTTCTCACAGATTCCGCTGCATGATTGATGACGGTTGGTGGATGGGTGCGGTAGTTGAAGAAAACGGAAGCGAGAATAATTCACCTGACCTCTTTCTCAGTTTAAGGGTCAGGTGGGATAATGGAGAATTTGAGCAGATGAGTCCGTGGGATTTGGAACCCGTCGATGACGAACGTGAGTAAAAATTGAAATGTCGTACGGAGATGGAGAAATTATGCTGTACAGTTTTTAAAACAAAAATTATCACAATTCTTACAATCTTTTTCAACTTTTTTTTTATGCAGGTCTCCCAAAAGAATTAGGCGGTTGGGTTTCAGTGTTGCCATCAGAGCTAGAGGCTCTATTGTACAGACCTAGACCTGAAGAATGGCCAGGAGGAGATCGAAAAGCTGCTTGCGAAATGATTGCAAAAGGCATTGATCAGGTATGCGACGCTGGCTTTGTACCAACTATTTTCAATATAAAAGGAAAAGATTAAAAAATCGTTTTCTGAGGATTTTTGAATAGCTTCTAAAATAGATTCAGCAAAATGTATTGTGAATAAAAATTGTTGACTTTATAACAGAGCTTTCAAATTACAAAAATGAACATTATAATACCTGACTTATCTTACTACGGTTTTACAAAACAAATTTTCTCCTCGTCAGGTGATGGGCTTGGCCATTGCAGAACCGTTTGTGGCGCCCGTTGATTTAAACACATATCCTACCTACGCTTACAGTATTGAATATCCAATTGATCTATCCACCATCAAGGTAAAGATTGTGTTCTTATAAATATTACATCAGTGTAGTTTTTCACTTTGGAGATGGCATTGTGTACAATATTGTATTCTGCATTACAGGCCCGCTTTGAGAATCATTTTTACAGGCGTGTTACATCGGCTCAATTCGATGTCCGATACATGGCGACCAATGCGGAAAAGTTTAATTTGACCCACTCGCATATCATTAAACAAGCTAGGATTATCACCGACCTGTGTCTTAAAATTATAAGGTATTTATTCTATGAACTAGTAATATTATAAGACATATGGCAGATGGCAACAGCAAACAGAGCCAACTGCGGTAGTCATATTTGGCACTTATTTGAAATCAACAGATGAACGACTGAACAGTAAATATACTTTTTTTCGATTGCAGTGATCCTTTTGATATAGATGTGCCAACCACATATCACAGCCTCGCTGACTCCTATCACTCTTCAGATTCTGATCTTCCACTTTCAAAACAGGTATGTTAACCCTTTGAGGAGTATGGCTGTACATGTACGACCAAATGTTTTATCATCTATTATCTATTGCCGTTCTATTATAATTACATTTCTATCAGTGATTTTTGGTAGTTAAAGTTTTTTTTCATTTGTTTCAAATGAACAAAAGAATTTTGTTAAATCTATAGCCAAATAATATTAAGCGTCAAAATCCATTTAGGTTTGTTTCCCTTACTGGAATAATTGTCAATTGAGAAACCACATGTCCACAGATGAAGGCAATAAAGATCTAGGCCCAAATTGGTCCCAGACAAATATTTAAATTTCATTTATCTCCAAGCACTTGAAAATTCTTAAAATGTATGAAAAACTTGAATTATTCAATATTATTTTTCTATAAATAAAACTCCCCACTCAAAGGAAAAAAAATCAACCGTGCCTTCTCTCGATTTAGTCTTCTAATGGAGCATCTCAACAGTTTTTGTTCTATGAGAAATAGTTTTTATACAGTTGCCCAAACTCTTTCAGAATAGATGGATGGGGGCTTAGAAAAGACTATTTGTTAGGTAATTGCTTTATCTATACCCTCTTGTTAGGATTTGAAAGGTAGTAAACATTAAGACATCTAAGCCTTTGAACACAAATTTGACTGGGCCCCATGGAAAACATCCAACTGACTCAGTTACAGGACAACCAGAATGTAATAATTTTTTAATGATAAATTGTAATATAATTACAGAGTACTTCAAAACAGACATCTGGTGGGAAAAGTGCCGGCCGACACTGGAAATCTCGCTGCAAAAATGTTTTAAACGGGCTACTCGCCAATGCTGATTCATATCCCTTCAGAAACCCTGTATCGTTAAATCATATGCCCGGTTAGTTGATAAATGTGTTGTCCGGAACATATTCTATATCTATAGAGATCTTTTATTTTTGGTATTATAAATTCTCAAGTCAGACCTGTTGACTGATGCATAGTATTGCTTTCCAGACTACCTTCAAGTGGTTGCAGTGCCGATGGATTTATACACTGTTCAGCAGCGTTTGCAATCGGATCAGTATCACGATCCTCTATCTTTTGCCAAGGATATTCGGCTCATTTTCAGCAACTCAAAAATGTACAACACCAACAAACGGAGCAGAGTAAGCTGTTTATCAATTTTAATTCTTATTTGTATGGATATTTTATTATAATTTATAGCAGTCCTCATTTTGTAAACTTGCATTTCAACGTGAAAGAAAAATGTTCGACAAAAATTCATAAGTAGTATAAAATATGTATTTTAATTTAATGGGTCAACATTTATTCCGTCATAATAGTTGTGTAATTATCAGATGCTATGGTATGTTCCCTGAACTCTGCATATTCTGTGGATTTCTATCCAGAGCAAAATGAGAATTAGGTGTAATGGGGTGCTTTATATTCAGAAAAATTTTGTCAGTCATTGGTAATAATTATACACGTAATTTAAACAAGCCCTAATGCACAACTACACATAGCATTTTTCAATATAAATTTCTTTCTTGTTTCTTTTGCATTTCCTCCTGAAGCCTCCAAATGGGGTAAGTCGTGCATTGAAAATAAGGATCTAATATGCTAATTAAAATCTACATAGAACTGTACAGAGCTATAATCCACTATTATCAAAAATTATGCATAGACAGCTCATATTTTTTATGAACCTCAAAAAAATGGAATATTTTGAATCCAAAAATATTAACAAAGTCATATTTTGAATTCTATCTTATCTAGAAATTTTGTTTTAGGTATATGCAATGACTATTCGATTAGAAAATCTATTTGAGACTCTCTTCAGACCGATCCTACACAACTGGAAAGTAACCAAACGAAGAAATGGAACATATGGTGAGAATTACCTTGACTTGTGAATTCAGCGCTCTCGTACCAAAGTTTATATAGTTAACTATCAAGATTAACGGAGCTGCTTAAGATAATGATTGTATAATGGGAACAATTCAAATGATTTATTTTTTTAGCTACATCAGATTCATCATCATCTGACAGCTATTCAGATGACTACAAAACTCGTGTTACGCATCACCGACCCGAGCAAAACGGTCACGAAAGAAGGGGAGAGGACGGAGACCCAGACAATGATGGGGGAAAAGGTTCCGACAGTTGGGATAGCGATGCCCCCTTAAGAGAGTCGCAGCAATATAAAGGTAATTTATGGAACTACTCATTTTACTGAATGATTGCTCCGTATCAGGGGATAATTTTTTCCATCCATGTAAATCAGTGATGCACAAGCTTTTTGAGAGAAGGCCCAATTTATCCATTTAAATTTTTTCGCGGGCCGCAAAGGGTATAAGTGAAGACAAATATTTTATTATTAATAGTATTTTTTGTCAAGATAATCGATAAATCAGTATACGATTTTTATATATTAATATTATATATTTTCATTATTTGCGGAGATTTTTTAATATCGATTCACAAACGTCATGCACTGATAAAACTCCTAAAGAACTAACAATAAAATCCGTGTGTTGAAAACAATAATCTAAAACCAGATTGCATTTGCATCACAAACGATGACTCATTTAAAAAAATGAATTTTGGTCACAATTATATCCATGTGAATATAATTATAGTAAATAATTAAAATTAAAATTGATTTTTTATATACCATTGCTACTGCACAATTTTTTCACATATCGAATACTATTTTTTATCATATTTAATGAAAAATTTGTTGGAAGTATTTGTTATTTTGGGCCGCAAAAAATCCATTTCGGGCCGCGTTTGTGCATCACTGATGTAAATTTTCTATTTATTATTTAATTATATTAGTTTTCTTCAAATGAAAAGAAATGAACACTTATGGTAATGAGTTGCATAAATTAAAATAATCCTGGTGTTAACCCGCTTTTTTTGTTTATATTCAAATAAAAACACAAATTCAACTTAAAAAACAACCAACTTACCCAACACTGAACACCGATGCAATTGACAGGTAAAGGAAAAGGCAAACGTAGCGGTGTGACGACAGAAACGAGCCCACCTGTGAGAACATCCCGTCGCATACGCCCCCCGACTGCTTTTACTACTGTCGACATGCCTGCTGTTCAACCACACCATACTTCAGAATATCTTCAACTTCAACAGCAGACTTCTCATGACAGGTTTCCTTCAGTTTATGATATATCAGCAAAATGTCCCTTATTTTGGGGAAAAGGGGATTATTTGTAGCATTCAATTTGAATGCTAATCTATTAGTTTTTAAATAAAGATATAGATTTTCAAGGTTTGGGAGTGCCTTCAACTCTTGTCGAACAATATTTTTTTTAAAAAAATATTACTCAATTAAAATATATTTTCTATCTTTACTGTCTTTGAAAAAAAAGAGAGGCTGAGCAACCGGCCATTCAGTAGAATAACTCAATAAGAATTTAAAAATTTCCTTTCATTCTGACGTGCATGTAAACAAATATTACTGCATGGAAAGGGTGTCCAAACTGATAAAATTAACAAGTAGATATATTATATGATTTTTTATAAAGCTTTATTTATTTCTTAAGTAACCCTTGGGCAGATGATGCAAATGAAGATGTTGAAGATATTGGTAGCGATAACGACTCGCGGGTAACCGACGATGACAGCGGGGAAAGCTACAAACCGACCAGACGAGATAATGGAGCAATTTTAGCATTTCACGGAAAAACCACCAAAAAAAAGAAGGTAATTATGATATTCATCACTTTTTTATCTGTTGTAATTTAAGAAAATAATCTTATTAACCTTAACAAACTATTTTTAGGGTAAAAGAAAGATGGAAAACAAACGACGGAGTACAAATCGCATAGTCCACAGCAGAAAACGCCCAAAAGCTAAAAGAAGGTATTTGAATGTCTTCACTTCTTTGGAAATCGGATAGAAATGTTTTTTTTGTTTCATCTAAAATATCATTTTTGATATTCTCATGGTAAAACTGTAATTATTCACTGTAGAATATTCGTGCAATGTATTATATACCAAAGTGAATGTACCTACAAAAAAAGAGTATAATACATCATGAATTTATGACCAACGCTTCCTCATATACCAGTGTATTACGTTATGAAACCGCACACTATTGAGTATTGAGTAACCGCAGACAAATTTTCAAGACTCAAATTAGTAATCAAAAAACAATTCATCATGGGTAGTGTGATAACATAACGCATGGATGATTTATTTGCATGGTTTCACTGAAATGTGTTGATTTTTGTTGTGTGCTGAATTCAGAACTCAAGTTTTCAGCTGCTAAATGAAAGTCATAGGATTATTTTACTCACCACACCCTCAAATGAAATTTATCTTAACATGTTTTTTTTTTATGAAAACTCCTTGACAAATGAGAGAACATTGAAAAAATAATAGACAATCTTCTTAAATGCACAATATTTAGCAATGCTGCATATATGTAGCCTTAAAAATCAGCACATGACAGTATGATATTTATCAAGAAGGCAACTAACTTTTTTCAACCAGTTATGTATTTATATTTTAAGGAAACGTGGCAGCGGTGCTACTACTGAAGACGTTAATAGTTCATCAGAGTCGGGTGCATCTGTAGCTACAGGCTTAAATCACAATGGACGCTATGAAAGTGATCATTCTTTTCAATTGCGAGCAGCTGACTCCGGTCAGGACAATGATGCCCAAAACACAGATTCGGATGGCGATAGTGATAACGCTCCGCTTGGAAATATGAGGTTTGAATCATTCCTTACATACATTACACACAATATGTAACCGGCTCCGAGTGTGTTTTTTTATAATAAAAAGCACTTATAAGACTTCCATGACAACAAATTTGGTGTAATTTTATTTAATAAAAGTCATTTTTGTGTCAAGATATAGTAAGATAAAGTGAGAATTACCGATTTTAACACTATGTTGTCGGGCACCTCGAACAATAGACTCAAGCCTGTAGCGGGCGTTTTTTAACGTTTAGCGCAAAAATATGTTTCTTTCTTAAAATCAACACAACTTCCAAACGAAACGATATTTTTGGTTGAAATTTTCGAAGAAATCATTAATGATATTTAATCATTGAAAATAAAACAAAAGATACGCATATTACATCAAATTACACTATATTTTTAAGCTGATTGTAAAAACTTGTTATTAATGTAGTAAATGTCACTCCACATATTATAAATATGAAATATTTAAGAAATTCTATCTAAAATATAGCATATTCATCCATATTATAAAATTTTATAATAAATAATAATATATACTTTTCGTTACTGGAGTTTTACAATCACTGGAAATGGTAAGATCTCATGCGTATTCGAGAAACATGTGTCGGTTTTTTTTTATTGACACATTCGAATATTCAGTGTAAAATAAATCATGACGTTTAATAGCTTCCTTATTGTCAGAATAGGGTCTCAACCGTAGCTATTTTGAAGAAATGTTCAAGTAATTAATCTATGTTATAACTGTCGGTGCATGCATCGTCTAAAGCTAAACTAAATGTATAATGCTTGAATATAACAACAATAACAATTTCGTAAACAAATTATAGAAGTAATAAAATTATGATTGGTAACTACTTACGAAAAACTGGCATTCCAGAGGATTACTTTATAGTCATTTCATTCTGCAAACAACAGGTTTATTTGGTTCGAATAGCAGAGGGGTTGATTTTATTTCTCCTTGGCAAATAAAATAAAGAACGGAACACTTGCTTCACTGTTGCACGGTCAGTCTCCACTTTTACACACATGATTTTAATAAATAGATAACTTTATATAACGATAAAAATACGAAAATGTTTATTTTATAATCTAATAGTGTTTTACAGTGTGGTAACGCTCAAAACATTTTCCAGGGTGAAGTGATACACAGCAAAACTGGCACATAAAGCACGTTTCACTTCGCTTTTTGTGGGCTGCGCATACGCGGCATGGTCTTAGGGGATGTTTTCTCTTACCCTTTCCGACGGTTTTAATTAATTTATGTTGCTTCATGTTTTTCGACAATCTTCCGGGAGGATCGAATTTTGGTGTTCGCTTCGTAGATTGCGTCGATGGTCCCGCTTCCTGAATATTTATTTCATCATCGGAAGGTGTTCGGTCGGTTATCCAATGCATTGCAATTTCATGCAGAAATTTTTTATATTTCATCTTTGGTTGATGAACCGAATTATACACAACAAAAGAATTAAAAAGTCCACAGTTTATTAGGTACATCGCTACCCTCTTCGTCCATTTTGTTGTTTTTCGCAATATCGAATAGTATGAAAGATATTGATAAGCACGATCAACACCTTTCATATGCCTATTGTATTCGATAATAGACGTAGGTTTTATTATTTTATTGCGCGTTTTCCAGTCCATGTTCTGACTTACTTTCATTTCAGCCGAATGAATTGTGGAAATCATCCGAACTTCTTTTTGGATTGCCAAACTTGCAATAAAATGTCGTCCTTTCTTTTAAATATTGATTCCCCTTTTTTTAGTTTTATCATTTGTAATGATTGTGGTAGACCCCTATTTTTTCTTATGGTGCCACAAACTCTTATTTTATTCAATAATAAAGCCTCACAATTTTCGACACTGTTATAGAAATTGTCCATATAAATATGATGCCATAAATCAATAAACGGAGACACAACAATTTTTATAGTTTCTAGTAATTTTAGTCCTTGGGCACAATAAACTTCAAAATTACAAATGTAGCCTGTATCACTTTCACATAAAATTCGCACCAGTATTCCGTATTTAACAATTTTTGCAGCATTATACACTCTAAAAAACAGTCTTCCCCTCCAAGGAATCATTCCCTCATCTAAACTTAATTCTTGATGGGGTTTGTAAATGTTGATAAATTTATGTAAAAAATAGTCAATTATTGGTTTCACTTTGCACAACCGGTCGGTACTATCTATTATATCTTCATTGTTCGTAAAATGCCACGCTTTCCAAATTTGCCGAAACCGGTCTCTGGGCATTGTTTTCGCAAAAAAGGTGTTTCAGTTGATGTTTCAGTTGACCAATACTCATCCCTTCTATCTTTGCGAACTTGTCCCATCAAAAGAATCAGTCCCAAAAACTTTTTCATTTCATTCAAAGTAATATTTTTCCACTTAGACGATTTTTTATACAATTTGTAATTACTTGCGTTTTGGTGGTAATATCTGTTAGATTCGTCTACAAAAAAAACAAATAAATCATCTCCGATAAATAGATTTACCGCATCACTTACAGTTTGAGGACAATTTACATTTGAATTTAAGCCGCTGGCGGCCTAAAAACGATTCCAGAACTGGAGGATTATCAACTGATGACCACTCTTCCATACTCTCATCTGAGCTCGTGTCCGAATCAGAATCACTTGGAATATTGTGATTGTAAGACGTTCTAGGTGTTTGTATTTGTTGATCATCACTCGATTCATCATCCGATCCGAACTCTTCCAAATCGTTATTCCATGAACAGTCTGATAAATTATCAGCATACACTTCATCGTCACTATTATTATTTTTTGAATACATTTTTGAAAGGATAACTTCTTATGCAATGTTTATATAAATTTAAATAACAAAATACGAAACGGTGAACAAAGCAACGCGAGCGGAATGAAAAATAGTCCAACACGTGTCAGGATTCAAAATGAACTAGCATCGGGGATCGCAAAATAAATTTATCAGACTGTTTATTTTTTTGCATATTCACCCAAACTTCGACCCTTATAATCTGGCAAAGAAGTGGAACTAATGGTAGTTAGTTGCGGCGTGAAATGAAGTGTCAGGACTCAAACTGAACTAGCAACGGGGATCGCCAAATAAATCTAAAAGACCGTTTTTTTTTTTTGTTTATTTACTCAAAATTCGACCCTTATAATGTGGCAAAGAAATAGAACTAATGGTAGTTAGTTGCAGCGTGAAATGAAACGCCGACAAACAATTCTGTGTTGACCTGTTCAAATACGGCAAATGCCGTGTCCCGACAACAATGAGTTAATATAAAATTGCTTGTTAGATATTATAGCTATTTAGTTGATATAAAATTTTAAATCACTTACACACATATAAAATTTAATATAAAATTTAAAATAACTTTGATTATTCCAAAACTAATTGTGACGTGTTTCGCCTCTTTCAGAGGCATCTTCAACAATTTAAGTAATGAAGCAAGATAAATTCTAACATTTTAACATTTTAAATTATGAAATTACAAAATGGATTGGTTTTTTCCTTCTAAAGGAAACAAGGAAGGGGGTGATAGAATCAAAAAAATGCATTAACATAATGATACTAATAAGGTCCAATCACTCAATCAATTAGATTGGGATTTTTCCTTTTTAAGGGACGCAAGAGAGGGTTATAGAATCGAAACAAAGCAAACAAATATATTTCTAATGACGTTAAACATTACAAACTAATAAACTATAAACTTACACACATGTTTCGCCTCTTTCAGTGCTATCTTCAAACTCTTATTATCGCAAAGGTTGCTTAAGTAATGAATTTACTGATGCGAAGCACGCGTATAGTAGCACATTATGTGGCATAATCCAAGTTATTTAAATTTTTATATAAACTTCTACAAAGTTATCGCCGAATCCACCAAAAGTATATTGATTTTAAAATCCTTTAATTTAATATAATACTTGGATTACTTTTATGAATGTCGGTTCTCCAAATACCGCTTCCCAAATATTTAGTATCTCTTATTTACAGAAGACCCAAGCATTCATCGAGCGGTCAGAATGCAAACAGCGGACCGTCAACCGCTTCAAGGCTGAGAAGACGGTACAGTCAGGATCATTCCGATGAATCAAGGGTAACACTTCCTTTTTCTTCTTTATAATCAAACGTGATTGATTTTCTTCAGCAGTATAGTATATTACAAAAATTAACCATAATTTTTATACTACTTCCACATATATTTTGTAAAGATTAGGATTGGTTTTAATCATTGCCAGCATTTTGAACTGATGAAAATTATTAATCGAAAATGCTTGCAATGAGTAAAACTCTACAAAATATATGTGGAAATAGTAGTTGCATTTTATTTAGTTAAATATAATGCCCTTCAAACCAAGAATTGTCAGTTAACACCTTAAAAGTGGGAAATATGAAATAATTTTTGAACACTAAGCTGATGAAGGCTTATCCTGATATAATTCATTATAAAATAATTCACAGGCTGGACCGTCGGGTCGCTCGAGACGCCCTGCCCGAGATTCAAAAAGACCCCGCTATAATGAAGACAGTGAAGAAGATTCTATAGCAGCTATCAGTAAAAGACTGAGAGCGCATCAGAGACCCAGATCCAATCCGATCACTGTTCAGGTACAGATTACTTCAGAATGTGTCGTGTAAAAATAAGTAATGTGCACATCTATAGTATAATGGGAGCCCTGATCTACCGTTCTAACATTCATCATTTTACCTCGTGGAAAATTGCTTTTTACAGTCAGCCAAACACTCTTAACCCGTCACACGCTTTAACATATTAACTCAAATAACAGGCGTGCGCGTCACCTTTCTTCGAGTTATGTTATTATGTTATTTTTCGTGTTATCGTAATAAATAGAGGGATTAAAAATAATTGGATTGATATTGATTGCAGGCAGACACATTAAGAATATGTCATAACACTAAAAACCCGAAAGAAATACCACATGAAGCCACAATTCATTAAACAAACAAATCTCTAACAAAAAAAGCAATGCTTGTCTCCATGACGTATTTGTTATCTTTAATTACGAACGTGTCAAATTAAGAGCCCTGCGACGAACTCATTCGATGGTCGTTGTCACTTCGAAACATACATATATTACTCGCTTAATTACGGGGAAACACATAAATAATTTAATATCGAGACATTTATCACCAAATGTTCAACACACATACACCTAAGGAGAGATAATAATTTATGATTTTTTTAAAATCTTTTTAAGAGTTATAAATTTTGTAGAAAAGATAACGACAAAGACATCACAATCTTTGCACATGAAACTTGTTAAAGTTTTTTTTTTATTTTTCTTTGAATTACATTTGAGCATTGTGCAAATCACAAATCAGAACTAAATATTTTTAAATATTGAATACACCCAATAATGTTTTTAGTAAACACAATAGTCGACACAATTAGAATAAATACACGATAGTTTTTTATTTAAATGTGTCCTTCAATACAATACGAAGTATAAAAACATTAAATAAAGATCGCACGAAAAATAAATGTAATACCGCGTAGTGCCTGTCACGTAAAATAGTTCCATCATATGCGCAGCCGCGAATGAAATTATATGAGAACTGCGCAGGCGCGAGAGTTCGCGCGAACTTTCAAACGAATAAGCGCACTGACTGGTAAAATCTAAAAATTGTAGCTGTTCGAGAAATCGATGTTTTTATATTTAAATCTATTATTTCTGACAATCTCAAGGAGTTTGTGGTAGCAAGATAGATAAGGCAATATTTTAAAACAATAATCACCCCTGTGTGCAAGAGATTTATCGTTTAATCATCAGTTGAAAGTTCCCGTCACACAAGTCGTGACAGTCGCGTACGGGCCTTGTCTTTTCCCGACACAACATATGTGACGTTCGTCCGCCACGGGTTAAGATTAATGCCAAATAGTCCCGCATTACTCGCTCACTTATTTAATAATTTCCTCGATTTATCGTCTAAATATTATGGTCCTATCAGAAATATTGTCCTGACTGTTTTTGTTCAATATTACAATGCATTTATATATTCTAGTCCCGCATGCGAATGTCATCCGCCGCCCCGAGTCACGATTCAGACAGACGAAACGGTCAACGAGAGTCCTCTGGCAGTGGGCATCATTCGAATGGTATAAATCTAATCCGACCTTCGACCTCTGGATCCCATTCGGCATCGGGACCTTCCACTTCTTCGTCTTCCGGCTCGGTCAGTAGACGCATAACTATTCCTTCTGCGGTCACTGTCAATCATTACACCATGACAGGAGGACCCGATTCCGCTTCCATCTCCATGAGAATAGTGACACCGGCTCGACCCGGCACGCAGCTAGATGACGAAGACGACGAACCTTTATCGGTTTCAAGTCGCGGTCGAATCAGAAAGCTCACTGCTAAGGCGAGAGGTCTACTGCGAGACTGACACGAACCCGGCCTTGAAGCACTCATCAAGAGATGGTTTTAATTTCACTAGTTGTTTTATCTGTAGATTCATTTTTCAAACAAAGGAATCGATTGAACTTACGTTGATATAAAATTTTGCTTAAAATTCCTTTTTTTGGAGCTTTCAGAATTGATACCTAATTCTCATTTTGCTCAAAAAAAATGTGGCGGACTCGACCATCGCAGCTCAACCCTTTCAGCCCCAGAACACCGATCTGTAGGCGTGACATGCGCTGAAAGCTTCTGGCACAGACTTTGATGTATCATACGAGAGACGTTAACATTAACGTTTACTGTGCCATTGACTTGGTGCTCTGGGACTAAAAGGGTCCAAAAATGACCTTACTTTCATTTATGATAATTACTATTTTATGTATATCTTGTAAATTGAAGAAATCGGTTTCCTTATTGAATTGTAGAATAGAGTGTACAAGGCCAAAAAACTAGCATAGTTTTGATGAACTTTTAGTGATGTGAGATTTTTTAATTACAAATGAACGGAGGAAAACTATACTGGTCAATAATATTGTAAGTTTCGCTTAACTCTACGTAATAGCATGTATCGTGCCCAGATACAGTTTTTTACAATTATATATTTTTGCTTCTCATTTGAATTACTTATCATCTTTGATGAGCCATATTGTATGTCTGTTTATTATCTACTCTTTGAAAAGTAATTGTTGTATAATAAAATTGACTAAATTGTTTCAGAAAATGAAAAGGGAAATTAATATTCATATTTAACCAAATACTTATTTACCAGATACCAAAAATACTGTTATCTTTGGATAAAAAAATCTGTGTTACTCTTTACTCGAAGGCAATAGATACTTGCATAATATAAGATATTAAATAATTTATTTGGTACTATATGTATATAATATTCATTGATTTGATATTTTTATTTATTTTCACAATGTTTTTTTACACAGGTGTCATACATTCGATAATAAAATTAATTAAGGCAAACTGTTTGTTGATATTGTACTGTATACTCACTTAAACCCCTCGTTAGTCAAAAACCAACCAAACAAAACATATTAATTAATAAGCTTGGCATAATCGTGGTTAGCACTGATAATAATTATCAAAAAGGTAGCTTCCGCAATCCACAGGCATTGGCAAAATGATATAAACGCATACTTATCATCCATTATGTATGTGTGCATGTAATCCATACCGCCATTTTGATATAAATGATAATCAAATTGAAGCAAAATACAGCTTTTAAGGAAAACAAGAAATGTTTGTTTGAAACTTATTGCTTTTACCGTGCTAAAAGAAATACTATTAACATTACCATTATAATTTCAATGTCTTAATTATATTGTTTAACCGCTTTAGCCTCATAGGGTTAAGCTATCATCTCATGCGTCACTTTGCTGAAAAAGCCTCAAAAAGCATTTCTATTTACGTATGACATAGAAGTCAATAATATTTATAATAAACATCAAAAACCTTGATTATTGTTTTTCATATGATACATTAAAGGTTGCGCTGATATATCAGCTCTGTGAGGCTTATCAGCACAGTCTAAGTGTACTGATAGATCTTCCCTCTGAGGTTTAAAGGGTTAACCAATAATACAATAATATCCTTTTTAAAAATTCTGTTGCAATTCAGAAATCTCGCCCAATACCTGAATTTAAATGTGTTTTAGAACTGAATTTGATTTCTTACTTATTTTATGTTGATACTGTAAGGTATTTTATGCTGTAATAATTTTTATTGTAAGTAAAAATTGACTGAATTTTAGGATTACTTAATAAAAAAGTGTACAAATCGAAATTTATTAATTACTTTTTTTTTATACACCTGCCTTTTTAACCCATGTATAACATTGATCTTAAAAAATGCTTTAACACATTCAATATTTGACCTGTGTTTTAATACGCTGTGGAACACGCTAGGCATGTTCTCAGCATCCAATGTGCTAAAAAACATTGTTCACTTCTACACGTGCAAACATGAGTATACTGCATCAGATACTATAGACATAGGCTCGCTATAGACATAGGCTTGACTAATCTAATGCTATCTCAATTTTTATTTGAATGGGAACAAAAATTGTCAAATATTCCAATAATAGAACACCAAGCCCAAACTGGATAGTGAAGTTTCTAATTTGAATGTTTGACCCTTAGGTGCGGCTCAGACATAAATAATAAAAAATTACAAACTTCAGAAGAGTCAAGAGACTTCAACTTCTGTATTAAATAACTGGATGCAATCTTCCAGCAATATTAATATGGCAAGTATTGTTATGAGTCAAGTGATTGCTAAGAGAGGGAAACCGTACTCAGATGGTGAATACATATTTTTTTTTTGTTGAAATGGAGAGTACGCTGATCTTCTGCTTTACAACAAGGTATGTTGGTTATCAAGAGGGAACGTTTTAATACGTTTTGTATCAATATTGCCAGAAATCACAGCATTTCTCCTTGAGAAGGATGGTCACTATCCAGAATTAACAGACGATCAGTGGATACAAAACTTTTATTTCATGGAAGACTTCACGTCTCATCTAAATCAGCTTAATCATAAAGTACAAGGGAAAGGAAACGCAATTTTTTCGATGTTAGAAGAAGTAATTTCATTCGAAAATAAATTATTGCTTTTTGCTCAAGATTTTGAAAGTGAAACATTGTTTCACTTTCCGAGCCTGCTGAAGCATCACCAAGAAGATAATTCAAATATTAATAAACACTATTTCAAAACAACCATTTAAAACAGGGGTCACCAGACTTTTTGAGAAACGGGCCGGATTGAAATTTTTAAAAACATGGCGGGCCGGTCGACAAATAAATTCGTGATTATATAATCATTATGCTTATCCCAATTGATAAATTGAAACACATGTCGTATTGTAAAATCACAATAAAATCTTAAATATCTTTGTAAATTAATATTTTCAATATAAATAATTTATACAAAAATACAAAATTTTTAGGGGGG
Source organism: Himalopsyche kuldschensis (assembly GCA_028554975.1). NCBI lineage: Eukaryota > Metazoa > Arthropoda > Insecta > Trichoptera > Rhyacophilidae > Himalopsyche > Himalopsyche kuldschensis. The sequence continues at coordinate 784,174 of JAHFWI010000046.1, read as the reverse complement.
CCGGATGATAATTTCTAGGAGGTTGGATCCGGCCCGCGGGCCGTAGTTTGGTGACCGCTGATTTAAAATATAAAGTAAGCATTTCTCAGCAGGTTTCAAGAATTTAAAAACAGCAATGCGACCTTAGCATTTGTCAAAAACCCTCTTAATGCTACTAAAACAAATTGTCTCCTTTTGTCAAAATTTTAACGTCTCTGTATTGATATGGAAATACTGGAGAAAAATAAATGTGAACTTAGTTTAAAACACAAGTGGTCTGCTTTAAAAGACCTGGAAAAGGAAGACATGATAATTTTCAACGCCTGAAATAGTATTCCTGACTCTTATGATCAGCTGAAAAAACTCGCGATTGCTGTTCTTTCCCTTTTCAGTTCTACGTATTCATGTGAACAACCTTTTTCAGCATGAATTTTATCAAGAGTAAGCTCAGAAGTCTTCTTATTGATGAGAACCTGGAATCGTGCCTAAAATTAAAAACAACCTACAAACCTTACTTAATCAAACTTTCAAAGGAGATGCAAGGAAATTGTTCGCATTAAGTGTTTGTCAGTAATTATTATGTATAATTTAAATTTAAGGATACCTTTCTTTCATATTATTTTTTTATAAATAAAATATTTATTAAGTATAAAATTGAACTTTATTCAGTGTACCCGTTACTAATGAAGGTCTAAAATTATAATAAGCGTGTATTAAATTAAGAGAGATTTGGTTCCCAATTTTTTTTTTAATCGTTGCAATGTTGATATTTGGCTCTTTGTCGAATAAGTTTGCTGACCACTTTACTAAGAGGTCTGGCTGTAAGTATTGCCATTCAAAGAATGGTTCTAATGAAGATTATGTAATGGGGGAATACAATAATAAATATTCACCTGTTGAAAAATAATGAAAAGATGTGTCTACAAAATCTATCTACAAAGAGCATCCCACGTTGTGCCTGTTTTGTTTTTCATAAATAAATTGCATTTGGCAGCCAGCTAGGGAAAGGGCTGAAGTTAATACTCAGATATCCACTATACATATCCTATCCTAGATCGCCTTGTCAAAATCCTATATTAGATTCTCATTTTGACTCAATTACCAAACCAGTATCTAGTACAAAGAGAAAACAAATGGATTGAATTTAAGCATTGATTTATGTTCTTTCTTTAAAAGAATTTAAACTAGAGAAAAAGCCTGATAATTAGACAGATTTAAATATATTCTTGTGGGAGTCTCCTTTTATAGCCGCTTAACACATTCAATTTGGAGGATAAGGTTTTTTGGATTAGTTTGTTCTGTTACTGTCAATCAGAATGTTTCATCTACACAGACTTAACTAACTGCCGTCAACACTTCACATATTGCAGGGAGTATTTTCAAATAAAAAATTGCATTTCGTTAAAGAAACATTGTTTTATTTTGATGCTTCTATTCAAAAATAATGTGGGAATTTTGAATATAATACAAAACAAGGTATATAGAATCATTTATTGAACGGCATCGTTGCATACATATATGAAATACCGATCATAAGTAAAAAGACATAGTCATACAAAATACTTATATGTACTTGTCATTTTATGAATTTATTTGGACTGTACTTACTACTTATGAAAACTAACTAACTGAAAGAGGATAGTTACCTTTGATTAGGAGTACTCAGTAGCTTTTAGATGCCTTTTGTCATAAACCAGTCATGTGGGGCTACTCACAAATAATAAACATATTTTTCAATCAATCAAATGAAAATAATGATTTTAGACACTTAAATGTCTAAAATCATTATTTTCATCAATTCGAAAAACTATTTTATATGGCATTTTTTCAGACATGTAATTCTAGAAACTTTTAATAAACTAAAAAAAACTGGTTACAGCCAGCCGTTTGTCATTTTTCTATATTTAAAAAAAACAAGCATACTCTTCACTATGATAAATTGAAAGATTAATTTTAGTGTGTTGTGATGTTAATGAGATTGGCTTAACAGCCAAGAAATAAGTTTTGCCGATAGGTGTATAAGAATTTACGAATTCCCCTAATCAATGGAATATCTTTCAATATAAGATGCTATAATTAATAATGGACAATAAATCCAAATGGCACATCCAGTTGAAGTGAATTTGACGCCCCCGAGAACATGATTTCAGCTTAAGCTATTAATTTTACTTATGACGGCAGTATAAACTACTCTATGTAGAGACAACATCGAAAGCATACATTCAGTAATTCATACATTTCGTCATTATGAACATGCAAAACCCTGATATTAATCAGAAAAATAACCATGGTAAAAAAAAACGTAAGTAATAGGTTTAAAAATCTTCTCGTTATGTTTCATTATCACGTGTAAGCAAACCCTGCTTCTCCTTCCTAATCATTATATGATCACACTATCACTGAAACCATTTAAAAAATGGAATTAATTCTTTACACTAATAATCTTCATTCTCATAGAAATTTGGCATTGGTCACCACATTCAACTATACTCGATGGTACAGTAACCGGAAGTAAGCCCGGCCTCCTGATTTTTCGAGTCCCTTCAGCCAGTCTTCAGTATCAATGATAACCGCATACTTTGGTTCTTCTTCATTCAGTATATGATTGAAGTCTCATCGGGATAAATTTAGAAGCAATAATTATAATATTATAATCACATATAAATTAAACATTGACCAACCTAGATGGCGTCGATTTCATCGAAATTACAACAAATTTAATTGCCAAAAAAAAAACTAGTTAATAATGTTATATATATGCACATTAAGCTTATTTTTGACATGAAGTTTGTTTTATTTACCTAAAAATAACATTATCACTCGCAAGCCACCAGACACTAGACAATCCTGAGGATTTTATATACCCATGGACATTTTATTAACACAAATTCAAGACACTGTCAAGATTCTCTAAGAGAAGTTATCCTGCAAATTTTTAAACATGGCTCATCAGATAAAAGAGTATCCTAAGATCTGCTCTAAATAAACACTAAGTTTCATAATTCTTTAATGCAGAACTACTTGAATTCATTAATACAGAATTATCGATTATTTTTTAAACATTCTACTTTTTATCAACTGATAAAATAACCAATGATCACACGCAATCCAGTTAATATGTTAATACAATCCAGCGTTTCCCAAAAAATTTTGACACAAAGCCCTTTTATAAGGTGCACATCGAGGAAAATTGATAATCTTTTACCAATGAGTATTCAAATAAAATATATCTAAAATTGAGAAATTGGGTTAGCTCACATACAATATTTTCAGATTGGAAAATGAATACATAGTGGGAAATTTACATTTGGGATGCGCTGATCTTGCTGTTCTTTCTATACAAGTAATCTGACGTGCCAATGTATTATCTTTACTTTGATACAAAAGAAAACATTATACAGATGGTATTATTTGAACATAATATGAAAAGTGATATAACACATGACGGAAGACTGGAAAAAATGGAATGAAATATAAATTCAAAAAATCTCATTTATTTGTATTTTGTCACTACAAATGGAATATATTATCTAAATAAGCAAGGAAAAATTAAAAAAAGGTGGTATAAAATACTTTGGCACATTCAGTTTTATTAATTTTTACTTAACACCACTTCTAATAACTCCATATACAGTGGTGGCCATTTGATTGTTGACTGCAAGTAACCGCCCGAAATTGCGACTTTGAGTTTCTCTATTTCTCGGAATTCAATGGTTACAACCCCCTACTATTTTTTTCTATTGTAGTGATATTTGGCTTTCGACTGTTACAAGTTTCTTTTCTTTATCTTTCACCAGTTTTGTGTGAATCACAGTTGCGTGAATATAGTTTTAAAAAATGAATAATCCAGTGCGTTTGACTTTCGGGACAAAATCGAATATTTTGGCTTTCGCTGACCTAAACATTTCAATTAATAAAATTTCGAAATGTGTGGGATACAGTGCTTCGGCTATATCAGTTTTTTTGAAGAAATTGGTAAAATTGAAGGCAATCGAGGAGCAGGAAGATGAAGATGCACGACTGTGCGAGATTACCGATAAATAAAATCAATTATCACGAATAATGCCTTTTTAATGTTATCGAAAATTCTGGGGAAGTTGAGTCATTCATCTGCAGCAAATATTTCGAAACGAACCATTCGCAGTAGACTTGTGGAGACGGAGTTCAGAGGCCCAAGAGCTCTCCGCAAGCCACTTCTGACGGCGGCCATGAAGAAAAAAGGCATGGATTGTGTATTAGCCCACAGATTCGTGGACTGTGGATCATTGGAAACATGTCACCTTCTCAGATGAGTCAAAATTTGAGACTTCGCTATCGAATAGGGCCGCCACGGGGAGCCCAAAAATTGGTGAACAAAATAGCCCTAAATGCATTCAGCGGACTGTCCATCTACCCTCTGTAATGTTATAGATGTGAATGATGTCCAATGGCGTAGGTTATTTCGTGATCGTCAATAAAATTATAAACGGCATTAAATATAAATCGGTTATTACTGACGAATTATTACCAATTTTTGAGGAGATGACGGAGGTGTTCAATGATCCTATATTTAGGACGATTCCTTGCCGTGCCATAGAGCGAAAATTGCGAGTCTAATTCATATTTCTCCAAATATTTTTTTATACAAATCAATTAACTCAATCATAAGGTTTCAGATTACAAAGAAAAAATTTGAATTACATCCCTTCCCTAGCCAGCAAATAGCCCGGACTTAAGTAAAATAGAAAAATTTTGAGCTATTATGAAGCGAAAGCTCAACAAACACCCATGTAAAACGGCTTCGGAGAAAATAAAAGCTATGGAATATGTGTGGGACAATAGGATTGATATTAAAATGATGAAAAAATTATACGATTCCATCCCTAAACGAACTCTAGGGCTCATATTAATAAAGGAGATTCTACAAAATATTAAATATTATAAAAAATGTGTATAATTTATTTAAAAAATATTTTTAAAATGTTCGTTAATATCGTATTAATCATATTGCTTAAAGAAAGTTTTGTTTAAAACGCAATATAAAATGTTACAGGAATAAAACCATTAAAGCTCTGTGGGGCGCGAAACACGTTTTTTCTCTATGGATCTATGTTATCAGTCATATTGTTACTGTTAATGGCCTACCTTTATTTTTTATTCATTAGAAATGATCTATTGGCATGTCCACATGTGGTTCATGAAAGAAAAATGTAAATATTTCATTTAAAACATAAATAATATTGATTAAAAATGAAAAAAATAAGTTTTTTTGGAATCAACAATCAAATGGCCACCACTGTACATACATCTATCTTATTAAGCAGCCAATTATACCTATATATAGAGATATAAAGAGAATTTGACTTATATCAAGATACTGTTTTCACCAATGATCTTAGATGACTTAATTCCTTAACAAAAATTCGAGGATTGTGACAATTTAATATGCACATTAAAAGCTACGTTGTAGCCATAAATTATCTCTAGGAGATCATATCTTATATATTACAAATAAGAATATATATTGAAGGAAACAAATGAATTTAAAAAAAGTTTACACAGATTAAAAAATAGTCACAGCGATTTAAAGTATTATATTTTTACAAAGCTAAAAGTGGAAACTTGAAAAACATTTACGGTTGAGCACAATTTCAATAAAAAATATTTTTGTGACCTTCAATGTGAAATCAATCTAAGCATGAGACTTCACTAACACTAGATTCTTAAAAAAAAGATAATATGCCAGCAACAAAACCAGGATGAAGCCAAATGAAGAAGAAATTAATGAAACCATTGATAAACTGGGTACAAGAGAAAAATGCTTGCATTATATTTATATAACAGTGAAAATATTCTAACAAAATAACTCCATTTCAAGTCTTTGAAACACAAAACATCAAAGTCAAATGGACGGACCAAGCATCCACAAGAGTTTAAATCGTTTGATCGTTTCTGCCTTAACTGTATCAACCGGACACTAGTGATGCTCACATAAAACTTTACTGTGGAGGAATTGTAAACATCAGCGGTTCTATGGAAATTTCTGGTGGCAGCACCAAATTTTTGATTCTAGTCTCTTTTGTTTGAGTTTTGTCAATTTACTTTTGGTATTGATTGCATTTAATACTTTTCTCACTGTTAATTCTACATCTTCCACGAGTCTTAGTTGACAAATAAACTAGTAAAATTATTTTTTTAATAATGACTGTTGCCGCACATGAGAACCACTGCCCTACACCATTTTATTGTGAGAAATTATTTATTTTTCAAGTAAATAAAACTGATAATAATTTGATTGTTAAAATTTCAAGGATATCTTGTTTACAAAATTATGGAAGATACAGAAAAAATTACCATTGTAATAGATAAAATGAAGTCATAAGATCTTGCAGAACCACTGCCACCCATAGCTGAAACAAATTATTATTTTTTAAGCATGGGTAAATGATATAGGCCAATCTTCTCGGCTCTAAATATGGAAATATCATAATGGGTAGGGGACAATCTCAAATAAACTTGAGGATAAGGAAAGATCTGGTAATTTATAAGTAACTTTTCCTCTGCCTTACTTTTAGAATTGAATAGGGGAGGCGGGAGGGTTGTGAGATATGGATCATTCATTTCTGGATTCAAACATGTGACCCTACAACCGAATGGCGAAAATTCCAACATCGACCATTAGGCTACAGGATCAGATCAAAATTGATATAACAGAAATACTATCTCTAGTGCAGCTAGTTTGCGCTTTATTCGTGATTGACATTTTCTCTGCAGTTGTCCATAATTATGTCAGATGCTTACGCGACAATATCTGGCTTTATACTGTTTCAGCTTTTAGTTCTCTTGTTCTTCGAAAAACGACTTAGTTTCTTTTACAAAAGAAAGACAAAAAAATGGAAATCGGTAAAGTTTTCGAGGATGATTACGTATATTAATTGAATAAATTATCGATGGTTGTTATAGGTTACACGACTTTTATGGATATGAAATCCTACCTTCTGTTTTACTGTCTTGTGGGACTGATAATGTATCCGGAATACATTGAATTCCATCAAAATGCATAGCCTTCGGGCATGAGCACTTATTGTCATTGCACATAACATTCGGGATTTTCGTGCAATTATTGTCATCAGTGCAATGTGAGCCGAATTCACATTTGTCATCGATATTCTGGAATGGTGGCACGCATTGACAGATATCATCCACGCACACGCCATTATCTTTACAATCTGTCGTCAAACGTTTACAACCGACAACTGGAAGCAGACAAAATAATTGAGGTAAATTTTTTTGAGCGAGTGTCTTTGCTTTAACCCTCTTACTCTTAACCCTTTCCGGTCCACAAAAAAAAAATCCACTAGGTAAACAATAGATATACAGTATTTTGAGAGAAACTAATATTTTCATTTTTTTTTCAAATAAAAACTAGATTTTTCGTAAAAATGAAATTGATTTTCGAAATATATAACGCATTGTCTTTGTCATCTATAGTTTGATCTATATGAAAAAAAAATGTGGACTTGCTATTGATATAAACTCAATACTAATGAAAAAAAAAAATAGAGATAAGACTCACGAGGAAGAAATCAATGTCAAATGAGACCGGAAAGGGTTAATGATTATACTAGTAAACAGTAAGTCCTAGATCTTAAAAGCAAGCATTTTTTAAATAAAAATATGTATTGGTTTCAAAGGATAGGTAAAAGTATCTAAATACATACATTTAAGACAATGTGAAAGGCAAATATTATTTATTTAGATTCATGGTAAATTCTTCGTATTTATTACACTACAAAGTATCTAAATACACTTAATAAGACAGTTAAAAAAAGTACCAACTTTTTACATGGTTTAAAAAAACTCGACGAAAAATTTTTTTGGTAATGACTTAAAAATGATTAGGCAGTTATCATTAAAGTTCGCAAAAATAAAATAACAGCGAATGACAACCGAATCCATATTCAAATAACAGTGAAACAAAACAAACATAAGATGGTAATATTATTTAAGATACTCCCGAAGATGTCTCTCCATTAAATATTTCCAGCGATGAGTGATTTTTTGCCAGCAAAGAATAGCAGTAAACAGGCTCGTTTATTATCTTGTAGCGACACTGAAATAATATATTTCTCTATCTATAATTTCATTTGAATTGAAAACTATGTAAATTTATTACTTGAATAACTTTTAAAAATATTTTTGTGTATAAATAATAAATTTTTAAGTCAAGGACTTACTGTAATGCTAAAATGCTCTGACCGTTTTAGACCAATGACTTTTGACAATCATATCTTTGTTTTTGGGCACATATAAAAACTACACCTTTTCATTATGAAACTTTTAAATATTAATGAAAGTGACATGTCACATGTGTTTTTTTTTCAATCTCCTGGCAGGTCATTTAAGCTGGCACCAATGAATCGAGGGTCTAATTATTCAAATTCAAAAATTAAGCATATTCCACATAGTAGCAATAGATAAACATTCCGAGTGTAAGAGGCTTAAGACTTCCTCAAGTTATCTCCTTTTGACGACTTGCCGGATTGTAGAGCCATTCTTGATGATATAAAAAGCGCATGTCATTATGATGAGTAATATTTTTATTGGAAATAATCACGATAAGTCCGACACATCTCATTTTAAGGTTTGCTCTTTGCACTAGGCACAAATCACATAAGTGCCACATAAATGTAGGGAGTGTCGATCTGACCCCTGTGGATGATTCAATCCACTAGTTGCACATTTTTCAGTTACAGGATCTGAAATTTTGGGTGCTGCGCGATGCCAGTCAGCTATTTTTAACACACCAGAAGAAATAAAAATATAATTCCAATAGAAGCATGCAGAAAATTGATGTTGATACTGCTAAATATTTTTTAATGATGAAGGTAAAAATGATGATCAAAATAAGAAAGTAAAAATGGAACAACCGGTTGGTGAGGTGTAATTGCCCAGTGATGAATTTGTTACTTACATTTTTTAATACAGACAGAATCTTTGAATACATATTCATTTTGACATTTACATGTCTTCTCCTGTGCATGACATTCATCCTCTAATGTCTTATTGAAAGATTTGCAGTCTTGATACTGAGGATAACACATTATTTCATGAATAGTATGATTGCGCGTGCATTGCTTTGAATTTTCACATACACCGCCAAAAATGCAAGAATCGTTTCCATTTTTGAAAGGCAAAGTACATTGACAAATGCCCTCATAACATGTTAGCCCAATTCCAGCACATTCCTCATTTGACTCGCATTTAATTTCGAAACCTAGAATAAGAAAGTTGGAAACATGGCAATTGAATGTGTTTAATAGAAAAAAAAAATTACAATGGAACAGCATCCGTCAAGGCTGCCAAAGACTTACTGACTTTTAAGACTCCTGATTTGACTTATCCTTACACCTAAGCTGGGATATAACGATTTAAAAAAGGTTTACTGAATTGCTGTCAAAGTCTTATAATTTCATCAACTATCGTGACAAATAGGGATTTTAGCCCATCAAATTCCTATGTCGAGGCTACCTTGACATTTTTTACTCTCGCCTGAGGAGCCGGTTTGAGAGGAACCATAAATTTATCATTTTATGACGAATATCATTCATTTCCAACTCGAAATTTTGTTATAAAAATCTTGTAAACGGTCTAGAACGGTGGGGGCAGGTGTAAATAAAAAAATTAAGAGTTCAAAGGGTTAATACTCTTGGCGTCACTATGTACCGAGTACTACATCACCAAGCCTTATATGATGATTATAATATATAAGTATTTAGTTTTACAAGAATAAGACTTATTTTTTACCAATTTCAGTAAACAAATAGTGGCGTGGCAACTATATCTTAAAATGTTTGTTTGAATATAGTGTTTTATCTAATTACAGTATCATCATTCTATCAATTGAAGGTCGGCTCAATCATTTGTACAACGATACTAAAGAAATTATAATGATTAATCTCATAAGAAGATAAGCTAACCAAAATATATCAACAAATGGGTATCGGAAGATATGGAGATGTGCTCGAGACAAATATTAACAACATCTACATGGAGATTTCGTTGTGAGAAATATTAAATCAGTTTTTGTATTAGTCGTTTCTTCAAAATAAATAATAATCATAAAACTTATTCTTTAATGAAACACCTGCCAATTGATAAAATAAGTTTAAGTTGAATAGCTTCATAGGGATGTGATGTAACTTGTAGATGGCAACACTAGATATTTACTGGTTTTGAGTAGTTTGAAATAAAAAAATAAGATATTTTTCGTAACTACAATATATCAGGAACCATTTATAAACAAAAAAAAGGATATCAATAGGTAATTTTGGCAATAAATTAACTATAAAGAAGTCATTTTCAATTTCATTCAGTATGTTTTCTGTTCTTCATCTCATTGATAAGCTTGCACCTGTCTGACACACTCAAAGCAACATCGACAGCTAGATTTTGCATGGCACCAGGCCAGTCATCCAATTTATTTCAATATTTCAAAGTTAGCCATGTAGCATTTGTATGTATGTGGAGGCCAAGGCAGGTAACATAAATATGTTGATACATTCCAGTAGGCCTTGATGTAGGCCAGGGGTGGCCAAACTTTTAATCACTATGGGTGATCTGTATATGAAATTATTGGCGGCGGTCTACTTACATTAAAAGTAGTAATTTAAAGCCAAATAAAAGTCTAAATAGAAAATAAACATAGATAATATCTATGCCAATTTAATATCAAGTTATTTAAATAGCAGCAATTAATGATGAATTCACACAAACATAAAAATAGCATGTAAATAAAACAAGATGTCCTTTTATTTTACTTTTATTATCTCAAGCAATATGCTTATTAACTTTGCAGGGGTAAGAATAACCGAAAAGGATTGTTAAATATGCTTTACATCTCTCCATAAACATGACCACACACATGTTCACTACGGCTATGGTCGCCATGTGAGTTCATAAAAAATAAAAGTCAACTCTTGTTTTACCTATCGGGTTCTAAAGAGGCTGTCGAAATGCTGTTCGAAAATCGGCTAGCTTTGAAATTGCTTGTCTCGCACGCTGTGTGGGACAGGCAATAGAGATGTGTGCGTATCAGACAAACGGACGGCTAGACATAGTAATCACTTTTAAGTGTTCACTGTAAATACTTGGTGGAAATAATAAAACATTTTTAGTATTAATTCTACATTAAATTTATTATATCAGGACCGGTTTCGCTCATAGCGAGCATTATCAACTGAAAAGTATTAAAAATGTTTAAGAATTTTTATTAGAAATAGTTATGGTCAACGCTTTGGCCACCCCTGTTGTAAACAAATCATGCACTGGACTGGGGAGAAGAATGCCAAGGAAAATGGAGCTTGTGCAAGCTGGGGACATATTTTGAGATATCCATGGAAATGTAGCCCCGTGTCTTAGGTAAGCGACGCGAACCGGCAAGCGAATTTAGGCGAATCCAATCAATTTAAAACGTAGTTGATCAAAGGTCTTATGTGCCATCGCTCGGCCAGACGCAATTAACGCTCTGGTGAGCTTGGACCGTTTGATATTTTCAAGCGATTCGCGTGCCCCATGAGTCAGGCACTTGAGTCGACTTAAGACATATGCCGTCCTGACCGGATCGCTTCGCCCACATATGACACTTGCATGGGCGAGGACCGTTTGATATTTTAAAACTCTGCCGCTTTCAAAGCTGCGCCGGATCGCCTCGCCCAGCTAAGACGACCCGTAATACTCAATTCACCATTTTAGAAACCAAACCTCAAATATTAATAATTGAATTTGTTGTTAAATGTGAACACGAAACCCATAAAATTGTTTTACGATATGTGATTATTCATGATTTGCCTCCCCGATGACATGAATGATTAGATAGGCTAGTTGAAATTAGTAGGGTTATCATTTATTTTATTATGCTTTTACGAACGATTATATCAACTAGTGTCTCGAGTGTGCAGTTTTTTTTTAATTCGTGAGTAAGCTGCATTTGAATGACAGACAAAGAGTAATATTGTATATGGGCCGTTTCTATTATTTGAAATTTTGTAAAATGTCAACCATACTTTTTTCGAATTCGTTTCCGAACTATATTTCAACCACTTTTTAAGAATATAATTCAACGTCTCACGCGTAGTAATTAATGGGGAATCCTACACAGTAGAAAGAGTAATAAATTTACCGGCAGTTAACTGCTCAGGGCTTGGAAGCATTTCAGGGAGTGTATTTGGTTCAATATTTTTAGTGATTACACCTGAAAAGATAGAACAAAAAAGAATTCCTAGAAATACTGACATCGTAGAATCTGATTGGCACTGAAATTAACCAGAAAAAACCTGTTCGGCTTTAATGACTAATAATTGAACTGCTTATCACAATATGTCACCATAGACAAGTTTCGTGGATACAGACCGCGCCTTTAACAACCACAAAAGGAAATTCAAAGGATCCCTATAGGATGCCTAGAAATCTGCAATTAACCTTCAAAAGACGGCCCTTGAAAAATAACGCATCTGGCGGAGAGGGGTCTAAAAATACTCCAGTGGTATAGCCTTATTGGCATAGATTGCATTAAAAAATGGTATATTATGCTTTAACGTATTTTTATACGTCGTTCTAAAAAAAATATTCACAAAAGTCGATAGTTTTCCTATAATTAATTATATTTTAAGTCACGCATGAACGAACAAGCAGTTCGTGATGATGTTCATGACAGACTGGCGTAATCAAAACTGTGAACGCTTATCTACGTCTTTCAATGAAAAAATCATCCATTTGATTTGAAACGTAGGTTTGAACTAGGTGCGTCTGAGATAAGATAACGTTATCTTATCGCTAGTGACGGCTGGTGACGGGGTGTTGGGGGGTGCAAAGGAAGATTCAACCATTTTTGCAAGAGTTCTTTCCTATTCATTGGATTTTAAAACACTTCTATAGCATGGACTTTCAATTCAAATGTTCGCAATACCAAATGTTTCTCTTCCGTACTACGGAAAATAGTTGAATCTTCCTTTTGCACCCCCCAGCACCCCGTCGCCAGCCTTCACTGCTAATCGCGTATGGGCAGTGAAGTTTGAATTCTGGCAATTTATAGTGACGATATAAATGGTTTTCGGCCAAAAAAAGTCTGACTTATATTCTTTTTTATTTAATTGCGACGAAACTACTCGATAAAAATCACAGTTTTTGCGACTAGTTGCAAAAGGTGTAAAAAACATTGATTTAAGAATACCAAAAGCTTACACATTGTATCACTATTATTTAGATAGATATTTAAAATAAAGTAGCAGTGGAGGTAGACTGTTAAACATCTTTTTAAATATTTTCATTTGATAGATACACAACACTGCAAACTCAATAAAAAGAATCTCGGCTGAGTACCAACGATGCAGACTTTTTAGCTGGCATTTCAAGTGCACGAATGGTCCTCGTGGCTGAATGAAAGCCGAATGGCTTGGGCAAATGTCTTGAAGACAAAATGTGAAGAGTTTTTTGCCAGTGTTTTTATCAGGGATGTGGAGTCGGTGAAAAAAAGTCCGACTCCGACTCCAGCATTTATCAAAACCACGTCTCCGACTCCGACTCCGACTCCAACATTGAGAGTAAAAATATTTAAATAAATATGTTTGTATTTCTCTTTTTTTTCATGACCCTTTAGCTTAAAAACTACAGTTACGGCAAAAAAAATCCGCGCACCCTTCATAATTCCATTCATATGCAAATATTTCCTCGAAATCTTTACCGATTTCCATTTTTGTTTCTTCCGATTGTAAAGAAAACTAATAGGCATATTTTGAAGAACAATCGGCTGACACCTTTCACCAACCTTAAGATGACCTGGCTGCTTACCGCGTCTTGTCCTCATGAGTTAAACTTGAAATCATCAGAGTATATGATTCGTCTCCAATAGTCCATAGTCCAATTCATGACCACCTTCGTCATAGGCGGATCCACGGGGGGGGAGCATGGGGGCCATGCCCCCCCTGAGGAGAATTTATTCCATTCAAAATATTATGGCATTAATTTTCAAATGATTTTTATTTAAACAAATATGTTGTATTTCTATTTTTTCACGACCCTTTAGCTTAACAACTACAGTTACGGCAAAAGAAATCCGCACACCCTTCATAATTCCATTCATAATATTCATATGCAAATATTTCCTCGAAATCTTTACCAATTTCTATTTTTGTTTCATTCGATTGTAAAAAAACTGTAACCATATTTTGAAAAACAATCAGGATTTGAAAGTTTCAACAATACTGAGCCAGACCTAGTCACGTAGCATTTGGCGAAATTATGGATAGCCGCAAGAAAATGTAATCGCGATTAAAGCCCAAATTGAATCAGTTTTTGGGGGAAAACTTACCAAGTAGAAAAATTTCGCTTAGAGTAAACTGTGTAGAAAGTAGAGTGGATTTTTTAAAAAATATTTCGTGAAACTGGCGCTCTGGGGGGGTATGTTTGAACCTGCAGAGAGCGCTTAACAACAGACCGGGACGACCTTCTGTATTCACACGACATGTGATAAGTTTATAATTATGTGGTAATTGTGGGGTTTTGTTACGTATTTTACTAAGTTTGACAATCAGCGTTGCCTCCACTGAAAGGAGGTTTTCCACATTACGACGCTTGAAAACCTGGCTAAGGAATCGTATGAGTTCGAAAAGACAACGTTGTCTGGCTTTGTAACATATCCTCTGGAAAATGGGTCATCAATTATATCACATGATTTTGTTCGGCGTCAACACTTCTTTAAACGCAGGGTCATCATTTATTCCGTAAAAAAAATCGAAAAAAAAGTCGTGTAAAAAAAAGTAGCGGCGCCGTTCAAAAAATCGCGTAAAAAGGGGACTGGGTGTATATATATATATTTTTATGTATCATTTTTATTTTCAAAATGGCCACCCCCTGGGACAATACCTGGATCCGCCAGTGACCTTCGTCCATTCTCACCTCCATTTTTACACTGAGAACTGTTTTTTTAGGCGAGTGGGAAATCCATGTGCCACGATTCTATTACGGCTATTACGGACATTTCGTATCGATCATGTGAAATCACTAATCGACTAAAGCTCAGCATGGAAAACTGGAATCGTGTAAAAAAAAGTAGCGGTGCTGTTCAAAAAATCGCGTAAAATGGGGACTGGGTATATATTTTTTAATGTATCATGTTTATTTAAAAAATGGCCACACCCTGGGACAAATTCTGGATCTGCCAGTGACCAAGCTAACCACATTTTTTATATATATATATATATGTTTGTTTTATCAAATAAATCTATATTTACACATCTGGGTACATATTAATTTTATGAAAATAAAATTGTTTTTTTTAAAAAACTTTTTAACATTTACCCACTTATCAAATGAAATTTCAAAATTGATTTTTTTACCCAGTCTCTCAAAAGGTTGCCTACCACTGATCTATACCATCAAACGGAGTGAGTAGAGACTGCGGGGTGAATAGAGACAAAAACAAAGATTGAACTTTAGCACAACTTTTCTAAGTATCCAATGTAATAATTACGGTTAAGTAAGTTTCACTCTCTCAGAGTAAAATCTCTCGAATGACAAAACCTAACCAACTAAATGATGGGCCAAAATTCAAACAAACGTGTTTCAGTTCGATGCCTGTCCATCTCTTTATAAACTTCTCTTTTATTGCACGAAAATTAAATGAAATCATGTTTTTTTTTAAATTGATAAGTACCGTAAAACGGGGAGAATAGAGACTCATATAGAATAGAGGTTCATATACTCCAATAATTACAATTTGATCAATCCTGACAGGGTCCTAACATGTATTTTAAAGGGATGTATTGACCTCACCAAGAGTCCGTTGTCCTTTATATGTATTTAATCTCTTAATGAAATCAGGAATTTATCCTGAAAAATGGAAAATATCTCAGATGACGCCAATTTTTGAGGAGCGGTGCAGAATCATCAGTTGAAAAATATAGACTAAGTAGTGGCGGTTCTGTCAGCACTAGCTACGGTTTCAGAGATGATCATGGATCACATGATACTTAAACGAATTGAACCATTTAAAATAGGTTAACAGCATGGATTTAGAGCCGGGAGATCAACCGATACAAACCTGATGGTGTTCACGGATTACGTGTTGACTGTATTAGAGAAGGCCTGCAAGTTTACCATAGATAACTAGTGAAGTTTACTGCTATACATCTGCTATATCAATGATTTCGCGAAGGCGTCTGATAGGGTCATAGATAAGTATACTTAGATAGGGTCGATCATGACATACTTTTGGAAAAACTTGGATTTTTTTTTCTGGAAAGCATACTACTAATCTATATTTTTTCTGACAAATCTTTGGGATTTTCTCATCAAATAGTGTTCAAAGGTCAAGAGTGTTTTGAATTTTTGAATAGAAAATAATTCATTTTTATGTCAATACTAAAATATATATTTTATCTTTTAGTTTATCATTATACAAAATTAAATATTTTTTTCGGGATAAAAAATAATCTTTAAGATTCTTGTTTATAAATCTTTTTTCCAGTTTGTGTTGTACAATTACGCCTGTTAAGTACGCTTGAATAACTAACCAACACTGCCAACATCACTGAATAGCCTAAATTTTTTTAATATAAGTAATAGGTTGTTATGGGCTACTGACTTTTCTGAAATAGAAAACCTGTTGCTTTTAAAAACTGTGAACTTAAAGTGTGGCATTTTGACTTAATAAAAATTAAACCTCTTTACATGCAAAGGTTTTCCTCATACCTTCTTGGTTCCCTGGAGATTTTTATAATAATGTACTAATAAACTGAAGTCGTGCAAGATCTAAATATTAAAAGCCCCATCATACTTGGTCATACTTTGGCTAATATACCATAGACAATATAGCCAATAAAACAGTATTTTTAGCGGGATATTTCAAAAACAATCAATGAAAAAAAAAAATATATTTTAATGTAAGTGGCAGGCAGACACATTAAATAATTAAGTTTCCCGAGTTCCGGTTGGCCAGCCTCTGCCTAAATAGTAAATTCCAGATTTAATTATATGGGCTATATATACTAGTAGAGTGTAAAAGTATAGATTAACCCAGGGCCAAAAGTATTCATCAGTTGTTTTTTTAGTGACCAGATTAAAAAACATTTTGATCCACACAATGATATGTATAAAAGGAGCATTATTATACTATTTAACTTTTCATAATAATAAAAAAGCATCTACACATTTTTTCTGCACCGCTGTATTAAGATACATTACAGTGGTAACAAATAAATATATAAAACAAAAACAACAAATTGTGTTGTGAATCTTTGGGTCGGAAATAATTTCTTTTTATGTAAATTATATTCGGGATCTTGTGGTTAAGTGCCTAATAATTTTTTCAGGTTTATAATTTAATTTTAAATATTAAGTTACACCAATAAAGTAACAAATAAATATATAAAACAACAAAACAAATAGTAGTAAGAAATATGACACTGTTCTATAGCATTTTATAAAAATTTTGATATATTAATTATAATAATGGATATAATTCATATTAGATATGCCTGGCTTAGAAGTAGCACTGTGAGAAACCACACACCAAATGATGATCTTTGCAAAAATATCCCTGATGAAGCTGAAAAGAGAAGAAGTTGTACATTAATCTGAATAAATATAAATAATTGATACTCCCGAGTATATTCTTGTTCAGAAGTGATATTACAAAAAAATGGCCGATACCAGAATAAAATATTACAATATTTGTAACAAATCTCAGAGTTCTAATATTTTAATGCTCAGTGAATGAGTCTTGAATTGATTTGATTAATTTTGATAATATTACAATATTGTATACATAAAATATTATTTAACACTTTTTCATGGACTTATGGACTTCACTACTATATTGGAATTGATACGGAATATGTTTAGGGCTAACTACCTTCACTGTCTTTACTCACCCATAAATAATTTGCCATGTGATAAAATGATTCAAATATCATTAATTTCTCTCGTACAACTATTTACTTACTTAACAGGTTTGTAGAATAACGTAAAAATGTATTGATTTTACTTTTATTACAATTCAAAATTTAATTTACTCATTGAAGAAGCTCTTGTTATCATATACAATATTACGAACATCGGATTTAACGGTCAAAATTTACAGTCAAATGTGAATATTAGTGCTATTAATTTTTTAATCTAAAAGATTTATCAGTATTCATTTTATTGTTTTATCCTTATTCCAGCTTCATCGAAGACCTTCAGTTAATAGTAAATAGTACTGATATTATTTTTACTCACCAATGCATTGTAGGTCATCCTGCAGCATGCCATCACGGCATTTACATTTTAATTCCACACATTTTAAATCTGTTATCTTGCAATCTGCATCTGTGCTACAAATTTGATCTATAACTGATAAAATAAAAGGGATATTTAATATATTTATGTAATTATAATACATAACAGCGTCCAAAATAGTAATATCTAAGTCGTAATATTATTGTTTTAGTTGCCGACCATTATAATATCTATTGATTACTTTTAAGGTATTCATTGTCAATACTTAGTGGATTGGCATTACATTTTACATACATACTTATTCCACATTAGATTTTTTCTAATTCCTGGATTCAGTCATTTCGAGAATTATTAACTGTTATAAAATTACAGCATTATTTATATAAAATTCTAAGTAAGACTTATATAGGTGTGATAAACAATTGCTAAAAGAAATATGCATAATTGAAATTAAATAGACTAAAATTTAAAAAAAAAAAATTTAACATGTATGATTATTACATTTTTTACTAGAAAAATATTTGTAAGAAAAAAAGGAAGTACTAAGATAAATAAAATTTTAGTTATGAACATGCTAGAAATACCATAGAGTAGTATCAATTTCATTAATTTTCACATCCCTCAATTTGGTTTAATGTAGATATATTTTGCATTTTAACTTAGCAATAATGATTGAAAATCTTAAAGTTTTCGTAGCTCTATAAAAATTAAAAAAAATTAAAAGGAGTATTTCCAAAAAGACCACTATACGTGAAAAACATTCCAGATATGGTTATTTAATACTTGAATGCCATCATGCGAGCAAGCATATTTATTTTGTCATTACACTATGAAAATCATCTGGTGTAGAATTTTTTTTTATAATTTTAACCTCATCACTTACAGCTTTTGACGCACTCTCTTCCTTTGAGTAAATGCATGTTTGGGCAAATACATTCATTGTTAGGTGAGCAAACAGCACCGATCACTCTCGTGCAATTTTTATCTGATGTGCACATTGAACCCATATCACATTTTTGATCATCAATTTTTTTAAAAGGAGGCACACATTGGCACACATCATCGACACATTCGCTACCTAGTATATGAGAGCAATCAGTTATAAGGCCACATGTACTTCCGAGACCTGAAAACACAAAAAAAAATATCTATCAAAATGAAATATTAAGTATTAATAAATGTGTACAAAAATCATTTTGATAAATTGAGAAGACTCATCGATGATTCTATAGAACAGCAAACTGACATAATTGCTAAAATATGAAAATAAAAATAATTATGTTTTGTACCATCACCATTTGATGTTCCAAGATGATCTATATTGGATATTTTAATGTTTTTACTCTCTTCGGCCATAGAAATTGACATCAAACACAAAACTGTATAAAACCAGAGCATTTTGAGCTATCGACTTCCTTTCATTAAATACTCGTATTTAATGTGAAAACCTGTGATAGAATACTATCTCAAACTATGTGACAATAAAATTCAGCTACAATAATAATTACTAAATATCTTTTGGCCAATCACAAAATGAGAACACAAACATAGAGATTGAAAAAATTATTCACTTTCGAATGAATATACATATGTGAAATATTTCACAAAATCAAATTTACACACTGAATGCAGTATTTGTGGAATTAGTTGACAATTGTTATATTGTTGAAGTAAAATTTTATTTGGCCTGTTGTATTCATTTTATTTATCAAATTCTGATAGTTTAATATATTTCTGTACATTCATCCTTTTAAATCACCATCAAATGTATATTTTTATTAGTTCATTGAATAATCATAAATTATTACAGTTTTTTATACTATCTTGGTGAAGAAAATATTTGATAAGCCCCCTCAGCGTAGACAAAGCAGATTTAATATGCATCACTTACTCTGATTTATTTAATAATTTTTGGTGTCACTATATACTAGTATTTATAAACTGTTTCATATTTTCGATGGTTTCGGCGGTAACTTTGTGGAAGTTAATTTTAGTATACAATTTGTTTTTGTGTGATATTTTTTTTCTCATGTTTCATGAATAAATTTGAGTTTCAAACCCCTCCAAACAGGCTCCAATATAATTGTACTTTGAGAGACTTTGTATCCAAGTATAATGATAGTCATGCAACAACTAATTATTGCTGCAGTTTTTCTATATCCTAATAAAAATTGGACAAGATTTAAAATTATATTATCATATACATATTTAAAACTGATTTGGTGATAAAAAAGAAGAAACAAAAATCGATAGAAATTTATTTTTACCTTCAGCAATCCAAGGCCAATTTATTAATAAACTATTAGGTATTCTTTTTTAGAAAAAGATCAGATCGCGTCTGTAAGTGAGAAACTGCATACATTATAATCGATTCTCACTTCAATTTTTACATCTTTACTGTAGACGGCTTTGATATGTTACGTGTCTCGCCTGTAGAAGTGAATAAGCTATTTCTCACCATAGAGATTTTATTAATATGTATAATTTAATAAATTATTGACTTGGCAAGTTTTAATTTTATCAATATAATTATTATTTAATGATTAAATAATTATTGTATTAGTTGGTATATTATCTATGGTATCAGTCTATCATAGAGTAATAATATAATATTATGCTTAGTGTACACCATCGGCTTATAATATACTTTATTCCACACTTAGTCTATGATTAAAGATGGCCGTATTGGCGCCTGCTAATCTTAACGAATGACAGTTGTCAAAACATCGACCTATTTTAAAATAAATTTGCCGAAAAATATGCACGAGTGGCGTAGAATGTAATCAATAAATCAACAGCACTTAAATTTTACACTAAAAAACTTTAAATTTGCGAATTACCATACAAAATGTCTTTATTCCGCAAACCGAAGAAAAGAATGCAAATGAGGGTTTTTGCCAATGACGACGACGATGATCTTAATGGAAACAGTGGAAATTCAATGGATGTCGATGACGGGATAGTAGGGCAGCCGTCAACGCTCAGCATTCGACCCAAAAAGGATAAAATCAAAGAG
Source organism: Himalopsyche kuldschensis (assembly GCA_028554975.1). Taxonomy (NCBI): domain Eukaryota; kingdom Metazoa; phylum Arthropoda; class Insecta; order Trichoptera; family Rhyacophilidae; genus Himalopsyche; species Himalopsyche kuldschensis. The sequence continues at coordinate 762,924 of JAHFWI010000046.1, read as the reverse complement.
AAATTTAAACCTAAACAGGCATTACTAAGTTTCGGCGATGAAGGTATATTACTTAACACTAGGATGATGTTACTTGAAGTATCTGGATCGTGAATAAGTAACGGAACTGATATTCATCTGCATTATTAAATTAACTACGAAACACTACCCGCCATATCACTTTTTAGAAATAGAATATTGGTAGGCGAACAAAACTGTAACTCAAAATAATTTAAAACCATTGCATATGAAGTTTTTTCTCTTTTCTTGTTACCATATTTACCATCTCCGCTCCCAATATAATGGATATAGAACACCTAATGGAGCTTAGCTCAACAGAATTCATTCTGTCAAAACTACGTGTTAATGAGTAATTTTCTCGTCGAAAGTGAGGATTCCCACTCAGACAAGACTCACAGATAGCTAACCACTCTTGCTACACTATTTAGTATCGGGTGGGTGGGAAGGAATTTAGACATTCTTGTCTTTAAACAACTCTTAAGTGGATTGAAAAAAAAATCGGAACAATTCTAGGAAGACTCAAAATCAATAAAATAATTGCTGCTGATTCTGTATACTGACATGATTCACTGTCAGCGTATATCTTCAACCACATATACAACATCAACAAACAAACATCGTATTTTCTTTATTTCATAGCACAGGAAAACCTTGATATAACGGACTAATTGGGGAGAGGGGGTGTCCGTTAAAGCCGAAAGTCCGTTATATAAAAATAGGTTTAAAATAAATCAATTTTTTTTTTTGAAAATACACTGTATTTAGATAAAAAAATACAATACAAAATTCTATTTAATTGTCTTCGGACACTTGTCGTGAAGTGACGTTGCTGTATGATATCGATGCGTTTGCTTTTGGTTATCCTACTTTGAAAAAGGAATCAAGTTTTGTTTGCACTTTTAATGTTTGCTGTTTTTTTATAATCAACTCAAAAATTACGAAACAAGTACAATATAGTTGAACTTTATTATCTGACAAGTGGTCAATAAATGTTATTAGATCGTTGAGATGTGATCTTTACTCTGATAACTTCATTTTTGGCAGTGTTGTTTCTTCTTCTTCGCTATTTTATATTTGACCGGATTTTTGGTCTGTTGTATCCAAAATCCGTTAAATAGAGGTTTTAATGTAGTATTTTTTATATATATTTTTCATGATGAAACTGTTGAAACATGACAACCACTGCTCTAGAGGTATAGGTCGATGATACATAAGCTGGTGAAAATGTCAAAGATCATACAGCTGTAACCAAAACACAATTTAGACATGACTCATTGCTTAAGTAAGCGATAATATTATCCAAAATCTCCCCCGTTTATATTAATTTATGAATTTTATAATGCAATTGGATGGAATTGGATAGGGCAAGTATATGAAATTTTGCAAAATTGAGCTATTTTGTTAAAATTTTGAAAATTCCAAAAAACCAAATAGTATCTGAAAATACAGATTGACACTTTCAACTATACTCTCAATAATCAAATTTCCATGTAACTGTTCAGTAGAAAATGCTCACGATGAGCGAAACCGGCTTTGATCTTAATAAATATATTTTGGAATAAGTACAAAATATATTAAATGGTTTTTTCATATTCTAAGAATTACGAAAAGGTTTTCAATGTATGAAAACGCAATCCCGAATGTGTCATCAAATATTGTTTTTACACCATATTCTATAAAAGTTCATAGGATATATTGTTATATGCTGTCACTGTATCTTATTTTTCAACAGCAATATAGGGATGGTGTGTAATATACAAATGTATAGTAAAATAATAAATAATGAATATACAATTTGTAGTAAAAAAAGATAAATTTGTCACTAAAATAATAAACTTAAAAATATGCCACATTAGTCCCTGAATCATGTAGTAAAATCATTTGAATAGCAAAAATATTAATGTATAATTGTCAAATTTTCTTGCAAAGCTGTAGCCTGCGGGTGCATTAATAACTTGTTCTTGGATAGGTATGGAAGCAAGTATTGATAGTTTTATCGATAAAAAAAATTATGGATGCCTACTCAAATTTGGATTTATTGTTTTCTAACATATATCTTGAGAACAATTAAGCGATTTTCAAATTTTTCTGTCCACAGTTGAAGATGATGCGGATTCTTTTAAAATTAAAAAATCTAACCAAAGCAAGCGTTTAAAGAAATTATTAAATAAAGAGCGAGAACGTGTGAAGACCGACGACTTACCAAACAATGCGGATCCGCAGCCACCAAAGCCACCATCGATGGCTGACAGTAATGAAGAAGTGCAGACTGAAATAGTAGACAAAGCAAACGCGGCGATAGGCGAGCCTGGAATTCTACCAGCTGCTAACTTTAATAGTAGGAATAATGATGGTTCTTACCCTAAGGTATAATAAATATAGATCAAGGCGATATTAACACTATCAGATTTTAAAGAGGGTTTTGAAAATATATATTTTGGCTAATATACACAGCAAGTATTTTTTTGCTTATTTTATAATCTTATTTTCAATAGATTCGGTGGTCTCTGTGTGGAAGCTCATTTTCAATTTAAAATTTATATCAATAATTTAAATTTGTTTCACTTCCTTGAAAAACATCTGACAAATGATATCACATAAAATTATCAATATGATTGTTATTGACTATAGTGCAGACCATAATATAAAGTGATTCATATTATTGATATGAATCCTTGCTTTGGTTCTGTTGAAATTCGCAGCTTTATTAATTTTACTAGTACTTTCAAAAGTTGTTTGAATCATCACCTTCCATATTGATATATTTTTGTTCTACACATAAATCGTACCAGGCGCAAAAATAGTTGAATAAACAATATTATATTTTGTATTCTGATTCCAGTTTTATGTAGGTATTTTACCAGTTCTCATTAAAATAAATTGTGTCGCAAAGAATGAAATTTGTAATGTAATAATGATATCTTCCTGTATACGAATTGCATCTAGTTTGGTAATAATATTCCAAAAAGTGTCATTTGAAGTTTTGTGTGACTATGATTTGATCTTTCATGAACACCCAGGTTGGGTGTTCACAGTATGTGATATTTTATGTTTTATGAATATGAAGATGTTTAAAAATATGAAGTTAGCTATCGCAGAAATAGTATTACAATTTTCCACATGGTTTATATATATATATGCCAGTTTTACTTTGATTATCTATCATATCCACATTAAAAAAAAAAAATATGCAACTTATTCATAGGTTTGTAGTCTACGATTAGGTATTGAAGGAAAAGAGAATTAGAATCTGCTATTCTATAATTTCATTCACAGTAAGCCATGTTGACCATCTATTTGGTGTTAACTCGGTTCTATCCGGCATTGCTCGGTAATAATATAATCACAGTTTTACTTAAAAACAAACCTAAAAATGATTAACAACGAATTTCAAATATTTCTGTCATTATAAACATAAAAAACATTGTTCTTTTTTTATAAATATGAAACTTTTATAAATATCAAAAGAACTTTTGAAATGTATCAGTTATGTCAATAATGACAAATTAACAATTGACCCTTCGCCCAAGCCAAAATCAACACAGATATCAATGCAGATAAAGAAATTTTGAAATCACAAAACCTGAAGAAAAAATAAGCTAAAGAATTAACGTTTGAAATGAAAAGAAAAAGAATAAATACATTTTCAAATTATTTTATTCATAATCATAAAAGTGAATGACCCTAACAGCAAGAAGACTTAACATTCAGTTTTTTCTGTTGTTTCTACACTTCTAATTTCTCTATGGATTGATTGAGTGATTTTAATCCTATGAGTGGTATACAAGAAAAGTTCATTAAAGTCATTTGTAATATTGTACACTCATCCCTCTCTTAACACCGAAGATAGGTTCCGCTAGATCAGGGTTGGCCAAATGTTTACCACTACAGGCGACTTTTTTTGAAATTTTTGGTGGCGATCGACTCACAAAATAAATTATTGAAATAAAAGAGGAATCAGAAATATGTACATCAGTACACCAGGCAGGCGGGCGACTTGGAATAGCTGATGTTGATGGGCATATCGGCTAATCCCTCACTTCCTTCTGAGCCTATCATAACAATAAAAACCCACCACTGAAAATCAGTATTTCTTGGTTATGGTCAGTTACCTGATAACCTCTAATGATATGCAAATCCTTAATTAAAAAGGCTTACAGATTTTGTAACTGTTTCTGTTTACTTTCCCAATTAAGATGACTGCATTGATTTCAAAACGTACCTCTCAGAAATTTTCACAGCTAGACTTGTCATCGAACAGTGGCTGATTACGACATAAGTGCATGTGGTGCACTCTTGGGGCCTTTTATTTATATATATTAAATGAAATTCTAAACATGAATTTTTTACACTTTTTTTGTTAGCTTTTAAACGGACCCTCCAAATTGTATTGCACCTGGGGCCTTCCATCTGCTTTATCCTCCACTGTCAACAAAGCAGGATTTTATTGTTTTAATGAAAAGATATTTTTTTTAGCAAAACCGTGTTCATTGTGTACTGTATAAATCGAGGGATGAGTGTATATAAGAATGTTAGAGATATGATGCAAACTTGATGTGGATTAAAAATAAACCGTTCTTTCTTACAGGATGGTTTAATTCTTTCGGGACGCTTCGCTCTGGCAGCTGGTCGTTCAGGAGACGTGAGTGATTCAGAAGGGGATGACGATGACCGGTCAGAAGATGAAGAAAAGGCGGACGGAGTGGTCAATAGGCGGTTTCGCACTCCAACCTTTCGGCCATCGGGACGTTCAGTCCGAGCTTTGCTGGATAGCGGAGCCATTCCTGATGCTGCTGTTATACATGCGGCCAGAAAACGAAGGCAACAGGTTAGATTTTTTCAATACTTTCAGTATCCTTACTGAAAAAAATTGCAAGATATCAATAGATTAAACAACACAGTAACAACAAGTAAATGTTACCCACTTCTAATAGTGTCATTTTGTCAATGCTAGAAAAATTATGTTATTTCTCTTCCTATAATTAAAAGTATATAAGTAAGTGTTCTTAACACGTCCACTGCAGAATATTATTTAGGTGTAAATTGATGATGCTCCAGTGTACATAGATGCCGAGCAAGATGACGAATAGTTTTTGAATGATGCTGAAGACACAAGGAATCCATGCTCAACTAAATATTAAAACAGAAATTGCAATGGATGAGACAGCATGCCTACCGCATTTTAGTAGCATACGCGTACGCTGCAGTGAGTGCACGAGAAATGTTAAAATTCACATACATTTTTAATTGTTAAAATAAATTCTATATAGTCAATAAAGCTTCAATTTATTTTCATCAGGTAAGAGAAACAGGAGATTCTATTCCACTGCAGCAAAATCAGCATCATCACCATCCCGCCAAAATTAAAGCGAGTATTCCTCGCGATGAGACAGTAATTGAATCGAAACGTCGAGAAGGACGTCTGGTAAGGGAAGACGGAGCGGGTGATGGATCCGATGAAGATCCGGATCGGATAATTGTGAAAGGTGTGGAACACCAAGGGCGAAGGGAAATGATCAGATTGGCTGCAGCTCAAGGGACACAAGGTACTTTGTCGCGTCAGATGAAATCACTCTAACAGTGTGAACAGCCTATTCTTGGTGGAAGTTTTTTTTATTAAGTTAAATATTTATTTCAGCATATTTTCAATACTGATTTTGCTAGAATGACTGTTCTAAAATGTAACTATTTATACAGTTCTGCAAGACTTGTCTATTTCTTATCATAATAAATAAACTGATCTATTAACACTTTGATAAAACAAACATTGTACAATTTTATTTTGTTGGTTTGTGAGCAAACTAAGAATTTTTACCTTCTAAGAATTGTATTTCATAAAAAAAAAACGATTTATATTGAGGAGAGTAAATCGTATTAAAGCAATTCGTAAACAATCAAAAATAATCTCTTTATTGTAACGCATGCTACAACAATTTTGGTTCATTGCATAATAAAATCAGTACAATAGAATATTTTTTTTTTTTGAATTGTTTTCAAATATTTGAGCTGTATCAAATGATAGACAGCAAAATCACATGGGTTTTTTGGTTCTCTGCATGAATGGCTCACAACGATGACATTATTCCAACTGACTTTCTCTTAGGCATGCTCACTTTCAATAGTTTGAATGCTCGAAGAGAAATGTACTTGACATTATATTTCTTTTAGCTTATATCTTATTGAGTTAATTTGTGTTGTTTTTTAATAGGCTCTGATCCGGACAGTGGAGGGGAAGAATGGGAGGCTCAGCAAATCAGAAAAGCCGTGACACATACTCAGGTTGTTATAATTAATAAAATAAATTCTTTTTAGGCATTGGATATCAACCAAAGCACTCTACATTGTTCTGCTGTGTAACACGTCTAATAAAAATAATGTGATGCCATAACAGCTGGAACAATATTCACTGTGATTTTTAGAGGAGATGATAGTTCACAGAGTAGTTACATACTTGGTAGAAGTTAATGAATTCCTCCTGTTAAGGAAATAAATATGCGTGGATCTTGCTTTATATTTGAATGGTGAACAATATTGACTAATTTTACTTGGGAATATTTATGTTGTAGATTATGGCAGCGCAGCAAGAAAATTACTACGGCAGCGCCTATCCAATACCCATTCATCAAGTTGCAGGTATGTTTTCAAGTGAGTGGTGATTACAAAACTGTTTCAACAATATTTGTTTGGTGATAGTTTCTATATGTTTTCTATTGAGAGCTATTAATCTCTTTCCTCAAAATTTCTGTAATTTTATTCTGAATTTTGTGGAATATTTTTTACACTCAGTTGACCAAACATATTATTGAGAAACATTTCAAGTAAAAAAGAAGAGAGGCAAGTGAAAACTCAAAAAAAAGGAGGATATAGTTTATATTCTTTTTTTAGCATTGGCTTAACGTAGTTACTAGTTACTTCTTCGTCTATTTGTATAGATATGTTATACGGAGAATAAAAACATTGCATATTACTAGAAAACATGTTGAGGGTTGGTTCCTTGTTGCATAATACCGTCTATTTATGGGTTCAGTCCATTTCTTGTTCAGGGTTCTCACAACACAGATTTGAATAATATTGATTCATAATTAAATATGTCATTTCAGAAATGGAGCTTAATCCATTTGCAGTGATGACACCTTCTATGCCTTTAGCTGCCATCAACTCGGATCATTTGAGGCCTCTGGCATCAGCGATGAAGACACCAATGACATCACAGGAGCTAGTTGATACCCTGAGAGAAAGGTTTGCCTAAATATTTTTTAAAAATTATAGACTATTATTGAAGAGTAGCAGTGTGTCGACTTATGCTGGTAGCCAATGCAAACTGCTTCATAAAAATAATCATATTAAAGCCATTTTTGGCAGCTAAAACATTGTATTGACCCATTGATTACGGTGTGCACAAATTTGTGCGTAATTACCATCGTAATTAAAAAGGCCCGTAAACAAAGTGTTGACAATATTTTTTCAATTTATATTATTCAAATAAAAGTTTATTTGAAAGAGGATAACTTCTTTTTTCTGGTATAAAGTTTTTAAAATCTTACTTTGTGAAATGTATTCATTTGCAAATAATACCCTTAAAAGTTAAACGAGCCAAGCCACCAATTCAATTCCATCTTTGCGTTAAAGTGTCTTATTTATTGTATCATTATCATCTAACATTATTGATTTAGGTTAAAAGCATTAGAAGAATCGAAAATAACTAGTGTAGCAGAGTTATCTTCTATGGAATTGGAGCTTATCAATCTTATGGAAAAACGAGAATCTAGTACCAAGAAAGCTCCAGTAGCAGCTTCAAGATACGAGTTCTATCAAAAACTCAGAGGCTATCTCACGGATCTTATTGAATGCTTAGATGAAAAGGTAAAATTGAATGTGTTTCATTTTTGTGAATGATTCTTTTTATCATTATTGCCTGAAAACATAGTTTGATCATTCCACAGCATTGTGACGAATTCCAATCACTCTTTATGTGCTAACTGTCACTTCTTGGTGAATACGTATTACTTCAAATAAATAAAACACACTTTTTGTACATCTTCCACATATATTGTTATAAAGATCAGGACCGGTTTTACTTATCGTGAGAATATTTTGTTTTTATCACAAAAGTTTATATTGCTTTTCCAACAAGAATTGAAAGTTAAAACCTTAAAAATGATTTATAATTGTATCATATTCACAGATGCCGTCACTCGTAACCCTGGAGGCCCGTGCAATGGCATTGCAGAAGAGAAAATCAGCATACCTCTGCGAAAGAAGGCGAGCTGATGTTCGAGATCAGGCCCAAGAAACATTAAAACCTAACAATGGTAAATAGATACATGATAATTGACAGTTTATGATGATGGATATAATTGGTTAAAAAATAAAATGACTTACATATATTTTATATAGATATTCATTTTTATAACTAAAAATAGATCAATTTTTTTGTGCGTATGCCACAATTTTTATAACAATAAGGACCAGTTTCGCTATTCTCTATTTGATAATAACAGTTATTTTGTATACCTCCTCATATGTCATGCATAATATTGTATAAATAACATAGTTTCAATTTTTTTTTTTTTAATTGTGGAACAATTTTTTTTATATAAATTTTATCCCTTTTCAACAAGAATTGACAGTTGACATCTTTTAAGAGGTTTGAACAAACTATGTATTCTTTTTCAAAACTGTCAAAGGTAAATCAACCTTATCTGTTCTTTAATTAAAGACCATATTAGTATATACTTGAATCACTTACATCTGTATGCCGAAGAAAAAAAACTCGGGTAGTATTCGATGCGTTTATAATTTGATGTCAACAGTAGCAAAGAAAGACAAAGAGGTGCTTGATGAAGAGAGGAGCCGTCGATGCGCAGAGAGAGAAGGAAGACGTCTGAGAAGAAGGAGAGCACGAGAAAAAGAACCAGGAGGGCAGCAGCATCGTGATGGAGATTCCAGCGATGAGGAGGTTCCACAGTTGGAGCTGGCCGGATACCAATCAACTCAAGGTAACGGCTCTTGTCAATTATAAAATATTATGAAAAATAATATTTATTTTTATATAAATAAATTTTTATCATGATTGAATTATTGATAGGTGTTCATCACAAAAATTTTCAGTGACATGTTTCAGATAAACAATGTCATTTTGAGAGAATTGCCAGAACAAAAAATTACCTAAGAAAATCTGGATAAAAATTGATAAGAAAAGCTCTAGATTAAAATAAACAATATACACACACTTTCAAGTATCTTTATGTGAATTTTTTTAAGTGCGGCCTTCCATAAAAAGGTTGCCAGTCGTTGTCAAAGACTGTTTCACATAGAAAGACACATAACCCAGGTTGTTGACCCGTAACCGCCAGCCTGAAAAATATTGTATTATTCCGTGGAGTAACCTTAGTTGGCCACTTTTTTTTTTTATTAAAGCCTATTTTATTAAGTACATAATTTTATTATGCTTAAAAAACTAACTATGGTTACTGCATGGTTAACCAAGTGTTAAATAGATGTTCTCGTATAATACATTTAAAAAAAGTATAAACATCCAGGTGTTTAGTCTATCAGTAATTGTTTAGTGTAAAAAGCTCTTGGCCCTGAAATTATTTACTCCATTCCAAATTCCACTCCATTCCAAATTCTGAAATATGGACACTTAAAGCCATTAGGAGGGTGTATCTTGTTTTTGAATTTCTTACTCGGTTGGCTACTCTTCTGAAATCTGGTGAATCCACCTCTGGTATCTTATTCCAGAACAAATCCTTTCCGATGCTGGCCTGTTATTCTCCGACACTTTAGAGGAATTCTCATCACTCGCAAGTGTTTTATCTCGATTGGAATCTTGGAAAGAAAATGACGCACCCGCTTATGTGGAAGCATATGCTGGACTGTGTCTGCCCAAGCTAGCTGGACCTTATCTAAGATTAAAGGTAAAAGTACTAGATCTTTAACCCCTCAGTTTTGGACTCCTTTTTTTACTTCCACTCTTAATTAATGACTTTTTTGTATAAATCACTTGGTATTGTTTAAATGTATTAATATAATCTTAGTTATACGAACACAAATTGAAAAATAATTTTCAATTCAAAATGAAACTGCCTTTTATCAAATGAGAAATATTATTTTTCATTAAATTTTATGTACACTATTTTTATTACCAATGATCTTGAATTCCTATATCTATAAATCTATTATAAATTACTGATATTATACGATTTCGTTGTCTTCACATTACCAAAAACAAGCTGATGAAGTGACAAATAATTACGCCAAAGCTCAACACCAGATTTTTTTTCGGATAATGATTTTGTTAAGATTTAATATTTACTTCCTTATTTCAAATTCATGGAATTGGTTAAATTTTCTTTTAAAGCTTCTCCTTTGGAATCCGATAACTGATGAAGAAGCGCCCGACTGGGAAAAAATGCAGTGGTACAGGTAATAACTATCAATCATCTAATATATTAAAATAAATGTAGCATTTTTGTTCTCGTTCTCATGAGATAATCAAAGCAAAATAGAAAACAAAACATTATTATTACTTTATCTAATGATAAAGGACCGCACTGCATAAAAGGTAAAAATGCCCGTCTCGTACATGACAACCCGTAGCCGCAGCAGCCATTAATACTCTTTTCATCCATAATGTATTATATATTCATGTCTTGCAAATATATCTTTGTTACAGAGGATTAATGCTTTATGGCCTAAATGAAGATATTAACAACCCGGAGACTGAACAAATCCTAGGGGAAGACCCTGACATATGCCTAATACCGAAAATAGTGCAGAAAGTGATATTGCCTAAGCTAACAGGTAACTATTAGCTATACCATGTATAAGTAAAATTATATTTATTCCTCACTGAACTAATCAGAGCATAAATACCTCTTAAAGCAAATCTACTTCTCACTGGGACCAAAATCAAATAGCAATTCATTATTATAAATCAATTAATCTGCAATATTATATCGGGAAAACACTAGAAAAAATCTTTCACTAATTTATTTCACTTTTTAATTAAAGACGAGGATGTCTGTGGTGTCTTAATTCCCTAACGCCTATCTGATCCTTAAAACAGGGGGCAGCAAATGATTAGCTAACTGTTAGTCCTGTACCTTTATCCTAACTATCCGAAATAGAGATGTTGAACGACTGAGTAGCGAGACAGTTCTTGTAAAATAAAATGCCCAAAATTGATAATGAACAGCTCCACAAAAAAATAATATATTTAATGCTATTTTTTCAATCAAGACCTTGTAGAAGCAACATGGGACCCGACATCAGGATCACAAAGTAGGCGTCTTGCGGGTCTCGTGCGGCGTGCGGGGACATTGCCAGGAATGGGCCAAGGTGATCCGGCTTTTGTCTCTTTGGCAGAAGCAATTCTGAAAAGAACCAAAGTAGCACTGCAGCATGATGTCTTCATACCCATTCTTCCCAAAAGGTTTGTAGGTCCACTGTATAAATGAAATAAACTGCTATTCTAAATACCTTTGTATTTTTTCTTTGCCGCTAATATTTCACTGGTTTTAAAAACTTCACAATTATCTAGAGCAGGCATGGGCAACCTTTCCTAGGACTGGGGCCAAATTATCATTCTGTCTCTGAGTCAAGGGCCGGACCAAATTTGAAAACATAATAAAGCATAGGCTCCCAACCTTTTTCGGATTGCGACCCCTTTTTATAAAAGCCATTTGACTCGCGACACAGATGGAATTGAAAATAGCATTTTTCATTAAGAAATTATAAAAAACAACAAAGATTCATGAAATTGAATATATTTTTAACTTGACTCTATAAGTTGGTGACCCCACAGAAAACCCACCGCGATCCCTTTGGGAGTCGCAACCCATGGGTTGGGAGCCCGTGTAATAAAGTAATATTTAATAAAACACATTGCTACTTCTTGTTTATATAATGAACAACATAATATTAATATTAAATACTGATTACAAAATTAAGTTTGAAGATTTGCCTCGTATTTGAATTACGAGACTATCAATATTGGCTTTGTTATTCTTAGGGATAATCGCATATAAATTTCGAGATTTTCATCTGTTATCCTCATTCGAATTTTTGATTTAGTGTGTTTCATCCCCGAAAAAAACTGTTCACACTTACATTGTATATGTACTGCCAAAAAGACAAATGATTCTTCCACCAAATAATTTAAAAATCAGTCAAAGCAATATTTGTTAAATTGTGATCTTGTGAATCAGGGCCGGACAAAATAGCTTGGCGGGCCGGTGGTTGCCCATGTATGATCTAGAGCAGTAGTTCTCACAAAAACTTGGCTGTGGCCGCATTAGGAACATCAGCGGTACTATAAAAATGTCTGGTGGCCGCACGAAATTTTTGTGTTGAGTCTTTTTTGCCAAAAAGACCAAAACATGTATGTGTTAAGTTTTTGCTTACCAGCAATTCTTGATACACAATGCAATGCATACAAAATATTTAATTTTCAGTTTCTTTATTGACAAATAACTTGTAAAAACCAATTTTTATTAAATGTCAATATTAACTATGAAGCTACTGGTGGCCGCATGTGGCCACCGTGGCTGCACATGAGAACCACTGATCGAGAGGATTAATGTTATGATTGAAATTTTAACGGATAAATGATGTCAAGTGGATTGTCGCTCGTGAGGTGTGTATATTATTGAAGTATAATTGTAGTGTAATGGAGTCGGGTGGGAGAAACAGAGCAGCGTTTCTTCGTCGGCAGGCCAACGCAGGAAGTCGTCTTCTCGCAAACATTTGTGCTCTTCAGGGAACAATTGCCGATAGCACTCTGGCACCTCTCGCCCTTTCACAGTTGCTTCAGAGGTATTTGATAGCTGCCGTTAGATGCTGCCCACCAGGTGAGCCTATGCAATCTTAACAACATACTAACGATACTAACACAACCAATAGTCAACATCAAGTACAGATATTGATATATTATATATTTCATCTGGCTCTTTTTTTTATAAACACATGAAATGTTGCTTAATTGTATCTTTGTCCTGTTAAATAAATCATTTATGACTTGTGATTTTAGGTGATACACAAAAGTCTGTTGCTCTTTATTTATATTTCTTTCTACATCATCAGATAAATAGCAATCTATGTTTTGTGATAGAAAGCTTAGTCAACGTAATAAATAGTTCATTGTTACCATATGTTCCACACAAAAACCAAATTTTGTCTAAAAAAATTAATAATTTAACCATATTGGCCCACTGTCATAAGTCAAGATGAAGCGTTGGTCTTTCATTTTTTGATGGAACAAATTTTTATTCACGTTATTACTTAGTGTTCCCATTCTGCAATAAATCTATTTTTCTTATTTCTCCTCAAGTATTTGGTGCTGAACTTTGCTGGGTCATAGTATGCAGTCTCCCACGAGTTTGGCTTCAACAAGAAAAACCTCTTCAACCGCTTCAGCAATTCTTAATTTGCTGTAAAGAAGTAATGGCTTCATTGCATTCTGACAATCCGTTACACTTGTGAGTAATATTTAGATTTATTTAAATAAAAATTGAGATTGAAGCAATTGAAGGCTTCTTCAAATTATTAAGCTAAGAATGTATTTAAATGTAATTTTTACCATTGTCTTACTACAGCTTTAAATGATAAGACATAAAAATAATCCAGTATCCAGTAATATTTTGGATAAATAATCCATTCAACAACTATCATTTCCTTTGGGGTCGTGCTTTCCTTAGGAATATGTGTATTCGGTTAGCTGTTGCACGATCGTGGCTGTGTCACTGGAAGAAGATGTCTGGTTGTAACAGCTTATTTTTAATTTTTTCATAAAATTTTGTATTTTATAGAAAACCACTGGAGCAAATAAGGTCGGCCATATTGAATCTGCAGGGGTCGTCAGCTGTGCAAGAAGATGCATAATTTTGAAATCATCTACTGGTGTGTGTATTCTATGACACAAGTGTAGTAGAAACTATTGTGTGTTCGTTATAAAAAAAAACAAACAACCATACAAGATGAATTGATATTATATTAATGAAGGTTGTGATTGACAGAAGTGAACCATATTGTACACTTATAATATTAAATATATGATTTTTATCTCGTGGAAATTGAAATGTTTTATGATGAAGTTTTAGCAGTGATTAAGTATGTCTGTCGATTCTGCACTCTAAAATATTAACTTGAATAAATTCACATTTTTATAGAAGCCTACTGAGGCTATTGGGAAGGGGGGGGCTGCATTAATTATGTTTCTGCCACTGCTGTTTTTCTTGTATATTTCTCTGTGGAATATTACTTAACAAAATAGACGTATAATAGTTATACCTTTCCAGTTTCATATTGTGTTCAATATATTTACTTATAAGGGACAAGCAAACCAAAATATTAGGAAAAAAATATTTCCGATAGATTCCTGTAATGGTCTAAATCGCTATTAAATAAATTGTAATGAAGTTATTTTGATATCATCAATAATTATCTTGTTTGTTGATACCCACTGGATAAAAAAAATGGTTTTTTTTTCTAATAGAGTTTCATCAAGTAAATGTCAACTCAAGTAATAACTACTGATATGTAACAAATTTGTAGATACTATTGAATTTTAATCATAACTGAGGAAGCAACTCATCAAATCGTATTTTGTCCACCCCAAAATTGAGAAGGAAACGGTTTCTAGATTTTTTTTTAGGTTTCATTGATTCTATATATGACATAGGATAAATCATATATTAACCCTGAGTAAAAAATAATCGAAGTTAACTACATCAAAATGACTTACGGTGGAAGTGAGATTGGAAGTGGATGAAAATTTTGCATTTTTTTTTTATTGCAAAATAAGTCTTTCTAGTATCTTATTCTCATATGAATAATGGCTTAACGGATAGTTACTTTGCATTTCTTTAAGTGGTTTTATCATAATGCATTTTGTCCCTTATGGTTTATTAAAATTTTTATGTTGTCCATGTCGTTTCATCAAAACAAGGCTTGACAAAAAATATTGTATTGATATTTCGGTAAAATATGGTAATAGGTACACGGGACAGAATCCCAATCCTCTCCTGCTTAGCTACGCCTCTAAACTCTCTAGGCTCCAGGGAATCACTTTTGCATTTCAGAAAGATAAATTGTCTATGGTGTTGCTTGAAGTCAAATGTCACTATGAGTTTAAAGATAGATAAATAAATAATTCCACGTAGGAACGTATTTGAAAGCAGATAACATTATTTTAATTAATGTAAAGCTTACGATTCTTTTTGAAATGTTTCGTCTTTAATTTTTAAATTTATTATAATAGAAGATCCTAAAGAATACTTCGGAATAAGTATGAAATCGAGTTGTTTTAATTTTTGGGAGCAAAAATGCAACCACAAATAATATTATATGGATAGAGACAGTCACATAAGTATATTATTTGTTTAAAATAAAAAGAATAATTTTATTATAGAATAATTATACTATTAATTATATTAAAAATAAATTCTTCTTTCAGAAGACAACACATCCATATGTGATTGCATTAAGGATTTAGGCTTCTTGATAAATATAAAATTTAAAATAACTTTGATTATTCCACGTATTGTGCTACTAGTTAGAGGAGGAGCTAAGCAGGAGAGGATTGGGATTCTGTCCCGTGTACCTATTACCATATTTTACCGATATTTCTTGTATGAAAGAAAAATTGATCTTGTTTCATTCAATCCATGATTTTGGTTATCATTCACATTTACAGTGATAAGATATAAGTGTTTCCTTAATTTTGATCAACAAGATAATATGGACAAAATACAATTGGAAGAGTTACTCCTCATCTAATCTTGACCAATTATTATTCATTGTATTGGTATTCACTTTGCTCTATTATAATAATCTAAAAATAGTAAAATATTTGTTTACACAAGAACTATTAAATATAGTCGAAAGCTGTATTTCCGGCATAAAAATAGCATTATACTTGGAAATTCTTGCATTGTTATACTGATTAGTCTACTATATATTTTTTTGAAAATTGTGTAGCTTTCTGATATTTATTTAAATAGATAAAACAACTTTTGTATTACTTTCATATATTTAATAATGATCAATCAATTGATTATGAGCTTAATGATCAAAACTGGTCCAGATCATTATAAAATATGTGGAAGTAATACAACAATCGTCTTTAATTTATTTAAATCTCTCCACCAAGAATGGGCAGTTAAACACCTATGATGAAAAGACGATTAACATCACATAATTTATTGTCTTTCATCCACTCACTAATCTATAATTTTGCCTTACCGAATAAAACTTCATACTCTCGAGTCAATTTGGCTTTCAAACAAAATTTTAAGACCTTTACAAAACTAATGATGCATTATATTTTAAATACCCACCTATTCTATGAATACACATGAAATCTCTAATGAGTGTGTTTTATTGCACCCCAGACAGCTTTCACATAAACTAGTGTTGCCCAACCTTATTGCAAATTCTTCCAATGTCAGTATTCCCATTCCTCCAGCAGACGTTATAAAAAAAAAGAAAGTTGTGTCACACTACCCCACCAGTGATAGGAACCATAATTTAAAAAATAGTTCCTCCTCCCTCCTCTACCCAAAAAATGTATTTTTCCTTCTCTTCGCTTGGTTGTATTCAAATTATTTGTGTAGCTAAGTTAGCACTGTAAACCTGGGTGTCATAAATATCATTACAGAGCTATCAAATCAATCAAAGGCAAATTAGCATTAAGGCAGCAGTTTTTTTTTTACTGTCAACAGACCATGGTAAAATGATTCTGATATTTTTTTTGCTTCCATAAGTCATGCCAGGGAAAGATAACTTGCTTTGCATCATAAGGGTGCTCATCAGGAACCTACCAAAAGGATAGAATCAGTCTAGTTAGAAAGAGATGATCCTCCACTTCGCATGATGTTCTCAGAGTCCGCCATGTTTTGTGGATTACAATTATAATAAAAATAATAACACATTTTTAGTACTTTTTCCACATGAGATTTATTTCATCAGGACCGGTTTCGCTCATGGCGAGCATTATCAACTGATAAGGATACAATAAAACAGTGGTATCTATGCAAAAGTTATGTAATTTGCTTTGTTGATTTACCAATTGTTTGTCATACCTTGTTTTCATACTTAACTTTTGCATCATAAATACCACTGTTTTATTGTATTCCTTATCAGTTGATAATGCTCGCCATGAGCGAAACCGGTCCTGATGAAATAAATCTCATGTGGAAAAAGTACTAAAAATGTGTTATTATTTTTATTATAATGCCTTTCCACCAAGTATTGACAGTGAACACCTTAAAAGTGATTACAATTATTTTCAAAAAATCAGTTGGGCACCAATTTTTCCGAATTTCTTAATTCATATTCATTACATTTCCATCCATAATTGCATCATATGATAGGAAGATTGTCTTAAGGATAAAAAAAGCATATTAGTTCTTAGACTACATATTTATTATCGAAATAAACAACGAACAGTATCAGTATAATGACCTTAAGACCATATAAATGTAAACAATATCGTGGAATGAAGCCAAATGACTCGAAAGGTAATATAGAAATGAGGCAAAAATGTAAGATAATCCAAAATTTGTAGTACACTGCTATTTGTTGAGAATCCGTTATAACTTATTTACAAATTGGTTGCATTACTTGGTAATAATTATATTCACTTCTTGGTGGGGTTTGAAAGTTCAGCAATGGCTCTGATTTCCTCTGTAACAAAAGATAAATAAAAATATGAAACAAATATTAATATTTTTATCAGCTTAAAACCTAAATGTAAGATTTGTCTAATCAATGGAAGTTACATCCCGGATCAGAGAACAGAGCAAGTCATTCCTCTAGGAAGTTGTCATCTTAAACAAGCTTTCGGTTAAGTCGAGTCTTAAACATTATCTTTTCATAGATTCCAAATGTAGCAGTAGAATTTTGCCAGCAGGAAGACTATATTTAAATTATAAATTCCACACTAAATATGAGAACGATTAACATATGAACGTACCTTCAACATTGCGTTTCTTCTCCTCAGCAAGTTTGATGTCTCTGATAACTTTGAGTTTGGCTTCTTCTTCACGGATTCCGACTTCCCTCTTGGCCAAACGGCTTTGGTGGGCTGCGCCATACAGAACCCCAGTTAAGAGGAGACTCCATCGTCCAAACTAGAAGTAATACAAACCTAATATTAAAGATTGGTTCAAGCAATGGTTACAGTCAGGTTGTAAGAAACCCATCATTTTAAACTAAAACATACTTTAAATTCAAATTATAAATAACATTGAAAGCTAATAATTATTGTTTCTCTTCCATTTTTAAACCAACCTAGTAAAAAGGAGTTTTTCCGACTTAAAGAATGTCATAACTTCAACATGTCAAAGATATATAGGTTGAAATAGTACAATGTGACACACAAAGTATCATATGATTAATGAACATGAGAAGAAAGTAACCAATTTATGGCGAATGATTTTGAAGATAAATAAAAAAAGACAAGAAAAAATGGTTACATAATTTTGAAGTCATAACCTATAAATGACAGATGAAAGATAGTAATGATAAAAAAATAATGCAACAATAAGTCGTGTCACTAATGAGTGACTATAGTATATGCAGATAATGGCCATTTACCTTGATAAGTGGTGAAATACGAACGGGAGGTCCTAGAGGTAAGTCTGCCATTTTTGCTGGGGAAATTAGTTTCGATTCTAGGTATCCTGAAGTTGGCTGTATTGTGATCTATGGTATTGTGGTCGGCTGATATAAGTCTATGGCCGGCTATTTAGTTAAATGCATAGACAACATAGTTAAATGCCACTAGAGATTCAATAGTAACGATTTGTTACTTTTATACTCGTTACATTTATGTAATACTATTGGTGAGAAATGTACATATTATTTTTTTCATACCCGCACCATATCTGGAGCATATGCCCCATAGATAAATATGCCCGCCACGGTGGCGTCTGCAGAATGCTCTGTCAACCGCAAACCTCCTCGCTTCTTCCCAAGTCATCCAAGGGTCCCGTAGCTCCGCTGCCAGCAGCTCCTTGCCAGGCACGCTGAGCAGCGTTATTGCTCTATAATTGCCGCAGAACCTTTTTCGTGGATCGTGACTATCTCACCGTTTACTCGGTCCCTCAGACAGGGCACCTGATCCCACACCTTGCTCCTAGTTCCTCCTCGTTACATTTGTGTGAATAAATAACCGTATGACGATATTATTTATCATTTCATAATTATTATTCACTTGTTTCCAGACATCGTAAGCAGCATAACACTGTAGTCACGCACAAATGTATATTGTGAAAGAGAGGTCGTACGTTTTGATTGAATTATGACATTTAGCTGTCAACAAGTAAATAAATATAAGTGATTTATAAACTTCATTGAATTATTTTTTTATATTTTTATGGATGAATTACAATAAACGATACCTGACTGAAATTTAAATAGATACAATTTCGATCACTTTGTCTATTCTAATAGATGCGACAATGGTATGTTTATATTTTATAAATTGTTCTTATAAAGTCAGCCTCACAACTATCACAAAAAACATATAATCCCGTCACGTGGCAGCCTCAAGTACAAAATGTAAATTTTCAAAAATATTTTTACATGTTATTCATTTCTTCTTTTATGGAAAGTCTGGGACTCACGGTTAAACTCGGTCAGAACCGAGTGCCACTTGTTCATCGCATGCATACTGACTGTACTGCTTTACGTTTGTGATGCCTGTCTCTTCTATCAACCTGCTGAATTCCGTCGCTCCGAAAGGCCGCTGATGACCATACGTAGGATGTATTTAAGGGAGCTATAGGACGCCAGGATGAACTGGGAGGAAGCGAGGAGGTTGACGGGTGATAGAGAATCCTGAAGGTATTGTGTGGTGGCCACATGCTCTGAATAGGGAGCGGATATGAAAAAAAGAAAATGGCATTACCAACATTTTTTTTCTTATCGATTTTATTTTTATGTTTACTGAGGGTTCTATTTTTTTAAATTGACACGAAGAGAAAAATATTTTCCACGAATGTTGTATATTAACGATTATATAATATGTGCATTTGTATAGTTGAAATAATTGTATTATGTAGATTGTAGAACTTCTTAACTAAAAAGGTTAGCAGTAGATATTTTCCCCACTGGCACCACTCTTTATATCAGACCACTGTCAGGTTTACCACCTATAAATATTAAAAATCAGTTCCAACAATGGCGGCTCTGACGTCGGTATTGTCCATAGTTTGGTCCATGGTATTCACCCCATTTTTATTGTTTATATTGTGCGTAATATTCTTAGCTTCGATCGGAAAGTCTCTCGGCGTGAGAAAGCTTTATGTGAACATCCTATTGAAGCTATTTGAGGTTGGTTTAGTTTTATTTTCACTTAACTATTCTGATAATCTGTCATCTTAACGAAATCGTCTCGGCGAAACACAACGTCGCAGACAACTCTGCAAGTAGCTTTATAAATGTATACAGACAATTAAATCAACATATAAACTCTTCTGCGAATAAACTAATTTTTAAACTCTTATTTACGTCTAATATGTACACGTAAAACTAAAAATACGACGATATTGCCGCTGCTTAACTCCCACTGATTTTTTTATATATCGGTTACTATTTGTAAGTTTTTCATTTATGGGATGACACATAATTCAATTTATAATCTGTTATTGATCTCGGTTCAATTTAAATTCAGACTCTATAAAACAAAATCATATGAATACTTAGGTAAATCGTAATCTCGGAATCCTGATAATTGCGTATCAGGGTTTAATCCATTTAAACGTAGCACGATTTTGTCTCTGATTTTTTTAAAAATCATGATGACTATCTTTATTAAGTATAAAATTCGAATCATGTAAAGAAAGCCGTGGTTTACTTGTAATCCGATAGCAAGATATCATCAAAATAAATCTCTTGTAATGTTAAAGTTTCCATATTAAAGTATGCAAATGTTCAATAACAATTTCAATATGCACTGCATGCAGTAGTGAATAAATATACTGATTCAATTTATGAAAAATTATATAGATTCAACATGTTTATAATTAAAGTTAGTAGTACCTATTCGAAATGAAAATTGAAAAAAGTCCGTATGTGCTGTCAAAACTACATTGCACTATTCCCAGTGAATTAAAGTTTGACATTGTTGATTGCCATTGCGCGCATTATTGTACAACTAGCGTAATCAATTTGTATTATTGTTTATCATTTGATTTTAAATGTATCAATCAATCTACGATTCCTCAAAACCTCAGGCATATGATTATGCACAACATCCCTTATTCCCCTTCTAACTTGACGTTTTGCCCTTACCGTGTCTGAAAGGGTGGTTGAGCGGCTCCGGCGAAGACCGGCGCTCGTGAACGTAAATATGAGATTAAATTTAGTATTATAGAATAGGATGACAAAAATATTTTTGAAATACCGAGGTGATAGTGGCTTAGCAAGCAAGTAGGCATCTTCGTATAATCTAAAAATGGACAGATGGAAAGCTTGGCTTACCTTAGTTTTTACTAGTTCCCCCTTTCATGTATCTGTATTGTGGCTGTGAATATATATTTGGGGTCAATTCAAAAGCACAAGCTAAGTAGTAAGTATGTTATTGGAAAAGGAAAAACATGATTTTAGTTTTCGAAAGTGACTAAATGGTTATTTCTTTGAAAACGCGCGTACTTATACAGATTCTGTCGGTATAATTACTAATTTTATTTGAGCAATTGCATATACAAATTTGATTTCCATGGTGATAAGGAAATATTATGTTCGTATCGAGACAATTTTGTTTTCATATTAATTTTGAGATTCAAATCCCATGTATTCTTTGATATATAGCAAGCACCCTGAGTAAAAAAAAACCTCTCGTCTCCAATTCTTTGAAGTAAAATTGTGCCCTTCTCTAAAATCTATGGTCGCTTAGGTGAAATTTTTCGTTGGGCCATCTTCACACGCGATTTCAAGTATTGGCCAATGTACCTACAAATAGACTTCAGCAAATAATACATTTGCATCCTTACAACCAGGGCTGTGGAGTCGGTGAAAAAAATCCGACTCCGACTCCAGCATTTACCAAAACCACGACTCCGACTCCGAAATTGACCAAAAACACGACTCCGACTAAAAAAAAGTTAATATCGTCACTTTTTTTCCCCTAAATTTCCTATTTATGTGTATTCAATTAAATATCAACCCTATCAATGCGGCCAAAAGCCAAATTTGAAATATTAAATGCAAAAATAAAAAGTTCAAAATTTATGACTCCTGGTACGACTTCGGCCAAAACGCCGCGACGACTCCGACTCCGACCAAAAAGCTCCGACTCCACAGCCCTGGTTACAACTGATTCCGTTATACATAATAAAGCGTTAACATCCATCTTCACCTGAGTAATGTTTGACTACATTGTATATTTATTTAGATAACAATGCCTACTTGGGATGTTGTTATTTTTAATCAATTTGATTTTTGACCCTCTTGTGAGTGATGTTATGACTTACATAATAAACTTATCGCACCACAATCTAATGAGATGGTAATGATTACGAAAAAATGTACTGTAATTGATATCGGAAATTTATCTGTTATACGACTTAACGAAATGCAAATATGCAAAACTGGACCTTCTTTATGATTTCATAACATACTGTTTGAAGACAACAAGCCAAATATTTTACTATCATGTTGTAGGAACATACTAGTTAATGATACAGACGGCACATAATTATAGACTAAAAACACAGTTTATCGATAAACGAAGCAACACAAATACGCACTGATGTATTTGTCGTATGCAGAAACAATTCAAAAAAAACTTACATTATGCGAAGGCTCAACATTGTGAAGAAGTCTAATGACACTTATTCGTGTTTCTGCATTACATGTACAGTCAGTAGATGTCAGTTCTCTTGAAATAATAAAAAATCCTGTGACAAACTGCTGTTAATTGTTTTTGATGCAAAATACGAGTGCAGATTGATTCACTTTGCAGTGTGTTACTGGAAAAAGTCGACAATAGGTGTTCTAACTTATATACCCAGTTGAGTCTCATTTTTTTTTTGTGTTGCTAATAGTAGTACCGTGAATCCTGCATGTCCCCTATATCAGGCTGAAGGATTCCGTCGTCCCGGAAGGCCTCTGATGACCATCCATAAGATTTACTCAGCGGAACTACAAAACGCCGGGTGCACTGCGGTCTATACCGTTTTATAAAATTGCAATTTTTGTTTTAATGTTTTCATATTTTCTTTTATAACAACATCAGTCATGTTACGTACAGTTGATCGCTTCACTAGGAACGTCGGTATGCACATGTGAAAGGATTTCGCCGATTGCTTTCACTCTAAAATAATGCAAGTCTTCACTTTCTGGATATTAATGTCACATCATAATGATGGATCATATAGTTACGTTCATCAAAGGTCAATATTGTTTTTTTATGTTGCGTTTACAATTCCACAACATTATAATGGAATAATAAATTTGGTATACTAAATCATTTTCTAGCGCCTTCGAAGGTGCTCGATTAGTGGGCGAATAATTTGCAGCACAGAAAGCGGTAGCTCATTTCCATTCTGGCAGTTCTGAATCAGACTACAAGCTGGTTGATATTTTATTTCTGTGAATATAGTATATTGGTCGAGAGTGTTTTCTTTTAATTGTGTTTTAGGCAAAACAATGCAAGGGTAGCGTATAAGGGAAAAATGCATGGTGCGTCAGAATATTTCTCGTTTCCGAATATAGTCGTTGCCATGCTGTTTATATTGTTTATTACTTTTAAAAGTAACGCGATGTTGTTTTCCAGTATACTAGAATAATGAAAAAACATCAAATGACTATTTACAATCGTGCTTAGAAATTAAATAAATTTCCAAAAAATACAGTTTTCTGACCGATCGAGAATCTTCCTCTTCGTGTAATAAAGAAATTTGACTCGATACGTACAAAAGAGATAAAATTTAAAATGCATTTATAACAGAGCTTAAAAAAACGACACACGTGTCGCACTAAATAACACGGCAAGTAAAATACTAAATTTATCAATTTTTTTAATCCTTTAATAAATGTATTCCATAAACTCGACAAATATTTTTATCAGTATTATCACTGGCGTTTTATCAAATCACTTATTTTTAATCTATGTATTTAAAAAAATGTAGATTAGTTTTTTTTATATTTTCGCTGGAACGAAACTCAATTTGAACAGAACTTCTTACCTACTTTAAAAATGATTTATTTGCCGTTATGTTATTATCTGTGTATGAGTTTTGGACGATCATTTGAATATTGATTTTTATCTAATGTGTATGAATCTCAATTATTATTGTCATCAAATTTAACTAAATTTCTCATTATATTCTCTACATTAAAAGTCTTTAATTAAAAGAACATATATTTAGGTCAAATCACAACTCGGTATTTCATTCTGGGATTATATAATTTTTGTTTATGTAGGTGCATCGAAAAAAACATTAAAAATAATTTGCTATCAAGTACAATACATAGCCTCTATATTCTAATCACATATTATCAGTTGACTTACTATTATAACCAAACGTGCTAAATATGTAAATATTTATTCTTGCTGAAATTCGAGGATGATGCATCGCCAGGCACGCATGTCCAAGTATACATCAAATAATCCATGTAAAATAATTCACAATTTATCCGCCTTATCTTTTGATCGATGATACGAGTATTAATAATGTTCTATAAAGCCTGCAAAAAGATAAAAATATAATATCGGATTTTTAGTTTGGCGGATGTCGTATAACGTTACAAAGATAATCTTACACGTACCATTCGGTCACTTAACTCCCAATCAACATGCACTAAAACCTCGAAGACACCTCTATATAACGGACAAAGTTTCCGTCAACTGTGTATGTATATAATTTAAACTAAGAGTCGTCACTGTAATATTTGCGCACTCGAGCCTTGCTCATTGCTGCATCAGTTTTAACGCGTGTCGACTTATGATTTGACGTGCATTCATCATTTTTTAATTAAATATAAATTTAAAATTGTTACCACTTTATATAAATTTATGTATTTCTCTTTTCCTCACGGGAAACATACTATATTATAAAACGGACTTTCAGTTCCAACGGACACCCCCTCGCCCGCATTACTCCGTTCTATCAAGGTTTTTACTGTATCGTGTTTTTGTTCAAGGATTTTTTCATTTTTAATTATTTAATATTATTAACTGATGCATATGATAAAAAAAATCACAAAAAGTGTGCATTTAGGGATGAAACACCAAGATCACCACGGAACTGGCTATTTATATTTTCACAACTCGATAAACATCGCAAAACTTTAAAAAAATATATATATGATGTCTCAATAGTGTTCCATCCATTTTTTCTGCACGGATTACAAAACAAATATTTATCTTTTCCG
This sequence comes from Himalopsyche kuldschensis, assembly GCA_028554975.1. Lineage (NCBI taxonomy): Eukaryota > Metazoa > Arthropoda > Insecta > Trichoptera > Rhyacophilidae > Himalopsyche > Himalopsyche kuldschensis. The sequence continues at coordinate 737,538 of JAHFWI010000046.1, read as the reverse complement.
ACGTGGACAACATAATTATTATTATATTATTTCGTATGCAGACGTTCGCTAATACGCCATTCAAAACACGGTGCATTTTGAAGTAGGCAGCGAACCGTCTCGCTCGATGCCAGAAATTATGATATTCTTTAGTTTTACCACTATATCATTTACCTAGATAGCGATATCAATGTTTTAGTTGCAATCCAAAGTTCATAACAAAATAAAGTTTTCATTTCTAAAAACCAATAAAAAGAAAACAATCGATTTTTGTGACGTAAAGTAAGGTAAATGTACCAGTCTTTGACCATGTACCACTAGTTGACCCTTTGAGAATAAAATGGCCCAAAATATGAAATGCAGATGCGGGATTGCTCTTAACACTCTAGCAACCGCATTTATCGGGCCAAAGTTACACGTAATACCGCACATTTTTCAAGATTTTGGTTTTTCGCGCGACATTTAGAATTATGCTTATATCTTTTTAATCAGTTGAGTAAATTGGATAAAATAAAATGTATTGTGTATTGTATAGTATAATATATCTATTTAAAAACAAATAGTTAAAAAAAAAAATATTAAAGCTGTAAACACATGATTTATTTATATTTTTGAAAGAAAAGCGAAACAAATATTTCTTTTCCATTCATAAACACATAAAGCAAAGTCAAATTCTTTTGAAATGTGGTCTCCGATCATTTTACACAATATTGTATAAAAATATTTGAAAAAAATAGAGTATTTATTGAGAGCCGCTAGACTTACCATACATCCATCAGTCGTATAGATTAGGAAAATTTACTTGTCATCACAATGCCACAATAACATTATAACTATTACTTTTACCAGCCAAAAAGGGTTCATTTATTGTTATTAGTTTTTATAAACACTGAAATATTATTTTTTTAATGAAAACATCAGAAGAAAAATTACACACATATTACTTATCACTACTAACTATACTATACCATACGTCTACAATAATCACTAAAATTTTATCAATATTATTTTTGTGTGGTAATCTTCAAAACATTTTCCCGTGTGTAATGGAACATTACAAAATAAACACATGTAAATTGTGTCCCCTCGTCTTTTATTAGCGGTAAAAACTCAACATGCACTTCGTACAAAGCTTTTAGTTTTATCACTTATTATTTTCCGAATGATGGATCTTTTCAAATTGCCCGAAAGTCTTCCAGGTGAATCAACAATCGAGTGTCCTGATGTAGTTTTTAATCCAATTGATGTTGATTGTGGTATCATTGCTGAATTGAACATTGCGCAATTGAACAAAAAAGAAAACAACTTTTTTGTCCATTTTCTCGTCTTCCGATATATTGAGTAATATGATAAGTTTTGATCGGCACGATCAACGCCTTTCATATTTTTGTTATAATCTAAAAAACAATTGGGTTTTATTTTTGGTTCTACGATTTAGTTTTATATATTTATTTCACAAAACACGTAAATTTAAACTCTTTTTCCACAAATTATAAGATTATATACCATTACTATAGCACGTATGTCAAACGATTTCACATAGAAATACGCAATAATTATAAATGCAATCGCGGAGTAATTACATAGGATGTATTCTATTCGACCGATATTTTCAAACTAATTCTAAACTACAATTCTTATATATATGTATATAAAATGGGGATGGTCAACATCAAAATGTGTAAAGACTTCGCTAATTGTTTAAAAATACAATGGTAATTGCTAGAAAGCAAAATGCCATACATACCTCACACATGCCCGGTAATTTGATTTTTATGATACGCATATTTTTTTAAAATATGGTTCAGCAATAAATCTGTCAAAAAACATTATGCAATGTGCACCATTCATCTCAAACATGCGATTGAGAAATCCATTCATCTTTTTACAGAAATTTCGACTTCGCTAAATGTTTAAATATACAATTGAAATTTCTAGAAAGCAGGCTGTCATCAATACCTCAAACATTCCCGGTAATTTGAGTTTTATGATTCGGGTATATTTGAAATAGGGTTCAGTAATAAATCTTTTTAAAAACTTAACGCAGTATGCCCCATTCACCTCAAACATGCGATTGAGAAATCCATTCATCTTTTTTACCGAAATTACTTTATTGTCCTATTTCAAATATTTAGACTCGGAGTAGACAATGAAACATATTTTGACGAGCTAATAAACAAAAATACTTAGTTCGTTTCAGTCAGAATATAGTCCATGTTTATTTATAGGAAACTTTTTACCCAACACCGCACATTTTTCGCGATTTTATTATTTCGCGCGACATTTTGAATTATGCTTATAACTTTTTAATCAGTTGAGTAAATTGGATAAAATAAAGTGTATTGTGCATAGTATAATATATGTTTTTAAAAACAATAATTCCGAAAAAATTAAATATTAAAGCTGTAAGCACATGATTTATTCATATTTTTTGAAAGAAAAGCAAAAGAAATATTTCTTTTACTCATTTTATTACATAAACACATAAAGCAAAGTCTAATTCTTTTTAAATGTTTTCTGCGATCTTTTTACACAATATTGTTGGTTTATAATAATCAACCAAAAAAATACAATATTTATTGACAGACTTCCGAGAATTAGGGTACATACCATCAGTCGTAAAATTAGGAACATTTACGTGTCATCACAATGGCACAAAAACATTATAACTATTACTTTTACGAGCCAAAAAGAGTTCATTTATTTATATTAGTTTTCATAAAAACTTAAATATTATTATTATTTTATTAGGTAATGTAAATAAGTGAGTTAGTAAAAAACAAACTGATATTTAAATTTATTGCATCTAAAATGTGAAGAAAGATAAAAACATTGCAAGAAAAATTACACACATATTATTTATCACTACTAACTATACTCCATTATATAACTATTGTAAAAGTTGTCCATGTATGTATATTTGATGCCATAAACCTCGACAATGATTCAGAAGCGATGATATCGTTTGAAAAAATGTAGCACATTTCTTGGCATTTATTTCTCACCTGGTAATAATGGTATTATTGTCAGAGCAAATTTTTTTTTTATTTCCTTTACTGTCGATCCATTTCCGGGTCTTTTCAACTTCTTTGTATTTTGTTTTATTTTGATTGTAATATTACTTCACAAAACACGTAAATTTAAACTCTTTTTCCACAAATTTTACCATTACTATAATAGCACGTATGTAAAACGATTTTACGTAGAAATGCGAAATAATTACAAATGCATTCGCGGAGATATCACATAGGTTGTACTCATTTCGACCGATATTTTTAAACTATAATACAATTCTTATGTAATAACATGGGAATGGTCACATCATATGGACTGTGTAAAGACTTCGCTAAATTTTTAAAAATACAATGGAAATCAATACCTCAAACATTCCCGGTAATTTGATTTTTATGATTCGTGTATTTTTGAAAATAGGGTTCAGTATAAATCTTTCAAAAACATTATGCTATGTGCCCCATTCATCCCCAACATGACATTGAGAAATCCATTCATATTTTTACCGAAATTACTTATATTGTCCTAATTCAAATATTTAGACGCAGAGTAGACAATAAAACATATTTTGCCGAGCTAATAAACAAAAATACTAGTTCGTTTCAGTCGTTATATTTCATTATAGGAAACTTTTTGACTCAACAAATATATTTTATTTCAAGGACGTTTTTGAGCCATAAGCTTGTGAGAAATTGAATAAAAAAACATGGAAAGCTATTAACCAGACAGTAATGAGTCGTAAAATAAAAAAAAATAATCCAAAAGTGTCATGTAATGTGCCAACAGATGCAAAGACAATGCGCGGGGCGTAAATCCGCGCGAACGCGGGACCGGTGACTTGAGTGTTTTGTAAAGTTAAGACAATTTAAGGCATCTGTGGTCGGAATGAGCCACTAACACACCACCATTTAGCCAATGGGGTGCCAGGGTGGCCATTTGAAAACAACACCTAGTGAGGAAAGTGTATTATTTCAAATTTCTTAAGTGATCAATCTAGAAACGGTGTGTGCCTTGTTCCTGAACCACCCATTGCTACTTGATTCAACCAAGAGTGGTGTGACAGAAAGCCCTGAGGCAACTCTGAAAGAAATTTCACTATAAAGCCCCCTGTTTAGACATAGTCAACTACTAGATTTTTCAATTTGTGAGATGGTCAACTACTGAAACAAAAACATGACTCCAAATAATTGAACACAACTTTTTTTCAACAGGCCCTTTCGTAATTTTTGTTACATAATATAAATTAAGACGTATGATCCAATATGAGTATACTTGATTCGGTAGATTCTTGAGCCTTCATTCGGTACAATTAGAGACTCCAATTACTCGACATCTCAACTACTCGAGTATCGAGTAGTAATATTGCAAAAAACTCGAGTACTCGAGTATACTCGAGTAGTTTCAAATGTACCAAAATATAATTGTGTGTACATAAATAGATGATAAATAAATAAATAAGCTTATTATATTCAATTAATAAATTTATTTCAATTTATGAAACATATATCAAAAGTAATAGAGAATTTAACGTCTCAAATTTTAATTTGGTTCAAAGTTTTGTTTTTTTTAATTCCGCAGTAGAAACTCTCTCTGTTGCTGTGGTCGTCGGCTTAAAAGTTAGCATTGAATTAAATAGTGCTATATAGTTTTTCAGTCCACTGCTTAAAAAAAAAATCGGAAATAAATCTTCATTTATAAAGTACGAGTATTACTCGAATATTTTTCAAATTACTCGAGTATCGAGTATTTGAAAAATAGCCGAGTATACTCGAGTATCGAGTACTCGATACTCGAATTGGAGTCTCTAGGTACAATGCTAAACCTTAATCGTACTGGTACATTTACCTCAACATTTTACAATATTATCTTACTATTGCATTTATGACATATTGGCACATACAAACGAATGTTAACTCGGATAAGTTAGTTTATTATCAGTCTTTATGTATGTATATTGTATAGCAGAGGTGCACAAGCTTTTTGAGAGAAGGGCCAATTTATCCATTTAAAAATTTTCACGGGCCGCAAAGGGTAAAAGTGAAGAAAAATTTTGATATATTATACTAGATGAGATATAAATTTTATATTTTATTTTTAATTTAATAATTACATAATTTTATCAGCAACTTCGATCCTTCTCCGCTCCACATTACATACAGATTTGCACGATGGAATTTAGAAAGATTTCTGACACTGGCAGCAAGCATTTTGATGTCGCGTTCAATGTTTGTGGTTGCTATCTTCAGTACAGCACTGAGATTATCATTGTTCAAGCGGTTTCTGTGTTTAGACTTATTTAGTTTTAATATGGAAAATGCTTGCTCGCAAATGTTAGGTGCTTCCAAAAAGACTTGCACAAAGCGCAGCCTTTTTACGTAGGGTAGGAAACTGCTCTTCGGGGAGGTATTTGTAAAAACTGCAGATCGCCTTCCTGATATTTCGATCTCAATTGATCGTTGTTCTGCATAATTTGTTCACATATTGAATACTATTTTTTATCATATTTAATTAAAAAATTGTTGACAAAGTATTTGTTATTTTGAGCCGCAAAAAAATCCATTTCGGCCGCATTTGTGCATCACTGTTGTATGGAATACCCGCAAATTTCTTATTTGGTTCCCTTCAATTCCAGACAAACTTCAAGACAACTCATAGCTCAAATTCAAGATCACGTGATCATTTCTAGTATTGCAAAAATAATAACAAATTCGTAATGATGAACAACATCTTTGTCATAATTTTTTTTTGAAAATTCGTAAAAACTTTTGTATGAAGATGTTTTTAGACGTTAGCGCTCAATTTTAATCGAGGTCCAAGAGCCTCTCAGAAAGTCATTATTTTTTTCTGAAGCAAAATTTCGGTTGGGCGCATAGAGTTTTTGCAAAAAACAATGTTTATAACTCAAAAAATAGCATGATACGCAATCCCGCAGGAAAGAATTGCAGTTATGTACCTACGTAGTGGTATCTCGCTGCAATATATAAGTCCGGAAAAATAATAACCAATGAAAGACAAAAAAAACATTGAATCTTTAGCAGAGCATCAAAAATGTGCATCTCGTTTACGGGAAAACGAACAAGTCAATTTATCTCTCGAGCAACCGATGAATATCGCTAAGTTGCTGCAATACTTTTTTTTAAGTTTTTTTAGAATTGTAGAATAGACGGATTATAGAAAAAACGATGTTCGCATAGCATAAAATTCACTTCCGTATCCTTTAAATTTATGCGATCATATTTTTACGGCGAATTTTCCTCGATTGGTGGACGTTGTGACAAAAACGCAACAATCTATCACGAATATTATTCACTCATGAGTTATAATACAGATTTCGTCCGCTTCTTAGATAATCGCGGAAACGCAATACATTATAGGTAACATTATGAAACGTACCATGTACAGTGTACACGGTGGGCGAATTGGAATCTTTAAAACATTCACATTCAACAGAGCCTTCTTTTTAAATGATGCTTAAATATAACAGAGAGAGATCAAAGTAAATAAAACACATTACTTGTAGGTACTCTTTCCACTATAATACGTTATATAAAGATGGGGATCGGTTTCGCTCATCGCGAGCACATTTATCAAAAAAAATGAAACCGTTGCTGATCATAACATGATATGTGTGGTAGTAGTACAAACAGTGTGTTTTATTCAGGGCTGTGGAGTCGGAGTCTTTGCGGCGATTTGGCCGGAGTCGTACTCGGAGTCGAAAAAATTGAAAAGTTTGAACTTTTTATTGACGTGACAACGTCTTATAAATCGATGAACGCCCGCTGCACGCACGAAAAAACATGACTCATTGTCCCGTTTGTCGCGTTACGCCGAAGGCAAGCGTGCGAGCGAGAGCGCGGATAAGCGATAGAGAGGCACGATCGGCCTACCGTTCGGATTGTGCCGCATCTATCTCTCTTCCACTCGATTGGTCGATGCGTCTGAGTAGAAAAGAGACAGCGGCAGCACACAACTTATACACCTACAGTACCTACACGTGATCTGTTTACAACTGTTTATAAAGTGAAGTGAAATGTTAATGTGGTTTTCATTGTTTATATTACAACAACAATTGCGGCAATAAAGGTAATTAATTCTTGCATATTAAAAATCTGATTAACGTATAACAAATATACTTTAAATAAACAATAAATTATCAACGATTTCTTTCGCAGAACCGCCTAAAGTCACACCATGGCAGACCAACCTGACGAACCTGTGAATCTCACGGATCTGCCACTATCGTCAAGGAGTAATGTACCCATGGAGGTGCAAGATGCTACCGCATCCACGTCTGCAACGCCATTCGCTGGGCCAACAATCGCTGCTCCATAATCGAACGCGCAGAGACAACGTGAGTACAGACAGCGTATTGCAGCATCCAGAACTTCTGCACAAGCTACAGCTGCGAGGAAATTGAATACCGAAAGACGACAAAAGAGCAGACTACGCACAGCTGCTAACTTGGCTCTTGCCAGTGGTTCATTAGAGTCGCACATGTGATCCAGTTTCAATCAATAATTATGAGTGTGTAACCCGGCAGAATAATCGATCGGATTCTGATACAAATGCAGCTGGTGGAGTGGTTATTTATCGAAAATTATCATCGAGATCCACGGCTAAAGTTCTCCACGTTGAATTGTCGGACACAACTCGTCTCACCAAAAACACGGGCGACGTTGTGCTTGGCAAAAATTACATGCTTCACTGCTGATACAACGTTTAAAATTGTACTTGGCGCAGTGTACATTCATCCTGGAGCAAGTGTCTCAAACATTAGTGTATTGCTGCATCAAGCACTTTTTCCGTATGTGCACAACAGCCAGTATGTACATCCGATCATGCAAGTTGATACCGATGTACCAATTCTTCTTTGTGGCAACTTCAACATAAACGTGAAAAATGATGAAACATTCCTCAAATTCATGAAAGATATGTACAATCTCGATTGCGCATCAGATGTAAATAATTCAACAACGCTGAGAGGAACAACCATTGATTTGACTTTTTCGAGACACATTACAGTTGAAACACTCCCATTCATTTCCTACTTTTCCTATCACCGACCTATCTTTAACAGAATAACACAGATTGGAAGACGTCAAATATCGCACATGTATAAAAGTTGTAAATAAATTGCTAAAAGCACATTGTTACTTGTAAATAAACTGTTCATCGAAGTAATAAACATATTTGAATTAATGAGTGCGAATAAAATATATCAATAAAAAATTGTAGATTTCATTTCATTCCTTCTTCGTATCCATACAAAATAATGATAATTCAATAAAAATGATTCCATTTTATTCATAAAAGTATGCAATCATTTCATCAATGTTTTCTTATGACGTTGTCACGTTAAACTATCGTCCGTAAACCGACTTTACAGACAACCATTTTTTTTGCATATATGTCAAATTTTGCTATTGGCCGGATTGGTAAGGTTGATATTTAATTGAATACACATAATTATAAAAATTAGACAAAAAGAAAGTGACGATATTAAACTTTTTTAGACGGAGTCGTCTTTTTGGTCAATGTTGGAGTCGGAGTCGTGGTTTTATTTATTCAAATTTCTCTTAATTTTTTTTTACATTTTTAAAAATCTCGTAAAAAAGTATTGCTTGTTTTTGACGCAAACATATATGTATGTATGTATAATATAATAATATATCGTCATTATTTTATTTACCCATATTAACAATATTATATAATACAGGATTTTTAAAATCTCAGTAAACACCAAAATCAACTGTATGATATCTTTTGAGGTTTTTTCTACTAACAAGTCTCAAAGATATGATTCAAAAAATCTATCATCGCAGTGACGATGTTCTGTTTTTGGACCCATATGTATTTACCTTCAATTGTGGAAAATGGCAAAACTGGTTGCAAAGCACTAGGTCGAATTCAGCATATAAATGCGAATGCACTTGTTCTTCGGCGTATCGTATCGTAATATATTAATGAGCGTTATGTAACCTTATGTAAACATTGCATTATTGACATTTCTAAACTTGCATACATTCAGAGATCACTTTGGATACTTGAACGGTGATGAAGAACAGAAAAAAATATTTTCGTTAATAAAATTAACCCGTCGACGCGGACCTGTTATAAAAATTTCTTTTTTCGCCGTGATTTTAAAATTTTGTCTCAAAACCGCAATACACTACAATTGTGTGAAAAATACACGTTCGAGTGGATTCGCCAAATGATTAGCCGCCATTGACAGTTAAAAACCATCCCGACAAAAAACGCATACACGGTCGTGTATAAACCAAGCTAAGATCGTTGGTTATATGTATATTTGTCATCGCGTGACACATTTGATGCTTCGTTTTACAATTATATTCAGGTTCATAAAATATTTAAATTTTACTTAAACGGTGTTTACCGTCTTGTTCGTAATATATTTTACCACCCGGTGGGAACATATTTTACGGGATAATTTCTTGTACCTCATTAGTAGGATATTATATTCTTTCACTGCACACAATCGATCTTGACCTTGAATTACATGAAATTGCGTAAGACGTTTATATTTTCATAGACAGCCACATTTTTTTTGGGACTACATACTTAAATTTGAACAGAAAAGCAAAGCGTATTTTTAAGACAATCTCACAATATTGCCCACGCGTGAAGATTTTTTTTGTTGACAATATATTTTATTAGATACGTAATTTTATTAGGGGCATACAATTTTTCAGGCGCGCAGTTTTTAGGTGCTTGATGGTTACTTACCATGAAATAATATCTTCATTATTGAATATAAAATGTCGTGTCGCCGTGCGAAACTTTTCGTGTATGTGCGACCGTCGGTGCCCTTTGCCTGCATAAAATATCTGTCAATTGTTATCAGGGCCGTCTATAAATTATTAAAAATAAAAAATTCATAATATCGAATTTTTATGCAGGCTTGATTTTGGGTTACAAGTATGTCATATTTTCGAAAATATACATATATTCGCTTTAAGATATTATCAAAGAGGTCGGGTTCAAAGTTTTTATTATAATGATTCACATTTTCTATATAATTTTGCTGTTAGACTTTTTTGAGTTACGTTGCTCTTTTTTCATGTTCTGAAGAAGAGTCATATGTTTCAATTTTGTTATCTAAGGTGCATTTGATGCTGTTTTTATATATCGAACAACATGCATCATTTTTATATTATTTTGGATGACTTCTGTATTAATAGAACGATTCGTTTATTTTAGTGATAAATTATTTCCATATGTTACAGCAGGGATCTAACCCTTGTCAAAAATGTCATAAAGAAATGGATTTTATAATTTTTTTGAATAAAATTCCTTCCCACGAAATAATTGATGCTATGATGCTACTGTTTCGGTCCTGTTTTTACAATGTATTCACCTCCCATATATATATATTAAGATAATTCAAAATACACACTGTCTCCAAGGTGATAAAGTGTTGGAAGTTCACTAAGCAAATTAAATAAATTATGAATGATTTAAAATACGTGGTTATGGGAATGCCACATCCATGGAAAAGCTAATTCAATGTCTTTTCAATTATAAGTTATTTATGTATTTTAATTTTTAATTGATTTCAGCGAATTTACAAACGGTGTTAAAATAAATATTTCCATTTCAATAATACTTCATTACATTTATTACATTGTGTCAATAAAAATTCCCTCTTTATAAATTTTATTGCTGTTTATCAAGCGATAAATAAATAGTTTTTATGATCAATTTTAGCATATGGCTATACAATGGTAATTAAAAGCATTGCAATTGGTGCTTAAAAGCCTTGAGAAGAAAATAGTTATTTTTCTTCTGTACATAAAATAATAGAAAAGGCGAAAAAAAATCTTATTACTAACATTGTGCCACATTATTTTGCGGCAGTTTTTTATTTTAAAATTATCATTCCTGGTTGATACAATTTATTAGGAAGATGATAAAGATGGTAGAATATTGAACACGTATCTCATTATCAATGTTGACCTTACAAGGTGAGGAAAATGCATACAACCAATGCGTGTGAATGTTTATAACTGTCAGCTGATTGAATATGGTCCAAGATTTGACACATCATTTATTTATTGATAGTCAAATCGTGTTCGTGAACTTAGATTATTATCTCAAAAGATGTTGAATTTGAAAAACAACATTAGTTAAATTCAATAATAAATCAAATTGCTCTCCTTTATACGAGAGTAGTGACTTGTTCGAAAACAGAACACATGAAAGTAATATATAAATTTAAAATGGTCATAAATTCTAATTTTTTTTCCAAGTTCACTTAAGCATATATTGTTGTATGCATATGGCATATATTGTTTTTTTTTTTGATATTGTTATATTTAGATCTTGAATTTTTGTTTACCAATAGTAAACCTTTGCAGTGCTTAGCAAACAATATTCCTACAGATCCAAAAACTTGGGCTGTCACAATGAACAATGTGAGACCAATACTTTTTCAGCAACATAAATATGCCCCATATCGATAATTTTTGGTTCATCAAAACAAATATTTCATAAATAATATTTTGGTAATCTTTACTTTGCTATGATGTTTGCTGCCTAGATATTCATTTTGTCTCGAAGGTAATTTTTTTTATCAACTAAATTTGTAATTTGGCTACCCACCGAAATTTTTACTATTGTTAACATCTTGTTTATGGGCCTTTTTAATTACTTTAATTTGTGCACACCATAAACAATGGGTTGATAAATTCATCATTGTGGGTAACATTCTGCCACAAAGGTGGACTAATGCTGACAGTTGGTAGAGGACACCTTGTTCGGAAATCTATTTTGAATTCACTGCTGCCCTTAAGCTTTAAATACTTGTGGTGCCTTCTATATAATGCTTCCAGTAGAATCATCAGTCTGATTTGAATTGGAAGATTGTTGGTCAAGGATCAGAATTACAAATATTTTTTTTATTTTCCCAAATATACTCATTCATTATAAATAATAAAAAAAAAATCTGGTATGAAATTTTTATTTGTAAATACACAAAACGGACCAAACGAATGCCTCCAAAAAAAAATGTATTGTCTGTTATAAACGTTTTTTTATTTTTATTGTTTCAGTATGGCAGACAGCACATTGAAGTTGCTAAGCAGTTAAAACGGGTGGAATCATGCGAAGATGAGGGTGGAGGTAAAGATGACCATGAAGAAGGAAAACAGCAGTCAGATGGTAAGTTATATGACTATCTTAAACTTACATACCTAAAGGGAACATTCAGGTCACTTATTTTGACATATTTGCGTGTTTTAATTAGGCGGTGTGGTTATTCACCGAGAGAATCTTCTCGCTCCAGCGCGGGGCTTGGAATGCTCTGCTAGGCCGTCAGCCAATCACGCCAACTGCAATGGCAATTCTGTAAAGACTATGGATTTGCACTCCTCCTCCGACTGCCTCATAAATGAATCCAACAATGTTGATCACCACGATGGGGCTGATGGTAAAAATGGAATTGATGCAAACGGCATCGCTACTCCATCAGAGGTATGTGATAAGTCAAATTGACACTTTCCAATTATCAACAAAATATGCCTCTATATTTACATTAAAAAATCACTTTCCAGGAAAGTTTTCCGACGACTCCAGCGTCTGTAGATTTCAATCTTTCAACCTGCTTAGACTATATCAAAGCAGGAATGGAGTCCATCATCGAAGACCAGGTCACTTCTGTCTTCTTAGCTGAAGAATTGAGAAGTTGGAATTTGCTCACTAGAACAAATAGGTTTGTGCTTTCTCTTTCCATAAATACAACTCTGCTTCTGCTAAATCACTACGAATTCAACACAGTATAGACATGACTTAAGGCAGTATTCTGGTCTAGGATTCTGAAAAACCCGTTTTTTTTTAATGCATATTTTCAAATCTTTGAAAATATGTCTACAAGATTTTTGTTTAAATTATGATTGTTGCTAGAGAAATAGCTACTTTAGTGGAATCTAACCAATCTGGGCGGTTTTTAACTTTTCCCGAAACTTTAAACACGTGTTTCTCGGAATTATTTTTCGCTTTTTTTCAAAAATAATTGCCTTGATATCTCATTTTTTTACTATTTTTAAAAAATTAGGATAATCAAAAAAACGGGAAAAAAAAAGATTTTTTTTTTCAAACCTCCGCCATTTTGCGAATTTTTTTGAATTGGTTCTAGTATATACCAGAATTGCATCTTTATTGATAAGGAATATTTTTTTTTTATTTCATGCGACTAGAAAAGTTGAGATCAAGGCAACTATGGAGTGTCATTTTTTTGAGACCCCCTACTTTACCAGCCTGTAACTTTTTTGGTTTGAATATTTTTTGTATATTCTTGAAATATCAATAAATATCTGGTAAAAAAATGGACGTTATTTGTTATTACTTTTTTTTCTATAGCACTTGCAAAAACACCTAAAATTTCAGCCTCTAGACCGGAATACTGCCTTAACATTTTATTTATTTCAAGAAGTTTTATTTTTTGCTAATGATTTTGAAATGACAATATTTAAGCTTAACTGAAATATTTATAGTTTTTGTCTTTACAGATCACCTGCATATAAAAAAGCTAATTTTACCTGTTAGTTTTTGAAATTGTCAAATAGGCTACTAAATAGTTAGTTTAATGTGTTTTTTTTGTTGTTAACAGGCAGTATGAGTTTATATCGTGGAGGCTAACAGTTATATGGGCTATGGGCTTCTTGGTTCGATACTGTTTTTTACTTCCCTTGAGGATTCTCATATGCTTCATCGGGGTGAGTCGCAACTTTCCATATCAAGCAATGTTATGAAATAATTTGAGTTGTTTTATAAAAAGATTTCTGTTGCGAATATAATAATATTGATACGAACTATAATAATGTTTTCAATATTATTTGGTAATAGATACATGTATACTATTGATGCTACATAAATCGAATACTGTTTGCATTCCTAGAAGCACACAGTCTCGTGCCTAGGTCATTCATCATTACGGTGAACATACTAAAACACTTAATTTAATATCTTGTTTGTACTTACAATGTAGTTATTTTTTGTCAGATAGATTAGATAATCTTTCTTATGACCTTCATTTGAAAAAGATTACTGATATTACAACTAACTGAGTGTTTGATGTATTTTTCTCTCAATTCATTTAGAATAATGCTGAAGTTTTTACAACACAAAATAATATTTGTTATTTATTAATATAGCCACATTTTTTCAGGGTAGGATTACAAAATGATACCTACTGAACATTTTTTTACAGTTTAATTTTTGTGAAAGATACGAATCGCAAACTTAGTTTTACTTACTAAAATTTATTGTTGCCCGTCATAGATATTATGGATAATTGTATCGATGGGCATCATCGGACAGTTCCCGACTTCTCGCTTGAAAGAATTTCTTAGTGACATATGCTACAAGATATCGTTTCGAATATTTGCAAGGAGTCTATCTTGCCATCTCACTTTTCACAATGTACACAACAAGCCCAAAACTTCCGGTTCGTGTGTGGCCAATCACACATCACCGATCGATGTCATCATGCTGTCATCTGAGAACCGCTTCAGTTTGGTATGATCTCGAACTGCCGACCCGCCTATATCTGAATGTTGCGGTGTGTGAATGTCGATTAAAAGGGTTTAAGGATGTCTCCTGACATTTTTGCTTTGAGGCGGACGCGTTTGTGTCGCACTATTTCTATATTGATGGAATTCCACCCTTTCTCTCTTCATTTTTATCAATTTTAGGAGTATTTCATAATAATTTTGTATTCTTTTATACAAAAAAATAATCAAGTTATTTTCCTGATTATTGGTTGCTTCTATAATTCAAGGCACAATCATAGCAATGGTTTTATCCAATGTAGACAAAGAAATTTAATTGTACTCTACATAACTGTCACATTGTTCTCTCAGTAATGCTTATTGTTTTACTGTTCAAATAATTTTATTTTAGAAATAAAATTTCTTAACTAAATTGAATATTTAAAAAAAAATAATGTACATTGTCTGTTAATGATGTGTTTTCGTTCGAACACCATTGATTTCTCGGTTAAATAAGGAATATGTCGACAGACTCGTCCGGGTATGCTGGAAAGCCTATAAATTCTACCAGGTTTTTGAAAGCTTTTCTTTTATTACTTTTGGTCATTGCCGTAATCGATTCAAGAGCTGAGGTGGAAGGAACTCGTTACTTAAAAATATGCACATCTATTCATATGTTTTGGTTTGAGGTCTAAACTTTATTTTAAGGAAAAACCCATTTCAGGTTTAATTAATCAATGATCATTTTTTCTAATTGCTAAATTTGAAATGAATAAATATATAAAATTGACTTACACCATTGCAAATCTGGAAAATTGGTGGTTGTAGGATATTTATTGATTTCATTTACTGTTATTAATAAGATTAAATGAAGAACCCAATGCAGGTTTATTGACACTCGTAATTTATTATAACAATTGATTACAATTTTTCTTTTTTTATTGATGTTGCCTGGTGATGTGTTTGTTATCGTATAAGATCGAGTATAATCGTGGTATTTTGTGAAAAATGGTGTACTGGTTTTAGGAATAGATGAAATGCCATAAATTTATGTAACAAGCATTGTTATATGCTTTTTTTAAATTATAGTATGGATTGAAGTGTCATTTATAAAGTAGAATTGAGTACATAAAATTTTTCACTCAATTTCACAACCATTTGTTAAATAATGAGATGACGTGCTGATAAATTCTACTGTATTATTAAAATGTTTCCTTCGGTTATTTATTAGCTATAGTTTCGTCATTAACACATGCAACATATAGAGAGGTATTTCATAGCACAGGTGCTCACATTAACGGCGTGCACCGCCGCTGTCGGATGTCTGCCGCAAGGATCCCGAAGACGTGCGTTGAATCAGCGACTATCGGCTGCTTGTTTCGCCCTGCTGAGTCGGTCCTTGAGCGCTGTGATCACGTGCCACGGACGGGCGCCGACTGGCTCTGGCATTTGCGTGGCCAATCATACGAGCCCCATTGACGTGCTCGTCTTGATGTGCGACAACTGCTATTCGCTGGTGTGTTTGTGTACTTTTCGTTGCAAGATTGTGTGAAATGGCTTTATTTAATGTTATGAATGAAATAAGCTTTAGGGAGGGGAGGCGTTTAAAGCTAGATAGATAGCCAAAGTGTGCAATTTTTGATTTTGGAAAATGATTTTTAATAGAATTTGGAATCTATAGTTTATATTCCTTTTTATTAGTGTATAGATCCAGTATTTTCTGTAATGAACATGTCAATGCAATAATACTTATTTGTGATCCATAGTCTACAAAGCATATATTTTTTTTAAATATGAGTCAGCGTAGATAAAATTTGGCCTTTGGATGTCGATGACAGCGTCAATGAATAAGAAAGATTTCACATTCGGTTTATTCATACATAATACGAAAAGATATACGTATGGAGTTAATTCTGAAAAAAATCAAAGTATTGTTACTTTTGTACTGAATCAACTGTATTTTTTTGTTTTTGCAATTAAAGAGTTAGTATTTCTTGGCAATATATCTAGCTTGGAACATCATCCAATATAACAACACTGATCCCTCGATAAACACACTACATGTCTTGATTTCAATTTTACTGTATTCCCTTATGAATGTGTTATATGCCTTAATTTACATATTTTGTTCAGCGTGTCTACTGCATTAGTCGAGGGCTGAGTGTATTGCTTATTAGTCTATTTTGTATGTTTTTATATATATTTGTATGCTTTTATTTGTTTTTATAATTTGTATCAATATTGTAATTATGTAAATGTTTTGTAAATACGCACCTGAGATTGATTAACACATTGTTTACGTGGTTTTAATTACTATGGTAATTACGCACAAATTTGTGCACACAAAACAATGAGTTAAGACATAAAAGTTTTGACTTCAACCTTTTATCATTACGCAATAAAAATTAAGAACACTAAAATACTGTGAAAATGCATGAAACATGAAATAGATTAGATTTTTTTTTTTTTAAATTATTTGTTTACTCATCAAGTTTTAAAAAAAAAATTGGTGTGTGTTTGACATATGTGCAAAATAGCATTAATGAGCACCCTTTTACTAGAATTGGCAAGTAGTTATCTAATTTTGAAACATGTACTGAACTGAGCTCAATGGCCTCAAGAGTGCATATATTCTAGACCAGTGGTCCGCATGCGGCCACCATAGGATTTTGCTGCGGCCACCAACAGCTTGATAGTTGATATTGATATTTAATAAAAATGTGTTTTTGCAAGTTAATTTGTCAACAATGACACTGAAAATTTAATATTTTGGATGCATTGTATTGTGCATCAAGAATTGTCAGTTCGCAAAAACTCGAATACATACATGTTCAGGTATTTTTCACA
Source organism: Himalopsyche kuldschensis (assembly GCA_028554975.1). Lineage (NCBI taxonomy): Eukaryota > Metazoa > Arthropoda > Insecta > Trichoptera > Rhyacophilidae > Himalopsyche > Himalopsyche kuldschensis. Next base: position 720,196 of record JAHFWI010000046.1, on the reverse strand, counting down.
AAAAAGAAATTTGGTGCGGCCACCAGACATTTTCGTAGGACCATTGATGGTCCTAATGCGGCCACAGCCAAATTTCACATAAGAACTACTGTTCTAGACTTCTCGTTGGGTGGGTTTTATGAAACTTCTAAGTAAACTCCTAAAAATATTCATACATATGTTGTCATAGGCGACACCCCCATGCCTCACTAAAATGTAATGTCAAAAAAAACACCGAATGCTAGACCAGGAACTATCCAGGAAAATTTTTTATTTTTCAATATTGAAAGTGTGTGGCCCTTAAAATATCTTGCATTCGGTATCAAATTACTATTCACTAGGGACTCCAATTACTCGTCATCTCAACTACTCGAGTATCAAGTATTAAAATGTAAAAATACTAAATAAATAGGTGATAAGTAAGCTTATTTAATTTTATTGATACATTTAATTCATTTTAATGCACTTGAAACTTAACGTAACACATATTTAAAAAAAACAGAGTAACAAATGTTTCAAATTTAAGATTTGTTCGAATTTTAGTTTTAATTATTCCCGCAGTTGAAAAAACTCGCTTGCAGAGGACGTTGGTTTTATCGTTAGCAATGAATTGAAGAGTGTATCTATATGTAATGTATAAAATATACATAGTACAATAGTTATTACTTTTTAATCAATTAGTTTTTAGCTAACCTTATATTGATTATAAAAATCCATGGAATTACAAAACACAGAACGGCACAGAAACTTTCACTAATTAGGTTGTCAAATTATATTCGAGTATCGAGTACTCGATACTCGAATTGGAGTCTCTACTATTCACCCACACAGTTAAGAATTTTTTGTGGCAGGTGGGAATTTTTTTTTTGTCTTTTTCACATTTTCAGATTGTCTGAAAACATTATTTGCATAAATAAATATTAACATAGTTTATTACTTTATTATATACACGTGAAAATTTTTTGTTTTTCTAATATCGTTATTGTGTTTTCAATATTCCACATAAATATTTGAGACTATCTTCAATCCATATATTTACTAACATTTTAATAAAAACACCTCAACTTATTTCTGCTTACAAGAAAATCACAGCTTATGTCAAAAAATTCTAATGAACGTACTCTTGCTAATAACGTGCATTTGTTTAATAATTAATCTAGATTAATTTGTATTCTTCTCACCTTTTAACCTCTGTTACACTAACTGAAAATTTTTATTGAAATGTATCTGACTTTTATTTTCATGATCAACAGGTGAGTGGAATTTTTCTGTACATTTTTAAACACAGTGGAACCCCGATCTACTGTTCTGCTATTCATCATTTTCCCGCACGACTCGTTAATTTTTTATAATTCCGGCAAACACCCATAAGAACAATGTTAAAAAAATCCTACATTAAACGTTCCTATTTTATAGATTTCCTTGATATATATATCAATATTATGATCCTGTCAAAAAATATTATCTCGATTTACCGTTTTGTTGAATATTTCTCATTTCATCTCTCAGGCCTTTGTTAAAATAGATGTGCTAAACTGCAAAGGGGCAACTTAGTAGGAAGGACTTTTAAATAATAAAAATGTAAAGTTAAAGATTTAAATCAAATAAATTAATATTTTTATTATTTGAAGCTTTCCTCCATCATCCATTTAGTATCGCTTTAATATAAGGTCCCTTGAAAAACGTAGAATCGGAGTTTCACTGTATCTATATTTGAGTTGATGATATTTTTATTTTATACAGTAATGCAATGTTTTTTTAAATATTGCTTTTTATATATTGTAGAGCAATGAAAATGGTTGTATATTAAAATCTTTGAAGCGAATAATTGTGCTGAAACTAATATTCTGTTTTCATTTTCACGACTAGATCGGACAGAGGCACGGAGGGTTCTTAGGATTACTTCAAAGAGCATTAGCGAGGGCTTCTCCTCACATTTGGTTTGAACGATCGGAAGTCAAAGACAGGAGTGCAGTCACCAACAGGTTAAAAATAAATAAAATTCAGTTGCTGTAGAGCAGTGCTCCGAAACCTTTCTCTCCCTTTTGATTTTTGGTGCAATGAAGCAATGCATTGCTGCCTCACAGCACACTGGTGTGCCGCGACACAGGGATTGCAGAGGGCACTGATGTAGAAAATATATTGTTGTTTATTTTAGAATTGTGAATAGTTTTTTTACCAGTTTTTTATCATTAGTATTTTTCATCGGTAACACATTAGCAAAAATGACTTACTAAACTACAATAAATTAATCTGTCCAAACAAGAATAAATGATTCCATTTTCAACTACTTCAGATCAAACATACCATTATTTATTTGAGATAAACAAAATAAAAAGGGTAAATTGCATCCTATCCTCTGCCTACCCTACAATGTAAAATATAATTCTTCTCAATCTTAGGTTTTTACCATAAAAATTTTCAACTTGAATAATATGTTTCATCTGACGCATACAGGAAATATGTGCCAAATAATATAAATATTTTATGGAGCATTCATGATAAAAATGCTTTACATGAAATTGTGGAATAAGTATTAAGGGTTGTATTTATATTTCTACAAAAAACATTTAGACACTTTTTCTTGTTCCTAACTGTAAATTATTCAAATAATGAATAAAGATTGTTGACAGAAACTACACTGTTAGAATGTACAACCGACTGATGTGTCCCTTTATTTTCCAGATTAAAAGAACATGTCTCCGATCCAAACAATCCTCCCATTCTAATTTTCCCCGAGGGTACTTGCATCAATAATACATCTGTGATGCAGTTCAAGAAGGGAAGCTTCGAAGTTGGTGGTGTGATATATCCAGTAGCCATTAAGTAAGTATGCAAATGTTTACTATGAAATCATAGGTTAGATAAAGGCTAGATAATGAAAATATTTTAAGCTGAAGATTCCAGTTTTGAGATAACTTTTTGTTAACTAATGTTATTTTACAGTCCCTTTTCTGTTCCTTCAGTAAAATAATTAATTCGGAATAGTGTTTTCCTATATCTTGCGCAGTATTATAAAATGTTATTTTCTGTTGGTTTTTTTTTTTCAATAAAAAAAAAGTTTTATTAAAAATCTACAAAAAAAAGTATGTGTTAACCATATGATTTAAATAACATCAATTTCTACGTTAAATAAAGCTGTAGGAAGGCAGTAACTATAAAATATTCTGAAATTGAGCTATGTATGCCATTTGCTAAATATTTATGAAAGCTTTATATAGTAGTATAATAACTAAAGTCTGCTAAAGCTGCTAGACATCTGCTAAAAGTATTTCTTAGCAAAGATTTACTTTTAATAGTAGTTTTTCTAGTCGCACTTACTGTTTACTATGAAATTAATTCATTTTCGCATCAACCGCTTTATAAATTCTTTAAACTGAAACTGCAAATAATGCATGTCATTTTTCTGAAAAGTTCGTCAGAGTCACTTACTGCCTTCTTGCATGGAACGGCAGGAATGTTGTGCTGTCCACTAGCTAACCACTAGTCCTATGCTAAGTCTTATCCTTTCTATCCCTTCTCTCATCGCACTAAAGAGTTTTTTATCGACTAAATAAAAAGGCATTCTTGTAGTGAAAAATGTTTAGATACCTCCATAAGAGGTCATATGCTCCACATTGGAGCGGACAAGGATTTAAAAACTTCATTATTTATTCTATTTTTTATATCATTTTCTCAGATATGATCCAAAATTCGGCGATGCTTTCTGGAATTCATCAGAATATTCCATGATGCAATATTTGTACATGATGATGACATCGTGGGCGATTGTGTGTGATGTGTGGTACCTACCACCAATGCAGAGAAAATCCAACGAATCATCTGTGGATTTTGCCAGCCGAGTGAAAAGTGTTATCGCTAAGCAGGGTGGTCTTGTCGATTTGGACTGGTTAGTATTCCATACATGATCATTCATCGCTTTCTAGGTGAACTTAAATGACACTTTGATGGAAAGACATTTCATCTTCTGAAACACAAACATAATCATTCAATTTAATTTGAATAATAATACTAGTACAATACAAATTTGAATCCTTTGAATTCAAATTTGATTTTGAAATGCCATCAAGCACCTTCAGTCGAAAGCCTAAATTATAATACATTTCAAAAGTAATGGGAGTTATTTTTTAAATGGCAGAAATTAGGATATTACAAATAAATTTTTATTCATTTGGAGATGTTAGTTAGGTCACTGATTGAATTGGAATTTACTTAACCCATTGTTTACTGTGTGCATAATAATTAAAAACCCGTAAACAAAATGTTAAGATTTCCATTATAAAACTAGCTTTATACAGTAAAAGTCCGTTAATTCGAAATTCAAGGGACCGGATTACCCAAAAAAAATTCGAATTACGGGATTAGTATGAAAAATTGAATTTTCGTGGCAATTATAGACGGCTTGGAACATCACGGCAATTTTTTCGATTTTTATAGACCAAAAAAATCGAAATAGGAATTACGCGATCACTAAAAAAAATTAATTTTCGCGGCCATTTTTTCGATTTTTTATGGACAGGCATTTCATATGAATAAAAAAACACTTTACATTAATTAAAATAATGTTATCTGCTTTCAAATACCTTCCTACGTTCCTACGTGGAATTATTTATTTATTTGACATTTGACGCAAGCAACACCATGTACAATTTATCTTTCTGAAATGCAAAAGTGGTTCCCTGTTCCAAGTAGGAGGAGCCTAGAGAGCTAGGGGCCGACCTTAAGCAGGAGAGGATTGGGATTCTGTCCCGTGTATCTATTACTATATTTTACCAAAATATTTACAAAACTCAATTTATATGTTGAAATGGTTTTTTTTTTTTCGAATTCAGGGACGGTCAGTTAAAACGCATGAAGGCAAAAAAAGAATGGAAAGAGCTCCAGCAAGAGGAGTTCAGCAGGCGGATTAAGGGCGAGTAGCCCTTATGCAAGTGCCGGTTAGAACATCACAGAAAACCGGACCACAATAATTATCAAGGATCAAACACTTTGTCGTATTTATCTACAATCGACAGCATTGATCCAAAAGTGGCATTTTAACAATTTTAAATTGATTAATAGAATTTTTTAGTGCGGTAACGTGACATCCTATTGACATAAATGTCACTATGAATTGTATTCTAAGTTATTTTGTACATAATGAGGCAACGATAGGCGTGTGACATTTCAGAGGTAATGTAGAGTGAAGAAGTGCTCGTTGATTAGAATGTGACCGAGTAGTTTGATTTTTTTTTTGTTATATCTGTAAATATTCCGAAAAATTGTAATCGATGATTTTACGCAAACGTTGTTTTGTTCTACTGAGAGAGAGAGAGTGAGAGAGATCGCATTGCATTATTATCGAAAAGCATAATTCTATTTGAACACAAACCGGTTGTGTTTTATGTATACTTAAATCACAAGATCAGGTCGAAATGGTGGAAATGGTAGTATTCTAAGGACTGGGTGTAATTATGGTGTGGCATTTCATTTATATCTAAAATGTTTTCTATTTTTATATTTAAGGTGTTAAATTGTTGAACTGTAAAACAGATTTATCTCTTTATGCTGCCATCTTGTAATGCCATAAGACGCATTCTATTTTGCGACTTATGTCTTACAAATCTTGATATTACTCATGAAAAATTCATATTTTTTGGCGACGATTGTATTGTAATACTTTTGTAAGCGAGATTATTTTTGTAAAATAAATCTCTTGAATAATTCAATAAATATAACACACTACTTGGTTGAAAACTGTTTAAGACTTGCGTTAAGTAAATGTTGTTTTATATAATGATGTAATATTCACATATTTATTAAGTCTGATATTCAAATTAAAAATTGTTTTTCTCGTTTTCATAAACCATCAAATGAAGGAAAGAAATGAATATTGAGAAATGTTATAATAATTTTACTTTTCAAGCTTTTCTTTTATTATTTCCAACAAGTGTACCTTATTTAGAATTAATAATTCGATAAAAGACTGCACCGGTCTTTTAAAATCTATGTATTATTATATAGTTACAAAAAAGATTCTTTAGACTTTGCAAATTGCAATTATTCGACATTGAAATTATCTTCGTCACTCATTCTATATTGGAGAACATATCAAAGAAATAACTTTAACAGTAGATTGAATGTTTTTATTCCACGAAAATATAATTTGTTCCCAAACAATATTCCCGATAATAATTATTTTTCGGTTATTCGTTCTGGTCTATCCTATAATAAACGGCCATTTATCAATTATTTAGTTTTAATTTACAAAAGCAATATTTTTAGATTTTGTTCATACAAAGGTTCGGCTTCAATGATATGCATACATCATGTACCAAAATGTGCGCTCAACACAGTTTGAACATTTTTTAAACGTATACACGATGAACATTAACTTTGCTATGCATTTTGATAGAATAAAAATATTCAGACAAAGTTCTCATAAATAATCAACCTTTGACAAACAAGACACTGAGAACAACAGTTCAACAGTTGGGTTTTAATGTGTAAGTAGAAATATATTTTGTACTCTGATATTTTGGGATTGTGATATCTGTAGCTGTCATTCATCGCATTTCTACTTACCATTTTGTTACCAAAATGTTTCATCTGGACCATTTTAGTATTACTTGCAGCCAACAAAAAAGCAAATAAAGAGTTGCAACCTATAAGAACGTGTGTTAATTTTAAATGTTATATTTTTAATATAATAGTTATATATTTTAGATAGATTCATTAAATTATTGGTAAAATTTGATGTGAACTTTTTGATATATTCATAAATAATAATCCAAGTAAAAAGACAAATTAATATGCATTTCTAAGGACAACATTTGCACTGAGAAACTTTTCTAAATTTATTAACATAATATGACTGTTTATCTGCATTTGATAAAACTACAAGGATATTATTTATTGCATATATTTATAACTAATTTAGACAGTTTTGAAAATTTGTGATCACTGCTTGGAAGGGCAACTGTTTTCAAATGCAAGTGTTTGTGTCCTTTACTTCTGTTTTGATTTGTCAATGAATTTATATTCTAAACAAGTTTTTTTTTGCAGTAAGCGGTATTTATTGTATCTCTTGTTATATTTCCTAGAAAATGTTTTTTCATAGTCTCAAGAAACAATGTAGCATTCTTTGTCTAATAATCAATTACCGCAACCGCTAATGATATTAATTAGAAATGGTAATAACTGGTGCAGCTAAATTACCTTTAATAGTAAATAACATTAACCTAACCTGTTACAAATCAATCGTTGAGATTTTAGTATTGGAGGAATGTCTACAAGTAGGAAATATTTTGGACCAGTAAACGCCTAAAACTGAAATACCCGTGTTGCGCATATACTTTACCAATTGATCATTTCATATTTATATTAAATACGTATCAAATGACACGACACATTTATGTCTTACTGTTTTTAACATTGTTATTTCACATAGGCAATACTAAGTATACCATTGTCTGATTTAAGTTTTCACCGTAATAAATTCTGGATTCAAGAAAAATGAACATTCAAAGGACTACAAAATTGCTCGAAAAAGATCAAATGATGAAGCTCATCTTAAAATATACTCGCTTATTCAAAAAGTATTGCCTGCGTACTATATTTCAAAGAAAAAAGTGAAGGCATATAGGTTATGGGTCATCAGGATTTACAGTGCATTGCTGAAAATTCGAAAGCGAATGTGCTACATATTATGATTTTCTTTTCTTATTAATTTACCAAACCTCATACCTACCACTGGGGAAGTAGTTTAGGATTTCTTAAGTTTTTTAAAACATTTGTTTATATAAACTTAGTTTTCCGAGGCTTCTCAATGAAATAAATATTTTCATTATATTCATATTGTTTTTCTTACTTGATTTTCCCATACCAAATATCCTAGTTCTACCAACATTATTTAAGCCAATCTTCCGAGAAAATGATTTCACCTGATTTAAAAAAAAATTGGAAAAAATTTCGTATCCCTGACAATTTAATTTGGTCAATGTCGATGGGTTAATACACATTGTGAGGTTTATAAATTACTTTTTATAATCGGTCAAAATTATTATACAGTAAACTCTCGATTATCCGGTTTGCGGATTATTCCTGCCTGAAAATAAATATTTTTTAATTCAAATTTAATTTGATTGATTTTTTCTATTACGATTATAGGACGCATTAATGAATAAGCTCGTTATTTGAAAAAAGGATGAATTTAGCGATCTGTTTGTGTCTATATAACTAACCCTGAATTTTTTTTAACCACTTGTGTCAAGAATTGAAATCCTTTGTACTCCACATGTGTTTCTATTTACAACTTCTGAAAACTCTTGTTGAGGAAGATGATAATCTGATCAATTTTTGAAAAGAAATACAGTATTGGATGCTATAAAAATTTAGTAATTAGACTAACTAAAAATTTAGTCTAGAATTTTTAGAAATAAATAAAACTCTTAATAAAAAAGATATATTATTAAATAATATTCTTAACAGGACAGGATGCTCGCTTTATTAACATTACCCAACCTAACTGATTGATTGCAGCACATTAGTTTATAGTTTGTAATGTTTAAAGTCATTAGAAATATATTTGTTTGCTTTGTTTCGATTCTATAACCCTCTCTTGCGTCCCTTAAAAAGGAAAAATCCCAATCTAATTGATTGATTGATTGCACCTTATTAGTATCATTATGTTATTGCATTGTTTTGATTCTATCACCCCCTTCCTTGTTTCCTTTAGAAGGAAAAAAACCCGTAATCCATTTTGTAATTTCATAATTTAAAATGTTAAAATGTTATAATTTATCTTGCTTCATTACTTAAGCAAACTTTGCGATAGTAAGTCTGAAGATGCCTCTGAAAGAGGCGAAACACGTGTCACAGTTAGTTACACAATACGTGGAATAATCAAAGTTATTTTAAATTTTATATTAAAATGAACTTCCACAAAGTTACCGCCGAAACCATCGAAAATATATAAATACGTTTGATAATGAATTTGATAGTAGTGACGACAGTGACTATATGAGAGAATTGGACGATGTATTTGACAAATTTCAAATAAATAGTGATTACGAAAGTGAAGCGAGTATTTCTCCAATTCCGGTATTATCAAGAAAAGGACTAAGCAGGTCACATCCAGGACGTTGTTTGCAGCCGTCATAGAATCTGATTCCTCCGATGAGATTTTTCCGTGTTATCGCCAGCGAAGACTTCGACGAATTTCCAGCAGTGAAAACGATGTTCGGAATATTCCAGGTGTCGATCAATCTTCATGGGTGGATGTTACTAATGAGGATAATTTTTTTTTTTTTTTTTTTTTTTTCCATATCCGCTCCCTATTCGGAGCATATGGCCGCCACACGGTGCCTCCAAGATTCTCTGTCTCCCGCCAACCTCCTCGCATCTTCCCAGGTCATCCCGGCGTCCCTTAGCTCCCCTGAGTACATCCTATGGATGGTCATCAGAGGCCTTCCGCGGCGTCGGGATCCATCAGGTTGATAGAAGAGGCAGGCAGGATTCAGGCTCCCCTGGGGCATCCGCAGCACATGTCCAAGCCAGGTCCATCGTCGCCTTTTAATTTTGGACGTAATAAGGGGCTGGTTTGTCCGGTCTCTTACCTCCGTATTCCTGACAAAGTCAAACCACTGTACTCCTAGTATTCGCCGCAGGCATCTGTTTTCAAAGCACAGTATACGGTTACCCTGTGCTTTTGTGATGTGCCATGACTCGCAACCGTAAAAGCAGCACAGTCAGTAGGCATGCGTTGAACAAGTGGCACTTGGTTCTGACCGAGTACAGCCGTGAGTCCCAGACTTTCCGCATTGAATTAAATGTTGCTCCAGCTATCCCTAATCGGATCGCGAGCTCATTACGCGGGTTGCCATCTCCCGTGATGTGTACTCCCAAGTACCTAAAACCATCGACTCTCGATTTCTTGCCCCGCACTCAACAGAGAGTAGTCTGGATCTGGACAGGCGCTGTTGCAGAGCACATTGGTTTTACTCGCGTTGATTTTGAGGCCAACGCGATACGAGTTGCTCTGCAGTCTATCCATTGTTTCCTGGATACCCGCAACTGATTTGTCAAAGATGACAGCGTCGTCGGCATACTCGAGGTCACATAGTTTCAGGTTGGGAGCAACGGTTACTCCTCGGTCAGGTGGAATTGACTTCCTCAGGATGAAGTCGAAGATTATTATAAAGAGGAACGGAGCTAGAACACAGCCCTGTCTGACGCCGGTAGTGAAATGCTACGGAATGGTTTGGCTCAGACGCCGGTAGTAGTCTGAGCCAAACCATTCCGTAGTTACGTCACCGATTCTTATGCAGCATTCACTGCCCTCGTGCAAGCATTTGATGATGGCGATTATCTTGGGTGGGATCCCATAAAGCTTTAAAATGGCCCATAGGGAAGGCCTATGCGGACTATCAAAGGCTTTCTCGTAGTCGACAAAGCAACACGCAAGCGAGCTATTGAATTCATTGCTTTGCTGGAGAAGGCATCTAAGGTTGTGGATTTGGTCCGCACAGGATCGGCCAGGTAGGAACCCGGCCTGATTTTCCCTGAGGATACGCATTATTGGGATCCTTATTCTCGCCAAGACTATCTGTGCCAAAACCTTGCCGGGCACGCTGAGCAGCGTTATACCTCTATAATTGTCACAGCATAGTGGGTCACCTTTTTGTGGATGGTGACTATCTCACCGTTGACCCAGTCCTTGGGCAGCGCCTCCTGATCCCACACCTTACTAATAAGTTGGTATAAGGGGTGCAGAAGCGCCTCCAGGCCGTATTTGAGAAACTCTGGGTGTATACCATCTACACCGGCGCCTTCCCATTCTTCAAACGCTGCACGGCTGAGGTGATCTCAGCACGCCGTTGGCGTATGGTCGGGTATATTCGACGCCGGGGAATATCTACAAGTAAGGCTTCATTGGGTATATCAAATGGGTTCAAGGGAGGAGGGCGATTTAACAACCCGCAGAAGTGATCTCTCCAGATCTTTTGACACGCTCCGCGCTCGACTCTATTGCCCCACTTGGACTACGTATAGGCCCGGAGGTCGGTGGTCGTCTCCCCGCAAATTTCGCGCGTGATTTTAAATAATTTTCTCGTATCACTTCTGCGTGATGCTTCCTCTGCTGCTTCAATTTGGTGATCTAAGAATCGGCGTTTATCGAGTCGCACTGACTTTTTAACTATCTTATCATGGTTATGATAGTCAGTCCGGCGGTCCTCGATCCGGTTTGGGTCTGTCTCACTGTCCCTCAGTGGTTTAAGCCGAGCTCTTTTCTGCAATACTCCTCCACGTGTCGTCGGACATCCACTTTGGTTGATCACCTCTCCGAATTCCAAGCACTTCATGAGCGGCTGACGCGTCAGAATTCTTAATACTGGACCATTCTGATTCTATGGCGTCGGGTCGGGTTTTGCCGATCATTGGCACTGTTGGCGACGTTTTCCTCATACCAACATCAAAGTTCAGCTGAATTCGAGGAAATTGAAGTTTTTCGACGCCGATTCTACTCCGAGTTGGAGGCCTTGCGGGCGCTCTGAGTCTGAGACGAATTTTGCCGACAAGCAGCTCATGATCGCTGTATATGTCGGCACCCCTGTAGGTTCGTACGTCAAGAAGTTCCCTTCGGTGATTCGTGCTGTAGAGGAAGTGGTCGATTTGCGCTTTGGTGCGACCATCCGGGAGGTCCACGTGTATTTGTGGATTTTTCTGTGGGGAAGATTGTACCGCCAACGGTGAACTCATTCATAGTTGCAAACTCGATGAGTCTCTCACCGTTGTCGTTGGCTACACCGAGGCCATGTTTGCCCATCACTGTTGGGCCAAGCAAAGGGTCAGTTCCGACTCTAGCGTTAAGATCCCCATTACTATCACGCGGTCTCTGTTAGGGATTGTTGAGATTGCAGCGTGGAGAGAGTCATAGAACGTTTCCTTCACCTGTGTGTCGGCATCTTCGGTGGGGGCGTAGCACTGAAGGACAGTTACCGAGCTATCAGACGTCCGAAAGGTGGCTCGTATCAGTCGTTCTGAGATGGGTTCCCATTTGACAAGGCAGCGGGCTGCCCTCCCCGACATCAATACTGCCACTCCCTGGCGGTGGTATTGCTCCTGGCCTGAATATAAAATTGTGTATCCACCCTCCAATAACTTTTTTCCCGGCGCCTTTCCAACGCACCTCACTCAGCCCTAAAACGTCAAGTTTGTAGGTTTGCATGATGCGGGTGGCGTGTAAGTCCTTTCCTGGGGAGCGCATAGTACGCACATTATATGCGCCTATGCGCATTGAGCAGTTATTGGAGAGTATCATGTCCTTTTTCTTGCTGGGTCGTCGAAAAGCAGAACAGGGCGCCCGAGGCTTCTGCGGTGGTGGTATCGTAATCTATTTTTTTAAGAGGACAGGGTGATTAACCCTGCGCCTCCGAGGCCTGAGTCACGAGGGCTCTACAGGTTGGCTCAACCCGGTTTTTCTGTCGGGGATTTCCTTCCCTTAGCCAGAAGACCGGTTTTGAGGCGCCGGATGGTTCGCCTTTCGCCCCCTGCTGTTAGCTACAGCTAAGCTGCATTGCCCGATGGTCGCCAAGGGGAGGCCAGCAGATGGACTTGCTGGGTTCAATATTTCCCATCATTTTCTATGCGCACATCTATTGGCATCGATGCACTCACATGGGAATCACCAACCATGACACCACCATAGAGGATAATTACTGTCCCTATATTGATTTTACTACCGGAGATAAAGTACCAGGGGAAATAAATTGAAAAAATTGATATACAAGGGTCATTATGTTGTACACTATTAGAAACAAGAATAAAAAAATGGTTTATTTAGTAGAAAAAAAATAATGACATTTACCTAATAAATTTCCAATTTCATCCGGAAATAAATTTCCTATTTCATTCGAAAATAAATTGAAAAAATTCATAAACAAGGGTTATTATGTTGTACACTATAAAAGAAACAAGAATAAAAAAATAATGGAAAAAAAAAGAAATAATCACATTTACCTAATAAATTTCCAATTTCATATGGAAATAAATTTTAAAAATTGAAATCCTAGTATTATTATGCTGTACACTATATTAGAAACAAGATTAAAAAAAAAAAAAAATCCTTTTATTTAGTAGAAAAAACATTATCACATTTACCTAATAAATTTCCAATTTCATTGTGGAGCTGGTGGAAACAAACAAAAAAAAGCTTGGAGTGGAAAGGGTTAACTCTTTAACGACGGGGGCAAATCGCTGCAAAATACCCCCTGGGGCGGGGCCGATTTGCTAAAAAATGGATTAAAACAATAGATTTCGTAAATTGAACATAACGTTAAACTTATCTATCAATTTTGATAAAAATTTAAATATAGGTTCCCAACAATATTTCAAACTTTTTCAATAACCGTAATAAGATTTTTAGACAAGTGTTGTCAATATTTTTATGCACAAAAATCTAAAAAGGTTGAAAATTTTGAAAAAAATAAAATTCATAAAATATTTTTTTTCACTTTAGTGTCACAAATCACAAAATATGAAAATTTTATGAACAGGGGCCTCCAACCTTTTATTTAAAAAAAGTTTTTTTTTGTGAGATTCGATTCTCAAAATACTTACGCATACTTGAAGCTATGAAATACTGAAAATCACAAAATATGAAAATTTTATGAACATGGGTTTCCAACCATTTATATAAAAAGGTTTTTTTTTGTGAGATTCGATTCTCAAGATACTTACGCATACTTGAAGCTATGAAATATTGAAAATCCATAAATATACAAAATATATGACCAGGGGTACAGCATCTATCAGTATACCAACCAATTATATTTTATATTTCTAGTGAAACATCAGTGAAACTTACTTATTTCAAGGTATATGTGATCAATACAATTCTGAGAAATGCAAAGGTGACGGATGAACAAAATACATATTTTTGAAATATGAATAATACTAAACTATTTATTTGTCCGGTCCATGGTGCAGTGGCAACGGGTTTGAATTGCGTGCCGGACCGCCCGGGTTCGATTCCCGGTACGAACGGATTTTTTTCAGTCGATAAATCTGTTCAAAGGCATGGGTGTTTGTGTTGTTGAAAATCCCAATCCCTTCCCACCTTTCCGATCCTAAAAAGCGACGCATAGTGACAGCGATTAGCTTATCACTAGTCCTGTCCTAGTCCTCGTATCCTTTCCATCCCTACTCGCTTCGAAAAAGAGAGGTTGAGCAACTGAGTAACAAGCAGTTTTCGTAGAAAAAACATATGTTGAGATAAACTCCGTGAGTAGTCCATATGCTCCAAGTTGGCAGCGGACATGGTTATAAAAAAAATATATATATATTTATCTGTTTTATTTAGGTACACAGAGCAAAAAAATATATAAAATAAAGTAAAATTTACATGTCATAAAAAGGTCATTCGAAATTCTCAATTGACAAAGGGTAAATGTACACGTACATACATATGTTGGTACATTATTTAATTATTTGGGTACATCATCTATCAGTATGCCAAACAATTATAATTTATATTTCTAGTGAAACATCAGTGAAACTTACTTATCTCAAGGTATATGTGATAAATAAAATTCTGAGAAATGCAAAGGTGACGAATGAACAAAATACATATTTTTGAAATATGAATAATACTAAACTATTTATTTATCTTTTTAATTTAGGTACACAGAGCAAAAAAATATATAAAATAAAGTAAAAATACATGTCATAAAAAGGTCATTCGAAATTATCAATTGACAAAGGGTAAATGTACACGTACATACATATGTTGGCACATTATTTAATTATTTTCTTGCTACGAGAAAAAAGTAAGATAAAAACTAATATTTTTTTTTAAGTGGAAGTCTTGAAAACACTTTTCCAGGTGGAGTGGAACTTTACAGCTCTGGCACATGTAACTTGTCTCTTTCCGTACTCCGTGATTTGAACATACACGACACCTTCTTCTTAAAATTTTACCACTTTCTCGTATCTGGATAGGATGATGTTCTTTCATTGATTTTGAGAGTCTATTCACTGGATCAAAACGAGGAGCACGTTACATCTGGATCGACTGACTGATCTGGTTCTGATTCAATCCACGATTTTGCAATTTCTAGCATATAGTCGTGGAATTTTATTTTTTTATCTGGGTTCAGATTTTGATATACCCTTAGAGTTGAACATTGCACAATGAGTTAAATAAAACATCACTTTTTTGTCCACTTCATTGACTTTCGAAAAATAGGATAGTATGACAGATACTGATCCGCTAAATCCACTCCACTCATGTATTTATTGTAGTCCATTACAGTCACTGGTTTGATTATAGGATTACCAGTTTTATAATTTATTTTCCCGGTCTCGATCATTGCTGAATTATGTATTGTGGAAATCATTCTTATTTCTTTTTTCTTATAATTTTTCCACACCTCAAGTAAAATGTCTCCCTTTCTTTGGAATACAAGCTGTTCGATTCTGAGTCAAACATTTTTTAAAAAAACTGTAAGGCCTCGATTGGCTCGTAATGTTCCACACATTCTAATTTTTTTTTTAATTACATTTGATGCTAGCTGAACACTGTTATAAAAATTGTCAATTTCCATATGGTGCCACATGTTGGAAAACGGTGCTAAAAGATCCATCACCGTTGTTTGCAAATTAACTCCTTTGCCACAGTAAATTTTAAAATTGCAAATATAGCCTGTCTTCGCTTCGCAGACCATATGGTTTAGTAGCCCATATTTTATTATTTTTGCCGGATTGTATACTCGGTATTTCAACCTTCCCCTCCAAGGAATCATACCCTCCAACGATAAATTTATTGAAGGGTGATAGATTGACTGAAATCTTTCGAGGTAATAGTCAATTATTTTTTGAACCTTATACAATTTTGGGGCGTCGTCTGGCATACTGCTATTGTCACAAAAATGCAGGAAGGTCAGGATTTGTTTGAACTTATCCCTTGCCATAACTTTTCTGAAAATTGGCGTTTCAATGTATGGGTTAGTGGACCAATAGCTCGAAATTGAATTCTTTCGAACAATCTCCATTATAATAATTAGGGCTAGAATTTTCTTCATCTCCTGTAGTGTGACGTCAGTCCATTTTTTGGCATGCTCCGAGATCTTGTATTTGTGCCCATTCGTCGTATGGTACTTGTTCGTTTCGAGCACAATCTCTTCTAATAAATCATCACCGATGTATAAGGCCGTGACTTCTTCGATACTTTCATGATTTTGTGGGAAAATTTTAACACCGGGATCTCCTTCAAAATCTTCATTGTTTCGGACAGGATCCATTTGAGACCAATCCAGGGTATCTTCGTCTTCAGAGTCACTTGATGACACATGCATTACGCGTAATCTCGCATCTCGAACTCCGATAATCTCACTATCACTGTCGCTATCATTACTATCGATTTCTGATTGACTGTCTTCATATAGTTAATCTATAAAAGTCTCTTCCTCCATTTTGGGATTTGTCAAATAAAATAAATTGCACAATAAAAATTTCCCAAAAGTACACTCGCAAAAACAAAGAGAAGACTGATTGAAGCATTCACATTTCTTACTCGCGTGATTTCTAGAACATCTTAGAAGTGGGAACAAAGAGGATTATATCAACGGGAATGTTTTATAAACATACATTCCTTATACTCGATATACGATTATGATATCATATAACAATAATAATAAATGTTTTTTATGTTTAATTTTTTCGAAAAAAAACATACAAGCAGTTTATGTTTTATTATTGTTTTAATTATTTTACAAACGTTTGAATAGCATGTGACCATTGATAGTTAGAATGGTATCCATTTCAAAACAAAATATTATTATTCGTCTCTGATTTCTAAAGACCCCAGTAAATTATTAAGACAAATAAAGTGTTATATTTAGGGTCGACAGTAATCCCTCACAAAAAAATGGTTCTATATATCAATAGGTAGCAACAGAAAAAAAATATATATTCAAAATGTTATAAATAATAAACGCGAGCAATGTCGAATCACGCGGAATCCACGTTCCCGGCGTCAATGAGTTAATACGCTTTTAGAGCAATTTGAAACAAAATCCAGCAAATTTCCATAATCGAACTGGTGGCTACATTTTTCTTAAATCCTTCAATGCAACATAGGCATTAATAAAATAGCTAGTTCCCTAGCGGAAATTCTTCAAGAAGACACGCCAAATATTGAAGAAGAAATTTTAGATTTTCAAAATAACCATCTTAAAATCGAACGGACTGACTGAAAACTTTTGAAATTTAGCCGACCATAAAAAGTACCTACCCTCTTTTGAAAAAAGGAGCTTATCAAATAAAGTCCTGTTTTGGTTCCACATATTTGTGTGAATCTTTGTTTTCTACCATGAAAATAATAAAATCAAAAACAAGATCTCGACTTACCAATGCCAACCTTGATAATTGTTTACAATTGGGATTATCATCTTACACTCCTTATTTTGAAAAGTTAGTTATTGAAATACAATGTCAAATATTGCACTAAATGTGAATAGTAATGATTTTGTAAATATAAATAAATCCATCCATATTGTATTTTTTTTATTTTCTATAATCTATTTACAGTTCTTTACAAGTAAAATTAATCCTTGCCAGGGTTGCCATAGGCACTAAAGTGAGGATTAAAAAATAACTTTCAAAAGCACTCGGACTTCTCGGAATTTGGTAGAATAAATCTATATGTATCCAGTAATTTTGAACAAGTTGATGATCAATGAAGCCATTAAATGACAATGTTTGCTCAGATAAATTGCTGTATAAAAAGAACAATTACACATACTAAAATCTATCAAGTTCACTCAATTTTCAATCTTTCAAAATTCCTTGTTCTTTGGCTAGTCTCAAGATTTTTGATACGGCAGGGGAGAGCTCTTGGGGTTTTTCTTTTCGAGGTGCATCCAGGAATGGACTCCATGGACCCTGAATCGAAGGATGTACAGTTGATATCTGCTTTCGATATCTGATACCGGTGAGTCCAGATGAACCGATCAGATCATGAATCCAGTGAGCTACTTCTTCTCTACTTTTATTATGACAATGAATGAGCTGACGTTCTCCATTCACTGAAACAAAAATTGACATGAAAATTGAGAACTTTAACATCAAAATGATTTTTACAATATTCATATTGGAAAGGATTGTATGAGGAAGGGTCACTATCTGAGTAATTAAATTTCGGTAATGTCGATTACCTACAGTTGGAGAACTGTTATACATAACTTATATGTGGTGTTTATTTAACGTGACCATTATTTTTTCTTATATTATCTTTAAGTAATATTCGGTAAAATATGGTAATAGTTACACGGGACAGAATCCCAATCCACTCCTGCTTAGCTCCGTCCCTCTTTACGTAGGCGCCTGCCCTCCTAGCAGGCAACCACTTTTGCATTTCAGAAAGATATGTAAATTGTCTATGGTGTTGCTTGCGTCAAATGTCAAATAAATAAATAATTCCACGTAGGAACGTAGGAAGGTATTTGAAAGCAGATAACATTATTTTAATTAATGTAAAGCTTACGATTTTTTTTGAAATGTTTCGTCTTTAAATTTATTATAATAGAAGATCCTAAAGAATACTTCGCAATAAGTATGAAATCGAGTTGTTTTAATTTTTGGGAGCAAAAATGCAACCACAAGCTATACAAATAGTAATATTATATGGATAGGAGACAGTCACATAAGTATATTATTTGTTTAAAATAAAAAGAATAATTTTACTATAGGCATATTTAAAAATAAATTCTTCTTTCAGAAGACCACACATCCATATGTGAATGCATTAAAGATTTAGTCTTCTTGATAATTAATATAAAATAACTTTGATTATTCCACGTATTGTCTTACTAACTGTGACCAGTCTTTCGCCTTTTTCATATTTTGCTTACCTTGTCTATGAATTCTGACAGCCGTATAAATAATCAAAGTTATTTTAAATTTGACGCAAGCAAGACCATAGACAATTTACATATCTTTCTGAAATGCAAAAGTGGTTGCCGCTAGGAGGGCAGGCGCCTACGTAAAGAGGGGCGGAGCTAAGCAGTAGAGGATTGGGATTCTGTCCCGTGTCCCTATTACCATATTTTACCTAATATTCTATTGTGCTAGGTTTTCATGTTTTTTTAATTATTGCTCATCTGTAGATTTAAGTGAAGTATATAAAAAAAATACCAAATCATTTTAGCTTATCTTATAACTGAAATAGATTTAGATATCATGGTTATTTATGAAAAACTAAATCATATTTAAAAATAGTACATAACTTATATAATATATGGAATATATATAATCGTATTTAGTGAATCATGTTCCCAGATTTGACTTTGAGTGATGTTCAAAGTTTCTCACTAATAAAATTCAAATAACAAGAGTCAACGATCAAAATCCGTATGTCGATCGTTATGTATGTATATGCAGTTCAGTTTTCAAAAAGGAGTACTCTATATTAATTATAAAAGCGCAGTCTTACGATATTCTCCAACCAGCATTGGACTACGATGTCTTCTTGGCTTTACATAGAGTACAACACCAGGGTTGTTACGGGCCAAATCCACCAAATCGTTCTCGATAAAGTCTCTGAAATTAACAGCAATATTGGCATATAATTATGACAATCAAACAATTTTTGGAGATATAATGGTCCTGTGAAGATATTTCAAAATGAGCGAATCATATTTTTAGTAGTCATTTGATGCTACTGGGTGCGATGGCGTTGTCTGATGTAACGGTTGAACAGTAGACATGATTTTGCAACCTTTTTTTATTGACGAATGTGACTGGTACATTACTCCCTATGGATTTCAAGAAAGATACGTTTATTACCTGACACCCCGACTGGATCCATTATTCTTGCACATTTTGATCACTAATCGTTGCAATTGACAGACATGCCTTCCAACTCCATTTTCAATCGGAGCTTTCAAAAATCCTGATTTTAAAAACAGATGAGAATTCGACATTCTTCCTATAAATAAATTAGGGTAAATATATTAGACTGTGAATTAGAGGTTATATATCAGAAGTTTTTGAAGTATTATTATAGCAATGGTAACCACAAACTATTTTACAATTTGATGTGACTATGACCATAGAGTCTTATAATGTTATAGAATAATTTACTTAATTTAAGTACAAATTAAATGTGAAGCATAATTAGCAACTACTACAAAATATATAAATCAAAATACTTATGAGCTGGATTTAAACCATCTCCGTAATGTTAATATTTACTAAAAAATGCATAATATTTAAAACAATGGAATATGGTTAGTACAGGGGTTCTTAACCTTATTGCGATGACGGGCGCATTTGAGATTTTGGAGATGAGTCACGGGCGCAGGCCAGATTTTTAAAAGACAAGATTAAAGTAGTACATATTTATGTACATAAAACAAACATATGTATTCATTTTATTATTTTCTCCTTGGCAGCTTTACATGTTTTACATTCATTATATTGTGTGATTAAACTATTTATTTTAAATCGGAAGATTATGCATTTATTTACAATTACAAAAAATCCTATAAATAAAAAAGTTGGAACATAATGCTTCTTAATGAATAATATAATGATAATTCATAAAGTACGTGAAGAATTCATCTCTCTTGCAATATTACAGCCGACCATTGCTGGAGCATTATCAGTAATTATTGCTGATACCTTTTATGAAGGCATGCTAATTTTTTTCGCGTAATTTTTAAAAACATTAAAAATTTCACCAACTCTCAAAATAACATTGGTAAGCTTATATTTTTGCAATATCAAAAAATATTTATAATTCTTTGCCGGGCGCACGAAAATGACTCCGCGGGCACGTGGTTAAGAATCCCCGGGCTAGTACTATCAATATAGGTAATAACAAACTTGCTGTTGAGTCGGAGAATTTATTACCTCGCTCACAATATTAAACCAGATTTAAAAACAATGTGATGCTTAGAATAAATGTTAAGACATTGATTTATAGACTTTTATTTTTACACAGAAAAATCATCTTTTATAGAAAATGCATAAAAATATTCACATTCGGTAAATTAAAATTTATTTACTTATTGTAACACTTAAATTGAACTTCAAACGTTTTGTTTGATCCGTTAATTTTATTTAGCGCAAGTTTGACTTGAGAATTTAAAAAATAATACTGTTCGCTGTACATTGGTATAAAAGGAATCATTTCAACTTTAATATATCCTATAAATAAATTGAATAATAAGATGGAAAAAGGTTCGCTATATTATTTAAACTACTATTCAAGCATTATTAGAATATTGTGTATTTTTGCCAACACAAACAAATCGACATAATATTTATGCAATGTGTTCAATAATTGTCTGTGTATGTCTTATTCTTTAAAGAAAGCGGTTGGCATAATTATTACAGGAATCGCCATCAATTGACAATCGAAAAGTTACTGGCTACTGTGCCAAATTCCAAAATATTGTTACTGCGCGTTGCTTGAGTTACAAGTTGTCTCGTCATAATTACTATGGGTGCTTGATTACACTCCCGTTTATAAAAACAATCCTGTGCCAGATGAATTCTGTCAAATAACTTTAACAAAGTCAATAAATGTATGTTCCTCTCGATGTTGGTCGAATGCCACATCGAGAGTAATTTGTGTTTTCAGATTTCAGATGATTCACTGTGTGTTGCCGGAGATTTGATGAATTATTTTTTGCCTAGTGAAAATTAGTTGTATTCTTAATTTTACTTCAGATATAGATGATCTTCTGATAGAACTTGAAAAGACTCTGCGCCAATTCAAATTAAATGATTTAAAATCATATGCTATGAAGGAATTGCCCGAAATAACCTGGGAATCAATGAAACAGTTACTACGAAATGACCATAGTGACTTAAATATCAGAAAAGCAGCTGCAGCCCTGACAAAACTAGTCGCAGAAGCGAAACCTCCAAGAAAACACTTGAAAAACCGCTTGGAAATGTTAAGAATTAAAGGTATATATTCAGCTTTTACTTATGTGGCCTAGCCACTTAGGATGCGGTAAATCTTTTAACCCTCAGTATAAAATGAATGCAGTATCAACCCGTAAACCAATCACTATTACCAAATATGCCTGGAGCCATGTTCATTCTTTTGTACAAGTTTTGAGTCACGATTACGCTGTGATACTTTATATTTTTGAAACTAAATATAAAATCTGAAATTCACACAAAAACAAATGACTTCAGACTATCAATTTTTTACTAGAAATGAAATATTTAACTGAACAGACAACAAAGAAAGCCATTACTTACTTACTTACATTACACCTGTGGGTAATAAACAAAACATTTCCATATGGTAGTCATAAAAATTACAGGGCCCTTCTAGGGGTGCATGATAAGGATTTTCAACATTGTGTAACATGTCTTATACTGCAGAAAATAATGCATGTTAAATCTTTATATTTTTTTTGAATTCAATGAATTGCTGGCAAAGCATATAAAATCCTAGAGAGTAAAAGTTTATACATCTTTATTGTTTTAATATTATTGATAGGCTATTCTTCTTTCAGCTATTGGTGTATCATGTACACGGACATGGTATGCGTACACATTTATTAAAGATTCCTCAACTGTATATGATGAGATTAATATACATCCTATAAACTTGGCCACGGTGGTAAAGCACGTCGGCCGGGAGTTGATGATCAAAGTCAGGGCAGTACATGGCCAGAAAGGGGCGACTTTGTTAAGTTATGGTCATGGTAAACGACCAACTGTGGTTTCAATACATTTTGACAGAAATTGTATTTTCCTTGCTACGAAGCCAGATAATTTTGGGAAATTGGATGCTATCGCAAAAGGTCAGTAAAAAATATTTAGGTTATGGTCAATTGAATGGTCGTTGATATGAATCATCATGGAAAATATTTTGATATTCAAATATTGCTGATAATATTTGCAACACTAAAGCCATTGTACCCCAAGACAATTTATCATCAAATTTTGCATTATTGTTGCCATAAAATATTTTTATGTAACTGTGTAGCTAAAAATCTCAGTATTAATTCATGTTAAGGACAATATGGTTTTATTTTATATTAAATACATTGTTTGCAAAGCAGTGGCCAATTTAAGTTTGCTTTTTTTTCCACAATAAATCCATATTTTATACTGTGTATGGTAAAATTGTATTACATTTGAGTGCAGCGATATCACTAGAACCTGTAATAATATTATAATGTGCACTTAACGTGCTTGCTATGTCAACTATTATGTTTTTGATAATCATTTGATTATTATTGATTACAAATCAATTCAAAAGCAATATATTGTAAGAATATTTTTTTTGTAATACATAAAGTTTCTTTCCATGTTTTAGGCTTAGGATATCTAGGTACGAGAGATCTCTGTTTATCAGGCCGACATGTCCCTTCCCTGCTTCGAATGATTGATGCCATGCAAGGTGCTGTTAATTATTCGTCAGTGCTCCAATCGCCGGTGATTCACAAGAACGGCGACGACTTTACACCCAAGCTGACAACGCTGGGCTTAGGCATGGATTTTACTAATCCTGTCGATCAAGACAACCTGTTTCTCACGCTTGATGATGAAACTGACAATTGCAATGTAAAATTACAAACTCTCACCATTCGAGCAACTGGCTCAGAAAAAGACCGGGTCAAATCATGTTGTGTGCTGAGCAGTTGTGATATTGCGGAGAGTTTAAGTAATATGTTAGACAGTGGCTTTATTAAAGAAAATTCATTTTTTTTACTTATGATGAATACTGAGAGAAAAAATGTTATGACTGTTGAAATAGGTGATGAGAATAACTGAATATCTATTATCTTATAAAATCTTGCATATTATTGCATGAGAAGTGTACTGGTTTAAATTTTACTTCCTTCATAATTGAATGTGAAAATAAAACAAGCATATTCAATCTCCTGTATCGCTTTTACTCGAGGTTTTACACACTTCAAGTCTGGGTTAACATCCGCTTAATATTTTCCTGGTAATAGTGAATTGTTTTATCATCTAAGATATTAGGAGACCGAAAAGAAAACACGCGCCAACTGTTTGACAGCTCAAAATCGGGTGATGTGCACGTTTGTGCCATGTCATATCATTGAGCATACCCGCTCGTTCAGTAAGTTAGTTTAGAAGTAATGTATTGAGAAGTGGTTTCAACCCAAGTTACAATGAAGAAATGTGAACAATAATTTTCAAACCTGAATAATATCGATAACCCCCATAGATGTACCATCATAACTTGATCGCCACCAAATTCGGAACTAAAATTGTCCCCCTAGAGTAGACCCCTAGAGCAATGGTTCTCATGTGTGGCCACGGTTTTTCAGAGGATTTTGCTGCGGCCACCAGAAGCTTCATAGTTAAAATTGATATTTAATAAAAATGGGTTTTTACAAGTTAATTTGTCAACAAAGACACTGAAAATTAAATAGTTTGTATGCATTGCATTGTGCATCAACAATTGCTAGTAAGAAATAACTCAACACATACATGATTAGGTCATTTTGGCAAAAAAGACTCATCACAAAAATTTGGTGCGGCCACCAGACATTTCCGTAGTAACGCTGATGTTCCTAATGCGGCCACAGCCAAATTTTACGTGAGAACCACTGCCCTAGAGTATCTTCAATAGCCGTTCGACTTGTACCGTTTTGCTAGAAATATATGGACATTACAATTATTTTCATTTACATCTTGCATTTAAAAATGTGTTTGTAAATAAACATATTTGGGTGAGTATTGCACAGCAATCACATGATGGTGGCGCCCTCACTAACGGTTGAGTTAAATGGGACATCTATACCAGTGGTTCTCATGTGCGGCCACCAGAATATTCATGATGCAGCCGAGTGTAATGCAAGCAAGAAAAATTTACAATTAATAATGAATAGCTTAAAATGTATGGAAATTAAAAATATTTTTTTGCTTTGACAAAAAGTGAGTAACCGTTTTGTATGTTGCGGTTATCGATATAGGGTAAAACCTACAATTGTCGGCCACTTAAGGATTTTTCATAGAAGAGGCAAAATAAAAAAATACTGTGTGCTAGATTGTTGGTTTGTTAATCCATTTTTTAACATCTATAAAAATAAAATTTTCATATAAAAGAAAAAGATAAAAAAATAAATAAAGGTATAAAGCTACAATTATGGGCCACTTTCTTCGAATTGTTGGCCACCAAAAGATTCAATTATTGGCCACCCCAAAAATTGAAATAAAAAATATTTTTTTTTAAAACAGGAACTAGATGATTAATTAATTACATGACCCCAAATCATTATTGAGTGTAAAATCAAATGCTTTATTGGATACCAACATCATTTGTTAAGCTGCAGTTATTAGCCAAAAAGTCAACATATGCCTAGAAATATCGGAGAAATGTAATAAATACATAGATGATTAGTAATATTATTAAAACATTATTCATGCACTAAAAAATATATATTTTAGAATTTTTTTATAAGAATTTAAAGCATTAGCTTGGCCGGCCAGTAATAGAAATTGTATGTGTTTTTGGAATCAGTTAATGGCCACCATCATAATAACCTTTTATAAAAATATTTTCAATGCATAACAATATTTTTTTTATAACTTCACTAAAGACGAATAATTCTGTTCAATTAAACTTTCAAACGTGTATGATGCTTTTAGACTGAAGTCCAATCCTTATGATATTTACAAGAGATCTCACTTGCTTCACGGTGACACTCCGGCTGTCTGATAAAAATGCTTTTTTGGAGTTTGCAAATTTAAAAAATTACAATTTTGTGTTTAAACGATAGAGGAATAATAAGGGAACTATATTATATAAAAACGAAATATAAGTCGTCCGTCGTCATTGGCAATACTTGGACTAGAGTGGAAAAATAGCAGTTACACCCCCGAGCTCATCGAAATACCATTGTGTTGTGTTATTTGCCACAACGAAGGTCACTAAAGTTGTGAACTGAGCCAGAAAACTTTATGTGTGGAGCAAACTGTCTTTGGACAATAGCACTCTTCATCGCCCATTCTACCAAATCTTGTACACCTCTTTATTTTCTACATTTTATATATTTAAATTTTTTTTTTTTTTTAAATTACTTTCTCGCTCAATATGTCACAATAAATAGCATTAAAATATATTTTTCGCTGGCAGTTTTCTCTTGGGCGTTAATGGGTTAGTAAACCAAAAGTTGGAATGTTGTTTTGGTTTATAAAAAAACTAGATTTTATATGTAAGTGGCCAATAATTGTAGCTGGCCCACAATAGTAGGTTTTACCCTAGCATTATACTGAAGTCAATGAGGACTTCTCTTAATGTTAAATACCAAATGTTTCCAAGGATATGTAAGGGCATTGTTAATATTAGTTTTAAAGAATGCTTGTAAATACAGTAAAACCTCCGCTAACACTGTGGTCGGGACCATGTTATATGAACAAGTGGAAACGGGGGCGTGAATCTCATACAAAATAGGGAATTTGTTTTTTTCCGCGAAAAATGCAAACTAAGATTATATATAAGTTTTGCAAAAAAAATATATGAACGAAATATTTACGTAAATATTTGGTTGCTAGGTGATACAATGCATAGCGCTCGCAAAATGTAGCAAACAGGAAGTCGCAACGCTGTGCGTGTATTGTCTGGCACGTGTTGATTGAGTGTATGCGAGAGTATGCACCGTAGAGACGGCCAGCCGTTGGGCTGTGTGTGTGCATCGGTCACAGCGGAACCCATTTTTTTATCGACATCAGTTGTCCTAGCAGCAACGTCACATAGCAAAGAGAATGGAATGCAAACGTACCATCGGGGGATTTGTGACGGAATATTTTCGGCCAGCGTGTTATACGGAGTAGTGTTCGGAGGTTTGACTGTACATAGTTTTAACTTTGTTTTCTCAAAAATTATTAACACTTACAATGTATATTTAAAATGTTTGGTTATCTATTTTTATTATTAGACCAAACTCATGACATATAATTATATTTATTATTTTCTAACCCAAATAATCTATTTCACATTGGTTTATTTGTAACATCGGATATATTGTAATAAATAAAATATGGCATCATAAATATTTTCAGAAACTTGTGAAAAATAGTGCTAATTGAAGCAAAAACCGAAACAATATGTTTTATGGAGAAATATGACGATTCTACATAAAAAAAGTGTAAAAACTATTCAGTATCTGCATTCCATTAGCTTAAGATTGTTGTCAGTTTACCAATAAATAAAATGTTTGAAATGAGTTCCAACGACTTTTATATTTTTCAATATAATATATCATATTTCATTATAATGTTTAAAAAATCTTGGATCTTTTTTGGGCTAAGAAAAAGAAATATTTGTGATGACTATCAAATATAAAAGATTTGGGCTTGAGCTGCCAACGTAAAATAATATTTTGAAGACCCGTCAAATGGCGTCTTCATTCAATCGCATTTTTAATCCTTATTCAAATTTGGGGAAAAATGTATTGCTATTTTTTTTTTTTTGTATTTAACTTTTCAGAAACCCCCCATGCCCCCCGACGTTGTTCCAGCATCCCAAAATTTCCGTTTTTCCATGTAATTTTATAAAAATATTCAATCTTTCCTTATCACTTAATTTAATGTCATTTCAAAAAATCAAACAAGACATTATTTTCGATGGATTCGGTGGATATTTTGTGGATGTTCATTTTAAATATAAAATAACTGATTATTCCACGTATTGAAAAGATCAAATTTATTTTAAATTTTATATTACGACATCATTTAAATATAATTCTTAAATTACAGCACAGTCAAAAGTAGTCGAAAATAAATATTAGGTACCTTAACAAGAAACCCATTCTTTATAATATAAGCAACAATGCTAACAAAAAAATGCATTTTATCCATCAGAAATACCCCTTTATATTTGTGTAAAACAAAGTAAATGGTGCCGTCCAAGAAAATCGCGTAAAAAGTGAACTGGGTGTAAGTACTAAAAATATGTTATTATTTTTATTATAAGTAATTCTATTCCGTCGTGTATTGACAGAGAACACCTTAAAATATATTTGACAGACCAATGAATGAAATATAATCGTAGAAAAAAAAATTAAAAACTATTTTTAAAAAAAGAGACTTAATGACACATTTGGGTGATAAACCATTCGCATGCGATCAATGTTATTACAAATCTATTCGGAGGTATGAATAGGAAATTCACAATGAAACGCATTCACATGAGTAAGTATTTAAATGTGATTTCATATTTTTTTAAAGTTAATCTCACAAAAACACATTTAGGTTTTTAAAATTTTTTTAGTAAGAAGATAGATAGAGGTCCGCAATAAAGATACGCCTTCCTTACCCTAGATCCCTTGAACTAAAGACCAATTAGTTTGCTCCTGTCAAAAATCAAACTCCTAGAAATGGTTATTAAATCACGGTTCGAGGGAGAAACGGAATATATCTCGGACGGCTTCAACCACCGTGTTTGATAAAATTCGGATAGAAGGTTTGATCTTTAAACTAAAAGTGGCTGGTGTCGATTCCCCGCTGTTATATAGCATGCACACCAACGAAATCCCTATAATGGGCAGCGATTTGCAACGAAGTTGCGCAATACGCCGACGATACGGCAATTCTGTTCAAGTCTATAAACACGAACAGAGCGACCACCCTGACTCAAGTTGCAGGCAACACAGAATGGTGCAAAGACTGGCGCATCAAGCTACACTCCGAAAAAATTGCGGCGATCACCTTAAGCCGCAGCCCATTTCGATATAAACCCATCAGCATCCGGATGCACAGCATAGCAATTCCGCGGACTCAAACGATTAAATATGTAGGCCTCACTCTTGACTCGAGACAGCTAACTTAACTTCAATCACCAAATCGACGCCAAACGACAATGGCACTAGTCACGAAAAGACAACTGCCCATGCTAGGCAGGAAAAGCAAACTGCTCTTATACACAGTGATCACTGGACCGATCATGATGTACGGAGCCCAAATTTGGGGCCACGGCGACATAAAGGACCTTGATATTCTTCAAGCCGTGCAAAATAAAACATTTCGACAAATCCCTGGCGCGCCGTGGTTTATCCGCAACACTCACAGCACACTCCACAAAGACCTCAACCTCGACATCACCAAAGGTCACTTCTTGAAGTTTTCAAATAAATTCTTCAGCGACATGGTTGGTCATCCAAACATCTTTATTAACGCTCTCCGACAAGAATATATTAAATATGTACACACACATATAACGCGAAGGGACGTCTTGCTTCGCGATTCACCTTACCCCCCACCCTTTGTATTCCTCCCTGGCATACCCACCTGGTTGGCGGCGTGGAAGGATCCAGACCAGCAGACAAAGATTACATCTCGTCTCATACTCTCAATCACCGACTATGTTCCTACATATGGAAAGGAGAAAGGGGGATTAACACACCCTTTATGTCCTTATAAAACAGGGGTGGCCAAAGCGTCGATCGCGTAGCGATTCCTTATCGATCAAAAAGAGCCAAATATGAACATTGCAACGATTAAAAAAGAAATTGGGAGCCAAATCTCTTTATTAATTTAATACACGTTTATTATAATTTTAGAACTTCATTAGTTATGGGTATACTGAAAAAAACTCGATTTTATACTTGATAAATATTTTATTTATTTATATATTATATTTATAAAAAAATAATATGAAAGAAAGGTATCCTAAAATTTTAATTATAAATAATAATTACTAACAAACACTTAAAGCGAACAATGCCCTTGCATCTCCTTGGAAAGTTTGAGTAAGTCAGGTTTGTAGGTTGTTGTTTTTAATTTTAGGCACAATTCCAGGTTCTCATCAATAAGACGACTTCTGAGCTTCCTCTTGATAAATTCATACTTGAAAAATATTGTTCACGTGAATACGTAGAACCGAAGAGCGAAAAAACTGCAAACGGGAGTTTTTTCAGCTGATCTTAAGAGTCAGGAATACTATTCCAGGCGTTGAAAATTATCATGTCTTCCTTTTCCAGGTCTTTTAAAGCAGACCACTTGTGTTTTAAACTAAGTTCACATTTCTTTTTCTCCAGTATTTCCAAATCAATACAGAGACATCAAAATTTTGAGCTCCATATTTCCTTTTTTTTAAATCCAGCAATTGTATTTCAAATTTACCAATGTCGATGCCAAAAGGAGAAAATTTCAAATTTGTTATAGTAGCATTAAGAGGGTTTTTGACGAATGCTAAGGTCACTTTGCTGTTTTTAAATTCTTGAAACTTGCTGAGAAAGGCTTCCCATATATAATATGGTTGATTTAAAATAGTATTAATATTTGAATTATTTTCTTGGCTATGCTTTAGCAGGCTCAAGTGAAACAATATTTCCCTTTCAAAATCTTAAAAAAGCGATAATTTATTTTCGAATGATATTACTTCCTTTCTCTTGTAGTAGCTGATTTAGATGATACATGAAATAAAAGTTCTCAGCAGGACTTGCGACTAAGTGGATATTTGTATTTTTTATTATTTCAATTTTTTTATGATTTATGTCTGAGCCGCACTTTGCCGACCACTGGTCTATCTGATAAAATCTGTACAAATCTAAGGTGCCTGTCCCAAGAAGCGTGTGAGACAAGTCATGTGACAGGGACAGCACGCTAAAATCTCGAAGTTAGCCGATTATTGACGAAAATCTTTTTCTAAAACCCGGGTCTAACAAGGGTTGGCAATTATGTAGATTAATCTAGGGTTTAAGTAACTACTTTTAATGTTGGTCGATCGCCGCTAATAATTTCAAACGAAAATCGATCGCGGGCAAAAAAGTCTGGCCACCCCTGTTATAGAAGTTGAAAATCCATAATAATAATAAAATGTAGTTCAGCTCTAGTACAGACAACAGCATTCCCACAACAAGAAACGTGACGTCGCGTTACAGTTACTTATGCAGCTATGAGGTTAAGAGGCGATATTCTTGCTTTCACAAAAAGACAATATTATACATTCATGATCTAACGCTTGTATTGAATCATTTTCGATAAATTATTTGAATGGAGTTGGCGTTTCGAAGAGAGTTTTTGACCCTTTTTAATGATTAAGAACCCACCGGTTATCTATCACCCTATTACGACCATTGTGAACGCATCTTTCAATGTGACATCATAATCTTCTGAACCGAACACATTTGTGTCCAAATTATTTTTCCGTTTTCGAAGCATTTTATATAAGTTATTATGAAGTCACACGCGGCGAAGCGCAGAGATCTCTGCGCCTGGACGCAGAAATTATGAAACGCACATTACTATCTGTGCACCCGACCTCCTGTGTGGATATGAGTCAAACATACAATTTCGGAGACATTAAATTAGATGCGATGCGACTCGTCGCTAAATCTCACGGCGAACCCTTGACTTTAATATTGGAGAAATACAGTCAACAATCCTAGAGCACCAAGATAGACCACGCAATAGAAACCCATATTTTCGGAGACAAGCTTCGAAACAAAATTTGGGATTTGGTGTATTTTGTGAATTTCGTGCAGTCAATAAAAATGTATGTTTCGACTTAATATTTTCTCCTTTTTGTACATACATACATATTTTAGGTGAATAATTTTATTTGAAACAAAAAAATATATAATACTTACATGCTGATTTGATTTTCGTAATGTACCGTAAAAGGGGGTGAATAGAGACACTTTTTACCCTTCACGACTGTGTATCTTCATACCTGCGCCACATATTTCAAATATGAATGGCCGTAAACGTGTTTTTATGATCCTACTACATATTTATGACAATATTTTTGAAATAATCACCATCGTTATTAAGTCAAAGTAAATTTTGTTCGATGTCTCTATTTACATTTAATTGGGGGTGAATAGAGACGAGAGAGGGTGAATAGAGACTTGGCAGGTGAATAGATTGATGTTATGATTGGAATATATGAGCCTCTATTCTACATGAGTATTACTAATTAACTAAAAAACTTGATTTAATTTAATTTTCGTGCAATAAATGTTTATAAGAAGTCAAAAAGTAAGGATGCACAGGCATCGAACTTAAACCCGTTTGTTTCAATTTTGGCCAATCATTTAGTTGGTTTGGTTTTGTCATTCGAGATATAGTATATAGTCATTGTGAAGAAACTTACTTAACCATAATG
This sequence comes from Himalopsyche kuldschensis, assembly GCA_028554975.1. Taxonomy (NCBI): domain Eukaryota; kingdom Metazoa; phylum Arthropoda; class Insecta; order Trichoptera; family Rhyacophilidae; genus Himalopsyche; species Himalopsyche kuldschensis. The sequence continues at coordinate 688,125 of JAHFWI010000046.1, read as the reverse complement.
ATTACATTGGATACTTAGTAAAGTTGAGCTAAAGTTCAATCCTTGTTTTTGTCTCTATTCTCCCCCCAGTTTGACGGTACATATGGAAAAATTAATAATAAAAATTTACGAATATGTAATTTGACAGAGTTTTTCCGAATTAGGGCGCACGAAAACCTAACTACGGAATTGTATGAGTTCGGAAAGACTATTGGGTCTGGCTTTGTTACATATTCACTGGGAAATCGATCTAGGTACTGACAAAATTATGGTACGATTTGAAACGTCAAAAAAAGACAGAAACGAAAAGAAAAACGTCAGAAAAAGAAATTAGACATAATTTTATAATATTTTCATTTTTGAATTGAAATAAAAGAATCTATGATAAATTGTGTATTTTTAATACAATTTCACATTTTTCCATTTATCTAATTCATTTAAATTTTATTGTGAAATGGGCTCTTTAATTGTTTAGCTTACTATGTTTAATAGTATACATACATAATGAATATTTTTGTAAAAAAATATTATTTTAATCAATTTTGAATGTATTATTTATGTATCATGTTTATTTTCAAATTGAATGGCCTCCCCCTGGGCCAATTTTTGGATCCGGCAATGCTTGTAATGATTAGTTGTCATGAAGTATTGACAGATCTAGGGGGATTGCCATGGCGGCCATAGCCGACCCATGAGAAGAATTTAAAGGCAACCGCCTTGGGCCCCGCACTTTCCCCGCGCTGCTAAACATAGAAGATTTTATTTTTCTTATAATTGGAGAATAATTATCGGTCTGTGACAAGAGTGAATTGGCATTACAATTTTTGTGTAAAATTAAATAAAATAAAATCGAAACATGAAAAATATTTATTTCTTTTAAAATATCTCATTTAATCAGGTATGTTAGACCTATCCTTTCAAATTGAATTTGCATCCCCTGGCTTATTTATCTAGATCCGTACAGTGGTGTGGAGAAGGGCTGCCAGATTTCATGACATGAAATCCGGGACGTTTTTTTCTTACTAGATCAAAAAACTGGTGTGACAACATGTATAGCCATCGATAAGTACCATCCGAAATCGTATTTAAAGATCTTTTTATTTGTTTTACTTCAGATTATTTACACTTCACGAAAGATGTAGACAGAAAGGAAATCAGGAAAAAAATAATTGAAAAAGATAGTTAGGTACTCATATTTTTTCTTGGACTTGGCATTTTTAATTCATGCTTTATTTTTGTTATATCATAAAACATCTCGCTGCATTTTTCTCAAAATTGACATTGCACTGAAGACTTTTTTTCCGATATTGTCGGTTTTGTGAGAGCTTCATTCGTTTTTACCTTCGTATTTTCAAAAATGAAAAGATCCTTAAAAAAATATTCACACAATGTAATATTACTATATTAAGAATTACGACTGAAGGTGCTTGATAAAATTTCAAAACCAAATTTGAATCGTTTGAACTCATTCGCTGGAAATGCCTGAAGATGCCGAAAGGCGAAACCCGGGTCGTTAGTGACAAAACTCACGGAAAAGTACAAAATTCAAATGACACTATTGTTCGGGATTTTTTTTTCAACTTAGTAGCTACAAGGTATTTCTACAAAATGAGTTTATCTAAAACCGGGATTTTTGATTGTCCCGAACGGTACCTGTGGGACGCCAGGACAAAAGGTTTGAAACCGGGACAAACCCGGTATATCGGGACGCATGGCAGCCCTGTATGAAGGTATGTTTGCATGGGTCAGTTTCCAGAAAACAATTTCACGGTTTTATTATATTATATATAATATATGAAATTGACTCAATGGGTTATATATTTTATAATACAATTATAACTCGCATTAGGAGTTTTTCGTACAGAAGCCTTCACCTGACAAAATATTTCAGGAAGATAGCAAATACCAGGGCTGTAGAGTCGGGGAGTCGCAGTTTTTTGACCGGAGTCGGAATCGGAATCGGAGTTATCGCCTTGATTTGGCTGGAGTCGTAATCGGAATCATGAAAAACTGTTTATTAATTCATATAACATGTAAAATTGGTTATTTAATATGTCATTTAATACACATGAAATGAAAGAAAAAAACGTGACAAATTTTTTTTTTTTTTAGTCGGAGTCGTGTTTTTGGTGAACGCCGGAGTCGGAGTTCGGAGAGTCGTGTTTTATTTTAACGACTTTACAGCCCTAGCCCTGGTGATAATAAACTACTTAATAGGTATTTCATATAAAGCTTTAGCGACCCATTTTCATATAAATAAAATTTGTTGCCAGTGTAAAGTCTTTGATTTACATAGCTTCGAACGTATTAATTGAATAGTGGCGTACGTGATAGGAGTGGCGGCCATTACATATTTATACTGTTGTCTTCGTATCTCATGTTAATTCGATAATTTTATGATAGTCGAGTAATAATGTCATGCATTATTGTTTTAACAAATGTGTCTATCTGTCAACGGACAAAGAATGATGTGATTATGTCGAAATAACCTATGCTTGACGAGAACCAAACAAGCAAGTTTGTTTACGTGATGTAATATTTGACGTTATAGTGTAAATATCTACAACTAAAATCATGTCGGCTGAGATTGACGGGCAGGAGGATGCGCCCTCGGGCCACGGTTGCGGTGGAATAAAAATTCTAACTTTCCGCCCGACGTGGGAAGAATTCAAAGACTTCAATAAATATGTGCAGTATATGGAATCGCAAGGCGCACATAAAGCAGGTATCGCAAAGGTGATTCCGCCAAAAGAATGGGTCCCACGTAAAAGTGGATATAGTCTGGATGATTTGGATATAACAATACCAGCTCCAATATGCCAGGTGGTCACTGGAAAACAAGGCCTATTCCATCAGATCAACATACAAAAGAAAGCCGTGGGGGTGAAGAACTTTTCGACTATGGCTAATTCTGCTAAGTATTGCACCCCTAAGCATTCAAATTGGGATGATTTGGAGAGGAAATATTGGAAAAATGTCACATATGTCGCCCCGATTTACGGTGCGGATGTAAATGGCAGCATCACTGACACTGATGTTAATGAGTGGAATATCAACCGTCTCGGCACAATTTTAGACTATGTCAATCAGGACTACGGTATTGAGATTGACGGAGTGAATACGGCCTATTTGTATTTCGGGATGTGGAAGACTACTTTTGCTTGGCACACTGAAGATATGGATTTGTATTCAATCAACTATTTACATTTTGGCGCTCCAAAAACATGGTATGCGATACCTCCCGAACACGGCAAGAGGTTTGAGCGTCTTGCGGCTGGATTTTTTCCGACCTCAGCGCAGACTTGCCAAGCATTTCTGCGTCACAAAATGACATTGATATCTCCGCAGATTCTGAAACAATACTCAGTTCCTTACAATAAAGTAACTCAAACTGAAGGTCAGATAATGATAACTTTTCCGTTTGGTTATCATGCAGGCTTTAATCACGGCTTCAACTGTGCGGAATCCACTAATTTTGCAGCGCCTCGATGGGTGGAGTACGGTAAACGTGCCACACAATGTACATGCAGCAATGATATGGTAAAGATTTCTATGGATACGTTTGTGAAAAGATTCCAACCTGACCGATATGACCTGTGGCTCAAAGGTCAGGACATCGGATGTCATCCAGAACAACCTGACAGATTCGCTGCGGCACCTCATCCTACAGGTCAAGATATTTTGTGCAATAAGAACAATCCAGAATTACCCCAGTCTTTTGTCGAAGCAGAACAAAGAATCAAAGAAAAGAAGCGTCATCCAGCACATGTTAAACGTGCTATGGCCCGTGGAATGGCGAGTGGAGCAATACAGGTGTCAATATTAGGTGACGACAGTCAAAACGAAGAGGAAATGGCGATGAAGGAAGGCGATTTGGACATGTTAGTCGGTAGTAATCCTTCTGTTCCTGATGTTCTGAATTTCAATGATTTTGGTGCAGATGAGAATCAACTGGAAGCCTTGGAAGATATCTGGCTAAAGGGTGGTGAAATTGATCCTTCGGAAGTCACTGTCAATGATGACGGACACTTGGACGATTCTGATTATGATAGAAGAAAGGGTTTCAAAGCTGTTCCTAAAAAGAAACGTCGATGTAAAAAGGAAACTAGCAAAACTGCTCGAAACGAAACTAGAAATTCAAGACTACAGGGCAAGCTTAAAAGTAAAAAATTGTCTCACGATCAGATTAAAGAGATTGAGAAAGTCGTTTCTCAGTGGGAAGATCTGCCCGAACTTTCTGACAAATCTGGACCACCGACGCCAAAGCATCCGATTCCTGATGATCCACTGCCCGAGATCGTGGTCTTGGCAAACTGCCCGAAAGATGGGAAATATAGCGCTGATGGAAAATCTAAGAAAATTGAAGGAAAGACTAAGAACAAACGTAAATCAGATTTGGAACCTGGTGAGATTAAACAGCGAAAATGTGCACAGACCAAAAATAAAGGCACTAATAAATTGACTAGTATTAATAATTCTGAAACAATGAAGGACACCGAAGTTAACACAAAAGAATCTGTAAAAGAGAAGAAAGAATTTAAAGTTAATGTTAAGAAAGAATCGGAATCAGATAAGAAAGTTGTAGCAGAAGCTGCCATTCAGAAACCTATTAAGAATGCTGAAATCTCAGTTAAGAAAGAAGATACAATAAAAACGAGTAGGATAATTGCACCGGATTCAAAGAAAATTATCAAAGTTGAATCTGTAAATATTCAAAAGAATTACACTCAGCCTATTAATGCAATCAAATATCCAAAGAAGAATCTCCCAATGCAAGGATTCAATGAACAGTCGTCTACATTATTGAAAGTCGGTCTTTTGAACCCGAAAGCTTCAAATGAAATCAAGGCAGACATCAAGATAAAGATGACTCCTGCTGATTATCAAAATGAATTTTATAAATTCATGGATCAAAAAATCTCTCCAACTATAGTTGACACGTCAGTATTGACGCAGAGTGAATCGAAGACTCCGCGAAAAGCAAAACGACCTCGTAAACTCTATCCCAGTCCGGTCATCGATCAATCAGAAAAAGTGATCGTAGAGCCGATTGCCCCTGTGGCGCCGTTGCGATTGAACGAAGACAAAATTCACAATTATTCACCGAATCACTTGCAGAATCTCATTAAAAATCCGCATACGCAATTGTTTTCCGATACAGAACTAGGTCGCAGTCTTATAGCCCGAGGATCCGTGCTGAAAAGAACAACCGAAGCGGCCCAACTAGGCGTTTACACTGACAAGGAATTGAGTACTATCGTGCCCGAACACCGCGAGATTCTAAAACGCCACGAAGAGATGTCGCGAATGGTAAAAACCAACGATGTTAATGAAACCGCTCCAATAAATACACAGGGTGACTGGGCTGGCGGTTTCGGCCAATCGGCAGATTTCTCCAATCAACACGGACACTTACAGCCGGATGGCAGCTATCAAGCGTACGGCTTCACCAATAGTTATCTACCAAATAGACAGGACATCACCAGCAACACAGGTTGGAACGTTCAATATCGACCCCAGCAAAATATGTATAATAATGATCAATCCCACAGTGATAGTATTTCACAAAGACAGAGCAGTCAATGCTGTATGCCGCACGATGAACCTAGAAGTCAGCCGCAAAATCATTCTCTGATGAATAACCGAGTGCATGGATTGACTCAAAGTCATGGTAATGCGCATCAAAGTCTTAGGAGTATGTCAAACTCGCAAGTCGGAGCTCCGGATGTATACCGGCCGTCGCAACTGCATCGTAATACACAATTTACTGGCGGATTAAGTGCTGGACACAATACACAGCAAGAAACAAGTTCACAGATAAGGAACACACTAGTGGATCACGGTAAAGACAGCGGGCACATTCTTCGTGGCAATAATTCACAGCAAGACCGTGTATCTGTCCATAGTACCATTGAGGAACATGTCGGTCGAGGAAACGACCTAGAAGTGCGAGTTCTGCACCACGATCGCAGTTCTCTGTTACAGGATGTTCTTCAAAGACGCGGCGATCAACAAGGACAATCGCATAGCATTGTTCAAGGTTTACCGGACTATCAGCATAATAATAAAAGTGACAGTTTCCAACGAGACAGGACTCGGAGTGGTGTGAATGTAAACGATACAAGCCAATGGATGTATAAATAAAAAGTTATCACTTCTTTGTATGTAATTTTATGTGAAAATATTTTGTTCTACTGTATAGGCTCTATTCACAGTAAATGTGAGAGATTCTGGAATTCCAGTGTAAATTCCAGTTCTTTGGGTCTAGATTACATGTCTTACAATTGTAGACAAATGAATAAGATTTAATTTAGATATTATCGCAATTAAGTATTTTCCATTCATGATGTCTATCAACACGTGTTGCTGTAAAGCACTGTCTCCAAATTAATGTCACTACGTATTTATTATCATTAGTTAGGTGTGTACATTAGTTCGGAAAATCTTCTGTATTAATTTATGTGAGGAAGTCACTTTTTTGTTTTTTTTTTATTAACAATGATGATCATCTCAAATGACCAACCACACTGGCGGAGACGACTGTGTTTTATAAATGTTCATTGCTGACCTAAGTCTGGTAGAATCTTGAGTGTGTCGCTTTCGCACTGTTGCTGACGGCAATAAGTTAGAAAGTTTTAAAAGATCATCTGTAAACTCTAAAGGGTAGCAAAATGCTAGTGATATTTTTTTTATCAAAAAGTACTGTCCTTCTGTACTGTTTTCTCGTCTTTGAAATTGAAAGTGGTTTCCTATATAACAATTAACCCGGTACCAGTTAAAAGCCGATTGATGTAAACTCATACATATTTTGTTATTTTTATAAATGTTTCGACTTTATTATTTAAATTCAGTTAGAGTCGAATATACTTTAACCGACTGTTTCAGTTGAATAATATAATGTTTTATTTGGAACAGTTATGATATGAATATTTTAGCTCTGTCTATACTTGTTTCATAATTTTCTTTTAGTGGATTTATTTACGGAAAGGAAAATGAATATTTCTCTAATTAATAAGTTATAAAAGATGCAGCTTTCATTTTATTTTTATCAAGACTTTCAAATTCATTGAAAATTCGAAATTAAAAATTGAACAATAAAATTACTGCTCACTATAACCTCCTCGGTAATAATGCCATTTAGTTTTCACATTGTAATTTAATCAAAGTATGATGAGGATGATGAATGGTGGCTACTTGAATGGGGTAGCGAAACCAGCAAAACCTTTGCAAAAAATACACAATTAATGGCACGGGAAAATACTAGGCTGTGTTTGGCAGAATTTACGATCACCATCATTGAAATCTTTCAAACTCGAGTGTTAATTAAAATCATTGTTAAAAGATTTGTTTCTAAATGTACGCTATGTATAAAGCACAATCTCAAGAGATTATCATAAAAAATGTAATTGAATGTTGCTTTTCTGTAAACGTTAAAATACTTTCAGATGTGCAATTTAGTGTAAGCGATATGTCTATTATCGCATACATTGGAGAGAGTTTAGTTTATTAGTTTCAATTCACACTTATTTTGTATAATTTAAGACTGACTGTTTAGTTTTATTCAATAAATGAGTATTCATAAAACACTGAAAATAATTTCTTTCCAAATTGAATGAATTTATTGTATTATAATAATATGTATATCGATCTCTACGTATGAGAAAGCACCTACTTTCTATTAATTATAAATATTTCTAAGTGTAATAAATAAAATAATCATGTTTTTTTATTCTACATAATCAGTTTTTTTTAAAAGCTAAATTTTCTTGGTTTATATAAATCAAAAACTATTTATAAAGCAAATCCATTAGCACATTCACTTGCAAACTTTTCCTTCATATTTTTTTCATTATAATTTTGTGTGCGTGGAAAAACGACAACACCAAATTTATGCCATTTTTTTCAAATGCTACAACTGCCAAAGTGAAACAAAATTTAAAATATGTATTTTGTATTGGCTCATCAGCGTTATGTTTGTATATGTTCGTACTTGTACAATAATTGAAGTCATTTTTGTATTTATTCTAAAAATATTGTCACTAACTCGACAAACTTGAAAAATTTGAATCTAGCTGTGTAAAACAATATTATTTATGTCTCGGATCACGTTTCAACGGAAAACTTATTCTATTCAGCAATGCCAGACCTTTTCAAAATAATTTCAATTATAAAATATTCTACATAGGTAAATTTAGAGCGCATAATTTTACTATTGGTGAGGAATGTTTCATCAGGACAGTGATAAAATACTTTTAGGAAAATAAGCTTTTAAAGTTGTAATCTTCAATTCAGTAAAACTTAAGTGAAAGCACCTGATGTTTCTTTTGTTTGAGGATGAGTTATTGTATTATTGATTAGTTGCACTAATTTTCAAAGATTCCTGGATTAGCTTGAGATATATTATAAAACAGATAAGGAGTAAAAAGCGTTGTACTCATAAAATTCTTTATTAGTATTTTGACGCTAATAAAGAATCTTTTGTTAGTATGTATATGATATTGCAGAATGTGTGACAAAATATTTATACATACATTAGAGATTTTTTTTGTGGATCTTTTGCAGAGAATCTATATATCTTACCAGCAATATATGCAGTCCATTTCTGACCCATGTCAATTTTTAACTGAAAATGTTCTGAAGGATATAAAATAATGTATAGGTTTCAGATTATTATTGTGTATCTACCATTCCATATGACTATTCAAAATCTGAGATAATGTAAAATGAAAATGCGTCCATTATAATTGCATCAATTGGATTTATCTGTGCTTAAATGCTTTAAATTATGACGACTCGGCGTAATCTCTGAAATTGTGAATACTATTCATATTTTCTGAAGTTTTTTGTGTTGACTTTAGGGCATTTTCGATTGATGCACATTGTTTGGGTTGAATTTTCCATTTATTGTTTTCTTGATTGTGCATGACCTAGATATAGCAATGACAAATGGTTGATGCATTAGAGGGTTTCAATAAAGTAATACTTATACTGTGAAATCCTTATTTTTATGATGATTTGGCACTATAGTTAATTTTTCTATATAAACAAGAAATTCAAGAGCTGGGGAAGACAGTAAAAGTTGAATCTGACAGGTGAATGTTTTAAAATTCAATTATATTTTTTCTCATTTCTATGTACCACCAATCTACTTTTTTATTGAATTTAAACCATGAATTTAAAAATTTCTTCATTCCATAAAACATAAAAATTAGTTTTGAAATAATTAGTACAAAATATTTCTCCTTGAAATTTATTTTTATTATTGCATTTATATTATATGTATGAAAAAACATCCAGATATGCTGAAATAATATTTACTGCATTGACTGAATTCCTCAATACAAGTTTTTAAATAAATATCACCACTAATTTTGGTTAGGCATGTTCAATCCTATCTTCATTTCTTAGTGCCCTCTTTCATCGATGTTGCCAGATGACCAAATTGCAGTGTCTCTCTAACCCCATTCTTTTATTTGCACAATATAGTCGCAACATGGTGCGTCCGAGATGCTTTGTCTCGCCGGTCTTTGCTTCATCCCAATCTGCAGCCATCTCATCTGCATATTTATTTACCTATCTCAATGACCTTATGTTTTGATAGGCAATTTTAAGCAAAAATAGAAATAATGGAATAGGTACTATAAATCATGATGATAGTTCTTTACTTGCGATTTTATGATATGCAATATAAATCTAAGCTACATATGTATAAAACATTATCACATCAACAAAACTGATTAAAATTTTATTCTTATTAGTGATGAAGATTCTTCCCATACTGCATACATTGTGATGTAATCATGAGCAAGTAAGGTAATCTTTAATCCTATCAATGCAAATATGTCAATAGTGGTTTATTATATTTTTTTTTAACTTTGTACCTTTTAGTATCTATGAAGTGGGAAAATATTGTTATTTTATTTTAATTTCATATGCTACCCTCCCATATTCAATATAAGTAAAGAATACACTCATTTATGTACCTATTTAGAGCAATTCAAATGATTATGAAAATATATGTGTACAAATTCTTTATTAAAAAAGTGTTGGATAGTGGATATGCTGTTTTATTTTTTGTAGTTAATAATTCTAGCGTAGATCTAATTGCCTATTGCCGTCATGCAACAGAAGACAACAAAATAATATAATATTTTTTAATAATATATATTGGTCAGGGCTGTGGAGTCAGTAAAAAAAAGTTTGACTCCGACTCCAGCATTTACCAAAACCATGACTCCGACTCCAACATTTACCAAAAACACGACTCTGACTTAAAAAGTTTAATATCGTCACTTTTTTTTCCTAATTTTACTATTTATGTGTATTCAATTAAATATCAACCTTACCAATCCGGCCAATAGTCAACATTGACATATTATATGCAAAAATAAAAAGTTCAAAATTTCCGACTCCGAGTACGACTCCGACTCCGGCCAAATTGCTCCGACTCCGACTCCACAGCCCTGATATTTGTTGATCAAACTTTGAGCAACACAGCAATATTGTAACAAACATCTTTTGATGAATTAATGTTAAAAATCTGTTATAGTTTCTAAAAATATAGTATAATTCGTTCAAGAGAAAATCTGGGTTAGAACCAACAAAATGGAAAACTATGGGTTAAATCAGGGGTCGTAAATTTTTTTATGGCCACCGCCCACTTTTGCTTATTTTTCATGTTGCAATTCCGGTAAAATATGGTAATAGGTACACAGGACAGAATCCCAATCCTCTCCTGCTTAGCTCCTCCTCTAAACTCAGGGAACCACTTTTGCATTTCAGAAAGATAAATTGTCTATGGTGTTGCTTGAAGTCAAATGTCACTGTGAGTTTATAAATAAATAAATAAATAATTCCACGTAGGAACGTAGGAAGGTATTTGAAAGCAGATAACATTATTTTAATTAATGTAAGGCTTACGATTTTTTTTGAAATGTTTCCTCTTTAATTTTTAAATTTATTATAATAGAAGATCCTAAAGAATACTTCGCAATAAGTATAAAATCGAGTTGTTTTAATTTTTGGTACCACAGGAATTGTTTGTATAATCTTTTTAGCCTGTATCGCATTTTTGCTCCCAAAAATTAAAACAACTCGATTTCATACTTATTGCGAAGTATTCTTTAGGATCTTCTATTATAATAAATTTAAAAATTAAAGAGGAAACATTTCAAAAAAAATCGTAAGCCTTACATTAATTAAAATAATGTTATCTGCTTTCAAATACCTTCCTACGTTCCTACATGGAACTATTTATTTATCTATCTATAAACTCACAGTGACATTTGACTTCAAGCAACACCATAGACAATTTATCTTTCTGAAATGCAAAAGTGGTTCCCTGAGTTTAGAGGAGGAGCTAAGCAGGAGAGGATTGGGATTCTGTCCCGTGTACCTATTACCATATTTTACCCAATTTTCTTACCCCCACCAAAATCTTCTTGAAGTAATTTAGGAGATTTGAAAAAATAAGTTTTTATAACTAAGTAACATTTCGTTGCAACAATAAAGAGTGCGTATACGCATTTTGAAAAAACCAAAATAAAAAAAATCAAATTCAATAATTCATGAGAACCTTGAGCCTGATGCTGTGAGACCAAATATTTTATTTCTAGTTCAATTAAGGTCTCTCAGTGATTTCCAGACAACTTCTTTTGAGAAAGATTTTGGGGTAAAAGCAATAACCGTCCACCACGGAAGCCTTTACCGCCGTACCGAGGTCTTCTGGCGCCCAGGGCGTTCGCACTATTTGCCAGACCCTAGCTACAGCCCTGGTGGGCGGTAAAGGCAGTATTACATTTGCAAAGTGTAATTTTTATATCATGCTAAAATGTGGCTGTATCGTATGGTTTTACTTGCTAATTGATTTTTTAAAAATGAAAGTATCGTCGTTTCAATACATAGGTATCTACCCTTCTTAGAGGTCTGCACGGGCTCGGATTTGGCCCGCGGTCCTTACCCGGCCCGGCCAGTGGGCCGGGTAACGAAGGCATGGATTCGGGCCCGGGCCGGGCTCGGACGCAAGCATACAACAAAATATAACAAAAATCGGGCCATTTCCGAATGAGGTCACTATTATCGTAAATCTAAATTTAATACTATAATAAACTTCACGTACTCGTATTAGTTATCTTTTCGACGTCTTGTTCGTTATTTAAAAACTATCTCTCATGAACACCCATTCGAAAGAATAAAATGATTGTTCTTAACTTTATGACTTGACGCAATTATTTTAGTATTTTTTAATGATGTCTGCTTCATCGGCGTTTGTACAATACGCATAATGAATTTCATAATATGATCCAGGGTATCAGTATGTCTTATATGGTGATTTCGATCAGTCGCAATTTGATTTGTTAAGTTGATTTTTTTTAAATTTACCGACAAGAAATGGGCTTTGAAAATATTAAGACAAAGCTGAAGAGTGGAGAATATATTTCTTCAGTTAAAACCCATGGGAAAAGTGAAGTGTGGAAATCATTTAGTGAAATCATAGAGGTGGCTACAAACAAACAAGTTGGATACGTTGAGTGTATAAAATGTAAATGCATTTTCAGCTTTTCTAGTTCAAAAACTTCTCACTTGAGTCGTCATTCCTGTAAAACAAACAAAAACTAATTCTAATTAGGAAGTAATGTATTTCGCACAACTGTACACACACGATAGTTGGTGAGCCAATTTTTATTTAAAAAAAAAATCGGGTTTTTTTCGGGCAAGGTTGAAAAATATCGGGGTCGGGTTCGGGTAAGATTTTTGGAAATGAGCCTCGGGCCGGGCCGGGCCGGGACGGAGGTCTTCGGGTTCGGGCCTGGTGAAATTTTAAAATTTCGGGCCGTGCAGACCTCTAACCCGTCTATATATGGATATATTAAAATAATATAATACCTATTTTGACTGTAAGCTTTGCTGACGAATAAATTTATGTCAAATATTTTCATAATATTATCTTGAGCGGAAAAGTATTGATGTGTCTCAAAAGTACTCGACATGTCTTACCAAAAAAAGTATTTGAGTATGGAAACACATACCTACCAAAAGAGGACAGCACTATTCTACCTAGCTGTCAATCTGTCAATTAAGGCTTTATGGAGAAGTCACTATTATAGGTTATATTTGTTTATTTTTTGCCATATTATCATTATTCTTAACATTTACAAGATTCTAGTGCGTGTTCTAAATATTTTATTGCAGGGTCAACATATGTAATACCAGTGATACTCTATTTTTGTAGGAATTATCCGTGTATTTCGTCATCGTTTACTACACAATATGTCAGAGCCAGAAATTGCTGAAGAGTTCCATGATTCGATCGTTAAGTTCATATCGGATGTGAAGAATAAGTGAGAGTATTATTTTGTCAAATCTATGGCTTATTTATTAATTTTTTTATTCAATTAAAGTTTTATTTTATTGTTATAATCACTTATTTCAATTAGAGATTTCATTGGCTAACTAGTAATATAAAGTAATAAAAGATTCTAACCATCTCATGGTAATTATTCATTCTTTCAATATATTAAAAAAGATTTTTGATATTGTTTAAACCTCTACCTAATTTTTTCCAGAAAACTAGATGGATCATTTAATATAACTGTTGCTACAGTTGGGCTACTCAAAGAACTTATTGCTGATGTTAAATTTGATAATGCAGAGTAAGTGAGATAGAATAAATTATGCTATAAAATCCATTGAATTCTTTCTCCTCCAATATTTTGAGTTACAGAATATCATTACTATGTATTTTGAATAAGATTATTTGTTAGGGTTTTTAAAAATGTTACAAACGACAATTTAAATAGTATTTTGTGAAAAAAATTAACCATTTGTTTCCATAGAAAACCAAAACCTATATGTGTAACTATTTTTTTGAGCATAATATGGAGCTTATCGTAACAATTTGTTTTCTTATTTTGAATTTGATAACCAATAACAAAAGCGTAATTTGTGCACTCCTAATTTGTCAAGAATTGTGTTGAGAGATATCTTTATACGAGAACTGCTTGTTACTCAGTTGCCCTATCTCCCTGTATTCTAAGAGTGTAAGGATAGAAGGATAGGGCAGGACTAGTGGTTAGCTAATCATTATTTTGGAGGATTGGATGTGTGGGCGGTAATTTTAGATACCACAGACATCCATCACAAACTTCCTGCGCAAACAAATTTATAAATCAATTTATGAAATTGTCGTAAGTGACATTCAAACTCGTGAGCGCCGCAACTAATGATATTGACCACTCGACCAAAAATTAATCTATATTATAAACGGGCCCACAAAAAAAATTATACGATAAAAGTAAAGCCAAATGAAGCATAATCAATATCACTGTATTGTGCCTGTGATTTATAGCTGTAAGTTTATAACTTGCTTTCAAATATTTGGACCGTTAACCATTTACACTAAGTCAACTTTGTTTTGTATTGTTTACATGCCAATAGCATCAAAAAGATTCAATATATTAATCTTTTTAGATCTTTATTGGAGAGTGTCAAGTGTGCAGGTCGGCTCTTATATCGTGGCTTGCCACAGGAGGCGGTGACTGGAAACATGGTTCGCCGAATATTGCGCATCATTCGAGATGAGGATCAAGCTGCTGGAAAGGTTACCAAGTATTTTCAATTCATTATTTAAGAAAAATCTCTTGTTTCTTAACTGAATTGCTATTAAAATATTAAAATGTAGTATTGCTTAAATTGTGAATGTCACTTTTTATATACCTGCTTAAGTAATCCTTTGAGAAGCACGTTATTACTCATATCCAGGATAGTTTTATACGGATGTGTTACTTTTTAGACATTGTGGGCCGGGACTGGCGATTCCCTAGAAGGTCTCATGAGACCTAAGCGGCGAGAGGACGAAGATGAAGAAGTTTATATATTGGATATACCTGCTCTGAGAGCTGCAATTTTAGATCATATTGCCGAATTTCAAATGGAATTAGATACATGGTAAAATTAACACTAAAAGTGATTAGTACTTAGTTTTATTTTGATATGAATTAAAAATATCAGTTATTATTATGGATAAGTCCTACTATTTGGTTGTTGACGTGTAATTTTTTTTTCATAGTGGAGATAACATAACATCCCAAGCACCTGAGCACATACACGCAAATGAAATTATTCTCACGTTAGGCGCTTCACGATTAGTAGAAATGTTTTTGAAAAAAAGCTGCAGAAACAAGGCAATTTCATGTATTAGTTGCTGAAGGTGCACCCGGATCACAGGTTGTACTTTAATTACTTAAATCTATAATAATTTTATCATGATAATAACTTTGACAATTGATTTCCAAACTTTTTTGTTAAATGATTAATGTAACTATTTTATCCTCCACAGGTGTTTTGATATATTTAATTATTTAACTGAACTCAACTCTTTATTTGCAGGGACATAAAATGGCTGCTTGCCTTGCGAAAGCTAAAATAGAAACGACTTTAATTGCAGACAGTGCCATTTTTGCAGTTATGTCTCGTGTTAATAAGGTGAATTATTACAATTTGAATATTGTATACAAGATTTGACATCACGCTACACTGTCATTATTAATTTTTGTTTTGAATAATCTCACAAAAATATGGATTATTTTTAAGGTTATGTTGGGAACACAAACAGTTTTGGCTGGTGGTGGTTTAAGAGCTTCGGTTGGAACGCACACAGTTGCACTAGCAGCTAAACACTACAGTGTACCGGTAAATATATTTTGTTTCATTGAATTATGACTAACCTTGATTTATATTTAAACTGAAGAAATCATCAATTCATATTCAAGTGAAAACAGAATCAAAGCTAAAGAAAAATATCATTCATTTTCGACTCCAAATGATCTGATTAAAATAGTTGCTTACATAACTTAGGTATTTAGTGCCGTCTTGGCTGGATACATAATTTTGTGGGTCCAAATTTCTTAAAAGCACGGTGGGAGATCCTAAATTAATAATAATTTGTATGGCAGAATTTTGATTCAAAGAATTCAAAAATATCAATATCTTTATTAACACATAAATGTCAATGGATAAGAATGTTCAAGATTGTTAATGAATCATTTCTTGAATAACTGATTTTGTCAACATTGACATTTAGACTTTCTAACTTTTCTTTCTTTTAGAGATTTCCTTGAGCCATTTTTTATGACAGCATTCTTTGTTTTTCATATATTTTGTTTAAATGAATGATTCTTATAAAGTTGTTTGTTTTATTGCCAATTCTAGGTTATCATACTATGCCCATTATACAAGCTTTGTCCAGAGCATTTGTGCAATTACGAGCAGGATAATTTTAATTCCCTCGCAAGTCCCGAAGGAGCCTTGCCATATAGGTAAAATTGTCGTGTTTTTACTGTCACATTTATTGAACCTTTCATGTGATCACATAATAATATTCTTGTTGAATATTAGAGAAACCTAATTAACTCAAAATTGCAAATTATTCCATTGAATTTAAATATCCAAACATTATTTTATAGCTTGTTTTATGTTTTTTTTGACTAGCCAAATTTACCTAGTTCATGTTATTTGCAAAGTATACATATTTTGTCAAATCGGAATTGTTTATTATGTAGAATTTAGGCATTTTTAGAAAACTTTATAATTGTATGTATATTTTATTTTTAGCTCTGGGCAATTAGTACACAGAAGTCATGCATATTGTCCACTCTATGACTATGTCCCACCAGATCTAGTCACTCTTTTTATAACAAATTTGTAAGGATAAAATTGTTTTTCCTTTATCGAATTAAATATTATAATTGAATGTAAAGTACCTAACTGTTGATTAATTTTATTTCAGAGGTGGAAATGCTCCTTCATATGTTTATCGCCTTCTCTCGGAACTTTATAATTCCAACGATTATGATTTGGTGTCGGAAAAGAAAATAACATAGGAAATAGAGTAAAATGAAGTGTATATTTCATAAAATTTTGATTGAACAAGAATAAACTATTCATTAAAATATTATTTTTTCAATAATACTATGCGTTTTATTGTCATATTTATCTGCATTGCCTTCTCTACTAAAATATCCACAGCATGAATATATTGCTCTAGGCCTGTTATCTCATCCATTGCAATTTCTGTTTCATTTATTAGTTGGGCATTGATTCCTCTTATCTTCAGCAATGAAAACAATGTGCAATTTACACCTAGATTATTCCGTAATGAACGTGTTAACAGACATATTTGATCAGACTTAACTATAAATTGAACTGTTTTGAATGAAATTATCAGTCAAACAGCTAACTGAAAAATAAAATTGTGGTTTTGCAATAGCGGTGTATTATAAAAAAAATAGTTTCGATGCCATCTTGCAAGGAGCTTTTTTGTTTTATGAGATATAATTCTGACAAAATCTTAAGATTTTTACCCCAAGGGGGGCACCGTAAACTTTGATGTATCATATAAAAGTTTTTTATATTAATAAAATAATTTACTTTGATATTATCATAAGAAAAGTTTTCAGCAAGAGATCGGCTCTGTGAGGCTTTTTTGTTTAGATTAGGTACACCTTCAGATCAGCCTTCTGATACTAAGAAACCTTTTGCATCCAAATTCTGGATATTTTTTTTCTGTCAAGAAGTGGAATCTGTATTTCCCCAAAAGTCTGGATTGAATCTGGTTGATATAATTATGATATAAAAATATGAAGAACTATATACCTAATTTAGGAGCTATTAAAGTTAATAATAAAAACTTTTTTTGACTCGCATACTACTATAAAAATAAAGTAGTCGAGATATTGTGTACCAGCCCAACAGTTTGGGTGAATTAAGAAGGCATAACTCTGCCTAACACAGCAATTCAATAGTCCATTATAACTGAGGTCTTAATGGCTGTTTTTGCATTTTGTCTTGCAAAATTGTAGAATAAAACCAAAATTGCTTGAGTTGTTACTGTTTCAATAAGATACTAATCCAAAACTTCTTTTCTGTGAAAATCCCAAGCAACTTTTGTTTTCATATTTTTGGTCTCGCTTACTCTCACATTAAAGTGAATGTTCTTTTCACTATCCAGCATATACAGTATCTGCTCCAATGGTAAAAGAACGTTTTGATTCGAGTCTAGTATATCCATATCATTTCCATTCTTGCACGCCTGTCTGTAAAAAGAAATTCAAAATTCAAAAAAAATGCATAAATTATCACTCCTTTAGAAGCACATGAAAGAATATCACCCACGGAAATCTATCGAATATAGGACAATTTTCAATGCATTAATGGTGACGGTTACAAGAGAATTCCAAATTAATTGCTGTTTCAAATTTGATATTTACTCTCAAATCAATCAAAAAAATGTAATTATAGCCAACCTAAAAGTGATATTCCTGATAGGGTTATCAGGGTTGAAGATCTCCACTTCGAAGAAAAATGATTCGTCAGTTGTAACTTTTTCTTCGATCATCACAATTGACCACATCATTTTTCCTAGAAATAAATAATAGATGTAAGATGTATTTGAAAACACTGTGTTTTTGATTGTCAAGACAAATATTATAACATTACTTATTAATGAACTATTTACACGAGAAGAGTTAAAAACTTTTCAAAACAATTACATGCATAATAATATTATACAAATCATAATGAAGCAATTATTCTATTTTTTAATCATAATTGTAAGATGAGGTGTCTAATATAATTCAATGCGGTGCTAACCGAATTTTTTCTATACCTGATTTTGAATCGTATATTTGGTATAAGTTGAACACACGGTCATAGCATAGGAGCAAATGATATCGCATTACAGGGTTGCGCCTTTTTGGTGACCATGGTTCACTGAACGTAGCAAAAGGCAGATTCGCTACTCTCTCTGGATGACAATCTTTGCAATGAGATAGCCAGTCAGCGGCACGGCCTCTCCAATCGCACTCACCTGAAATTAATCATTTTCAACAAATCACAGATTATTAGAGGCATGCGTGACCTCGGAACCGGGTTTAGGTGGTAAAAATATTTCAGATTAAGTTTAGGTTTAGGTTGTCAATTTTCAACTTATAAATATTTAATGAGTCAAAAATTTGAAAAATGATTGGGATAAAACCACAGCAAAGATAGGAGCGAAACAACTTGCAAGTTATATTTATGATTAAATAAAAAAAACAGCTAAAAGGGAATAAAAACGTTACTTTTTTCTTCTGATAATTGTGGAGGCTAGAACTGTAACTGCCTCACTTTCGAGGACCTCACTTTCCTTCATAATGAATAATATTAATGTATGGGTACCTGTTGAACTACTGGTGTGTGTGAGCAAGTAAAAGAAAATACCAGCGAAATAATTCATGATGCATCTTACCATACACTTTGGCCATGAAACATCCAGTATTCCTCATACTGCACTCCTTAGCGTGATCGTCCAGTGACGCTAGTGGACATTTAATCAAACATCCTTCATGTGGACAAGGAAACTGCAATTTGTCAGCAAGAGCCTCTAATGCCACACTTCTGGTTTCAGAGAATACTTCCTTTGGATATAAGAATACTTGTTAAGCCTGAACTATTAAAAAAATATTTTTGCTCTATTTGTTTATTATTACATATTAGTAGTTACCATAACATAATAAATAAATTGTGATTTTTATCATTTTCTTAAGTGGGAAAAAGTGACAAATATTCTCTACCTCACAAGTTGGACATTTCTGATGAATTCTTCGACATCTATTACAAGACCCATGCCCTTTTGTACAGAGGCGGATGGGCGGTATCAGGTATCTTCCGCAAGAACATTTAAGTTCGCCAGTCAGACTGGCGTAGTGTTCTGAGCCTAAAAGCGCACTTAATTCCACTGACACTAAGAAGAAAAACGAAATGATTAGAACTCAAAGCAGGAGATAACTGTACAAACTTTTCAATTTTATATTCAAAATTAAATAAAACATTAAGTGATGAATTTAACATCAAACTTACGATTACTCATTCTTTTCTGATGTTCAGTCTCAGCAAAAAATATTTTGTAAGTAGCCCCCTGAAAAGTTGAAATAATTTTTTTATTATTATAATTCATGCTACATATTTTTCTATTTCTTGGACTTTATTTGATCTCTATGTGGAGTATATGACCACTAAGCGAAGCCTCCATGATTTCCTATCACCCGCCAATTGCTTTGCTTCCACCCATGACATGCCAGCATCCCTCGAATCCGCTGTGTACACCTATTGATAGTACCCAACAGTCATCCAGGATGCGAAATCCCATCAGTCGGAAGAAGAAACTAGTATGTTTGAGGTTCTCTCAAGACATTCGCAACACGTGCCCCAAGCAATCCCAAAGCTTTTCTGTGACCACTGACCTAACAGGGAGCTATCTAGTAAGTTCCCTAATTTTTGAGATGCTCACAAAAACAAGCCATCTCACCCCCAATATAGGTAGTTGAACCGTAAAAATGAATTAATTTTAAACATTTACAGCAGCGTATTTCAGACAGTGAAAATAAGTGTGACACCAGTTATTCCTAAGCAAATAGTAAGCTCTTTGTGCTACAGCCTTACAGAATGTCTACACCAAGGTATCTGAAGTGGATACATTGGATGGCACAAATATAATTTCACACAAATAAAAACACATATTCAAACATGTAATTATTGAGTTAAAATAAATGTAGATATGTGGATTTCAATGCTTTATATAATATGATATTCAATAAGTTATTGTTTTGCTTACCTGATATGAGCACTATAAAGGAATAAAGAAACATTTATACCACCATCACAATATTTTATCTGAGATTACTTTATTTAATCTCTTTGACGTACATTCAAAATTAAAATCTCTTGATATTGAGATTATCTATTTGATAAAGATATTTAAGTATTATTTATAATTTTAATTACATGATAGTGTAACTAGTCAACTTACAAGTATGGAGGGAAGTTGGAGAGGAATGCAGGGGAGTGGCTTTCAATAGCACTATTGTAATCAATGAATATTCAAGCTGTGTACCTAAATGATTTCGGCATATTTTTCTGAGGTCAGACACAATTTATTGAGTGCATTTGGAAATCAATATCACAAAGAAGAACGAAATTAAAAACTGTAAAACAGAGAAAGTGTGAAAATTTTTATTTAGTCTTATAATAAATTCATTAAAATGCGACAGATTTTCTATAGCTTATTATAAAAGTTGTAAAGTACCTACCACTAATCCATTAATTCTAATATTTTAACAATTTTGATCAATGACAATGATAGGTGTCTGAATGTGACCACCAGCACATTATTTTTCCTTTTTATCATGTCTGCTCCTAATGTGGAGCATATGGACTCTTATAAGAACTTACTTTAACAGACGATTTTCCCAGGGCTGTGGAGTCGGTAAAAAAAGTTCGACTCCGACTCCAGCATTTACCAAAACCACGACTCCGACTCCAACATTGACCAAAAAAACGACTCCGACTCCGACTAAAAAAGTATAAGTAATATCGTCACTTTTTTTCGTGTTTATGTGTATTCAATTAAATATCAACCCTACCAATACGGCCAATAGCCAAATTTGAGATATAATATGCAAAAATAAAAAGTTCAAACTTTTAAAAATTTCCGACTCCGAGTACGACTCCGGCCAATCGCCGCGACGACTCCGACTCCACAGCTCTTGTTTTTCCACGAGGACTGCTTCTTACTCAGTTACTCAACCACTCTTTTTTGAAAAGAGTAGGATAGGACAATAACATGGTTAGCTAATCGCCTCGCTACGTCCCGTTTCTAAGATTGGATGGATGTGTAAGGACATTTTTGACGACACAGACATCCAAGTATCCGAAAAATAATCAATAATTTGATTAAAAAAATGAAATTTCCCAAACTGGGGCTCAAGTTCGGGTGGTAAGAAGCAAAAGCCAAGAACGCTGACACTCCAATGAACAGACAGAGAATGCAATAAGTATTTGCTGTAAAAATAAAAAAGGTTAGATTGGTCATTTGGGCAGGAAATATTTGTTTTAAATCGAAAGCAGGTACTTATGCAAAAAAAAGTATTTTAATACAATTCGATGGATTCGGCGGTAACTTTGTGGAAGTTCATTTTAATATAAATTTTAAATAACTTTGATTATTCCACTTTCAAAGGCATCTTCTAGCAAACTTTGCGATAGCAAATCCAAAGATGCCTCTGAAAGAGGCGAAACACGTGCCACAATTAGTAACACAATACGTGAATATATTAAAAATTTCGTTTGTAATTAACTTGAATTTACCAGGGCTGTTGAGTCGTTGAAACAAAATACGACTCCAACTCCATCGTTGAGCAAAAACACGACTCTGACTCCACAGCCCTGGAATTTACGCATCGACCTGAAATTTTATATCTCAAATTACGTTTAGTATTCTGTATGTTGTATATGGTATTACTGTTGACTTAGTTGATTATCTTTCAAATAACATGGTAACATTTTGGCTGTCACTTAACGTTATACCTTGTCTATGCGTTATACGTATTATACTTGTCTATGCTATCTTATTCGCACAAGGAAATTGCGAATGTGTTGACGCTGTCAGATTTTTTTGTGCAATTTAAGTTAAAAGAGTGATCTTTTAAGTGATAACGAGGTGAAAACTCCTCGTTTGTCTCCCAAGACACCATGGGAGACTCTTTAGATGGGACGGAGAACGCTCCGGAAGCCCAAACAGTGGCAATAGTCGATTATCATGACTTTGCCAACTACCTTCGTCGGGCCGCAACGGTACTTTTGCCAGAAGATGACATCGTTCCGCCGGCTTTAAATGCTGCACTTGAAGATAAAAACAACCAAGAGTGCATCAAGAAGTTTCTATCCGATCCGCAGGTTCCGTCACTGTATATCCAGAGATGTTCTTCGAAAGGTACTTACTAGTGAAAAGTATAGTTTTTTTTTGTTACACATCATTGATCGATGGCAATAAAAGGCGTTTCTTTTTACCAAACATAAACGCGTTCAATACATAAATTATTTTTAATTCGCTCTGATGTGGGTTTTGAGTAATATTTTTTCTATCATTATGACTCATCTGTCACGGAAGGAGAGATGACATTTTTGGGATTTCGCATTAAGTAATTACGTATGAAGTAGGTATATACATATTATATTGAAGACTGTTTATATATATATCTATGTATTTTAAACATTTATTATATACGCCTAGATTTTTGAAGAATGTAATTTTGGGACTAGTCTTTATCTATAGATATGTACATGTAATAACATTTAATGCAATGAGATCATCATATGCAAATTTTTTAACCAGTTATGACAGGTGCCTATTTTGTCGATGTAATACTTGCACATTAAATTCTTTCTTATTATTAATATGTTACATCAATAATATTTTTTCTCAATTTCCTTATTGATAATAATTTGGTCTTTTATTTGTAAATCGCAATCTACTAATTCGAAACCTTCATATTTTTTCTATTATTTCTAAGTTGTCTTTGATTAAAATCAACAATAGATAATCCACTCGGAATTCAACCTTAAACTTAGGTTGCCCTGTATACATGCTGAATAGCTCAGCACTGTTATCTATCATTTACTTCTTCAATGGTAGCATTAAAAATACACTGCCATTATGATAGTGAGCAAGCTAATGATATTATATTGGGAAGCTCCCCTAAGAGCTTTACCCTATAATTAAATCATAATAAAAATAATAATACATTTTTTAGAATAAATTTTATGTGGAAAAAGTACTAAAAAATGTATTATTATTTTTATTATAATTCCTTTCCACCAAGTATTGACAGTGAACACCTTAAAAGGAATTAAATCATAGGTAGCCCGTGAGGGGTTTATTTATAGCCCGTGGAGCTGAACATTTTTTAAAACTTTTAGTATATACTTAATGCACATCAAAAGATATCCATAATGCTTGGTTAGTATTTGTGAAATTATCTAAGCTTTCGTGGAAATTTATTCTATATTTGTGTAGACAAGATCAAAAAATTATTTTTTCAGGCAATAGTAAACAGTAAATACTATCTGCTAACATTACTAACTCAAAGCAGTGAAATTTCTACTAAAACTTCTTACTAAATTTGCTTTGCATAACTATAAAAAAAAAATTGTGAGTAATATCTCATTTCTAAAATCTGGCCCGGCTGTTGAAAAAGTTGACCACGTATGTTTTAGATGGTTCCAGTGTCTTTATCAAATTCAGATTATTTTAAAATAAATTTAAGATCTTCGAAAATGGGTGCCTGTGCACACATCATACTATGAAATACTTTTGTATTAAAATTATTATGATTAAAATGATATTTATATTATACGTCGGGTCTGTGGTCAAGTACCAACGTTGTCGGCTTTCTAGTCCGGGCAGCGTCATTATTTAATTATACTTCTATTGAGATATACCTCATGAGAGTCCATATCATCCACATCGGGGCAGACACAGTTAAAAAAAAAATAAATATATTTTTTGCCAGAGGACGAGAGCGACCAACCTGCGGAAGGAGAAGAAGAAAAAGATGCTGTGTCTTATTACATATCCAACGAGGTGCACTTTGGAAATGCGCGCATGGCAGCGTTGGCTTGTGTCAAGCGCGGAGCAGTGGTTGAAGCGGACAAATCTGTTCATTCTCAACTTCGCTTATTGAATTTCTCGGAAGGGAGTCCATATGAAACTCTGCATGCTTACATCAGTAAGGCCATGGCACCTTTTTTCAAGAGTTACGTGAAAGAGAGCGGAAGGGCGGACAGGTATGACCTCAATACTTTTTATGGACTAAACTCAAAAATTTTACTCAATTTTTTATTTTTTCATTTTAAATTGAACTTGAACGATTAACAAGTTTTTATTATTTTACAGAGATGGAGATAAAATGGCACCATCTGTTGAAAAGAAGATGGCAGAGTTGGAAATGGGTTTATTACACTTGCAGCAAAACATCGACATCCCTGAGATTACCCTTCCCGTACACCAGACTGTAGCTAGTATCATTAAGAGGTCAGTATTTGTTTGAAAAACCACAGTTGTTCGTTTATAAAATGTAATGAAATAATGAAGTTGATAATTAATGCTAATCATTTCATATGATTCACAGTTAATTATTCTTCTTCTTTAAATAATTTTTATATATTACTACAAAGCTATAAATCTGTGAAACTCATTCCAAAATAATATATAAATATCTTTAAAATTTTAAGATGTGCTGATGAGAATCGCAAACCGAGAGTTGCTGACTTTGGAGATAGAGCTGAAGACTCAAGTTTCCTAAATCAACTGCAGAATGGTGTCAATCGTTGGATAAAGGAGATACAGAAGGTAGTGCTTGAATGACCAAATTTTACAGGATGAAACATTTCCATGTATAATTTGACAATAATTTTTGTTTAAAATTATCAATTCCAAAATTGTAAAAAACCTATTTTTTATTAGGTGACCAAATTAGACCGAGACCCCTCAAACGGGACAGCTCTTCAAGAAATTTCTTTCTGGCTAAACTTGGAAAGAGCACTCCATCGTATACAAGAAAAAAGGGAAAGTGTTGAAGTAAGTCGATTATCTGTCAGTAGTATATTCGTTCTGACCTTTTTTGTGTTATATTGTCATGTATGTCATTATACCTGTTCTCATTCGAATTATTATTCCATTGTTACACTGGTATATATAATTCTAATTTTATTTATTTCAGGTCGCCTTAACTTTGGAAATCCTGAAGTATGGCAAACGTTTCCACGCAACGGTGTCTTTTGACACGGACACTGGACTCAAACAGGCTTTAGCCCTTGTTTCTGACTACAATCCCTTGATGAAAGACTTTCCCATCAATGATTTGCTTAGTGCTACCGAGTTAGACCGTATAAGGTGAGAATCATCCAATAATTGGAAAGATAAATATATGCAATACGTGATTCGTACATATTGTTATATGATTTTTAAAGAATATAGTTTTCTTTTTCTACAGTTATTGTTCCATCTAATGTCACACTTTAAGATCATTATGGGTGTATTTTTTAAAATGGCGTTTGTCTCTAGGGCTGCTGTCCAGCAGATTTTCTCCCATCTCCGGAAGATCAGATCAACCAAGTATCCCATTCAAAGAGGCCTAAGGCTCGTCGAAGCTATTTCCAGAGATCTAGGACAACAGTTGTTGAAGGTAGATTATTATTTATTTTAATTTCTTATCTTAACGGATGGAATTTTTTACTTCATTATTTCCGAGATATTAAAATGGATAGTGTAACAATCATCATTTATATTTCAGGTTCTCGGTACTCGCCGTTTAATGCATATTCCTTTCGAAGATTTCGAAAGAGTGATGGGGCAATGTTTTGAAGTTTTCTCTTGCTGGGATGATGAATTTGAAAAGTTACAAGGCCTTTTGAGGTATGGACAGACATTGATATTTTTTTTTTTGACTTCCAAAATAAGGTCTTTCATTGTTGAAAGCAATTCAAATGATGTGAATTTTTACTATTATCTCTAAGGTAATGAAATGTCCCAAAGTGAAGTGATCAAACTGGTCAAAGTGCCTTATATTTATTTGCATGAATTCAATTTAAATTGACTATTGTGCGATCGGAGAATTTGTATATATTGTGTGGTCGATGTATACTTTTCTGTATGTGTGTACGAAGATTTGGAATGTATATCATGACATTAGTTGAATTGATTTATAAATTCGAAATAAAGTAATTAATAACATTGAAACAGGGACATCGTGAAAAAGAAGCGTGATGAACATTTGAAAATGGTGTGGCGAGTTTCTCCATCACACAAGAAACTTCAAGGCCGCATGGAACATATGCGCAGGTTCAGAAGGCAGCATGAACAACTCCGGACTGTCATGTTGAGGGTATGACACCGTGAAAAAATTCATTTATCAATATTTTATGCCATGTTTTTATGAACTTATTTTGAATTCGACAATAGAGAAAACTGTAACTGTATCAAACAACAATATTATATAGAAATGAAATATGTGTTTTTATATTTGTAAATTAAATTACTGAAATTACTTGTGTACTTTATAATTGCTGTAAATCAAAAACTATAAAAACATTTAATCATATGACTTCCTGCAGGTACTGCGTCCTCGTGTGTCTGCTCCACCAGCTGTTGCAGGCCAGGGAGTAGAGACTGCAGTCGGAGGGGCTCTACCCATGGATGCAGCTGATGCTAATGCCATTTCAGAGGTGCTTTTTTACTCATGGATACAATGTTTCATCATACATCTTCAGTTTTTATTCACAAAAGAAACATGTTACGTTTATTTGATATTTTCCAGCTTTAATTAGATTACATGTAAGAACTAGTTTGAAAGAAAGTTGTCTGAAAACAATTATTGACATTATTCTGTGATTTGCCGATTAAATGTTAATACCTTTCTATCTAACAGGTTAACTTGGCATATGAGAATGTGAAGGAAGTAGAATGCTTGGACATATCGCGTGAGGGATGCGAGGCTTGGGAAGCAGCTGTTCGGCGATATGAAGATAGAATCGGTTAGTAACATTTAAAATTCATTGTGAAATTACAATTAGCAGTCGTAAATATTTGATAATACAACATACAGTAAAAGTCCGTTAATTCGAACAACGATAATTCGTAATTCGAAATTTTCATAATTTGCTCGTCCCAATATTGACTTTTCTTAGTAAAATGTACCGTTAATTCGAAATATCGCTTAATTCGTAATTCGTAATGTTTTTCGCCAAAATGTACATACGATTTCTTGTAATTCGAAATTTTGACAGTTCAACAATTTCGAAATTTTGATAATTCCGTGAGTTTGTTAGGTTAAAAGTTAGTCAACACATTGTTTTGAAGAGTAAAACTTATGTAAACCATCAGTGTAAGTGAGACATCTATATTAAGTGAAGTATCGTATGTCAAAATCGAATTCGAGCATTTATAACATTGGTGCAAGTGACACTTCAAATATTAGTATGTACCTAACTTCACTACAATGGTTCATTTTTATAAGTATATACCTACCTAAACGTCATTCTATTTTACGCGCGAATACCTTAAATATAAGTGACTAAAAATCAAATATGTTAACTGTTTTTTATTCTTATGAAATGCCTGTCCATAAAAAAACGAAAAAATGGCCGCGAAAATTCATTTTTTTTAGTGTTCGCGTAATTCGTATCTCGATTTTTTTGGTCTATAAAAATCGAAAAAATTGCCGCGATGTTCCAGGCTTTCTACAATTGCTGCGAAAATTAATTTTTTTTAGTGATCGCGTAAATCGTAATTCGATTTTTTTGATCCATAAAAAAATCGAAAAAATGGCCGCGATGTTAAAAGCCGTCGACAATTCCCGCGAAAATTTCTTTTTTTAGTGATTGCGTAATTTGAATTTATTTGGTCCATAAAAATCGAAAAATGGCCGATGTTCCAAGCCGTCGACAATTGCCGCGAAAATTCAATTTTTCATACTGATCCCGTAATTCGTAATTCGAATTTTTTTGGGAAATCTGGTCCCTTGAATTTCGAATTAACGGACTTTTACTGTACTATCCGCCATATAAAATTAGAATAAATATGAATGTTTGGAATATACTTACTATTTTCAGATCGTGTTGAAACTCGTATCACGGCTCATCTTCGTGACCAACTCGGAACTGCGAAGAATGCAAATGAAATGTTCAGAATCTTCTCTCGTTTCAATGCGCTTTTCGTTCGACCACACATCAGAGGTGCTATCAGAGAGTATCAGACGCAACTTATTCAGAGAGTTAAAGATGATATCGAGGCTTTGCATGAAAAATTCAAGGTAATGTGATTTTTTTTTTGTCATATTAACGGTTATAAGTCTTAGAGGAAAAAGAATGAACTCCATATAATTATTTGAATTTTTACAGGTTCAATACCCTCAAAGCAAATGCTGTCGCCTGTCTTTGGTGCGTGATTTACCACCCGTTTCCGGTTCCATCATCTGGGCTAAACAGATTGATCATCAGCTCACCACTTACTTGAAGCGTGTTGAAGATGTACTGGGTAAGACTGTCGATAGATTAATTCTTCTTATTTAAAATAAAATAAAATTATACTATCTATCTTGTAAATAAGAATAGTTGTATTTTATATAAAAAAAAATTGCAGGTAAAAGTTGGGAGAATCATATTGAAGGTCAGAAATTGAAAGCAGACGGTGACAGTTTCCGACTGAAATTGAACACCCAGGAAGTGTTTGATGATTGGGCTAGAAAGGTAAATAATTCTCATTTTATTTCATTCTAGACAGTAAAAAGAGAACAAAACATTATATACATTTAATGTTATTATCCTAGTCAAAATTAAACTTGTTTTGATGGACATAACACAATTACAAAAATAAATATTTTTCAGGTCCAGCAAAGAAACCTTGGAGTGTCCGGTCGTATATTTGCCATCGAATCGGTCCGTGCTCGATCTGGCCGGGGTGGTAACATCCTAAAATTAAAAGTCAACTTTCTACCGGAAATCATTACTCTCTACAAGGAGGTCCGCAACTTGAAAAATTTAGGATTCAGGTATATTTATAAACGTTACATAGGTAGCGCTGTTAGTAAAATATTCTTATACGTGGAATGCATCTAAACGGTTGGAACCCTTTTATTTTTAGAGTCCCACTGGCAATTGTGAATAAGGCGCATCAGGCCAACCAACTTTATCCGTTCGCTATTTCTTTGATTGAGAGTGTTCGCACGTATGAGAGGACTTTGGAAAAGGTAATTACGCATGTCTCGCATCTTAATAACTCATATTTAACACAAGAGCACTGGTGAAAACATTTTTTACACACCAATATCACATCTATCAAATATGACATTTATATTATCTTGTAAATGATTTTGTGAGTTTATTATTGTAAAACTAAACACCTTAAGGTGTTTTATGCTGTAAAATACTTGTTTGAATATTGCAGTAGATTGACAATTTTTATCGAAAGCGGTGGGTTTTTAGTTAATACCACCTTAGACCAAATTACTACATCGTTACTTATATTATTACCATTTGAAGTTTGATATCAGGAACACAAATTGCACCATTAATATATCAAATTTTGCCAGCACCTAGTTTTCAAATTTCTACTGTATACACATGTGTTACTATTCTGTTTTATTGGACCTTATTTTGTTTTGGTTTTTACTAACAAAATTGGAACGTAGTGGTGTGTTTTATTTTTGTGAGAATTAGTGTGAAATAATTCTTTTCATGCAAAAACAAATCATTTCTTTTTGCCAGCTCACCAATAGGAACATTAATAAGGTAGATTTATATAAAACAATTTGACTGGTGACACGACGTTCGTTAGCTTTGCATGTCGACTCGCATTTATAGTGATCAATGCATGCTTTGCTCTCAAGAAAAAGAAATTATCCGATATGCACTGCAAATAAGACCTCTGCTATCTTAGCAATTATTAATCCAGAGCGTAACATAAAATATTTTTGGCATTTTATTTTTTTGCATGCTTTGATACAAAATTCTTACTCATCCATAGAAAATACAGATTATTTCATTTTTATTAGACAGTAACTTTTTCATTGCTTCTGCAAAATCACGTGAAACTTAAATGGTAATTAGTAATTCGAAGATCATCGTTGATTTTTAAACATATTATTTTAAATCTAAGGGTCGAAATGAAAATGCATGTTGCATGAGATTATCAGAGCAGCTTTAACTGCCTGCATTAAGCACTGCGTTAGCTATTAAAATATATATGAAATAATAATCTTATAATCCATTACGAATGGCAGTAATGGTTTGTTGCCAGTAGTAGTCATATAATCAAATGTATATAACTGATGACAATGTTGACCAAGAGTCGTGTCAGATGTTTTACTATACAATGGAACAGAGTGAAGCTTTTTCTTACAATCTTGTGAACAGCTTTATATTTGCAGAACTGCTTTAGACATAAATGCACATAATATATGAAATGTATATATGAATGATGAATGATATAATATATGAATGATGTTTGTATTGATGGAAAATTGTAAATATGAATTAAATTGATACTAAATCGTATCAAGTTTTGTTTATAGCAAATTGATATCATCCAGGTTTTCGTAGATTGATCTTTGATATAATTGATTTTTGTTCAACCATTGAGGATGCTAACTGACAAATTGTCAAAATGGTGGCTGATCAATTTCAATAGTGTTTCTCCAGGAAAACAATGATATTTATGTTTTTGCTTTATCTGTCATGAAATAGATTCAGAAATTATGCTTTCCTATTTTATTGTAACACATTGGCTATCATTGGCACATGGGCGAAATCTAAACACATACAGAAACAACGAGTTTTCCACATTTTCCCTAGCCAATGTGTTAAATAGCATTTTCAGTCAGTTGAGTTTTAAACTATATTATCAACGAAATAATACCATTTGTTGCTAAAATTGTAGCATGAAAGATGGTAGAAAAGTGCATTACAGAAAATAACAGTTTCTTTTAAAAATGGCCAATTAAATTGCTACTAGCCCGGAGTAAAATATTTTACCCATTTACTTTTTGAAGGGATTAGCTAAATCATAACCAAGCAGGTTTTACCGGTTTTTGTGTTTTGCAAAATCTATAAAAGATTAGAGATCTTCATTATCTTATTTGTATTTTTTTTTCTTATATTTATTACATAGACATAACAATAATATTCTTCTTTTTAAAATCACGAGGACAAGCTGAAAACCTGGGGTCGATTACATGAAGCGTTATCAGACAAAGCGAAAAATCATTGTGCGGCCGTTTTCCCACAAGCGCAGTGCGTTTTTTTTTTGCATTTATTATAGTAAGTCGACAGGGTGCGATGAATTTCCCTATCTTCATTGCAGAGCCTCAATTGTATGTGAGCAAGCAGGATGCAAGGGCAAGCTGGAGTTTGCCTTTATGTATCACTTTAGCCTGTTACTAGATATGTGAGCAAGCAAGAAAGATGCACCGCATGCACTTTTTATAAGGGTGCTATAGCATGTGGCTTTTTCATTTATATGTGCAATCAGCAAATTTTGTTCCCATATTTCCAAAATAATTTTTTTATGCCTAACATGCCCTATATATGGGTAATTTGTTTTTTTTTTTTTGCAGTATTATTTTTGGTTGTTAAAATAGTGTCTTGAATAAAATAAACCTGGTGAAACAAACACAATAAACTGTGTAAGCTAATTTTTTATTAAACAATAATTGAGTTGGATTTTTGATATTGTTCATTAATGTCTGCTTATTTTTGTAATCTTGTTACTTTGAAATGTATACATATTATGTATAGTTAATTTAATTTTCTTTTTTTGTATGTATTTTCAGATTGATGACAAAGCTTCGATTGTACCATTGGTTGCTGGGTTGCGACGCGACGTACTGGCTTTGATATCTGAAGGGATGGGACTGGTGTGGGAATCGTATAAACTCGACCCATACGTGCAGAAACTCAGCGAAGTTGTTGTTTCATTCCAAGAAAAGGTACCGCTGTCAATAATATTAACATTTTAATACTTATACTCATTCAACTTCTGTCAGTAATTATTTCACTGTATACCTTTCATTGGCAGGTTGAAGACCTCGTGGTTGTCGAAGAGCAACTCGAAGTGGATGTCAGATCTATCGAGACGTGTCCGTACAGCGCTGCAACATTAGCTGATATCCTTGCCAAGATTCAACACGCTGTGGATGACTTGTCCCTGCGACAGTACTCTAACTTGCATCTTTGGGTGCAGCGTTTGGATGAGGAGGTATGATATGCAGAAGGCGTGGAACATTTAAAATGTGTTGTGCGACATAATAGATGATGAATTAATTTTTGTTTTGATAAACTCTGTTTTCAGGTTGAAAAGAGTCTCGGTGTTCGTCTTCAGGCCGGTGTCAAAGCGTGGACAGAAGCACTCCGTGGAGTGGCAAAGGAGATTGATTTGTCTATGGATACTGACGCGCCTGCTCAGCCCACTCACAAGCTAGGAGGCGATCCGGCTGTAAGTTTACTCAATTTTGTCTATATTGAGAAGTGATTTCCGCACTCAACATACAATAATTTGTTTTGAGGTGCTGTCACTTAGTGTATGATATTATAAGTTTTTTGATTAATAATGATATGCTTTTAAATCTTCAGACCACCAAGCAAAATAATTTTTCTTCATCACTTCATCTCAAAGTGCAACTCGTTATACCACTTTTGTTGTGTAGCGATTATTGAACGCTATGTTGTTTTACAGATCGCTCACGTTATACACGAAGTCCGTATCACAAACCAGCAGATGTATCTATTCCCGTCACTTGAGGAAGCGCGTTTCCAAATCATGCAACAACTTTTCGCATGGCAAGCAGTTGTAACATCGCAACACAGATTGCAGAGTTCCAGGTACTGTCACTCTTAAATCTAATTTTGTATTATATATTATTTCTTTGTGAAATATTTAATGAAACAATGCTTGTTTTTCATTTAAAGGTATCAAGTGGGTCTCGCTCGGCCGACAGCGCAGACGTACAGAAACCTGCTAACTAAACTGCCCGGAGGAACTGCTCCGCTCGAAGAAGCTTACGATGCCATTGACAATAAGGTTTCTGAAGTCAGGGCTTACGTTGACGAATGGCTTAGGTAAATGCAGTACCGTATTATTGATATTGTATAAATTGTAAGTTCCCTCAAATGTAGATTATTTCATTATGATACTTAAAATATTCATTTTTTTCTAGGTATCAAGCTCTCTGGGATTTGCAAGCTGATAATTTGTATGGAAAACTTGGAGAAGATGTCTCCCTGTGGATCAAGTGTTTGAATGATATCAAGTATGTTTTAATTTTTATCGACACGAGTCTTTGGCCTTAGGTATTTCAGAGTTAGTTATGAGTAATGTGTGTGCTGTTGAATATCTATGACTGAAGCCTGATGTTTTGAAGCCATTTTTTCTGATTACATTTCATTTATGTGTGCATTTCATCATAACTAATTTTCTTAGGAAATCCCGAACCACATTTGATACATCTGATACACGTCGAGAATACGGTCCAATCGTGATCGACTTTGCCAAAGTGCAATCTAAGGTCACTCTGAAGTATGACGCTTGGCACAAAGAGGCGCTGGGAAAGTTCGGATCTCTGTTGGGAGCTGAAATGACAGGATTCCACTCCCAATTGGCCAAGTCGAGGGCTCAGCTGGAGAATCAGTCCCTAGGTGAGACTGGTTTTTTTTTATAATTCCTTTTTTTTAAATAGTCTTATTGTGTTGTTTCAATGTATTTTTTTTTTTTTTACACAGAAGCAGCGTCCACTAGTGATGCCGTGGGTCTCATTACTTATGTCCAGCAATTGAAGCGAGAGGTCATCGCTTGGGAGAGGCAGGTGGACACTTACAGAGAAGCTCAAAGAATCCTGGAAAGACAAAGGTTTTTTTTTGTTGATATGATATTGTTATTTACCACATGTTAGATTCAAACATGCATTTGTATCTTGATCTATCGTTTCTCTTACTCTAGTACAGTGGTTCTCATGTGCGGCCACCAACAGCTTCATAGAAAATATTGATATTTAAAAAAATGTGGTTTTATAAGTTAATTTGTCAACAATAAAATTTTATATTTCAGACGTAATAAATACTAATAGTTAATTGACAATCATGTTTAGGTCTATTTGACATACCTAAAACACAACAGACTCAAAACAAAAATTTGGTGCGGCCACCAGACATTTCCTTGGGACCGCTTATGCTTACGATGTGGCCACAGTGCAATTTGCCGTGAGAACCACTGCTCTAGTACTAGTTTTTTTCTACTCTTTTTTTCTGTTTGCTTAGAAGCCATAATGTATTAGGCAAAATAAATTAGGAAAGTTTCATAAATCTATTATAATAAAATATATATCACAACGATAGCATGTGTTGTATTTCAATGAATTAATATTGATGTTGGTTTTTGTTTCAACTGGGGTCAGACAGGGCTATAACCCAGTTCAGTTTTTTTTTGCTATAGTCTTTGACTTCATTCTGAGAAAATCAATTCCACCCACCCGGTCAAGGTGTAGCACTATCACCTATCTTAGAGCTTGACCTTTAAGATGACCCTACCATATTTTTAAAATCCATCAAAGGTTACAGAGAAAATTAATGAGGATATCGAATAATTTTACTGCCCTGTTCATTTGAGTGTTGACATCACAGTCAATCGTATTCTATTGAAAGAATGTTGTGTTGCAATATTGAAATATTAAATTGTTTCCAGGTTCCAATTCCCAACTACCTGGCTCCATGTGGATAACATCGAAGGCGAATGGAGTGCATTTAATGAAATCATGCGTAGGAAGGATTCATCCATTCAAACACAGGTAAACTTTTTACTTTGATTTCTCAACAAATACTGAATTTGTCAACAGAAATGATCTAATTTGTGAAAGTATGGCGATCATAATTTTTTGTTTTCATCTTCAGGTTGCATCTCTGCAACAAAAAATTGTGGCTGAAGACAAAGCTGTGGAGGTCCGCACGACAGAGTTCCTCGCTGAATGGGAAAAAGGAAAACCGACCGGCGGATCGACTAGACCTGAAGATGCCTTGCAAAGTTTGCAGTTGGCAGAATCGCGTTACGCTCGACTCAAAGACGAGAGAGATAATGTTGCCAAAGCTAAAGAGGCCTTGGAACTACATGATACAGGTAGAGATAATGTGAATTTTAAATGAATATTTAGTGAAGAATATTCTTTTTTACTTGCGCGCTAAATTTAATATTTTTGTATCTTACATCAGCTGGCAGCGCTTCATCGGATCGTATGGCAGTTGCACTAGAAGAACTTCAAGACTTGCGCGGTGTTTGGTCTTCTTTAAGCAAAGTTTGGGCTCAAATTGATGACACTAGAGATAAACCTTGGTTATCTGTGCAGCCTAGGAAGTTGAGGTACGTAGCAATTTTTGAAACTATCGAAAGTTTATTGTTTTTCCTACTCGATAAATATGACATTAATATTTTTGTTTTTGGCAGGCAACACCTTGAAGCGATGCTCACTGAGCTGAAAGAACTTCCGGCGCGTCTGCGCATGTATGAAAGTTTCGAATATGTCCGGAAACTTCTTCACTCTTATACTAAGGTAATTTGTACTTTTGACAGTTTGACAGAAATGGTTTAATCAATTATCAGTCTTTCTAAAAAAAAACACTTTTTTAGGTGAACATGACCATTGTGGAACTGAAATCTGATGCATTGAAAGAACGTCATTGGAAACAACTGTGCCGTCAATTGCGAGTCGATTGGGCGCTGGCCGATTTGACGCTGGGTCAAGTTTGGGACGCTGATTTGCTGAAAAATGAACATATTGTAAAAGATGTAATATTGGTCGCTCAGGGAGAAATGGCATTGGAAGAATTTCTTAAACAAGTATGAAGATTTTATTTTATATTTACACAGAAGTGTAACAATCCATTACAATGTAAGAAGGCATTAATTTTTCTAACTTGTTTCATTTTACTCATAGGTGCGTGAGTCTTGGCAGAGCTACGAACTGGACTTGATCAATTATCAAAATAAATGCAAGATCATACGAGGTTGGGACGATTTGTTCAACAAAGTTAAAGAGCATATTAATTCTGTTGCCGCCATGAAGCTTTCACCCTACTACAAGGTATATTACATTCATAACATTATTTATTCTTTGTGTTCTATTATATCAACATGCTTATCAAAAAATCCGCTTTCAGAAGAGTACATTAAGCACAAATTTACTTTCAATAGTACTGTCAATGTTCTGTATTTTTTTCTCGTGCGCTTCTGCAAACTTCTGCAGTCAACTATTAATAAAAATTGATAGAATATGTGTATTTTATCGATGGATACTAATTGATTCATTTGTACGTTTGAAAGGTATTTGAAGAGGAAGCTCTAACCTGGGAAGAAAAGCTCAACAGAATAAATGGTCTATTTGATGTATGGATTGATGTTCAACGCCGTTGGGTTTATTTGGAAGGAATTTTCTCTGGCAGTGCCGATATCAAAGCTTTGCTGCCTGTCGAGACTTCTAGATTCCAGAGTATCAGGTACGCAACATATAATCATTTACCACAAAATGATAACAATAATGACTGATCCTTCACTTTCAACTTTACAACAATGAATAATTTAAAACACGAAAAAGTTTTGTTTGAATTATTGAAAAATAAGACTATGAAAATATAAGTTACAGAGTTGGTAGAACATCTGAATTTAATGTACATAGTAATATATTGTCTGTTATTTTCAACAGTTCTGAATTCCTCGGCCTAATGAAGAAGGTATCAAAGTCACCGATGGTTATGGATGTCCTGAATATCCCCGGTGTTCAGAGGTCTCTGGAAAGATTAGCCGACTTGTTGGGCAAAATTCAAAAGGCTCTCGGGGAGTATTTGGAGCGGGAACGAACCAGTTTCCCAAGGCAAGTAGCGTCAACTGCCATATTGCAACAACTGCTTCAGTATTAATATTTGAATAACTGTAAAACTTTTTACTGATTTTATCCATTGTCAAAATACTGCAGATGTCGGTAGGTAACAGATTGATACTTCTGAGTAAATAGCGAATGAAAATTTGAATTTTAAGGATAAAGTCTTAGTTGCATATTTAATTTCAATAACAAAATACCTATAGATTTTCACTTCTGACTCGAATAAAGTGCAAGATTAATTTGCCTGCCTATAAATCCGCATTTTTGATCATACTGATAATATTAATTGCTTATTTTGTCAATCTGGTATACTAGATGCACCAACTGTCAAAGAATTGATATGCAAAAATCTCATTTTGCACCTATTTTTGAAAATGTTACAAACTTTTGGTATGCTATTAACGCCACTGTTAACCTTTTATAGATTTTACTTTGTGGGTGATGAAGATTTGCTGGAAATTATCGGAAACAGTAAAAATGTTGCTCGTCTTCAAAAGCACTTCAAGAAAATGTTTGCTGGGGTTGCGGCGATCCTATTGAATGAAGATAATACAATCATCAACGGAATCGCATCACGAGAAGGAGAGGAGGTGAGAAACGCATCTACTTAATTTCGTTCTTTGTTTAGATCTTAGGTCATATTTTTATCATCTCTTTTTACTTCATAGGTGGAATTCATAACCCCTGTCAATACAGTGGAACATCCCAAGATAAACGAATGGTTGACCATGGTAGAGAGAGAAATGCGCGTGACACTCGCCTGTCGTCTGAAAGAAGCTGTTGCTGATGTAAAGCAATTTAAAGACGGCGCTATAGATCCTGCCGCATTTATGGCATGGTGTGATAAATACCAGGTATGATCACAACTTTGAATATTGGAACAAAATAAAAATTAATATTCTATATTGTATGAAATTTAATTAGGGTAAAAAAAACTTTTGTTTCGTCTCCAGTGAGAAAATGAAACTCAATTTAGGTGGTGGGAAATTTTTGTCTGTATTCATAATATGTAAAAGTTTTTTTTTGTATTACTTTACAGGCTCAAATTGTAGTTTTGGCTGTTCAAATAATGTGGTCCGAAGAGGTGGAAGCGGCTTTGCAAGCCAGTGGCACAGCAGGTGTGCCACAAAAAGGAGCCCTAGGTCCAGCTTTGAAACAGGTTGAAGCCACTTTGAACGTTTTGGCTGACAGTGTCTTGCAAGAGCAACCTCCGTTGAGGAGAAGGAAATTGGAACATTTGGTAAGGTTTAAGAAACGTAATAATAAATGAGTAGCATTCAATATCCAAGTATCAGATTAAATTAATTCTTTCAACAATAAAGCAAGATGCACATCGTAGAGAATTTAATATCTACTTTATAAGTCAGCCTCTGTCGTTTAGCGGTAAGAGCTTTGCCCTAGTGTTCAAGAAGGTCTGGAGCTCACGTCCCGAAAAGATTAATCAAATTTGGATTTATTTCAGATTTTGGATATGTCATTTGTTCTCGAGTGGATCTTGTGTGACATTTCATTGAGTTAATCTTTTCAAATAAAAATTATGTGTTGCGCAATGGCATGCTGTTGTGCCAAATATTGGAAAGGTTTTGTATCAATATTTTATATTTGCAGATCAACGAGTTCGTTCACAAAAGAACTGTCACTCGCCGCTTGATTGCAGCTGAAGTTTCATCTCCTAGGAGTTTTGAATGGCTCTGCGAGATGAGATGCTATTTCGATTCGAGGAATCCAGACGTAAGTAATGTTTTAGATGTGCCCTGAACATGTACATGTTATTTTGCTATGATCTTTTTAACTTTTGTTTTGTCACAGGTTCTCCAGCAGCTAACAATTCATATGGCGAATGCTAAATTCCTGTACGGTTTCGAATACCTCGGTGTTCAAGATCGCCTCGTTCAGACACCTTTAACTGACAGATGCTACCTTACAATGACCCAAGCGCTGGAGGCTAGGCTCGGTGGTTCTCCATTTGGTAGGCTTTTTTTCTTTATCTCTGTTAAAAGGTTCTTATTCATTTGATAAATTTACTTAAATTATTATTCTTCTCCTTATCTAGGTCCTGCGGGTACAGGAAAGACTGAGTCGGTAAAAGCTTTAGGAAACCAGTTGGGACGTTTCGTTCTCGTGTTCAATTGTGATGAGACATTCGATTTCCAAGCTATGGGACGTATCTTTGTGGGATTATGTCAGGTAATTCACAGATTTAAATATTGATTTAAAAGTCAACTAAACAAATTTGGAACTGTGGCAGTAAGAAATTATTAATTTAAATTAACAGGTAGGCGCTTGGGGGTGCTTTGATGAGTTCAATCGTCTCGAAGAAAGAATGTTATCAGCCGTTTCACAGCAAGTGCAAACCATTCAAGAAGCCCTCAAATTGCACCAAGATCAGGGTGACAACAGTTCAAGTAACTATATCCTTTTATAACAGAAAATTATTTAATTTAATTACCCTTCAGTGCACAATAAATAAACTTTGAATTAAAGTGCTAAATATTTGTTTATTTGATATTATTACAAACCGTAATCAATCTTATCAATTTTTTTAGCATCCATCGCTGTCGAACTGGTCGGCAAGCAAGTTCGTGTGTCTCGAGATATGGCTATCTTCATCACTATGAACCCAGGGTATGCTGGGCGTTCCAACTTGCCTGACAACCTTAAAAAACTCTTCAGAAGTTTGGCGATGACATCCCCAGATAGACAGTTGATTGCTGAGGTCATGCTGTTCAGTCAAGGCTTTAGAACTGCTGAAAAACTGGCATGCAAAATTGTACCATTCTTCAAGTAAGTTTTTTATTCAATTCCAAAATAAAATTAACCTTGGCATTTTGTGTCTTTTCTATCCAAACCTTACCGATTACACATCAGTTTGGTTTTATCAGTGCACTTGAAATGACTGAAGATGCCGAAGCGTGAAATCCAGGTTTAGTGACAAAACTCATGGAAATGTACAAAATTTAAAAGATTCAAATTTGATAGTGAAAATCCCATTCAAAGTGTGTTTTTTTTTCTAGATTATGTGATGAACAGCTTTCAAACCAATCTCATTATGATTTCGGTCTACGAGCTCTCAAATCAGTCCTCGTCTCGGCTGGTAATGTCAAGAGGGACAGAATCATGAAAATTAAGGTCAGTACATCATTTGCAGTTTTCTTTTGACTGTCAATCAGATTGTAGAAAAAAATATCACTGCCAGAAAAAGTGGATCTGTTTTTGGGACAAATAAATGTGTATGTTTTTAGAGGTAATTGTAAGCTAATGAAATTTGATGTATACAATTCAACTACACTACATATTTTATTCTCTACATAAAAAATATTTAATAAACCGAACCATTTTGTGTCATTAATAAATTTCACGTAATGATAGATAACCCCAAAAACACACACAGAAAGGTTATGAGTCTTATTTAGATGTGGCACTTAATGTACTTTTGTTCATATTGCTTCCAGGAAACGATGATAAGCCGTGGTGAGCAAACGGTGGACGAAGCATCCATTGCGGAATCATTACCAGAGCAAGACATTTTAATTCAGAGTGTTTGTGAGACTATGGTTCCTAAACTGGTCGCTGAAGATATTCCATTGTTGTTCTCGCTCCTCAGTGATGTCTTCCCCAATGTAGGATACACTCGTGCTGAGATGACAGGTGATTGCTATTTCATTGAGTGCCATAGTGAAGTCTTTCACAGAATTAAAAATGAATTATATATATATATCTATATATGTTATTTATATTTATCGATTGAGTAGGCATTTACTTGGTAGAACTAAAATACATTGTTATTTTTCTTTCCGTATTATTTATATTTCATGATTGTTAAGTTAGAAATGTTTTTGCGTATAAGTATTTACTTTTTCTCTTTCAAGGTTTGAAGAATGAGATCAGAAAAGTATGCGC
The DNA here is from genome assembly GCA_028554975.1 of Himalopsyche kuldschensis. Lineage (NCBI taxonomy): Eukaryota > Metazoa > Arthropoda > Insecta > Trichoptera > Rhyacophilidae > Himalopsyche > Himalopsyche kuldschensis. The sequence continues at coordinate 646,957 of JAHFWI010000046.1, read as the reverse complement.
GGATGAGTTCCTCGTTTGCGGAGAAGGTGATGAACAAGGCGGACCTTGGATGGAAAAGGTAATTTCTCATATTCATCTCATCGAGTTTTAAAAATTCAAAAAATCTGTATAAATTTAACTTTCTAGTCGTAATTTTAAAATGGCTATATGTATGTACAGTTATGCGCTAGAAATTATACTGTTGTGTATTCATTCATACTGCTAGGCATAATCATTTTATTCAATTAATTTTTCAATCTAATGATTCATGATAGTAATCTTCACTATGAATGGATAATGGGTAATTATACATATTATTAATTTAGCACATGTATTATATAAATGAAATGGTACCCGGACCGAGATTCGAACCTGTGCGATATTCAACTGATGCCAAAGAAATTGACACTCGACCACGGACATGAATTATTGATTTCTGTTCGGAGACATGGATATATGTGTTGTCCAAAATTCACTCGCACACCTATCCCACACCTACTATCATATAAAAATATTTTTCATATCAGTTTTTTTAAACTGGTGAAATTTAATTGGAACAGAATAAAAAAAATTAAGTATCATTGCCAATTTGTTGCATTTATGTCAAATCATTGTCTGGGAAGCGGCTCATGATGTTACACTCAAAATTCTGACTGAAAATTTTCCCTTCAATGTTTTACAAATATTTGAATTGGTAGAATAAGTTGCTTTCCAGAATGACTTCACAAACATTTAATTCGATACATTTTGAGATACTAATAATTTTCGAAAGGAGCAGTTTTTGTGGCAGTGTTTTTCAAGCATTTTAATGAACAGTGTATATTTGTTCTTTTGTCTTTCTCTATTGCACCGTTATCTTGATGGACATTACTTAGGACTTCATTAGGGATAGCACATGGGTAGAAAAGGTCAGTCGGCTGATAATATGTACTGTACCACAACTGTACTTGGATAAATTTGTACATCGCTTTTTTGTATTGTGTACTAGTCATGTTATGCTGTGAGAATATACATATTGATGATCCAGTTTAAATCGATAGATTCAAATTCAATTTTTACTGGAGCCGTGAAGTTATTTGAAGAAATAACATGGGCACCAGCAAAAATTTTGTCAACTGGTCTAACATACATCCAAATCAGAATCCATAAATTTAATATAAATAAAGTCATTTTAGCAATCTGCAGTCCTGGTTGAGAAAAACAATCACTATTATCTAAATTTTGAAGATCTATATTATATATAAAAAAATCTAGTGTTTGGATTTTTAATTTTCATAATAGAGCATTTTCTGTTTCTAAACTAGATCAGCAATATGTGAAAGTAATAAATAGTTGATGGTTCCCACACTGTTTTTAATGTATTTTCACAACTGTTTTCGGTGCTTATTTGTACTCTATAATTGAATTTTCCATACCAATATATTTTTCGTTTTTTGACAGTATACCTATTTAATATGGCTTATTTGAATATTTTTAAAATAATTAATCTATATTTTTTTTTTGTTTCTTTATTTTTTTCACCCCCTGCGTTGCCTTTTTTTAAAACCACTTTAATTGAAATAGTCGAATATTACAAATTTTTGATTCATTTTGCATGATCACCGTTTTTGTTTTGAATTTTTTTTTTTACTTTATATTTTGTGGTCATTTAAGATGGTGTAACAAAACCAGTACTCTGTGGAATTTAAACATTATATTTTAAATTTAATGTGTATTGTTTTGCTTTGTCAAAATGGTTTATATTACAATATTGTGTTTTTTAGGCCTTGATAATAGATGCACTAATAAAACCTCCTCAATGGAAATAGAATATCATTTTAAGATTATATACTTGAATAATAATGAAAGCTGATGACAACTTGATAAAAAAAAATACCCTTTTATAATTCAGTTGAAAAGATTTACTAATTATTTTATCAACAATACATTATACAGGTACTACAGCTATACCAGATCTGCAAGTTGAACCATGGTCTCATGATGGTTGGATCATCAGGCAGCGGGAAATCCACGGCCTGGAAGGTTTTACTCAAGGCATTAGAAAGGTTCTTATTTTTTAATATATGACGGATGTGGGCACTTCTTATAACAAATATTTTCAAAATTATTTTCTGTATGAGACAGCTGTTTGCCAGCCTTAGAAATAAAATGAAAAATCTGATAATAAATCAACAAAATGTCATTTACATTCAATTTGTTAAAAAAATGTTTTTGCTTTATGATATATCATATGCCGTCATAGTTATTGCCAATTGCAAAAAAACACATGTCAAAATAACTAATTTTTAATGTTTTTGTTGATTAGATTCGAGGGTGTTGAAGGCGTAGCTCACGTTATAGATCCCAAAGCCATGTCCAAAGAGGCTCTTTACGGAGTGTTGGATCCCAATACACGCGAATGGACAGATGGTCTATTCACACACATTTTAAGGTCAGTCACAGATGGATGCATGCTTTGATAAATATAATTTTCATATGAAATAACACAAGGATGAAATAAACATTACACAACTGATTGTACTATTATTATTATTTCAGGAAAATCATAGACAATGTGCGTGGTGAGATCAACAAACGTCAATGGATTATATTTGACGGTGACGTCGATCCGGAATGGGTTGAGAATCTGAATTCTGTTCTCGATGACAACAAACTCTTGACTTTGCCTAATGGAGAGAGGTTGAGTTTACCACCGAATGTTAGGGTTATGTTTGAGGTTAGAAAACACAATATTGTCACTGGAGAAAGTTCACTTTTGTTAATCTGTTTGCTGCTCATCCCGTATATATACGGGATCAATTGTTGGTTCTCACACGCCCACCCCTTATATAAATATTAGGATAGTATTGTATTTTATTTTCATGTTATCAGTGATTATTAATTCTTAAAATTTGGAGCGTGATAGGATACATTGCATTTGGTGGCTTGGGAGAAAAGAGGCTGGTGAAATTATTTTGAAAATAATCACCGTTGTTTCACTGTTCAGAATATGTCGTTAGTCATCTGCATTTGTCTACTTGATTGCAAATAAGGCTAACTTCATTGCATTTGAAAAATTTGCAAAATTACTCTGTATCAAAATGATTTCAGTGGCTGAGCTAGTCACTCCAATTTATTTTATTATTATTTTCTATTTTAAAACACTAGTGCATGGTTCAAAATCAGTCCCGTGCAGATCTGCTCGGGCCATGAATGTGAGGGGAAAATTCCTTTTTCTAAGTCGATAGCGTTGTGAAAGGCGGCCATGAAACATTGGCTGCATATACACAACGGGTGGTGGTGGGAAAAACCAACTTGTCTTATGATTGCAAAATAGGAATACAATTCAAACTAACTTTCTAATATTGTAAAATGTTAAACATAAAATTTATAAGAATTAAAAAATGTTACCGATTTCCAGGTTCAAGACTTGAAGTATGCAACTTTGGCTACCGTATCTCGGTGTGGAATGGTTTGGTTCTCGCAAGATGTCTTAACCACCGAAATGATATTCGAGAATTATCTCATGAGGTAATTAAACTTAATACTAATATATTATTTAATATTTTAATACAATTCTGTCAGAAAAAAATGTAAGTCAGTCCCTTTACTTTACAGAAGTAGTATATTCAATTATTCTATAAAGTTTAATTGTAAATAATGATTTGTATGAACTGATGTAAAGCAAGTTCTAAATTGTTTGTTATCTTTTTAGATTGAGGAATATACCATTGGAAGATGGCGAAGAAGATTCTTTGAGCCTTCTTCTAATTCCTGGCAAACAAGCCAACGCACAGAGCAATGAACAAGCTACACCGGATGAAATTTTATCTCCAGCACTTCAGGTAAATCTCATTCAAAAAAATCTTAATCGTTAATCATGAAGAAATATTATTCCAAGAATAATTATGATACGATTGCGTCTACATATTAATGCACTGTTTGTTTATTCCGTAGACTCAACGAGCAGTGGCTGCCCTGCTGAGCCCTCTATTTTCTGCTGATGGATTAGTGGTGCGATGTGCAGAGCGTGCTGCCACTTTGGACCATGTCATGGACTTCACAAGACACCGAGCCCTGGGATCACTATTCTCCATGCTTAACCAGGGAGTCAGGTCAGTTAATAGTTAATAGAAAATTCTGTAGTGTGCTAGAATATGATTAGAAATGGTTTCTTAGTGAAAAATATTTACTTAATTATTTTGTTTCAGAAATGTTTTGGCTTACAATCGGCAACATCCAGATTTCCCAATCAGTCCAGAGCAAATGGATGCTTATATTCCGAAAGTGCTTGTCTATTCCCTACTATGGTCGTTTGCCGGAGACTCCAAACTTAAAGTGAGTCTTTTTTTGTTTATTATTTATTCTGTGATCGTGAATCTTTTTTTCTTTTGATTGCTGTGATAATGTATTTTCATTATTATTTTAGGGTCGCTGCGAGCTCGGGGACTTCATTAGGTCTATCACCACTGTTCCATTACCACCTGCCAATGCAAATCAACCAATTATTGATTTTGAGGTAAATTTTTTCAACATTTAATGTTATGAAAATCAAATACAGTAAAAGTCCGTTAATTCGAAATTCAAGGGACCGGATTTCCCAAAAAAATTCGAATTACGAATTACGGGATCAGTATGAAAAATTGAATTTTCGCGGCAATTGTCGACGGCTTGGAGCATCGCGGCCATTTTTTCGATTTTTTATGGATAGGCATTTCATATGAATGAAAAACACTTCGAATTCGATTTTGACATATGATACTTCACTTTATATAGATGTCTCACTTACACTAATGGTTCACATAAGCTTTACTCTTCAAAAAAATGTGTCGACTAACTTTTAACCTAACAAACTCACGAAATTGTCGAAACTGTCAAAATTTCGAATTACAAGAAATCGTATGTACATTTTGACGAAAAACATTACGAATTACAAATTAAGCGATATTTCGAATTAACGTACTACTATGAAAAGTCAATATTGGGACGAGCAAATTATGAAAATTTCGAATTACGAATTATCGTTGTTCGAATTAACGGACTTTTACTGTACATACCTATTTTTATCTACATAGAATTTCAATATTGTTTTACAATAAAATTGTTTTTTAACATTCTTTAGGTATCTATAACAGGCGAATGGTCACCGTGGTCTGCTAAAGTGCCTCAAATAGAAGTTGAAACACACAAAGTGGCCGCACCCGATGTTGTAGTTCCAACGCTGGACACTGTTCGCCACGAGGCACTGCTTTACACATGGCTAGCAGAACATAAGCCTTTAGGTAAAAAATACATCATCGCAAGTTTTGACAGTACAACTGAACATTAATTCTCCAAAACTGTTTTCCTAAATATTTTGTTTATATGTTTAGTTCTGTGCGGTCCGCCCGGATCTGGTAAAACGATGACCTTGTTCAGTGCCCTGCGCGCTCTCCCTGACATGGAGGTTGTCGGATTGAATTTCTCTTCGGCTACTACTCCAGAGCTGCTTTTGAAAACATTCGATCATTACTGTGAATATAGAAAGACGCCTAATGGTGTAATTTTAGCCCCAGTCCAGGTAACTTACCGGAAATTTATATTACAAGCTGTCAATTAATATATGAACTCTATTTTGGTGTAAGTAATCAAAAGTACTCATAGTGTTTGTTTTTATTTTGCACTGTAGCTCGGAAAGTGGCTGGTATTGTTCTGCGATGAAATCAATTTGCCTGATATGGATCAGTATGGTACTCAGAGGGTTATCTCCTTCCTGAGACAACTTCTGGAGCATAAAGGCTTCTATAGAGCTTCTGGTGAGAAAAATTACTGTACCACCGTTCAATTATTAATTCTGGTTAATTTGGGTAGTTGTTAACATAATAATATATTGGATGTTTTCGTTAGATCATTCCTGGGTGTGCTTGGAGCGTATTCAATTTGTGGGTGCTTGTAATCCTCCCACTGATCCCGGAAGAAAGCCCTTGAGTCATCGACTGTTACGTCATGTGCCTGTCATCTATGTGGATTATCCTGGAGAGACATCATTGAAACAGGTACTTATTGTAACATTATATTTGAATTTATTTCCTTATACTTGTGCTCAGGATCTTTTTTTGACAGATACTATTATTACACTCGTATTTCTCGATACTGATTTATTGATATTATAAGGTTTATTAATGCTTTTGCATTCATTTGAAATTATATAAAAATATACTTGTGGAAACTTTTTCTATTGAATGTATTTAAATGAATCCTTATTTCTGGTACAGATTTACGGAACTTTCACTCGTGCTATGCTACGAATGATGCCTTCACTTCGTTCCCAATCTGAACCGCTGACGAATGCGATGGTTCAATTGTACCTTGCATCGCAGGAAAGGTTCACTCAAGATATGCAACCGCATTACGTTTACAGTCCTAGGGAAATGACGAGATGGGTTCGCGGTATATGTGAAGCTATAAGGTAAGATGATTGATATATAGCCATGTAATCATCGTATACTCTGTGAATAAGCTGCATCTAAAGTGTTTTGTTGCATTCAGGCCTTTAGATAATCTATCAGTGGAAGGCTTGGTGAGGCTTTGGGCTCACGAAGCGCTGAGACTGTTCCAAGACAGGCTGGTTGACGATATTGAAAGAAAATGGACCAACGATAATATAGATGCTGTCGCCATTCAACATTTCCCAGGTAAGAAGACATTTACTTTCGATATGCTATCTGTAATCTAATGTAATAAGTTTTTTAATTGGCATTACTCATGTTTTGATGTTTGTTATCTTTGTTTTCTAGGCGTTGATCAAGAGGCTGCTCTCACTCGACCCATTCTTTACAGCAATTGGTTGAGCAAAGATTATAGTCCTGTGTTGAGGGACCAACTAAGAGATTACGTGAAAGCGCGTCTAAAGGTACTCGAGGATTTATTGTATTTCACCTCATTTCGCTGTTTCACCGAATTAGGAATTGTAGTTACTCACACTTTATTTCAATAGTTGATCTAATTTCATTTCTGTTAAGGTGTTCTACGAAGAAGAATTGGATGTTCCTTTAGTTCTGTTCGATGAAGTCCTCGACCACGTTCTAAGGATTGACAGAATCTTCAGACAGCCCCAAGGTAAGAATATTTTTCATAATATGAAAAATTATTGTTGATAAACAATAAGCTATTTCGAAATTAAAAATATTTATTATTTTAGGTCATCTTTTGCTTATCGGAGTCTCGGGTGCCGGAAAGACCACTCTCAGTCGATTCGTTGCGTGGATGAACGGGCTCAGCATTTTCCAGATTAAGGTTTGCATAATATTTACGTGACATATTCAATGTTTTCACTGAATATTATCTGATAAATCATATTTGAAACTCACATTGGCGTAACTCTATTTATCGAATTAAAATTTGATTCGAATGTTATTTGATTAGGTTCACAACAAATACACTGGCTTAGATTTCGATGAAGATCTGCGATGCGTTCTCAGAAGAGCCGGTTGCAGGGATGAGAAGGTTGCCTTCATTTTGGATGAATCCAATGTTTTAGACAGTGGATTTTTGGAGCGAATGAACACACTATTGGCTAATGGAGAGGTATGTCTTAGTTCCGCATTTGAATATGATACTGCAAATTTTCGAAACCCATGTGAACAATTGAATGGTTTGTGTTTATAAATGTGAGATACACCATCCTTTCAAGAATTAATTCTTCAATTGCTGAATGTCCAATGATTGTAGATTTTTTACATAAACTGACCTTTGCAGGTACCTGGGCTCTTTGAAGGTGATGACTTTGCAACTCTTATGACGCAATGCAAAGAAGGCGCGCAGCGTGAGGGCTTAATGTTAGACAGCAACGATGAACTTTACAAATGGTGAGATTTCTTAATCATGCCGGAAAAAATTAAAGCAGTCTTCCTGAATATCCCATCGCCTCTTGATCGCTGACCATTTTTTATGTTTCAGGTTCACCGGTCAAGTAATGCGCAATCTACACGTGGTGTTCACAATGAACCCATCTTCACAAGGCTTAAAAGACAGAGCTGCCACATCACCCGCGTTGTTCAACAGATGTGTGCTCAACTGGTTTGGAGATTGGAGCGACGGAGCTCTGTATCAGGTTAGTTTGCAATAAAAATATCCAAGTGTTTTTTTATATTTTTGTGGGACAATCTTTTGACATTTATTCGTTTATTTAGGTAGGCAAAGAGTTCACATCTCGCGTAGACTTGGACGCATCTGATTATCTGGCGCCGGAGAACTTCCCGGCGGCTTGCGGTAAAGTTCCACCCCGACCCCAACACCGCGACGCTGTCATCAATGCTTGTGTTTATGTCCATCAAACCCTGCGTTCTGCTAACAGTCGCCTCACTAAGCGAGGAGGCAGGACGATGGCTATTACGCCAAGGTTAGCATAGCGGCCGGTACATATAGAAAAGTATTTTTACATCACACAAATCATTTTCATTTTATATATTGGATTGTTTATTATTCTAGGCATTATTTGGACTTCATCCATCATCTAGTTCGCCTGTATCGGGAAAAACGAACAGATTTGGAAGAGCAACAGTTGCATTTGAATGTTGGTCTGGGAAAAATTGCCGAAACTGTCGAGCAGGTCGAGGACATGCAGAAAAGTTTAGCTGTCAAATCTCAGGTATGAATTGTCATCCACCGGTGATTGATTTAAATCTCAAAACTTTTCATTTATTGTTGAATTGATATAAATTGAAATTGTGTTAGCTATTCAAAAATATGTGTTCTCTTTGGTATAGGAATTGCAAGCCAAAAATGATGCAGCTAATGCTAAGCTCCGGCAGATGGTGAAAGATCAGCAAGAAGCCGAGAAGAAAAAAGTGCAATCGCAAGAGATACAGGTGGGTCTCATTTTCAAATTCACATTAGTTTCATTTATACAAATTGGAACCATAAATTCCTAAGTCATTCATGTTCTTGTAAATATAAAATCACCAGATTTGCTGGTCATCAAATTTTTTATTTATTTTATTTAATTAAATTTATTTAATTGTAGCAGTTTTTTCAATCAATATTTCGATATCCATTTTTCTGCAAACTGTTTGCGCTTCACAATAGATATCCTTCATTTATATCTGGATAGGTTTCATTATAATGTAGAAATGAAAAAATATTTTTCCGTGCATTTTTACCGATGACTTATCTGTTTTTATTCAGGTTTCTTTAGCTCAGCAGACAGTTCAAATTGAGGCAAAGCGAAAAGATGTAATGGCCGACTTGGCACTTGTCGAGCCTGCTGTTATTGATGCTCAAACCGGTACGTTGTTTTATTCATTTACGCTTAGTAGTGCAGCTTTCAATTTCATCACTAAACATGCATTACATTGTTTTTCCATGTGAATGAATGAATATACTAATCATATTGTTTTGACAGAGTAATATATGTTACTAAGATTTTACCAAAAGGTAGGTTCAATAAAGTGTTAGATTTAGAACTTATGGAAGTCTGTTGTACAGTATAAATTCACATTAACACTATGTTGTCGGGCACCTCGAACAATAGACTCAAGCCTGTAGCGGGCGTTTTTTAACGTTTAGCGCAAAAATATGTTTCTTTCTTAAAATCAACACAACTTCCAAACGAAACGATATTTTTGGTTGAAATTTTCGAAGAAATCATTAATGATATTTAATCATTGAAAATAAAACAAAAGATACGCATATTACATCAAATTACACTATATTTTTAAGCTGAATGTAAAAACTTGTTATTAATGTAGTAAATGTCACTCCACATATTATAAATATGAAATATTTAAGAAATTCTATCTAAAATATAGCATATTCATCCATATTATAAAATTTTATAATAAATAATAATATATACTTGTCGTTACTGGAGTTTTACAATCACTGGAAATGGTAAGATCTCATGCGTATCTTCTGCGTATTCGAGAAACATGTGTCGGTTTTTTTTTTATTGACACATTCGAATATTCAGTGTAAAATAAATCATGACGTTTAATAGCTTCCTTATTGTCAGAATAGGGTCTCAACCGTAGCTATTTTTGAATAAATGTTCAAGTAATTAATCTATGTTATAACTGTCGGTGCATGCATCGTCTAAAAAGCTAAACTAAATGTATAATGCTTGAATATAACAACAATAACAATTTCGTAAACAAATTATAGACGTAATAAAATTATGATTGGTAACTACTTACGAAAAACTGGCATTCTAGAGGATTACTTTATAGTCATTTCATTCTGCAAACAACAGGTTTATTTGGTTCGAATAGCAGAGGGCTTGATTTTATTTCTCCTTGGCAAATAAAATAAAGAACGGAACACTTGCTTCACTGTTGCACGGTCAGTCTCCACTTTTACACACGACATGATTAAATTTAATAAATAGATAACTTTATATAACGATAAAAAATACGAAAATGTTTATTTTATAATCTAATAGTGTTTTACAGTGTGGTAACGCTCAAAACATTTTCCAGGGTGAAGTGATACACAGCAAAACTGGCAAATAAAGCACGTTTCACTTCGCTTTTTGTGGGCTGCGCATACGCGGCATGGTCTTAGGGGATGTTTTCTCTTACCCTTTCCGACGGTTTTAATTAATTTATGTTGCTTCATGTTTTTCGACAATCTTCCCGGGAGGATCGAATTTTCGTGTTCGCCGTAGATTGCGTCGATGGTCCCGCTTCCTGAATATTTATTTCATCATCGGAAAGTGTTTGGTCGGTTATCCAATGCATTGCAATTTCATGCAGAAATTTTTTATATTTCATCTTTGGTTGATGAACCGAATTATATACAACAAAAAGAATTAAAAGTCCACAGTTTATTAGGTACATCGCTACCCTCTTTCGTCCATTTTGTTGTTTTTCGCAATATCGAATAGTATGAAAGATATTGATCAACGATCAACACCTTTCATATGCCTATTGTATTCGATAATAGACGTAGGTTTTATTATTTTATTGCGCGTTTTCCAGTCCATGTTCTGACTTACTTTCATTTCAGCCGAATGAATTGTGGAAATCATCCGAACTTCTTTTTGGATTGCCAAACTTGCAATAAAATGTCGTCCTTTCTTTTAAATATTGATTCCCCTTTTTTTAGTTTTATCATTTGTAATGATTGTGGTAGACCCTATTTTTTCTTATGGTGCCACAAACTCTTATTTTATTCAATAATAAAGCCTCACAATTTTCGACACTGTTATTGAAATTGTCCATATAAATATGATGCCATAAATCAATAAACGGAGACACAACAATTTTTATAGTTTCTAGTAATTTTAGTCCTTGGGCACAATAAACTTCAAAATTACAAATGTACCCTGTATCACTTTCACATAAAATTCGCACCAGTATTCCGTATTTAACAATTTTTTGCAGCATTATACACTCTAAAAAAACAGTCTTCCCCTCCAAGGAATCATTCCCTCATCTAAACTTAATTCTTGATGGGGTTTGTAAATGTTGATAAATTTATGTAAAAAATAGTCAATTATTGGTTTCACTTTGCACAACCGGTCGGTACTATCTATTATATCTTCATTGTTCGAAAAATGCCACGCTTTCCAAATTTGCCGAAACCGGTCTCTGGGCATTGTTTTCGCAAAAAGGTGTTTCAGTTGATGTTTCAGTTGACCAATACTCATCCCTTCTATCTTTGCGAACTTGTCCCATCAAAAGAATCAGTCCCAAAAACTTTTTCATTTCATTCAAAGTTATATTTTTCCACTTAGACGATTTTTTATACAATTTGTAATTACTTGCGTTTTGGTGGTAATATCTGTTAGATTCGTCTACAAAAAAAACAAATAAATCATCTCCGATAAATAGATTTACCGCATCACTTACAGTTTGAGGACAATTTACATTTGAATTTAAGCCAGCGGCCTAAAAACGATTCCAGAACTGGAGGATTATCAACTGATGACCACTCTTCCATACTCTCATCTGAGCTCGTGTCCGAATCAGAATCACTTGGAATATTGTGATTGTAAGACGTTCTAGGTGTTTGTATTTGTTGATCATCACTCGATTCATCATCCGATCCGAACTCTTCCAAATCGTTATTCCATGAACAGTCTGATAAATTATCAGCATACACTTCATCGTCACTATTATTATTTTTTGAAGACATTTTTGAAAGGATAACTTCTTATGCAATGTTTATATAAATTTAAATAACAAACTACGAAACGGTGAACAAAGCAACGCGAGCGGAATGAAAAATAGTCCAACACGTGTCAGGATTCAAAATGAACTAGCATCGGGGATCGAAAAATAAATTTATCAGACTGTTTATTTTTTTGCATATTCACCCAAACTTCGACCCTTATAATCTGGCAAAGAAGTGGAACTAATGGTAGTTAGTTGCGGCGTGAAATGAAGTGTCAGGACTCAAACTGAACTAGCAACGGGGATCGCCAAATAAATCTAAAAGACCGTTTTTTTTTTTGTTTATTTACTCAAAATTCGACCCTTATAATCTGGCAAAGAAATAGAACTAATGGTAGTTAGTTGCAGCGTGAAATGAAGCGCCGACAAACAATTCTGTGTTGACCTGTTCAAATACGGCAAATGCCGTGTCCCGCATTCTACCGACAGTCCGAAAAATACGGCAAATGCCGTGTCCCGACAACAATGAGTTAAGGAATTTTACGAATTTTTGAATTTATACTGTAGATCAAACAACTGGCAAAGTTTTGAATTCATTGTATTTTTTACGCAAGTATCTGGAGTATACTTTCATCAGAAACATGTTTTCATTTGAACACATTTTTTATGGCAGTGTCATGGAAAATATATTTGTAGATTTTATAAGTATTCAAAAACCTTTGGTTCTTCTTGAGATGGTAAAAACTAATATCATTAAAATTGTAAAAAGATTTGTTATATTGAACCGTGTTGCAGTTCATTTTGTTTTTGTGACGCCTGTCATATAACACAGTATTATTTATTTGACAGTTTTTCTTTGCTATTAATATTCACAACATGTATCGAAAAACAATCCCACATTATAGCCGTCAGATCTATCAAGAAACAGCAGCTCGTTGAAGTCAGATCGATGGGGAATCCGCCTGGCGTTGTGAAACTAGCATTGGAGTCCATATGCCTCTTGCTCGGAGAGAGGTCCTCAGATTGGAGATCTATTAGATCGGCGCTCGTAAGGGACAACTTTATTGCCACCATTGTCAACTTCCACACAGATATGATAACGTACGGAAAAATACTAGGGAAATTTTTGAGCGGCGAAAATTGTAAAAACCTTATTCATTTTATGCCAGTTAATTTGTTCAAATTTCGCATACGCAGGTCGATTATTCTCATTTGGAAAATTTTCAAAATATAATATGGCATAATTCGAAATTTTTGCACATTTCACTGCTTATGGATCGATGATATCTATGAAGCTGAAATGGAACAACTTCATCTTGATTTGATCATATTTCTATAATCAATAATAAATTATTTCATTGTACAATGTACACTATTCGTCTAGGCTACAACAAGAAATGCGTTTTAAATTATTTATCTAGCTTTATCCTAAAATATATAATACTTTTTTCGGAATATTCTTTATATAATTCATGTGAATCGAAAATCATGCAATTAAATTCTATAGCAGAATGATCTTTTTGAGAGAAGGGCCAGATAATCGAATCTTAGATTGTTCGAGGGCCGCGTGGGGAAAATTAATTAAATAATCAATTCTTTAGTATATTTAAAATTGAAAATTTTAATATTTTGTATTGTTCTTTCATCATCCCTGAAAAGTTATGAAGAGAAATACATTATTGATATTTGTCATATTGGGCCGCAGGTTGTGGATCACTGTTCTATAGCATAAACAAAAGTTATTTAAACATAAAATGTTTGACTTACAAACCATAACCGTTTCAGACCTGAAACTAATATTTAATATTATACTTTGTCCTGAGACTAAAAACGTATGAATGTCTTTAATTTTATTGAAACTTTTGAAGCTATTGAAGCTTGAAACATATTTATTTTAGTTGTCCTGAGATAGATTAAATTGGTCAGTACAGTGTATCAGATGTAGATTTTCTAAAATCTATTTTTAATTTTGAGAGTATATAAAACACATTCATATTACGTTAGCGTTCATATTAAGTGTGGTTTGACAGTGAAAAATATAGTACCTGCTTATATCAACAAATTCTGAGTACCTACATGTCTTTATTTATATTTTTCTTCAAGGGAATTACACACGAATGTTACACATTTTTTTGGGGAATACGCACTCTTTTGTTTTATGTATTACATTTCTTTACAGCCATTTTGAATGCGCAGGCAGCCATTTTGTTTTTGTCCATATTAATTTTATAATTATTGTTTATTTTCTAATGAATGCAGCCATGGAATGCTTAGATAATATTATTGCGCCTAACAAATATTATATATATAATGTAATCTAATATGCCCCATATATATTCATATATAGATATATATATACCTATAAATTATACTAATAAATACATTACAATTGAAAACATACCAAAATTGCAATTATTTTGAAAAAGTTCATTTATAAAGTACCTTGGCATTTCCTGTAGGAACTCACGAATATGTTAGTCTTCTAGTATATTAGTAAATTATAATATGTATGTATATATTTATCATTAAAACTGCATATGAAATTAGTGTTTATTTTTATATAATTTATAAAAGTTTTACAAACCCTTTTAAGAAGTTAAGAGGGTTAGAAGAGAGCTTTTCGGTATGAATTATATGATTTTAAAACTGAGTATTATATAAATATTAACCCCTTAATATAATAATTCTATATTATTTATTTTAATTTTACCCATAACTCTTTTGTAATTTAATTTCATGTAAATAATCACTACAATAAATATTCAAAAATGTTTTTTGTGTAAAACTCCTAATAGGCATGTATCATTAAAGTAAAAAGTCACATCTCTATTTTTAATAGTAAATTATACATAAAAAGACTACTTATTTTAAATGTTATTGATGAATTAAAATTACTATTCACTAAATTAAATGAAATAAAAAAATATTTTGAATATAGAAATGATAAAGAAATGAGCCATGAATTGCTTTGTTCCATGATAACCATAATAAAAAGTATGGTTCATGATTGATATTAAAATCAGGAGATGTGACTCAGATATTAAACAAAAATATTGTTGTTATAATTTCATATTACGTCAGTATAAAAGCTTGCCCTTGTATGTATCCGTTATAATTTACTCAATATAAGATGGATGGATTATTATACATGAGCCTTATTAGTTTCATATTAGATATACATTCTCAAAATTGGGTTTGTGTATAACAAAATGATGATTAATTTACTAGAGAAACTATCCAGAACAATAAATAATATACTCCATCAATATCTAA
This sequence comes from Himalopsyche kuldschensis, assembly GCA_028554975.1. NCBI lineage: Eukaryota > Metazoa > Arthropoda > Insecta > Trichoptera > Rhyacophilidae > Himalopsyche > Himalopsyche kuldschensis. The sequence continues at coordinate 631,634 of JAHFWI010000046.1, read as the reverse complement.
ACAGTAGGTGTCCATCCATTTTAAATGAAGGTGTCATTTCGTTACCAATCCTCCATCCATTTTGTTTGTTTGAATTATTATTATTCTATCTGTCTCACGGCATTTTGTTTTCTTTCTCTTTTCTTTTCCCGCCGCTTCTCGCTCGCTCACACTGCACAACTCTCCTCCTCGCATCCGATCGGCCGACGCGTTGGACACTACTGCTCCGCATTGGTTGCTGGGAATCCAAACGGATATCGCCGATTGACTGATAAACAATTATCTGCTGAATTATTTTTTTCAAAATGCTCACAATAATGTCACAATAATTACGATGAAATATCTTAAATGCCAATGTTTTTTGAACGCTTCATTGGTCTATGAAATGTATGACAAAACACAATGGACTTTTCATGAATATCTATATATTTATGGTTGGATTTAATGAACGACATTTGTTGAATTTGATATTGTGACTGGATATATTCATTTTTCAAAATTTGTTTATTCCTGATCTGAAAATATCGCGTGCTATAAAATTTATTAACAAATGATATGTTAAAAATGTAACTTTGTTACAATTTTGATATTACATAATGAAATATGGCATCGATATCGCCGTGGGGAAAACTGAAAACTCAATATGCCAAACCGATTTCAAATTATCTAGCTGTCAAATCGATCAAGAAACAACACCTCGTCGAGGTGCGTTCCATAACCAACCCGCCGGCCATAGTAAAAGTGGCCCTGGAGTCGATATGTTTACTTCTCGGAGAAACCGCACTGGATTGGAAAGCCATTCGAGCCGTCATCATGCGAGAGAATTTCATCAATTCTATCGTTACCAATTTCTCCACTGAGGATATTACGTGAGCTAGATATTGTATATTTTGACTCATCCATCGTTGACTCATGATTTTTACCAGTTATGATTTGGGACTAATTTTTTAATCATAATTTTCTCTATTCAATATTACGATATATTTTTTTATCATCCTAATTCGTTTTTTTTTTTTGCTTTCCCCGATAAATATATAAACAACTTTTTTGTATCACATTTGAGATGTTTGTTTTGTTTTCTGCTATAGTGATTTTTTTTTTCGATCTCCCATATTTGTATAATTAGTATCATATAGAAGTAAACAATTAGCGCTGAATAGATTGATCATTTATCGTTTTCAATTTAATTTTTTCTTTAACCATCATTACGGCGTAATCTTTGTTATTATCCCCGGGCTTTATTTGATATTCACTCATTATATAACACATAACATTATATTAACGGAATTACTGAAACAAATAAAGCCAAATAACGGCATAATTATACTGACCATATTGAACTAATGGATGAAAAAAAGTTGAAATAGCTTAAAATAGCATGTACAGACCCTGTAATAACACCATTTGGCGTAAAAATTGTCCAAGTCCAGTTCCAAATCGTTATCATTATTGCAATTAATACTTTTATTTATGGAAGCTCTGCTGAGATTGAGATCTCGCAACAATTTTTCTTATTTGGTATGAAGTGGGACTCAAAATTGTTGGTTTATAATAGAATAAGAAAATATTGGATAAATTGTGATATTTTGCTTAAAATTTGTGGACTTAGATGATTGTTTTGAAAATAGCTATGATACATTTAACACTCAAATGCCGCGCTTGTATGGGTTGCGGGTTGGTATGTACGTAAGTATGTATGTATGTGTCATGTAAAGTCATTACTAATATAGAAGTCTGAACTTTTGCGTGTCCATACTAATCTTTAGACTGTGACAGAGTAAACATTTGGATAAAATTCATCATTTCAAACCTTAGAAGTTCAAGAATTGATTTTTTTATTAAATTATTTAGGGACGATGTCCGAGAAAAGATGAAAACAAGATATTTGAGCAATCCAGATTACAACTTTGAGAAAGTGAACAGAGCCAGTATGGCTTGCGGTCCTATGGTCAAATGGGCCATTGCGCAGGTATGATACAAACACATAATTTCATTGACTTTCTACTTCATTATGAATTGTGAAAATCGTTTACAATTTTTACCAAATTTTGGCTGAGACTTTATAAAACAGTAAAATCATCACTAGGTACACAAATAACAATCTCTGATCAGTTAAAATTATTGTATTGATAAAAATGTAATTGCGATTCATTATTTAAGTGTGAATATGCGGACATGTTGAAACGTGTCGAACCATTGAGAGGTGAACTTCGCGCTCTTGAAGACAGAGCCACGACAAACGTGGCCGCCGGAGAAGAGGTCACCCAACTCGTTTTGCAGCTAGAAAAGAGTATCGCTGCTTATAAAGAAGAGTATGCACAGCTCATTGCCCAAGCGCAGGCAATTAAGACAGATCTGGAGAATGTCCAAGCAAAGGTAAGTCAGCTTACAAACCTTAAGCAATTATTAGATATTATGAGTTAAAAAAGGTTTCAAGACATTTTAGCTAACCGAAAATGCAGATACCAGACGGTAGATGAGAAGAAGGCAACAAGCTTATGGTATATTTATATTTTTTTACTGTTAATCTCGTAGGTGGATAGATCCATAGCTCTTCTCAAGTCGCTGGTGATTGAAAGGGAAAGATGGGAAGGCAGTTCCGAAGCCTTCAGATCTCAGATGAGCACAATCGTTGGAGATGTTTTGCTATCGGCTGCGTTTATTGCTTACGGTGGCTACTTCGACCAGCATGTATGTATTATGTGGATTTATTGTGATGCTAATTTAACTGCTTTCATTCTGTAATAGTTCAATACTATACTATTATTCAATACGCATCTATCATAGAATATAATGGAGTTGTGTTTTTTTCTGTTTTACAGTATAGGCAGAGCTTGTTTTCAACGTGGGTATCCCATCTCCAAAGAGCTGGACTCCGATATCGGCAGGATATTGCTAGAACAGAATACCTTTCAAATCCTGATGAAAGACTTCGTTGGCAAGCGAACGCCTTACCGGCCGATGATTTATGTGTAGAAAACGCCATCATGCTCAAGGTAATGAGAAAAGTCGATTCTGATCATTATACAACTTGCTAAGATAGTATATGCAGACTTATTAAGATAGAATTTTGTGTGATAGAATATACAGTGATAATATCTTTTTGTTATTATTTCAGCGTTTCAACCGATACCCTCTTATAATTGATCCATCGGGACAGGCGACAGAGTTTATCATGAACGAGTTCAAGGAACGAAAGATTACCAAGACGTCCTTCTTGGATGATTCGTTCAGGAAAAATTTAGAATCTGCCCTTCGATTCGGAAATCCTCTTCTTGTGCAGGTACAGAATTGATTATCAAGATAGATTATCTTTTTATCATTTGTCCCGAAAAAACTCACTATTGACTTGTTGTATTCTTTTTAGGATGTTGAGAACTACGATCCCATCTTGAATCCTGTTCTAAATCGCGAGTTAAGAAGGACAGGAGGTCGTGTTTTGATTACTTTGGGAGACCAAGACATTGATTTGAGTCCTTCGTTTGTCATATTCTTGAGTACAAGGTTGGTTTAATTTTATTGTTGGAAAAATTCTGTATCAACTAACTTTATATCTGAATAAATTATTTAAATCCTATTTACCAAATTTTCAGAGATCCAACCGTTGAATTCCCTCCAGATATCTGCTCTCGTGTCACTTTTGTGAACTTCACTGTGACACGATCATCACTCCAAAGCCAATGTCTCAATCAAGTACTGAAAGCAGAAAGACCAGATATTGATGAGAAACGTTCAGATCTTTTGAAATTGCAAGGTTTGTGAAAATTTTACAATAATTGTTGTACCACTTAAGGCAGTATTCCGGTCTAAATGTTTTTTCAAGTGCTATAGAAAAAAAAGTGATAACAATTTAATGTCCATTTTTTTACCAGATATTTATTAATATTTTAAGAATATACAAAAAAATATTCAAACCAAAAAACTAAAAACCTAAAAAGTTACAGGCTGGTAAAGTAGGGGGTCTCAAAAAAATGACGCTCCATAGTTGCCATGATCCCAACTTTTCTAGTCACATGAAATAAAAAAAAAAGTTATATTCGTAATAAGTAAAGATGCAATTCAATTGTAATTTTAATTGTAATAATTCACATAGAACTGAATACTTTGCTTGTTTTTATCTTATTATAATCGAGTTCTAGCAGTGGTTTCCAATTTAATAATAAACAGAAGCATAGTGTGCAACTTTAAATAATATTCGTGTTTTCATCCCAGGTGAATTCCACTTGCGTTTAAGACAATTGGAAAAATCTCTCTTACAAGCGTTGAATGACGCTAAAGGAAAAATTCTGGATGATGATTCTGTCATTGCTACTCTAGAAACACTCAAACGCGAGGCTGCAGATATTGGACAAAAGGTAAAACTATATTATATATATCCATTTTTTTGATCATAGAAAAAGTACCATAAAACAATAATATTTATTCCTCACTTCTTTTTTATTAACAGGTTGAAGAAACTGATAAGGTGATAGCTGAAATCGAAACTGTCAGTCAACAATATCTGCCATTATCACAGGTAAAAGAACAGCTGAATTATTTTGTATTGTGATGTTGGAAGATCATTAGAACACATTTTGTCCATGAAGCACATTTATTTATGAGACCTTTATTTATGTAATGCTACTGATTATTTTATCATATTCTTTTTTATCACAGGCTTGCAGCAGCATGTACTTCACGATGGAGTCTCTCAATTTGGTACACTTCCTATATCAATATTCTTTGAAAATGTTCTTGGAAGTATTCGGTTCCGTTTTATATTCGAACCCTGGACTTCAGCAGCTCACTGACCACTCCAAGAGGCTTGCAGTCATCACTAGTGATTTGTTTTCGGTAAGACTAGTTCTAAAAAGACATACGTTATGTTATTTCCTTGATGCCCCACTTTCATCACAATTAATATAATTTATTCCGCAGGTTTGTTACGAGCGCGTTGCTAGAGGAATGCTTCACACCGATAGGCTTACTTTCGCGCTGCTTCTGTGCAGAATACATCTCAAAGGCAGACCGCAAGAAGAGCATTTGGAACAAGTACGATAGCGATCTCTCACTTACTATACGTGATATAAGCAGTAATTTTCTCTAATCCATAAATTCCATGAAATCCATATAATTTTATTTCCGGTTGATCACCCCTTTCACAATTTACCTAAAACATCTGTAAATATAAAATGATCCCGCAACCCAAAAAACATTGTCTGGACATGGGACTATTGTGTTAAATAATAATGTTTTGATTGATGTTTGGATAGGAATTCCAAGTGTTTTTGCGTGGCAAGGAAGGCGTCGTGTCCGTGTCATCAGCTATGGATGGATTATCATTTGAACAACAAGAAGCCATGGTTCGACTCAGCGCACGGTTAGCATATAGTTTCTTCTATTAAACATTAATATATAAACTAATCAATCCTCTATTTTTCCCGTATTTAACCACTGTTTAATTTGATGGGTGGATTAATTTCAAATTAACTGATTTTTGTTACTGACCAGATTACCAGCTCTTCGTAAACTTCCCGAAAAAGTGGCAACTGCCAGCCAAGATTTCTTAACATGGTTAGGACAAGCGTCACCTGAACAGTGTGTTCCAGTGCTCTGGGACAATCCTTCTCCGATCGCTGCTCACATGTATCAATTGCTCATCATACAGGTATTGTTCACGACTATTGCTATAACTTCAACTGTAATTATTTTGTTAAAGGTTATTTGACATTCATTTATACTGTGAAAATACATATTTTTTTCTTTCTCCGTAGGCATTCAGACCAGATCGTGTTATAGCAGCAGCCCAGCAACTTGTCGCAGAAGTTTTAGGAGCTGGCTTTATGCCTCGCGCAGAACGTGAACCGGATCTTGCGGGAATTGTTGAGAAAGATTTATCCGCGGCTACGCCAGCTTTGTTATGCTCCGTCACCGGATTTGATGCCAGCGGTGAGATGAGATTACTATTAATTAGATTAAAACTATTATCAACTATCGGATTACTGTTCTTCAATTTTAATAACTGTATAAAATTGTTTAAAAGCATAACAATTTTTCTTTCCCTAGGTCGTGTGGACGATCTCGCCACAGAATTGAATAAGCAGATATCTAGCATTGCGATTGGTTCAGCTGAAGGATTCAACCAAGCTGATCGAGCGATCAATATGGCATGCAAAACTGGAAGGTTAGATAAATTCATATGGTTTTAAAATAAAAATATATCAGGAGGTAATTTTCAAAACTGGACAATTCCAGAATTGTGTTTTTTTAACTGAAAATGTAGATAATTCTTTTGAGATCGCCGCACATTATCTGATTTTCAAAACTAGCAAAATCCAATGTTAAATCGTTGTTAACATCTGTTAAATATGTGACTAATTTTCGAAAGTGGACAAATCCAGGAAGGCTTTTTTTCGAACTGAGACAAATCCATTTCAACCAATCACATCATCGCAAAGGCAACCGCCATCTTGCCGAATTCCATACATTTGAAAGTTGACCAAAGAGACCACACGCTCCTTTTTCACTGCCAAAAACGCAGGAATTTACCTTATAATCATTACACTTTTAACAATTATAATGAAAAAACTTGTAGAGAAGGTTCCCACCTACCAAAACTAAAAAGGAAAACTGTAGATGACCAAAAATTTACATTGTAACACAAACTGATGAGGAAGGAGGAATGAAAATCTCTCATTTTCTCAGTTTGTCAAAAAGTGGATTTGTCCAGATTTGAAATTTAGCTCCTGATATGTAAGCTGTGTAGAATCTTCTGACACTGCGGCATATAAAGAGCTATTTCTTTTGAAACATAAAACTTTGACGCTTGACTTTCAATTTATCTTGATTCTGCATTCAATTGCTTAATTTGTTTCCACTACGTGTCACCTAGACCAGTGTTTCCTAACTTTTTTATACCTGTGGACGCGTCAAAAGTATAACAATCATATACATAGCAAAATGGTTTTGTATATTGGCACCGGTTTGCGACCATTGGTTAAGAAGCACTCAACTAGACTCGTAAATGATTCAAAAAACATCTGAAGTCAAATTGAAATCTATCAATTGATACCAGGTACAGTTTCTTGATAAATATTTTCTATTTTATTCCTAGATGGGTCATGCTGAAGAATGTGCACCTCGCCCCATCTTGGCTCGTCCAATTGGAGAAGAAACTCCATTCATTGCAACCGCACCCTGGATTCAGGTTGTTCCTTACTGCGGAAATCAGTCCTAAACTGCCAGTCAACTTACTCAGGTGTGTAGATATGTTTTCCCATTCAATACACTTCTATTATAAACTTATATATTGTCACGTCATGTGTGCTAATATTTGTGATTATTTTTTTAAAGGGCTGGCCGCATATTTGTCTTTGAACCGCCGCCAGGTATTCGAGCAAATCTGCTTCGCACATTCAGCACGGTGAGTTTAAGAAAATACTGAACACCGAATGCTTAAAAGTTTTATAATTTTTCAGGAAAAGCATACTTTATTATATTATAGAATAAATATACATTGAAGATAATTTACTAAACAAAAAAATACACATTGTCCTCTATTTGATAATGTTTTTTAGGTTCCAGCTGCTAGAATGATGAAAGCGCCATCTGAAAGAGCAAGACTATATTTCCTCCTTGCTTGGTTCCACGGTAAGTGTATTTTGGTTTCTTTGAGGCTACAAATGCTATGATGAAATTGAAATAAAATTACAGATATGACTGTATACACATTTTGCACGCATAACATGGTGAAATTATATTTAATATTATAATATGTTCATTGTAGGAATTGTGCAAGAAAGATTGCGCTATGTACCACTGGGCTGGGCCAAACATTACGAATTCAATGAGAGTGATTTGAGAGTGGCCTGCGATACTTTGGATACTTGGATTGAGGCAACTGCTATGGTGAGATTGCGATATATCTGTGAATGTACTTCAACACTATTATTAATTTATTGTCTTTACTTACCATTCAATGAATTTTTCAATACAGGGTCGCACCAACTTACCGCCAGACAAGGTGCCATGGGATGCCTTGGTCACACTGCTGTCTCAATGTATCTACGGAGGAAAGATTGACAATGTCTTCGATCAAAGGCTTCTGCATTCTTTCTTGTGCAAACTGTTTACGCCAAAGAGTTTCGAGCCCGATTTCCCTCTAGTTGCTAATGTTGACGGTGTAAGTTTTCGTGAATTTTTCATATTTTTTTTTATTGTAAAGCTACTTTACAATGAGAATAAATCTATATTAATTTTTGTTTTGTCACAGGGAGCTGCAGGTCAGCGTCACATAACAATGCCTGATGGCACTAGGCGAGATCACTTTTTGAAATGGATTGAAAACCTATCTGATAGACAGACTCCTGCGTGGTTAGGCTTGCCCAATAATGCTGAAAAGGTATGTCAGTAGTATCTTCAGATAATAATAATAACTTCACATAGTCGCCTATAAAACTATTATAGCTTTGTTGGCATTAAAACAGGTGCACTTTACAGTACAGGCACATCATTAAATTAAGGAATATTTTTTTTTCTTTTTTCAACACTTATAAACAAAGGAATAAATATGCTAGCTGTCTCTCTTGAAATTGGAACATTTATAAAATTAATAATTAGTCAAATAGTATTGAAGTTTCATTCAAAATAAATATTTTGAAAATAGAATAACAAAGCTTAGCTTGGATTGGATTCCATTCATTATTTTCTCTGTAATCTAGGTGCTATTAACTACACAAGGAACTGACCTGGTTTCCAAGCTTCTCAACATGCAACAGTTAGAAGATGAAGAGGAACTCGCTTACAGTGCTTCACAACAGGATCAAGGTAATCATATATTCAATTTTATATATGATATCTTTGCCATTGCGATCGTAAAATTAAATACTTTTTTTCAGTTCACTTAACTCTTATTCTATTTGCCATTTTTGATTCAGGTGCAGTAGTAGAACTGGACGTCATGGGTGACGGTCGACCAGCATGGATGAAAACTCTTCACCAATCTGCTACCTTATGGCTTGATCTATTGCCCAAGTCTCTGCAGGTATGTTGCTCGTTCATTGATTTTATTTGTGATTGATTTTGAAGTGATTTCTACAATCCCTTGTTTCAGATTTGTTCTTTAGTTTCACAAAATATTTGAGCATGCTTATACTCCCACTTAACAAGAATGTTGTTGAAATATTTGTTATCTCTGAATTATAGACTCTGAAGAGAACCGTTGAAAACATCAAAGACCCATTGTATCGCTTCTTTGAACGTGAAGTGGCGAGTGGATCGGCTCTACTGGGTGATGTTGTAAGAGACCTGCAGCACGTAAACCTTATCTGTCAGGTATATATAAACGCCAACACGTTACAGTTTATTTCAAAAATATATGTCTAGCTTAATTATATATCCCTTTAGTGTTTATAAATTGAGACCATTAACTAATCTTTTTTACGCAGGGTGAAATGAAACAGACAAACGCTAGTCGTGCGATGGTCGGTGCCTTGGTTCGGGGTCTTCTACCTTCCGGTTGGAGACGTTACACTGTGGCTCCAGCCTGCACTGTTATACAGGTAATATCACCTTGATAAACAAATGATAGTTTTTTATCATTAGACATGAACATAAAGATTTTCATAATTGATTGAAATGTTTGTTAACAGTGGGTGACTGATTTCGCGCAACGTGTCAAACAACTTCAGCAAGTTTCTGAACTGGTTGCTTCAAACGGCGCCAAGGAATTGCAGGTGAGCTCCTATATTGTATTGACACTGTCTTAAAACATTCTACAAACATAAAATGTTGAGGCGGTATAGTCCCACCATGGGAACCAATTTAAAAAAAAGATATTTTCATGAAATAACTTTTTTTACTTATTTTTTCTCAGTCTCTGCCGGTATGGTTGGGAGGTCTTCTGAATCCAGAAGCGTATATTACTGCCACTCGGCAATGTGTCGCTCAGGTTAACAGCTGGTCTTTAGAAGAGCTGCATCTTCAGGTAAAAATACATTTTAAAATACAACAGTTTAATCATCAATATGAATCTTCTTTGTGAAATTCCTTGCTAAAAAGAAATTCTATTTTGAATGGCCATTTTAAAATCTGCATATGATCTCTCATGGTTTTGTTCAAATCAGGTAACAATTCCTGACTCTGGACAATCTGCGGACGCCACCAAGGCAGCAATCGAGGCGAGCGGCTCATCTTTCTGCGTAGTGGGATTGAAATTGCAAGGCGCTCAAGTCAGGAACAATCAACTCCTGCTGGCTTCCACTATTATGGTTGACCTCCCTGTCACTCTTATCCGATGGGTTAGGTATGTTGAAAATTTTTTTTTATTCCATCATCTACATATCTAGTGTTACATATAAAACCTTTTTTACAAATTAGTGAATCTTATCACAATACTTACTTACCGACAATTTTATCCAATGTCCCCTTTCGACGTTTGGTTTCTTGCTTAGTAGCAAAATTGAATCGGATTTTATAAATAAATCAAAATGCACATACAATAACTGATGCTATATATTTCCTGTATTGCAGAGGGCGTGAAGATTCCAGTGATCCTAGTGGATTAGTACTTCCGGTGTATCTCAATTCGCATCGAACGGAACTCCTCTTCACAGTTCGTCTGGGAGTTGCTCCCGGTCAAGAGTCTCATTGCTTCTTGGAGAGAGGAGTGGCTTTGTTGACTAGCACTGCGCTTAATTGATAGAAAAATATGCCTGTTTATAATACCACAGTAAATGACCTTTTATGCTTGTTGTTATACTTTTAGCCTACATGTAAAAGAATAAATCGTATGATTTACTTCAAACTATTGTTTAACTAACTCTGTTTTTAATGCTTGTGGTTCTTTTTAAAAACATTAAAAAAAATTAAGAATAATTATTTTACATATTTATGCTTTATTTTTAAATATTTATCTATATTTACTCAAAAGTATTTTTGCATAGCTCTTTAACTATGTTCATCATTAAATGAGATGCTATTAAAATGTCATATACAAATTTACAAGAAATAAAATTACTATCTATTTTAAGTGAGTTTCGTTATTGTGTTCGTAGCAGGGCTGTGGAGTTGTTAAAAAAATTACTACTCTGACTCCAGCATTTCTCAAAAACATGACTCCGATTCCAACTAAAAAAAGTTTAATTTTATCACGTTTTTTTCCTACCTTTCCTGTTTATGTGTATTCAATTATATATCACCCAACCGATCCGGCCAATAGCCAATTTGACAATTTTAATTTGAAACTAATGTGCAAAAATAAAAAGTTCAAACCTCCGACTCCGAGTACGACTCCGGCCGAAACCCCACGACAACACTGACTCCGGCCAAAAAACTTCGACTCCACAGTCCTGGTTCATAGTCACACTTTTTTGTAACATAAAAAATGATTTTATTTTATGATATAAAATGGAATGTAATAGTAATGGAAAAAGAACTTATTTATTAGTAGTTCAGTCATTTGAGTTGATTAATGGGTTAAGTTACTCTTTCATATATAGACAATGGCTGGATTGGTATAGAATAGAGTGTGGGAGATGCCATTGATCAATAAAACGTAATTTGGGTTAATACTTGAAAATCAACTAAAAATTGACCTGGATGATATGAGAGATGGATTTGAATTAATAAAAGGTTTTTTCCCTTGATATTATCTTTTACCATAGAGTGTACAGTGGAACCCCGATCTTATTTTCTCGCATTATACGTTTTCCCGCGTGTTGCGTTCATTTTCTATAGTCCCGGCATTTAGTTCACATATAAAACATTCCCGCATTCATCGTTTCCCGCATTAATCGTTTGTTTTATACGGTCCCTTGAAAAACGTAGAATCGTGGTTTCACTGTATTAGCAAAACAAGATCAATAACAATGCTTAATTATTTACATAATAAGTTGGAATGTATCATTCAATAAAACTTCTGACACTTTAATTATTATACATGCTAAAAAATGATTGATGACATTTTTCAAAAGTTTTGAGAAGTCTAAGTAGCTTCTGAAGTGAACTGCAAAAATGTTTTCAAAATTATATAGCCAATTGTAAAAACTTTTACTGTAAATTGCTAATGGGCTTAGAGAGCACTACTCAATTTTTTTCAATTTGAATACATTGGTCACCGCATTTAAGGTACTGTAAAACGGGGTGAATAGAGACACTTTTTACCCTTCACAACTATGTATCTTCATACCTGCACAACATAATTCAAATATGAATGGCTTGAAACTTTCTATGGTCCTACTACACAGTCATGACAATATTTTTCAAATATTCACTATCGTTATTAAGACAGTCAATTTTGTTCGATGTCTCTATTCACATTGAATCGGGGTGAATAGAGACGAGAGAGGGTAAATAGAAACTTGGTAGGTGAATAGAGACAAAACAACAGATTGTTATGATTGGAATATATGAACCTCTATTCTATATGAGTCCCTATTCACTCCGTTTTACGGTAAAACAGGGTTTTAAAAAAAACATGATTGATTTTAATTTTCGTGCAATACAAGAAAAGTTAATAAAAGGTCAAAAAGTAAGGATGCACAGGCAAACTTAAGCACGTTTTTTCAAATGGATAGTTTTTTTATTTACTGCCTATTCTCAAAACTGAAATTTTTCATTTATTTCAAACTAAGTAGTGGACTTCGGCATTCTATTGATTGCTGAAAGGTTTTTTCAAGGATGCAAATGGTAGTATTTATAAGATGTAGTCCCATAAAATATTATCATTACTTCTTTCGCTTTGGTCATATATACAGTTATTTATGTATTATAGCTCGAAACAAAGGCTTACCTGGTGAGTAATTAATATTGATTTCTGAAATTGGCTACATTTTTAATACTACACTCTTTAGTACTTTATTTTCTAGTTTTATGCAGTGTACCTCATTAAAATTTTGGTAACAGAATTCCTTGAAATTGCCTAGCCTGACGAGCCTGGCATTAAACGTTTAACTATTGGATATGTAAAAAATTCTCTAATGTAATAGAAGCCATCTATTGTCATTTCATTAAAACATTATCTATCCAACTTCCTCTGCAATCCATTAATTAGATAGGCTGACATAATTATTGCTTTGTAAAGCTCATTATAATTGTGTGTTGCTGAGACTGAGAGACAGCTTGATGAGTCTGCTTATCATTACTTATTGAGTTATGTGTTATTTGCTATTGGCTTATTTAATCAGTATACGAGCTTATTATCTACCGTCGATTAATTATTTCTCTTTATGGGTTATTATTATTTATGGGTATGCTATTAGTTAAAACACACTATGACTCGACTGTGTTATGTTCTGATTTTTTTTAAATATATCTATGAATATTTTGTAATTTAAGCGCTTTTCAACATGGCTGTAACAAAACCACGTATCGTTCAAGATGTAGATCTTTTTGAAGTTAACAAAAAACTGCTTAGAGTTATTGGATTTTGGCCACTGGATTTTAAAAATGACAGTGTTTTCAATGACCTCCTCAGGCATTTGGATAAACTTTATGCTCTTACAGTTTTTGTGACTGTATATATTTGCTATCCGATCTTTGAAATCATCGATTGGTATTGGAGCTGGGGAAATCTACAAAACATTACAGAAAACATTTGTGTCACTGGAATACATATTGGCGGAATGTTTAAGGTGATGTTTTTAAGATAAATCTGAGCAGCAATAAAATAAGTAGAAAAATATTTTGCGATCAAATTAGTAATAATTATTTATTATTACTTGCTTGTATGTAAAACTATACTCTACTAAAGTTTATTACAGTGGCAAATGTTTATTGATTCTTTACGTATCTGCATAACATTTTTAATTCAAATACTTTCAGTGCATCACTTTGATAATGAAAAAGAATGATGTGGATAATTGTATGAATAATTTTCAACATTTGATGAAGAAAGTAAGTTCTGCTAATAACAGGAAAGATCATGTGGTGAGTCATATTGTATCATTACTGGTGGTAAATGTGTGCTATTTTAAAACTATTTTTACTGCATTGCACATACAGTGTAATGAAACCGGAAATCTAAAACAGTTTTTGGTTAAAGAGGTTTTTTCAGTTTTGAAAACCCTCTGTAACCAAAAATATTTAAGTCTTCATATTAAGATGAATGTGTTTTGAAACAATGTTTGTGTCAAATAGTTACCTCAATCGTTGCGCTTATTCGCCTGTAACTGATATCATGATCAGGGTTCTTTAAAAAAAACTCACTTTTGTGGTGTTCATTGTCAATACATATTGGAATGACATTATATTAAAAAATAGCAATATTCAATTAATAATACTCGCAATGAGCGAAACCGGTCCAATCCTGATCCTAATAAATCTAATGTGGAATAAGTCCAAAAAAAATTGTTTTTTTTTTTTAATGAAAAGTAGCTGTTGATGAATGACGTGCTATTTTTGAATTCCAGCTAGCTGCTGAAAATCTGATGATTGCTACTAAGAAAAAGTGTGACAAATTAACAAAATGGTTTTTATGTTTAGTTGTATCAACTGGTATAGCCTGTGCAATATATCCTCTAATAGGTGATAACAATAACACATACTTAATATCCTCAATAAATCCAATATTAAAACTGTGCTGTGTGCAAACATTGTGACCTAACTGTGATTGTTAATTTTTTTGAAGGGATTAGCCAAAATAACCAAGAAGTTTGACTGGTTATTATATACTTACTAAAAATGAATATAGATTAGAGATTTAAAAGGCACTTTTTTCATTTTTAAATAATGAGAACAACCTGAAAACCTGGAGGAGCACAAGCACCGTTTTTCACTTTGCAATCGTATATGGGTTAATAATGTATGTATGTTTGCTGAATAAAAACCAGATCAAATTGAGTTTGGATAATTCTTAATGCATTTAAAATATCTCACTTTATTACAGATATGAGTACATTTGGTTCACGGTTCCCTTTTCGATCATGGATGCCTTTTGATGCAATAAAATATCCAGTTTGTGCTTACATTTACAAAGCATCTGCCATTTTCTTATATGCTGCTCTCATCTTAGAGTGTGATGTGTTGTGTGTTACTTTTTTGATTCATTTAACTACGCAAACAAAAATTTTACGGAGATCGTTGAGGTTAGATATAAATATATTTTTTTTTTAATCTAATAATCTCTTTTTAGTTTAATAATCTCTTTGTTTAAATATATTACAAAAAAATTCTATACTTTTTAGAGTAATAGGAAACTTGGAGCCGGATACGACGACTGATCTTAAATATGGTGATCATCGGGAATCAAAAAAACTTACAGTTCTACCAATGAACATTAACAGAAGAGTGTTAACTACACAAATAAGTTTCAGCCATCTTTCAAGACCATTAAATAATATGATGCATAAACAGAATAGGAGTGATAAAATTTATGCAAATTTCATTGGTTGCATTGTCCATCATCAACATATTCTCAAGTATTTTTTTTGCATCATGAAATTGCTATACAAGTGCCGCACTACATGCTACTGCTTTGACTCAGTTTTTTTTTAACTCTTTGATTCTATGTTTTGGTCTGGTTTGAGCCCTACGCTCAAAATTTGCTGATGTCAAATAAATAAATATATTTAGAAATATCTGGAGTTCAAATTTTCTAATTTTTCAATTTCTTGAAGAGCAAGTGGTATCAATTTCAAAATTGACTGACAATCGGCCCAGTAATGATATAAATAGTCTTTCTTTACCTGAAAAGGGTTTTTTCAACATTGGTTGAAAATTTTATTGTTAGGGTTTTTGCTTCGAAACAAATATTAGTATAAAAAACATAGTTAATAAAGTTGAAAATCCCATTAATCAATTAAAAAACAATTTAAAGATTTTGATTTTGGCAGGTAACTCTGGTGAGTGTTTGGCCATTTACCCGCATTAGTCAAACTTTGACACTATTTAAGAAACAATGGTTTTATGGTTACAGATTGGCTGATGACATTGAGAATCTGTTTTCAAACACAATTTTGATACAATTTTTTGTCAGTATAGTTGGCTTATGTTTATCAGGACTGCAAATAACAGTAGTAAGGATTACTTGAATACAATATCAAAATATTGATAAAAAAAACTATGATCATTCAATGATCCTTTTCCGCCAGTAACTATCTTAAATTTTTTTTTTTTAAACCTCTTGGCCCCAGAGTGCCAATTTATTAGCAAACCTCAACTGTGCTAGAAGCACCTAAGGACCGATTCACTGGCACTTACCTTAATAAATATAAAATACCTACAAATGATTTTCAACAATTATCAAAAAAACTTTTTGAAAAATGAGACTACTTAAAGACGAGGTTAAAGGAAATCTATGTATGTTTTAAAAAAAGGTGTGTGGTTTTTGAGATATAGTTTATTTTTGAAATTCTATTATTTTTATGTTTGGAATCTATTTCGTATTTTTTTATGTAGGTATCTACTAGGGACTCCAATTCAATTGATTTAAAAAACTACTCTTTGATGTTTTGAGTAGTAAAATTAAAAAAAAGTCATTCAATAGCGATGTAGCATATTTCTTTTGTACTTTCGGAGATGTTATTCTGTTGGTTTGCCAATGAAAAACTATATACTATTAATTCACAGTTTTGAAAATTACTGTAAATAAATAGGGGAAAAATTAAATAAATAAAAAAGCTTATTTAATTTCATTGATACATTTAATTCATTTTTTACTAAACACATATTTTAAAAATAACAAAATATTATTTTCAATTAAATTTTCCTTTGACAGTACAGGCCCTTTATTGGGATTTGAACAGTTGTTCTAATTTAGTTTTAAATATACTAGGAAGATTATTCCACAGTTGAAAAAACTACAATCTCGGTAATGTGGACGTTGGTTTTATCGTTAGCAATGAATTGAATAAGTATCTAATTTATATGTCCGCTAGTTAAAAGAATCTAACTTTTTTAAATCTTCTTTTAAATTTTGACTACAAGAATGTTTAATGAATTTAGTTTTCGGTTTATGTTAGCTGATTGAATAGTGAATTTATGTCCGATGCTTAAAGCTAACTTTTAAATCTTCAAATTTTGACTACTGTTTAATGAATTGAATAGGATCTTTATCTTTAAAATATACATATAATAGGGCATATAGAGAACTGAAAATTTGGCTATTTGTAAAAAAAATAGTTGAGCATGTGTAGAAAAAATAAAAATAAATATTTTCCATGTCTTCTTTGTGTAATCAATCATAATTCGAAAGCCACGTCGATTTTACCACAGAAAAAATACAATAGGTAACTATTTACTTCGGAGATATAAGTGAATATTTACTTAAATACAATAGCTCAATAATGCACGCATGGTGGGAAGGAAGAAGGCGAAAAGACAATTAAGAGATAAATTTCATTAGCAGAATAATTCAACAACTGACATATTGTATGGGATGGTAGACGTAAGAAGCCAAATAATAATTACTTACGTCTTCGTATACCAAGTGCGATATTCGCTCCTCTGAAAGCTCAATTAGCAAAACGCGCTAAGTGGGAGATACAATAAATTAAAAAACATGAGAAAGTTCTACAAACGAAACAATGTTCTCGCGATGAACTTAACCTCATTTTACATGTAAAATGACGAGGAAAGAAAAATTATTGCTATAAAATATCGGAAACAAAAGCTTCTTTATTAGACTTTGTTTTTCTTTCTGTTTGACAACGAAGTGTAACACGTGTTTATATTTAATCTATATAGCGGAAGTATAAGTTTCAATAAAAATGACGTTTTAAATCATCTTACAAAAAGATTATTATTTATTATAATTTAGGGGAGATAGAAATATACAAACAGTAATGTGTGAGTAGCAACCACTGCATTTTAGCCGAGCGAAACAGTCGTAAAAATGTTATGAGTTAGACAGAGAGTGCAATACATACAATATTCGATTGAGATCACGGTACAACAGCGGAAGTACACGTGCACATTGTTCTTACATGCTACAAACTTTTAAAAAGCTTATTCCGTTATCTAACTTTGCCAAGTTTTTAACTGTCATAACATTGTTTATTTGTGATTCGGAAAATTTTCACAATGGCCAGACAATATCTGACACAGGAAGAAATGAATAAAATTGCTGAAGAGTTTAGTGATAGTGATACTGATTCCGATAAAGATTTTGAGAACATTGCGGGTATTTCGGATGCCAAAGATATGGAGAATGATGAATGTTGTGGTCACCATATTTTTTAAGGAATACCTACTAATAATATAACAAATTTTAAAAAATATTTTCATTGAATATGATGAAACTGCGTCAGTTAAATATAATTTCTTGGAATGTTCACAAATTCACAGAATGAATATAATCTAGTTAGTATTTTAGTAAAGATCCCGATATTTTGTTATTTCTTATAATTAAAAATATGTTTCCATTAAGAGTTTGTGTTTTTATTGCAAATGTTCAAGCACATTTGAGTGACAGATTTGTAATGTGTTTTTATAGTAATAAAATTGTTCATTCAGAGAACGAATTTACGCGGCTGTGCTTTTATTTTGACACAATGTCTCCATCCATTTCCCTTCCGCCAGGCCCCCCCGCCCCTTTCGCCAGTGCCCCTCGTCGACCGTCAATTACAACACGCGACGATCACGCTTTGTAAAGTTTCAAACGTCTTCGAGACACATTCAAGGTTTCTTACGCCTATGTATATATTTTTTGTAAATAAAATTTGGATAGAGATGTTTTAAAGCTAGGATCGAGTATTTACTCGAGTATTATTCAATATACCCGAGTATCGAGCACTTGAAAAATGGACGAGTATACTCGAGTATCGAGTACTCGATACTCGAATTGGAGTCTCTAGTATCTACCCTTTTTACATAAAAAAGCTGTTGGGCATTTGGCATGTAGCACTCAAAAATGGCTGAGGCCAAAAGGGTCACAACCTTTAGAAATAAATTCAATGCAAGAAGAATTGATGAGGAAAAAAAACTATACGAGCATCTTTGATGTTTTGATTTATTTTAATGATAATATAAGTATAATAAAAAGTCATTCAATCTATTTCAGCGTAAATTAGACAGTGCCTTTATAGCGATGCTTGCATATTTCTTTTGTACTTTGACGGAGATACTGTTATTCTGTTGGTTTGCCAATGAAACAACTCTAGAGGTAAGATCTTTACTATAAGGGTAAAATTATTTCATTATAACAGTTTATGAAAATTACTGTATTATAATAAAGTATTGCAGAGTCAAAAATTAGCAGATGCGGCATATAATTCTCATTGGAGACACTGTGACAAACGACTCTGGTTATCGTTACTAATTTTCATGGAGCGAGCAAAGAAACCTATAACTCTTACAGCTGGACGGTTTTTTCTCCTCTCATTAAACATGTTTACTCAAGTATGTACTTTCGTTGTTATCACAATTTCCAAAATATTATTTGAAGCTATTCAAAACACCCTTTTGACAGTACAGGCCCTGATTATTGGGACTTAGAACAGTAGAAGTGATCCAGGGCATAATAATAGCAGAGAAAATATTGTTTTTGTAAATATACTAGGAAGATTATTATCACAGCTGGTAAATACTACAATGGGACTAATATCCAATAATATAAAAACTTACAAATTAAGCCATCAAAATAATAAGATCCACATTTGTAACTGTCAATATTTTCTTTCAGATACTCAGCAGATCCTATTCTATTTTGGCACTATTAAGAAATTTTTTATGTGGACAAAGTTTGGCTTGCCGTACATAAATGGTGGATATATCACAAATGATTCGGATCTTCGAAACAATAATAAACCTTTCAGAGCTGAATATCTTAATAGATTAGCGAATGTCAGATTAAACAGTCGGTTCAATTATCGTCGAAGTCTCGGCTGTCACCGGGCATTTTGGCAACCCAGGCGAATTTTTTACACCGTAGTTATAAAAGTTGAAGCACCTATACCATGCGCAACAACGGCATTGGTCTCAGTATAATGCTATTGTTTATCATATTCACACCATCAATGCATTTTCAAACCTAATAAGAGACATTGATAATTCTTATAATTTTGTTTTCTGAGATTTGTCAATAATTTTTTGCATCAAATAGTTCACACACAATGGACAAGAAATATAATAAATAATAAGAATATAATAGTTTTTAATTAGTTTACACAAAAAACTTTGTAGTTGGTTCAGTTGCAGATTAGGCACTTGCGAGGCCCCAGGTACAACATAATTTTGGGAGCCACCTTTTACAAAAATGATAATAAAACATTTTTTTGGATTTCAAAATAAGTTGTCACTATTAATAATTTCATCTTATCACAGATATTTTATTATGAAAGTTGAAGGTATTCCAATTCCAAAATTCAATTTAGCTTTATTGATTGTTGAATTTTCTAAATTGTACGATGTTGTTGAGTCCCCTGTAATCGAGATTAGGCATGTCTGCAGTCGGAATGTGATTTTTTCACACGTTAATAATTCATTTGTCTCAGGAAAACAGTGTAAAAGTGATGTATCATTTCATCCTGTCCCAAATTTAGCTACAAAAGAAGTATCCAATGTAGACAGTATTTAAACATCATTGTTGATTTTCATTTATCAATATATATATATTTTTTTACCATTATTGTCAATAAATAATTGTAAAAAAGTAACCCATCACAAATTAGTAGTATCTTTTCGTTGAATGTACAATTTATCATCTTATATATGATGTACCTACAACTTTCTTAATAATTATGTCAACATAAAAAGCAACTTACTAAAATAAGAATTAAGGCCCTAAGACACTAGCACACTAAGTAGGGTAGTTGGGTCATAAATGTTGACTATTGTGCATATTTTATGTAAACTATAATATAATTCACTGCTCCATCTATAAACCATAGCAAGCAGCATGATTATTAATATTTTTTATAACTAACATTATAATTAGGCACTTTCAACCAATTAATCTCATCAGTTATCTAATAAATATTTATGGAAGCACTAGAAAATGTTTTATTTTTGTAGCAACACATTTCATAGAACACATTTATAATGGCAGTCTGACGTCTTGTTACCAAAACAAAATAAGGACGATTTTTATTCGTAATCTAAAATGGATTTCAATAACTTGTGTAGGATTTGCTTAGAAAACGAAAAATTATATCCGATATTTAACTATAGAAGACACAAAGAGAATCCAACTGTATACGAAGATTTATCTTTCAAAATTACTGAATGTTCTAATGTAAAAATATATCAAAATGATGGACTCTCGGACAAAATTTGCGAGACTTGTTTGGAATTATTAATGTTAGCGCACAAATTTAAATTACTCAGCGAAGAAAGTGATAAAAAAATCAAAAGTATAATGCACGCAAACTTGATTGAACTCAGTAATTGCAATGATGTCAAAGGTTTGTCTGAAAAATCATATGTAAATGATTTATTGCAGCTTGAAATTAAGAAGGAAGTTACTGATGAAAATGCCCTAGGAGTTGTTGAAACAATTTTCCAAATTTCAATAGCATCAGAAAACAATAGAAATGATTCAAATGCATCTTCAACTGCAGATTTAAACATAAATGATTTAGAAACGGATCATATTTTTTATTGTCATAATTGCAACGAAAATTTTCCGGAAAAGTCTTTTCTAAAAGAGCATGTTTTCAAAGTGCATGGCGATAAAAAAAAAATTACATTCAAGTGTTATAATTGCGATAAGGCATTTCAAACTAACTGGAATAGATCTATACATGAAAAGAAATGTCTAATGGCTGCTGGAGTTCTATATAAATGCAGGTGGTTAATGTTTATTTAAAATGCTGTAAATAAATATTATTTGAAATTAAAACGCCTGCCTATGTTTCCAACCCAAAGTAGGTATCATAGAGTAAGTAAGAAATGTAATATTTTCAGTCTTACCACATGATACAAAAGGAGAGTAGGGAATATTCCTTGTATTCTGCACATCTTGCGTTTATCGTAAAATAGTCAGATAAAATATAAAATGCAATGACAATAGTAGTCATGGTGTAGGATCTGATAACTCTTCAATATTCTAGGTACAGTCTGAACACAAATACAAAACCTTATTCTACTCGCATCCTAGACATTCCTTCAAAGATAATAAGTTCATATTCATAATTATTATTATAAGTCACTTTTAAGGTGTTATTTGTCAATTCTTGTTGGAAAAGCGTTATATTTAAATGAATAAATCGCAGTTTTTTATGTACCACTTTCACATATAAATTGTCAAATCTTTACAAAATATATATACGTAGTATGTAAAAAAATTGTTTTATTTATTTTAAAGAAGAGAAGTTTATTATTAGCTTTAAATAAGATGATTTATGGATCATTCTGTCTCTAATTATATTGGATATTTTTTTTTATAACATTGAAGAAACGTTTTCATGGAATAATTTGTTCACATTTTTAGTTTATGTTCCATGACCTTTGATAGCAGAAAATCATTTAGTCGTCATGCGAAGAAACATCTTGATATTAAATTTGTCAGGAAAGGAATTTTCAACTGTGACCGATGTCCAAAGATTTTCACAAATAAACCAAATTTGACGGCACACCGATTGCTTCATTTGGGAATAAAAAAGTTTGTTTGTGAGGCAAGTATTTTAGTTTAATTAATGGGAGAGTTTTGTAATAGAGTTTTGCTTTGAAGAGTAATTTGCTGAAAGAAATGATGGTTCACTGTTGTCAGATTCAATTTACATAACAGATTATTAATGGACTAGTGTTAGTATAATATGGACTGATGCTCAAGCTTAATTTCTATTCTATATATTTTTTAGATTTGTGGTGGCTCATTTGCCCGTCAAGACTATTTGGCAAAACATCTGCGAGCCCATCATCAGGATCATCCATATACTTGTTCAGTCGACGGGTGCAACTATGCATCCGCACAGCGCAATTCTTTAGTGTGCCATATCAGAACACACACAAAAGAAAAACCATTTCACTGTACCGAATGTGACCACAGCAGTGCTACAAGTGGAAATCTCTTAAGCCATATTAAAACGTTACACAGAGACACAGAATTGCTTACGGTGTGTAATACAATATATTATAATAGTTCTTGTAGGTAAATTCCATTTCATTATAAAGAGTTATATCAGCGTTCATTTTAATGTAATTGTTTATTTTTTTAGTGTCAATTTTGCACCCAGTCATTCAAAAGGAAATATAATCTCAAAGAGCATATCACAATCGAGCACTGTGGGTTCAAACCTATATGTACGTATTGTGACAAGGCATTTAAATCTAAAAAAAATCTTGACAGGCACCTAAAATTTCAACATCAAAAGAAAATTCTGTGACTTTATTAATGCTGTGGATTCATCACTGCGAACATTACTTAACACAAATGCTTCTAAATATAGTAAATAAGATGTTATGAGTTTTGTATTATAAATAATTTACATATGTACTGAACGTTTTCGTCGCCTGATGGAGCAGACCAGCTATGAAGTCTTGAAGATTTTCAATAACCTTTAGCTATTTAGTTGGTTTTGTGTGAATATTATTCTAAAACATATTCATACATAATGCGACAGTGGTGAAATCACAAAAAATTATGAATTGAAATAATATATAAAAAAACTGTAAAACAAAAATCAATCTTTTTACTAAATTATTTTAATTTTAAAATTACCTACATAGGTTCCTATTTACACATATTTATGATAATTTATCAAATTTTCACAAAATATATCACATGAGTATTCTTGGCATAACGATTTCACGAAGTTTGGTGACTTGAATTAGAGCACCGTTTCCCAGATGGGTCGGGTCACGGCATTAAGTCATGAAAGTAAAAGTCACATTAAAAACTTTTAAGAACCTAAGTGTTTCAGTTTTGTCACAAAGCTCAGTACAGTAAACAGTATTGAATATTCTCTCTGTTGAATCTGCTTTGGTTTACCTTTAGCCTAGTAGAGATGGAAAAAAAATAGTGGGGTTACTATAAGAATTATAAAAATAATAGGGCAGTGAGAAAATAAGTCTGGGATTCAATTGAATCTTAATATTTAGAATTTATTACTTTATTGTAAGTTTAATAATATAATGTGTGAGCAAAGATTGATACACTCAGAGTTATTGAAATACATATTTATGAAGTGGCACCACCACATCATTGTGCATCACTAATTTGGTCTTCTATGTTAGCCAGCATCTTAGAACTATCCACCGTTGATTGGTGATCAGATTGTATTACTGAAAATATTTTGTTTTTTGGAATGGACATGTTTCTTTTGATTTTCAAATGCACAAGTTTAATATGAGTTTGCATTGCAGACCGTTGACTGAAACGCCTCTGACAAGTCGGACACTCGAATGGCTGTTCACCAGTATGTGTTCGAAGATGATTCGTTACCAACGCTTTAGTCTGTAATGAATAAAATAAAAATACAAGTTTTAGTGTACTAAGTATTACATATTAAAAATAATATGCATATTATTCCTGGAAAAATATGTGAGGAAAAATATATTTTTCATTTTATCTTTTCAAAAAAACTATATAGTTTTCAGTTTCAGTTTTGGAAGATGATTTAAACCTATTTTTAAATGTTTTGTGACAAAGAGAATGCATTACATCATATATACATATATATGTGATCACATCAAAATAGGCTTTGAGGTGAAAAAAATAAATAGACCTTTTTGAAAAATATATTAAAAAATATTTATAAATACACTAAAAATTTTTATGGTATGTAGTATATGTGTAATAATTACTCTACTTACAAAGGTGTAGAATCTATGTTTCGTTAAAATAAATTGAAATGTAAAATCTCCTTGATAAGGCTTTTGAAATGCATTCACCTCTTGTTTACAGTTTGAATTTAAAAACTGAAAATAACATGCTGCGAGTGAATAATGCAGCCAATTATATACTTACACTGAAGGCTCGTCCACAGGCTTCACATACGTGTGTCAAACGAGGTCTAAAACCTTCATGGACGGTTCTTTTATGATTTCTCAAGCCGTTAGCAGATACAAATTGAGCTGGACATGCATCACAGGCAAGCTTGGCGCAACGTGTGTGATATGAGTCGCTGTGAGATGCCAGCATCTCCTTTGATGGGAAACGTTTTGGACATAGGTCACATTGGAATCTACAAAATAGAATAATCTTACAATACAAGCAGTAGCTAAATTTTCATACTTTCAATAATTTATCACATACATTGTAATAATGATGACTGGCCATCCGCATAGTATGCTGTGCATCACCAGACCTGTAGTACAGTGATCAACGTTGTACTCTTCAGTTGAAGTGTCTATAGGTTCAAATCCCAGTACGGTAGTCATAAATTCAGTTTTCAATCAATTTATGGGTATGTGTGATGTTTTTAGCTCTATCCACTACGCAGCCAAATCTTAAAAAATTACATGTTGCATGGACCATTAACTTACCTCTAGTCCTGTTCTAGCCCTATCCCTCTATCAGTAATCTTTTAGAGATAAGAGTGATAATTAGACATACTAATAAGTAGTTCTTGTAGAACAACTTCTGTTCAGATAATGCCCATTAGAAGTCCATATGCTTCACACAAATGGATACAGTTGAAAAAAAATCATTTTTTTCTTCATTCATGAGTGTTTAAATTTAAGCATGGAATCACAAATCTTTGATCAAAGTCTAGTTTGTGACAGGACTATAAATGTTAAACAATAGATTGTGGAACAATGAATGCAGGATTTTTATCACTGGTCTTAAGGGTGTCAAAGAATGGTAAATCAGAGAACAATAGACGGATGTTCCACTGTAATAATTACCTAAGTAAAGCGGGATCAACATGCCTAGATGATTTTCTAAAGTGCGTTAACATAATGTCTCTAGTTTTGAAGCTGACATCACAATCTGCACAATAAAAATGACGAGCAGTCGAATGGACCGCCCGGTGTGATTGCAAAGCTGCGTTTGTAAGAAACAACTTTGTGCATTCTAAACATTCAAACGGCATATCTCCACTGTGACGCCTGGAAACATAATGACTCATTTAATTAAGTGTTCAAGAAATTGTAGTTTGTAATTTAATACGGTTTATATTAAACAGAGATTTTCGGAGCTAGTAGCCTAGATCGCACCATATTGAAAAGTGAATAAACATGATGACAATATAAGTTTATAATTGTAGCAGATCCCTGTATTTGAAATGATTGTTTTCAAGATAATAAAAAAATGGACAACTGGATTCATTTGAAATACATAAATTTTTTTGCTTAACATCGTGTAGACAAAGTGTGTTTCACTTTGCCCAACACTCGTGTTGTAATTACATTTTTAATCAGTATTTATTTTCATTCATCAAATATGTATTTAGGTTGATTTTGTATTTTGTGAAGAATCTATCATTAATATAAAAAAATAAAATGACTGCATTTCTACTGAATTGACAAGCTATCCAAAATCTATATTTGAGAATTTAACAACATCACGTAAATGAATCATCCGGACTAAAATACAATATTTAAAAAATCTGTACCTCATATGAATCCCATAGTCTTGTTTCGTGCTGAGTACTTTTGGGCACAATGAACAATTATATGTGTCTTGATGAGTATGGGTGCGTTGGTGTAGCTTGTTTGCTTCTTTATTCCTGCCAAAGGTAAATTTATAAGATAAAAATGATGGCACAACTATTTACCAGAAAAAGTTGCCTATACTAAGGACTAGAGAGAAGAAATAATATTATATGCTGACGTATAATTTTGTGATATAACACAATTAAAGTAATTTTAAAATGACAACTTAAAAGCTGAAATATTTTTTTTTAACAATAACTTTAATCTAAGAAAATATTAAATTATGTTGTCTTTGATCAAAGACAACATAATTTATTGCCATAGGACGGTTTAAGCAAGATTAATTAATTTAGGATGACCAATCATAGACTTCCTAAAGTAGCTTCACTTACAGCGATAAATGTCCACACATCCTGCAGCTATAAGTTCCATCGTGCCTCATCATATGGTGCATAACAGTAGCTTTGAATTTCAGTATTCGATTACATTCTAAGCATCTGTAGCGTTTGGAGTGTGCCATTTGGTGGCTTTTTAACACTCGAAGTGTTAAAAATCGCTGTCCACACAAGGAGCATTCGCAAGAGCCATATGACTGTAAAATACACATACACTTAATTTTGAAAGGTAATTGTTAAAATGTGGTTATTTAAATCATTCATAGATTTTCGTCGCAATGCATTTTACAAAGATAATAGCTAGAAATTAAATTGGTTCCTATCGAAGCTACCTGATCGTGTCGTATCATATGATTTTTTAAACTATCATCATAAGGGAAAACTTTGATACATTTTTCACATTTGTATCTAGCACTCTTAAATTGTTCAGACTCTTCTTTAATTTGTAATTCCTTTAGTTGTTCATCTAAGTTCATTTCTATAATTGCCACTCGGGACATATCGCAGTTCGCTACGATTATAGATTCATTTTCAATTTTATCTGAAACATGTTTTTCTTTATGAAGCTTTGACACATTACTCATTTGCCGACCAAAATGATTTACTGAAGTTTTGGTTTTATTTATTTTTGACTGCTTCCTTTGTGATTTATTGTAACTGTCGGTATCAGTGTAGATTTTACTTGTTTTAATTTTTTTGTCAAATACACTTTTGTAATTTTGCTTTTCTGAATCTTGAAATATTTTGTTTTCTATCTTCGTCTCATTTTTTGGATTGATTTCTATGTCACTTTCGTTTAAAGTCATAGATAGATGCAGCCGATCAATTTTCTTACTACCATCAGGTGATTTATAAAATGTTTTTTCTTGACATTTACTTATTTTGGAAGTTCTTAGAGCTCTTCTTTTTTTCTTTCTGGCAAGCCTAAGCGAATTTGCTATAAGAATTAATGGTAAATTCTCTGATTCTAACTGTCTTTTTCTTCTGTTTACTGAATTTTGTTTTGAAGAGGAATCTTTTATTTCATTTGTAAAACTCTCATTTTCACTTGAAATATATGATTTGGCACTGGTAAAATTGTTTTGAAGTCTTTCTGATTTTGAAATATTTTCTGAATTATCATTGATGATTAATGCAATGTTTTTTCTTCTTTCCGTGGTATATTTGATGTGACTCATGTGATTATCGGGAATCTAAAACCAAAATTATAATGACAACCATATCAGAAGAATTGGAGTTCAGCAGAAACCTGATCTATTGTTCTTATATTCCATGACTACACATGTAAATCTCTTTTTTCAGGGGCCTGTTCTCCGTAAATAGAGTATAAAGTAATATGGCATAGAAATGATTGAATGTAGTGGCACATGTATAAATATTGATGGATTGGTTCACCACCACACGAAAAGGCGGGAAATATGGATCGAGTTTAATCAAACACATACCCTCCAGACTATTTCCTGTAGCCATTGTAGTATAGCTAAAGAAAAAAATATTGATTTGTGTTTTGCTAGGAAGTATTGGATGAGAACAGTTAGGACATGAGTCAATAAGCTTCCGTTTACCGCAAGGTTGCTGATGTAAAGATACGGCAAAGAAGACAGCTTTTCAGTAAATCATTTACCCCATTTCATGTTTTAAGTGGGCAGTTTAGGGCGATGAATACAAATTTCAAAACATTGATTATTAATTATATGCAATTATTGATTCAACCATTTGAACTCTGATTATCATGCATGCTTCAAATTTTGTAACTAGCACAAGACGATTGGTAGATGGAAAATCGCTGTGACAATGATGTACTTAATTCAGCAGTATTTTTTTTAATAGTGGAAATAGAATTACTTTATCGCAGTTATCACAAGCGCCACTGTGTGATATCATAGTGTGGGTCAGCATACCATAAGAGGAATTATTTGTCAATTTCTCCAGAGAACAGTTGCCAGTTTTCATTGCACTTTTGAGAATGTTATCCGTCTTACTAGCCATTAGTTTAAATCTGATGATTTTTAATAAAACACTGTAGCAATGGTTGCACAACCAATTCGGAAAACCATCATTTTCACACACCTTTAACAGATAAAAAAATATTATAAAAGTATCAAAATATTTTAATTACACTAGGAAAAATTTTCCTTTGAACATTGATAGTGAATAAGAAGATATAGGCAAATTTGATAGAATACCAGTCATAGTAAGCGCTACCTAATTATTTAAAGAAACAAATGTAAAAGATAACCTCAATATTAGTTGCATCAATGAAGGCATTTTTTACAGAACGCTGCCATAAAAACTTCATGTTTGTTCCAGAGAATAGGCAACTTCTACAGACTAAGTTTTCATCCGACGAAATATCAGTTGTTTTGAAATAAGTCATATTTTACGGTTGAAACGCAGTCATTATTTCAATGAAAGATATTTATAGTAACAACTTTTTCAAAACATAGCACTGAGAAGTAAACTTCGTTCAGATTTACTCAACAATATATCCATACATTTTTTTGGTGAAAGAAATACAATGTTTACATTATCTATTTTGATTTGACGACATTTGACGTTTCAAGTATAAAGTGCTTTTTGATGAATTCAATACTACCAATCTTATTTATAATGAAAGCGTTTCAAATGTCGGTATTTAGTATACTGGCAATGTGTGGGAACAAAACTATGTATAGTTTTCAGAGCTGTGGAGTCGGTAAAAAAAAGTTTGACTCCGACTCCGACTCCAACATTGACCAAAAACACGTCTTTGACTAAAAACAGTTTAATATCGTCACTTTTATTCCTAATTTTCCTAATTATGTGTATTCAATTAAATATCAACCCGGCCAAAAGCCAAATTTGACATATTATATGCAAAAATAAAAAGTTCAATCTTGTAAAAATTTCCGACTCCGGCCAAAGCCCCGCGACGAATCCGACTCTGACTCCGGCCAAAAATCTCCGACTCCGACTCCACAGCCCTGATAGTTTTGATGACGTAAAAAAAAAACGTAACTGCCACATATCAACTTGCGGAAATATTTTTAAATCATACAGAGAAGTCGTATTAATTTTAAAAGCCTACATTTTGATTATATTATGAATCTGTTATAAAAAAATAGATATGATTTGATAAGACGACTCGTTGAAAATATACTAGCTTTGACTCACAATACTATTTATATATAAATGAAAATTTCATCAAAAAATAATTTACCGACTATACATTATCCACAGCTGGAATGATACAAATGCTAGCGAACAAAAAACATGCGTGTTTAGTGAAATGTTGTAAAAAACCGCCATACTGAATTTGAGAAAGCGAGAAACAAATAAATTTTGTGAGGAGAAATATAAAATACATTGTCTGATTTGGATCTTTCCAAGTTCCGTTTGATTTCTAAGGTTGCCTATAAAATATCACATTACTTAATACGTCTAAATAAATTTCATAAATCTTAATTTGTAATTGAGGGTTTTCCAAAAATAATCCAATACAACATATGCGCTCCATTTTTAAATGAAAATCTTTCGAGTCGTGTAAACATAAATTTTCAACTGATAGAAAATCCTCTCAGTTGGATGTGCTCATCAGCTGCGCAAGTTCAGTTTGATAATAAGTAGTAAACAATTACAGTTAAAAAGGCGATGATTGACCTGGCATGGACGTATGATGCGGATACCCCTGGGTAGCCTAAATCCTGCCTGTTTCTTCTATCAACCTGATGGATTCCGTCGTCCCGGAAGGCTACTGATGACCATCCAAAGGATGTAGTCAGTGGAATTACGGGACGTTAGGATGTCTTGAGAGGAAGCGAGGAGATTGGCGGGTGACAGAAAATCTTGGAGGCACCATGTGGCGGCCACATGCTCGTGATAGGAAGCTGGATATAGAACAAATAATAAATAATTACAATAGACTTCTTTTTATAAAAAAATGATTTCATCGAATCGACAATATTTTTTTTTTCATTTCGTGTCCATTTTAAATTCGTTTGGATAGGATTAAGTCTCAGGCAGTCAATAAAATACTATTTTATTGTGTGAAATATTGAAAGCCGATCGTTAAGCCTTCGAAAGCAGTAGGTCGTAAAATTTCTTTCGAGTTTGCACTATTCTTAAAAGTTAGCTGCACTCTTGACTCTTGACACTTTCCATGCCGGACGATTTTTGTTTAATTAAAACTATCACAAATTTAAAGATTTCGTGAATTTTCACGATTCAAGGGACTTGGGGGAAATTTTTTCACGACTAGTATAATACAAATTACAATCTCCTTCATGGTGCATATATTAATATATTCCATTTCAGGTTTAAACAGGGTAAAGCGGTATATTATATTGAGTAATGCTTTGGTAATAATAGCGTATACCTTTGCTATAAGTGCTAAATCAAAATATTATTTTACTCAACTAAATTAAGATAAAGCACAATCCGCTCAGGGTGTATGTCCAAGTATAATGTAGCAAAAGTATCATAAATGATTTTTCCAAATAGTTTATAATGTTATCCAGTATTACATCACCACTGTGATGGCGTATACCCGCGACAGTTTTATTCCAGCATTGTTATTATGTATTATCGATCGTGATGTTAATTTTTCATTCATTGATTGGTTAGAGCTTTCCATGGCAAGAAAGTTGTGCGATAAAAATAAAACTTCTTAACGGAGTAACTATAATTCAAAAACACCCACCCCGAAAACGTTCCAGTCAAAAGTTTCGTTGCAATTACCATATTTTTCAAATTTCAATAATCTTACGTATGCCTACAAAATGATAAAATCTCTAAGATCCATGAGACCTCGACATATCGAGCGTTTGCACATTTTAGTCACACTGTTTTATATAATATTTTAATAACTCCAAGATTTAGCCGACATGCAGTGGGGGCTCCAAGTGTTGTATTTGCAGTGCTTCTGAAATATTTCAAACTATTATATTACTGAAACGAAAGTAATTATTTGAAAATATTAACCTTATTAAACGAAAAATAAACTTCATATCCTCGACAGGGTTTCGATGTGTATTCAAAACGGCGAGGCAAACATATATTATGAATACAGTAAGGATCGAATCGAGATTTTAAAGGAATAACGCTTAATAGTTACATATTGTAATATAAGCACCGATAGACATTTTTTGTTGTATTTTGACATTTATCTGTATGGTTATATTTTAATTCAACTGTTAGGAATGGCTAACTCAGAACTTTCCAATAAAGAATATTACAAAGATTACACGTATCCTACTGTTGTATGCATGCAAAATATGTGGCGTGATCTGGGACTTGCCATATACTTTGTACTGAAGCAAGCAGTAAAGAAGTACAAGAAGAAAGAATAATCATAGTCGGTAAATATTTCTTGTCGTACCCGAATATCACATCAAATTGTCATGTTTTATAAGCCGTGGCGTAATTATATTTTTAGCACTTTTTACAAGGTTCTCAGTTTGAAGGAAAAATAAATGTTTTCTCTTTTCGTAACGGTTGTTTTTACCTAAAAGTAACGCTACTGGCCGTGATGAAGCTTAAAAAAATAAGCAGGCTATAAATTGGCTATATCGATAAGCCACTTATTGGGGAAATGTTCAATATCTGTTGAATATAATGTATATATTGTTAAGTCCTTAACATAATATAATTAAGTACTATTGAGATTTGTTGTCTATGGTAGAACATCACTTCTTACTTTTCTTGAAAACGGAAAACCATTTTACGGAATAGCCTCTCCCAGATAGTGATAATTTATAGTCGGTGTCTGTTATTGATATAACCACAGAGCATATAAGTGCCGCAGAGTTGCTAGAGAAAGCATTTAAATTTATTATGCCCTACTTATATTCAAAAGGTTTTAAAAATAAAATGGAACTTTCCGAATAAAAGAATAATATTTATGCATTATATTATATACAAATGATGAGGAATCGTAAGAAAAAATCTGCAACCTGTATCAATATAATTGTAGCACATCAAAATATATTGAGAAGAAAAATATGACACGAACACAAACATAATAATAGGTTATTTTATATTGTATAATATACATGCTCAAGTAGTTGTTACTTTATTTTATGATAGCTTCTCACATCATTATTAATAACATGTCTTCTAGAGTTTATAAACAACATTTAGAGTTTCTTCATACAAACCAAAACACAATGTTAATTGGGGGGAAAAATCGTAAAATAAAACTATCAAATATATATATTAAAATTGTCCTACATAATTTTCGATATTTTGATATCGTAAAAAAAATAAATGATCATGCGAATAACTGAATTGATATTGTATATTAATCGGTATGAATCGCTTATCGCCCTTAGAGGTAATCATTTTAAACTGAAAACAATCATTGAAAATGCTCGCTCGATAAATGAAGCCGCCTCTTATATTTTAAAACACGACCCAATGGAATACTTAGAACACAATGTAGAGCAAATAGACTTCTAATGAAGCATATATCAACACAAGTTTATCTAGGAGAACTGCTTATCGATCTGTTCCCAATCCTCTCTTTTTTGGCGAGAGTAGGAATAGACTGATAGGGATAGGACAAGCGGTAAGATAATCATTGCGCCCCGTTTCTAGAATCGGATGGCTGGGAGGGAATTTTAAACGTCACTATCTATGTTATTGAACATTAATCGAAAAATTAAATTAGGAAGCTGGCGGAACATTCGCACTGAAATAAAATTAATAGATTAGTTATAACACTGGTTATGTAAAAAGTGATTTGCCTCATTAAAAATACATTTTATTAGAGTTCCTTTACTGTTTAAGATTTTAAAAATATCTTCCCTTTGCAATTATGTAATTTTCAAGATTTGCATTGGATTAATTGTTTTTTTTTCGTATAAGAATTATTATTGTGCCATGATAAAAAATTTAATCAATATTTAATTATATTGTATATATTTTTAAAAACCCGTAGGTGTGGAAGTGTTGTAAGTTGAAAGGCGTTAACTCGAGAACGACGCTGGTAATTGATTCGAAACGCAACATAGAATTAGGTAAAATAATTCTTAACCAGTTTAGTAACTATCTGTAATTATTAGATGTTTAACGAATTTTATAGTATTTTTTTACTGATAACGTTTGATTTTAATAAGAAACGTATACTTAGTTCAGGTATGAGTGTAAATTACTGTGAATTAGATTGTATAAAGTTGATCTAGATTATTTTTTGAAGATCAAGATTTTTAGCGCTATGTCAGTGGCGACTCTTCCAAAATGGCAGCGGTGCTTCAGATTTTCCAGTATCAACTGATGGTTCGTATTATTGACGTTGATGAACTGTTATCTCAGTAAAATTCAAATGCGCGTCTTCGACAGACCCCGATGTGAAATACACTTTCATCGTCGTTCTATCGATCATTGTAATTTTTCACTATTGTACTTTCGAACTTTTACGGGCTGTCACTCTATTTTAAAATTCGTGATACATGTATATTAAATACTACATAACATAACTAATAAATAACGTAAAATATAATAAATGGTCACATGTTAAATTTATGTATATCACTGTAACCGTACTAGCAAAAGAAAAAGACAGACCATATCATAGGATTAACTATCCAATATTTTTTCGTCGATATCAGAATAAGCCGGAAAATTTAAAAACTTAAAAAACACAATATTCAACAGAATTGACTATTATTAAAAGAATCTCACTTCTGTTTAAATGACATTTTGAATTAATATCTTCATTTCAGATGTTTTTGTAATTGCATAATTGTCATTCTTGAAAAATATTAATTCCCATATGAAAAGTATTTTTAATAGAAGGAACAATACAGTTGGATGGGTTGGTCAACCTGACTTGGCGGCTTTGAGCTGTGAGGAGGAACTGTACATTGCACTTCAAAATTTTGTGTTCAAATAGAATTCAATTCATGGAAAGTTACCATAACACACTGTCTTTTTCAAATGTACTATTTTTTTTTATAACATTTCTCACTGCTCTTGTTAATAAATAATAGAAATTTGTGCCAGCTAGTTACGGGCAGTAGCTAGTACTTCTCGGAGTACCTGTGAAAGATATTGGTAATTCAGTGCGGAGATCATAGTTTATTAAGCAGAGTCCTCAACTCCTTAAGCTTCCTCGAATAATGGAGTATTACTTCAATCCATTCCGTTGAAAACACTCTATTACAAATAATTACTGAAAGTAAAAATATTCAAGTATTACTTGAAAGTAATAGTTATTACACGCCCGCTGTAGTATAGCAGATTTATCAAAATAGTATTAATTTAACTGTCTGTTAAGTTGTGTCAATTATTTTCGGTCCTTCCTGTGTTGAAGGTATCCACTGAATGCTTCGATTTTATGATACAATCCGCAGTTGCAGTTTTAACCCAATCTTTATAAAAGCAAGGAATCAGCTGAGGAAAAATGTACACTAAACCTGAACATTAAGAAGGAGAATAAAATAACTAGCACCGCAATGACTGATGATCGTATTGAGATATTTCGACCAATCATCAAGAGTTGGTACTTAGAAACCAATAATTATTGTTTTCCAATCGTTAGATTAGGTAGTGAAAAAGAGTTTAAAACGTCACCTTTTACATATCAATCAACATGGGAATTTTTGACGCCCTGTCGAAACGACATCATGCCTCCCTTTCGTATAGAAGTATATATTTATTTGTAATATTTTGGTTTCATGACGTCTTATATCTTACCTCATTCTTTCAAAATTTTCGTCACAAACCGTTACACTTTGCTTAATCCCTTTCGTTCACGTTATGTCATGGATGGCTCCTTATTGCAAATCTTTCAAAATAAAAATGTCTAGCATGGAAATTAAACTCAATGGTTCATTAGGATTTTCACTCAGAGCAAATTTTGTACTTTTCTACTAAATTATGTAATATAATTTGTCATAAAAATACTATTGGAGATCATTGAAGTCAAAAGACCCCGCACAATCACCCGAGGGTTAATATATTCAAGCAGTTCCTCAAAGAGGTTGTTAAATGCCTGCCAATTTGTTACCTACTCGCAGAGAAAATTAAATTTTGATCGTTCTGGCAATACTGAGAAACAAGAGGCGAATGGGTGTGGAATAGGAGAAAGTGATTAAATTAATAATTTGTCATAATTTGTTTAGAAATTTCGGAAGTAAAATTATTGATGACAAAAGAGTTACCTACGCAGGTACGTATTTCGATATCAGCACACATGGGGGCGGATGCTCTTCGGCAATTTGGATAATAAGCCTTACAGAAAACGAGCAAATTGTGTTGTAAGTTGTAAGTATACCCATCCCCCGATTTAAGCGGTAGATACGTTTTTCATGAAGCTGTGTAAATGTAAACCGCATGGAAAGGTATGGAGCCCACATTCATTACATAAAATACCACGAAAATAAAGACATTGACTTCATATTAAACTTGACGATGCGTTCCAAAAACTCGCTTAAAAAAGATCCACTCCCCAGCCATCCGATCCCTTAAACAGTTCGTTATATGAAAAATATTTATTCAAAGTTGAAGTAGGAACATATAGAGTATTTTTACCATAATATTTTTCTATAAAACAACAAAAATATATAATTTTTAAAACATGGAATAATACTTAAAATATGTACATCGATCGATTGATCCACTTAATTCCTTATTATTTCTTAAAAAATAATATACTATTTCATTTTTTAATCGAGTATATATAAATATATTGCCATACCCCACCCCATACAACGTGTTCTATTATAATTATTCTAAATCATTTCGTAAACTATACTCATTTCGACTCTGCTTGGCCGTGTATATGGCCTCATTTTACAAACATCACCCCATGTATTATGTCAGGCATGTTAATCACGCGGCCCGCCGAGACTTCTAGGAGTTTCTGCGTGAAAAATAACAAAACTCGTTATGTTTAAATTCTCATGATTTGCTTAGCGGAAAATGATCCCAGCTGTCACCATATAATAATTACCAGCGCTGTGGATTCGGAGTCGAAGTCAGTATTTTTGAAAAGTTTGAGTTTTCTATTTTTTTATTTACTATGTCAAAATTGGTTATTGGCCGGATTGTTTGGATGATTTTTAATTGAATACTTATAAATTCTGAAAATTAGGAAAAAAAATGAGGAAATTAAACTTTTTTGTTCAGAGTCGGAGTTGTGTTTTTGTTCAATGTTGGAGTCTGAGTTGGAGTCGTGTTTTTGGTTAATTCTGGAGACGGAGTCGTATTTTATAGCCCACAGTCCGAATCGAGTTTGACCTCCCTGTATTATATGATTGGACAACTGACTGACTGTGGATGTACTTTCTCGCTTCTTTTTTGATATGGCGCCATTCAAATAGCCTCATATCGACTACACCACCTTTACAGATCTACTCAAAACGAGAGATGAGGAAGAAGGCTATTATGAAATAATACTACTGTATAGTGTATATATAGGGTCGCTACAAAAACACACCCTGATTAAAAGTGCAGATTCATATTTTTATAAATTGTATTTATAAGCATAAATAATGATGGAGTGTGGAGAATAAGGTATATCGATGAACTCTTTCATGATATGTGTTGTTTAAGCCCACTGTCTTCATAAAACTGCCGGGCAGGTTATTTCTAGCGTATTTTTCAAAATACGTCATTCAAGAGAAAGCATATGCACTAAATTTAAAATATTTGATTGAATAATGTCTAAATTGGATACTTACCCTGCCGAGGTTCGGGGTAATTGTTACCACTAGGACGCAGAGGGCGAAGTTTATACCAGTGGCACGGGTACCGAAGTGGGGTACGAGGCAAGGAGTATCAGGTAGAATTTTACATTTTACCAGTCAGATATCACGGTAGCACCTGTCTAAAACCTCCTTCAAATTCGTATTTGGATGACCGGAATGGAGAGAAGGAGCGTCAAAAAAAGATGAGTGATTCTGGACAAACTTCAGCAGTATATTTGATAAGGCTTTCTAAAATTCCAAATTCATGTGTGAATAATAATGTTAATGTACAGATTTATTTCGGAAATTCTCAAAGCTCACACAGGGTCCACAATACATTTTAACTGTGAAGCCATAAACCTCTAAAAAGTCTACTTCAATATTTTACATTGAATAAATAAACAAATATTTACTTGGTATCAATTACATATTGTAACACATTTTTGTAAATCATTGTCAATATTTGTTTATCTATCACCGTTACGCCTATTGAATAAGTATTTGCTTAGTAGGTAAATGATATTTCAAAATTAAACAGATATTGTACATTGATCTAATGAAAGATATTTATAAGTTTTTTTTGTACCCTAACAGGGTAACTTTATTTTTTATAACATTCACTAGTTATTTGGAACATATGAACCCCTAATGGGGTATTTTCACATAAGCTGTGTAACGATATTATAGGTCAGTCTCTCCGCCACTATCTACAGAGAAGACAAGGAAGGATACAAAGGATACGTGGTTAGTAAATTGTTCTGTCTACATGTGAAAATAGAGATTAATCCATTGAAAAGTCATCAAGTGTCCGTTCTGGGATTTTAACACTGGTAAAAGTGCATTACAAAAATGAAAAAATATTCATAAAAAGGACTCCACAATTTTATCTATAAAAATCAAAACCAGATGCACCTACATATATCTATAAAATAAAATAAAGCAGATGCATGTATGTATGTATATAAAAAAAAAATATGAAAAATATTTTTAGTACTAATTCCACATTGAATTTATTTAGATCAGGACCGGCTTCGCTCATCGGGATCATTTGCAGTTGTTTCCTTTATATTTTACAAGTATTGCTACCCGGCGTCGCTCCGACTAAGCGACCAATAATTATTTAATGTTATATCATTCTACATAATTATATCACAAAATCTAACATCCAAAATAGAGTTAAAATAAAATCACAAACTTTATTTAAATTGATGACAGCCCCATTCTCACCCATTAAAATGTCAAAATTCAAGGAAAAAACCTAATTTGCTGTCAAAGAAATGTCAAATAATACCTTCACGTAAGTAATAAACATTATTATTAATAACAAAAGCCGGGAAAAGTTCAGTAGAAGACTAATTTATTATATTTTGACTAAATGCCTTCGCCGATAAAACATATTTTCTTTCATATTCGTTTTTATGGCAACTTAATGACCAACAATGCAAAAGAGAATTACAGACCCACAGACATACATACGCCGTTTCGGTTTTATATATAAGATTTAGTACTTGTCTGAGATATATGCATATTATTATCGACTGGAATATCAAATAAAGATAACAGCGATTGTATCTCTAGCTCAGTAATTGGTATAGGCACATAAGCATTAAAGGATAATAAAAACATCTGTAAGTGTAATGTTGGCGAGTGATGCCAGAAGTAAAAAATAAAAGAAAAAAGTAATATCGACACTTTTTCGCTATACGTTGAGACAGCGGCTGATGCCTTTGAATTCTTCTCGTTGTTGAATACGTGTACAATTTGTATTGTACAAAATGTACGCTCAGTATTTGAATTAATTTATATTTAATATTTTACATATTTTTTCAAAAAATATCCGCGTATATGTAGAACATTAATATGTACATCGAATCGAGTATCAGTAACTTCAACGACTAATTATTATAATTCAGTCTATCTTTTTCTAAATAGGGCGAAGATAGGTGAATAAGATTACAATAATACTGATATGTAGTTAGTTAATCCTTCCATATACGTCTCGTTTTCATAGTACATAGAGGAACGAAAACATTACTGAAATCCATAAAAGTATTTAGATATTACAGTCTTTGCAAGAGTCAATTGTATTTTAATTTTATCGAACTACTAACTACTACTACAATCCGAAGAACTTAATATATATTGATCATAATCCTTCAACTGTTGAAAGTACCGATAAAAGTGTAAATAATAAAGCTTAAAAAGTGGATACACTAAACAAATCAGCTAACCCTTTTATTTTAAACATTATTTTTCAATAATTAAAGTCTATCAACTTCTTTTTCAAGAATACTTATCCCCCCCCCCTGTCCTTACAATCATGAATGTCATTGTGTGTGTTATTAATTGTGATGTTTTGATTTGAATGATACATTTATTCTAAAAACGTTTGTCAAATGAGGAAAACGCACAACAAACTAATTTAACAAAACAGTTATGTATAAATACTTTCGATGCATTCGGCGCTAACTTGGGGAGGTTAATTAAAATACTCTAAAATAATCGATGACATTGTTATTTAACGTATCGCGTAAAAAGTAGAGACACGTGTTTCGCCTCTTTGAGAAGCATCTTCAGGCTGAGTCATCAACCTACATTCAGGCTTTAAGTTTACTTTAATCTTTTAATTCACCGAAAATACCATCGTATATTTATTTACTCTGTGGTTTATATTGAAATGCGGAGTAAACAATACGAACACTAAATTAATAAAAATGTACGTTATAGCATTCATATTCTTAGTTATGCAGAAGAGTTCGCCCCAAAACAAGTATGTTGACTAGCCACTTCTTCATAATATATCTTCATTCCTTCCAGACCATTGCGTATAAATGCATCCCCAGCAGTGATGCTGAAACTGTAGTAATATCAATATTTAATTAAATTACTTCCAGAATATAAATATGCCTTGTATTTACATGACGCAACTTAAATAGGAGATCAATGAACAACACAGAATCAAAATATAAAGAGAGATATATTATTTGTACTTTTTTCGGTTATTGCCGCTATTAAGAGTTTTAAGTGACTTTGTAATCGATAAGAAAATCAATTTATTATCAACCGATGAAGGATTACATTTTATTTTTAAGTATTGATACTCTTTATGACACTCTTTAAATTAATTTTAGAAACGATCAACCATTTGAATCCCAATAACGATATTTTTTGAAGAAGCCTTGGTATTCTGTTATGTATCCCCCCCACCCCACTTACACTGGAAATTTAGCGTAGAGAAAATAATTAGCCGACTATTATTGGTTTCCAAATTCAATCCTTCTATTTGTTTGCGACAAACTAACAAGCAGTTATACTGTAAAAAAACTGTTTAACCCTTTGGCTGCCGAGCCTTTTTTGATTAATTAGAATTGTCTCGATTCTGTCATAAAAAACACCTTGGTAAAATTTGTTCTATAATTTTTAAACAGTGTCTGCCACTTTTTTCGACAAATATTTTATTCCCATTTTGATTTTTTGTAGGTGTTAATTCTTCCGAAGGCGGCACAAAAATGTATTATTAAAATTAAGTTCTAGAAACAATCCAAATGTAACAAGTAGTGGATATGATAAAAAAACATAATATGCCATTAGTTTAATGGCGACAATTATTGTATGAAAACTTAAATCAATGCATCTCTTATGAATGTCTATTTATATCCATACTGTTCAAATATATGGCAATGATTGTTAAATAAGAGAAAAATTCAGGGCTGTGGAGTCGGAGTCGTGTTTTGAAAATTTTTGAATTTGAATTTTTAATTTTTGCATATAATATTACAAATTTGGCTATTGGCCGGATTGGTAGGGTTGATATATAATTGAATACACATAAATAGGAAAATTAGGCAAAAAAAAGTGACGATATTAAACTTTTTTAGTCGGAGTCGGAGTCGTGTTTTTGTTCAATGTTGGAGTCGGAGTCGTGGTTTTGGTAAATGCTGGAGTCGGAGTCGGAGTCGAACTTTTTTTTACCGACTCCACAGCCCTGGAAACATTTGTCACTCGTCGTTACACAAAACAACCATTTTTTAATTAATCAATTTTAATTTTGTATTTATAATAATTATTGTTACTTGATATTATATTCAAACTTTTTGATAATTAAGGTGTTTGATAGCTGAAATTATAATACGTCACTCAGATGTAACACAAAAAGAATAATAAACAAAGAACGATAAGAAAACAAAATTTTATTTAGAATATGAAAAATAGTCGAGAAGTCAGTTGGATGCTAAATATTATATAAATGGTAGTTTTCCTTATAGAAAATTTGTTAAGTAAACATCATACAAGATTTCTATAAAAAAATCGACGTAATTCACAAAAATCTTATTTTTTTTTTTATTTCTCAAAAATAAATAACTGTAGTTGTGTGTGTAATAAACTGAACGAGGCAATTATTTATAAGGTCAAACTATAAATGAAAGTGGCACAAATTTGAAAAAATCTTCGAAATTTTATGTTTAAATGAAAAAAGTTTATACACTTCACTCAATTCGTGAAATGGGTGTTTAAATAATATTGATTATTTATGACAAATTTATTTTGTAGAATCACTGTTTTAAAATGATAAAAAACATTGAAGGGTGGGAAAAGTAGTCATAATATACCTGCGCGAAAACTCTTTGAATCGAAATGACAAGCAATTCAAAGGTGGCCACTTAACAATGGAATCTAGAATTCCGTGTTGAATAAAGTTAAATAAAAAATACACCCTCTAACGCCGAGTCGCCGAATTAAAGCAACCACTATAATAATTATAATATGGTGGTCAACAG
Organism: Himalopsyche kuldschensis; assembly: GCA_028554975.1. Taxonomy (NCBI): domain Eukaryota; kingdom Metazoa; phylum Arthropoda; class Insecta; order Trichoptera; family Rhyacophilidae; genus Himalopsyche; species Himalopsyche kuldschensis. The sequence goes on along the minus strand of JAHFWI010000046.1, from coordinate 589,361 downwards.
CGTAATGTTCGCTGACATTATGTGAAATGAATTTGTTCACATTGCAAATTATAAACTGTTTTCTATACATTTAAAAAAATAATTATTTTAATCGTTTGATGCAATACTTATGAAGTTTTTACAATAAAATATTTCATTTTCTTACCACGTGGATGACATTAAAATAAAATACTCTATTTGAATGTCTATTTTTTCAAAAAAATAAGTGCGTCCAAAGTTGCGTCGTTCGTACTAAATGTAAAATTAACGAAAACTACATTTATATTTCACGTTAAATATACAAATATTACATAGTTTTTTGAAATTCAAAAACAAAATCCACTTTGGAAAAATTATTTATTTTTTGAGCAGTAAATAAACATTCTCAAAATGTTTATTTACTGCTCAAAAATAAAAGTATATGCAAATTTATGATATAACATCTAATTACAACGCATGAAAATAAGTACAATGATTGTTGATGGACTAGATTCAATCTAATAAAAAAATATTATCGCTTGAATCTCCTGAAAATTGGGAGTTCGTGGAATTTGTCTACAAGCTGACGATTTGTAAAACTCTTATTGAAAACGTATTTAGTATGAAGCTATCTTTTTGACTGCAATTATAAACAATACGCAGGTAATAGGTATACTGGCGCGATACTTACATTATGGAATAAATATGTATTTATCTCCTTAAAGCTTTTAGGCTGTCAAACAGACATTAGATAAATTCTCTTTTATAATACGACAACAGTAATTTTGAACTCATTTTTTTTATGTCGTTTAAAATTACGACAAGTGTGAAATTCCTTCGGAAGCGCCATGCGTCTAATTTTTTTGGCAGCCATACTTCAAATTGGAGCCAGCTTAAAATTTCGAAAAAAATCAACTTCTATTGTACCTTGTGTCTGTATATTATCACGTACGCTCTTAAAATACGTTATGCGATCTTGTTTGTCTATCGATATATGTGAAAGCTATCATTTACTTTTTATAATTTATTCTGTGGGACTGGTTCTAAAAAGTTTTTCAATAAAATAGCACAATAATACATATTATACCGATGCGTGAACACGCTTTACCTACTGACCAAATAACAATAAGAATGCAACCGTATTTTCAATGCAATCCATTCGGCTCCAATTGTCCAAGGATGAAAGAAGAAGAATAGTCAACCACGCATTGAAATCGCGGTACTCAATAATTTGACTATATATGTCATAATTTTAAAGTGCAGTTGAATTTATTTATGTGTGCAATAAAATACAATTATTATAGTGCTGTGTGTTAGTTGTGGTATTACTACAATGAATACTGCTGGAGAAAATCCTTTGTATTTACATATGTTACCTGCCATTTTAAATTATTATTAGCTTAATTAAATAACATTCGCACTCTCCATATGCCTGAAGCAGTGACGTACGGTGACGGGGTGTTGGGGGGTGCAAAGGAAGATTCAACCATTTTTGCAAGAGTTCTTTCCTATTCATTGGATTTTAAATCACTTCTATAGCATGGACTTTCAATTCAGATGTTCGCAATACCAACTGTTTCTCTTCCGTAGTACGGAAAAATAGTTGAATCTTCCTTTTGCACCCCCAGCACCCCGTCACCAGGACTGAAAATTGGGGCGGTATGTCCCACAAGTAACGACACGGTTATGGAGAAAATTGTAGATCTATTAAATTAAATTATTAAAATCACTTTGTTTAGATAGATAGATAGATTATCTGAGGCGATTTGTCTCGAGCTTCTGCAATCCAGATTTTGAATATTCAACTGGACACTATTTTAAATATTCGTTGTTTGCGCTTTGTCATAAGTTTTTTATCCGCTCTTTTATAATTGGCGGTGTGCATTAACCAGATCTCATTACTTTGTCGGTACTTTGGCAAAATTATCTGAACCATCCAGTTTAAAGCCGACGTAAAGTTTGCATCATTGAAATATTCTATTGTGATTTTTACGTATTCGATATGGAGCATTATTTCGTCTCAGATACTTACTATCTACTGATCTAATTATAAAAAATACACAAATATATCTCAAAAATTTATAATAATAGAATGATTCCATTTTCAGAATGGTAAATATTTACTACAATGAATATTTTCATTTTACATTCTTATTTTTACAAAACCGTCAAAAATTCCGATGTACCTGTACTAGGATTACCATCAGTTTTGAACATGTTGGGATTTTCCCTGAATAGAACTTTTTGTTCATGATCTCGGATAAATAATATTACTCTGTCCTGTAATTTTAGGGAAAGTCACACAAAGAGTTATTTTGAATCGAAAAGGCAACACAAATGTTTACAAGAGACAAACTCAACCAATTCCTACAAATGTATACTGGTGTCCCGAAAATATCACATAAATGGTGGTGAACGTAATATGTACCTGTATAAAATAAAAATAATTATCTCACCGAAAAGGTTGACGTATTGTCCCTTTAAAACTCTCCGTCAAGTAAACTCTACTTCATAACGACAAAAAATATTTAAAATGTTTATACATTTAACAGGTGTTTTAAGTGTACATTGTAATTATCAAGAAATGTCAGGTATACACGTACATACATAGAAGTCACCATCAGCATTGAAATGCGGCCATTCATAATAATTGAATACACATATCGTAAGGCTTAAAAACAAATTTTCGAATGAAATGGATTATTCGTAGTATTTGAATTGTAAATTTGGAATGTCTTAATACTTAAATATTTTAAGCATTTACTACTATATTAGTAGTAAGTCATTTCACAAGTAATGCAATGAATTAAATAAAAATTGCCTACCTGGATTGGCAGGTAAATTTTTAGGACAATGAAATAAATTACACGTTCAAAATATTTGACTGTTTCCTGTCATATTTTGTGTGATAATTAATTTTTGTTTAAACAGTGATCGGTTCCGATTTCGAGCACCTGTGCTTCAAATGGAGAAAAATTGTTTGTTGGGTTGTCGGATAACTTCCCTCTCCAGAGGGTTTATAAGGACTTGTTGCTTGCCTTTTGAGGAAGGGTTGCGTGTACAAACTAAATAAATATGCGTAAAAACAAAAGCTCAAATTGAAATTACTTTTGCACACTGAAAGTAGTGGAACCCACAAAGCGAGCTCACGGTATTCTGTCTAATTTATTGAGATTTTTTTTTTTTTGTTCTTGTAATTAATATTGTATATATGCATATAATACTCATACATTAAATACGAAATATGGAAAATGTTATTTTATGAAAATGAGTTAAATGTCATTTCAAGGTCCGAGTCTGAGTGGTTAACCCTGCTGGGATTTAATCGACTCGCGTTGGTGGTCACGGGTTCGAATTCCAATTCACGGCTTTGTATCTGAATGCATGATGTTGTCATACCAGCCTATCCACCGGTCCTGAAAACGCAACGTGGAGAGGGTGACTAGTCCTTCCAACCCTTATCCTTCTTTCATGTCTCATCCCGATAAGAGATTACTTTACGAACAGTTCTTATAAAACCACGATGCTCTATTAATAGTACATATATGATAATTTTGATTTATTAAAGTAATTCAAAAAAACACTAAAAATGTATTCCAATACCATTTAAGTACTAATAGTTAGTACAATTAAGACTATATCTTAAAATATCAAGCTGATTAATTTTTAATTGATTATCATATACAAATTGAAATCTTAACTTCATTATGCGAGCATACTCTCGATTTCTTTGACCTTAATCAAACCAATTACTGTCCACGGGGTGAAAGTAGTCAGCTCCCAGTATATAAACCAGAAGAATAATCCCGTTATTATTTGTTGAAACAAGAATGGCTGATTAAAAGAAATGTATCATTACGTTACTTGGACTGGTGCAGGTTAACAATAACGTATCAAATGTAAATTCGAGATAATTGCGAAAAGGGCAACGGCAAAACGATTTTGGACATGTTCAAATCAAAAAAATGCTACTGTTAAAATACATACAGCTATGTATATGCATATACATATATATATATATTGCAGATATATCCAAATGAATGCGACATAGTTTTGAAGACGATTTTCATTTATACGATTATTTACAAACTCATACCTCTGAACATGTTAAAACATAACTATTATTGTCAGTTTTACTTAAGCACAGTGTATGTGGAGATGATTGCAGTATTAGCGCCAAAATATACTTAAAGTGTTTTATGGGTCCCGCCATGTAGATTGTAGGGGGTATAAAAATATTCCAAGACTGAATTTAACTGAACGCTTATAAGTTTTTCGTTTCCAATAGATTTTACTTGCGTTGACTTTAAATGAAGAAAACACGTTTTAAAGTATTACTTTCACTTGTATTCTGATACAGATCAGGACCGGTTTCCCGCATCGCGAGCATTAACAAATGATCAAATCATGCATACACACGGAAGAAGTATTATACAGTGTGTGTTTATTTATTTAAAATAGCGCACTTCCGCCAAGAAGTGACAGTTAACACCTTAATAGTGATGGTTTGTAGCCTAACGTGGAACGTAGAGCAGGGTTTGAGTATAGCGTTAATACTCCCAAAAACTTATAACCCTTGTCATGGTCGTCGACACATTTATCTAAAGCAATTTATATATTGTGTATATACAGTTTTAATTTTGAGTTAAAGACTCGACAATAGTTGATTTAGAAGTTTTATTAAATGGGTCACATGCAGAGTTACGTGTGTTTATTATTTATTAAAATAAAATAGGATAACACTTTTTTGATAATCTTCTTGCAAAAAATTGAGTATCACACAATAAAGATCCCCGCCCTGATTAGCGACAATGTTGTTTAGTTTGGAAAAATTAATGCGTGATGGAAAAGACCTCGACGAATTGGTATTGCTTACTTACGTACAATGATATTTAGCGGATTTGACATATTATCTACTATCCGGAACGTTGTTATTGTCAATTATTTACAGGGAGGATCCATTACCTAAAGTCTATTCGAAATGAAAACGAAACCACGTAGACAAGTCACATATAACTCACGATTTCATATTTATGGACGCGACCGACGCCACAAGCATTTCGGCAAGTTTAAGACCCAAAAAATGATTTTTTGTAGGTTTGAAATTGTATTAACATTATGAGAATCATGAGGGCGCCCATTTTTTCACTCCAAGAGGTCGCTTCTGCGCCTATGCGTAACGCCAACACTGCCAATATGTTTTAAATTTGTAACAAATTTTTCTTATTTATTGGTTCAACATTATTGAAAACAAAAATACTTTAGCATTTTGAGTCGGATAAAACACTTATTACGTTGACAAAAGAGTGAAATATCATCAATAGGTTCTGTGTTTTTGATAAGCTTCACACAAAACTTTCATATGAATTAGATCTGCCATGATATAATCAGCTTCTCGTGACAATCATCTCACAAGACCGCCTATAAAATGATTATGTTAATTAAGAAGCAATGCAACAATCCTTTCTTTCAGGGCTGTGGAGTCGGAACTTTTTGGCCGGAGTCGGAGTTGGAGTCGTCGAGGGGTTTTGGCCGGAGTAGTACTCGGAGTTAGTTTTGCATATAATATGTCAAATTTGGCTAATGGCCGGAATGTTGTGTTGACATATAATTGAATACTCATAAATAGGAGAGTTAGGAAAAAAAAGTGACGAAATTAAACTTTTTTTAGTCAAGTTTTTGGTCAATGTTGGAGTCGGAGTCGTAATTTATTTTTAACGACTTCACAGCCCTGTTTTTTTTTACCACAAAATGATCACGCTGTAGCGCCCCTGAATTTTGTTTTTTTAACGATACCATATCGGAAATTAAAAATAAGAAATCTAACATCTTGACACAAGAAAAGAAATGAGGCTCATTGACAAACAGGCCGCCATGGTTATTCACATTGCATGCTTAGAAGGTGTGGCCATGGTTCTGATTAATGATCAAAATAAGTTTAAATCATATTTTGGTTCAAGCATTATCTATCATACTTTTTCACGATATTTATCATAAAAAAAATAACATGGCCAGTGTGCCAAGAGGAGAAATCTTATTACTATTGGACTCATGTAGCTTCATTCGTGTGACTCTGTATATTTTTATCATACAACATAAACCACAAATAAAATCGCTGGCAATAGATAACTTTGCGGTTTCTTGAAAGTAGGTAGATATTACGGTTAGTTTCATAGTTAAAGGTGGATACGCATACTATAATACCACAACTATATAAATTGATTTGAACTAGGTACTTGCACAACATACGTATAATTTCTTCTTATAAATTTACTATTCGCGTCATTCAAGTATTTCCATTAACGGCCAGGTTTGAGTATTTGTAGATTTCATGGCAACTTAAGACCTCAATCTAACGACCAGAAGACGTAGGGATTGCAATCCCGTACGAATATCACAAAATGTCATAAATTTATTCGTCAATTGATTTTGGTTTTTTTATTAAATGGCCTGGATGCCTCTCATGTGTTATACCTAATTTAACCGATCCTACCACGAGACAGGGACTACTCTTGTTCTAAATCCGTAATCTCTGTTAAAATAAAGGTTTAGCGACTGAATGACAATCAGTACTGCTGAGAAACTTTATTATGAGTCTCTGATATCTCTTGATATCTCAACTACTCGAGTATCGAGTAGCTTCAGATGTACCAAAATATAAATTATTGATTCGAATTTATGTATATAGATGATAAATAAATAAAGAAGCTTATTTAATTTCATAAGTACATTTATTTCAATGTATACAACACATATTTCAACAATAAGAGAGAATTAAACGTCTCAAATTTTAAATTGGTTCGAATTTTTGTTTTAATAATTCCCGCAGTAAAAAAAGCTTTCGACGATTATTACTATAACGAGTATTACTATAGTATTTTAAAAAACACCCGAGTATCGAGTACTTGAAAAATGGACAAGCATTCTCGAATATCGAGTATTCGATACTCGAATTTGAGTCTTTAGTCTACATGCTTCACATTGCGAGCGGACATTTGTGAAGAAACTCACAATAAAATATTTTACTAAATTTAATTACACAAATATGAATCAAAACTTTTCCGCTATTATATCAAGTCGTATTAGAGTAAATAAGCACACAAAGTGAGGCGTAAAACACAACTAACGGTATCTTATATATAAAACCGAAACGGCGTATGTATGTCTGTGGGTCTGTAATTCCCTTTTGCATTGTTGGTCATTAAGTTGCCATAAAAACGAATATGAAAGAAAATATGTTTGAATTTTTATCGGCGAAGACATTTAGTCAAAATGTAATAAATTAGTCTTCTACAGAACTTTTCCCAGCTTTTATTAATATAATAATGTTTATTATTTACGTGAAGGTATTATTTGACATTTCTTTGACAGCAAATTAGATTTTTTCCTTGAATTTGGACATTTTAATGGGCGAGAATGGGGCGGGGCTGTCATCAAATTAAAAAAGTTTGTGATTTTATTTTAACTCTATTTTGGATGTTAGATTTTGTGATATAATTATGTCGAATGATATAACATTAAATAATTAATGGTCGCTTAGTCCGAGCGACGCCGGGTAGCAATACTAGTATTAAATGTATTTAAAAAAAAAATCTAGTAAAAAATATATTTTTGGTAGTATTCAATACATTTCTGGGGAAAACGTTACACAATTCAGTAAAAAAACTAAACAGCACGAATCGGGTGATTGGTCTTCTGGCTGTAGAAAACTCAGAGATGATATTAATATGAACTTTTTTTCTGTCCTTGGCTTGAGATTTCTCATGCATGTAACTTTTTTCTAGAGAATGTACATATACACAATAGGTATTACGCGGTCATCAATCAGGTTATTACTTTACGCACCTTTTTCAGATGGCAGAGAAGGTATGGTTGTAAAAACTTTGAATTCATATTCCTGATTCAGAAGATAATTTAATCTAATTCAAATGGATCAATAACAGGCATCAAACTATTTTGTAATTCATGTTTTAGTGGTTTTCCTATTTGTCGCTAAAAAGTTTGTGTTTTCTTTTGAATGTATTAACCGTTAATTGTTGGCGGAAGGGCATTATATTTATAAAAGTATAGCTACAGTTGAATTGCAAATATGTATCATTAAAATTAATAACTTTCTATATATAAAGTTCTACATCATGGATAAATAAAAAAAAATCGATGTTCTAAAAAATGTGTCCATGTGGAGTTCGCCAAAATGCACAATAGTTGATTTGGGTCATTATGTTTTCCATCCAGGTTATATAAAATAATAGAAAAATATAGGGTTAAATGTACCAGTCGTTGACCATGTACCAGTAGTTGACCTTTTGAGAATAAAATGGTCCAAAATAAGAAATGCAGATGCGGGATTGCTCTAAATTGTAAAGTTAAGACAATTTAAGGCATCTGTGGTCAGAATGAGCCACTTACACATCACCATTTAGCCAAAGGAGTGCCAGGGTGGCCATTTGAAAACAACACCTAGTGAGGAAAGTGTATTATTTCAAATTTCTTAAGTGATCAATCTAGAAACGGTGTGTAACTTGTTCTTTAACCACCCATTGCTACTTGATTCAACCAAGAGTGGCGTGACAGAAAGCCTTAAGGCAACCCTAAAAGAAATTTCACTATAAAGCCCCCTGTTTAGACATGGTCAGCTACTAGATTTTTTAATTTGTGAGATGGTCAACTACTGAAGCAAAAACACGACCTCAAATAATTTAACACAACTTTTTTTCAACAGGCCCTTTCGTAATTTTTGTTACATAATATTGATTAAGACATATGATCCAATATGAGTATATTTGCTTTGCCTTCATTCGAGAAAATGCTAAACCTTAATCGTTATTTTTGTTGAAATTTTCTGTTAAACGGTCAGCTACTGGTACATTTACCTTACCTTTTTTTAAACCTCACAAATTTGAATGATATTCGCACGCATTTATTGTTTGGAATTATCTGAACCAAAGATGTAAAAAGAAAGATACACAGCAAAAAATACGCCCAGATCGACGGGTTGAGCGACCCTGTTACAGACTTTCAAAAATTCACACTGATCTTGTAAATAAAGCGAAAAAGTAAGATCATGCACAAATTTATCACCAGTCGCTGATCGCAATCGCTTGGTCCTTGTTCAAGTTTCTGTATAAGAAAATAATATTCGCAATTAAGAGGCCACCATTACAAATAATGATATATTAAATGTAAGTAATGCCATAATTGGCAATCGTTTTCACTCGGTGTCTATTCGTGGCTTAAGTTACATAATATCATGTAAATTTCTACTATAATCAGAAAATCTTTAATAATTCATGAAAATGTTTGACAGTCTCATGGATATTCACGTAAAATAACAAACACTTTTATCTAGTATCCTCATTGTTATTGTCGATTATTGAAGACATATTTTTTAAATCTGAAACCATATATTATAAGTACGCATTTTCTACATTAATTGTATATCTCTTAGTCTTTTTATCGCAAATGAATTTTGAACAACATTATGACAAATTTGTCTACATCTGGGTTTTGGATTTTGTCACTCGTTGCATGATAGTGTCGTGTCGTCGGCATAAATGTGTTCAATTCGCGGGCAATATTTTTTTTCTCGAATTTAGTGTTGTTATTGATATGATATAAGAAACGTTTTATTTAAAATGCTCAGAAGAGATTAAAAGAAGAGTTAGTTACACTGGCCTAACAGGCGCATATTTATATCGACGGTTGACTATTGTTAGACCGAAGCAGAGGTTCTCAAAATATTCATTTTTCTTGGAAATCAGGCAACATCAAATTCAAATCCCTAATAAATCTAACTTTCTCCCTATTGTGAAACATATGGACTCGCAATGGAGTATCTCAGCATTTTTTTCTACAAGACTTTTTTATTTTTCAGAGATATTAAGTATAGACGGTTAGAACACGATTAGTATATAGCCAACTAGTATTGCTACCCGGCGTCGCTCGGACTAAGCGACCATTAATTATTTAATGTTATATCATTCGACATAATTATATCACAAAATCTAACATCCAAAATAGAGTTGAAATAAAATCACAAACTTTATTTAATTTGATGGCAGCCCCATTCTCGCCCATTAAAATGTCGAAATTCAAGGAAAAAATCTAATTTGCTGTCAAAGAAATGTCAAATAATACCTTCACGTAAATAATAAACATTATTATTAATAATAAAAGCCGGGAAAAGTTCAGTAGAAGACTAATTTATTACATTTTGACTAAATGTCTTCGCCGATAAAAATTCAAACATATTTTCTTTTATATTCGTTTTTATGGCAACTTAATGACCAACAATGCAAAAGGCAATTACAGACCCACAGACATACATACGCCGAATCGGTTTTATATATAAGATACATCTCACTGATTCCTTTTTTCTACGCTCGAATGGGTGGAAGGAATTTCAGACATTATAATCATATACATATGTCTTCGAACAAAAATCCATAAATTAAAAATGTAAGCCTTTGAATTTTAATACGGTAAGAATAATAACAATGTATTTTAGTTCTACATAAATTATTTTATATATTTGTTGATAGCTATTTCGGCCTACGCCTTCGTCAGAACTAACTTTACTAACTTTACAAACTAACTTTGAATTTTACCCTATTTTTTTTTTATATACTACTCATGATATTGTAATCGGCAATTTTAATCATATTATAGTGATTCTTTGGTATATTAAATATTTGTTTTTGTTATTTATTGATGTTGATCGACGATCGAATTCACTACGAACAGTTGAAAAACAAGTCCTCTGCTCAATCTCACATAGATTGGAAGTTATTATTTAAAAATATTTATATAATACGTGAGATATAATATTTTGAATTATTATTCGTCACAAAACAGATTAATGCATATTTTTGATTGTTTTATCTAAATATAATTGTATTTAAAGTAATTATTGCAATTACTGTTTTTCTCTGGAATATAAACAGTATAATTTAAAATATTTTACCGGAACTGGATCGTTTAATAAGTGCTAGTAAATATTTTATAAATAAAACAGTCCCACAGCAAAATATTTTCTCTCAAAATCCTTTATACTGCTTTTTTTCATTTATATTTTTTTATATGACGTCAATAATAATAGCAATGACAAGAAACTAGAAAAAATATCCTTCATTGAGAAATGCCCTAACTGCTGATGATGCCCAATCCTTCAGCCGACGGTTGAAAAAGGTTGAGAGCCGGTTTGGCACTGTTGCAAGCATGTTGGCCGTCTCGATTCGCGTCAGTGTCATTTTAGACTTCGTTCCTCCAACATCAAAAGTTCTGCGGGACATAAGCTTTCAGCAGTCGTAGTGAACCAGATATCGACGTTCGCGGCAAAAGTTTACGAACCTGTTTACACAACTGTTTAGTAAAATCTTACAAGTGCTTATAGTTTGCCAAACTATTGCGAAAATGAATATTTTATAGAGAGGTCAGTTGCAAAAATATAAATATTACATTTTGAAAAGTGTATATACGAAAATTTAAATTAAGCAAATAATAACATATAAATTTAATTATCCGGTTAATATTAAAATAAGAAATTAAAAAATTCAATAATATATTTTATAATATGAGTTATATTGTATTTTTTTTTATGTAATTATAATATCAACTTGTAGTCCACCTGTCAGAATTTGTATAATATTATTTTTCTTAAAAGCATTTAATTGTAAGAAAAATTATTGTTTTTTTGTATGAAATATATTAAATTATACAATTTAATTCGTTTTATCAATATCTCATGGGTTGTAACGTATCTTAATGTAAATTTTTACTTTGATTTGATTTTTTGATTATCATTTAAAAAAATATTTTTACTGTATTCTAAAATATAGAATAGGAACTGAAAAAAAGTTGATATTTTCTCTTTTATTGTGTTAATCGATTGATATCAATTATATGAAAAAAATTACTTTCATAAAAGTATATCTTTGATTATGATAAAAATGTGACAAATGATTATTTTACACATTATATAAGAGATACGAATATTACGATCATTTCGGAAACTTCTACAATATCAAGTATAATCACTTGTGTTATCACTCTTTCGATGCATTAAAATCAGATATCATGAATACATAATTAATATTTTCTTTCTCTATCTTTCTTTTTATTATATCTAAATCTTTTTTACTATAACACAATTATAAAAATTCGAAATTCAAAATCATTCTTTTTTTGAAATCAATTGCAGGGCTTGCAATACGACAGTATTGAAAATAAGCATATTTTTTTAACGTCATAAATGTTATCACGCAGAACAGACAACGATGTTTCAATGATAACAATATGTATGAATATCATATAATATTATTTTGTCGTTTGCAACTTAGTTCTTGCAGACGTTTCCTTTATTCAATTAATATGATTTTAGCGCGTAAAAAATAAACCTCAAGAAGTTAAAATCATGCTTCAAAAATTTTAATAATGAATTTGATAATAATGTAAATTATATTGAATTTCATACCATAGAAACTTTTACATACTATTTTCAATAAAATACGGCCGTTTACCACATTACATTTCTACCGAATCGACGGATTTTTTTTCCATTGCATTATTACAATTAATGTAAATATTGAAATTAATTGACTGGAAGTCATTGTTATATTGCAAGACAAACGGAAAATTCACTTGCTGATAAGGAATTGGTTATTATTCTTTAAAGTGTAATATTACAATGTGCACCTTCATAAATATATCAATTATTTCTTCTTTGTTGTAATGTTTTCAAATACGGGATATACAAATCTAATGAGATTTGAATGTCACCTGGAAAAAAATGTGGTGAAATATGAAAGTCAAGTTTACTATTATATTGCATAGTTTTTTAAACAGATATGTATGTATACATAAACAAAAAATATCTTTAATAAAAATAATATTAGTTAGACTATTTGATTTCCTTACTATTATATAATAAATATATACATATATCTGTTTGGTAGCCAATATTCCAAATTCAAATATATTGACACAATTATTCAATTATGAAAGGAGAGTAAATGCATTTTCAACTGATGAGCGGAACCGGTCCAAGTCCTAACAAAATATACGTAGAAGCCGTACAAAAAAATATTTTTGTTGTTCAATGTTTCAATGTTTTTTTATTCAAATATAAAGCCTTTCTTCCAAGAATTAGCAAGAGTTAACACATAAAAAGTGATTGATGAAAGGAGAGATTGACAGTTAATATTTGAAAAAAGAATGTCTAAAATTATCCTCTGACATTAAATATGTCTTGTTTTATATATTAAATTGTAAGATATTCTTTTTAAAAAAGGTTTATCATTGCTACAGACTGCATCAATAGGATATAAATTACTTTGTTACCTATAACCACTAATTAAATTAGGTTTTTTGTTGTATACATAATTGATACCCATTTAAAAGCTGTCATAGATACACAACTCTTTCTTTTGTTAATTATTATAAATCGATTTAAATAAGACCACCGTAGAAGGTGTTTTGTCCGGAGTATATCGTATCATATTGTGGTCATTTAATGAAACCAGCGCTTTCCAATTTTCGTCAAATATACTATTGGAACAAGGACATACACTGTGAATTCGTCAAAAAATTGAATCATAGATATCCATATTTTCCGAAATACAGAGTCAGTATATTGAATTCGACGGGATTTGAGTTTATAACCATCTGATATTGGGACTAAAGCTCTGACCGCTGGACCACAGAACTCATTATCAATTTATATCAAAAGATGTGAATGTCTGTGATATTTCCAATTATTTAAAGATTTTATTCGGCAGATGCCCCTCTTTGGAAACGGATACATTTAAAGAGTTTTTTTTATTAAGTAAGATTTATTTTAAATAAAATACTTATATAATATTTTATTTTTATTTTGAGAAGCGGTGACTTAAGGAAAATTAATTAATATTTTGCTGAGATTATTTAATAATATAATCTTTTCTCTGGGCAATTAACGTATCTGTCGCATTGGGTCATTGGTTATTGCGATGGACTTTAGCCCCCAGAACCAAAAACTGCGAAATTCAATAAATAATATTTCACTAATTGAAATACTGTACCAGATAATTCATTTTTACTTATTTATTTGAAAGGGTATTATATAAAAAAAAAATCGTTTTTTAACTATTTAGTCTTCAAATAGACATTCAATTAAGTCATTCGATTTAGTTAATCCGGTCAAATCAATAATTTTATTCTTAATAAATTTACAAATGCGAAAGAAGTGAATACTGACAGTGTTCAGTTTTAAAAAATGCTAGTATTACACTATCTTTTTTTTATTCTTTATCCAATAAGAGAGTAAAGCGAACTTACTGACATCATCGACAAGCTAATTGTTTTGATAATTATTTTTTTTACTGTAGCTTAAAAGGTTTTTTTATTTACTTTGAATACAATATAACATATTTTTATGTCTCAGTAACGTACTAAAATCACCTACAACTTTAATATTCGCAACTAATTAATTAATTAGACATTTTTAGGAACATTATGACATGTTATATCTATGATCATTCATCTGGTGGCAATACAAAGTGATAAATAAAGCAGAACAAATAATAATGATGTTTTATCATAAAAACAACAACAAATCATCAAAAATGTTTTCAAAACTACAGTGTTTATTAATGCTATGCATACTAGTCCCAAACACTTTAGCAGACATTGCTAAATTAGAAAATTCAAGTGTAAACAATGTTGTGATAGACAATGCGATTAGTACGGGAAAATTTAAGTATGCTAATTTTGATTCTATGCAAGAAGGCAATATGGACTACCTAAGTGAAGACTTTGGCAGTATTCAATCTTACAATAAAGCAGAAGATGAAAATATTGGATCAAAAGGTGCTTCGAAAAAAGTGGGTGAAAATGGGGAAGATGATATTCATGACACATTGTCAATTAACAGAGAAGAACCCAATTCATTCGGCAACAGAAACAATAGGCAGAAGCGAAGGCATGGCGGAAGGCGCAGACGCCATTTTGATGATAGAGCCTCACAAAATGGTGGACGTGCAGAATCTAAAAACTGGCGTGATGGCGATTTCGTGATGACAGATGTTCTTGCTGATGGTGAAAAAGAGAAAAGAATTCGGTTTATGGGAATAAGCGCCAAGGAGACAACTGCTGGATCAAATGGGTGAGTTGGTGTATTTTTATTAAGATTTATGAAAGCAAAGTTTTCATGTTAAACTATTTGGCTGTGTTTTAGGAATTTAAATCGAAATATTTTCCGCAAGAAATCGAAATGTTTACTAACAAAGCGTTTTATATTCTGATTAAAGTAAAACGCAGACTTAAATTAAAACCTGGAAAAAATTGTCATCAATTCGGTCCTATGTAAATATTTTGGGTTGAGAAATATGGACATGTTCAGGTGTCGTAAAGATATCCATTTCCTGGATAATGGTTATGTTTCTAGTTATTTCCAAAACTCATAATTAAGCATATTTTTTATTTTTGTTTAATTACGAACCGGAAAAGGCATTTTTATTTTAACGAGATGGCATGTCCGCGGATTACACAAAATCAATTCTAAAAAATATCGAATCCTGGTTACTTCTTAGTATTGATTTATCTAAAATAACAAACAATGCCAAACGTTTAGTATGAAACTATTTGAATAACATACCTTCATAATTAACACTAACATAACATTTCAAATATTATAACATACGCCCTGAAGTAACAGTATTATTGGTATTTTCACAAAGGGAAGAAATCGATGGAGAGAAAAAGAATTAATTAATTCAAATATGTATATATGTACTAAGAGTACGTACCTATATACTTTCATAACGGATTTGTGTAAATATAAGTGTCGTGAATCGTTCTCGTCAGTAAATCTTCGGACTGTTTATGTACCGCCATTACAGATAATCGTGGCATATACAATTTTATTTCATCGATAGATTTGTGGTAAATCGTAAATCATTTTCAAATAAACTTTTTTTGATACAGCAGTAAGACGAGTTTCTCTGGTTAAGGAATGAATTTTGGTTAACTTATATTATTTCAAATTATACCTAAATATAAAATATTAATCAGAAAGCCACTATCGAATCCAAGCCATCGGGTTTTTTTGTTTCACATGTTCTTTCAAAGAAAATAAAATATGTTGAAAAGTGAAAATTGGACCAGATAATAGTTTTTTTTAAATTATGTTGCATTATTATTCGAAGCCTACAATTGAGTTACCAATTCATACTATTGTCTATGATTGATTTTTTTACAACGCGATGCTAAAAATAAAATGCTCGCTAGCGAAATATTTCAACAAACCCCCGTTTAAAATATTGTTACGATGTGGAATAAAAGATTCAGGAAGATTTGTGGAGTCAAAGAAGTTACTAAAAACTCTCATCAAATTAAACACACTGCTTTACAAGATATCCGTATAATTTCTGTAAATAAATAATATATATAGATTTTAACCCAAAACAGAAATGATGCAAATATACTTGAATCCTGTATTTCCATTTCAGTTGTTTTGTGATAAAAAAAATATTTTTTTCATAGCATAGTTCTTATTTAAGAATTTAATTCTTTATGTTGGCCGATTGAATTTCGTAATTCATTATTTTTCATTTATGGCGATCATACCTCCCCAAACTTGCGACTTATGACAGCCCTTCCGTAGCAAAGTCTTTGTTAAATACCTCTTGATAGGGGAATCAAACGCAGAGAAGCGCAACATTTCTTTTTTGGGTGGCCTTTATTTCCCCCTCTATTACAACAATATCTATGTATGTTTATAAGCTTTGAAAACAATATTTCAATTCCTTTAAAATGACACCAAAGATTTATTTTTCAAATTGAAGCTCATTGCCACTGTAAATTTCTTCTTACCAGTGAGAATCCATCCATTGGTGGAAATAAATCTATTAATTCACTTACATGCATTCTACTGCGCTGAAAATCTCAGCATGATTTACTTACTATAGAGTCAAACGGTGAGATTAAAGAACATTGATGAAGGCATTTGAAGATCTGAAAAGATATTGAGTTGCATCTGAGACACTCTCATATAAATATGGTTGCTGATTTAAAAAGATGTGATCGCAGGCCATTATTTAAATTATTATTATCTTAGTCGAACAAGCAAATGAAGACTGGTTGTGGAGTTGCAAATCCAATCCATTTTTTATCGTTCGCAAGATATACATAACAATTGATTGAAATTAAAATACTGCCAAAATTGTCTGAAAGTTAACAATTATAACTGATTTAAAACTAACAAATTTAAATTTAAAATTTACAATTGTTCGAACAAAATAATTTTCAAGTTAAAATAATGTTTTTAAAATAACTTCGACTCAATATATTGTGCTACTAATTAATAATTAGAAGAGTCATTATATCGTTTCCTGGCATCCTTTTCTAAAAATATTCTTGCAATCACTGCCGGGAGACGTCATCTGTTATAAACATACGGATATTATTCACACACTCCATAGTTTAATTTTTATATATTTAATTCTTAGAAGAGCATGTAACTTAATGCATTGTGAAACTCAGTTTTTATCATGTGAAAACCGTTAAGTATTTTACAAAAACAAACAAAACTATTTGAATCTATGAGAGTTTCTCTAAGCCGTTTATCAATGGCTCATCGTAAAAAAATAATTTCTATTTTAATGTAACGATGGAGTCAATAATTTGTTAAAAAAGAAGATCCTCCGCTACCCTTTACCTAAGCAATATAGCCCATCAAATATAACATTATGATAAATGTCACTTCGATCGGTATTAAATTATGAATCAATATAAAATTATTCAAATCTTATCAACTGATTTTGATCTTGGGTTCAATAATACGGCACGCACACCTCAGCTGTCTCACCTTTCCAGCTTCGTAGTCACTAATGCAAACACATCGTCTCTCTTCATCCATACGCCATTGTTTCAGATTGAGAGTGCTCAAAAGGTCGACTGCCGTTTGTCTTTTGTTTGTTTTTTCCTTCATTGTGATATTTTACTAGTCACTTTTTTCACTTTTTTTTCATCATATCTGCTTTTAGACTTATCTTTCCGCGCTACCCCTTCTATGCATATATGTGCTGTGTCAATGTACCCACTTAATTTCAAATAGAAGTCCGCTTTACCGATGTTATGTCGCCCACTCGTTTTGAGACAGTCTTAATGTGTATCGAAGAAAAACAATATTATAGGTCAACAAAATAGTTTAAAATCATCTTCAATTCATATTCATTAAACCGTTTGATGTTATTAAGTTATTGAACTTTCAAAATCACATTTAAAAATGTTGTCCAACCCATTATCTGAGAAATTTCTATTTTCCGCTCAAAACATCGCCAAAAATCCACGATTTCACAACATTGATAATGATGGTAGTGAATATGTTACTCATTTACTATCACTGTTGTGAAACGTATCTAAATAATTTAAATTGTAACTATTAGCTTCTATTGTGGGCGTATGTATTCACATGCGTGTTTTATCCCAATTGTCAACATATAGAATCCTTTAAAAAAAATCACGAGGAATAGGTTCAAAATCAATCACTAGTTTTTAGATTGAAAATATTTAAAACATCTTAGACACAAAATCATATATCAGAAATTCTTCAAAATTTATTACTTTGATCAAGTTATTCTTCAGGACTGGATTTTATGCCTGAAAGATGATTTGATTCTGGGTGCACAAGTTCGGCTAAAAATGTTTTCTCTTGGGCCTAAAAATCATTATTCGCATAGTAAGTAAATACAAAAATGAATGGCTCTCAGTTTTTATTATTTTATTAAATGTTTATGTTTTCGTTTAACCTGACATATTGTGATTAAAAAATTGCAAGAACGTGACTGATTTAATCGTGTAAAGACTTGATTGAGGATTTAGACTAAAGGTTCTTGATGGAATTTCAAAATCAATTTTCAATCGTCGGATAAAACCCAGCTATCAATTTTTACGATTCCACATTAAAAAATACCTGATGACAGTAATTTACTACACAATTCTTTGAACCTCATTTACATCAAAGCTTTCGCTAACTCATCCAGATTACTATAATAACAATAAAACTTAGTGACCTATTTTTATCAATATATAAAAGCGATACAAACTATTTACTTCGCGTCGGTTCATATTCACTCGTGCACTTGAAATGCTTGAAGATGCCAAAAAGGAAAAACCTATGAAAATCTACAAAATTAAAACGATTCAAATTTCATTTTGATTATTCTGAAAAAATATGATTTTGTAGGAGCATATTTCTTATTGTATGCGTAAGTAATGCTGTAAAGTGTTTGTTTACGAATTGATTCCAAAATAAAAATTTCTCAATAAGTTCACAGTAAACTAAGTGCTGGCGCTCGTCCAAGAAATATAATAGTTAAAAGTTCCTCGTTTTCAACACGTTCGTCAGTGCAAAGTACAATAGAGTCTATTCCTGAAATCTGTGAAAATGTCCATTGCACACACGTCAAATTTTATTTGAACGTAATTATACATTCCGGTTTATTAACGGGTTTAAGTTGCAGCTTCGTTAAAGAACGCATTATTATTTTTATGTAGAAGGTTGACAGAAAGTAAACCAATGTCATAACCTTTAAAAAAATGAGTGAGTGAAGGAAATGAAATATAATATAGCTCTAAATAGCTTAAGTATTGAGATTGCTATCCCAGGATGTCATCTGTTTCAATTGAAATTGCCCTGAAATTTTAGCAATGAAAAAATCAGATCCGTCAATTTTTAAACATCATTAAAAGATGAAAAAATCGTACAAAATGAAAACGTTTTGCAGTTACCCGACGAATTGAATATATTTAGTTACATCTTTTCAATTATGTGAAAATTTTAATATTATGTTGTTGAAAGTAAGTAATTAATCTTCCTATTGAATGAGATTCATCGGCGATCCAACAAATAGTCTCAATTTAAGCTACAATCATCAATTATACCATGTTGTAAATGCAATATGGCCATTTCTCGGTCATAAAAATATAAAATATTCACGGGGCGTGTACCGCGAGCCAAAGAAAAATGCTGAGCGACTTCTTACGGTTGTTTTAATAAAAATAATAATTGAAGATATCGTTGTCATGCAAGATTATTCACCAAGTGTTAGTGTCAACAAACGAAAAAAACTAGAACTGTGCATGTGACTCAAAAGCTTTTTGATTGATTACAAGAGTTTTAATGATACTTTTTATCACTTTGCTTATTTATACATTCTTCTGCATGGTGATGATTTAAAAACTGTACTTCCCACTAATTTTCCATCTAAGATGAGATGTAAGCTGCTTGGAGAATTCGAAGACTAGGCAGGCCAATCCAAAAAATGCGCGGCATAGTTAAATCTTTTTACAAACAATCATTCAATAAATCATACGAACAGAAAACACGAAACATAGTAGAACAAATCATTGACATATTAAGAAAACATAAGATGCATGAACCGTTTTATCAGTCACTAATGTGTAACTATAGTTATTCTTCCATAGCGACATATATTTTCATTTAAAAAAAAGCATTGTTTTAAAATGATTTAAGCAATATTGAATATTTTGAAATATATAATGCACGTCGTTTAATAAATTAAATGATAATGTAAGCTATCGGGGATAAGAAAAACTAAAATATTTAAAAAAAAACTTTCGATTATAAAATGAACATCGTACGACACTTTTTTAATTATAAGGACAAATTATAGTGTATGAAAACCTCACGCCACAATAAATGATTAGGTGAATTAATTAGTGATATGAATTTCTTCATTGCAAACCGGATCCGCATCTCTTTTTTATCGAGTACAAATTTCATGATTGTCATTCTGTGCTAATTATTAAAAATGAATTTATTTATTCGAAGAAATTATTTGTCTAGAGATGCTTCTTTTAAAAATAATGGGTGACTACAAAATATTTATGCATTAAGATATTATTTCTAGCCTGTTTTGAATACCCGGCCAATTTTGATATTATATGCCTAAATCAAACCGAACCTTTTCCGAAAATTCACACATTTTTTAAATAATCAATAGAATGCATGTCGAATTATCAAAATCTGGCAAAAAAAAATTACTGGAGTAGAAAATAATGAATAAACATATATATTATACTGATGAGTTATTCATTTGACAAAGTTCGCGGTGAGTATAACTGGACCTGATCGTTATCAGAATATATGTGGAACTAGTACTATACAATGTGTTGTATTTATATGAAATAATGGCTCTTCACTTAGAAGTAAATGATAGTAAACACCTTAAAAATGATAAATAAATACATTGTTATTCGAGTGGAACTTTAAACACTTCACATCAGAAACAAGATAATCCAATATGAATTCTAAATTAAATCTATATATTTTATTAACCTTACTAACGAAAATTAGTTCCAGAATTTTATGCTTACACATGCCATCTTTATAATGTCAGTCCATTCTTTCATGTTAGTTCTTCTAACTCACTGATGAAATCAGAATAGATGTAAAAGATAAAGTAGATTTTAACTAATTAAAGTTAGAAATTGGCATGTATATAAATGTTGCGGATGAGCTAAAATGTATTAAATATTTAATTTAAATTATTTAGCAACAAATTACATTCAATGATTCGCCAACTGCTTTGATAAAATATCGCTCAATTGGATTGATGGCATAATAATTATAAAAATAATGATCCATCTGATTTCATTTAAATCTTTTAGAAGCTAGGATAACCTGACCTGTGGGTTATCTTAAAATAACAAGAACATAATATTATAATTAACAATTTGTCGCATTTATGTAAATATTAATAAAATATGGACTTCAAATTTCGACGAATATCTAAAAGCTAAATGACCGTTCATATAATTTAAAGTTTCATTTGTAATATAAATGAAACAGCAATGATTTAGGTGATAAAAATCAACAAAGGTCGACACAATTACATTGTCATACTATTTGATTTTCTCATGAGTAATCAAAGAAGTTGTAGATTTTTTTTTCAAAGTGACAAGAATATTCGACAGCATTCTGAAAAAGAGAATATGCCCTCCAAACGAGGACACCTGGTAACCCTTGTCTAGACTAGGTTTCCCGTAAATAAATACCCAGTTCATTTTAGCATACAAAAATAATTTCATGATTCGTCGTGTTGTACGAAGAAAAACGCAATAACACAGACATCGGCATGGCTAAGCTCAACATTTTCGAGGAAATGCTCACACCTCAGAATCTCAGATTACGTTACGGATATTAATGCGTAAACACTTAATAAATTGTAATTTTCAACATTCAAATTACGTTAATTTATTACTAGTGTGGGAAGCACTGATGAAAACCAATTCGTGTGGGTTTGTTATTTTATAGGAATCGATATATTTATCAAAGAGCAAAGCCGGCCAATGCTGTAAGCGTAGACTAAAGATATTTAGTATACTTACATAGATTAATCTTTGTTCCTTTTTCAATTTTTCATACACCCGTGGCTATAAAACGAAAATACTATGTAAGAAATATGGTTTGAAAATATGAGAAAGCTTTTTCAAATATTCTACATATTTTCGTTATAACAGGTCGGTTTTGGCTCAGTGAGAAGTTAAATTATATAAACATAAAGCTTTGTATATTTTTTCTAGAAATTATTGAAAGTATAGTTTTTGTGCAATGAATTAAAAAAAACTGTGAAAAAGAGTGTGAAAACGTTATTTCATGATTCATGATACACACTTTGTAATGTGCTATAATCTACAAACTTGCATTTTTTTGCCGTGTTGAATGACAGGTTGTTTTTTGGCACGTGTAACGTAAATAGTAAAAGTGCTGTTTCTCGAAAACAACATAAAAATACTTTTCAGCAGTATTTGTCTATTTTGACATTGAAATAAAAAAACTCAGGGATATTGCGATTTGGAAACCAAACCTCGTAATTTAATATAACATCAAATATAATATTTTGTTCTCTACGACTTGAAAACTTCACCCGCTTGTATTTTGTTTTATCAAATTGATCTAGAACCTTCAATTTTGCATGATGACCATCGACAATGCTATCACCGTTAATTTTTTGATTTAATAGGTTTGTGGGTCAAATTTGAATAATTTCTATTTAAAGAAAATACCGCAGAATAATTTCACGTATTTTAGTACATCTGCAATCTTACCTCAATATCCTTCGGTGAATGTGGTGATCATAGTTTGTTAAAACATTGATTATAAGCACGCCGGATAGATGTGCGATAAAAAAAAACTATTCGATGAATTATGACGCAAGTGAGCGATCATCTGATTTATGTTTTGATAACATAGAAATTATGATGAAGAAAAACAGTTACACATGGATTGCAACAGATATTAACATATTTCAAGAAATACTTGGAATATATGGCTGACCCAACTTATAAGATAAAATTATAATAATTGGACATGAGATTTGAAGGGAACCATTTTTATATTTCGAATAATAAAAAACTTAATAAAAAGATTTACTAAAAATTCAATTACTGAAAAAAAACTTCGCCATGAAGGTATTTAAGATGAAACATGTTTTGAATTATTGAGAATTGGAAAGACATTCAATATTCAGAAACTCTTAAAAATTCTCAAACCACTTTTTATACATCAGGATGTTTTCCTTTATCACCGTGTTTTTACATGTTTAGAACATCACGACATACTTTTAAATTAAAAAATTCTTCGCACGTTTGAAACGCACGAAATTAACATGTTTCAATCATTGATAATTTTATTCAAGTATTTTTTTATGAACCCCCTACGTTAAGTCCTAATTATGGTAGCTATAGTGCACAAGAATGATTGATCAAGAGAATGTGGGTTTGAAAGGTAAAATTGTTTGAATCGCCTCTAATGCAACAGTCTGAAATTCTTCATGTTCCGTTAACTAGAAGCTTAATATTGTTCAAATTCTTTTTTGTAACCAAAGAACTATGATTATAAACAGATTTAGAATCAAATTGATCTTTTGAGATCGAACTTAGTCAAATTGTAATGAAGCTTCACCTGGAGCCTGATCTCCAATTGTCATACTAGTAATTGTAATTATTGTCTAATTCTTTGAAGAATTGTAGAAATATTTCAACAAAATAGTAAAAGAAAGTTAATATCAACTTCATCCCAAATTTTTAAAATCTTTGATTTTACTCGATATAATGCATAACGTACCCTATTGTCGAAAAACGTGAGAACAATATTACATTTTGTCATATTTCCTAATACTCTCTCCTTAAACTGTGCTCAGAACATGGTTTCAATATTATATTAGATGTATAAGCTTAAGTATCACTGTCGTAACAGTCCGAAAATAAAAATAAACCTACTGTGTTTCATTTTTAATAATGCTCTTTTAATTAAAAAAGATGTCCTTCAGATTATTATCACTATTCGTCTATGAATAAAAAAACTCGTTTTCTTACACAACGTCTCAGGATTATAACGACGTATACAAAAAGGGATTGTAATAAACTATTTTTTAGGACGACTTAAATTAGACTAAAAAAACAGGTCTTCAATTGTAAAGCTTATGCGAGTTTGAATTTGATACATTTTCTTGAATATCATGTTATCGTAATTCTTGGATTTTTCTCAGTGAAGGTTCTCTGAAATCATTCTTCTGAGCAAACTCTGCAATGGCTGTCAAAACTGGAGTAATTCATTTTATATGGTTTTTATCCCGTCACTTTGCGGTGTACCAATATACTGTGCGTTTTGTTTTGAATAAAATATAAATTAGAATTACAGGAAAAAACTTAAGTTTAATGAATAAATAAGGCCGTTAACATTGATCCAACGTGGTTTTTCCAATTAATAATTAATCGACTGAAGACACAACGACATATTATTCATACTTTTATGATATCCATGTCATGTTTGAATATTTTTTATGACTGTTGCATTGCCATACATACATATGTTACAATTGTCAATTAGATATTTAGAAAAATACGCCAAAATGACATTAGATTCTGTAAATAGTTCTAAAAGACACATTTGCAACATTTTTAATTGTGTATTTAAAATTAAAAAAAAATAAAGCTTCCCAGAGACAATGTGCATTATTATACACAGTATTTTGTTTATGATAATTTGCTGGCGTTTCATGTAGCTCATGTTATTAAATACTTTATTTCCGTGTGCAATTTACGATGCAAATAAAATACAGCAGAAAAGGATCCAGTGAAACAATTCATCTGACATGCGGCATGCGAAAACTCAAATACTGGTAGGTTAGTGCTTAACACCTCCTCCGGGAGTCGAACCACAAATCGGATTACAGTGGACGTCCATTTGCAGTCGTTCGCTAACTTTGTTGTTTGTTAACTTAATTCAGAGGACGAACATACTCCGTGGTTTAAATAAAGCATTATGAGTCAATCGGAGCGCAATATGGTGGTTATTGCGCTCCGTAGCTATCAAAATGTAATTGTTAAGTTGGGTGCATTGAATTAACGAAGCAGTGATTTTATAGAGATCAATAATTTAAGTCTTTGAGTCCTTACTGATTCAATTGAGGAAACTAAAAAAGAGAAGTTGAACCATATTATATTTATTTAATGAATTGGCTTCTTGCTCATGATAATAAATCATATTTTTTAACGCTTGTATTAAATGATCAGAGCTGGTTTCGTTTATCACTATCATTCATCAGTCAAAATGTTCAGGATAGCGGAACGGGTGTTCCAGATCATTACGTAAAATAGAAAAATTGGAATATATATTGCGCTATATTTTTATACACATATTCTTCTTTGAACGTCGTTGAGCTCATCATTTGTTAAATTTGAAATTTCATCATTATAAATCATTTTCTGTACTATATAGTTTTTTCATTGTGATCGATAAATCTAAGTATGTTCATACATTGAAAACGCTTTCAATGAAAGCGTATCTGATCATATTTATTATATCTGAAAATATAGAAGTAGTACTGGAAGTTGTGTGGTATGCTTATAAATTATAGAATGGTGGAAAAAGCTGCTATAAAACTAAAAATTATAACTGCATAAATGAAAACAAATGGCACATTCTACTCCGATTATTTATTTTCGTGAAATTCATCACTATCGGATTCGGGAGATTTATCGTTTGTCAGCTTTTATTTTGTTTTAATATAATATTTTATACACGATAAAAAACTAAATGCAAAACCGGCAACAGTTCTGTGACACTTATTAATGCAAACCTTAAAATTACGTATTTTTTTGATTGAACGTCATGGGTAGAATTTGAATTATTTTTCGTGTGAGATTTCTACGTCATAAAAGTGATATATATGTATAACTGTATTATCAAAAATAGATTGTACTATTCACTCAAATGCATGCGTCAATATGAGTATTAAAGACTTACAGGTGGATCGTGGAAAACATAATAAAAGTCTACAGCGAAACCACCAATTTCATGGTCGCTTTCCATATCAAAGTTTCCACAAGCCAATAAAACGATATTTATACTTCTCATACTAGCAACATGCTCTGCGGAAAAATAGCCAATACAAAGGAATCAAGAAAATTACATCATGTGAGTATTCACTTCGCTAGAAATATATTAAGTATAACAAAAAACCACCAGCGGATATCTTAGAATGTATTCTTGCGTCATATTCATATAAAGAGCATATGGCCACCACACAGCTCCCGGATGATTCCTTGTCATCCTCAAATTGCTTCGCTACCTCTCTAGCACGCTAACATCCTTCAGTTATCTACACACCTAATCCCACCAGCCGGAAGAATAGACAATGTTGTGACTCTCCGTATCCATCTGCAGCACGTGATCCAGCGTGTTCAACATGGCGCTGCCTGGTTCGTTAACTTATCTTCGAATTCTTTACGAAATCAAACCATCTTACTCTCAATGTCTATTCTCGAATAGTATACGGACTTAATGAGTGTGACTACTTACATTTTGGAGGACATCTTGAGAGTTTTGTTTTTAAAAAAATATTCATTTATCACTAAAAAAATATTTATTATAAATCCACTCGACTCCCCATTTTTAGGATTCAATTAATAAGATAGGATCGTTCAGATATTTCAAAATTATTTCCATGTCAGAATATGATCTTGTGTTATTTCGTTGTCCAGTTGATGCTAATCCTGAAAAAATGTTGATATATCTCTATTCGGTATAGTGTTGTGACGACCCTAATCCTCTGTAATAAAATCTCGTTGTCGCTTTACATAGCGACACAGATAATGCAGATAAAATCAATATATGCTGCATTGACATCTTAATTAAAGAACGACATCTGTCGTTTGTTGGAACGCGTTTCCACTTTTATCTCAGCTATTACGGTGTTAAAAAATGTTACAGTTAATGTTTCTAAGCAAGACATTCTTTTTAAATCTTGGTTCATTATTTTAGTCGTCATAATTAAAATACTTTTTTTCTACTTATCGAGTGTGTGCATTGTTTAAAAGCATAATAAAAGAATTTAAATATATATATAAGCATTACTCACTGTCAATTCTTGGTGGAAAGGTATACAATTTGAAAATAAAATAAAAACATCTTAAATTAGCGGAAGTAATATCACGTCAAATATTTTCATTATTGTGAAAAGCTTTTCTTATATAGTAAGGATTTTCAACAAATATAAATTAGAACGAAACTATCTAAAATTGAAATATGAACTAATTTTATTCTGTAAAATCAACAGCAGAACTAATTTAATTCGGGGTTTTACTTACTTACTTGAATTAATATTATATGCTTGTTCACATATATTCACAATGATCACCGCAACACAGACACTGGCAACATTTTTGAATTTTCGTAGCCCATATGAGATTTTTCTGTGGTCGGTAAATTATTTGATATTTAAAAATTTACTTTTCTACGTAACATAACTGTATGTGTGAACATAAATTGTATCTTCATGATAATAAAGTATCAAGAGATGTATTTTGTTTTAAGATGTATTTTATCGATTGTAGCAGTTAACTGCAATAGTTATGAATATAATATATGCATTTCTACAATATAACATCGTCTTCGGAATCATACGTAATAAAATATCTGCAATAAACGATAAGAAAAGGATCAATACTCTCGCTCAAAGTTGATTGGTAATTATCACATCTGATTTCGGTTCCATGACAAATCAGAACATGACAATTCAGAACATGACGTTTCAGAACATGACAAATCAGAATATGACAATTCAGAACATGACAAATCAGAACACGACTTTTCAGAACATGACATTTCAACATTTGAGAAGCATTTAAAAATATTATATAAATGCATTCAGAACAAGATTTTTTGAATATATTTTTTCCAGAACATGAAGACTGTTAAAAAAAAGACGTATTTAAAACAAAACCTTCGTTATCTTTGCCCGTCCCACCGCCAGATCCCTTTATAATATTATATTTTCACATACATATTTGTTTATAAACAATTTTAAATGCACGCGAACTAACTACAATAGTTAGTGAACATTTATTTTAATTTCGGCGATCTCATAATTACAGTTATTTTCTTGTTGTGGCAGCCCTATTCATAATTGGTAAATTGTTTATAGACAAATATGTATGTGAAAACCCAATATTATAAAGCGAGCGCGCTCGGACGGTGTCCGTAGATAGGCCGATTGTTCTGAAATGTCATGTTCTGAAATGTCATATTCTGAAATGTCATGTTCTGAAATGTCATATTCTGAAAAGTCTTGTTCTGTAATGTCATGTTCTGAAATGTCATGTTCTGAAAAGTCGTGTTCTGATTTGTCATGTTCTGAATTGTCATATTCTGATTTGTCATGTTCTGAAACGTCATGTTCTGAATTGTCATGTTCTGATTTGTCCGGTTACCCTGATTTCAGCTAATACTTCATGATATAATAATCTTTACCAGTTTTTGGTTGTTATCTTCAAAATATTAAAATGAATTTTCTTTCGGGAAATCAAAGCAGTCAAAGTAAGATAGAACGACAGTCAATGTATGTACGTCCAGAATAGAATTCTACTCGCCCAAAAAAAAGCAATTTGAATGACTTATTCTTTCTAAACTAAAATTGAAAAAAAAATAAAAAAAAATACTGTAGTAACAATGTAAGATTAAGGGGTTTGCTGGTGCTTTCAGTTTTTGTTATAGTGATTTACTTTTGATATGGTATACACAATTACTGCCAGTTATTTAAATGAATGCTCCACATTCTCAGTAAAATAGGTAAATTAAAATATGGTTAATCATTGCATTTAAAGAAAAAGAAAAGAGGTAGAAACTTGTATGCAATACTGCGATGATTAAACATTATCGTGTATAATTGTATACAAATAACTTCTTAAAATCACTGATGTAACACATTCTTCCGTGTATCCTGGTGTAACAAACATTCCATCTTGATTTTCACTTAAAACTATTTTCATTTCAAATATAATATACATTTTAATTATTGCCTTAAAAATAATGAATAATAATAACAACTCGACGATCCACTTTCAATAATCTAACAATTTATTTTATGAACCCTTCTGGTTAAATATTTACTTTTTAAAAGGTTCACCACAGCCTGTTGCATCTTTATCTTTTCGTGTTTCTTATTAGATGTCCCGTAGTAGAATCAGTAGAGATAGATCTTTTATTGAAAATGATAACATCTTTATAGGCATGCAGTAACGCTGTACAAATAAATGAACCTATTTACCTGCGTGTTTCATATACATCGTATACAATAATATATCATGTTGTCACAAGGGAGAAAGTATAGTGACATATCAATGTAATTTAAATACTTATGAAATACATTCACCCTTTCAAAATAACATTTAAAAGAACCACCAAAGAGTACTTACTAAATTGCAATTTGGTTTTTGGTTCATAATTAATTGTTATATTTTTTAAGATTTACTTTCACGTCATACCGGTCGTCCGCGGAGCTATTTATGATAAGTAGACATGTTTAAAACAACAATTATCAAAAAACCTTGACAAGCTTAAAATCGCAAGACATGCTGCACGTGTCACTTTTTGTGCACGTGTCACTCAATGATGGTTCAATAAATAAAGTTATTTTATGTATTTTGTTATTTTTACAGACAGGAATGTTAGACCACGGTCATTGGTTTCTGCAAGTGACCCTAACGGGGCCTATCCTCGATGTGTGCTTTATTTTAAGCAATTTTTTAGTATAATCATTTGTGGGAACATTTATATGAGCATGATAGATGTTCAATACAAACATAAAGCAAAAACTCCTCACGGCCTACATACATACATAGATAGTATATTCTTTTTTTTTTAGTTGGTGCTATTTATACCGATCATAGTTATTTTTAAGGGTTGAACGTTTATCGACTTTAGTTATTTAGATCTTTTTATAAGATGTTATTCTTTATAAATAAAAGAAACGAGAGCCGCTCTGTGTCCCTTATTTCAAGGCGGCCTTTTTTAAGGCGTTGGAATTGTAGTCTCACCAGAAAAAAATTAACCCTAATTAAAGAAACACCTTCTTTATTAATGAGGTGTGTTTATTTTATTAGACAATCTTGAAATACTTCATACGGTTCCGGCTTTAGAGGGCAGGTGCGTTGTGATGTAGGAGATAAGATTAAAATAGGATGTCTTGTTTTATATCTTTCACGTAACATTAAGGATATCAGTAAATGATGGGGTAAGAAAATCTTAGTATTATATTTAGCTATATACAAATTGTGGAAACCAGCTATTTTTGGTGGAACTATACAATTACGATACATTTTTAACCTCATTTAAATGGAGTCAATATACTTTTAATCAATTTAAAATTGCTTCATATTATCGTATCTGATATATATGTAGCTAATATCAGGAGGTAATTTTCAAAACTGGTCAATTCCCAAAACTGTCAATTTTAGATTGAATATTTGAGACCTTTTTATACACATGGAAATGTTTGGAAACATGGAAACACTATCTGTAATTATTTAATATAAAACAAATTTTAAAAATATTGCTAGTAAGCACAAACACACGAGGAAAAAGTAATGAAAATATCTCACTTTCTCAGATTGTCAACAAATGAATTTGACCAAATTTGAAATTTACCTCCTGAATTATATCATAATATTTATTATTATATTATGCTATATTTCATATATGATATAAAGCATAATATAACAATAGCACGAAGTTGAAATAGCTAGAAACAATGTTCTTTAATTCTTTTAGAACTAAACACCTTACAATGACGGAGTTCTACTAAGTACATGGCAATTCAATCAGATAAAAGTATTACAATCTTTTATCTGATTTAATTGCCATGTACTTAGTAGAATATTGAAATATCGGGCTGTGGAAAATTTAACTGTTTTCTAAATAAAATATCTGAAAAATGGCTTTTCATTGGATATTTTTTAAAACCGTTCGAAGCAAACGTCATAATAAAGAATTTAATTTGATGTTTGCCGTTTGCCGTAAAACAAAAGACTTCGCATCCATCAAATAAATCTCGGGTGTTGCATGTTTGTGCTTCACTGAAATTTTCTCCCTAAAATGCGTTTGAAAGCGTCAACCTATGCGTTTACGATTCTCCAGTATGCTACAATTGATTTACAGTATGTTAGGAGTCCTTTTACGACATTTGTTTTATGATAGCCGTTGTTTCGTTGAGTGTTTTTTTGATTTAATAGTGTATTCGTGTCACGTGTTTATAACATAATAATACGAGCTGAATGCGGTAATAAAATTGTGCCACTGTATCTCTCAATATGCAGCACCATATGATATTTGCAAGGATTGCTTCATCTGAACACACTTAACATGGGAAGCTATTTTACGTACTAAAAAAACACACGGAAAAGTTGTATGAAAAGTGGTTTTAATTTTTTGACGTTGATGAAGTCTTCCCTGAGGGTTTTAATAATTTTATTTCAACACTGCATGAGATAATAAACTAATATAATGTTAAAATATATTCAAATGAGCTTCCACAAGGCTCCCATCGAATCTTTGAATAATACATATTATACTTGAAATAATAATTTAACCTGATCTCTACCTAAAGCGTATATTTACGCGCTACAAGTCCGTGTTCAAGGGGCCGTCCATACAAAATGCGCGTAATATTACGCTCTCCTTTGTACTTAATTTACAAGTCACCAGTTCCTATTTAAAATAATTGAATTTAACTTGCATATAGTGACATCTTTTGAGAGCGTGTTGTACTACTTGAACTCAAAGAATATTGAATTTTAATGTGTAATACATCGATTTTTTTATTAGGATTTATTTTTTGAAAGAAAATCGCGGCCTCCTGTGTACGGCCATATTGATTTTTACCGGCATAGAATCGGTTAAAAAATCATTTTGGAAAAGTTCTGGTACCATTTTTAGTCGGCTGTTAATTCTTGACGGAGAAATAGAATTGCAAAAATATAGAAACATTGTCAATCGTGCTCAGTGGAGTGGGTTAAACAGTCGAAAAACCTTCAGAACGAAACAGGCCCTGATGGAGAAAGAACTAACAATTGTTTTTTTTACATTTTCACATTAATATGTAAGATATTACAATAATTCAAATAAGGAATATTTAAAAAAATCTTTATTTTAAATAACATAGCTACTTCAACAACAAGTAACAAGTGGTTGGTGCGCGATTTTTTTATGATATAATTAAGGGTCTGTGAGTTTCTTGAAAACAAGTGTTATTAAATTGGAAATCTTATCAGGTATAAAAAAATGTGAATAAGCCGCACTAGGGATACACTAAATTTTAAAACGGTTTCAAGTGTCACTTAAGCAATACTAGAATGGTTTTGGAAGTTTTCATTTCCGGTGATCTCCTCCTTCCCTCATATGGTGATCCCGAAAGTAATGATTATAAAATGGAAACGATCCACTAAACAGTGAAAAATTATTGTCCATGCATACTTTTAGGAAAGTTACAGTAATGTTTGTTTCCACACATTAAACGGATCAGCCGTGTTTAAATTCAATCAGAATAACAAACCGAAGTAAAATTCGAAATTAATTCAGATTTAACCGTCTGGCAACAGTCTTAGTCGCGGTCCAGACATGGTCTCTGGCGTCCAAAAGTATACTTCTACGAAAATGACCTGTATTATGACAACTTATTACTTACATATTATTACAATACATCAATTTACTTTTCGTATGAGTAGTTAAGTTACCCATTATTTGCAATTACTTTTGAAAATGCAAGTATTATTTGACTTTTATTATTTATGAATAGTTAACGGAATTAGTGCCTTCAAGCAGGGGAGCACACTTTAGTCACAGAATGAATTCAAATACTTTAAAAAACAAATGCTGACGTGAAAATGGAACACACTAATCATGATGAACATTCAATGAACATAGAACAAATTTTTAATAAACCTTAGTGCAGATGTTTTGAATAGAAGCATAGAGAATCAGTCAGAGAAATGAAATAAAGTCTCTATACTATTTAGTGTTACTTTCTGTATAGAAAATTAAGCAGGAGTTTTAGTGGTGTTACAGTGTGCATTTCTGTGTGTATTATAAAAAGTATTTTTTTAGAACATTTTGTGGATACGCTGATATTGAAACTAAGATTACAATTATTTTAATTACGTGACTATGCTTCGTTGTAAAAAATGTGTTTTCGGTACATAATTTTATATTAGAATTCTATATTTACGTAATAGTTTTGTTAAGTAAAATGAGAGTAGCACTTAAGTAACCATGCGCGATATAATATAGTGTAGTACCCAAAGCAAAGTCTTTCACCACTTTAGGATTACCTCTAAGTGAATTTAAAACAAATACTTAAGCCTTTGACATGTTTTAAAAATACAAAGAGAGTGTTTTTTGAAACACCACTTTTAGGATTAAGAGAAGGTACATGGGAGCGAAAAAAGGTTAGAAAAGTACTAACACATATCAGAGGTGGGGACATCTTGCCAGTTGCAAATCCTTTGTGCGAATCTATTCCATGTATCTTCTTTATTTGCGTGAAAATGAAATTACTAAAATATCATAGCAACATGAAATATCTTAATGCATAATAGGTCAGTAATTAAATTTAGAAGCGGTAAGAAAAACATTTTTCTTTGATTAATATCTTGTCAAACTTAGGTTAGGTCAAGTGTTAAATACTAAAGGCTAAGTTTGACATAATCCTCATTTTCTTTTTCTATCTATTTTCGACATACCTACCAAAATTATATAATGTGAAAAGAAAAATATCGTTGTATTGAAATTTAATAATACAATAGTTTTGGTGTATGTGTGGTAAGAAAATATGTTTTATCTGAAATGGTGTTGTGGAAAAAAAATCCCTGGGAACTTTAAGTCGGTTATGCATATATTTTTTCGATTTACTTTTATTAATCCGAAAACGGCGGACTAATAAAAACGACATATATTTTTAAATTGCAGAATGGCTGAACTTTAATTGCAATAAAATTATATAATATCACAACGTTGCTGAGTGAATATTACCGCTATTTTATACTTATTCATATGATAGATTACTTGATCTTGTAATATGTTGTCAAATCATCAAATAAAATGTGATGAAGTGTAACATGAGACGTCCACGACAGTAATTATGTTATGCAACGAATTCGGGAGACTCGTCGTGATTCTACAAACATTGTTCGACAGATTTTATAGCAGCTTCGTAATGCAAAATAATAAAAAAAAATATATAATTAAATCATGGGACCTTGCTTAGTGGAGGATGAAGATTTTTTGGTACAATATGACCAACCTCACTTTCTGAGAAAACTTACAAAAGGGATGCGACACAAAACCTCACTTATATAAAACATACATATAACCCGAAATACTCTTAAGGGTCTTAATTGATATGATAAGTCTCAAAATATTATATGTTACGGAATCAATTATTAATATTCGAACAAAAGGCTCTTCGACGCAAGTCGGTCAAAATAAAAACATCAAATATATTACTAATTTATGCAGCTGGGGAGTATAACCCGTGTACTTTGTATCGACAAGTGTTTTCAGATTATAGAAGGTCACGTGGGAATTGAGACGTATAAAATGTAACACAATAGTGTTCTTCTTACCCCTAAGGGAGAATGTATCGCATTTATTATAACAGGGGTTTGAAGTATCTATTATATAATGCTGTTTTTGACTTTGCTTTTAAGAGGGGAATGTGATAAAAACAAGTAGTAAACAACCCTAAGAATTACATCATATAATTATCATGATAAACCTACACGATTGCGTGATAGATGGCCTCAAATATAGGAATGTAAATTCCATAAACTATTTTGTATTCAAAGACATCGGTGTCTTGTGATATATTCACCCGTGCCCACTCATTTTAAAAGAAGCAATTCACTTAAATCTCTCATATATACTGAATTATAATACAATTTAATAATTACTGTATTAATCTATCCTGTCCCTCTCTTTCAAACTATAGATGCTCAGACTCAAACTTGTATAAGTTAGACTAAGATTGCACTCCCTATCCACAATACATTTATTTCTGCAGAAATGTCAATCTCTAGGCCACCCTTACTGTATACATTTTTAGAATTTACATTATCACTATGATAATTCAATTACGCTAAAGCAAAGCTATTAAGTTTATTTCATGTTATGTATAGGGTAGATATTCGAGTTATGTTAAATAGTGAATCTATGTATATTGTGATATTTAATTTATTATTGAAACTAGAAAAGTTATTTTTTTCAATTTAAAGAAGATTAAAAATAACTATTCATCAACATTGCCAGATATATATCTAGCATATATTTTTGATAGTTATGCTACCATCACTCTTTTGTTAGAACTATAGAGTTGCACAAAGAAAATTTCAATCAATCAATAAAACAATTGCCTCGGATTCATTTTTAGAAGAAACGTTTAATGTGCACACTGACAAATTTATAACCGTTGTAAAATTGTACTCTTAATTTAGAATAGGCCATATTTGAAATAATTGCATGCATTTCATGGTTCCCCAACGAAAGTTAGTGTTTAAAATAAACTTTTATTTTAATGTTACTTTACACACATTAGTTTATAAATATATATGTATAAGATTATCGTTGAAACATAAATAACTATACATACTAATACACCACTGGATTTATTATGGCAGAAACGAATAAAAATATAAAATAAAACATAAATTTTAAATATAATACATTAGGAAGAAAGTACATTGTAATATATATTATGCGCATTATTCTTAAAACTTACGTATTGGTATTATTTAAAGCATGCGTATACATTTACTATGTTAATATAAGCCAAAATAAGAAATTGAAAAACTATAAAATTCAAATATAACTTTCTTTCTAATGACACCATTTGATCATCAATGTAACACTTGTACCACTAGATCACAATGCGAAATTACTTTAAAATAGGCATTAAAAATGAACTATTTAACGCAGCTGTTATAAT
The DNA here is from genome assembly GCA_028554975.1 of Himalopsyche kuldschensis. Lineage (NCBI taxonomy): Eukaryota > Metazoa > Arthropoda > Insecta > Trichoptera > Rhyacophilidae > Himalopsyche > Himalopsyche kuldschensis. The sequence continues at coordinate 553,083 of JAHFWI010000046.1, read as the reverse complement.
GTTGAGTAGACATCAATAATAAGAAGGAAAATTTTAATCACTATTCGAATATTACACACTAGTTTCTCAATTAATTTATTTTAAATATGGAAATTAAATAAAATTTGACACATAACTCAAAAGGTTTTCAGTTCTTATTGTATTGGTCTGCAACTTCATTATTATATATTTTCTTTATGAAACTTGCATTATTCAATCACTGCACATGAAGCGAAGTATGACCGACCTTCCTACATACGTAAGTGGAACTCGTTCGCAGTTCGTTAAAATTCCACAAAGCCAGTTTTGACGAACACGACGAGAAACAATTCCAAGAAATTTGATGGAAAAGTGGAATTCTTCAGATATAAATCTAGTTTACCGTACTTAATCGACCGGGACATTGTTTAGTGTGTGCAAGTGGTAAAAGTAAACGCTACACGGGTGCTTTCTGGTATATTGAAAATTATTAGCTATTTCGGTTACTGTTTTTCAATTCATTGAGTGACCGTTAATGACATTTTGATCATAAAAGGAATGTAAATCTATTCGAATATTGTACTACATCGCACATAGGTAGAATGACATCTAACTACTTATAATACATCGAATATGCACTATATCAATTTATTATTTTGACAGCAGCCATTATGCTTATTGTTTTTTCGGTCAAGTTAAGACCGTTTAGATATTATTTATATTATTTTTATTTTTATATGAAAAAAAATATTTGCAAGTTCATGCTTGTCATTTTCATGCTTAATGTTACACTTTACAGAAGGACTGGATACTTACTTTCATTGATAGACAAAAAACAAATACATATTAAGGTAAATGTACCAGTAGCTGACCGTTTAACAGAAAATTTCAACAAAAATAACGATTAATGTTTAGCATTGTACCGAATGAAGGCAAAGCAAGTATACTCATATTGGATCATATGTCTTAATTAATATTATATAACAAAAATTACGAAAGGGCCTGTTGAAAAAAAGTTGTGTTAAATTATTTGAAGTCATGTTTTTGTTTCAGTAGTTGACCATCTCGCAAATTGAAAAACCTAGTAGTTGACTATGTCTAAACAGGGGGCTTTTTAGTGAACTTTCTGTCAGAGTTACCTCAGGGCTTTCTGTTACACCACTATTGGTTGAATCAAGTAGCAATGGGTGGTTCAGGAACAGGGTACACACCGTTTCTAGATTGAACACTTAAGAAATTTGAAATAATACACTTTCCTCACTAGGTGTTGTTTTCAAATGGCCACCCTGGCACTCCATTGGCTAAATGGTGGTGAGTAAGTGGCTCATTCCGACCACAGATGCCTTAAATTGTCGTATATTTACAATTTAGAGCAATCCCGCATCTGCATTTCTTATTTTGGGCCATTTTATTCTCAAAAGGTCAACTACTGGTACATGGTCAAAGACTAGTACATTTACCTTACCTACTAGATCTGTGAATAGTAAAAGATTGAACGATTGTATCATAATAAGTAATCCAGAAATCTGAAGAGTACAATACACAGCAAATTATTAAAAAAAAGCAACGAAACAGATATTTAAAGAATTACAGCATCGTTCGGCCAAATACAATTTATTGGTTTGTGAATATGCTAGAATAGCAGTTTTAAAATTAGTAACGTTATGTCATGTAAATAAAGAGTATTTCGGTCACTAACCCACTTTTTTCGTAAAATCTATCTATTAATTCTAAATACATGAATATTTTTTTTGTTTACAGAATTGGTCTACTGTTGCGTCAGCTTACAGATGGTCGTCATTTTATACAAGTCATTGCGAATTTGGCTGGAAAAATTTTGGACTGCGAATATGTGCACGAAAAAACATACATTGACGACTTTTTGAAACAGTTTAACGAAGAAATATCAACCCGAGGGGAATCACACGACAATTATAAATCACAAAATAAAGAAAATCATGAAAAAAGGAAGAAATATGGTAGTGAATATAAAAATAGCCGTAATAATGATTTAGAAGGTGCGAAATACACATTCAGTCGAATGTCAAATGACCGTAATGGTAAAAAAATCTTGTCTATGAATAAAAAAATGAATAAAAAAATAATGGATTATGATATGGAAGATTACAGTCTAAATCCACAATACAGAAAAAATGGTCAGATATTCGGTACTGAAAAAACAGATGATTTCGAATATAAAAATACAGACATTAAAAAAATGCGTCAATTTGACGAAAGAGAAAAACACGCTTTTGAAACACAAAACGGAGATGACCTTGACACCCATGCTAAGCTTGTTAAAGAAGGAGTTAATGTTGACGATTATTGGTCACTGAATAATGAACAGTATAATTTGCATGCAGATTTTGAAAATAGTCGCGATAAAAGGTCGTCAGGAAACGGACATGGGAAAGAAATGAGAAATTTCCAAGAAGAAGCAGACTATTATACCGATCTGTATAACAGTGGAGCGTGGAATGATTTCAATGAAAATTTTACTGAAGAAAGTGAAGAAGATTTCGACTCACTTGCAAAAGAAAGTTTTAAGGAATTAAATTCAAATGACAACGCAAAAAAATCAAGATTATCTAGGCAAGATGACGACAAAATTGATTCCCATATTAAAGTTCCTTTCGAAATTGAGTACAAAAAAGTAGCTCACCGAATGAAAAATTTTAATGGTCCTAACAAAATAGGACACAATAAGGATTCACATATGAAATTCATCCATAAGCAACGAAAAACTAAAAATATGGAGACAGACAGTAAATTCCAAACAGATGATCACATAAATGCACCATCAATTGTAGGGTATGGCGATGAATTCGTTGAAAGAACTTACAGCGGCTTTCAAGACCACCCGAGAAAATCCTTCAATGGTCTGTACAATGTAACCATTTTCAAACTGGACCAAAAATCCTTTACTTTCAAAAGACGATTTCGATTGGCTTGACTACGCCGAATTGGAAGGAAAGTGTGACGCTGTCCACGCTGAGCTGTCAAGAAATCTAGGATTATCTGATAGCCAGGAAAGTACAAGTTCACATCATGGAAAAAGCAGGTATGACTGCGTTTTGTTACATCAATATTTTTTTACGTATTTTTTAAAATAATTAGTTTCAAATAAGTGGATGTGTCAATTAATGTCTGTTTGATTCCTTTAAGCACTGTAAAAGTGCATTACTATTAAATTTCTGCGGAATATGCTGCAATTTTTAGAATAATGCATACAATGAGGCAGGTTATATATAATCTAGGTGTCATTGAAAATGTATGTGCTTCAAGTTAGATCGATTGATTAATATAATTTTATATGGAATCGCCAAATGTATCGTATATATAAGAGATACTCTGGTTACGACTGAGCTACAAACATAAAATCTTGCACAGAAATCGCCGGTCTCTTCGCCAATTCGCAATGATGCCAGGCACACTCTGGTGTGGTGCCGGGCAGTTAGCAAATGCCAACTCACAGCTGGGAGAGCTCCAAGACACAGACGTCTGCTGTAGGGCCCACGACGCTTGTCCAGGAAGTGTACCTGCGTTCCAAAGAGCGTCGGGTGGCGTTATCAATAAGAGGCCATACTCACTTTCCAAGTGCGAGTGTGATAGGAGGTTAGATGACAGTTTTGTCGACAGCTTTGGGGGGAAAGTCTAATTGTTTTCAGTGTTGCAGTTACTAACAAAGCTTGATAAAAAAATGCCTGTAGCGAATTAATTGCTGTATGTAAAGTACCGGTGATCGGTGAAATTTCATAGAATAGAGAATTTCGGATTTGGTTACACATAGATAAAAATACACAACTATTTCAAGACAATAGTTTGGGGATCAATTTTGTTATTATTGGTGAAAAATATTCATTCGTGATTTCACGCTTATTGATTTTCTTTCTTTTGTCTTTTTCGATTTTCTTTATTTCTTACTCCGGTATTTTGCATGCATACTTTATGTATATATAATATATAAAATATATACAAATATTTTTTACAGATTTTGAGTTGATTTTTAGTCAGTGTAGTTTCTTGGTTTTTTTATCCCTTAATTTTGTTTTTCGCTTTTATATTTATGCTTTTTGTCTTTTATTTTTTACTATATTTTGTCACTTGGTACTGAAATAACAGCAATCAACAATATCGTAAAGAGGTAAGTAATGAATTAGAAATTTGAATAATATTAATAACACGAACTCGGTTTATATATATAGTTATCAATGATACCTAATCACACATACAATTATCATAAAACGTTCGATATTAATTAATGATTTTGATAGAAGGCGCTTGATGAAATTCCAATAGCAAATTTTAGTCGTCAGAATTTTTTACTTTTCCGTTCCGAAGATGCCGAAAGACAAAACACGAGGCGTTAGCGACAAAACTCATGGAAAAGTACAAAATAAAAACTTCAAATTCCTTATTTGATTAAATTTTCATTGATAACCGAAAGTTTTATGAACAAATTTATAAACAACAATTATTCAATTTAGGGGTAGTTTACTGCACCTCATAATAGGGTCAGATATTATTCGTTTTATTTGTACGAAAGTTATACAACTTGAGAATGAATTAATATCAAAACACACGATGGGACTTTTTTTATGTAGTATAAATATTTAGACAGCTAGATAATAGATATAAAACAAAAGAACGGCGTGAAAATAAAAAGGTTCACAATTGACACATCCACTTATTATTTACACCTTACAGTATTTATTAAAAATGAAGACTGCATTATATTTATTATTTAATATTTTTTCCCAAATCGTTTACATTTAAAATTACTGAATTTTATATGTATTTTAAATCGGAAAAATTGCAAAAACCATTCTTCAGTTAATTTACCTTGAAACTGTGAAACTTGTCCAGGTATCACAAATTACTATGATGTTTATTAAGCATTTTACTCTCTATGATAAACTATTTTTTATAAAGTTACTCTACAATAAATATTATATATTTAATTTAAATTTCCTTCAACAATAAAAATTTAAACTCAAGAATAAAGTAGAATTATTCACATTAAGCATATTGTTTTTTAAATAAAATAAGTATACAGTAATTTTACATACAAATTTATCTTTAAAATAGGAGTATGGTTACGTTATAGTCCAAGAAGAAACATCACAATTACAATGATATAACAATGAATGGATCCGATTAATTTTGACATAATTGCTTTTTGCACATTTTTTGTTTGTTTTAAATAACGTTTTATTTTTGGTTTGAAATAACAAAATAATTTTTAAAATTTAGCAAAACTAACACCACAGCAATTTCAGGCGTCGAACTGCCCGATCGGTCCTTGTGCCTGGTACTCTCTGGTGTGGACGAGGGTATAGTGCATCTTCTCATGCTCAACTTGGAGCATTTTCCTCCGCAGACAGGTGCTGCAGAAGCCATGACATGAGATGTCCGTTTTGGATAGCTGCCACGGAGACCAAATATGGTCTGTTTAATTGGAGACCGAATACTTTAATGCATTGTCGATGTGATGAAAGGTAAGCAATACATTTTTATGCAAAAAAAGATGTATTTTATATTGGTAGAACTGTTTGGTTAAGTTTGAGGTAAGTGACATAATTACGATATTATATCAATCAAAACGTTTGTAATATGAGGGCAGTATTGTTTATATTTATATTGGTTGGTTATGGCGGAGATAAAGTTGGTAAGTGGCTAGTTGTAAATGTATATTTTTTGGCAAATATGATAAACTAAAACAGCTAAATATATAAATATTCGCTTTGATTAATATATTGTTAAATTAACGAATGAATCAATTATTGTTTATATTTTTAATAGAATAAGTAAGAGTGTTTCGGTGTTATAAATTTGTGTCTTCAATTTTTCTTCGTAATATATACGTATCTGTTTTATTATTAAAACAATTAATATCTTTCTAACTGACCATAGATCACTTACTACTTGCAAAAGTCATTAATCGCCGTCCAACACTGTCTATTCCCGCGCTTTTTTCTTGCTTCAAATGGTAACAATGCATTGAACATTGACACGAACGCGGGGAAGGGGTTAGGATTACTGACGCACCGATTGGCAAAGAAAACGGACGTTTTGGAAAATGCTTGCATGTCAAACTTTTTCAACGCAGTTACCATAAATTAAAATCTTTATGGACAAGAATCCCCTCGAATCATTATTTTAATTTAATCGTCGAGTCACGTCCAATTTTGAATTATACAACAATCATTTTGTCTACATTTTGAAAGACATAAACATACGTATCTGAACGTAGCAGCTATTTCAGATGAAAATATAATATTGTTTACTGAAAGCATATTATGAAAATGGTTTTACGTGTTGTTTATATTAAAATTGAATGTACAAAAAGACGAAGGTACTAAAATAAATGATTGATAATTATAATTTCATTCCATTAATATTTACTTTCAAACAAACTTCGTAGCCCCTCAAGAGATGGTGTTATTTATTAACATGCATGTCAGTCAGGCGAACATTGACTAGGATCCATGAGCAGACGTTGTGACTGCTTTGAAAGTCGTATCTATTTTAAGTTAACTGCAGGAAGATGCGGCTAGTTAAAGTATTTCCGAAACATAGCAATCAATCAAAAACTACTCATGAGCCTGCAGACTATTACTGCTTTTGACAATCCTTAGAAAGAAGCTTGGAAAACTCATATGCTTTTAAATTGTCACTCAATTATCGGAAGTAGCAATGGTATCATCACATCAATATAGTTAAATTCCTTCACACACGTTCGCGTTTAAACTTAATAAAGTATGTATTAAAAAAAATAAATCTTGACATCGCAGTTGCATCACGCACGCTCGCTGATCTCAATTAAGTCCGAAAAAACTGGTTCAAAGCAACTGGTTGGCTCTGTGAAATACTGTTTTCACCGTTGTCCAAGTCCACGATATATCTTAAAAGATATATGTCAAGCTCCTTCATTGATCGATGCTTTGCAGATTACGCCTCAACCTTAGTTGATATAAAAAGTTTCATCTGCCTTGAAAGATATGCGAAGCAAAAATAAGATAAAACTTCCTACCTTATTTGATTTCGATTTGGTGAAGGTCATCTATGATATATCGCTTAATCGAGTCACATTTATTATAAACCAAACTATGGTGAACGTTATTGTTACAGTCACTCGTCGGCTCCATTTTTATTGTGTCCATCGTTTTATTTGGATCATTAAATCCCAATTATACGAAATGAAACTGATACAAGCACTGTATTTTAGTATCGACTTTGAATAAAGATGATGTATGATTTTAATTTTCATGAACCGAATCACAAATGCGCGTTAGCACTTTGAGAAGACTAGCGCACCCCAGTTGACAATGATAGTCAAACAACAATAGAGGCATTCGCCCGTAATGCGAGATATCCCTTTGGTAGTTACATGTATTGGTGAACATTGTACGGACATTAACTACCTCTTTGGTGTATGCGTAATTTTGAATATTTTGCTTATGTGATCATGTGTGTAGTTTATTGTGATTTAATTGTTCAGAGACACAGGTCTTATTTAGTTTATATTTAAAAAAAACGCATTCATATCTTTAAACATAGTAAACACTTTGAAATCGGAGAGCAATGAACACTTTTATCCAGGGCTGTGGAGTCGGAGTCCGTGCGGCGTTGTGGCTGGAGTCGTACTCGGAGTCGGAAATTTTGAAAAGTTTGAACTTTTTATTTTTGCATTTAATATGTCAAATTTGGCTTTTGGCCGCATTGGTAAGGTTGATATTTAATTAAATACACATAAATAGGAAAATTAGGTGAAAAAAGTGACGATATTAACTTATTTTTAGTTGGAGTCGGAGTCGTAGTTTTGGTAAATGCAGGAGTCGGAGTCGGGCTTTATTTTACCGACTCCACAGCCCTGCTTTTATCACTTGATTTTAAATATTTAAAAATGAAATTTGTGGAAACCAAATTTAATTTTATAATATGTAAAATAAATAACGTATCTATTCTAATTCAACTGTGGCTCAATGTAGACAACAACAAAAAATGATGCAGACAGAGCCCGTCATACATATTTTCAATTTGACAATATTAAAAGTATTGTTTATAAAAATTTTATTTCGTATATATTTCGAGCATATAATGCTGAATGTTTTGATGAGGCGTATTTAAGAACAGCAAATACGAGTTCGAGTCAGAAAAGCCGTGAAATACTCACTGAAAACTGACTGTTAAGTATTATATTATCGTCTACGCTGCGTAGGGGCTCTACGCCAAACTTGACATTCGCCAAATTCATGGTATTTATTTGAAAGTATTCATATTATTATATCTATTTTATCTAATGAATGGAAAATGGTGTATTAACATTAAGAATACTACAACTTATTTCTTAAAAGATCTATTCTCACTTGCTCTAATATTTTTATGTCGCATAATTGAGAACTTATGATGGAAAATGCCAAAAGAATGGAGCGTGAATGTTCTAAAATATTCGAGAGTTTTTACGGCCAGTAAAAAAATTTGAATACAGGAGTAAACATTAAAATTCATATAAAAAATACTTCAATGATGGTCAAGTCGATTGGCAGATTAATTTACATTACAAGGCGTTCATTTTACAGTGGCATTTTTCTTCATATTGGCCAGTGCTTAGTTTGTGAATCCATATTCTATAGAAATACGAAGATTATATAGAGAATAGGAAGTAAACTATAAGCTCACATTTTTTTTACAATGTTTCCCATTGTATGAGTTAGCCCACGATGGCATGACTATTATAAACAATAGTTAATGCTAAGATAATATTATTTGGCATATTTAAACAGTAGCAACATACGTGCTCATAGCCGCAAATAGATAAAAGAAAAATCGTTGTAATTCTTAGTCCACATAAAATTACCCAGACAGATTCGATTATTCAACCCAATCATTACATCTGTACCCATTTAATAGTTGTACCTTTGAATATATCATAGCAACAAGTTATTCTTACAACACACGACGAAGCGGCAGATAATCCAGTACAGATTATTGTCAAAGTCTGGTAGTCTTTTAAAAGTTTAAATACAAAGGGTTCTCGCTGGATACTTGGCTAAGCGGAAATAGACGAATCTCAAAGTACAGGAAGTGACTTTGAACACCGGAAACTTGAACTTTTAAAGTGTTCTTCCCTTAAAGAGACTTGATGTAGAATATGATCCACGTTCATATTCGGTAAAAATAAATGAAGCTGACAAATTGAGTGAGATTATGTAATGGTAATAATTAAATATTTTAGGCACGCATTTTATAAGGCGATACAAAAAATTTACAAAATTGAAATAAAATTCCGAAGACTTAACTATTACATAACCATAATACACCATATTTTTTACATATTTAAACTATAAACAAAATACCTTAACAGCCGATATGCGTATGCGGTATTATATTATGTTGGTTGTATCTATAGACAATTTATTTAATAATAAACACATAAACACGGTTCATAGACTAGATTTATCAATATCGACTGACTCGTAGATAATTGTTTAATGGTGCGAACACATTTTTACATATATTATATTTCTCAGTTTATGTGGGATAAACTGCCGTAGCTGTATAATTTTGACCAAGATTTACGAAAAACTAGAGTATCACTATGTCAAATAAATATCAGTCAGAATTGATCAAAACTATTGAAATAATATAGTAATCTTTCTATTTTTTATATAAATTTGAAATAAATCAAAAGATTTTCTAAGGAGCCCGCCGAATAGTAAACTAACATTTTTTTATATCTTTTCCATTTTTATCAATTTTTAACGAATATCATTACTGATAATTTTAATTCACTTATTGGCACTCTTATCGTTATTCTGATAACATTCGATCTGTGTACTTTAGCGGTAAGAAATCGACATGGCAATCAGACGGATAAAGTTTCGATTACTGGCCTATTCAATATCTCAAATTTCGAATATTTATTATTATTTTGTCGTCCAGGCAAACTTTTTTTGCACATATATATCTCATGCTGTAAATTTAATTTATGGGAGTGTACTAAAAGGACACTGTATTATTAAATCATCCGCCACACACCAAACCAAAATGGTCTATTGTTAGTTTTAGACCAAAATTTCAGGGTATGAAATACACCAGTGCAGTATGAAATAGTTTTTTAGAAAAAGATATATATTTTCTGAAATTTTATTAGCTAAGAAACTTATTGAATTAATAATTACTTATATCATGGGGTGTTTGACGAAATAAATTAAAAAACTTCTAATGATCTTGATTCATCAATAAGTGCTCACACCAGATAAATTTAATTAATTTGGCGACACTTGAGCTCTGTTTCCTTTTTTCGAAATTGTTGACTGTAGTGAATCCTGATTGCGTCGTCAATAAACACAACTAAATATTGTTTAAAGCAACCAAAAAATATTCAGGTTGAAACTCAGTTTACCGTTAAGTACCTTTATATTATATTAATCAACGGGAATAGTTTCTATTTGTTGTTATTAAACGCCCATCACTTAAGAAAATATTATCAATATAATGATTTTATGAGAAGATATTAAAATATCAAAAACTTTTATTTGTCTTTCTTAAATAACTATAATAGGATACTATTCTCATCATCAAATTATAAAGGAATTAAATTTGTATCTTAATTAACGACAAAATTAAATAACGTTGTATGGTTCTTATATCAAAATTAAAACTAATAAATTCAAACAAGTTAATTGTGCACGTCCTTTGATTGCAAACAATAGTGTTTTTTGGCGTTATAAACCATCGATTTGTACGTATGTGTTTGATTTGGTTATTCATACTGTTTATATTTGTGCAAGCTTGTAAAAATAGTCACAAGACATTCATTCAGTAACAAATTTAGATTTTAGATAATACTTTTGATTTTAAATTTAGTTTTCGGTAGACGGTGAGCCGAACTTCACGGTTGGGATGAAGGAAGCGCATCGCAGCAGGCAAGCAGGCACAGTCGCGATCCATTTATACGCGGTGTATTTTTATTCACAAAAATATTCACGTCGAAATATTATAGGGGTGTAAATATAGCTGTGTACGTTTTTTCTTATCTTAATAGTTTCCAAGCCATAAAATCATTATTTTTGGCCTTAAAAACACCGTATTCTCGCCATAAAAATATGTTTTTGCAGGTTATTTATGAATATGACACATTTTGGTGTATTACCGTATTTGCCGAAATATTTCTTAGATTTCTTTTACAACAAGAATTTATTAAAGATATGCAGCTTGATACGAGGCAAAATATTCCACAGACTTAGAACAACATTTAAGGATTACAACTCGTATACATTATTTGATGTAACTAGAGAAATTCGTATTGTATAAATTTTCAAAAGATTAAACTTATCTTTGTAAATGAATATGGACTTAGAATACCACATAAATGTGATATTTTCAATATTTAAAAAATGTAAAACCAAAGATAATGATGCTCTGTCCAATAAATCGCCCATTAAGTTATAACAAATTATGTATTAGAACACACGGTTAGCAATAAAACTACGAAACTGTGAAATTTACACATTATTAATTATGTATATGATTATTTTAATGTAAGAACAACACACAAATTTTAAAGCCGCATTATATTATTGTTTTTAACATGATGACATTAGCAAAGAAAAGTATGATTTTCAAAAACGATTAATGAAGAATTCAATTTAAGGAAATTATTTTTTTAAGAGTCGTACACATTTTACAGATTTGCGTTCATGTAACTTTATTATAAATGGACCATTATAACTCTCACACAGATACTGTCAACCTTCGTAGGTCCCACTAATAATTTCATATTTTTTTATAGATATAAATTTTGGTCATACATTTGTAATTATGTTTATTTTCTTGAAAGTCTGAACACGTCTGAAATAATTAATTTATAAATCTATTTCTTCTGCCCGATTTAATCCTGTCTTATGGGTACTTAAGCCACGTCATTAGTACCAAAAGTATTTAATATGTTTTTCTTTATTTCTACCGCTGGCCATTATATCTGGCGTTTGATTCTTAATTGGCGCCCTCACAAAGAAAAGCACCCTGTCGGTGAGAGGGTGCAACTTTGCTTTACTTGGAAAATGCTACATGTGTAGTTTTATCGCAGTGTGCTTAAATATATGTTTTTCCACGTTTTAAAAACCAAAGATTCTCACTAAAGCAATCTTCGTGCATCAAAAAATATTATATTTGGTAATATTTTTGACGTTGAATTCATGATTGGTCATGATCATTATATTTCTCTCCATTCCTAAACTACATGGTATTCATTCAATTAAATTAAAGGTACACGAAAGCTTTGTATAAATACAACGTATTTTTTGCTTCGAAATGATATTGTCATTATTAGTTTGTTACACTGATTTAACAAAAACTCTATGAATATCCATTAATTATGTTTACATATTTATGCAGTTATACAACGAAATCAAAGTTTTCGGCAAATTTAAGTCACAGTTTGGTTGATGTATTTTGAGAAAATTGAGCTCACAAAGCTACAATTTTACAAACTCATTTCTTTGTAATAATTACTGTAATGATTATTGTTGATAAATTCTTCGGTAGCCAAAAACATATTCATTTATTTTCAAATAAAACAACTTTATGTATTTCCGCAATGAAAGGCCATTGAAAGTTTTAAAAAGTCCGTATGGAAGTTAGCTAAGTAGAATCTTCATTTACGCATGTCTTCAGTTGTATCGATATTTGATAAAGTGAATGTGACAATAAACCTTCTCCATATAAAATATTTGACAGTTTAAAAACCATCCTGGTAAGCTTTTTTTATTATTTCTTGAGTGCTAACCGGAAACCGAGTGAAGGGGACGCCTGACCGCTAGTTTTATAAATTAACTTAGTTACGATTTTCTTTCACACGGGATAACAAATCGAAGTACTGAAATAAATCGGGCATGTGAAATCACTTCTAAAAATTGGTTCAAAACATGAAATGCTGTTATTAATGATTATAATATTAACTTAAAATACACCTTGCGTGATTGTATAGTTCTCCGTTTGAGTTTATCCGTTCTTTTGATAAAAAAAAAGAAAGTCAGTTCAAAAATAATTACTCGCAAGATAGTGAATTTGCTCTATTCCTTTTTTACGATTACGTCGCAAATTTTTATGAGAAATGTTTTAAATACAACTAATTAGCAAACGATTTTGTTTGATTTTATTATAATACTTTCATTCACTTAAGGTTTCTTTTTCAAAATTATATGCCATGAAAACATGCGTTATTATAAACTCTGAGAAAAATGTAAATTGTCTTTAGGCAGTGTTTTTTTTAAGGTTGAACATGGGAAATAAAATGTATAATTATTTCATCTTATATTGAAATGAATTTCAAATGGGTTTCATATAAAGAATTAATGTATTAAACAAGCTCTGTGTTTAATACATATTATATAACGTTGGATGAAGACATTCTTCTAGATATTTTTGGGCTTTGTTTTTAATTCAAAATTGTATTGAAGAAACATTTTATTTCCATAATTTATTATTAAAACTTGCTCATTATGGCTACACATATAAATAAATAATGTGCGACAATACTCAATGTTTTTTTCTAAATCTATTTGTGAAAAATACGAAACGGGTTTTAAAGATAGGTAAATATTTTTTATTTACTGCTTGAACTGCAATATACATTCCTTCCCGTATATATTACGAGTAACTATTGTGACTTGGTGTGAAAAAAAAATGGATTCAATACATCTTTTAAGCGAGAGAACTCAAAACGATACTTATAAAACTATTTACTAATTAACCCGCCTCACAAAGGATTTATTATTATTCCCCTCTTTCTTTGTATAACGTCAGTCTGTTCCACCAATGTCGGATCAAACGGAAACTTACTAATCCATCAGTTAGGAATACGAATGCGGCTTAGTTTCTAGATGTTAAAAAAAAGAATAAAGAAAGGATTTTTCTATGCGAATCAGAGCGAAATTATTTGGTAAACCTCAATCCTTATTTATATACCAGCCGTATATGAATTGAATTATATCAATCTTGAAGATATCTTTTTTATTCACCCTACCATCCCCCGAAATCCCAACTAGGAGCAATGGATTCCTCACAGAGTTTATCCAGACATGATTTTTTTCTACGACAACTGCTTGTTACTCAGTTACTCAACCTGTCTTTTTCAAAGAGAGTAGGGATTGAAAGGATACGATTACAAATACAGGACTAGTGGTAAGCTAATCGCTTTCGCTACGAGCCGCTTTTTGGGATCGGATCGTGAAGGGCAACACAAACACCCATTGCCTTCAAGCAAAATCGATTTATCGACTGAAAAAAACTGCTAGTATCGGGACTCGAACCCGATAGGTCCGTCACGGAAGCCAACGACGTTGACCACTGCACCACGGAGCGGGCGTATATTTAATTCATAATTTTATTCCAGAGAAAAGTGAACGATAAACTTGAAACTAAATTATTAATTCTTTCTTATACCGATCTTTTATACCCATTGATAAATTCAAAATATTTAACACGTTTTCCTCATTTCATGCAAAGCAAGCTTTCAAAAGATTCGTTTTAAAAATGTTTTGTTTTCTATTTCTAGGTTCCGGTCTTGTCTCAAACTGGCAAATTCCGATGCAGCAAACATGGTCGGTCAACTGTTCTTCAACGTCGTCCAGACAAAATGTTTTGTTTTAAAACCAGCCAAGGTTTGCCTGGAAAGGTCCTGGTGGGGTAAATGCTCACAGGTTGGATACACTAAGATGGCGCATTTAAGAGACAATCTCAGATATTAAAATCAATATCCAAATTTCTTAGTTAAAATTCAAAAATGGATAGGAGAGAACACTGAATATGACAGAGATAAAGGACTTATGAAGTATAAACGACGTACTTACAAGTATAGAGAATTATTTCTCTGAGAGGCGACAGAGGGCGAGTGATATCATTAGTATTGCTTTTGATGCTTTTGTCGAAAAGTCATGAGTTGTATTACATTGCTTTTAAATCAAACAATTCCAAGCAAAGAAATAACTTCCAAGTAACTATTTTCAAGACAAAAAAATGTTACGTTGTTGTTAAGTAAAATACATTACGTAACCTGGTTTTGAAACAATTTATATAAATGTAAATATTCAATAATATGTATGATAGAATATATAATTCATAATCTCTAAGCATAGTTTACTAAAACTGGAAACACGAAGAGCAAGATGAGGTAACCAAAATTAAGTAAAACTACAAATTTAGATCAAACTAATAAGCACAGTATACAAATGAGTTTTGTAATATATTACGGTGGGCAACCTAAGCAATTATCTACCTAAGATGCTATAAACACCGGCTGTCCTGTCATATTTAGCTTAATTTTTTGTATTATTCTTTAAGGCTCATTTAACTTGCCATTTATAAACTAAAATCAATGAAGGAATGTTATTTTTACTATGAAAAACCTTTCATATTCATATACAACACTATAAAATTTGTCATCATAAAATATTTTCTATATTTTTTTAACATATTTGTTGTTTAACATTTCTTTTTATCTCACATGAAAGCCCACAGTTTCGCCTCGATGCTCTCTAGATTATTTTGATGGTTATTTTAATATTAAAAAAATCATATTATGACAAGCCAGGTTCTTCCTACATTGTTTGTTTGTTTGCCTTGCATTTTTCAGTTTTATGTTTACTTATACACAATAATTATTCTTTTTACGTCTTAAAATCATTACAGGAAAACAATTATTACATATATTGGCCGGGATAAAGAAGAAAAGTAATAAAGATATTGTTAAAGCAAGGTTGATTTTCTTTGATAGTTCATCGATAAAGAATAATATCAAACATATTTCAGAAAGTCAAGCAAAATTAATAGATGATGGGTGAATACAATTTACATATTTATTGCATATCTTATTTAATTTTAGAATAAACTTAAGCCTTTGCTAGTCTCATGACTATTTGAATATAAAATTATAAAACAAATTTAGAAAAAAAACTACTTTTCGTGAATCAATATACTTTTTTAGCAATCATTTATATATGACAGTAAAAGCATTTCAGATCGCAAACTATGTATATCAAAGAGACTTAAAGAGACAATATTTAGATTTTAGAGAATGAATTGAAGATTATGACTGCAATGATATTGATTAATTATTATGGACACAAAACACCGATTACAATATAAACGCAATAAAAACAAGTAAATATTATACATCATACAATTATGAAGCAAAGAGAATAAATGTTTCAGTATATTGATCAGGAAACCTTACAGAGAATTGATAGTTAATATATTTTTCCGTTTTTGTGTAAACGCTACCTAATTGTTAAAGCTAACACAACAATCCTATGCCGATTGTACTTTCAGTGTTTTCGTTTAAAGTAATCATAATATGCAATAGAGCCTAAGCTATTAATTACATGGAATTGGATAGTATGTATATAAATAAACATACAGTGAATATTTATTATTTAATTTAATATCAAATAATAGTGTCAGAAAATATGTTATTTTTATTACATGTACTTGAAATGAAGCATAGTATGTGTACCAATGTCAAAGTCTATCCAAAACAGATTGAACATAACTTTAAAATTAGACTTCATTTACACGATATAAAAGAACATCGTTTGTGCCAGTCTATGTCTTATTTCCTGGCTTTTGGTTGCATTGTAATAATATTTAAAATTATCATCAATGACCATAGATTTTACCTGATTACAATTATTACAATGTATACTGTAAATAATTGATATAGTTTATGTTTCACAAGATTTTAAAACTTTTTATTTAGCTTGTATGAGCCCTTCATAGATGGTATATTTTATAGAACAAAAATAACTTTAGTCCTATTAACATACTTAGATATCAATTTTACGAGTAAATTAAATTAATTTTATTTATTTTTTTAAAACAAAATTATTCAATCGAAAAAATCTCATTGTAATCAAATAAAAAAACCACACCTTAAATTAAATACAATAAATAAAGTAAGTCGGATTACTTAATAAGCTATCTTTTATTGAAGAACTATGTTGCCATTGTTTATATATTTATTTTAATAATTGAAACAGAAGGATATTTTAAAGTTACT
The DNA here is from genome assembly GCA_028554975.1 of Himalopsyche kuldschensis. NCBI lineage: Eukaryota > Metazoa > Arthropoda > Insecta > Trichoptera > Rhyacophilidae > Himalopsyche > Himalopsyche kuldschensis. The sequence continues at coordinate 536,063 of JAHFWI010000046.1, read as the reverse complement.
ACTAAATTCTCTATCAATAAATTTAAAAAAAATAACCGATGCATAAAAGTTGATTACATTTCACGATTCTTCGATTTTCAATTATTGAATCACACTGTATGCAGACAGGGCTTCGTATTTTTCTTCATCTGTACATAATTATTATATAAATATTACACTTTTTTTTTAAAATATGATAAACTCACTCTTATTAAGACAAATGATTGGCATAATGTTTATTTTTACAAAATCAAATAATTTTGACCATTGACAAATAGTATATTATAATTTAATATCATAACTGAGATTTTTATATAAATAAATGTAAAGATATAGTTACTTATATGTAATAAGCATTGAATTATCACATACATATTAAAACATTTACTGAAGTTCCTTTTAAAATAAGGTGTGAAATAGGGTTAGATAATATTTATAGTTTATGTTTAAAATTAAGCATTTTTAACAAGAAAGATATTACTCTAATTGGAAAACGGTAAATCAGCATAATTCTCTTCAGTTATTGAACTGCTGTATAGAAGTTAAGCACATTAGAATTTTATTCTAACTTAGAATTATTGTTAATCCTCCAAATCCTCTAAGTAGTTAAATAACATATAAATAGTATTCTAATATAAATATGTCCATTTTGTAGTAACAGCTTCAACACAGACATTTTTTTCATTATGTTTATTTTAATAATTATTCTTTGTCAAAGTTGTTTTACTAAATTGATGTCTTTTGAATGTACAAAAAGCAAGTCAGTACGATAGGTGTTCCCACTTAATATTATCTAGTTGATTACCAGATTACCAGATGTTTATTTGTTCTTAGAAAATTTATGACTGATGTTGAAGACATCATTTTATTTATTCACGGCAATATTTTAACAGATCCATCACATGTAAGATAACTGCTTTAAAATAATTATTTAAGCTTATAAATTGAAAAAATAAAACTTCTTGATTATAAATTAATAATTAGTGTTGTAAATTGTGCCAATGTAGGGTTTATGTACTTTTGTTGTAATTAAAAAAATAACATAAAAATCATAATAAATAGTCTAAAACAGAATTTTGTTTAAAGATTTACTTCATCGTATCATTTCCAATATTGATGCAAAATTATTTTATTTATTTTCAACATCGATTCGGCGCATAAGAACAAACTTTCAGCAGGTTTTTCAACAGAAGCCAAAGAAAACTGAAAGACTATTGTATTCTACTAAGATTACTTCTTATTAATGGCTTATACATGTGCTCTTAATACTTGAATGAGCAAGTAAACTATATTTCTTTAATAAATATAAACAGCACTATTATTCAGACTGGTATATATGCTTCATAAGTTTTTACTTTTATTTTTACAAAGTAACAGGTTAGAAGATAACAATTAATAATATAAGTAAATTTATCTACAATAACTCAGTCAATTATAAGAAAATAGCGTTTAATTACTACAAATGTAATACTTACTTGTACATTTTAAACATGATGTTCCAAAAGCATTACAGCCAGCATCCATTTTCGGTAGTGATTAGACTATTATTTAAACTTGGATATTACTATAAATAAAAGGGTTAAATCTTCTTCATGCCAAAGCATTGAGTTATTGGCTACATCAAAATATCTTTAAAACTTCACATCGCTGCTCTGTCAGTGCAATATTATATTTATAAAAGACAATAAATATAATTGTGATGCTATGTTGTTTACTTAACTTTACTGCGAGCTCTAGAGCCAAAATTATAACTAAAGGTATTATGAATCTAGTTTAGGATTTCAATTGAAGTTGCTTGATGGAATTTCAATTGTTTGAATGTTGTACTTTTCCATGAGTTTTTTCGCTAACGACCCAGGTTTCGCCATTGCGCATTGCAAGTGCTCGAATGAACTTGAACTGACTATCAATTATTATAACTTGAAGTCAAGATGTAGTAATAATTGATCTTGAACACTATAGACTTGCAAGTTTAAGTATGAAGTTAACATTAGTTTTATGAACAATAAGTGGTTCAACCCATCTTTGTTCAGAATTTGTAAAATATACAAGCATACGGTTGGCCATCAAATGCAAAATAGCATGTTAATTACCAAAATAATAAAAAAGGCCAATAAACAAGGTGTTAATACTTAATCAGTACTATGAAAACAATTTTAAAAATAACTGATAACAAAATACCAATTATTCTGTAATGTATGTAAACTAATTTGCTAATGTTTTTAATAAATCCTACAAAAAAAGAATATTTATTGACAATCAATCAGAGACGAAGCTGGCGACTGCCAATTAGAAAGGAATCAGTCATTGTTTAATCTATAAGATACTATAAAGTTGGCAATTTCTCAGTTGATTTGTTTTTGTATCACATCTGCACTTCCTGTGGTCCACGCTCCAAGTAGTCCACATGAAGCATCTTAACAAAAGTTGTTTATGAGAAGTTTTCTGAGGGAAAGTATATAAGGATGGGATTAGGAAAGGTTTAGTAGTCAACTAATCACTCTTGCTATGCACCTTATACTTTCAATAAAGGATGGGTGGGAGGGGAATCTAAGCATCACAGACATCCATGCTTCTAATTTAAAAATCAATATATAAGAATTTTTGCACAGGGATTCTAACATGTTTATGACGGACCCTTACATTCGAATTATGTGTATAATATAGTAGATATCATTCAATATTTCTTTCATATAAAAGGAATATTTATGCTTTATTTCAAGGCCTACCGCAAATAGACAAAAATAAAAAATCGATAGTAAAAAAAGTCTAGTTATAACTTGTGAAACATACAAAAATCGTATAAAGATTTCCAAAAAAAATATGCAATGATTTCCATTTCAACTACTTATTTTTCAAAGAATTACGTTGAGAAAAAATGATCCAACACCAAGCAAGGTATTGTTATAAATAAATAATCAATGTGTCTGCCCCTATCACATTGTTAGTAAATTTTAATACCACAAACCTGCTAGGATGTTACAAAAAGTCGATAATAATAAATAAAAAACAAGAATCATCATCACATATTTATTTCCCATTCACTGACCAGCATCGAGTCGAAGGCTGCCAAATTTTTTTTTTCTGACAACATGCTTATGAATAATCACAAATTTTAGATTAAAGTTCATATGTTGTATTTATTTTATGGAGATTTATAAGTCTAGAATGAGAAGATTTTTTATTGCAAATAAAAAAACATTTCAAGTTGTTCTTAAATTACCATTTATTTATAAAAAAATATTGATTAACCTTAATTATATTGATAAATATATAAATTTTGATTGTACAATAAAATAGGGTTGGCCAAAATGTCAACCAGAGACAAACTCAAAGGCCATCAACAATCATATGTTGAAATTACTGTTGAGACACAGGCCACAATTCCAAATTTTTTTTTTTTATGGCAATCATAATTTATACATTTATTAACAGAAAGCAATCGTTGATTGTTTTAGAACGCGAGTTTTTTCATGAGAAGATATATGTGTTGATCAACTTCAAACCCGTGAAGATTATTGGCGTCCCCTTGAAGTCTCATTAGAAGACCTCCAAAGCTTACATATGCTGCTAAACGAGATGAAGGTTCTGTCGCTGCTTCATCACCCTCTATTCTGAAAAATTAAAGAAAATGTAAAATAATCAACCAGAAATAGTACTTAGCCCACTGTTTACGGTGACACAAATTTGTGCGTAATTACCATACTAATTAAAAGGGCCCGTAAACAAAGTGTTAATACAGGTAGATACAACTTGTCATATTTTTTGTTACAGCGGAACAATTATGAACGTTATCAAGGTTAATATTTTTTTAAGACACCATTTCTGAAATACTAAAGAAAAAAATTCTGATGTTGTACATATTGTGTTGCAAACATGCCCATTCCATTTATGAAGCAAATGGAATCCTAATTGAGCATATGACGGTAGGTGCACACAAGAACTGATGCTCGAACTGGACTGTATGATTAAAGATATAAGGATATTGAAAATTCTTGGAGAAATAATGTGTTATAAAATACCTGTATATCTTGCCGTACATGACATATTCAAAGCTATCAGCTCGAGAGCCTTCTGAATCTTGAGCGGTCCAATCACCTCCATCAGGGTATCCATCTTCTCTGAGTGTTGTGGCCAATACAAGTCTGAAGAAAAAAAATATAACTAAGCCCAGTGCATATAAAGTTAAAAAATTCAAATAATTATTATAGGTGAATATTAAATGTTTAATACGCTACTCTTTTTCTATCCAAAAATAAGAAATTATCATTTCTGGGAATCAGAAACACCAGCAATTTACACGAAAAAATATAATAGGTTATTCTAATATAGAATAATGATGCATAAAACACACATGAAATATATTGTGCCGAAATTATCAAATAATATTTCGTAATTCACATTATCGGGGTTGCCTGATTGCGAGGATTGGTTATTTGTTTTTTCCTTATACGCAAATAAATTTCATAGAGAATTGCATCATTTTTTTGCGGCATTTACGAATATATCCGGAAGAAAGAGGTAGCATGTCGAAAGGTATTATATTAACCGAAATCAATAATTTTTCATGTTTACAATATTCAACAATTCGACAAAATATTCAAGCCACATGCAAAAATTAGACTTGATAAAAGAGCAGAAAAGCTATCTGACGAAGAGAAAAGTTCAAGAGTTAACAATTGAATTCTAACCTAAATTTGTCTCCAAGTTCTAGAGGGTAAAGCCATGAATTTATGTCCAAAATAAGGTCCATTTTGAATGATTCTGACTCGCAGTGCAGTCTATTAACCCTGTCGAACTTTTTTCCTTCCGGATCCATATCTTTTATGTTGAAAATATCTTCAAACAGTACTCCTGCCATTATTGGAGGTTATGTATTCGTCGAAATGAAATAACTGTATCGCTATGAACTGTACTTTTTTTTAACAATTTCAATTCAATCAAATGAGCGTCATAATCAAACAAGTTAACATTCCAAGTAGTTTTGGTAAGATACTATACTAATGTCAAAACAAACGCCACCATCAGCTTCGTAAATTTGATGTATGAGTTTCGAATAGTGACACTAGCTCAAGATTGCCAGACATATAAATTATATATCCTCACTCACTAAATTGCCCGTACGCTAAAAACGATCACTCCGCTAAAATTAAATCAACACCGTGTCTGTTTTTACCAGATAAAAAAATCATGACAGTATATCTCAAAAACTTTAAAAAGTTGTTTTAAAATTTGTAAATTTGACTTATTTTACTTGGAAAGACTTTTTATACTCTAAGAAAAAGAATTCGTTCTTATTTAATTTGTTTTGAAAATTTGGGCAGGACGCTTTTTAAAGATATTTTTTAGGACTTTGTAGCATTGTTATTTTTACTTTGAATGCTTCGATTAAAAAACTTTCTGTATTAGAGGTTTATGGGTGAAATTAAATATATTCCGAAAATACGTTTCCGTTTATTATGGAAAATCTTAATATTTTTGTCGAGTAAGGTTATTTGACAATCAACACAATGCATAATCTAAATATCATCTGAAACAAATCCGATTTTTACTGATGCTTTGTTACATTTGAGGGGTATAAATGCATAACCACCTCTATCCACAAAATCAAATTGTTCAGCAATCGAAAAAAAACGATTTTAGTGTTCCCTTAAACCCTTTTTTGAGTTTTTTTTAAATTGTATTCAAATCTTATAAGCGTTTTTGTTAGATTGGCTATTCCAAAGCAAGCTACTTTAATTTTGTTACTGCAAAAAAAGCAATCAAACTTTCGGTAGTGGCATTTTTGCAGCTCAACCTTTCAAAGTAACGGTTTTGTCATAGAATGTTTGTCATCGTGTCGGATTTGCACTTCAAAATGTGTCTTAACGATTTCGAGACCAAAACTACAAAATAAAGTTGACAAACATGATTTAATTTGTTATTATTTAACTAACAATAAATAACAGTATCACTTTTAATTTGTTAACTGTCAATACTTGGTGGAAAGGCATTATAATAAAAATAATAGTACATTTTTAGTACTTTTTCCAGATAAAATTTATTTGATCAAATTACAGTATGCTCTGTATATCGTGTTGTGTTTGATCAAATTTTAGTTCCAACTTAAAAACATTGTAAATGCACAACAATAAAAAAATATTTGTCTTATATGCTCTCAAATGATATCTGTTTGATGATATCTAAAAAATTAATCAAAAGATAGCCATATGGTGATGTGTTAGTGGCTCATTCCGACCACAGATGCCTTAAATTGTCTTAACTTTACAATTTAGAGCGATCCCGCATCTGCATTTCTTATTTTGGGCCATTTTATTCTCAAAAGGTTAACTACTGGTACATGGTCAACGACTGGTACATTTACGCTATATTTTTCTATTATTTTATATAACCTGGATGGAAAACTTATGACCCAAATCCACTATTGTGCATTTTGGCGAACTCCACATGGACACATTTTTTAGAACATCGATTTTTTTTATTTAACCATGATGTAGAACTTTAAAAAATCACAAATATGCTTCGTTAGTTTTCTATTATAAGTAAATAATTCTTATTTTTTCTAAAATTAGCAATGTGTAGTTTGGAATTACTCAATTCCGCTGTCCTATATTTTAATGTCATGACTTTTTCCCAGTGGTGTAAACCTGCTTGAAAGGTATGCAGGAAATAATATAAAATAACATTTTGCATGAGAAATTGAGAACAGCAATAAAAAGTACTATATATAGGTATTTGGCCACATTATTTTATAACCATACATAGAACAACATTGAAAATAGTTTCGCAACATCGCGTTTTATTATCAAAGGTTTAAAGTTATATTATAAAATTTCACAACTTCACTTAAAAATTTGGTTGTGGTTGGTAAAACCACAATAAAGACAAAGTTATATATGAAATGGGCAGTGCACATACTTGTTATTAATATCAATATTTTAATGTTTGTATCATTTATAATCATGAGTTATATTTTTTTGTTGTCTGTGTATATTACATATATATTTAAGTATTGTTTTATCGAATTTTCAGACATTGTGATATCGCTTAAGATGTTTAATGAAAAAAACAATTATTGTCTATTCGTTTTTCTTGAGACAGACATAAAAAAAGTATAATTTTCTTGATATATTGAATATTTTAGGTATTTAAAAAAGAGAAAATATGCCTCACGCGAGGATGTGATACCTCTTTAATTTTATCGTTTACTTTGCACTGGCTTCATTCAATGGTCTACGTCATGGTTGGCCAACCTTTTCAGCAGCCGGGCCAAATTTTAGAAATGAGATATCCTACCGGGCCACATAACAAAATATTTTTTTTATTCATAGCAAACAGGAAATATATAGTTTTTTTAGGAAGATATTACAAACATGTTCCATTTTTAAAATTCCTGGCTATAAAATCACGTCTACGGAGAATGGCGTTGCAAATGCAGCAAAAAGCCAGACATTCGTGTGGCTCAGCCATTGCTGGAGCACCATCTGTTGTTAAGACCGATAGGTAATTGTGTTATAACGAAAAGCGATGCAATGTCGATGTAAAAGCTCCTTACAAATCTCGTGAACAAGTTGTGTCCTTAAGTGGATACAGTCACGCTAATTCTTCTATTTTGTTCAGATACACATCAACAACCCTGATAAAAATCGCCACTTGGGTGGTATCTGGTAAGTCTGTGCTTTCATCCAATGCTAGAGCATAAAATATGAACTTGGATATTCGATTTCTCCAATTATCTTCAATATGGTTTCTAATGTCGTCGACACGCCTAGTCATAGTTTGACGATACATGCTAATTGTTGAGAAATTTACTTTTTTAGAAAATTGGTTTTATGTACACTAAAAGAAATAAAATGTTTGCATATGCTCCGCGGGCCCCGAGTTGGCCACCCTTCTCTCTTCTTCGATCTACGTGGATGACTTGATAGTAATATTAATTTAAAATACAGTCCAATCATAGTTTTATTTCATATTATCATAGTTTTAAGGGTGAGTTTAGGCTTACATGTCATGCAAAAGAGTGGAGACAAAGATAAGGAGAGTGTAAAATAGTGGTATTCAAGATACCGCTCGAAGGCTTGAAATCAATTTCGATGCTACCAAAAAAAAATTCAATCACTTATTTTATTATGCGGATTCCTATAATATATGTATGTTTTGTTGAAGATTCTTTCTAAACACCCGTCATTTTTGTAAGACGACATTCATTACATTTTTGTGAAACATGCACATACATATTGACTTACTCTTCTATGACGATAAATTGATAATATTTATTAAATTTTATAACGATTCGGTTGATCTTATTAAAATATTCTGCAAAGTTTCTAATAAGACGCTTTTATTGACTGGCTCGTCTAGAATTACTACTTTCATATTTAGTTTCAGACGTTAGTCGTCGACAACTGATTTTATCTGAATTTATTAGTTATTGCATGCATATCCATATCTTTATTAGTGGTATTCTTTTAGTGTTTCCAAAGTGTCAAAAATACAGCTAAATTGCATGACATGATGTATAGCCGACCAAATTTACTTACAGCATATAATATACCCTGCTAAAATATCTTTTTTAGTAATCACGTAAATACCAAACGTAGAAAATTTATCAAAGAATATCGCACCCAACGAACGTAGCAACTTTCACAGCCGTGCTAGAGTTCTTGTAAATACACAATAAGAAAAATAATTGGGAATAAACAAAATAAATAGTCACTTTTAAGGTGTTCACTGCATTAAAATAAATAGTATATAACTCTACAGTCTCAATTTTTGTTTACGCCTGTGTAAAAATTAATACCACGTGCATAATTTATCTCCAAATATAATTAATAATTTAAAGTCACATAAACTATGCAATTCATATCAAAGCAGATGTCTGTCTATTCATTACAGACTTGATTGGTCACCCTAATTTACAAAACGGCAATTGTAACAGCCAATACACAAAAGGGCGCAAGTCCCCTCGCATTCCTGTGATATTAAAATAACTACGACAAAGGAATAACTTACAAATCACCTGATTTCATTTCATACAAAACTTTGGGTGACCATGCGACCAGAGAAGAAGCTTTTTTTTTTTATTTAATTTATTTTATCATTCATCCATAATAATTAAAACGAACCCAAAATACCTGATAATAAAGACGATTTATTAATTTCCTTGGAGACTATATTATATTGAACTTGGTGGAAGCAAATTATGCGCACACTTATTAATTATTGCTGGCACATAAAGCTAAAATGTCTTTATTTTATTACAAAATGTACTTTGGCTTACAATATGAGGAATGGGCTAAAAGAAGCATATTATCAAGTGCGTATAAATTCACGTGTTCACACATCATAAAGACTTTCATCTTGGACTTTCCCCGTAAGTCAATTAGAGCTACATATTAGACCTCTCTCACTCTCGGAAAAACTTTATAATCTCGAGGCATCACGGATGTACGTACTCCACAATACTGTTGTTTATATTTGAAGCTTGATAATAGAAGCCACGGGGGGGGGGAGTGTACCGTTTCGTATAAAAACTATTTTTGTAAAAATAATCAAGCTTTCCGGTTAGCATTTTTTTTAATTTCGAGCTCTGTTTAAATTAATTATGGTACCTTATTAAGGCTTCGGTGAATAAATAACAACTTTCTAAGGGGTGTACGAAGTACTCATTGCTCTGTCGACTGCGAACAAAATTATATGAGGCATATAAAAGCAATCTTGGAAAAAAATGGCAAGATAGACTATGAATGCAAAAATATAAAACAGCTCATTGTATATTTGCTGCCAAAATTTCCTTTGAACAAAAATCATTTTTAAAATTCACATTAGAAACAATGGTTGCATTATTTATTAATTCACATACAAAAAAACACGCGACATAATGGCCGCTCAGTACATCTGATAGCAAACATTTAATTGTTTGGGCGCAAACAATTAAAAGCAACAACCAGCAACCTTGAAAAATTGGGAGCAAATGCAGCATTATCGAGAAAGCTTTAAAACATTAGCGAAATGACTGTTTCTATACAACATATTATGTTTTTAATCCTATTTCTACATGTAGAAAAAAATCGAGATTCTGCATTGAACTTTAATGTATCAAAATAGTTTTTGGGCTTTTTCTCCAAAATGCTTTTTTAGTAGAAAGCTACATTTGTTTCCAAAGCTCTCATATATAATCTCTTGTATTTGAATTATAAAGAAAATGAAAACACGCAAGTCAGATACAATACACGAGCCACATAATTACTGCACACATTTGAACTTATTATTTGCATTTTTCCAAAAGATTTTTTTTCTTAAATAATTAAATTATTGTCATCCTATTGTAATTCAGTAGATACAACTTTTGATGTAGGGTGTAAGTATACCACACCCCAATTTTATTTTCGAGTAAGTACGTCCTCTGGTAAAAGGCACTTGTCATTCAAGTGCTCTGGTAAATAGTGTAGGTACATCAGTAATATTGATTTCTTATTGACAAAGCTTATTCATTTCTTTATAAACATAATTTCAAGTATTCTAATTAAAATCAACAAATAAATTACCTGCAATAAATTGATAACCCGTATATTCAAAAATTAGCTGCTGTTTAAAATGCAGTTTATAGTTTCTTACAAATAATAATTTATTGAACCATCTAATTATTTTTGTCGCAAATCTAGATAGGTACCATGGCACACTAAAATACACATAACTTACCGTCATTAATTTTTCAGGATAATACATGAGGTTAAAAGTGATATAGACTGGTAAAAAAATGTATGCCTGCTGTAATTCATTTCTGTTCTTTTATCACAACATTGTCTTTATAACAAAGATTATATACTTCATAATTCACAAGATAGATAGTATTATTCCTATTATCCATCTACTTTTATATTAACATATTTAAGTTCCATAATTATTAATAATCTTATATATAAAACCGAAACGGCGTATGTATGTATGTGGGTCTGTAATTCCCTTTTGCATTGTTGTTGCAAGTTCAAACAAACGAATTGATTTCGCTCGCGAAAGTTTCGACGGTAAATTTGTTTCGTTATCAATGTGTGTGTAGAGACTCCAATTACTCGAGTATCGAGTAGTACATTTTACAAAATACTCGAGTACTCGAGTAGTTTCATATGAACCAAAATATCTTATATATAAAACCGAAACGGCGTATGTTTGTCTGTGGGTCTGTAATTCCTTTTTGCATTGTTGGTCATTAAGTTGCCCGTTGTTTCAACTTGGCCCGTCTGAATTTACGCGCCGAGGTGAACATAACCCCAAACTGGTCCAAGCGAAGCCGGATTCGAATACTAGTTAACTTATATATCTTCCACAAACTACCGCCGTATCAATCAAAATGTCTTATTTTACTTATAATCAATTCATCAACTAGAAAAAATAGCATATGTACAACCCTGTATTTTTAATATCTAGCAATCGTCTTTAAAAAATTTAATACTTTCAATACATAAATATTATTAATAATGGAACACGTATTCAAATAATTACAAATGTTATATAGTTGGTTGACCAAGTCATTAATATTATAAATAGCTTGAATTACATAGTATTGATAAATTATATTGAAATAGTGCAGAAGTGTTAGAATATAATAAGTGAATACCTACCCGACGTTATACAAACATAATGTACATAGAACAACATCGGAGGGTCGTCCTCCCTTACTGATATTATAAATACTCTGGTGATTTATCCGCTCAAATAAAAATACCTTGCTCTCTTTGTTACAAAACGATCAACATAGGGTAATCCCCTATTTAACTAAGCAGGCGACACTACTACAGGATGGGTATCAAATTTATAATCTCGTCTTCAGTAATTGTGCCTGTATTTTGAGACACTTTATTTTTATTGGAATTGTACGTGATCAACTCTATATATACTATCGCGATATAAACAATGATGAAGAATTTTATTACCAAAGCTTTATTAATCAGTGGATTTAAATTAATTTAAATTGTTACACATTTATTACGAATATATGCTACATATATGATATAATGCATCAGAGCTTATTTTATCAGAGATCTGAAATTAAATTGATGACTTGGTTATTCCGGTTATTCGTATTAGTATTAAAGTACCATTAGGTTGGTATCAATGTTTCATGGCTGTTTTTCACAACGCTTTTGACAGAAAAAATAGTCTATTTCCTCACACTCATGGCCCAAGCAGTTCTGCCTGGGAATAATTTGGAACCATGCACTAGTGTGCTTGAAAGTATTAAATAAAATAACAATATATTTAAATCAGAGTGACTAGATAAGCTTCTTAAATCAAGTTCATACTAATAATCCTGTGTATAATCCGTATACTTTCGCCATCCATCCTGGATATACGGAGGAAAGCCAGATTAGCCCTGCCTACTGTTATTGTGGCGTGTTGCTGAAATGAATGTTTGTCATCTGTGACTACAGTCACAACTACTGACCAAAAGTTTTTCCCGTGCGATATTGGACGACCGTCTCTAAGGTGTCTAGTTTTGTCCCACTTTTGGGAAAAGTGGATTCGGTCGATGCAGGTGGAGTTCTACCAAGTAAATGCCTACTCAATCAATAAAAATATGAAAATTTAAGTAATCAAAAAAAGTCTATTAGTATCTCAATCATCCGGTACCTTCATTATTAGTTGGAGATTTGTTCCGTAGGTGTCATTGACAGTCAAAAAGACACTACCCTCCAAAATCCTCCCCGATAGAGCATGCACCCTATTTTAAATAAAATAACTAATAAATATGTAACGTTTATCCAAATAATAAGTATGAAATTTTCTTTATTTTTTTGTTAAGTATCGCATATAATATTTCAAAATACTATATTATGTATAAATAATTATAGCTATGCAGGATTATCCATCAGGTAGATATATTTTGATTATGTGATTAGTTAATCGCTCTATCTACGTCTCATTTAAGGGTCGGATAGCATGCATGGGTAGGAATTAGAGACTCCAATTCGAGTATCGAGTACTCGATACTCGAGTATACTAGTCCATTTTTCGAGTACTCGATACTCGAGTATTTTGAAAAATACTCGAGTAATACTCGTTTTAGTAATAATCGTCGAAGTTTTTTCTACTGCGAGAATTATAAAGAAAAACATCAAACCAATTTGAAATTTGAGTCGCTTAATTCTCTGTTGAAATATATCTTGCATAAATGGAAATAAATGTATTAGTTTCTTTAATTATTTTTCATTTATAAATATACACAAATTCGAATTAAAAATATATATTTTGGTCCATCTGAAACTACGCGAGTATACTCGAGTACTCGAGTAATTTGAAATTTTACTACTCGATACTCGAGTAGTTGAGAAGTCGAGTAATTGGAGTCTCTAGTAGGAATGGAAACTTCTCAGATTTCACTGCATTAGGCTAAAAACGTCACGTTGATTTTTTTTTCATTTAATTTAGATTTATGTGGATTATCAAGGTATTTATAAATACCAATCGATGTGTCCGCAAATCATTAGCTGTATTTACAAACATCTTTTCTATTGTATAGATCTGCGATTCCCCAGCTGAAAATTTTCATATGAATCACTTTTTTCCAGACAAATCACTGGATTCGCGTCGAACGGTCGACTTTAAATATTATATTATATACCGAATTGCACTCATGAGCATAAACATCAATTTGGAAACGAGTGTGAATAAGACAATATAAAGTATAATTAGAGTGACTACGATAGGAAAAAAAACCTAGAACCTAGGATAACAAAATAGAAACTCTGAATGTTTTCACTCAGCCATGGCGATCAATGATAAAATAAGATAGAGAGAAACTTTCAATCATAAATTGGGTTGTAAGTACTTACATTAGTTCATTTATTTTACTAATCGGTTGATTCAGTTAAATTAAAATTGCTTTTAATCATTATACTAATTGATTAAGTTCTAATGATTGAATTATTTAGAATTCGTTACCGTGTTATTAATTTCCTTCTGTCCCGCTAAGGCTGCGCAGTATCTAACCGCCGCTACTCGGGTGGCTGACCCCGTTTTTAATTTAGCCTGACGTCAATAAAATAAAATTGTATAACGACTAATAAAAATATTTTGTCAAACGATTCTGCGACACAAAGGGCGAATTCTTTTATAAGTAGAATTTGGATGTAATGAAAAAATATACATGCGCTGTTCACAGGATAGTCACAAATTGTAGGGGTGGAAAAGAAGTTACGAAATAACAGTGTTGAAAAATTAAATCTCAAACTCTATATATCTACATTTTTATTACGAATTAAATCGTTTTTCTTATTCAATATTGTTCATTTGTGATCGAGCAAAAATACAGTAGAGATAGTTGTTACAAAAATTTAAAATCAAATTCGACTCGCATACTTTTTAATAATGACTTTCTATTTAATAATGAATGGAATTTTTTGTTCGTATAAAGATTCTATTTTCAAAATGGCTTAGATATATAAGGTATATAAATAACACTATAGTTATTTTAAAATATTATCGATAACAATAACAATATCGAGCCATGACCGAAATTTTCTCACTTTAATTAAAATGTATAACTAACAAGAAGGTATAGACCATCTTTTTATTTTATTCAGTATAATACAATTATATATGTATATGAAATATTCATCTAATACATCAATTTAAGCGCAAGATGTTCTGAGGAAGATTTAATAAATATAAGAATTGTAAATGTTATGCATAATTATTGTCAGCATAAATAATGGTGTGAGAAGAGATTTATTCTGGTTTGTTTGGCGGCTAATTCAACTATTCCAGATGACGCACCGTGCATTCACTGTGTACTAGTTCTAGTTCATTTTAATGGAGGCCCTTATTTTTTTATTGAAATTTTAAAATAGATTATTTTTAGTACACAAATTAAAATCCTGAAAAGACCTTCATTATCCACATGGCAGTTTCATCAACACCATTTCTTTCTTATGTATTGATTCCATTTTATAATAAGAGACCATATTTGAAAAAAATACATTTTATTAGGAAAACAATAGATCCAATAGCTGCTGTACAAGTAACGAAGCATCATCATTCTTTTGCAAAAACGAAATAAAATAAGGTTTGCTCGTGTTATTTATTTTAGCACCCCTAATTCGACACGTGCACTGAAATAGGGTGCTAAGTATTATTATCATTTTATTATTGCAAACAACATGCCCAGTGAGTGCCAACAACGGTCGCTTGCTAAATAATTCGTTTGGGAACATATTTTATTGCATTTTTAATCGGGGAATCCCTTTACCACATTCCACGCGACGTATGCACGACAAGTAGATAACAATTCGTTCTATTATACATACAATCCGCTTAAGTTGTAGAACAATTTTACAATGTAACTTTTCTTACTCTCGTGTAAAAATATATACGTAATAGGTATACGAAATCTGTTTCCTAATTTAGGGTTTCCCAAACTTACTTGTACGTAAAATGCCTTTCAATTGATTATTATTCTATTCATGGATTTATGATCAAAATTAGAATACATTTTCTGTGTCGATTAAATGTCTTCCCAACAATTTTAACTTAAAAACAAGTGCAATTAATTTACCACCTGTCGTTTCATATATACATATATCCATCTTACTTCTTCTGAAAAAGATTCTTTGAACAGCTAAATAAAAATATGCTCGAGTGAATGTGGTGGTAGAGGAGATGGTAAACAAACGTATACCTCTTTTAAAACAATTTTTCAAGATAAAGGGGACTCGGGAATCTTAATATCTTTTCAAACATGTTATTTATCCGAAATATCCATTTCATCATTTTGATCTTCCAGCCATGATATAATTGGTAATTTTATTTGATATAATAAGATCTGTTGCAATACACATATTTTATAAAATATCGTTAACTTTAATTGGTTTCAGTTCCTTAAAAACAATAATGAGTAATTTAACTAACTCATTAGGAAGAAATCTGAACAATGAATAATTGATAATATGTATAAATTAATGTTTGGCGGCTAAAATCATTATTGTAGGTATACGTGGTCCTCTTGATGATGCCATCGAGAAAATAGTCTACTGAAATTCTTTTCAAAATTATCCTATGCCAAACTGAATGTATTGTACGTCAATTTAATTATTAATTTTCCGTGGAGTTTTGAGAGTTGCTGGAATAGTGATTGATTATGACGTACGTATAAGTAAGTATGCATACATTACCTTCATATTGTGTATCAATCACTTTTGTATTCAATCACGCATTTTACTCCATCATCATAACGCACATCAGAATCACGTAAATCACAATAAAAACAGCTGTTTTGTCATATTCGTGTACTGATTATTTTCCAAATTCTCGATTTTCAAATTAAGAGTTACATTATTAAAAAATAATAATTCTTTTTTTTAGAGAGAGTTTTAATCACACATTCAGTCTATATGGTCGATTTCCAACGTTATATGAAATGCAATTTGCAGACTGATTCAAATTCCAGAAGATTGGGCACTATTTTTTTAGCTTTCACGGATTGTTTTCACGTATAATGATTGGTGGTCACCTGGCGTCTTGAAACTATTGTAGTTTTTTCTCGCAATGGCTATCATCAAGTAGTATGAAAATGATTCACACGCGGTTTCTCCGCTCAGTAATAGTTTTGTATCATCTTATGTAAAAAATAATTTTCTGTTTTTAAACTTAAACTTCCTTGCAATTGTGTCCTAATTGATTTTAATTACTGTTAAATTGATCTGAGTTTAACGGAGTTTCCGTTCAAAATGCTCACGATGAACGAAACCGGACCTGATCTAAATAATATTATAGACGGAAGTAGTACAAAAATGTGTTTTATTTAACACTTGAAAAGTGATAAATACAAAAATAATAATTAAGTAATTATACGGAAAAATATTTTTAAATCAGCTTATTGATCGGCAATATTATTTTTAATCTTTCAATCTTTTTGAAGGAGAAAAAAATACACATTCACGCCCAAGATCTCTAATATAAGATTTCAAAAAAAACCAATAATAATTAATGTTGGACATTATAACATATGATTTGTTTACCTTTTTCGATCATAATACATGAACAATACAAAGATATAAAAGTTACGGAGTACTAATCAATTTATATCCCAATTATGTACCGAATTACCCGACATAGTTGACAACCGGGTATTCAATTATTCTAAATCGTGATAATTGATATAACATAAAAAATATTTATTTGGACAATTCTTGTGTCTTCGTCTTATACTTTTCCGACATGAAAAATAAAGAATTCTCCGGCCCATAATTCATGATATAACAAAACAAACGTGGCCATTTCCATCATGTGTGAAGAAGATCCCATATTTTATTTTAAAAATTGTAACAGTTAATGGCGTATAACCGTGAGTGAAATAAATATTATATTGTGAGAAAGGCAACATGAGCAGTCATACCGACCAAAAATCTCAATAAGTCAGAACAGGAGATAACCAAGATTGTTCTTTAACGTTACACGTATTCATTTTGTAAAAATAAAACATTTCTTGCATATAATCTTATATATAAAACCGAAACGGCGTATGTATGTATGTATGTCTGTGGGTCTGTAATTCTTTGGGAATGATATAACATTAAATAATTATTGGTCGCTTAGTCCGAGCGAAGCCGGGTAGCAATACTAGTATTATATAATCATTAGTACTTAAAATAGTCCGAGCTATTGAGTACTATTAGAATGATATTCTTGTTAATATAAAGCTCAGTTAAAAAACAAACAATCATGGATAAAGTATAAAGCTCTGGGTAAATTTTTCATAATTCGTATGAGAAAATATTTCTAACGGTGTCCAGGAATCTTTTTCATAGAATTGTATTCAGTGTTAATTTATTTAAAAGCTCTAAAGATTTGTTTCGTACAAATTGATTCAGCCCTGGCCTTGGGAATGCGACGTATTTGTATTAATCTGAGGAAATCAAAAGAGGCGACCTGCTAACAGGCGAAAGCTGCTCATACCCCGCTTCCACCCTTTACGGTGACTATGCATTACGCATTTTTTCGATGCACGTACATACGGTTTTGATTGTTTTGGTTTAAGCCTTCCGAGATACAATATGATTCCATTCAGTTTTGTATTCTAGCGTTTATATCTTTTTTTGTAATAAGAGATTTTGATTTTCAAATCATTTTAAGAAGTTAGTGAAAATATGAAAATCATAATCAATTTTAGATATAAGACAATTACAAACACACCAAATCTTCATATTAACCTGATTGCTAAGCTCAGCTCTTTCTGTAAGGATATAGAAGCCAAACAAATGAACCGATTGAATTATTTAACGTTGGAAATGTCTATACGTATTCTTCTCTCTACCATTCATTTCTCCAGTATTCTAGAGTCAGCATAACATAGCTTAAATAAATATGTTAAAAATCTTATTGATTGAATTGGTTAAACACCATCGTCAGAACCATTAGCTATCACCGAGATCGTATAATTTTATTACACATAAATATTATCTAACGTTATCAATGTGTATTAATATTAAAAATTGCAAACAGTAACTTCAATAAGTAGCATTCACACTTAAACATACCGAATATATATTAGTTGAGAGCGTATCTTACCGTTTTGTGATAAAGGTAAGTACATCTTTTCATCCCAATGTTTTATTTAATGATCCAACATAATGTTCACCTTATAAATTCCCCCTATTCTGGTCCGTAAACTTCTATCCACCCGCTACGAACCGCTAGCAAGCTCTTGATGTCTCGTTTTGTATGGGAGCCAAAGGGGTTGCCAATGCTTTCCCCGGTGAAGATTTTCCATGCAGCCCATGAAAAGGCATACAATTAAGTAATATATAAAAATAAAACTGTAAAATTCTATTCATTGACTCATTCCAATATAATTATACGGATGGATGTATCATTCAGTTAACGGTGTATTGAAAATGCTCAATTATCGGTAAGAACACAACGAAAAAGAAAAACAGATAAAAAGGAAAACTTTACTTTTTACGTAAGTTTCCGATATATCAATATTATTTTGATAAAATTATTGCCATCGAATTCTTTTATAATCAATTATTGGGGCCTAGAGACACCTCCGAGAAATAAAAAACGCGATCGAAAAGAAAAAAAAGCTTCTGCACACTAGATGAACGCGCGGCAATATTTTTTTAATATAATGTGTTGATTATAATCATTCAACATACTACCTTTATATTTTTTTCTATCTTATCAGCTATTAAAAATCTTTGAAATTAATCAATCGAAAAAGAAGTAATGAAATAAAAAAAAGATTATTTCCAATTAATCAACGAAGTCATATGTGAATATTTGTTCAGAAAGTATACGCATTTGTATCTTATAATATTATAAAATATTGCCGTCCGTACTATATATGTATATATTAATATTTTCCATTCACTTACAGTGCACAGAGAAAATAATTTACTGAATATGAAACAATTTTCCATCAGAACAACCTTTGTGTTTTTATTGTATTTTTTGTCATATATAAATTGAATTGGATTCATATTAGTCTTAAATAATAAAGATATAAATTTAAAGAATCGATTTAGTGCCTCTGTTAAAACATTCGGGTGCACATAAATTACTTTGTATTGGTATGCCTGAATATAGAAAAGTTCTCTGTGAATAAAGACGGCTGAAAGTTGTGTCACTTTTATTCAATTGTTAGATATTGTTTTAATTTAATTTCTTACCCTAGATGACAAAATAAGACTAAAGAAGTTTAACTATCAAAAACTTTGATATGCAAAGTGAGCTTAGCTATGATACAGACGCAATATTTAATACCATTATAAAATTCATATAATACAAATAACATGTATTTGTTAGCTGCCAATACATCAGATATGTATGTATGTATGTTTAAGATAAACAGACATCACAGGCATTCAAATTAACACCATTCAATTAAAAAATCAACATACATAGTTATTAACTTTTTCATGGCTTGAATCCAACGTGATAAGAAGAAATCCCACCAAAAATACATACTGAAAAATAAAACATTTTGTTGAAACTTTTACCCGGACTTTTTTCAGAATTTCAACTAATATTTTATAAATCTCAATATCCAGATTATACAGAGATAAAGTGTGTAAGGGCATCAGAAGTGATTGAATATCTTAAGCCACAGTAATTTACAGCCCTAAATACTTAATACGAATCCAGAAATCAACAGTTATAAATATTATCGTAGGTTGGTATTTAAAAAAATACTTGGGTATAGTGAATAAATTCATATGCAGCATATAAAATTTCCCAAAAAGTAGCGCCATGTTTGTATGCAATGTATTTATGTTACCCAAGATCTAAAGTGAGGTCAAAGATGGAAGCATTGAATGATGATAATATTATGATAATTCGAGAAGGAATAAATTCTCAAAAGCAAGTTTTAGGCGTATTCGGCAATAACTATTCAAAGACAAAATACGAAATGATTAAAGCAGTCATGTAGGTCTCAAGTCTTAACTAAAAATCATGTATTAACAATGACAGGATTTTTCTTTAAAACCAGCAATTCTACCCCTAAGGAAATGGAACATGACCGTGGGGCAAGAGATTTTAAGATGTCTACTGTGAAAGGATTTAAATAAATGAAGCGATTTCATGGAAAGAAGACGATGCCGTGTATAAAATACCGAGTAGTTTCCGAATAAATTTCTTTTATTAATATTTTTCCTTTCAATCCTGCTCTAAATAAATTGTTCGCGTTATATTATGAGTGATACGCTTTTTATGTAAAACATTTTGACGTGACTTTTGATGAGTGTTGCCCGAGTGAGCGAGTGAGCGTCCCCGACGTAATTGGGCGCGTCGGTAATAAGCCGGTCGCTCTTTTCACAGCGCGAATTCCTCCGCCCTCCTTCTTCCCTCCTTTATTCGCTGATTCGCCGCTACGCCCGCGATTCGCAGCCGCCATTAATATCAGGGTTGTTGGGACTCACAGCCCCCTCGTGGACTCCAGCCTCTACTCTTGTGGCTAAATTCGCGATAGAAGACTGCGAGATCATTAACCAACGATTATGGAAACTCTGAAAGGTCAACGGAAGGTTCAAGTCATATCGAATTGAATTCCGAATACAAATAATGTACTTAGATAGTTCGCTTTATTATTATATGTACATATATACTATCGAAAAATTTATTATTTCGACCGACGATAGGTATACATTCAAACTTAAGTAGACAAGAGTATAAAAGAGGTATATTTGAAAATAAAATTGCTCACAACATTCAAACTAAAATGCGTTTTGCGTTGAGAACAATACTTTTAAGCATGTATGGTAGGTAGTATAATGTCTTCAATTTTAGACATTAATCCATCGATCATCATCGCACACAGTGGCATCAGTTTAGTATGTTACTTTTCTACCGATTCTAAACTTAATTCGGATGTAGTGACTTTTGTACACAAAATGACGCTCATGTGGACAATGTTTGTTTTCTCATACTATAAAATTGTAAGATTGGACATAATTCTTTAGTTATTCGGTATAGCTAATGTCACACATTCTTCGAATTTGGTTCTGTTGGATTAAAACTCTTTAATTAATTGACTCAAATATTTCATAATGTGTAATCGAAACTAGAAACGTGAATTGTCCGTATTTCGTCTACCTAATGAAAACACAGAAAATACTGAAATTCCCATAAAATACTGTTGTTTCTGCAATTTTATTTACAATATTTAAATTTTATCATAAAAACACAATGTGACTTTTTGCAAAATTTACTGTATAGATCAACTTTGAATTCGTTTAAGTGTCTCAATAATTTCAAAACCACAACTTCTAAGCTCATCTATTAGAAGAGAAAAACACAAAATTCATGGTCCTATTATTTTACTACACTCTATTTTAAAGATTATCGGTCAGCTTATTCAAATTGAACTATTTTTTCATGATACAATATTACATCATGGGAAGGGGATGGGGATAGTAACGTGGAACACTACAGGGTCGAATCTAAAGGCAATAAATTCCTCTAAATATGTTCGCTAACAATAATAGTAGGTATGTGAGGTAATTGAATGTCAATTAAACCTCACAGATTAGCAACTATTTGAAATAGGTACGAATCGATATGGCTTTGTTGACAACAACGTCATGGCATATACATATTATGAAGGCTTAAAATAAACATAATGCATATTACTTGATCAATTTATAGAGTTATCATTGGTATGTCAATATAAAAACTGAATAGACAAAAATGTATTTTAAGTTTTACGATTGCATTGATTGAAACGCCATTCACTTGTTACTACTTCATTATAACATGGTGAAAATTAATGTATACATACATATGTATGTAGTTCGTAAGCCGAAATAGCTATGAACTATATATTATGTATTTTTTTAAGAACCAAAATACATTGCTATATTTTCACCGCATAATTTCAAACTTTTTATTTGACCGCACTACAGATACAAATTTGTACTATAATCTTCTATGCTAAAGCCAGCAAAAAACATTGTCGGTACACACTGTACCGTTAAAATACTAGTTTTTTTAGCCCAAATCTACTCTTGATGTGGAGTAGAGGATCAAATGCATCATTTTAACAGATTCTATTTAACAAGAGGTGGATGCAAACCAACTTCTGAATCGATAGAATAAAAGAACCGGGAGAAAAACAATTAGATTATATTGTTAAGAACTAGTATAGTTGGTGGAAGAGATGAAAGCATCACAGAAATCCATGTTACTCTGTTACGGGGACATACTGGAGTATATCTCCAACAAAAAGTATTCTTCATGAATTGAATACTGCAATGACTTAATTATAATAGTTTTTAAACTGCACTTTTCCAATGAGTCGTGAAATTCAATACAATTTATAAATTTGCTACAAAAACGAGCTACGGATGCCTACGGTGTTTTTTTATCTGCTACGATTTCAGCTCTACGCCATTTATCTTGATTTTTATTAGGTAGGGTACGTTTTACGAGACCGGGCCACCAATATGGAAAACAACGAGTCACCAAAATCAGATGTGTCTCTTTAACCTTTATTGAGTATTGGCCCCTTTTCAGTAGCCTTTTCATCCTAGACGGTCCAATACCCTGTTGAAATATTCTCATTATGGTATGTCGCATTTCAACAACTATCTAAGCTTCTTTCGGTCTGTTTCAAGTATACTTCTATAAATACTGGTTTATAGTAAACGTCACTGCTTATCAATAGCATAACCTTAAAAACCGGTGACAAAACAAATGTATTGCATGTAATGGCATCATCATAAAACCAATGAAAGTTTATTCTAAGCTTCTCTGTGTATCCTACATATAATTGAACTATCGCAATTGTATAAAGTTGATTCATGGAGCAATTTTAGAGAAAACCCTAATCGGAATAAAAACGCAAATCAAAATAGATTCAATTAGTAGAGAAGTTTTTTGCCATCTGAAATCGCGGAATTTTATAATGGACCGTTAATTTTTGAATTAAGATTTATATACTTCGGTGGTCTAATTTTAGTGGTTACAGCTTTAATCAATGAGCGATAAGTCTAGGTTTAAATCTCGGCATTATCGAATTGAGATTTTCTATTTTTAAATACATTTGAAGGCTTGTGAATGTGTGTTTATTATGTTTTTTCTCCTCAAGTTTATGTGAAGTAACTATTATTTCTAGCTGTAAGCCAAATGTTTTCAGTAAATTAAATATTACTATAACGAACTGTCACTTTTGGCGGAAAGACATTATTGAAAATAAATAAATTATGTAATATTTAAAGACCCATTTCGCTCATCGCGAGCATGATCAACTGATGCAATATACACATAACCTAGATTCAATGCATATTTCATCAGTTGATAATACTGGTGATGAGCGAAACCGGTCCTGATCTATATTAGGTTGTATGCGGAATGAGTATTTGAAAATGTATTTTACTTTTCAATTATATTAAATATGTGTAAAATTTAAATGTGATGTAAATGTTTTGATTTTTAGTAAGAAACGCTTCCTTCATAAATTTGCAAGTTATCGTATTATTTTACAGTATGTTACAGAATTACAGTCAATTCGGGTAACTTTGGACTTTAATATAACATTGGACAAAAATTGAGCAAGTACCGTTTATTTATTTTTCTGCTGATTAGAAATCGTCAAATCATTCTTGCGATTGTTGAATATAACAAATCGATATTTTGTCTTATACGTGGTCAACAAAAAGAGCCACATTCACCTCTCAAATTATTTTAATCTTTTTATGATATTTTGTGAAATAATCCAAAAAAACTATGAAGATATACGTCTTTTATATTTTTTCGAAACAGGTGGCTTCGCTTAAGCGAGGTGTTACGGATAGGGAATGGGCAAAAAGTTGTAATTTTTTTAATATTTCCCATTGACAGACTATTCTTCTTTATAAAAGTGCAATTCAATGTCAGCAAGCTGGATGATTCAGCTAAAATTCGCTCATCGAAAGTGGTGGTGTCCAATGTTACTAAATTATAAATTTAACATTGGACCGCCCGTAAAAGCAGTTTTAAGTTATTTTTCCTTGTATTTTCATAATATTTGAATTCAAAATTATATAAAGGAAGTGGTAAGAACACATAATAGTCTAAAAAAATGCAACTTACTGTATCTGAAAATAAAAATATCACAAAAAAACACCTGAAAAGTATCCAAAGTTACCCGAATTGACTGTACCATAATCAATCCAATTAACTGTTCTTACTTGTAATTAGTGACATTTGAGTGAATAGATACTTCATTAATATTCCAGGCACGCAGACGGATTAAAAACATAATAATTATTCCATTCCTGTCGCAACCATTGTTAAGTAACGATACTTATTTAAAATAATGAAGCTGCGCCGGACTTATTCCGAGATCTTGACTAGATAAAGAAGATTAAAAATGACCAACAATGAGATTAACCGTGCAAAAAATGTACATCGGTTGGGCTTAATTGGTTTAAACCCCTTAACAGATTGTTGCCATATATTATTTTAATGGCTGGAAGCTGACCCTTCGGCCGTGGAAATGCTTTCATCATTATCATTACCAGCTAGTTGGCAGTCTTAATTTTGACATTTATTTAAATAGCAACATTTATTATAGAATATCGAGAAAATAGATTTCGTAGCAGATTCGTTTTGTAATATCTATTAATTCTAGCATTGTAACTTTATTGTAGAAATTAATAAAATTGAATCGAAGTATTATTATACGGCTTACGTAAAAAATAACGATATAGAATAATAATCACCAATGAGAATACATTTTTTAATCGTGTCAAGAACCATATCGACCTGTTATGGTATATTTCAGAAATGTATTGCTTAATAAGAATTTTGGTAAATTATGGATATATGGTCACGGTACCGAATACCAATAATCTCGAGCTAAGCTCAAAAAAATTATACATCCTGGCTTATAATTTTATGTTTTGACTTTACTCTTTGAGTTATTGTGGATTATTATAAAATGTGGAATCAAAATGATTAATTAAATAAGAATATTACTGATTATTGTATGAGTTCTGAAAGAAGAATTTGTTTTAAAATATTAGCCAATAATAAACTTATGTGACTGTCTCTATCTGTATAAAATTATTATTTGTGTAGGTAGTTTGTGGCTGCATTTTTTCTCCTGTAAATTAAAACAACTCGATTTCATACTTATTGCGAAGTATTCTTTAGGTTCTTCTGGTATAATAAATTAAAAAATTAAAGACTATCGTAAGCCTTACATTCATTTCATTTAATGTGCTTATTTTTCATAAATCTTTATAAAAACTCTGTCCCGTGACCATAGATCCATAATTTACCAGATTTAGAAATAAATAACAAGGCAAACAATTCGTACTGAAAGAATAAATAAAAGAATAGTACATTTGTCTTAGTTTATCAGCCTATCCGTAACGCAACACACACACACATTTCTCTCTCTCGCTGTTTGCGCATTGATCGAGTATTGAAAAATAGCACCGGTCTCTGGATTTATAACACATTAAAATTGACTAAAACTTTTTTCAAGACTTCAATTTTTTTTTATTTCATGACTTATTTTCAACCACGTTTACGTTAACGTCTAAGAGAAAGCCCGCAATTCCGTAAATCAATTTAAAATTCCTAAGCCAAACCATTTAATTATAGTACGCTTAACGACAGGTGCTTAGCCAATTCAAACCAGAGAATCGGGAACCCAGAATAAGAAGCTGCTCATGAATACAAATCAACATTTATTTAAAAATAGGTATCAGTATTTAAAAAAATATTATTTTGCTGGAATAACTTACATATTTATTAATTTCCTATGTATTGTGTTATCTATTTAACGTTGTTAATGAGCTAAACTAATGACATATATATATTTACTTACACACTTTTTATTATTATAGACAACAAAAAACTCTTTAAATTTCATTTACACTTCATTCATCATGCCTTCATATATGTTTTATTATAAATCTTTAATTGTTGGTTTTACTATCAGAGCTAGCTGTAAATTAGCATATTGGTGTAACTCATGTCAAAACTCACAGTATGCATTTTTTTAAATAAATATCTGCTCTTAATAAGACACAGAGAGAGCTTTTAAGAATGATAATTGGTTGTAATGTAAGTGAGTCAGTCAATCGGTCAATCTGCCTCTTGGTAGAGTATGAATATTAGGTGTGGCTAAGTGGCTTGAAAAGTTCTACAATTTAACATAGCATAAGAGGTGTCGTAACCAAACCTCTACTGAATATCAATCAATGTCTTTTGGATACCTGAAAAAATGTTAAGTTTCCATTTAGAGGCATCCAAGGGGTAGAACGCCCAACGGCACTGACCACTCATGTAATAAAAGGGAAGGTTTTTTGTAAATTGAATCCCTAATATTAACCTTAGAAAACCTTTATCATGGCATTGTCGCCTAATGTGTTTCCTGCTGAACTTCAGTGAGTATAGTATAAACATTTTTAAATGGTCCTGATTTTTTTTCTACATTTCTTTTCCTTCGTGTCTACATGACAAAAATCATCAAATTCCTATTCAAATTTGAAACCTAACTTCCCTTACGACTAAGAGATTAAGAACATTTCCGGCGAACTCATGGAATCGCAGGAACCGCCTCTTATGAACCATTTCCTCGAAAATATGAATCGAAATCTTGGAAAAAAGCATCGAAGGAATTCAATAATATATTGTTCGCTCACTCATTAAATATTATAATATCACAAAGGATTTCGGCCCAGGGTGCTTAATGGAATTTCAATATCAAGTTTGAATTTTGTACTTTTTCATGAGTTTTGTCGCTAACGACCCGAGTTTCAACTAAGGCTAATTATATCAACATTGCTAGTACGGCTAGATTGACTGAACTCTACAGTCTGCGCGTCATTTCAAGTACATCCGTGCACCTGAAATGCCTGAAGATGCCGAAAGGGGAAAAGATATATTTATGACTATGGATACAAATTCTAAAATTGATTGAATTCAGTGTATCTTTATGTCTATTATGGATTTATTTATCCATCCAAGTTTTGCCTTTTAACGACTAATATTTATTTTTCGGACACTAATCTATGGTCAATAAGCATTCAACAACATTATTTGTAAACACTGTTAGTTTTCGGATTTTTGAGATATTTCAACTGGTACATGTTTTCGGTTCGGAAATTGAAGTATTCCGTATGCTTTTCATTTTATTAACAATACTAAAATAAATTCTATCTATAAAAAAATCCTCCTGTAAATTTTAAATATGTATGTACGCTTAAAAAAAGTTTCCATTCGGCTTTATTCGAAAGAATTCATTACATATGTATACATATATTGTGATAAAAACCAAATATAAATACAAAAATAAAAACCAAAATATAATATATATTCTGATAAAAACCATTTTGCACAATATGATAAAAAATATGAGTTTTGAAATAAATTTAGAGTTATAACAAGTGTATGCTCAATAGCGTAGTAATTAATGATTAGCAGACAGAAACTCGATATCTCGAACGGATTATAATACCTACGTTTATTTACATTTTGCAGATTACATTATAAAACAATTTTCATTGCTGGAAAATGGACGGAAAACTTTATATGTCTATTAGAAAGAGAAAATTGATATTGCGAAGAGGTGGAGCCTTCGAGGACACGCCCTAAAGGCGTAATTCAGATTAACGGTAGGGGTAGAAAGCAGGGAAGTGCGCATCGAAAGGCTTGATTGAAGGATTTTCCAGCCCTAAAACGAGAATTCTCGGAAACAACGGTTAATATGAAGAGTAACTATTTGTCGAATAGTATTCAATTAGATCTGAACCATGTGATCACAGTGATTTCGTTTTTCAATAGCGAAAATCGAAAGACGTGTCGTAAATTACACAAACTTAAAAAAAAATGAAAAATATATAATACGTGAACCAATAACTGTTATTTACGTAGTATTCTTTTATGTTGCCATTTCTGCTCCTAATTAATTGATAGAGAGTTTATCTGGACATAAATTCGAGAACGAAAACTGTGATTGTTAATACTTTCGATGGATTCGGCGGTAACATTGTGGAAGTTCATTTTAATATAAAATTTAAAATAACTCGGCGAAGCACGTGTCACAGTTAGTAGCATAATACGTGAAATAATCAAAGTTATTTTAAATTGTATATTACTGTGATTGTTACTCAACCTCTTTGTTCTAAGTGTGTAAAGTTTGAAGGTTATTGACATACAAATATATTTTTTAATCCATGTCCACTCGCAATTTTTAGAACTGCCCTTTACTCAGTCACACAACCTGTCTTTAATTTGTATCTACTTATCGATTCTATTCGAAGGCAATAGGTGTTTGTGTGGTTAAAACTCCTTTCCCACCCTTCTAATCCCAGCAAGTGGTACGTATTGGGAGCGATTAGCTAATTAACCACTAGTAAAATCGTTTTTTTTACTTATTCCACATTGAATTTATTTAGATTAGGACCAGCTTCGATAATCGCGAGCATCAGTTGATAATTCTCACGATAAGCGAAACCTGTATTGATACAAATAAATTGAATGTGGAACAAGCCCTCAAAATAATTATTTTTATTATAATGCCATTCCACCAACTGTTGACAGTGAACTAACCAAAATACCATAAACCATAGACAAATTGAGAACGGACAAGATAAAAAAAAATAATAAAAGTTAGTTTTAAATTGTATTAATGTTTGTTAAATACATTGCTATCTATTCAACGTCTTACTAGTTGGATCTAAATTAAATTTTTTTCTTAAACTATTTACGTTTAGTGAGCTCGTGAGAGTATGGACAGAAAGGATAAGGCTTGGACTGACAGAACTAGTAGTCGCTTTAACTACGCCCCGCCTACAGGATTGGATGGGTGGGAAGGAATTTTAGACATCACAGACATCTATGTTACAAACACTAATTGATTGAAATATATGTAAATTGTTCACACTGGGATTTGGACCGGTGGCCACTGTAACTGAAGCCAACGGCGTTGACCAGTTGGCTAAGAGTCCGGCAAGGCATTACTGTAATATGATAACAGTGCAATATTAACATATTTTATTAAACTTTTAATTCTAACACCAGCCTACGCTCGTGCTAACAGCCCCATAAAACTCGCGAGATACACGATATCAAAAAATAGCAGAACAATACCCCTCCTCTACGATAAATACGTACCCCTATTAACGGCCATTGTGCCCGCCCTCCACTCTTCAGCTACACTAATCATAATAAAATCTCTTCTCGTGTGTGGTTCACCATTGCTTTTAACACCGTCAGTGCTGATGAGCTCATTTTCCTGTTTATGAAAACGGATGAAAATATATATTGACTATACAATGAAAAGTGATTACAAACAATAAATACTTTGTTTGTTTGTGATGTGAAATACGTGTGTGGCTTAAAAACTATTTAAATAGTGTGATTTAATCAAAATTGTGCAAAGTAAATGATTCATTTAATAGTTTAGTATAAATAAAGGGATGTTGCATAATATAAAAGAATAAAAATAGTATTGCCTTGTGTTATGAAATGTGAAAATGTCAGTTTCTTTAAATCCACTTCTGAGCACTTCGAAACGTTTTTTTATCGATACAAAGTAATTGTATTGACTTAAATACTTTTTTTTCTATATTGGCAATGATATTAGTTCGGTTTGAGTTCGGTTCAGTTTAAGTGGGACGCGAAAAAATTAGACTGATAAAAACATATAAGGTTGAGTAAGAACAGCAAGCCATATACAATTACAGAATTTAGTTGTTTGTTTAGCTGTATGTTCATTTTACGATTTTTCACAAATATGTGTAAAATAATGTAATAATTATCTATGAATGAAATTATACATTTAAGTGTATTTTTGATAGTGGTTATATTGATGTAGTATACTTCATTTGATTGAACTTTAGCAAAAACAAATTAAATCAGTAGTGTAGGTAATTCTAATATTTTACCATAATTGATTATTGATTACATGGTTGAAATAAAAATAAATTCGTAACGTGATTAGAGGTATAAATGCTGTTTTATAAATAAAATCATCGTTTTATGTAGTATTTTTATTTTTGGCAATTCAGCATTGAGAGGCTAATTCAATATATAGAATTTTCCATCCGTACTATATGTGTTAATACGATAACATTCGAGATTTTGCATTAGACCGCCCACCTGCCGTCTGGTTGCATGCTATGCAATTGTTTTCCAAAGGTGAGCGCATTTACAAATCGACTTCATATTTGATCTAGGTGTCATTATCATCTTATTTCGAAATTTTTCCAAAACTTTCGTTTGTGTGCACGGATTTTTTCATTCAACAAATATTAAAATAAATACACCGTTGAAAGAACTTGAATAAGTAAGCAATATTTATATGTAAATCGGCCATTATATATATTATTATTTCGAGTGCTGCATTAAAGTAACTGACATACGAAAAACCTAGTTACCTAGTCTTAACGTATACGTCATACGCTATAAAATAGTTTTAACATCTATTAAAAAATATTTAAACAATAAAATGTTTGGAAAATAAAAACTATGAAACCATCTCATTAAATACGATTATGTTTAGTTTAATGTCTGAAATTTAATGATCATACTTTGGATATATAAATATGAAAATCGTTCAATTAATTTCCCAGTGAAACTATTTTTAATGTGAAGAAGATTCAGGTTTCGAAAATTTTGCTATGTTTTGTACAATTCAACAGCTTTTCATTTTCCTCAGCGGCCATCTTGCAATAGCTTTATTTTCAATCGCATCGCGCGCGGAAAAGGTTGTCGAGTTTCCTTTTCGAGCAAATTAAATCGTCGTTTCCGCTCATTTAGATTGCTAAATTATAATCTGTAAACATCTTATCACTCTATAACAAATTTTGGTAATTGACAAGATAGTGTGTTGGTTAGATAGTCAAGCTAATATTGAGTGAAAATATTTGTCTCAAATACTCAAAACATTTTAATAATATTAGGGTATATGAATGTGAAGTGACCACCGAAACCTAATCGTATATTTCTGTAATCGTCGATTATAGAAACAAATAAAAATATTTATTGCGAAGCCATAAGAAATAATTAGTATTCACATGTATAATGTTGTCAGTACTTTTTTTTTCTAAAATATATATTCATCTTGCCGGATAATTGTAACGTGTTTATTCAAATAAATAATGCATTTATAGTTTCAGATCTAATATAGATTTGCATGGCGTGAGGCAATTACAATGTTTTCAATCATTTGATCAAATAAAGCGTACATATAAAATAATAATTATTTTTACCAAAAATATATTTGTGGAATTTTCATTCTTGATTTTAATGGTACAGGAATCTTATTATAACAAAGAGTTCAATAATTCATTATTCATATTTACTTGTATTTTATTATAACTGTAAATGTCTCTATATACATATTTAGTTGCAACGTCTATTAGCCTGAGCTACAATATATTATTTGTGTTTTTAATTTAATCTTATATATTTATTTTTCTATTTAGGGTTCCCGTCGGTAACAATAAGTCATTCGAAATTTATAGTTGATTACAAAAGATCGAGTACGTTTAAATTATACCATACATCTTTATACTCAATATATACTTAAACAAGTGAAGTGAAAGGCAAATACATTGTGTCCTAATGGAAATATAACAAAGTGGAAATTATTCAATATCGGACTGAAATAAAAATAAGTGTAAGAATGACCCCTGGGTGGCATTTCTTTGCGTAGTGGTTTAAAACAACATCGTCATGAATCTGGCTCCTCAAGACAACCGAAGCTTTTGCCCTGCTTCGCTATGCCGACTTCTGAGAGGCATAGCGGCCGCCGGTGGGGCCCAGCAAACTGGAGCGCAGCCCGGGCCAGTAGCGCCGCCCTCCACAGCCGCCATCGCTGGACAGTCGTTTACGATAGCTGCCATTCTTGGCCTGAAAGCGAGAGATACTTTTAGTGGTAAGTCGCTGATTACCAGAATCAATGTTTACAGATCCCGGTACACGTTAAGCTATACATATATGTCCCTGTTATTGTAAATAATAGTATTACTTGATTTTTCGATCGATTTATGAACTTGTGGGTGAAGGGTGATAATATTCTTGATCAGTGCCTTTCAGAGAAATGTTAGGCACAGGTCAAATGATGTTTTCTAAAGTTAAAGCTTTCGGAAAATAATTAATTTAAATCCTTTTAATATTTTTACATCTGCCTTATTACTAAAAATAATCATGAATAACAGAATAATATAATTCATGAGCTATCGGAAATGCTCTATTTGTTGCATCCCTTCAAATATTTATTTAATATTTAAAAGCCATGATCGAGTTAAATCAATTGAGGATGATGTCAACAGCCCCTCCTGTGCCCTCCCACTCTGATAGGGCATGTCTTTGATGTTAAAATTCACTCCGGCCAATCCGATTTTGAAAACGGGACTAGAGTGATTAACCAATCACTATTCCGGTTTTCGTTCAATAATTACTCTCTCCGCTAAGAGAAAGGTTATGCGATCGAGTAACAAGCAGATCTCGTAGAAACTTTTCTGACGAGATGACCTCAATTTGGAGTAAATTAGTAGCGGACATGATTACAAAATAAATAAAAAAGTTCTAGACAGCAATACGTGGGTTTTCATATAACCTGAAAAATAGTTCAAACTCTTCTAAATAAGCGTTGAATGTGGCAATCTATGATCAGGAATCATCAGGAACCAGAAGGCATCCCATGTGCTCTAATCCGGGGAATATTGTATGCGAGAAAATATGCACAGAAACGGTTTTGTTTATGAAATAAAGCACATCTCAATCGGTTTTCTTCCAATTTGACAATGATCTAGTCAGTGTAGAATTTATTCTGTTTTGGTTCACAGGCATTCAAAATCCTTGTTAACGACAAATATTCGAATATCGAACATTAAAATTTGATGTTGAGCTTTTGAGATATCAAAAGATTGCTATGTTATATTTGAAAAGCATATTACTTAATAGATAGTCTATATCTTAGCTCTAAAGATTTGCTGAAAAATCGATGCAATTTTATAGTAGCAGAAAGAAGATATTCTGCGATGAATATTATATTAGATCATAATATAGTAATATTAGCCACTCGGGTAATTAGATGATGCCTGATTATTATATTCATTTAATTCGATGCCTGGGCTCCAGGATCTTCGTTGAAATTTTTTAAAATAGCTTACAAGGTTTGATCAAAAAATCTTCTTTTCTTTCTTCTATCCGTTTGATATGTGATCGATGAATCAGTATTCCCCGTAAATCGCTTTCCTTCCTTCCTATGCCGCACATCATCCTGACGTTTTCAAGAGTACTCAATATTGATAGTACCGACGGTCGCCCAGCTCTTGATTACGTGTAATGTTCACATTATGTTGACTGAAAAGCAATTTGAAGTAAACTGGAGTCGTGTTTTCGTAGGAAGGTGATGACTTCTTCACATGTATACTGCATATCCACAAAATTATATGAAAATGAAATTTTTTATGACTGTCTTGTTTTAGAATGCAGTCCAGGTATACCTAATCAAGGCCAACGAACAAAGCCGCGCCCCGCAATTCAAAACCAACCCCCGCCTATTACTAACGCACATCACACATCTAAATCAAAAAGGGTAAGTCATAAAGTTACTAAAATATGTTAGCATTTAAAAAAAGAACTGAATCCTTGATAGGCTAAACATAATAATTCTGATAACGGTAAAAACAAATATTTATAGTAAATCAATGTTTTAAAAACAACTTCTTCCGCACACTGGTCAGTTTTGTTAACGGTGGAAATTGTTAAATAGGTTTACTCTAAAGATATGTACTCTCATTTAAATCTTTCAAAAATCTCAAATTTACAACATTTAGTTTGTAAATTTTGGTAAATTTAAAACGTCGTATGATTGTATGAACGAGGAAACAGCGAAAATTTATGGAAAAATACAATAGTTTTTGATAAATTTTTCTGGCTTTGCTTGCTTAGATAATAACTATTATAAAAAGGTACAAACAATATTGCAACGTGATGTAATACACCATTTACAAAAAAAAAACTTTTTCTTACCTTACTTTCACTTGTAACATCGAAAAATATATTTTTATTGTAACTAGATAATCAATTTCGAGAAGATTTTTACTTGCACGTCAGAATTCAAGAATAATAATAAAATTTGCTCAAATACCTAGGTGCATATTTTACATTCGGGCTCCGGATACGATCGTTAAATAAATTATATCAAATGAGAATATTTATAGTCCATTCTTTTGTATTTCTGTTAACCAAGGATCGCGGTCGGATATATGGGACAAAAAATGCAACTTTTACTACGTGGCAAAATTTTCACGAATGCCATTAATATTAACATACATATATATAATTGCTGTAAATTATTTTAACCATTTTACCATCTTTGTACACGTGCGAGCTATTTCCATAATAATGATTTGTACCTCGACTAGGTTTTAGCAACTTGTGTCTATTTGTCAACTTGTGTCTATTAGGGGAACGAAATTGATAAATTATATTTGGTAATATAACATATCACGGGTCTGGGAAATAAATTAATACATCGATATTAAAAACTATTGTGGCGAGGATGATAGTCAGGAACATTAAAAACGAATGTTCGGTATATGGACATTTAATATTATAAATAAATGAAACACATTTTATAGAAAGAACTACTTCCACATATATTCTGACTCAGCTATCAGTTGACAATGTTCGCGATGAGCGAATCAAGTCGTGATTTTTATCAGAATATAATATAATATATGTTGATATAGTAAAATATGTTTTATTTGATATAATGCCTTTCCATCAAGAAGAGACAGTTAACACCTGAAAAGTCATACATATATTAATGATGGATTTCTGAATGCATCATTTAATTTACCACAAAAACATTTATTTAAATACAACGCCAATGAATTTTACATTAATTATTAGAAAAAAATAAAATGTAGTATACATTCTAAAAATGCGCGAATGTGATGGAAAATCATCGGACGACACACATTCAAACTTGAATTGCAACAACTGGATGTTTTAGCATCGAATTCCACTCTCTTGAGATTTTACTTCGAATACATTATTTTTATTTTATAAAAACAGGTGCGCACAATCTTCACTCCGGAACAGCTGGAGAGACTTGAAGCAGAGTTTGAGAGACAGCAGTATATGGTAGGACCAGAAAGATTATATCTGGCCCATGCATTGCAGCTTACTGAAGCGCAGGCTAGTATTGTTTTATATCTGATAATTATCGTATTAAAATATATTTACCTATAAATTAAAAATTGTGTAGTCTTAAAACACACTTCCGTCAATTCAAACAATCTTTAGTCGGCTTTTGCAATTCAGCTTTAAGTTTCAAACTCTTTTAAAGAAAAATATTACTTTCTCTTACGGTTAGCAAAATTATTCTACTTTTATTGTATATACCAGGGCTGTGGAGTCGGTACACAAAAGTCCGACTCCGACTCCGACTTAAAAAAGTTTAATATCGTCACTTTTTTCCCCTAATTTTCCTATTTATGTGTATTCAATTAAATATCAACCCTATCAATGCGACCAAAACCCAAATTTGACATATTAAATGCAAAAATAAAAAGTTCAAACTTTAAAAAATTTCCGACTCCGAGTACGACTCCGGCCAAAACGCCGCGACGACTCCGACTCCACAGCCCTGGTATATACATATAGTTTGCTGCGGTCCGTTCTCATACAAGCCGAATAGGCCACGCTGACTTAATCCCAAATCCAACCTTGACTCATCCGATAATTTTGCAATATCATATCAGAGAATGGGTAATTCTTAATTTCTCATTCTATTCGCGAAGCAGATTAAACTCTACCGCCGCGGCAGATTCTCATTCTCAAACTAAGTGGCTGAGCAAGTCATATTTTATTTTTTTCCTTTCTATTTTCTTTTCTTCAAGCACCATAGTGCTTGGTTAAGGATCATTCCAGAGTATTTTTGTATCGGGCTAAGTAAATTATGAGTAAATTCATTTCTTTTCTTAATTGAAATGGAGGGCGGCCGTGAAACAGCGGTTGCATACACGTAACGGGAGGTGGTGAGACAACCAGCTTGTAAACGGATATATATATTGTATATTTAGGTTGAACATTATTGACGTCATAATTGTTGTATTCTAATATTCTTTACTGTTGCTGCTGTGGTAAAATACAATGACATGTAGAGTGCACGCTTGATAACTTTGCACTTTTTACTTTTTTGATACGCCTTATGTATACAGAGAACGTGTAAGAAGTGTATTAGTATGTATAAATTCAGTGATGGGTTGACGACGATCAATAAGGTACATTCAGTATGCAATGGAGTGCAAAAGTGTATATCTACTCTACTCTTAAAGTATCATTGAGAAGATTCAATCTAATTATGGGTTATGGAATCGGTGAAATTATGATGTTCACTTGATCATGCGATATTGTCCATAACAGTTTTTATACTAAATTTTCTATATTTTTTTTCAATAATCCGCCAAAAATTTCTTCACTGGCTTATTTACTAACTAATATTATTTTTAATTTCGTAGGTAAAAGTCTGGTTCCAAAACCGTAGAATAAAATGGCGAAAACAACATTTAGAGCTGACACAACAACGGCTAGCACTGGCTAGAAGACAACAAATGGCTGAACAATTAGATGCGTCTAGTAGTTGCAGTATTCCAGAAGGATCTTAGAGAAAACAGTTTGACTTTCGTGAAACTAGTGTTATTTTAAGAAGACTGTAAATAGTTTAAGAACAATATAAATACCACATATTATTTATATTATGCTAATAAAAATGATGTATAAATAGTAAGCAGTGAATTTCAAAATGGACAACACATTCATTTGTTTGGTGGTTACGTATAGAGAAAAACGAAGACAGAACATAAAAATATTGCTGGCTTAGAGTGTAATGTTGATAATTCCAAAACACCAAATGTTACAGCAGAAATAAGCGTCATATTTTTTGTTGAATGAATTGGCATTTGATTGGTAGAACTCAATTATATCACGGTGAAAATATATCAATGTATTTTGGTTCTACAGAAATTATATTATATATATATATATGGTTGATAGCTATTTCGGCTTACACCATCGTCAGTACTACTATTTTTCAGCGTGATATTTTTTGTCTTTTTTATATAACGGTGTTACGTTGACAGTTCTCAACTAATAAAATGGACTCAATTGGTTAGCAAGTTTTCAGGCTCGGGAAGATATCAATTGATGTACACAGTGTAATTTATTTAAAATGAACATCTCACATAGAAGCTTTGAATAATGACGCATATCATATATTAATTTCATTTTTGGTAATTTGGTAAAAGCGAATTAGCAAGCACGTATACACTCTAAGAAAGCAATTGGAAAATTTACTTGTTTTCAAGTTAACTCTAAAAGATTATGTTTATTAATGGATATTGAATATGCCTAAAATGTATAATAAACTCTAAATGACAACCATTTTTTTAATGCTGTAATTCATCATAATTGAATGTAACCAGTGATGTGCTGATATGTTTTCCACGGGCTCTGTCGAGCCGGTTGCTGAGACAATTTTTGTTCGGAGAGCTGACACTTAGTTACGGTTTTTTTTCATGATCCAATATGGATAAAGAAAAAACTTGCAGCCGTTTTGAGTATTATTTTGTTTGGATAATATCTACAGTAGAACCTCGATTATCCAGACTAATTGGGGATGAAGATAGTCCGGGTAAGAACAAATCCGGATAATCGAAAAAATCATAATTGACAGGAAAAGACAAGTATATACAGTATAAATC
Organism: Himalopsyche kuldschensis; assembly: GCA_028554975.1. NCBI lineage: Eukaryota > Metazoa > Arthropoda > Insecta > Trichoptera > Rhyacophilidae > Himalopsyche > Himalopsyche kuldschensis. Next base: position 497,865 of record JAHFWI010000046.1, on the reverse strand, counting down.
ATTTTTATTTCTTTAGATTAATACATAGCTTTAATAATAAATTATTTTTATTGAAAAAATATCAATTATCGATCTCTGCTTAAAGCTAGCTTTTCTTTTCGATGCTGCCAAATCACGAATACTTTTAAGACACTTAATTTGTCTTGAATAGCACTCTTCTTGACTCTCAAGCCACTTCATGGCGACATCTAGATACTGAAAAGCTTCAGAATGTGTAGGACCAGTATCCCCCCCTCACAAATCTCTTCTACATCTTCTTGATCTTGTTCCTCTGAGGTTGATATTTCTTTTATTATTTCGTCATCATTCAAAATTTGGAATCCAGGATAGTTTGCATCGCAATTTAACCACTCTGCTATATCTTCTTCGTCGCATTCAGCACATATTGAAAGTTGTGTTAATGCTTCCGCAATGTCTCCTCTATCATTTTCTACTTCGTTACTTATACCAGGACAAATTGTTAGAACAAATACAACGATCAAAATATTAAGACTGCATTCCATCAAATACGTAAACAGTGGACGCAATTCGCCACGTGCATATCAGCAAATTTTTAATATTTTTTTTATTTTCACCAATCCGAATCGAAAATCCGGATAATCGAGGTTCTACTGTATATAGGTACTCGTATGAGAGTCACACGCGCGGGAATAGTTTACGTTTGTTTATGATTCATCTGTCAATGAAATGTAAGTATTTTTTTTAGTTGAAAAAAAAATGTTTAAAAATTGGGGGTTGGTGTTTACCAGGGTGCGAGCCGATTGATATAATTTTAGCAGCATATCACTGAATTTAACACATTAATTAATTGGTAAACCCAAGCTTAAGCTATTATTTTTTGCAGAAAATGTTACTTTCTAACAAACTTGATACCAGCATTATTTTTTTTAGATACCTATTTAATTAATGCGTAATACTCAAAATCCTCAAATACTCAAAATCCAACCCTAATATCGGAGGTTCTATTAATTCGAAATATAAAAAGTGAAGAGTTCTGAAATTACACCGTCACTGGACCATATATTAACCATTACTGTATGAACTTAAGCATGCCCGTTTATACATAGTAAATGTATATAAATCGATTTATCTACACAAAATATTTATATGCACACATTATTATGTTAATTCAATTCAATAAGCTTAAGAAAAGATTTGTCTTCAGAAAATAAAACGTGATGCACCCTTGGCAATTTTTAGAATAAATTAGTAAACAATAAATCAAAAGAAATTTTTCATCTTCAGAGGCAGGACCTATAAGCTATGTATGAATAAAAAAAAATTAGCATACATAAGACTATACTGGAAACACTGCAGTATATAAAAATTAATTAAAATTAAAAACAATGTTTTTCAATAGTTGCTTTTTAAAAGACCGGGTAAGTAATGAATATTTTTCAAATATATGTAATATCATCTTGATCATGGATGTCAAAATGTTCTTCAATGTGTTAGAGATTCTATTATGCAAAATTAAAAGATTACTATGCGTATTCCACAATTTGTGTAACATTGAAATGTGGTTCACTTCTTTAACATTTCCTTTACGGTCCCAAAAAAACACATTCTATCCAGTGATGTGTAGTCACATGTGATTTATTGCTTATATCTTATTGCAATAAATCACCATCTTTGCATGAAGCGCAGTGCAGTGACTACGTTTTTTTGGGACCGAAAATGAAAGATTTTGAAAAATCTTCAGACTTACTGTGGGAAAAACTGAAAAAATAATCGAAGGTTCCAGTTCATTAACTTTGTATTTTGAGCCCAGATTCCATTCATTATCTAATATGCTTAGATAAACAATGTTTTTATTTCGAATTATTAAGATTTCAAATTTCAACACAAATTATAAATTTCTATTTTATTTTCATGACTCACCAATAATATCCCGTATTTATGCTGTTGTAAAATACTTGTTTAATTTGGGTGTCTTCATAAATGAAATAAAACTGTTAACATGTAAATACATTTTGTCAATAATATGTAGAAGATTTTTATTTACCCCTTGATTGAACCTTTATAGTGAAAATCTTCTACAATGGAAAATAGAATCCTAAACCTACATTTCTGCAAGTCCACACTTGCTGAATAAAGATTGTGCAACTTAGTTCTGATAATGTGTAAAAGAAGATTCGGTTATTGGTGAAAATACACAACCTTTAATACAGATTACCCTTTACACAGCAGAATATCACATAAACTAGCAATAAATAAAACCCAGGTATTAAATTAACTTGAATTTTTATTATAAAATAACTTTTTGCTTAATCAACAGTATAACTTATCATAGAAATAATTTAAAACAATTTATTTCTAGCTTCAGAGAAGTTTGCAGATAAATAAATTTACATAAGATGTTTTTTTTGTGACATAATGAATAAATTAATATAGAAGAGCTTTCTTGTGACATTTTTATCAAGTATTTTGTGACAAATTTAATTTCTCATTTCAGATAAGACCTATAGAGAAAAATGTATAAACATGTACTTCATCAGTTACAAAAAGCCGCTGATAAAGTTAACATTGATAAAACTTTTACACTGCTGTCAATAGAACATTAGAGTAATTTCGGCTTCAGATACATTCTTTTTCGCTTTGATTTATGATATCGTCAAACAAAGGAATGAACTTTGTGATTTAGTTATCAATCGGAGTGGAGTTCAATCATGGACATCCTAAAAACTTTGGTAATAAATTGTTTTTTTATGAAAAAATGAGAATTACAATGTAATGAAATGGAAGACATAACAACTCTATCAGGCGAGTGCATGACACATTTATGAATTTATTTAACTATAACCATCAGTGAAGAATTTGTTAACTACAATGTTGCTCTAGTAGTGATTAGTAGTTTGTGATCTACGCGAGCAATTTGTTTTTGTTGGTGATGGCGGCATAAGCGACCAAGACTGAAAGGATGGCAGCCATGACTTCAGAGTTGATTCCAGGACCAGTGTACCCTGTAAAAAAGCAAATGTCAGTAAACACACACATCAAAAACAAAGACGCAAATTTTTTTGAGTTACGATGTCATTTAAAAAAATATTTTAATAGAGTATAAAATTACAAAGATATATTTTTTACTTCATACGTAATAAGATGATTGAAATAGTATCTCAATACCCGCCATGTTAAGAATAATTGGGCAAAAAATTTAAGTATATTTAGTATTAATGATCTTATAGTTATCATTATTCAGCCAGAATTAAAATAGACTAAAATAATGGAACATATTTTCAAAATAAATTAGGTTGTAACAGTGATAATAATATATTACCAGTCGAGTGCGACAGCGCGATGCTGGTAAGGCTCTGAACACTATCGGCAGTTTCTCCAGACCTGAGTGCCTTTCTCAACGCTGTGTATCCTTCTTCAGTGTACAGGCGAACTTCTCGGGTACCGCTGCGTGCAGATTCTTCAGTCCATGACACCTAAGACGAAATGAGAGGTTAAGTAAGAATAGATGACATGGCGACACTATTATGATGCTTGCATAGAGATCCCTCACTCTCCAAGTCCACGCACTGCAGATACCAACCAACATTAAATCGCATACCCTCACACTTATAACGTTTGGTTTCTTGTCCCACTCGCACGCTTTCTACTTTGTCATTTTGTGCTGAATTTATGAGGTGATTGGACACATAATATAACATTTTTGTCTACATTTTGGATTCGCTTAATGAGGTATTTTTCGGAACCAATTACAACCAGATAGCAAGGACCACCGGTATATAATACACTAGAGAATAACAATTAAATATAATACTTGCTAATTCATGAATTCAAGGAATGTTCCTTTATTTTTAGATTGAAATTCTAAAGGAAAGGGTGAAAATTTGAATGGGAAGAAAATACGTTTATTCGGAGGATTTAAAATGTATTCGGTAGTAAATAGCACTAATTAATAATTATTAAATATTTTCAATAAGTTAACCTATACGGGTACAGATGTTTTCTGAAATATAATTAGTGAAAATACTAACCTGGTACTTGTTTTCACCGGTCCTGGCAGCAGGCATGGTCTTTCCTTCAACCTCTGCGTATAATGCAAAGTTTGGCGGTAAAGAATTGCCACATTTTAGTGAAAATTCAGTAATGAAAGCGGTTTGTGTAACAACAGCCAAATCTTGAGTAGTGTAAAACGTCGATGAAACTTGTGGGTTTACACAAGAATCACAAGCTACAGCGCTTAAAAAAGCGACAATTAAAAAGGAGCAGAAGGCATTCATTGAATTCATGGTAAAACAATTGCACTTTTAACACAGTGTTTGTTTCAAGAAGAAAGCGCCGTCAAAGCACCGAACTTTCGAAGTATGCCAAGAACAATCTAAAAATGTAGTGAACTGGCTTAGCTCAGATTTGACACTCCACGTATTTCATACGTGTGCGTCGGTGGTGCCATAATTGATATACCTTTCCTTAAATTTGAATCATTGCTTATACTTGATTATTATAGGTATGTTATATTCTCCAAATCTCAATAACATTTAAGTTCATCCAAAAAGCAGCGTCTCTCAACCAAGGTGTGTAATCAGTAATCCATTATTGAAATGAATTGGATTGTGTGAAAGTAAAATAATCGTCTGGTTAATAGGATTTTTGTTATTACTGTCAAAAATGCCGAGATTCTTACAAAAATAGTTAAGAGGTTAAAGACAATCTACAATATTTAAGTAGACTACCATTATTATTTGAATATTTCGTTATCTTTTCATGCAAATGTCGTTGCTCTATGGCACCATGGGCGTTGAAAACAAATAAATTATATTTAGAGCCAAAAAAAGGTTGATTTAAATGTATTTTATAAAACAAATTATTTTTTAACCTTTTAGCCTTAGCCGTTTTTGCGGGTACTTGCGAAAAAGCTCAGAGCTATTTTTATGGAAATATAGTATATAAATACTTTGGTCGTAATATATTTTATTATTTGAAACGAAAAAATTCAGGACACTTTAATAGTGATGCACAAATGCGGCCCGAAATGGATTTTTTTGCGGCCCAAAATAACAAATACTTCATCAAAAAAACATTATGTAATTATTAAATTAAAAATAAAATATAAAATTTATATCTCATCTAGTATTTATCAATATTTTTCTTCACTTTTACCCTTTGCGGCCCGCGAAAATTTTTAAATGGATAAATTGGCCCTTCTCTCTCAAAAAGCTTATGCACCACTGCTTTAATAGATGAAGGAGAACATTTTTAGAGAGAGAAATCAATAATTCTTTATATTGACATACATAAAAAAAAATAGTATATAGCAGTGGTTCTCATGTGCGGCCACCAGAAGATTTGGATGCGGCCACCAACAGCTTCATAGAAAATATTGATATTAAAAAAATTGTGGTTTTACAAGTTAATTTCTCAAGAAAGACTATGAAAATGAAATATTTCGTATACAATTAAAGCCAATAGTAATTTGACAACCATGTGTAGGTCGATTTGACAAAAAAAACAAAAATTTTGTGCGGCCACCAGACATACTTATAGGACCGCCTATGTTTTCGATGCGGCTACGGTGAACCACTGGTATATAGTATTCGTCAACGAAGGCAACTTGCTATTTATCAATATTGGAATTTTGCAAACAACAAATTAGGGTACCTGTATACAAGCCCATATATCAAAACATATTTTTATTGGTAAATGGTCAGTTTTAGGTTTATCAAAGGTCACGCCGATGGATAATGATCATCGGAGCGAAATACACGCTCGGAACTGAAAATATAATGTTAAAAAATTCGTAAATTAGTTTATTTTAATGATAAAACATTTCTCCAATGGCCTTTTTTTGTTTCACTATGTTTGCTATCTCTATATCTCGTATATGATATTTTAAAGTATGCGCCGATAGATCGGCGCTGTGTGGTTTTTCGCATATCATAAGCCGGGAGCTTATATTTGAATCCTTCTCTTTGGCAACTAGAAAGTCGTAAACGTCAACTAATTCCCATGGCAGTTAAAGACGATTTATTAATTCTGAGGATAAAACAGTCCCGTAATGCGACATATTTCGATTATAATAAGATGGTTTCGTAATACGACGCCACTGACACGATTTTTTAGTGATAGTAGTTTATTATGGTTTTAGGTCATATAAGGCCACCAAACATTTAGTCATACAGAAAGCCCACAGGTGTATGATGCACTGTCGTCCAACAACACAATAATATAAAATAATGCTTTACGACCTTTCATTGAAATATATTTAGTATAACGAAATACCAAAAGATATACCGCGCTATGACATGTTACAAGCTTTAACTAAGGGACACAATGCAATAAATACGGTTAAGGTAAATAAGTTTTGGTAATTGTGCTATATTTTATGTTTGATCAACTGAAACAATTTGCAACAAATAATAATTAAAAGTTTTTGGATGGATTTAATTTATTTATTTGCCATGTAAGAAAAATACACAACAGTATAATAACTTCCTTCAGTTCTACGAAATCCTTAAAAAAATCACATACATATATATATTTTAAAGATAATTTAATGCACACTCAGTTTCTTATTAAAATTACAGTTTATTTTGGAAATGAAGAAAGTTTTTTCATTTTATTAAGATACCATTATCTCTATAAAGAAAACTATGAAAAAATGAACAAAAAAAACATCTATGAAATGTTAGGTGTTCGTTCATTCACTGCACCAAATATTATAAAAGTGTGATTTAAATATATTTGTGGTAAATATATTATCACATTTATTTTTCAACTATATATAGTGAGATAAAAGTTTAGAACTATTCTTTTTAACAGGTATTTTTTTCATCCAAAACGTGCAGTTCTATATATTTGTCTCTAAACATCTCCAATAGCAATGCCATCACTTTCTGTTTCATCCATAGCTGCATAACAGCTGTCATCATCGTCAGGTGAATTTTTCTCCTGTGCTTCATAAGCTGGTGCCAGTGGGGAAACAACTACACCGTCCCAAATGGTGATCTCGCACGATATGTCTTTTCCTGTAAGAAATAAGAAATTATGCTCGATACCACAAAATATCGTTGTATATTTACAACAGTTTCACCAGTTACCAACATTGAAAATTTGTTAGTTAATAAAGATGGAATCCAATTCAAGAGGACATTGCTGGCATGGAATTAGAAAAAATCTACCTCAGTAAAGAAAGAAAAGGTTAAATATTTAACAACTTTTTGGGAGAAGGGCCAGATAATCAATTGTCAGATATTTCGAGGGCTGCATGTGTGAAAGTGATTAAATTATAGATATTTTTAATTTTATATTGTTCTTCTATTGTTCATGTTCTTCAGGAAAAAAAGGTGATTGATATTTTTCATATAGGGTTTCATACAGTCGCAGGGTGCATCACTAATTTAATGTAACCAATAAAGTCTGCAATCCCTCAATGAGGCTTGTTACTGAAATTGTTCGCTCAAATTGAGAAAGAATACTTACCATCTTCAAATTCCTGTAACCCAAGTACATATGCGTAACCACCTCTGGCTAAGACTCTCAGCAGAGTTTGTGCTGTCATTGTGGCCTTATCCAGCTGAGCAGGAGTGAGAACAGCATGTGCTGGACCACGAGGTCCTCTCACTGGGGCTGGTGCTCCGGTTGACCCCGGCAAGTACAACCCTGATGATAACAACTGTAGCACGCGTCTGAAATATCAGTTGACTATTACAACAAACTCAAAAAGCAATCACATATATTTAATAATGAATATGTTTTACAAATCTTCCTTCATTTAAAATATAATATATTTACCTGAAAGCAACGTTTAAAGGTAGCGCTTGTCTGGTAGGATTGTTCATGATAGCGTGATGCGCTAAAGTATCAAGCAGCCAAGGCTTGACTGGAGAAAGTCCTGAGTGGCGGGCACATAAATCCTTAAGCAAACGTACCAATACCTAAAACATAATGAATCCCTTGCATTATAAGAATCCTCATTAAATGCATAAATAACATGCAGATATATCAAAATACAGAAATAAATTATTCCAAAATACCTTTATTGAGGAATGATGAGCATTTTCTTCAAACCACATGGTGTGACCGATAGAGACCATGTGCCCTCGTAAAATCTCATAAGGTAAATGCACCTAGAAATTCAAAATGAAATATGACAATGTGTAACTACTTTTCATGAAATTGTTCTTATTCATCTGTGATGTAAAATAAGGTAACGTACTTCTGGTTTCAATTTTCTCAAGTTGGGATTTATGGTAGCGACGAGGACTCGAACTGTGGCATCGGCATGATTGATGCAGAAACCTCGCTCATTTGTGGTGGTTTTTACTTGTTCTGGTTTGTATGCAGCATCTGACTTAAGAAGGACTTTCAATTCTTCTGTGACCTGAGTAAAAATTAAAACAAAAATATATTAATATATTAATTGATTCTATAAATGTAATTAGATGCATAGTATTGAACTTCAAATTTATGTCAAACACATTGAATCAATTTATACCTTACTAGCCAGACCCTCTACAGCCTCTTTGGTAGGTAAAGTTTTCAAAACGAAGACCAGATCTGCGCAATTGTCTCCTTTGACCATTGTACCTTGTTTGAAGGCACCCACATGCCGCACCATCAATAATTGCTTTAAAAACAAATAAAGCATTCAGTTTATTGTATATTACAATGACATGAATTTGCCATGTAAATAATTCATTAGTTCACTATTTAAAAATGTTAGCTACTCACAAATGCAGCAAAGTCACCGGGTACTACTGCAAGATTCTCAACAACCTTTTCAATTTTAGTAACTAAGTTTAAAACAGCTGCTTGATCAGCAGGGCTCGGGCAAAGTTCTGTGTGACGTTTAAGAAGTGCCTGCAATGTAGAATAAGAAATTTCAATTTGGGCTTTTAACATAATAATAGTGATTCATAGAAAGCTCATACAAGAAGACACTTTACCTGAAATTAATTAGAACAATATCACAATGCTGAAAGGAAAATCCCGAGTTGACAGTGATAAACTCATGGATAAGTTTGAAATTCAAACAATTCAAATGTAATTATAGATACATTTATAGTGTATGTACTCAGACTCAATAGGTTTTTATTAATTATTAAAATAATGAGTTCAGTTTGGAAATTTATCAAGAAAAAGCGATTGGGCCAGAGTTAATGACTAAAAAAAATAGTTTTGTGGCTTTAAAGCCAATTCAGGTAATGTCCTAGACCAGTGGTTCCCATGTGCGGCCACCAAAAGATTTTGCTGCGGCCACCAGAAGCTTCATAGTTAATATTGATATTTAATATAATGGGTTAAAAAAAGTTAATTTGTCAACAAAGACACTGAAAATTAAATATTTTGTATGCATTACATTGTGCATCAAGAATTGCTAGTTAGAAATAACTCAACAGATATATGTTTAGGTCTTTTTTGGCAAAGACTCATCACAAAAATTTGGTGCGGCCACCAGACATTTCCGTAATACCGCTGATGCTCTTAATGCGGCCACAGCCAAATTTTGCGTGAGAACCACTGTCCTTGACCGACTGTCGTATCTCTGACGCATGAACATACGGACCTATTAAATCCAGGCTATTAATGCCTATTAAATTTAGCCTAACCTAACCCAACATGAAAAATATGTATAACTGATATATTTTGAAAAGCCTTCAACTGAAGAAATCAAATATTGAAAATATATCAGTTATACATATTGTTTAGGATGGGTTAGGTTAGGTTAGGTTAATAGGCAGGTTTTAATAGGTCTGTATGTTCATGCGTCCATGGTGCAACAGTCGGTCTAGGACATTACCAATTCGTTTGTATGATTTTATGCAAATTTTTATTTTAACTTATGGCGTCGTTAATTTGGCTATACCTAATATTTTCGGCTGTCAGTTGAAAAATGGTTCATTTGTTACATTAGTATTAAGAAATAAAGTATTCTAATTGGAGAGAAAACAAGTTAACGTAGACATTTAGTTTAACCTGAGTAAATGCAGTGTCGTCAGGATGAGGTTTGCATCTTGGGAAAGCTGGCTCAGCCAGTGCCAAGTCAAATGGTGGTCTTAAAGATAGTCGAGGGCCACCATACGGTCCACCTCGGCCACTGCCGCCACGACGACCTCGTCCTCCTCTAGCTCCGCGAGCCATGTTTAGGCTAAAGAATGAATAATAAATAATTTAGGGTCCCGTTTTAAGATACTAAAATAATATGAAAATAATAAAACTTTTTTAGAGGCAGATTATTTATAAAGAATTTCTTCACGTGGTATTCTGTGACTTATGGTTGTCAGTAAATTATTCTTCCTCCTAGTTCAATATGTATATTACTTTTAATAAATGCATTAATTCTTTTAAATATCATTGCACAAAATGAACCTTGAAAAGTAGTAATAATTTGTCACTAACCTCAAATTTGACATAAACCTATCTACCTACACTAGTAATAATGATTTGCAATATTTTTAGCAAGAACAACTAAGAATATTATAATGTGAAGTAAAATTGTACAAATGTAAAATAATTACAAAAAACGCCGTAAAATACTAATAAAATCACTGAAATCAATAGTAGATTGTGAGGTTACAGGTAAATAATTATTGGTATTGCAGATGCACATTGACATATGCAAACTGATAAACAATTAAAAAATATTCTATATGCCAATATTAACAGCCAATTGATTCATTGCAGTGTAAATATACCTGAAATTGTAAAATTCGATTAAATCCTAATGAAACTGGCCCTCACAGAGAAGACAACTTTGAATGTTTTAATGCCCTTAGAATAACAAAAAATCAAAATTAGTCTGTATCGAAATAATGAAATAAATATACATTAAGCTATCTACTTTTTATAAATAGTACGTATAAATCGGCTAAATTTTGACACCGCTTGAAGATTAAAATTTCAATATGGCCGCCAATACTATGTTTGAGTTTGCAAATGCTGTCATACTAAAAATTATTAACTTTTAGTAATATAACTTTAATCCAGATCACGGCCACTTTGATATAATTTCAAATATTGAAAATGGTTATTATTTTCAATGGACTCACTTTTATTTACTTTATATTACAACTGTACAAAATTAGCGATCCAAAATAAAAGCCACATATTAAAATACCTCTGATGCACATATTATATATACAATTTTTTTTAAATTATGACCTGAGTAGCGGAACTTCATTATTCGGATTTTTTGACTTAAAATGAAATTTTATTTCCTGTCAGACTCCAGCAACTCAAATTTATAAAAAGATTAGTATTGTCTCCAATCAGCTGGTAAACATTTTCAGCCGATGGAAATTTACGAGGTATCTGTATAATAAAATAATATTATAGCATTGGAGAAACTTATATATAAATGAACGCAACCATTTTTATTCCATCGAAAGATTCTAAATTTAAATTTATTATTACTACAATTTGTTTCGAACACTTGCATATTAGCATAAAAAAAACAATCGCATAAAGAAAAAACAATCTATTTTATCAAATCTGTTTTTAATGTAACAAAATGTCGGATTTCATAGATTATGTTAATTCGCATGTAGAGTTGGAAGAATTGAAGGAGGTAATAGAGGGTATAGAAAGCATTTCCATTCAACAGGTTCATCTTTTTTCAATAATACATTTTTTTATGTCTTTGTTTAAGTGCATTTTTTAGATTCTGCTGTTGTTAAATTGCTATTTTTAACAGGAATAAAAAACATTTTTTCATTTTAGAATGACGCAGTACCCATCATTGAAGCAGATTCGGAACGCTTAACGTTGGCTTTGAACAAGGGGTTCAATGATTATCAAAAATCGCTAGCCATTAATATGCATTATACAAATGAATTAGGTATGTACATATCGCGGGTGTAGGGACATACGGGCGAAACTACAAAAATGGCTGTTTTGAGTTAAATATGGCATTGTCATGCTCAAATACAGTTCTATAAGATATCAAAATATGAAACTTGTACGAAGAGCGGTTTACCAGATATGCTTGGCTTTCCTGCAAATCCGTAAGAACAAAGTTCAACATTATAGACTGTTTTACCATTTATCTCAGTTCGTTGTTTTTGTAGTTTCGCCCGTATGTCCCTACACCCACGATATGATGTATGATAATAATGAAAAAAACTAAGCGATCCATAATTAGCGAGGAGGTATATTTTTTCTTCTTTCTTTTAAGTGCAATCTTTATTTATGTGGAAAAAAAATCTTTTGATATAAAAATAAATAAAAAAAATCAAATATTGGAAAATGTGGTTGCAAAATACATTTGAATGAGTAACAAGGAATTTATAATGTTTTCAAAATGTAAACAGCGAAATTTATTACAGTTCACTGGCTTTGGTACACACTTTATTGAATTAATATAAATTGACAAATCATTGTAAAAGTATTATTATTATTATCATAGAAATATAATAATTTTAATGTTTTCTTTACCAATAATAATTAATATCGAATAAAAATATGATGTTTTCGTGATTCACAAACAACTGGTTCTTCTAAAGACTTAACAGATGTTTATTTTGTCTTTAGCAAAAGCAAAAATAGTCATGGAAGACCTGGAGAAAAGATGTGAATTAGAGCAAGCAAAGCTATTATCAAAGGTGTCGGAGAATAATTTGTTAAACAGCCTACTGATCAAGAGTCAAGCCGAAGGGGCAGAGATTGTGTAAGTTATAACTTGTTTTATATTTTATGTCATGTCAAAGATGTCTATTATAATATAATAAATGAGCTTTGTTTAGTTCATTTTATCAACAGTTTGATAAAACAGGAGTCATTAATTGCACTCAAAATTTGTTCAGCTTCGAATTTGTTATTCAATCGATGAAATAAATAATTACACCTGGAGAAAATTGATCAAGCCCTATATAAAAAATAATTTTAAATAAAAGATTTTTACATATACATAACACATTTTATTTTTTCTATTATGGCTCGATGTGTTGATGTATGTCATTGAGAAAAGGAACAGTTATACCTTACAGGTGCTCCACAGACCACAGCTATACTCAGAATGGCAGCTTCTTTTCTTTTTAAATTCTATTAAAATGGTTTCAAAATGTATATACATCTAGAAAACTATAATTCAAGTTAAATTGACTTGCACATAGTTCAATAATTATCAGATGCAACCTGAAAATATCCATAGGAGAAACAATGGTCACCATCTTCCGAAGAATTCAAGTACGTTTTCACCAAAAAAAAACATTCAAAAATTTTAAATATCTTTTCAGAAAGCGTCATGTGGAAATCATGTCTGAATGGGGTGAAAAATTTCGGACTGCACCCGCCTTGTATGTAAGAGTAAAAAAATTGTTTTATTTCATTGAGATCTGCAGTCTTTGACAGAGCATGTGAAACATTTTTTTTGTTTAATATATCACACTTAATTTAGAAATAGAGCAGTATTACTGTGCTGCAGGACACGGCTATCTTTGAAACTCTAACACTGATCATTTTCAGTCTATGATCATATTTGTTGCCACACTCTTCCTACGAATCTGATTATACATACATGACTATGGTTGTTAATTGATTGTATGCTTCTGGTAATGTTTCAAGCACTTCTATTTGTGCCAGTAATGTCCAAAACGCGGTTCAATTATAGCCACATTGCGACTAAATAGCTTGTAGATTTATGTTTTCCCATTCATTACCCGTAATTGAATCATTTTTAAATTTACCTCAAAGATTTTTTTAAGACCAATAATATTAATGTTATATATCAGCTTTCATTTTGTAACTTAAGTCCACCTTTCTTTTACGGTCCCAAAAAATCAGATCTGATCCAGTGATGTGTATGCGATTCTTACAGAGATGGTGTTTTTATGGTGATTTATTGCTTATATGATAATATCATGACTGCTATCCCGTTTTCTTTATAATATATTTTATGGTTTTGCGAAGTGACTGGACATATAAGCGTTAAAAGTTCTTTACTTATTTAGATTTTTAAATAAATTAATCTTTTTTTTCCATCAAAAATTTATAGTTAAACTTGCAGATTAATGTGACTTATTTTCATCCACCTATATTTACCATTAAATTTACTCTTGCTGAGAGGTAATATCTAAGATCTCGCATATAAATCCTCATTATGATCAAGTACTATCATTATGATCAAGTATTATGTCCAAATAAAACTTTGCATACTACATTTTCAATTTTTCAAGGCATGCATGTCTGTGATGTTTTAATCATTTGGTACCTTAACAAATCTTAAAATAACTTTAAGAGCGATCAACTTACATATATCTAGTCCTTAACTTACCCCATCACCATTTATCTGCAATCAACTATCAATAAAAAAATACTTCATTTGGAGTTCTTATGCTGCTTTCATGTGGCATGGTTTTAATGAAGAAATAAATATCCCACGCTCTTCTTCCTCTTTCAAGGACTCTGAAACGCTACAAACAGAAATTGATGCCATCAATCAAAGGATAGCCCAAAATAAAATGGAAATCAATAATACCAAGAAAAATACTTCAAGCCTTCGGGCATCATGCTTTGAGGTAGTGGAGGAAGATGTCAGCATACAATCTGCCACGGAAGTGATGTGAGTTGGTTTTTTTCTAAGCCTTGTTCAAGCATATACATATCTTCTGTGTAGAATTTGAGAACTTTCTTATCATCCTGAATGTAATATTATATTAAAAAGCTTTATTTAATCCTTTAAACAATCCTTCAAATATAAAAACAGTCTATATTTTTTGATTGTACGTGGTCAATATTGGTCTGACTTTTAAAATTGTTATGATTTGGAGTCAGCACACTCCATGTGAAAGTCTACAATTTCATAAAACCAAATATAATAGTATTTTTCATAGTCATGTCTCTATAGAATAATATGTATGTACCATTTGCATATTTTCTGATAATTTTGGTTTCAGGAGTGACTTTGGTGCGTTAGATGAGGTGGTTACAACCCTTGCGGAGCGCCTAAAGATGTTGGAGCAGTACAAGGAGAAGCTGAATGCCGATATCATGGAAATAATCCATTCTGCAAACCAAAAATTGTCTAAAAATTAGCTCTTTTCATTTTTTCAGTTAAAAAAATGAAAACATAAAGTATCTACATTATATTCTTTTATATGATAACAGAGCACATCAATGATGCAGGAAACCTCTAAGTTTCCTGAAGAGTCTCGTGATACTAAGCTAAGCCGCAAATAAATTTAATGTCAAACAAATGGCAGATTAAGCACTCCGAGGCATAATATAATTCTAGAGGCTATCTTTTTCAGATGATAAAAATTATTCAAGCTTTTATATTTCAAAATAAGTCACTAATGGTAATTTCATCTGATCACAAATTTTTATTATTTAAGTTAAATACATTTCAATGAAAGCATAATTTTAACAACTACTTATTTAAACAAAAAATATTATAAATAAGAACAATAAAAAAGATATCATAAAAAAACATTTTCCCGCAATTTTTTATATGCTCCAAATATGCATAATGATACCATCGTTCCACTTGTAATTCTGTCTTAAATAAACTCATTATTAGCCATTCTGAAGTTAAGCCATTGGCATGCAATCTTTGCAAGCTGCAAAAAATTGCAGCTTTCTATTGACATTGACCACATAAAGAAGCATTTTTTTATTTTTGAAATAAAATAATTGTAAGAAGAATTATGAAAAAAAATCCAGCTTTCCACATTGATCACATTTAGAAGTTTTGCAGTATTTTTTTGAGAGTTTTATAATTAAAATTAAATATTATATGCCAAAGTATGTTAAAAAATGCTTTGTATTGACATTGATGATACAAAGTTGTTTTGCAGAATATATAATTGTGAGCATATTTTTTAATTAAAATAAAATATTGTGAGAAGAGGTGTGTGAAAAAAAATGCAGATTTGGTGTAAATAAATAGGTACCAGTTCGGTCATTGATTCCTTCAGTAAGTTAAAAAACCATAAAAAGTTTAAGCAATGAAATCAATAAAAAAACTGTTCTCATTGAATATACATATGTATGTACTTAAAAATTAAGTTACAAGTCAAAAAGGTGGCAGGGTGGCGCCCTGGCTCCACTTCACCACTGCGTATATATGTACATACTTTTTCCGAATAAAGCAGTTGAGTAATCATATTAAAAATAATGTAAAGACATCAGCGCGCCGACGTTAGCGCGAAATACTGACAATGTTAATTATTAGTGATATTATTCATGATCAATTATTAAATGCATGTATTTCGAATAACTAGATTATTTCACCGTACTTGACTTTCTACCAGAGAAATATAAATTATTAAAATTTAATTATAATTCGGTTTTTGGCAGGGCCGTAGCGAGGTCCTCTGGCGCCTAGAGTAAGGAGTAGATTTTTCAATACTAAATATCAGGGCTGTGGAGTCATTAAAAAAATTACGACTCCGACTCCAAAATTGACCAAAAACACGACTCCGACTCCGACTAAAAAAGTTTAATTTCGTCACATTTTTTTCCTGCCTTTCCTATAGATATATCAATCAAACAATCCGGCCAATACCCAAATTGTACATATTATAATATGCAAAAATAAAAAGTTTGAACGTTTGACTCCGGCCGAAACTGACTGATTTATTCATATCAAATAATAAAATTTAATTATTCAATTCCAAATTTCTTAAAGTTATAGGTTCTTGCCCATTGTGAATAAAATGAGAAGTACCAACCGTACATACTCCGTTTTTTGTAAATTTTATGTATGTAATTATCGTTTATAATATAACTAGCTGTACCCTGCGCGCGTCGCTACGCCAGCAATTGTGGGGGGGATTCGGGCGGGTGGGGTGGGGAAGGGGGTGTACGCCAGAAAGTTTCGCGGAATTGTACTCGAGAAATTTGTAAAAATTCGATATCATTTTGTGGGAGGAGGGGGGTTGTTAGGCGGGGTGGGGTTTGGGGGACGCATGTGGGGGGTATGCCTGAAACCTTCAAAGGAGTGAACTCGAAAAATTCGAAAGGTTTAAAAAAAAATTTGGGGGTGGAGGTTGGGGCATGGTTGGGGGGAGGGATTGGTAGGCCAGAAACCATTGCGGGAGTGTACTCTAAATTTGAAAAAATTCACATCGATCGGTCGAGCGGTTTAGTAGTCCATAGCGGACATACATACAGACATTCATTTTTATATATATAGATAGATAAAACACAGGGCTTTTTTTCCATTTAAGCGGTGGAAAGGCGTTCCGGCACCTTTTTTCACGGTTTTTTTTTCAAAATTTCAAAATCAATTAGACGAAACAATGTTTGCGCTTACGTAATTACAATCTGTATTTTTATTATTCGTCAAAATGATGAAATATGGATTGTAATGAACTGGAAGAGATGCGTTATTTTATTTAGTTAAAAGCTTGACTCACTTCATAGTTCCGGCACCTTTTTTTTCCAAAAAAAGCCCTTTGTATAATAAATATTCTATAAACTTTATTCAATGGAAAAACAACTCACTTAGGACTTACCTACTCAGACTTAAGGCAATGATTCAAAGTACAAAGGTAATGACTATTATATTAGAGATTTCAATACTAAGTACTAGGGACTCCAATTACTCGTCATCTCAACTACTCGAGTATCGAGTAGTAAAATTGAAAAATACTCGAGTACTCGAGTATACTCGAGTAGTTTCAGATGTACCAAAATATATACTATTAATTCACATTTTGGAAATAAATAGGGGATAAATAAATAAAAAAGCTTATTTAATTTCATTGATACATTTAATTCATTTTACTAAACACATATTTTAAAAATAACAAAGAATTAAATGTTTCAAATTTAAGATTTGTTCTAATTTTAGTTTTAATTATTCCCGCAGTTGAAAAACTCTCTCGGTAGCTGTGGACGTTGGTTTTATCGTTAGCAATGAATTGAATAGTGTATCTAATTTATATGTCCGCTGCTTAAAAAGAATCTAACTTTTTAAATCTTCTTTTAAATTTTGACTACAAGAATGTTTAATGAATTTAGTTTTCGGTTTATGAGATATCGATGAAATGGCATTTTTCAACTCTTGTTGAATAGGATCTTTATCTTTAAAATATACATATAATAGGGCATATAGAGAACTGAAAATTTGGCTATTTGTAAAAAAAATAGTTGAGCATGTGTAGAAAAAATAAAAAATAAATATTTTCCATGTCTTCTTTGTGTAATCAATCATAATTCGAAAGCCACGTCGATTTTACCACAGAAAAATACAATAGGTAACTATTTACTTCGGAGATATAAGTGAATATTTACTTAAATACAATAGCTCAATAATGCACGCATGGTGGGAAGGAAGAAGGCGAAAGACAATTAAGAGATAAATTTCATTAGCAGAATAATTCAACAACTGACATATTGTATGGGATGGTAGACGTAAGAAGCCAAATAATAATTACTTACGTCTTCGTATACCAAGTGCGATATTCGCTCCTCTGAAAGCTCAATTAGCAAAACGCGCTAAGTGGGAGATACAATAAATTAAAAAAAACATGAGAAAGTTCTACAAACGAAACAATGTTCTCGCGATGAACTTAACCTCATTTTTACATGTAAAATGACGAGGAAAGAAAAATTATTGCTATAAAATATCGGAAACAAAAAGCTTCTTTATTAGACTTTGTTTTTCTTTCTGTTTGACAACGAAGTGTAACACGTGTTTATATTTAATCTATATAGCGGAAGTATAAGTTTCAATAAAAAATGACGTTTTAAATCATCTTACAAAAAGATTATTATTTATTATAATTTAGGGGGAGATAGAAATATACAAACAGTAATGTGTGAGTAGCAACCACTGCATTTTAGCCGAGCGAAACAGTCGTAAAAATGTTATGAGTTAGACAGAGAGTGCAATACATACAATATTCGATTGAGATCGCGGTACAACAGCGGAAGTACACGTGCACATTGTTCTTACATGCTACAAACTTTTAAAAAGCTTATTCCGTTATCTAACTTTGCCAAGTTTTAACTGTCATAACATTGTTTATTTGTGATTCGGAAAATTTTCACAATGGCCAGACAATATCTGACACAGGAAGAAATGAATAAAATTGCTGAAGAGTTTAGTGATAGTGATACTGATTCCGATAAAGATTTTGAGAACATTGCGGGTATTTCGGATGCCAAAGATATGGAGAATGATGAATGTTGTGGTCACCATATTTTTTAAGGAATACCTACTAATAATATAACAAATTTTAAAAAATATTTTCATTGAATATGATGAAACTGCGTCAGTTAAATATAATTTCTTGGAATGTTCACAAATTCACAGAATGAATATAATCTAGTTAGTATTTTAGTAAAGATCCCGATATTTTGTTATTTCTTATAATTAAAAATATGTTTCCATTAAGAGTTTGTGTTTTTTATTGCAAATGTTCAAGCACATTTGAGTGACAGATTTGTAATGTGTTTTTATGGTAATAAAATTGTTCATTCAGAGAACGAATTTACGCGGCTGTGCTTTTATTTTGACACATGTCTCCAACCATTTCCCTTCCGCCAGGCCCCCGCCCCTTTCGCCAGTGCCCCTTGTCGACCGTCAATTACAACACGCGACGATCACGCTTTGTAAAGTTTCAAACGTCTTCGAGACATATTCAAGGTTTCTTACGCCTATGTATATATTTTTTGTAAATAAAATTTGGATAGAGATGTTTTAAAGCTAGGATCGAGTATTTACTCGAGTATTATTCAATATACCCGAGTATCGAGCACTTGAAAAATGGACGAGTATACTCGAGTATCGAGTACTCGATACTCGAATTGGAGTCTCTACTAAGTACCTACGCTTGACCAAACAATTCAGCGTAAATAACAATACATTTAATAGAATTTACTGCATAATGTAATCTATTAAGCCTGGAATGGTACTAATTATATTTATCACTGTGAAGTAGTTCGAGTTCAATAATTATTAGTAAAAGTCCAAAACCAATTTAGATAAAGGAAACCAAAAACTACTCGCCAAAATATTATTCTTCCTATCTCTGCTCTAAATCTGCAACAGATAAAAGTTACAACTTTATTATTATTTTTTCTTAAAAAAAAAATCAACCAGCAGTACATAAGTATAATATATCTGATAATTTCACGAGTGTAAGTTTTAATATTGGGATTTTAAAACCATAACAAGCATTTGCTTAGCCTTCAAAATGAATGTTGTTGCCTTTCTGTACGATAAGTTTCTAGCATGTGTAGCGTTAGAAAACTTTTTACTAACCGCAATGAAAAATTTTGCTATGAAAAGAATAGATTATTCAAATAATTAGTGTTAACGCCGTAACTACAATACATCAAATGGTTGCAGTAACAACAACTACTTAAGTTAACATGCATTGGTACATTGGCGTCTGCAAGATAAATGTATATTGAAAGTGTCGTGCTTGTAGATGTGAATTCTCTAAGGAACGACGAGTAGTTAAACATTCAAATTCTAAACAGCTAAATCTTTTAAAACATCTTTTCGTTATCAAAAGTGGAGAAGATGAAAAGTTTATGCAGAAATGCAAAAACAATAAACAAATTGGATTCGTACTTATTATGCGCGAACCACCTCCCACCCCATAAGAACACACACGTTGTTCCGGCTCATTTATCCCCCTCTCTTGACGTTCATAACACGGAGTTAATCGTATGTAAGTGTGGCACGATGTCCAGAGTAAACGCAAAATCACCAAACCTAATCGTCAGTATCGGGAAAGTCCGTAACATTCTTCATTTCCAAAAATAAATTTATAATATTTTTTATATCCCGAAATTTTCGAAGCACTTTTTCCAAGAAAACCATCGAATTTTACTGTGAAAAGGAATATCTGTATACTCACTCAATATCTTGAAGAATTTTTATTTGATTTTCAATATTTTTTTAAAAATATGTAAAAAAAAATATCTTTACTTAGAATTAGGATTTACGGTGGCGGGCCACAGAAAACACTCGGCGGGCCGCAGTTTGCCCATGCCTGATCTACATAGTAAGTGATTGATAAGAAGATAGTTGGTTCTGAATCATCGCAATTTTATTTTGTGAACACCAACTAATTTTCTGTGCCTTAAAAAAACATTGCTTTTTATATGAAAAGTTTGCAGATAAAAAGAAATAGTACCTATAGCAGTCCATGAATATCAATACATGGACGTGCACACACAAGCCGTCGTTTTGTATGTATTCGATGGTTATCCTGCACTTAATTTACTAATTATTGTTTCATCAAATATTGATTATTTGTTTATCGCTAACATATTTTAGACATCGCTTACATTTTCCTGAAAATATTGGGCTGTACACCGCTATCGGCATTCGTTTATTAGACTAAATTATATAATTATCATTTATACCAGTCGTACGTTAAAGCGGGGTGAATAGAGACAAAAACAAGGATTGAACTTTAGCACAACTTTACTAAGTATCCAATTTATTAATAAGTGACAACTTAAATTCTTTAAAAAAACATTAAAATCCTTGCCAATTTTTTAAAAATAAATCTCTGTTTTATGATGTGCACTGGACATGTTCCAATCAACGAGTCTAAGGTTTTTAAGAAAATCAGAATCACAATAGTGTCGAAAGTTATACACAAGGATGAAGAGTTTTCATGGTCATAAACGGGCTCTACACAGACATGGCATTGCAAAAAGCGACATAGACGCCATAAATACATTTTCATAATTATATACATTTAGACTTTAAAAAATCTGTGACAGTATGGATGGAATCAAGTGTAGTGACCACTTTATTGAATACAATATTGATTTTGACAATGATCACTGCAGAAAAATTAAGCCTTGATTTGACTAAAACAAAAACATTTGCTGGATCGCCCACAACCAGTGCCAACCTATGATTATATCATTACAACATAATTTTATATTGTTTAATTTAATTCGAATGTAAATTAAATTAATGTACGGTAAAAGAGCAATTTCATTTAAAACGATGTTTTTCGTTGCAGACTGCACTTAATGAGTATGACCATAAATTACTTTTTGTATGTGGCCCAGCTCAGACATAACCGTTTGTATTAGTAATATTAATGATTTTTATAAAAAACATATTTACTTATATATGATAACGAGGTACAAGTAGGCACCCGAAAATTTGCAGAATGTACGTCACGTAAATGAATGTCTATGATATCCATACAATGTTGCTATCGAAATAGACTATCGAAACAACAGCAATGCTGGCGTATCCAACTTTTAGTAACGCCATTGCATTTGGAAAGTATGTACGATTTGCATACATATAAAAAAAAAGGTATGTTATAAATGAAATTGTTTTTTTATGATCGGGTGAAAGCGTAATGACATTATATTGTTCGTGGTTAGTAATATTCTGAAGGGCAATCTTGATATTTATATAAATAAGTACATTAAGTGTATTTTATTGATACAAAATCCCTATGTTTCAAAAAAATCAAGCTCAAACAAGGTAAACTTTTAGGAAGCTCATCACGCAAACAATACGACATTTTCGTGGGAAGTATTATATGTATTATATTATTATCATACCACAGTATGGTGGCGTGATATGTATAAATCAATTTCTTTCTCTTTCTACCTTAGCTTATTTTGTATGTCAGTTATATGGCGCTCCTTCTGTGCTCGTTTTTCATGTGCTTGCTGCGTGATCGAACAGTGTTGCCAACCGAGTGAAAGATTTTAAATCAGAGATATCGAACCATTTAACATAATAATAGTAGCTTGGATATGCGCGGCTATACGCGCACACTCCTATATGATTTTATTTGAATCCCCCCCAGACCGATCAAAAATTATTGCTCAAACTCGAAAAATACATTGATTACAGATCAAAAATAAAAAAACTACAATACATGTATTGAAAAAACCATTAATAATTTTAAAAAAATACTTACTTGAAAAACGACAAATCCAAATAAATATTGATATACCTGTCACAATATTAATAAATAAACTCTCTCACGTTTAGTTTCGAGATCATTACTCTACCCTGTCTTCTCATATTCAATGAACTTGGCTGATCACAGGGCAATGGTTTCGAGCGTGTGCGACGTTCAAAAATATATTCCGATTAGAAAATTTCTTCAGTAGGCGCCGAGTGTTTGTAGTGGGGACGTGTGTTAAGTTGTTTCTGATTGAGTACTAGATCAAAAAGTTATCTCAAACTTCGCGGTTAATAATATGTCAATTACCCAATTAATAATACGCGAAATTCACAATTGTGAATAATTTCTCCCACTACGGCATCAGTCGTCGACGTGTATACTACTTGCCATTATTTTATTATTTCTCAATATTCTTTTAAATAAATTCGAGTGAATTAAAATTCAACACAATTTAACTTTTGAATAAATATAAAAAAACTTCAATCTGCTTTATATAAATATTTAATCAAAAAACAGCTTACTGCTAAAACAACTGACCATTAAAGGTTGTTTTTTTTTAAATATCGCTTATAGAAAATCATTTAAATAAATTTACTTATTGTTTGTGACCTGTGTTTGCGGGCGTTATATTACAAACTTTCTATAGATTATTTTTATAGTGAAATACAAGTTTTTGAACTGACTCCTTGTCTGTGTGCTCGTCATTTTTGCAGCTCTTCTCTGCATTGACAAATATATGCTTTACGTGACCAGATTTTAAACAAAACACATGCCTAAAATATACATATTAGTAAAAAAATCTACTGTTGCTTCCCGACTTGAAGAGGGGACTTTTCAAAGCATGAACATTAAATGAACAAATAATAATTGTGACCATCAGCACAATCTCGTATTTAAGCCATCTAAAATTTTGATTAAATTTCAAACGAAAATTTCAGTATCCGGCAAAATAATGGAAAACAAGTGTTACAACAGCTGTTAATATAGACACGACTATTTTATTTATTATACTCTGAACTATTTTCATTTCGAATGACTTAATGACAATCAAAAATTGTATATTCGAACCGTTAATGTCGGATATTTTGGATTTGTGAAGTGGATATAAAATCAGTGTTTATTTCCTACCTACGTGCACTTGCATTGTACTGCAATCGCTGACAAACATTTCATGGAGTTATACGCCAATCAAGTTTCAACATATTTATATTAATGGTAAGATTTCACATTATTACTTACAAAGAGCAAATACTTTATTACATGAAATACACATAATATTATATTAGTTACTATGTGTATGTATGCTTATCCCTAATCAATATGGTATGCCTTAAGCTAATGACTAAACTTTGATTGCGACAAAATCGCCGATAATAGTTAGCCATAACATAAATATTGATTTACACAGAAACGGAAATATAATCAGTAGGTATACTAATAATTTTTTTGTTTTCTCATTGATATAATATCTTCAATTAACTTTGACAGTACAACGCCAGTTATAGTTATCGAACCATTTCTTCGACGTATATTTCTAAAATTCCATATAAAATACTGATATTTAGTAATGTAAAAAAAACAATGACAAAATCTTGATATTAATACGAAAGCTAGAACATGTTTACAATACTTGTTCCGAAGAATTTCCGACTATTAATGATATTTAACAATAATTTTTAACGTTTAATTATTGTTAAGATTTATTCCTTTCGAAACTACATAATCTGAAATAATATTTCATAACGTTGATAATCAAATCTGTCCCTTTAAAACACAAATATTATTCTGTATCGAATATAACATCAGTATATTATACAAAAGCCATAGTTTTTGATCAGCAATTTATTGAAAAAGTCTATTCCGTAATAACCCGATGATAAGTATAGTTTGGTCAATCAGGTTCTACTCACCCATCATAGTACATGGCAACAACATCAATAATTGTTATTTGACTGACCAAATCGATGGCATAATAAACACAAATGTCACATGGCATGGTGACAAAATCGACTTATTTACGGAATAAAAGTCGTAAGACGGTTTGTTTATGTATCGGGTTTAAAGACTAGATTATATTCATAACCTTTAAGGAAAAAGACCTGACTGCATTTTGTAGATTCTTAGAATCACATAATCAATACTTTCGATGGATTCGGCGGTAACTTGTGGAAGTTCATTTTAAATATCACTAATCATCATCAATTCTTCGAAATCTTGAAAAATAAACTATATATGAATTCACATCCAAATTCATGAATGTATATGATGTTGACAATATTTAACATATTGGCTGCGGGTGTTTTAGGAATTTCCCCGTAGCCAATTCTTACCCCTTCTTCTAATTTACATGTTTACAGCACAGGTGTATTTTTCTATTATTGCCCTTGGGAAAGGGGTGGTTTAGCGACTGATTTTAACCAGCTCTCGGTAAATGCTTTGTTGAAAGGTTGACAATGTTATTTTGTTGAAACAATTACTAAATAATCAAGTTTAAATTTTAATTACGAAAAAATCAATTACCGGATGTCAGCATAAAAGTTTCGTAACAAATTATTAAAAAAATCAAAATAGATAGAAATAATCGTACTATAAGCCCTAACTTAGCTAAATAAACAAAAAAACACATTGGAAACGAGGAAGGTTATAAAATTTTCTTTAAATAATATTTACCAAATACGATTAGATTGCTAAACTTATTCATAGCTTGTCTTCACTAATAATTGACGCTTGACTCAAATGCGCCCATCTCGGTTCAAGTGCATATTATGTATCCTATTGGAAACATTCCAATTTTTTTAATAGATCATCACTGTTGACGTGTATTGGTTATGGACAGAAAATCTTAATTATCTTTCATAGTCATTTAGAAATCAATTGATTGTTTATAAACGACTCGCATGTGGTGAGCATCATGCTGTAACTCTATACTAAATTTATTTGGTATATAAGTATAAATTTAATATGTGAATGCGGTTTTAAACTGCAACCGTGAGTACGCGGTTTGCTAGCATTCTAGCGTTTTATGAATAAAGGAATTAACCATCAAATGCCGCAATAGGTCAGGTAAATATGTAACTAATGCTATTATGACTGTGTACGACAGCTCAAGACAGGGTTAAAAGCATACACTTAATAATAGTATGAAATTTCGCAAAGATTTCTAATAAGAGTAAGTGAAACGAGTGAATAATTATAGTCACTTTTTGTAACTTTAAAACCATTATTTGTGTTAGTAAGTTTTCAATTTACACTAAATTTCATTCAGTGTCACTTCTTGATAATAAGCCCGTTTTCTGCTATTTTGTAGATTTAATTTTTTTTAGAATAAAAAATAAACGGTATTTTTTTGAAACCGTGCAAAAAGACGGTCGGGTGTATATACGTATATTATATATGTATAAATTAGATAAATATATGAAAAATGTACTAAAAATATAAAAAGGATTGCCAATGTGAAAATAACTATTTTTATCGAGAAGATTTAACTGGAAGAGAAAATTATTTGCACTGAAATATAATTCATTTTTTATATTTTTTAATATTCGATCTTCACATGTTTGCTTTATGATTAGAGACAGACGGTACTTGTTATTAATTCATAGGTAAATAAAGCATCTATAAATTAGCTTTAACACTTATATTTTATTAATAATAACATAATGATCATTAATTATTTCATCACTATACTATAGTGTGTTATTATTTATTTTAATTTTCTTAATACCAGACATTTTCTACTCTGCTATCGTGAAAGTTCAATGTTAATTATTGTACTTAGTACTATTTTAATTTTAATGAGGAACTGCTTCTATATATCTCGCATTTCAGCTATTCAACGCCAACGTCAAGAAAGGACAGTGCAAGTAAAAGTAAACTCATCGATTTTGATATCACATTTCGAAAGATGTATTATAAGAAATGAACATTTTCGTGTCACCTTAAGCTGACAGATTTTTCAATAAAAAAGTTATTAGCTCTAGCTTAAATATATACAGAGAAGCGATATAAAGACTTCCACGAAAAACCCTATTAAATTTGAGAAAAGTAAACGCATATTAAATATCAAAGTATATCAGCTCCGACCGCTCTTATTGTAGTGCGAGGATTTTTAAGGATTAGCGTCAGTCGCTCAATCTCTCTTCTCCGTCAGCTTAAGAACAGGAGACAGGAATTTTCACCGCTGTTAGTTTACTAATTTTTTATCTTTAGAATACAACAAATTTTCTCAATTTCATTTCAGTATTAATTGAAAGAATACAATACCGTGATATAAATTTTCATCAATAAATAACATTATATTTTCATCAAACTTTTTTAATGCTAATGAAACACTGGTTTAATTAATATATTTTTTAGTAAAGAATGTCTTTAAATACTCAAAAATGCTATAAATATCCTTACTTTCTATTAGTTACTGTCAGGTAACGCCATTAAAATCTTTCTTTATCTTCAAAGCTCTGTAAAAATGACAAATAAAATAATATTCCTAAGCTGTGCTCGAAAGCGCTCTTGAAATAACTGACCCAATTATTCTGTTTGTTTTCAAATTCCTTTATTTTTGGCGCATCAATGAAAAGAAAATTCCTATCCGATAGTACTTATCTCACGAGCAAAGAAAAGTAACTAATCTTTCATAATAATATTTACCGTATGCTAGATATACCTTGTGAACAAAAATCCGTGGAAATATTTCTCACGCATATAGAAATTGATCGGAATATTCCATAGTTAATCCAAACAAACTAAACAAGCGTTTCCAATCTTTGTTGTGTTACAGTTCAATTGCTTGGTGACAAATATATTATACTGACATTTTTTTGTTTTAAATACAACCACGAGAATAGTTTCAGAAATACTGGCGCTCACAGTTAGTAAATAAGTAATTGCAGAGGTGAGTAGGGTCGAAACATTTGAGATTACTCGTAACCGTAAACAAAAATATTATTTGTATACAATTAATGCTAAGCTATGTTTTTTCTCATATTATTTAATTTTTTAATTGGTGTTCTAAATATATTGATTTGTATCGATATTTATGCTGATTTGAGAGATACAAGATTATCAATAATAAAACAATATTCTTTAAATATCGAAGAAGACAGTTTTTATTAATCTAATGTTATCAATTATTATTTTAGTTACATGGAAGCCGCACGAACTAATAATATGATCGCATTTGAATTCCACGCGTGGATAATATTTTTCTGTCTCTATGATTTCTCTGCCTTTACATTTTGATTACATTTCTTATTTTTAAATTCAAACCTTGGATGAAATTGGTCACCATAAAGTTTACAGACGCGTTATGAATATTAATTATTTAAACAAAATATTTATAGAATACTTTCGATCGATTCAGCGACATCTTTGTGGAAATTCACTAACGTGTTTCACTTATTCGAGAAGTCTGAAAGTGCTTCACAGAGATGCGGAACACGTGTCACTTTTTGTAACACAATTCGTGGAATAACAAAGTTATCAAATTTAATTTTATACATTTTTAGATAAAGAAATCTGGCTCTTTTTATATAAAAAGATCTATAGACATGAACTCACATACAATATTAGTCTGGCGTGAACATCAAAAGGACAATAATTGAACGTAATCAATGTTCGGATGATCTTATCCGACCTTCGCCGAATCATTTATATGTATTTTATTCGAAACTACTTGATAATGTTAATGTTTTGAGAAATGTCAACATATAATTTTATTGCGAAATAAAGTAAACAATACAAATTAAACGACATAAATGACAATTTGTTTTCTTTAATCCCTGGAGCATGAAATTTTGCCAGACCGTGATAATTTATTATTTTTAATGTCTTCTCGTAAAGTGTCCACCAACAAAAACTTGTTATTGCATCATTTAGTTGAATATAGTTATTCGTGGGACAAGCGTGCTTATCTCGTGCTATCATGATATCACGTAACATTAAAATATTAGGTAAAACCTACATAAATTTCATTTCACTCTCTCACTCACTATATATAGTTGTTTTTAAATTGTAATCTTTTTTTGCACTACCAAGTATGCGCCATGGGACATCCGAAAGAAAATCCGCAAAATGTAGTTCACGTGGAAAAATAAAAAAAACATGTCCAGTCCCAATGTGGATTATATCAACTCCTAACGGAGCTTACGTTTCTACAAGAACTGCTTATTACTCAGATGTTCAAGCTATACTTTTTCGAAGAGAGTAGGGAAAGAATAATATGGTAAGAGGCAGGACAAGTAACTAACTGATCGCTCTCAGTATACCCTATTTTTGAGATTGGAAGGGTGTAAAGGAATCCTAGATATTTACTTCTTCGGATAAAAATCCAAAAATCGATTGAAATAAACAATTTTTGAAACAGTCCGTTTTGAGATTCGAACCTGTGAGCACCGCAGGAGAAATCGGTGAAATTGAGCTGTCGATTACGGAAACCGACTCGGCGCAAAGTATTTACTTACGCATAATAATATTAAGCCATAAATTTACGTGGTGTTTAACTCGATGAAATCAAATATGGCGGTTTCTGTTTATGAAGTTTTTTTTATACACCCACAGGAGCGAAAAAATAAGTATACAAAATTGATAAGTCAGCAATTTTAAAATAAGAAAGCTTAAAATACACTTCATTTGCAATGTGTGCTATTCTCAACACCAACAGTGTGTTCCAACAGTGGAGAAAGATTTCAATTTTCGTCTCAGTCGTTTATTTTTTTTGTAAGACATCAATAAGCTTCTTCATTAACTCTGCACTCCTCAAGATATTTTTTTCCTTCCAGCAACTCTAAAATAGATTTGAGAAATTGATTGATATCGCAGGGATAGCGTATTTATAAGAATGGTCAAACGAAATACCGAAAGGTAAACCACATTATGAAATGTTACAAATTTTATCTACGTCACACACAGTCAAATATGTATGGTTTTTGAAATAAGGATAATTTAGTTTACAATGTCGGAGGAGGAATAGGAGTTTCGCGTTACCTATACGATGTCGACTAGACTCGACGTGAGTTAAATTAAAATACGTGATTTCGATAAACTAAAAATCGCAATTAATCCTCTTATCGAAATGAATTCGATTGAATAAATCTTCCATGTATAATCCCTTTTTCTGAAGGCGGTAGTTATGCAGCGTTAATCCGTAATACGCGTAATTTTCTTGCTTGGCTGCAACAAAGATAAAAAGTCGCACGACGCCTTTTAATAATCGCTTTTCTCCGATCGAATATCACGTGAATGAAGCGTGATGTCTGCGATCTCGATATCCACTACCTACTTACGGAACACCCGAGTTGATCATACGATGATTTTTATTAATACCGGCTTCGCGTCTATTTTTAAATAAGAAGATGTGACCAGCTACCCGTTGATCATGCGAAGACCATCACCCATTTGAAACAGTGATAAGTGTAGTAAATTAAACATTATAACCGAAAAGCCACTTGGAGAAACTCGATTTTTTTATGGCGTATTCAAAGCAGCAGTAAAATAAATGATTTCATGACAAAATGCACGTAATTCGAGATGTGGATTTAACATAAACTTTTCGTATTTTTTTTATTTTTGGAAAACATATATGTATAATCCAATGGACACGTCCATCGAATTGCGGCGGATTAATTCGATATAAGAATTAGTAGATGTTCAAATACATAGTAAATCTCTCCCGTGAGAGAAAAGATAATATTTCAGCACGCTTATTTTTGCTGTATATTAAATTTCACCATTCGTCTCAAGTTAATAAAAATGGAATAATCAAATAGCACATATGATTACAGAATCATATTGACAAAGTCTTGCTAATGTAAACTTTCATTTAGTTGTACGTAAAAAAAAACACCAAATTAGCTACGCTTCATTTGGAATGGCGCCATGTGGACGACGTAGTTCAAAAGCGGCACAGGTCAACAATGTCAGCTATTTAACGTGATACATAAAATATTAAGTACGTATGCGGAATACATATACGTGATAGGTGATTTATATGTTATGATATGTTACGATTAATTTATTTATGGTGACATTAAATCGCTAAGTGTGAATCACGTGAAGATTATTTGCGTACATTATGATGTTATGTAAGATAATGGCATCATGTTATATTACATTTGTTCATTTCCAATTAAAACAAATAATTTCAATATTTTATTATTATTCCATTTCAAGCGTCTGATTAATGAGTTAAACAACCCAAATGTGATAAAAAATTAAAATCTAAGAAGACTATAAAAATTAGCTAAAATATTATTTAAATAGCGAAGTTTTTTTTAACATATATGGACCAATTTTTAAGTAAGCAGTCATGAGATTCGGTCAAGGATTTCTGATATACCCAACCGCGTGTGTCAGTATTTGGTCGGTATTGAAAAGGTAGCCGGTACCTTTATTGGCGAACAAGGATTTTTCAATCTTGTAAACTTGAGTGCATCAGCAGGACATTGTTTCAAAAATTAACCAATACATATGCTGAAAGAATGTTATATTTTTTTGTATTCTTTATTTAAATATCATGTCGTTCCACCGAGAATTGACAGAACACATTACAAGTGATACTAATCTTTAATACACATTTTGGTATGGTACAATAATAAATATATACATGTTTTTAAAACTGGTCCATCAATACATATGTTGTTACCGACATCTCTGCTGCATTCAGCTATTTTTCTTTCTACACGTGCAGCCAGCAGTTTGTTGAATTTATTGAAACGGCTCTTTTGCATTAATTTATTTCACAATATGCAATTGCACCATACATATTTTATAATATATAGTGCTGTTGTTTCATTTAAAAAATATATTTGTATGCTGAAATTCCATGTTTGAGGCAGCTTATATCTTAAACCCACAATTTTCCTTAATTTTCAACAGTTATACCGTTTGGCCACATAAAGAAATCGATTACGTCAGAAGAAAATTGTTCCATAGTAAAAGAAATTTATTTCATAACAGTTCTTCAAAAATATTTTTAAAAAAAAAACTATCTTGCAGCCTGATACAGTTAATTAATTAACTTCGATTTCTGTTTTAATTATGTTCATGTGACATCGGAAACACGAAACAAAGTTTTATTTACAATGACTTTATTTATAGATTCTAAATACAAAATATCTCGCGAATATGTAAAATTTGATAGAAAAAACTGCGAAACACAGTTGTATAATGTAATAAAGAAATGTTGGCGTTACGCATAGGCGCAGTTGCGACCGCGCGAATATTTTGCGTGGCTTTCAGTTTTCTTTCTAATAACATAGTGCATACAAATCAGCTCTCAATTTACATTATTAGGGGGGGGGGGGATATTACTGCATGGACGGCAAAACGTCTAGGGTCGGTTTAGATAACAAGCAAAAAGAATGTTGTAACAGTTAAAATTATAATAACCACATAATGAGAATAAAATTCTATGAAAATAATCTCCAAATACGATAAGTGATCATCTCTTTACACAAAATTTTCCATAAACCAATTTAGTATGAGTTGAGTTACAAGGTAAAGCAATGACATTTGCTAACTATTGCTTCCTTAAAATTCAATGCTATTACGATCTGCATTTCCTGTAACAATATGATCTGTATAGAATATCTCACTAATAACGAATTTCAGAAAACAAAACGAAAATTACAGAAGCGAAACTCGTCGGCCTCGCTAGATAGCTTTCAATGTCGCCGACCCAGGTTCGAAATTTGCTCGTGCCCGCGGTGCTTTCCATCTATTTTAAGTATCACCCGGTTACGTTAGTCTCCCGCGTGATAATGGTGTGAATGAATCAAAGTAGCATGGGAAGGGTCAAAGTGATGAAATGACTTCGATAGCCCTACAAAACGATCATTAAAAGTTCTACGACATATTCCACTAGAAACTATTGCCAGCTTACGCTTGCTACAGACTTTACCGAACTATTGCATGTTTGATAGTTCATATTTAGTAAATTAAGATCAGATTGAATCATTATTGAACTAATTATTACTTTTAATTGTTTACGTTTTAATAAATTCAAGTATTTTTCTAGTTGGCAGGTTAAAACTTTTTTTTAAATTTTGACTGCAATATTTTTACACATTGTATACGAGGAACGTGGAATACGTGTTGTTACTCAATAATTAAATCAATAACTAAAAAATCATTATTTTTGGTTAAACTAATCTACAATTTCAAAGAAAAACTAGAAAACGGTACAATGGATCTATGTTTGTATATTGGATATATTCTCCGTCTTGTTTAAATAATATCAGGACCGGTTTCGCTAAGCCGGTACGTGTGTTCAACTACGCAAGTGAAGCGTAGGTGGAAATTATAAAAGGGACGGTTAGTTCTAACTAACTCTTGGAGCTAGGTTTTTATGTATTATGTTTAACTTAAACTGTGATCACATAATTCTTCACTTTTAAGGTGTTCGCTGCCAATACTTGGTGGAATGGCATAATAATAAAAATAATGATACATTTTTAGTACTTTTTCCACATACAATTTATTAGATCAAGACCGGTTTCGCTCATGGCGAGCATTGTCAACTGATTAGGAATACAATGAAACAGTGATATTTATGAAAAATTAAGTAAGAAATACAAGGTATGACAAACAATTGGTATTAAAACTAAGTAAATAAATTGAAGAAAAATACAAGAAAACATATTTTATCATAACATAAAGCAACATTTTTTAGCATAATTCTTATTGGACTTTATTAGATTTCATTTTTAAGGTGATAACTGTCACGTACAAAAAATGTGTTTTATTTTTTAAAATAATATTAGATTTGCTTCAAATTTTCTCTTTCATTTTGTCTAAGTATCGATGTTGTACCCGATACGTATGTTATTACTTGGAAATATTCTAAATAATATTTCTATATAGTCTATATACATAATTGAAAAACAAACATTTAAAGGATTTGAATCCGTATAGTGCACGGTTTATTGGTCGAAACCTCATGTTGTTCACTTTCAGTATAATCGACACTGACATAACTTTGCAACGCTAGAATGAAATAATCATTTCTTCAAGTCTAATATTTATATAGAAACGATCGTAAAATATTTCTGGGGATAATAATCATTAAAATGACACCGCTCGTTAGTAACATGGACAAATTGATTGTAATGCAATAACTGTCAGCTCTTGTCATCGAGTGAAAGCTGCCGTACATATAACTTTACTGCATAGCATGAAGCTATTAATAAAACCGGAAGATAATTAGGGAAGTATCGGGTGATAAAATAAGGCGCTCGCTTTCAAAATTCGCTATTTGAATTTTGTTTAATTTAAAAATTATTAGGCCCCGTATCTGTAATCCAATAATGCCACGAGTATGTACTTTATTTTTTTCATTCTAAAATAAATGTACATATGTATTTGTATACGAATAAACTTGAAAAAAAAATCTGTCAAAGGGTACTTGAAAACCTACGAAGTCGCAGGTTCCCCATCCGGAAACTTAGAGGTAATGTTAGTATTTGTTATTCATAATAAAAGAAATGTTGACTTGGAAAGTGCATAGATTTTAATTAAAAACAAGTATTTAAATTTTTTTCAAATATTTTTTCTTGAATTAATTTAACTGAACATGTTAGCATAAAAATGTGATACAACTATTGCTATCAGTTAATGCTTGTCTTTTAAGATCTATTTAATCTCAATTCTGAGCCGAACATTTTGCTGTTTTTTTTTTACGAAATGGATACTGAAATGGGTATTAACGTTTTCGTGTCAAGTGTCCAAACGAAATATAGCGGTTTTTAGAACTGTGCGACTCAAATATTAAAACAGTGCGCTTAAAATATTATGTATGGGGATCTTTACCAATATGGTGTCTAAATTATATTATATTGAAACGTGTTGGCGCTATGTTTGTCTCTTTACTAAAATTGGTACCGGTAAATTTCGTACGTGAAGGTTGAAATTGATCTTACCTCGTCCCCAATCAAGGCGAACGACATTTAATAAAACAAACGCGGATTAAAAAAATATTTTATTTAACATTACACTATTATCAACTCGTGCAGTTGTCGTGTGAGCCACTCAGTATGGAGATTACATTTTTATCTTTGTCCGATATCCATGTCTGTGCCCCTTGAAACGGGAATATATTCTTAACCTTTTGTAACTATGGTTCAAAGTGAAATGGTAATGATAAAATATTAGACCGGCGGGTCAATTGAAATTGTTGTGAACTTGAACAGTGAATGTTTAATTTGCTTCGGTAAAATTATTCACCGAATTGCAAGGAGCTTCCAATATACATATGGTCACAGTTTTAGATAGCATTCAATAAAAAAAAATTATCAATACTGACAACTGAGTCAATGAAAGTACTTTGCAGAAATTTACCACACCTTTATTTCTGATAAGTTGGGGAAATGCTCATCACACTTATAATAATATATAATATATTATATTTGTTATACGCGAATACTTACTAGTGCAGTATGTAACGTAGATTAGTTCAAAGCTCCACGAGTCTACAAATGTGAGAAGATATGAACGTAATTCGTTACCTAAATTAAAAAGTTTGGTTGATGAATATTATGTCCTATATTTGTAATTCTAGAACAGCAGCATACATAGATAGTAAATGATAATTACGGAAAATTTAAGATCAAATATTCCCTTCGAAGGATTCGGCGGTAATATTGTGAAAATATTTTTTTATATATTATTATATAACTTTTTTACCAATTCTGAGAATTTGCAATGAAGTGCTTCCCACCTTGAATAATTTAAAATCTGATCTGTTTTCAAATAATCATATGAACATGAATTGTTTACATTAAAATATAGCGTGTATATATAAAGATATATATTTGGTTATTTCAAGATGTTAAATTACTTTTTAATGTTAATTAAAATTTTCTAAAAATTTTCGGATTTTGTTCGGGTTGAGTAGAAAAAGTCGTTCTCGGTTCAGGCTCAGGTTAGATATTTGGAAATGAACCTTGGGCTCGGGATGGGTATACTCAAAAAATTTAGGACAAACATCCACTTTATGTACGGGCCAAATTTTTAAATTCTACCCGGCCCAAGCCCGAAAATCTCCGACACGGCCCGACCCGAGCCCGAGGCTCATTACCAAACACTTTACCCGACCCCGGCAGTTTTTTCAACCTTTCAACAAAATTTTAATCAACATTTAAAAAAAGTCATATCAACTCATCAAATTATAATATGTATGCAATTTAGATATACAATAATGGCGTATACATTCGAAATAATCGGATTTACGTTTTATTTTTTGTGTACCGAGCCCGTGTAGACCTCTAACGTGATGATCTAATGATCATGCCATATATATGTCAATAACAGAACATACGATCTTAGAGAAGATTTATTTGAACAACTTCCCTATTTATATGAAACAGAATCGTGTAAAATACATAACTGTCGTGGCAGTTGTGGCGTAGTAATAAACAATTGATTATTATATCTTTAAGGCTTGGGACTGTAGACTTGGGATTTTGCATGCAACTATGTACATTGTACGCAAACTGAGTGCAGCTTTTTAGAACTGGAGCGAGGCAGTTTATTTCATTCAAACCAGACTTACGTATGAGGAACGTAGTAAGTAGTTTATTTCCACTGTTCTTGTCAGAGCCGTATCAGTAACATTATGCTCAGCAGTAATACTATTAAATTGTATCGAATAATTATTACTTAATATTTTGATCGCGATGTCTCAAATATGACAACAATTATGACAAGAGCCAGTTATTTTAATGACGAGTTATTACAAATTGATGTAACATTTCTTGTCTGCCCCTGTAGAATATTCATATCTTTCCGTAAATTCATACCATGACTTTTTGAAGTAAAAATATAATGGTGACAATAATGGTTTGAAGAAGCACTTGAGCGCACTCCAACAAAATAATCCAACAAGATCTTATCTATCTAATATATATAAATCAATGTTTGTTGGTTTTGTTCGTATTCTATGCGTTGCCATACTGTTGATCCGATTGCGATAAAACTTTGTCAACTTATTGCTTGCAACTTGTGCGAAGGATATAGGCATAGTAAAATCAACATATAGCGATCTTTTATGTACACATCAGTGTTTTATGCACTGCCATTGCGTTCATTTTGACAACTTATTGTTGCACTTGCGCAAAGGTTATAGGCATAGTACAATTAACTTTAAGTAGGTGGCGCGTGTGTCGACCCATAGACAATCGGCAAATGGCACAGCAAACGTCAAACGGTAAATTTCATCGATACCGATCAATGTTACTGAAATTAAATCGAAATTATTTATCTAAAATATTGTGCATCCGAAAGCACTTCAATAATCACAAAAACTTTCTTTATTTGAGTGGCATTGCAACGCTTTCCGGGTACCGGCTAGAATCAAATAAAAAAATTAAAATTCCAAATACAAACTATAATATCAAATACCTAAATGTACAATATCAATCATTGCAAACAATATCAGTTAATGATGACAATTGCTGTTGTTTGTCGGACACATTTAAGCGACATGTAAACTCAAAATTGGCATGATGGGAGATTGGACTATTTTTAGTTTTCTTAAAAATAATAATTTTTTTCATGCGAAAACTAAGTGTTACTTAACAATTTCTGAATACTTAAAATACTTCTCTGGATCTCAGAGTAATCACACACCTTTGTAATATAATGTAGGTATAGGTACTTTACTAAATGTATCATTATTAAATGTAACAAACTTGAAGTAGGTAATGGATGGGTTCTTAGGTTCGTTGTGCTTTTGTCGCCCCCGTACGTCCGGTGCCCGTGGGCGACTCTCAAAGTGCTCGATCTATATAATAAATAATGCACATCGGCTTTCTCCATACTAATAAAACGATAATTTCATAAGCGCATGCCCTTCTCGCAGTGGTGTGCAATCTGGGTACCGCCCATATGCACCTCGCCCGCGGCATCGGCAATCATAAAACGCTTTTCTAGTATTATGAAGATTGACGGTGATATATCGTGGTACCATACAGTAGAATGAATTGGGATCGCTTTTGATAACGGCGATATGCGTTTCATAGCATGAAACGTATTTTATTGTTAGTAAATTACCCTGAAATTCTTCTCTTCTATTGACGATAAAAGTTCATATTGTATTATTATCGTGCTTGGAATTATAAATTAATAAAGGGTATTTCAATAGGGACGCTCAAAATATGTTACTTTGTCCTGCTGAGTAGATTATTCATTGTTTAGTGGCCAAATTTGAGTCAACCAGTTTGGTAAATAATCGGCCAACACCTACCTGTACGTCATCAAAATACAATATCTGGTGAAAACATTTCTGCTGTGTGTGAAAGTGTACAGGAAAACCCAGGGCAGCTTATTTCTCGTTGTTCACAAGAACTTGGCTTTTCTGCGACTTCAACTTGGCGAATTTTGAATCGGGCCTTATGTCTGCACACGTATAAAATCCAACTTACCAAGGAACTTCAGGTAAACGACCACAGATAACGCCTGATTGGGTTCTAAAGCAGTTGGAAGTTTACCCAAATTTGTCAAAAAAGTCAACTTTAGCGACATGGCCCATTTTATAATGAATGGATATTGGCAGACATTTGATGCTATATTCCATATTTAATGCCGTAAAATATACTAACAAATAAAATTAAAATTTAGTCGAAATCTCACAAACAACTTGTTTTATTTACATTTCAAAACTAAGCGTCCTTATAAAAAGACCCTTTACAACACTATCCAAATTAAATGCTCTATTTCAATACAATTACAACGTTAGCGGATTTATTTATTGCGATGTTCAATTATTTTTATACCTGTGTCCAGAAAATTTTATATTAATTTGTTCAATCATTTTTTGAATGCCGCCAGACTTAAAACATCTTAACTTTTTTTAGATGTTTTGAATAACACCACGTTCTGCCTTACCCTTCAAAATGACTCCCGGGAAAGCAATATTTAACATCGGTGACGATAGCTGATTTCCCAATATTCAAAAGGGTACTCAACGTTATACCCGCTACAGATTTTCAGCTCGTTAAACTATCCGAATTCCGTATCATAGAAGCGTTAAACGCCATGAGTGTCTCGGGAGTAATTACACAAAACTAGATTAACATGAAGTGTTACCAAAGTGGCGATTTGTGACAAAAAACTTCTATAACTTGAGCTCTCTGCCCAACGCATATTTTTTCTATATACATATTGTCTCCAGAACCTCGAATCTATAGGGTAATGTTTCCGTTTTCAGTACCATTATGCTCAAAGAGGAGCTCCGTGCCAACGGTAAAAAAATACGTATACAAACAAGCTGATTACCAAGAAAAGATGAAATTATTTAACCTGTCTTGAAAAGTAAATGTTTTCCTACAGTTGCTGTTGAGATTTCGCCATTGCTGAAATAATTAAAATAAATTTAGCCTTATACGGAGATAAGACCTTCTGTGCACTTTTCGACTGACGACTGCTACATCACTCGGAACAATGCGCTTGCTCATTTCTGAAAACAATGCCAGATTATAAAATAAAAATAAATTGTAATGGTGTTTTAGCAGGCATTTTCTCACACGCGGGTAATATAACTACAATATCTTCCACCCAGGAGTCGAATGCCTTTCTTGTAAACTCGACGACCACATTCACCCATGTACTCGAAAGGCTGTAGGTATACGATATGCATACCATTCGAGTAGATACTTCACTCTTAAATTCTTCTCGCGAAGTGCATTGGAAACAGTTGATCTTCGAGCAAACTCGAACACCATAATTAGTATTGATTCAAAATGTTTTCACTCTTTTAATTGAGACAAACAATTTTTAAATAGTTTTTTTTAAGTAATATTATTGATGCTTAGCCATTGATAAATACAAACATTTTTCTTCATTTTTATAATATTTTACAATCAGTGCTCCATAAAAAATGATGTAATCAATAAGAGTCCATTTTATTAATGAGATTTTATCACCTAAGTGAATCCTGCTCATTGAGTTTTCAGTTTCCTTCCTATTTTATTACGACACTTGAGTGCAGAATAAGTCTTCAAATCTCTTTCCGAGTGTACTGTTATTACTGACTGTCTTGTTGATTATCAGCTGAAGACATTGCGTAAAGAAACTGAAAAGATACTCCGTCGATGAAAGCTATGTAAATATGTAAAAAAAATACGATACTACACACTTTCCTGAAATTAGATTTTTGAAATAAATAGAAATTCAATTCAACACTGGCCAAAAAAATAAACCCGTAAAGCAAGTTTTCTTTAATTGCGTATACTTAAAATTCTTTTTTTGTCATGAATTTATTTAAATTATTAATAGATTGCCACATAGTGTTCCGTAATACATTACAAATACAAATGAAAGGTAAACCATTTATGGAGTTGTACATTTAGAAAGGTGATTTCGCATCAAAATCGTTGAACTGCTTTGAGCCCTCGTCTAGAATCTAGATTTTGACAATCTAAAACTGTGAACTATTGATTTTATTGAACAAAAACGCGTTCACATTCATAAGCGGCTTGTGGATTAATTTTAACATAATATTATACATCGCCGCCGTTTATGGCCAAATATATATTTCACAAATAATCAGAAATTCTAGTACGATATGTTGATGATGTTGATAAATTGATTTCACTTTTTTACATTTGGTTTCTTTCTTCGTTATGATGACAAATTACACTGACGATCAATGTGGTAATCGTGCACCAATTGTTTCTGACAACAGCAACACAGGAATGTAGTATTTTAGCTTTATGCCACGGCCAGCATTCGAACCGCGGCCTAACGCACTGTAAACCATCACTTTAGCTCGCTTTATTTGCTCGCAGCTAGCATTTAAATCATTCTCAGGAACTTAAGGTAATGTTGCTATGTCAGCACATAATTCATAATTCCGCTGACCCCATACAA
This sequence comes from Himalopsyche kuldschensis, assembly GCA_028554975.1. Taxonomy (NCBI): domain Eukaryota; kingdom Metazoa; phylum Arthropoda; class Insecta; order Trichoptera; family Rhyacophilidae; genus Himalopsyche; species Himalopsyche kuldschensis. The sequence goes on along the minus strand of JAHFWI010000046.1, from coordinate 457,198 downwards.
CTTACATAGCGAAGTGAGAGCATTCATATTTTACACTTTTACAGTACTGTTTTAATACTTACTTACTAGAGGTAAGAAAATGCTTTTTTAGACAGTGCTTAAAATGCCTTCCTGCATAAAATAATGGCAAACCGGTCTTTACAAAATTATTTCTGTGCAATTTAGCTTCATGAATATTAAATCAATATACCTGACATTTACGTGCAGTGAAGGCGGATTAATTTTATTCACAAAATATGATTACATTAATCTCTGAGCAATATGATAATGCATAGTGCACTGCTGTGCTCAAGAATTCATTTGCATTGATACTGCATTTAATATCATGATCGGAATGATCGGATTATCCCGATAAAGCAGTTTATCAATATTTTGTATTGGAAAATAAATTAGTCACTCTTTGACGCTGCTGCAAACAATGTATTAATTAATAATGTCCGCTCGTGATTCGAAACATATCGAGTAAAATGACTTCTAATGGAGCATATTCTAATGAGCTTTCTTAACTGTCATATGTGGCCGTTAATTAATACCATATTATTTGGAAGGTAAATACAGCCACCAAATATATTACCAATCTGCTCCATAATTATTTTTCAATGATATGATAATAATAACATGTCGAAATGGCGCCAAATCCTGTTCTTTATTATTGAAAAGTTCACCGCTGAGTTTATCTTGTCACTTTTTGTCCTCTCTCATTACTTTTACTTTTTCGAAGACAACAAAAGTTTGCCTTATATTAAATTTATTCAAGTATTGTTCAAATAAAAAAAACACCAACAATAAACCAAAGTCGTGATAAATCGAATTGGGGCCATACTGATTAAATGTTATTAAAATAATTAAGATATTGTGTTGAAAATTGTTAAATGTATTTAATTAAAATGAAAGAGAACATCCTTATACTTAAATTGATTATTAAAAGCATTTATAAAAACATTCAAACGAGAAGCTAAATTTAGATATAATAATCAACATTTATAATTATTTTTCTCGCCTTGGCCTACGGCGTAGCCTTGGCTACGACAATCGCAAAATTATTTTAGGTATTTAAATATTGATCGTAGCAAACGATCGTAGCGATCCATGCAAAATGATATTCTGAATTATGATTTTGTCGTAATTTTTGCAACTATTTAGAACTATTACTTGAAAAACTCTATTCTTATTTCGAATATTGTATTCTTAATAACTTATCCTGTCTTAATCACGTCAAAATTGTAGTTGGTAGCTGTGTTGGTAGCATGTTATTGTTGGAACTATAGCGTGATACTGAAATATCTGCCAACTATATTGTATACCGTTTTCACTATATCATAATGGAGTTCTATTGATTAAATACCACCTTTATCAAATCGGTGAAATCAGTGAAAAATGGCGATGATGACATATGTATTACAACAATTTTGATAATTGAAGATTTCTTGCAGTAATCAATAGATAAATAGTATTAAGGTCGTTTGTGTACGTAAGTGAGTATTAAAAGATTTAAATTGTGATGATGTAAACCAAAAACAATGAAAAAAATATGAATTAAGCGCCGCAGATAAAAATAATTTCATATCGCAAAATTTGGCATGCTTATCGCTTTTAATACATTAAAAAAAATCTATGTTTTTATGTAATTGTATGACAAAACAAATAAAATATAATAATTATATTGTCTTCGTTTGTGATGATGACCGACCTGACAGATAGATGGGCCAACGTGCCGGTGATAATTTCTTATCAAGACACTACAATAAAATGAACTCCGCGACTTTAAATTATACCAGCAATAATGGGACTTATTTATTACTTTGTGACTGTTGTTCTATAAATATTTTTTTGTTCTATTCTAAATTGGCAACATCCGTTACTCAGCGATGTCCCGTGGATCTAGGGGCAGCAAAAGTTGGGGTTTCTGAATTGGCAAAAAAATCTAAATTCATTTAAGCATTTTAAAATTCTTCGTGATTCAATTATTAATTATCTTGTTTGAAAAGGAACTAAACATAGAAAATATATCGGCGGTTTTATTTTGAGCCTTGCTTGCATATCATAAAACGTTTTCAAGTAGCATCGTGGCCTTTTTATAAATATTCATATAAGCATCCATTAAATAGCAATTTTAATGTTAGCCCTTAATAACTCAAAGAATATACTGATGTATTGATTTTTTCAAGCAAAATAATCTCACGAATTTTCTTAAGAAAGATGACTAAGAATAGAAGATTATTTGTTGAAATAGTTCATTTAATAATGCATCCAAAGATATTTTTACAAATGCAAAGCTGGCACTGAAAAGTTTTAAGCGGCAGGTTATCTGGGCTTTAACAATGTATCGTATCTTTACTTTCATATTTCTCCAAGTAACAATTACTGTTTTACATAAAAGTATAACCACTTATTATTAAGATTTTTCGTCACTACAGTTAACTTATGTAGTAAAAAATATTCAGAAGAATATCAACCAGAATTCAGCAGTACATAATGCATTAAAAATTGTGCCAAACACAAAATTCGAAACAAAGGTTATCAGATTTTACTTCTGCTGCATGTCAAACCAACTAATGCGTGGCATAATTTTAACCATTTTTCAACAGTCGTTTTGTTTTGCTTTATATACTCAAAATTCTATCCTCATATATACATAAAAAGCAATTATTCAATAATATAAAGGCAAATTTGCAGGCTTCTAAAAAAATTCACAAACGTAAAGAACATGTATAAAAAACATTCTAATTGATTGCAATGGAGTGTATGATAACCTGAGTGCAAGGGGTACTAAAACTGTTGCGCGGCCGAGCACACGTGCCGTTGAATGAAAACATGGTTACTTCTTTATGTGTGCCAAATCTTTTAATATTTCAACTGTTACTGCCCCAATCTTGCTGAACTCTTGTTTTTAGCAAGCTACTTATGCCAGAAAGATAAATAAAGAATTCGTAGATAACAATATTTTTTTAATATTTAGTCTACCACACTAGGAGGTAATAAATATTACTTAGTATGAGTGTGTGGGTGTGTCATACATTCGGTGGCAACAGACAAAATAATAAATGGCATTTTATTTGTGAAGTGTGTGAGATATTTATTCGCAACACGTTTTAATCGGAAAAATATACCAGGTGGTAACCAATTCATTGGAAAAATGCCCTCCATTTTTTATATGTTTGCACTTCATCGCCTTTTATAGCAGGGTATGGTAGCTTGATGTATTATAATTATTGCAAAAGTATCACCTAAAAATGCTCGCGCTGAACGAAACTGATCCGAGTAAATTAGCTAAAAAATGATGATGCAAAAAAATTCTTACCCCAGAGAAGTTATTGGATCATGTAAAACATTCAGCTTTAAATTATAATTTTTTACCAACCATCTGATATATTTTGGTTGAAAATTCAACTTATTATACAGAGAAGCCGTATATTATAGTGAATCATTGATACAAAGTCAAATATTTGACGTTACAGAAATTCAGTGTTGTTTACGCTGCTAATTCGCGATAGGGTGAAACATTATTTTTCTATTCTAAAATAGCACTTTCAATGTATTTTTATTCCTTTGGACACATGGATTAAATTTAAAAACAAAAATCACAACAATGCAAGAAAAATAATATTAAAAATCTTTTTAATCATTTTTATCGTTTTATTGAACTTGCTTTGGCATTATTATTAATTAAAAATAAATTGTATAAAAAAGTTTCACTTGTTTTATTGTAAACGTTAACATTAATGAAACCTTTTATTGTGACATGATAATAAATTGATTATTTTACTCACTTCAAACGTGTTTATTTATAATATTATTTTCAGGATCTTAATGTATCGTGCTCGTTCTGGTAAAGGACGTTAAATCAAAAAAAATGGACTTTTATATCGATAATTTAAGTCGTATTTTTTAAATAATTAATACACACTCAAATCTAGCAATACTATTTATTTCCCAAGACGAAAATTAACCTACGTAAATATATTCAAGACTGCAGTGATTGGTTTATAACTGTTTTTTTCTGTAAATAACGTACTTATAAGAGTATATTACTCTTGCAACTGAGTAAATCGTAAATCTAGGATGTACATATGCCTCAAGCTCGAGACTTTTAGTACTTAGTATCTCAAATGTTCAGAAATAATGAAGTTATACTTAATTATTATCAGGCATGGGAGGATCATACAATAAAAAGTAAAAATAAAACAACGAACGTCTTACAAGTTCTCCATGAGCAAGAAATCAAAACCAGCCAAAACAAAAATTAAAATATATATATATATATGTACATATTTAATCGCACTCCCTTCCCTTAGTGCCACCATGGTTATGTTTATTTAGTACCAAGCCGCTCCATTATTGTAATGTGGTCATCACTGATTTGTAATAAAAATATATTCAGGGTCCAATTATAACGATGCATGCAACAGTGCCAAAAAGCAGACCGATATATTTTCTTGGCGATAAGTTCTTTTCATTTCGGTCCATTATTTGGTGAATCGCCAATAATATTACATACATATATTTACAAATTGTGTGAGAATTATTTATTCAATATAACCAAATAAACACTGGGCATGTTGCTTGTGTTTTTGTGCAACTTATATAAATAAAACGCAAGATGGAATTTGAATAAATAAATATACGAATGCACTCACCGCCTTGATTCTTTTATTGTCAGTACAGTTTATACTTGATATGTATTTGTAATTGAATAACGATTCCAACGTGTGTGTGACAATGCATCGCACGATTTCTTTGCATGGCATATTACTTAAATTAATATTTCCGTAATATTCAGTGTGACAATGCTGAGTTTTTAGTTAAGGCAACAATCTATAATTAAAATAAAAATTAATCGAAATCCAATTGATGCTTTTTTGTTTCGTTAAATTTTCCGCGAATGTGTTCTACATTTAAAAGTTTGTATATACTCCACACATTGTTTCCACGAGTAGTGTTTATCGTGGACATGTATCTTTCTGGAAACTGTAGTTAGCTGATTTCTTTTAAGCCAAAGTTTACAAATTGAAAAACCCGTACTAAATGCGGCATTTTTCAAACGCTGTCATTTCTTTCCTACTGCAATTTAAAAAAAAATCAAATGGTATAAGTAGACAGACGTTGCATAAAATAAATTTGCACATGACTGTACAAATGGGAATGGGTGCTGTAAACAAAATAAAAATAGTTGTTGTCGAAATATCGACTCAATATATTTTTGACTAAGATAGTGAATCCTTATTTATGTATAATGTATTTTTCTTTATGATTGCGTACAGGATTTTCATTAAAGAGTGACAATTAAGATATTAATAAATATTTTAAAATAACCGGTACACTGGTTATCATTATCTGAGGGCATCCTGAGTGTCATTAGTGTCAACTTAACTTAACCTTATAACTATACTATATAAAATCATTAAATACCAGTGGTGGCGTTTATCTATTCACAGCAATACAATTTTAGTTATATTTAGTAACACATTCGTTAAGGAGCATAAGCATGCTCCTTAACGACAATAAGCATCGTCGCTTAAAAACCAGGTACATATTTCAAACATACATAATGCATTGAAAAAAAAATGGATACACCCCTAGTACTTTCCTACCCTAAAAAAATTATAATTAATCGTATCTTCTAAATTTTGCTATGTCATAAGAAAGATTTTATCTAATTCTGACTAACGATGTTCGATTTTTTTTGATCCTTTTTTGTTTTAAGTTTTCCCGGTGATTTTCCGATTTTTGTATTATAATACATAAGTAAAAAATCCCAGACCAATCTACATATCTGTCTAGAAAAAAAGCTTTTTGATAATAATGTAAAAAATGGTTGAAAATACTTACGCCAATCATTTTCATCTCGATTATATATAGTACATATGTAATTTAAATAAATTTGCAAATATGGAAGCATTTTGTAAAATACGACACCAAGTGTTAGTTGATACTAGTTAAATGGCTAGATTGTTTTCAATGTAGTATGATAAACGTTCAATTGATTTGTTTTTATCAGTGTAGTAAATTTCAGTCATCAATCGATGTGAAAAGAATTCGCAAAACTACATTTTATGTAACGCCACTGACATTTGCGAGTGCATTTATAATTTACCCTTTGATTTTTTCTTGTATTAATGCATTCAATATAATATAAATGTTTACACAATATTTATATTGTAAATAAATTTTAATTGATCCTTTCCATACAGACACAGTTCATTAATCACAGTCATATCACACAGCAAGAGAACATCGTAAACCCCGATTGATATTTGTTCATGATTAGTACATATATATGATAAATTATATATTGACAACTTGATTTCTATCCTATATTTCTGGATGAAATTTTTTGTGAAAGTTTATGGAAATATCAAAATCACATGCTTTATCATCAAAATTAGATTACATATCTGGATTTTTAATGTAGTAAATTTAGATATATCTCAATAATTGAAAAAAAAACCAAAATTACTTTAAATCGAAGCATATTTTTTTTTAACCATATCCGCTCCCAACTTTGAGAAAATGGACTCCTCACGGAGTTTATTTGAGTCCTTTTTTTCCAAGAGAGTAGGGATTGATACAACACAAATACCCATTGCCGGTTTTTGAAGTATACTACATTTACATACCGTATACGAGGTATAACAAAAGCGATTTTATAACCACTAGTCCTATCCTACTATCCCTAATAGAGAAGTTAAGCAAATTATTGACAGGCAGTTCTCATATATAAAGACTTATTTTGGGACAAGCTCCATAAGGAGTCCATTTTCTTTACGTTGGATATGGCTTGAAAACATATTCTACTCTGGAGAGGCAATTTGTCAATATCAAAATTCAAGCATTTGTCTACGGTCTTTTGACCGAGACGTCTTCAGTATAGTGGCGATTGAATTGTTATTCGAGGAAATTTCCACTGTGTTGATTGACCGTCTATTTTCATTGAATTATCAAAGCTTTTGTGTGATTGAGTGTCGTTGTATAAATAAACTACGCAAGAAAATAAAATTAGGTAAAAGGAGCGCGTTTTGTTGACACTAAAATTGAAATTAAACTCATTTCTATAAATCATAGCATTTTTTATAAATATATAAGACAATGTAATGAATACATTAATTTTCAATTAACAAACAACGGAGTGCTTTAACGTTTTAAATAATTTTCTTAAATTTACGGAGCATAATAATTCAAATTAAATATTTTAATGACGTTATTATTTGCGTTTGATATTTTATTTCTCAATTACAAGTATTACAACTAAGATTCTTTTTGACGTTTCAATACGATTTTATAAAATGAGCGAAGAAGTATAAAAAAATCTTTAAATAGTTATTATATATCTTCCATCAATCAAACGCTCATGATGTATTTTCCTTTGGCAAGGAACACAACTCGCGTGCTTTCAATTCAAACTAAACTTAATTCAATCTTAGTTAGTCAGTCATTGATGGAAAAACATCATAATATAATATTTTATGATGTTAAAAGAAATCAAAGCATACATATTCCACAATTTGAATACACGTCCGGTTTTCATCAGCGTATTGTTTTTCGAAAACAAAAAAAAGTATGAATTTTGTACGATATATTCCAACCCAATGTATAATAAGCTAGGGCGCTTTTTAACTGGAATTATGATAAATATGGCACACATCTCGCTCACATATCACGAGCGTAGTGTTTTATTCTCTTTAAATAATTATTGTTCATTCTTTTTTTTCAGATACACTGAAGTGTGGGCAAGAACCAACACATTCTAGAAGAAATCCAGGGATTGCTTCTCAACAAGTCGTTTTGAAATATTTTAGTGTTGTATAATTTACGAGTGGTTAAACAGTGAATTATTTGAAAGCACAACTTGAAAGTGTGAGGCAGAAAAATCCTTGCTTGGATTCATTGTTAAGCAGTAAAAAAAAATTAAGCCTGGCGGAATATTTCGCGTGAAATTCGCGGATTTTTCAAGAAAGTTGGTGGGAGAGATGGAATGTGACAAACGAATAATAGAAGGTGTGCATTACTTGAAGGACGTTATTTGATAAGAATCTATGCATGTTTAAATTCTGTAATGAAAATAGTCATTAATATAAATGACGATTCTATTATTTAATTGCTATAATTTCCAGAGAAATATTAACATTTAATATTAATCGATTTCTGTCTTGTTAGCTTTTTAAACCGTACGCTGTATTATTTATTATTGATTTGTGATAAAACTTATTTAAATATTAATATTCTACATTTTTTGAGATTAAGGTCATTTCAATATTACAACGTTGACACTTTAGAGGGTTATCGACTGTTAATTGAACGTCTGGTGACTTTGTAATGTAAGTAGATTGTACTTACTTACAATTATTATTGTCCCTGCCTTTTTTGTTTTTGCTAAAAATATCGCAGACATTTTTATAAAACTGAAAACAAAATGTCACCTCCTCAACCTCTGTATTAAACTATAGTTGAAGATTAATTCAAAGCTTTGTAAGGAGAGTTAAAATAAACCAAAGAAAAGCAACTTTGCTATCGTTTTCAAAGATATACAATATTATTATTGGATTGCCTACTTTGATAAAAGTGGAAAATTGAAGAATATATAACATCTTTTTATGGTGCATTGTTGAAAATATATTCTCTTTAGCGAATCGAGAGTAATAATTTCCAAATAGATATATATATTTTTTAAATTGAATGAGAATATCTTGATAAGTCTGAAATCGTAATCATAAATACCCATTAAACCTGGCATATAAATTTACTTAGAATTTCGAGAATAGCAAAAAAATTGTGTGATTCATTGATCGTTGAAATTGTGTAAATACAAAAGGAATATTCCGATCACGTTACAAAGGTGTGCCTCACGCATGAATTTTAGAACACTTTCATATCTAATTGACGATTATTTGCTATCTCAAATTAATATCAGACATTGTCGAGATAAACATTTTTTTCTGAACCAGATCAAAAACGTGTACTATAGTAAATATAAAAAAATACATATATCTAAACACGTGAGTAGCATAGGTAGTTGGAATTGAATATCGTATGATAAAATTCTTAGAGTTATGGTACAGAGAGGCGTAGTATTTATTTTAATTAAAAAGCATTATTAATTTTTAAAAAATCGAAGAATAATTTACTGAATTGAAGAGAAATCACATATCGGTAATTGAGTAAGTAAACATAGAGAGAAAACATTTAATGGTAATAATAATTGTATGAACAAACAAAGAACGCGCGAGAAGATTCTAACGAGAGTTGTCAATAAAAGCCACATTATATCGTCGTTTCGAAGAGATCTCTCAGCCCTCGAAGATAACCTTAAGGCCCTGGCGACATTACTGACAGACAACATGTTGGCGTCGCAAGGATTCCCTTTGTACGGCCACAGCCCGCCGAGCGGCTTCCTCGCCGACTATGCATCTCCGCAGCCGTGTCGAGTTTACGGTTACCGACCGCCTCTGACTCGCCGTGCCACGACCCCCTTGGCCGGTCCGAGACCTTGCCTGCGGCCGGGTCCTCCTGCCGGAACCAAAAAACGAGTAGTCTTCGCGGACGATCACGGGTTATCTTTGACACAGGTGAGGGTGATGAGAGAGCCGTCAGACCAACCTCCCAGTTGGTCGCTGCGCCCCAGTTCTCCGATTCAACAGTTTGTCGTACAGAAATCTTCCTGGGAGCTAGGCTTTGCTCAGCCCGCATCAGATTACGTAGACTTCAGACGGAGAATAAATGACGATAACGTTTCCCTGGAAAATGTCATTATAAAAGAAAAGGAAGGATTTTTAACAGGAACAATAAAAGTGAAAAATATTCATTTCCAAAAAGAAGTGATCGTCAGATGGTCGTCCGATTCTTGGGTAACTTCTGAAGACGCGTTTTGCGTCTACGTAGATGTCCAGACTACGATAGCTGGCACGTATTCTCTGTACGACACGTTCACATTCAGAATTCAGTTACCCGTAGAGTCGAGACGTTTAGATTTCTGCGTCTGCTATCGTTGCAATGACAAAGAGTACTGGGACAGCAATTTGGGAGTAAATTATTCAGTTGTGAAAAAAGACAATACGGTCATGGCCGCTATTTCAGCGGTGCCGGTCGAGCAAGCTCCCTCTCCGGTATCAAAAACGATCTGGTCCGAATACGCGAGTTGGAACGGACCGTGTGATGTGCCATATTGGTGATGCAGATTTTTTACGACTGACATAAAATGTGGCGTTGTAAATGCTTTAATAAATATTATTTGAAAGACGAAATTTGATCAAACCCAATAATACGCAGGGAATATAAATACGTAATAGTAACCCATATGGGTGAAAATAAAATTATGGTACAGCTTATAATTTCATCTTAATGATTGAACGCCGCTGTCATATTCGGTGTTTGTTCTTCATTAAGATGTATACTATTATCCATAATGTATACTAAGTACGTATGGTTACCATATATCATGATTCACAGTGCATCAAGGCTCATTACCTTGTGTATATATAGAATTTGGGATGCGATATTTATGAATAAGAAACGGCTCTTTACTTTACTTAGCTCTGAACAGCTTCGTATATGTATAAAGAATTCCTAAGCTTTGGACTGAATTTAAGCAACGATTATTAATAATATATTTTGAGAGGGGTTGTCTATTTTTCGGGCTACCTAAATAGTGTTATGTGGGCGAATGATTCAGCGGGCAGACAATGCCAAGGCGGTGAAACGGCGGCAAAATCTACGGTCGCGTCAGTGGATCAATAGTATAAATTAGGTACGCAAAACTTTAGTAGCCGTGCAAATTCGCCTCGCTTTTCTGCACAGAAAAGGCGAAAAAAAACTTTATAACAGATGTTGGATGCTGTGCTTGTAATTTTCAGTAGATACACAAGTATCTTATAATTTTCAGCAAACTTCGTCCGTGTCTGTAATACTTCACTCAAGTATTAATTTTTGTTTGTTTAAATTTTGTAAGAACTTCCGGCCAAGTCGGAAGTTACTTAAGCCTATCTAAGGATTCGTATCTGATAATAACATCGAGGGGACGACTTCTATTTAAAGCAATATGGCAATAGTTTTATAATAATTAAGACACACGGAAGTCAAACATTGAGTAGACGAAGAACTATAAAATAGTTTTTTCAACTCGAAGTTGGACGATAGTATGGTTAATTCTATTGCAGAAAATCATTATACTGGCTGAAGTTAGTAGGTAACAAATTGACAATTCGGAGTAAATTAATAAATGAAAATTTGAACTATTAAGATCAATCTTCTAGCCTCGTCAATTTATATCGCATAGATAGAAGAATTATTGATATCCAAGAATCTCACTGTTCACTTCTCTATCTAATTTTTGACAACTGTGTTATTAAACAACTTCTGCCAGTAGGTGACCAATTATATGTTCCACCAAATCTACTAATATGAATAGTAATAACATAGCCCGTCGCGTTTAAATTTTAGAACGGTTATATTCGTAATCGTCTTCTTAGTTTGTAATGAAACATGTTTTTGGCACCTTTTCACAAATGATTTGAATAACCCTGGTGCTGAATTATAGGCAGCTTGTGCTGATTGATCCATTGGGTTAAAAAGATCCCCACCGATTCTGAAGTTGTTAAACCCAAATACTTAACCAAGTAAGCTTTTTCGCTTTTATTCGACTTGGTTGATGATAATGACAGTATTGTGGACCATAAATTCCAATCACTCGTCGATAGGATCGATGTTTCTCACTTTGTACACAACTGTTGATTGTTTTACAGAATTTGAGTGGTCATTTTTTTTATTGAACTACATAACAATCTTACCAAAAATTCTACTAACCCATTGATGGATCATTTTGTACGCCTTTTACTCACTGCTCATTTCCAAACATTCTATTTCAATGTAATCTTATAAAAGGCGATTTAAAGTTTAATCGTCTGAGAAATTATGCTTATATGTTGCCAAAAATATCAATTTGGCTCTAGGCTGTGGCTTTTAAATAAAGCTAAATAATTTAGTATACCCTATAAAACAATGACTAAATTCAATATCATTCGTTGACCTTAATATTTACATGCCAATTTTAAACTCTGACACATGATTAATTGGTTCAAAAATTATCAATTCTATAATAATACTAGGTCTTGGCATTACTCCAATAAATAGTACATAAGTCAGTTTCATGATCTTTTCATTGAGCTAAGATTATAAATTACCTACACAGTGTATTCAATTATTCATGCTAAGCAATTCTAGTATAATTTTCATTTCAAAAGTGTTAGCAATCAAGTAAAAACTATTATTTTTTTAGTCTGGAATGTTTGCCCACGGCTTACGAATTCAGTATTTAAATAAATACTTACAGCAGAGTGTGATGCAACTTTGTCGAGAATTATTGAGAAAGGTTGACTGTTTGAGATATTTTAATTTGTACTCGACCTTGAGCAGTGATTCTGATATTTTCATGTGTTGAGAGATTAAAATATTTTTTGCAAAAATGTGTAGGCAATTTTATAATCAACTGAATTGCAGATAAATATTATTTTCCAAAAATTTTAATCATAACCAGTGATATAATTTTATAGTGTTAATTCAATGTTTAATGCATGTAGCAGCAATTCAACGTTTCTGATCACTTCCATTCTTACTAGGTGTACTTACCAAATGGTGAAAAAAGGAGAATTTAATCGATGAAATAATTAATTGAAAAAATAAACAATTCATCAGCCAAATGATAAAGTAACTTTGACCAATGATGTGCATTTATATGGGGGCAATGATAGTAATATTAAGCGTCTATTTTTGTGAATAATAATAAGAACAAAATTAAATAGCGACCCAATCCTTAATTTTTTAAAATATATATTTGTAGACGAAACATGGGTTTATAGCTTTTTACACATGAAATACTATTGATCCATGATTAAACTAGCTGAGAGAAAACATAATTATAATAAGGTTTGTGTCAACTTTGATCAAGTCTTTCAATAGGTAGTTTTAACAATCAATAGTTTTCTGTTTCATAAAAAAAGGATGAAATTACAATAAATTAAAAGTTACATGTTAATGTCAATGATTACAGTTATTTTGGTACTTGTTTGTTAAATGGTATGCAACGTATTCTTACTAATTAACTGACTGGGTTGTTATTGTTCTAGAGATGGATAAGGTTTATTCGGATTATGAAAATAATTCACAAATTCACTTCGAAAAGATTTGTAAGATATTATAAGTAACTGACACAAGTCAATAATAATGTAAATTGCTATATTATGTTCTCTAAATGCCATGAAATAATACTGTTAGTACCGTTATTTCTAAAACAAACAGGGAAGTGCAAGTTTATGTATGACTTGTAAAAGATTCCTGAAATATATGCTCCAATTATAGTATGCCCATTTCTTAAAATATTATCCGATGACGAATTTTTGTCCAGAATATCCAAAAGTATAAATATATAATATTTCCTGCATTACTTTCCATTCATATAAAATCTTTCATATTCCTGTTATGACTGAAACGGGAACATTATTTACACGTTTTTTAAACTTTTTGAAGTATCACTCTTTGGTATTTAATAACATAATCATGTAAATAAATCATAATTTTTTACATATACATAATATGCATGTCATAAATATATTAATTTATGTCTTTATTACAGACAAAACGATTTACAGTTTTTTTTAATATAAGATTTTTACTTCTCTTACTATTGACATTATGAGCTACCTATTGATTGAAATTTAAAATAATAAGGATTGCCTTGCAAAGGCCTTAAATAACGAAACCACTGAAATGATATCTAATGAAAAACTTGTTCCTCTTGTACATTTTTATGTAAAAATAACAAAATATCCATGTAGAAGTCAATATTAATTATTTTATAAGTAAATTATCCTTATAGATATTATTTTTTTATAAAAAAAAACCGAACTTATAGATCTGTGATATGCCATGATTAAATAATAAAAATGTTAGTTAGTAATTAGCTATAGTTTGTTAGAATTTATTGTATAATTATTATATTCAAAGTGTATTGTTTGATATCAATTATGTATGTCCTTTATATTTGTAAAATTTAATCTGCGGTTTATAACTACTGATTTTTTTATTAAATTAAATGTGCAAATGGTTACTTACTGCAAACATACATTTATTACTGCTTAAATATTTGTTTATGCTCGAAGACCGAAGGTAACCTTTGGTATTTTTAATTTCTGTATAAAGCTCAAGATAATCGAAGTATTTTTATTATTGATGTTTACTATGACTACTTATCCAAAATGCCATAATTTTGATGTTTATTATAGTCATTTAATATGTAAATAATGCAATAATGAATTAAAACATAATTCATCAAGGAATTGCACTATTTATTATAAAATTGTAGGTAGGTAACTAGTAAATAGTAATCTGTGAGAAATAATAGTCTTTTAAAAATAGTACAGCTAGTGTAGTAATATTTTGTGAATGATAAATTAATATAATGATCAACATTATTATACTTAATCAATTCCGCTATGCCGATGCAATCATGCACATTATACCTTTTATGTCCTCATTCTTAATCACAAACTATTTTTTAATCTTTCCGAATATTAATTAATCCAATAAATCACCATAAAAACACCATCTTTGCATGAAGCGTAGTGACTACACATTACTGGATCGGATGTGTTTTTTTGACCTTAAAGAAACAGTTAAGATTTACCTGATACTACACTGCTGACATTTTAGAAGGATATTATTGATTTGATTGCTATTATATTATTTACCTCCCAGAATAATTTTACCCTTGAGAACATTCTCCAGATGTGCCAGATTAAAATAAATTATAACTATAATAACAAACCTCCGACTTAGTAATAATTATTCTGTCCAGCTTGCACAGTTATGTGATATGAAAGACTTATAGTCATTTTCTGAGCAGCAAATATAATTTATTCTTATGTATTAACTATTATGTAATCAAAAATATAAATTTAATGTTACACTATGAAAAAACATACTCAAATACAGTAAAAAAAAAATATATAAATATTTTTTTAATACTTTCGATGGTTTCGGCGGTAACTTTGTGGAAGTTCATTTTAATATAAACACGTGTCACAGTTAGTAGCACAATACGTGGAATAATCAGTTATTTAAATTTTATATATATTTTTTGTTTGTAAATTTTATATATTTTTTATTTTTATAACTAACTTAAAATTGTATCATTTTGTAAATATTTTATAATAACCCACTGACCATATTCAAGTAAATGTTGGTTTTTTATTGAATTACTTCTTTTATTATAATCTTTTTGAATTTGTGCTTTTACAATATATATTTTTTATTTCTTTAGCTGTTTTAACCAACATCTCTGAGAAATAATAATATTGATTAAATTTAGTGAGTAAATTTTATAGATTTCATCAGATCATCTATCCCAGACCTTTGGGTTGATAAATAATTGGATTTATCAATAATAATTGCTAGTTCTTCCAGAATATTTGTATATTAAAACAATCGCAGCAAATAAGCTACTTAGAAAATGAAACAATAATAATTACTATTTATAATTGGCGTTATGTGGAGGAATCAATGTATAATTTTAAGCTATTTTTAATTTTGATTGTGTTAATTTTTAGTCTTTTATGATCTGTATGTAACTTGTATGTTTCAATTTTATATTTTATTTTACTTATGAAAATACATTATTAATGAAAAAATAACTTTTGTTTTTATTCCAATGGATATCCACTTTTCATAGTGCGATGTGATTTTTTCATTATCAATGTTGCCAGCACCAAGAAATTCAAATAAGATAAATTGATTGAAATCCCACCTCTTTGAAATAGAAATTATATTTCAACACAATCAATTAAAATGTATGCCTTCTTTCAGTCAAGCTAAATTTATTTATTGATAGATAATTTGTGATGCCTTTTGTTGTGGTGATTTTTTACTGCGTGTTAATTAAATTTGTTATAAAAGTATGTTCATTCAATTAAATCAGTATTTTAGTAAATTTTAAGGATATTTATTTATAAATATAATTAGACTTGTTTGACAGGATATAGTGAGAATTATCGCTGTGCAACGAACTTTGGAGTATTTTAGTTTTGGACTGATGCCAGATTATATCTATTTTCGTTGTTGCAAATGGTTAAATAGGTATTTAATATAACTTTATATTTAATACTGAACCGCTCAATTAGTTTTTGGCGGAAATTTTCAATTCAATGCTTTCCAATTAGCTTTTTGGAAAATATAAAAAAAGCGTTGACCGATTTATTAAACAAATACACATACATGTTGGAATACTTCAATATATCATATACCTAGTCATGTTATCTGATGACTAATGACTATTTTCACCAGAGCTGGATTTGTAGCTGAATAGTCCAGGTTCTTGAGAGTTGCGAAAACCTGAATATTTTTATGGACAATTTTATAAACTGATCAATGGGTTTTCGTTCAAAACTCCTCTCACTCATCCGATCCGGATTATTTATAGTGATCAGCTTACTACTAATTTCATAGCACTGGCCGTCCGGTTAACATCTCCGAAAAAGAAAGGTTAAAATGAATAACAACCATTTCTTGTAAAACAACTCATATTAATAGTTAAAACTACACATTTTCCACAGACATAATTTGAAAAAGACATTTTAAAGAAATAAGAATTTTATTGTCATATATGTACATTAAACACATGGTAAGTATAGTCTATTTTCAAAAATCAATTATCAATCATATGCAATATGACATTTTTATCAATTTAAATATTTTCCATACGTCTAATTCACTCTTCGATAATTGACTGTTACATGAGATGATTATAGATATTCTGCAACAATATTAATACTGGAACTCAAAACTTCTGCTCATGTACACTCTCTCTTTGTCACTGTGCATTACAGGCGGATAAATCGAGACAAAATATTCACAAGGTATGTCGGTCAAACTGCTATTTATCATGAATGAGATTCCACAGTACTGAATTCAGCACTGTCTAGGTTAATTGGCGAATTTGTTTTCATTACTCCCAAGCTTGAGTTCTTTGATTTCAATCCCACATTTCTCTTTAATTTTAAGTGAACTAACTTTATATGGGTTTGCATGGCAGCTTTTTGACTGAATCGTCTGCGGCAAGTAGGGCACTCAAACGGTTGCTCACCTGTATGTGTTCGGATATGATTTGTCAGGATAACATTGTTCTGAAAAATAAAACAAAATGTAGGTTTTTAAACATACAGGGCTATTTGATAGTGACCTTGTTGCGGATAGTGGAAAACATTTAAGCATAGTACACATATTGCACGAGGCGTGTTAGAACTATCTTCATCAGTCTCTTAGAATTATAATTCATTGCTATTTGCAGTTAATATGTTAAGTCCGAAATATATAAACATGTTTCTATATTCTCACACTAAAGCTTCGTCCACAAGTATCGCAAGTGTGATTTCTCTCGGGCCTCTTTCCCTCGTGCACTTTCCGCCTGTGGTGGTAGAGTCCATTAGCAGATCTATACAATGCCGGACAGAATTGGCATGAATAGCGCGCTTCTTTTGAGTGAGCCGCGTCAATATGAGCGGTCAACCGTAATTGTGTTAAGTACCGCCGGGGACATTGATCACAGGCAAACCTACCCAGAAATAAAAAAGTATCAATTCAAATAAAAAATAAAATGGCACGATCTTTTA
Organism: Himalopsyche kuldschensis; assembly: GCA_028554975.1. NCBI lineage: Eukaryota > Metazoa > Arthropoda > Insecta > Trichoptera > Rhyacophilidae > Himalopsyche > Himalopsyche kuldschensis. The sequence continues at coordinate 439,547 of JAHFWI010000046.1, read as the reverse complement.
GAGTGCACTCATTTTATAGATAAAATCTACAGATATATGCGTAGCACCTACAATAATAGCTATAAATTTAAAAGATCTTTAGCCACAGAGAATATGCAAGGATCCCAATTGTTTTTTTGCAAAAAATCATTCATCCGCAACTTCTTCTATAATATTGTGTTGCTGTGTTGCGGATGTCAGAAAGCATAAATGAAATACTCATTCATAATAGGCAATGTTATATGTTGCTGTATGGGTTTGTCGCATTCATGGTAGTTTATTATCCCGCTGAACAGTTTTTACATTTAAGATTCTTCATTAGATTTCACTTGTAAGAACAACCATATTTTATTAACACGTTTGCAGATACGTATTCCTCACAGGTGTCACTAATAATGACACAATTTCAAATGTTTTGGAATATTTCTCGTTTGATTAAACCTTAGCAAATGGAGTTAATGGTAGATATGAAAAAATAAATAGATTAAATTGAGCAGTCTCTTTTTTGGGTAGATTTGTAAAGACTTACATGAAGTGACTGGCATCAACATGATTGGCCGATGTCCGTAGGTGGTACTGCAGCTTAGGTCCAGTTTTAAATGAAGCATCACATGCCGCGCAGTAAAAATCTTTTGTGGTAACATGAACAGAGGAATGAGAAGAGCGTGCCGCAGCTGAGGCAAACACTGAATCACATTGATCGCACGGAAAGCCCAACTCACCAGTATGTTTCCTGAGAAGAAATAATTGATTTTCACAATATAAATAGTTTACACACAGATAACTAAAAGTTCTACCTGTTTCAATCGAGATAAAAGGGTACAACCCACATTTCTTAAAGCAGGGGAAAAAATCCTTACTTCTGTAATTATCAATACAATGTTATTTACTAACAATTCTTATCCTGGAGAGCTCCGAGACCTTTTAAATTTTCCACAGATGTGTAGCATTTTTGAAAAACAAATGTAATATAAATATAATAATAATGAGTGTTTTACCTAATATGTATATTGTAGTTACACTTGGCTTGAAAGGTTTTTGGACACATGGGGCAGCTAAAAACCGTCACGGCAGTGTTATGCGTTTTCAGATGTTCACTGTAATCTTTTTTATCTCTGGAAAATACACAAAACAATTATGTTGTACTGTTAACAAGACTGTCATGTTAACACAATATTGTGTCTCGTTCATTTTCACAGAAATAATTTGTGTTAGCTATGTATCATTCATTTGGTAAGGTCACAAAAAAACTAAAACTAAACATTCTTACAAAAATACCAAAAATTTATCACATCCATTGTCCTTCAATTTACTGTTTTCTTCTACATAACACGATTCAAATTGTACATTACAAAAGAAGGATGACCCTATGGGAACAGGAATTTCTTTAGGCAGGTTTTTCACATCGAGTTCGCTATATTTTTTTGGGACAATCCTTGTTGTGTGGTATAAATATGAGCTGGGTACATATACAAAACTTAGTAATTAAATTTTTTATGCGTCTCCCGCCTTGGCAGAGATGGGGTAAAAAAATATCATTTCATTGGTTCATCTGGTCAAAAACAATAGGTCTAGATTTACAGTGCATCATTTTTAAATGGCGTATAGTATAAAAAACAGTAGTTTATTCTCAGTTGCATTTTTACATCATAAAGATTTCCCATTGGAAATTAGCTTACGGGAATGTCTCTGGGCAGGTTTTACACATAAAGACGCCATCATGTCTCAGTAAATGCCTCCGAGCCGTGAACTTGTGGTGAAATATTTTATCGCACATACGGCATTTGAATCTGAGTGAGTGAGTCAATGCATGCCCGCGCATCGTAGCTGGAGTCGAACAGTGTTGTTCACATATCGGACACTTCAAAGGCCCGACAGTCTGAAAGTAGAACTCTTTGTTTTTATAATGGATTTAACAATTATTTTGTAATTGATTATTTATAAAATAATTGTATTGAAAACTTCTTATATATCTTAACAATATACTGTCACCCAAAACACTAGAAACAAAGATAAAACTTTTAATAAAAATAATAAAACATTTTTAGTACTTTGTCCACATGAGATTTATTTCATCAGGACCGGTTTCGCTCATGGCGTGTTTTAATGTTTTAAATGTTTTATTATTTTTATTATAATGCCTTTCCACCAAGTATTGACAGTGAACACCTTAAAAGTGATAAAACTTTTATTTTAAGCCCAACTACTCCCAATATGGAGGAGATAAACTCGTAATGGTACATCTCACAAGAAGTTATTTACTGAGATCTGGTCGTTAGTAAGTCAGTCTCTGAACGGATAGAAGAATGGGGTAAGGGAAAGATCTTTATAAGGCTGATTGATCTCTCTATGCCATGTTTCAGAAACAAATAGAGTGGTTGGAAAGGTATAGCCACCACAGACATTCGTGTACCACAGAATTGATGATTAATTAGAATGGAATGTGAAGAAATATTTGAGAGCATGCACTAGAGGGATTTGAACCTTTGCCCATATATTAAAGTGAATAGACTTATAGAATTACTTACCTTTTCATGCCTTTTCATATGAATTTGATAAGATTCCAAATACGGGAAAGATTTAACACACTTCGGACATTTGAAGAGTGCCTTCACAAAATCCACATCCTCGGATTTCATCTTTAATTCGGATATTTGTTCATCACGATTCAAAATTATTACTTCAATCTTGGTCTTATCCAAAACACTGGCTTTGCATTTTTTTTTCCTAATTTTAACTTTTGTTTTAAAGTCGCCTGATGTGTTTTGGAGGAAGTTTATTTTTTTACAAACAACTGAATTATTTTCATTTACATTTGGAACTTCAGCTGAAATATCTATCGGATTTAGGATATTTTTAATACTTTTAGAACTTTTTTCGTGACTTGATCTGTGTTCATAGTTATCTTTACGCTTCCTACTACTCTTTCTTGTCAGAACTGGCAACTGCAACGAATCGACAGCGATAAATTCTTCAATAAATTCATGCTTCACATCGTCCATGTAAACATTTTCGAATCTTTCATCCATTCTATCAGATTTTATTTTCTTACACCTACTTTTAGTACTTTTAAAATACTTTATATCTTTTTGTATTTCATCTAATTTTATTTGGGCTAACACTTTTTTTTCTTTTACTTTGCCACATTTATTACTATGATTTTGTTTATCCGAGATGTCTGAAGTTAAGCTTTCACTATCAATAGTTGAAGTATCTTTTATAACATTGCTATTTAACCGAATCTTCTCCAGCGCAGGATCGACTTCTTTAATGATAAAATAATATACATTTTTAGATGAGGATTCTCGCAATGATTGGTTTTGTACCATCTAGAAAAAAGCAATACACATATAGATAATTTTAAGAAATAGTTGGTACCCTCTCCTAATTTGGCTTTCTATTTCATACTATATACTTCCACATGTACAAAAAAAAGGAAAAATAAAAAAATATACCTAGTACATATCCCTTTAACTAAAATCTTGATGAAATAAGAAAAAAAAATTAAGCAATGCATCCATGAGAAATGTAATTTTAAGGTACATAAACCTACATGAATTGTAACGTTTATTTACAGGAAAAGATTGTTTACTGTGTATCATTTACTGTATTATTTGGAAAAGAACCTTCATCTTATATACTTAATATATATTGGGAAATATTGGTTCTGTGCTAGATTTATTTTTTAATAGAAAAAATACACACTTTATTGTTATAATGGCAATCTTCACAGTTATTGCAGACGTTTATACTTTGAACTGCTGAAAATTCAAAAGCAGAATGTTGATTGAGAATTTTATTATATTGCTCTTCGTTTTGGTGTTTCCTGAGAATGACATCTGATTCTTTTGCTACATTCATAAAATGCATCATCCGGCACAGCAATGTATGACAATGTTGACATAGCCATTTGGTTACATTATCATCTTTTTGTATCTATAAAAAAGAATCATTCAAAAACAATACTGTATCATAAACTATTATGCTTTAAATGTTAATAACATATAAAATAGTAAACTTGGGAAGATTTTTTAGGTAAAGCGCGACTTTCAGATATAAAATAATCGATGGGCCTCCGTTTTTGAGTTCGCGTTATTATATGTTTGGTTTTAATTTTGTAAAATAATGACTCAAGTCTCCAATACCCTCAATTGGTATTTTTGAAAATATTAAATTACTATTAATGGGAAAGTGTATCCCACAAAGCATGAAACCTCTAACGCAAGGGTGGCCAACGCGGGGCCCGCGGGCCACGTGTGGCCCGCGAGTGTCTATCTGTGGCCCATGGAGCATATGCACACATTTTTTTCTTTTAGTGTACATAAAACCAATTTTATATAAAAATAAATTTCTCAAAAATAAGCCTGTATCGTCCAACTATGACTAGGCGTCTCGACGACATTAGAAACCATATTGTAGATAATTGGAGAAATCGAATTTCCAAGTTCATATGTTATGCTCTAGCATTGGATGAAAGCACAGACCTACCAGATACCACCCAAGTGGCGATTTTTATCAGGGGTGTTGATGTTTATCTTAACAAAATAGAAGAATTAGCGGCACTGTATCCACTTAAGGACACAACTTGTTCACGAGATTTGTTAGGAGCTTTTACATCGACATTGCAACGCTTTTCGTTATAACTCAATGACCTATCGGTGTGCTTTTTGCTGCATTTACAACGCCATTCTCCGTAGACGTGAATTTATAGCCAGGAATTTTACAAATGGAACATTGTGAAATGTGTTGTGATGCATAGTTAAAGGCGATATTCAATCAGGTTGGTTTGGAAGAGTTTTACAAAACATATTTGGACAAGGAGAAATATCCTGCATTTTACAAACATGCTCTATCGATGATTTCGCTTTTTGGAAACACTTACACATGTAGACTTCGGAATGAAGCATATTAAATCTCAAATGAGAACACAAATCACTGATGAGAATTTGGAAAACTGTTTGCGTGTAGCAACAACATCAATCGTTATGAACATTGATGAAATTAGTTCTGACAAACAAAATCAGACGACTCACTAAAATTTATTATATTTTGACTATTTTAACTCTAATATAATACATATGTTTGATTCTCATTTTTGTAATATCTTCTTAAAAAAACTATATATTTCCCGTTTGCTAAATAATAAAAAAAAATATTTTGTTGTGTGGCCCAATAGGAAATCTCATTTCTAAAATTTGGCCCGGCTGCTGAAAAGGTTGGCCACCCATGCTCTAACGTCAACGAATCGGTAATAGTTCTATCGACGAAAATCTCTGGTTTAATTGATTCAGTGCGATATGTAAATTAGGTATATTCATGTTTGAGCCAAAAGGAGCGATTACAAACTATATTTGATTCATACTGAAAAATAAAAAAATTCTGACCTGTAAACCTGTCAAGCTAGAGAAAATACCGCATAAAGCCTCGTCTAGGATATGTTTTGGGTTATCATTCCGGGCCAAGCAAGTTCTGCATATTTTTTCCGACTTGTGTAATTCATAACCTGATTTATTTGAGCACTCCATTTTCTCATATTATTGCTAGTAAAATGCCATTGATCCAAGATGTTTATAAAATATAAAAAAATGGGTTTAAAACATTTAATGGCCATAGGTACATTATAATCATTTAAAAAATACTATCTGTCAAACTGCTGTTTACTGTTTTTTTGTGTAATTTAAGTATACTTATCTATGGTGTTATTGTTAAGAATCTAGACATAGACTAGTTTACTAATCTAGAACTGCCATTGTTGTCTATGGCTATCATATTAAAAAAAAAAAATGAATTGGTTTCTGGTTCCAGTCCAGACGTCGTACCTACATTCCGCATTGAAACGAATTCGGAAAAATATATTTTTTATCAAAAAAAGACAGCATTAAAAGCTATTGATATGATTATAATGTATATGATTCGAGCTCTCTATTAAATAAATTGAATTTTAGACTAGTAAGCTGGTCAAAGCTGGAAGCTAACCATTTTAAACAATTAATATACATCTCAAGTAAGATTAAGAAGACAGAACATATTGCTTAAGCCAACAAGCTTAACACTGTTGGGTAATCTTGTTTGCATATTTATAGACTTCATTCATAATAAGTTCGACTATGTTGCGTGCGTTTTTTTAGTTTTCTTCGTCTACATACGGCAAGTAGGTACCGTACTTAAAAAGAATAAATAGTGTCAATATAATTTCTGATATGATAGATGAGACGATTTCACTCGAGAAAGCCGGGGCTGATTTCGTTGTTAGTTATGATACTATGTACCTAATGTAAGATAAATTATTACATTATTTAAAACGAGTAAAAATAATAAACTCTTCATGGTGGTACCACTAAGGCTCAGGCTGTCGTTTTGATTTATCCATGATTTATCTATGCTGTTTATCTATGGTTTTGACGTAAGTAATTTATTATTATCTGCAGACATATTATGTATCTCAATTTTTTTTTTTTTGTCAAAGCCGACATTTTGCATTTGATTTTGAAACAAAGGATTTTTAATTATCTTACATAAATGAAATAAAAAGGTTTATGTCACACAAACTGCGTCAACATATCGTCTTAGAAGGTACGCATTGAAAAAATCAAGACGTCGTTTTGCGAACTGTCAAGGATGAAATGAATCTTTGAAAATATATAATAACTTACTTTTAAAATCTTGATTTTCTTTATTTAATATTAGACGTTAGTGTTAGACGGTAAAATGCCTTTTTTTAATCATGTCATAAAAATCTCACTATTACATTTTCTCTTAACAGATGCAGTTAAATAATATGTGTTCCTCGGAGGTATTACACCTTCAATATAATCAGAAATGGATTTCAAGAAGTTGGTTAAAGCAGAAATGTCAACCAGATATAGTAAGTCTGAAAATTTTGCTAAAACATTTCCATCCAGTTATATTTCCTGGTTTCTTCCCATGTTATATTTATACTAACATGAAAATCGAATATTTTAAAAGTATAAGTAAAATATAGCACTGTCAAATTATTATTCAAATCGGTTTGTGTTTTAGTTAAAACGGTGCCGAGGATACGTTATTCTAGTTCTAGAAACTGGACTCTTATTTAAAGAAGATGCCCTATTACTGGAAGACGCGCTACAAATCGAAGATGCGATTGCACCGGTTCACGATTACAGAATAAAAGGAATATTCTTGCAATCGCTCGTGCCTAATTTTACTTCTTGTGAAAAATTAGTTGCAGCTGTCGCTATGGGTGTTTGTATTGCGAGTGTCCCACTAAGAATACCCCTGTAAGTTTTTATTATCATAGTAATTTGGTTAAAATTATTTTTTCTTTAAAAATATCCTGTTTTCAACAGCCAAACTCACTGTACACAGTATCCTTTTGGTATGCGGTGGATTAGTTCCAGTCATCGATGAGTAATAATATAGCCTTGTTCACAATAAATTATTAATCCCCGGGAAGAACGATTCACAACAAACTCAGTTATTAATGAAATAATCTGTTCTTCTCTTCGGTTTATTCTTATAGAGAACTGTGTATTATGTTTAACTAATAAAGAAAGAAATATATTTTATGAATACTTTTGATGGATTTGGCAGTAACTTTGTGGGAATTCATTTTAGTATAAAATTTGAAGATAATTTTGTTTATTCCATGTATTGTGTAACAAATAGTAACTTATGTTTCACCTCTTTAAAAGGTGTCTAGCCCCCCCCCCCTCCTTGCATCCTGTAAAAAAGAATAATCCCAACCAAGATATAAGAATAAGCCAAGATTATTGACCACTTGGCTATAGACCTGCCACTACTGCATGTATTCTACTATGAGCCCGATCTTGATATAAATTATAAATTTATGTTATACTGTAGCAGAATGTTGAAATATTATTGTTTTCAGTTTTAATAGTAGCAATCTGATTCGCGTGGCATGTTGGGCATGCGCATCAGTATCCACACCTATTCTAATGCGGCGGTCTCCACCTAAACATTTTCCCGAACTTCTTGAATTGATGAAAGAGTACACTGCTCTGGTTAGACGCGGGATTGCTAGGGCAAGAGATAATAATGTTTTGGGAAGAAACTCGTAAGTAGATCAATCTCTTCACATGTATCTCTCGCATTTAAGCAGTAGGTTGGAATATCAGAATTAAAATATGAAGGGAACTAGCTAATGAGAAGCGCAAACAAAGAAATTGTTAATAGACTTCAAATAGTGTATTAGCTTTAATAAATTTCAAAGGTTCAATTTGGAGTTAGTTACCATTAACCGCTTCCCCGGTGTTCACACGAATACGTGTAAAACAATAGTGTTCCAATTTCGGCACTCACGCAAATACGTGTGCGCCCATGAGCATTTTAAAATTGTCGATCGATTTTCGGCGTTCACAAATACGTGTTTCATGTAATTTCACGATTTCTGACATTGTAAGAGACTATTTAATGATATAGTATTATGTATATTATATGTACATATAATATTCTAAGAAAAAAATAATAATTAAAAAAAAATGTAAAAAAATAGACTTTGATGGGTAAAAAAAAACAAAAATTATTTTTTTAGTAAAAATAATATTCATGTTTCAAATTAAAAGAAAATAAAAATAGATTTTTGTGGAACATTTCTGTTAAAATAATTTGCTAGGGAAGTGGTTAATACCATTAAAATAAAAATAAGAAACAATAAAACAAATATGTATTGAGAAATTTTGAATCTTGTTAAATGACATGAGATGTTTAAAAAATATTAATAATTTTATTTATAATCGGAAGTAAAAAATAGACAATTTTTTTTGTAAGATAATAATCAACAATATTATGCTCGTAATATTTGTTTGCATCACATTTATATTTCTAGTCGAAGTCCGCCTTCCGAAGCCATGGCACGCTTGTTGATTGCGCAACAGAAAGAACTTAGTCATATTCTTCATTCACATACTATGTTCCTAAGGACTGAATGTCTGGATTGGAGACTTTCAGGACATCAATGGGAAGATTCCGCTGAATTTTCTACTCAATTAACCGAAGGGAATTTGACGGTTTGTTTTATATCCTTGATTTTCTTTGAAAAATTGATCGACATTATTAAATTACAACTACATATTGATGATGTGAACCACTTTGTCGATAAAAAATTATTCATCATTTATCATCATTCACATGGGCATATAAAAATCAAGATTAAAATATTTTTTCTAATCAACATTTGATTTCATATATTTTATTGACAATTTCAAATTTAATTGACTATCTATTTTTTATCTTCTAAAGTCGACCACAGGAAAAGAGTTGCATTGTTTTCAGTTCAATAAAAATGTATATTTAAGATCTTCATGGCTACTTTCTTTATAAATAAATTTACAGTTTAATATTTCAAAATTTTCCATCAAGTCTCTGAAAGCAATATAATTTATTTGTTCACAGATAATCCATAACCAATATCTTTTGGTACAATCAATGTATTTGCGAATATTGGCATCAACGCATTTACCTATTGCATTACGCACACCCCGTATGAATCAAAATAAAAATACCAAGTTATATATAATGCATTCGTTGATACTTCCGCAACTCATAGAGATATATCAGACGCACGTATATGCATTAAAATCTGCTCATGCGCAACACAAGAAGCATCAAAAACTTAACATTGAAGATGTCACTCGAAAACCATTTATCAATTTGAATGACAATAATAATTCCAAAGATTCTTGGCAGTATTCAGAGTTGCATAATAACACGATAACGCTGAGTTCAGAGTTGCAGTGCGCTTTACAGAAATGTTTAGAGTTGGATGGATTTTTAGATGCATGCTGGAATACCAAATCAAAATTTTCACCGTCTATGTTAGAGGACGATCTGAACAAGTTGAAAATTGAAGTTTTGAAGTGTGTCAACACTATAGAAAGTATGGAAATAAAAATAAAGAAGATTAAAAATATAGAAGTAAAATTGTTAGAAATGGCCTTGCAGAAATTACCATTGCCTGCTGTCGAAGAAGAAGATGACAGCGTCAACATAAAAAATGTATCAGAAGATACTATGTTACCGATAGAGGATCAAGTGTTTTACTTTGTAAAAAATAAAGAGAATCTTAATGGTGTGGAATTGGAAAAAGCAGAGGACTATTTGTCAGCTCCAGGTGATAAAGAAATAGCAGCCACGAAAGCAGTTCTTGGTGAATTACGTGTAAAATTGGTTGAAAGAGAGGAGGTCATGCGTGAACGAGAACGTATAGCTCTCGTCAGTACGATGCCAGAGTTCTCAGGAAACGTACCAGAGTTCCCGAGACAAATGGCAAAGGAATTTGTAGAAAAAAATTTGAAAATTGAGGCCTGTGATAATATAAAAAACAACGATATGCTGAAGAGTGTAATTTCAACAGAGAGTGATAAATTAGATGTAAACGGTAAAAAGAAAATGCTGGAAAAGAATTTTAGCAGCGAAGAGATGACTTCACTAGAATTTCCCGATGAAATTATCAATGAAAGTTATTCTGAAAATTCTGATAGTGATAACGTGATGAAAAACAAAAATAATCAAAAAAAGTGTGACAGTTGCAATTTGACATCAGATCGTTCTTGCAATTGTGCATATAACAGAATTGAAAGAAATGACATATTGTACGATGTAAGAAAGCATAGAACCGTTAAAAGGAAAAGAGATAAACCTTCAAAATATTATACCAATGTCAATAAAAGTAATAACGATCCATCTGAAATACTAGACTCTGACGAAGATGAAGAAAACTATAGGATACAAAACAAATGTAAGGCGGACAAAGCGCCATCTCCAAACGATGATAAAAAATCATACGCTTCGAAAAAAGAAAACAGGCCTAGACGTAAGATTAATTCAAAAATGCCCTACAATACAAACGCAAATGGAGATGTTTCCCACGAGTCAGAAGAGTTACAAAACAAATCAAAGAAATTTGATACGAACAAAGAAAAAGTGGATGATCTGGAAAAATTGAATCAGTTACAACTAGATATCAAAAAAGAATTTACAACTGATGGATCAAACCCTATAACGTACAGTATGAAGAACCTACATGACAGCGATTTTTTGAATACAGAATTCGGCGCATTCAATCCTGTCACAGTGAAGTCTTCAGATGGCGATCAACTCAATCGAGAATCTTCTGGAAACGCTTCAAGCTCAACAACCAAACCGATACCGTGTGAGACTTTTAATGAGGACATCGCATCTGGAAAGAATGTTGACGCAATCAATAAAGTATTAACCGAATCTATGAACAAATCCAATGATAGCTCAGAAAATGAAGTAAGTGAAAAATCAAATGACGAAAGAGTCAAACAAACCGATGGAGATGTTGACAGTGACAGTTTGAAACCAACTGAATACAGTTTTGGCACCGGCTTGGCCATGGCATCTTTATTACAAATACCGCAGAATCAAAAAAAAGAAGGAATGCTGATAAAGTTTCCTGCAATGGTGCACGAAGAGGTTTTTATTGGCGACGGGGAAGTTTCAGAAGATTCCGGCAACGAAGATTGATAGTAAATTTTATTACATAGATTTGTTGAATTCTTAATGATGCCATATTTATGAGCAGGGTTAATACTTATTACACTAGTTAAGGGTATAATTTTTGAAAATCATTATTCTACATCTTGTTACCAATAACTGGCAATGTTTTGCAAATGCTTTTATACCAAATTCTTGATAAATTGCTGTTTACACGACGGATGTCTGAATTATTCGATGGCATTTCAAACTGCAATCATTCATAGTGTTTTGAAAAACAAGTGTGATAATATTTTTGAATCTTTAATTGAAAACTGCAATTGATTTCTAGCTGAGTAATATGAATAAATGGAAGATGTTTCTGAAAATCAACAATTTTGAGATTCTTATCGAAATACAATAAATTACTTTAGGCTTTCGCAGTAATACTGTTAGGTGTGATAATTTTTGTTATTGCTGTGATTTAAAATATAATACACTCATTCCTTGATGTACGCTGGGTGGGTTTTTTCTGCTGTTTTGCTGTGAATTTAAAAAGAAAAAACTGTTTTCTATAATTTCTATTTAAAAAATTCTAATGTTATTGACATTTTGACAACGAATGATACGTGCCAAATGCTATTTTTTATCCTGAACCTAACCCATGATTTTGTTTGAGTCTTTTATCTTTTTTTACACAGTTTTTTGTGGAACGTATTTACATACTGCATAAATGGGGGAATGAGTGTGTATGTATTATATTTAAAGAATCATATTATAATAAGTTCCTCCAGTTTGCCTTTTTGAAAGTTGTCAATCAACTGATTGTTCAAGTTGTTATTTCATAACCATTTATTGATTCTTCACACTATTAAATGTATACTTATTATGTATAAAAATTGAACCTCTACAGAGATAAGTGCATATAGAAATTGATTATTTAAAGTGTAGAAAAATTATTATTAGTAGTTGTGAAATGATTTATTTCAGGTATCATCATTGTTTCTGCAATATTTTATGTATTTATGATGGCAATAACTTTAATATGATACTTTACTGATATCAAATACAGGTACAAGTATTATTTCATGCAGATTAAATATAATGTCTACTTAAATGTAAAATATTACAACTAACTACAAAATTATACTCGTAGCAATCATAGCAATATCCCAACAAAAGAATATTTTGGTAAAATATGTATAGGAAATTTTTTATGCCTGAATATGCATTTTTAATACATACAGGTGTCTTGCGTCAAAAAGTTACTTAGTCTATTTTATGCAGCACTTGAAATTATAAATATTTTACATACATACTTATAAATAAATTGTATTGCAAAAGCATTTGAATAGTTTAAAATTTAAAAAAAAAAATAAGGAATAACCTGATAATAAATTAAAGGCAGATATGGAATAGATTGACCTAACATCAGGGTTGTCAGATGTTCCGATTTGAGCTGAACTCTCCTTCTTACTCTCGAAACTTCAATTGACGACAACAAATATTGTATATGCAGAAAAAAATGAATTCGTTTGAATTTATATCGTATATTTTTACTGGGCAATATTCACTACACTCGCATAATGTCTCATAAAACTCAAGGAAATAATCAATTTAAGCTTCTTCATCAAAATGTATTGTAGTGTTAAATAACTGTTATAAATGACTTGTTATATTTTTGAATTAAATTGAAAAATATTACTATTTTTAATCATAATTATTTATTATCCTTTATTAGTTTTAAAATAAAACATTCTCTTCATTTTTTTGAAGCTGTGTTTTATTTTAAATTCATAAAACCACACTTAAAGCAAATGATTGGACCACATTGGGAGAGATTTATTAAACCTCAAGAGATGAGTTTGAACAGTAATCACCACTGTATCTCTACCCCTAGTTTCATCTCTTCCCCCTTTTTGTGATCTTTTTAAACCCACCACACAATCCCTCCACACCTTTCTTAAGACGTGTAGTGTTCCATTCAATCGGGTTGATCTTTATCTTACCGTTTCAATTCATTTTTTTTAACTATATCTGTTGGAGCTGATTTAAACAGAAGTTTTCTATGAACACTACTCATTGCTCAATCTTTCTTGAAAGTAGGGGTCAGAAAGAAAGGGATAAGATCTTTGGTTTTCTAATCGGTCTTGCTAGGCCCCATCTTTAGGATCGGATGGGTGGGAAGGAATTTCAGACATCTTTGACAGTTCATAAAACAATTTATAAAACTGCCTGCACTTTAATTCAAACCCATGAGCTCCGCATCCGAAGCAAAAGGACGCTGTAACTCGAACATGGACCCAACATTTATAAATAATCCAGGGCTGTGGAGTCGTTGAAAAAAAACACGACTCCGACTAAAAAAAGTTGCATAAAAAGTTTAAGCTTTAAACTTTACTAGCCAAAACGCCGTGATGACTCCGAACTCAGCCATGAAATAATCGGATAATTGCCAATTGTATCAAGATTCAAAGAGAAACAAAAAAACAATTTTTGTGACAATATTTTTATTGATAATGATACCTATGTACTAAGATATCTATTGTACAATAAAATAAATAAAATTGTTGATAAAAAGAAAGTTTAATACTCATAACATAAAACGTGCATGGTAAAGTAGGCGGACCAATATAATGACAATATTTCTTACTTTATAAGCTCACGGTATATAAATGAAATTCGGAATTTTATTTATTCTATACTGAAACCCAAAATGATATTTTTTGGGTAATACATAGTTATCATTCAACACAACAGAATTAGATCTATATTAGATGGATTTGTAAATATTTTTTGGCCACAACTTCTGATACATAAATTATTAATATGGTGGGTATAGTTTGAACATCAATTATTATTAAGATTACTTCAATGGACACCAATCTATATGTCAAATAATGTAATGAAATATAAATGAAAATACATACATCAATGTGTAAAAAAAACAATTCAAATACACTAAGGGTAGTGAGTATGTCTACCCAAAATTGCAGTTGAACCATGTTAAGTAGTCGTTCTTTCGTTAAGGAATATTCAACTATAGATAATTTAGTCTAGCTGCATTGTCTTGCACCGGTGATAGGTTTATTTCCATTTACTTATCCCACTCTCAAAACAAATATATTGAATAATTTTATCAATCAAGTACGCTTTGGGCATTATCTCCTACTACTGAAAAGTGACATCCACAGTAATACAAAAATTCAATTAAGAGAACAAAAAATAAATAATTCTTAACAGCTTTCTTTTTGGAGTATATGGCCACCACATGGTATCTCCAAGATTGCCTGTCTCTCATCATTCTCTCTGGGTGCATCCCATTGTATTCTTGAGTGAACCGTATCAATAGTCTACTCGCATATCACTCTTATTTGAAAAAATATACTTCTACATGTAAAATTTCTTGATAACCTATAAAATAATGGTAAAAATATGACTAAGTATCATAATGAAACACGTTTTCGGTGATGTTTTACATTCTTATGAATTGTTAGTCTCAAATAGAAAGCTCTTCCATATTGGAGATTAAAATTATCATTGATCGAAGAGTCTTAATATATAAAACAATTATCTTATTACTAGTTTTTGGTTACAGACAGTAATTATCATAATTCAATAATTATTATTCTTTAATACTACTATGAAATGCATAAAATACATGATGCATTATTGCCTATAACTGAGAATATTTATTCTGACCCTGCGGAGAGGTGGGTAAATATATAATTTATATTGATTGAGTAGGCATTTACTTGGTAGAACTCCATGTAATACGGTCTCGTACCGAAATAGCTATCAACAAATATATAAAATAATTTATGTAGAATTAAAATACATTGTTATTTTTCTTACCGTAATATAATTTATAATAAAGTTTGTTTTAAGTTTATTACGATAAAATATTTGTTCAATCACGCTTGCTGACTTCGCCAGCTTCTTTGCATAGAGATAAATTCGTTTTTGAGTTGAATGACTAACAATATATTCAGGATGGACAAAAAGGAAACAATTTCCTTATTTTTATCACATCAAGAGAGTTGAAATCAAACTACTAACATAACTTTCTGAGTGAGTCAATAGAATTTTTCTTCGAATTGTAATAAGATGCAATTTAGTCATCTTACACAATCTTGCAATTGATACAAGACTAAGTCAAAAATTGTTTGCAAAATGTGGGGTCAAATTATTCTTCTTGATCGTTCTTTACGGTGATCTCGCATGTAGAAGGTTCTCCGACGAGGGTATCTGCTAAATAAGCTATGCCGAGAACCCTGACAGTGTGCTGCTTGGCAAGTGGTTGGTTGACAGTCCAAACTGCAATGGAGTAGCCGCGTTCTTTCCACGACTCTGCGACTGACCTGCATTAATTATATGTAATATTTTAAATTCCATTAGTTTTAGATAAATTGTATAGTATTAAGATTTATATGCTGATTTTATTTTTGTAAGTACAAGAATGATTTTTATAAAAGTATAAATAGTAAGCTTATGATGAAAAAATAGAAATATTACGAACAAATTCACAATGTCTTTGTGGATGAGCAGAGCGGAGCAGCCTGGCCAGCAAGACATAATTCCACACTTAAAAGCCAGCAGGTGGACTAAATCTAATATCTTTGCTGCTAAATGCTTGAATATATTATCTGGATACCTTCAGAGAAAAACAAAAATGAGATATTAAAAGTAATTCAATAGACAAAATGTGAAAATAGCACTAAAACTAAATGAGCTATTTCGAAAATTCTGTAGTGCAACATCAGTTGTGGTTTACCTAGTACAAAAACAATTTTATCTCATCTTTTCCCACTGATTCCAATTTTTTTGTTATAATGTGGAACCATTATGATCATTGCTGACATTATCAAATGACTTTTTCAAGATAAGTAAGGTTACAATATTGATGAGTGAAACCATTGGGGCTAATCAGGACCTGTTTCATTCATCACAGCAAAGAAAATAAGTTTTATTTTTACAAATATTAAATATTGCCTTTCCACCAACAATTGACAGTTAACACTTTTAAAGTGAGCAATTATGTCATAATAAGTATCAGCAGTAGACCGTAAGATATATATTACTATCCCTGAGACAAAACAGTCATATTTATTTTTGAATCGTTTATTAGGGCAGCAAATTTTCTCAATTTAAAAAAAGATGGAAATGATTACATAACTTTGAAATAATAACATTTTGAATTCAGAATGTGTTGTTTGCCACTAGCTTTCTTTTGCTTACAACTACAGTAAAGCTATTCATTAATAGATAGCTCTATATATCAAAAGGTAATGCTAAGGATTTTTTAGTCATGTCATTGACAAACAATACCGTTTTCGCATTACTTCAGAAGGACTGTAGACGTGAGCGCTGAAACACATTGGTCGAAAGCTTAAAGCGCCTACAATGTTAGGGTCCATTTTCCGAATCTGTAAATAAAAAAAAATATTCATTTCATAAACTTTCACCGAGCAATAGTTTGTTGATAATAATCTGACAATTATATAAACATTGGCATAGCCACCTCATAGCAAACACATGCAGGCTCAACATGACAAGAGGGCTGCAATTCTACCCAATATAACAAATTTGACATCCCCCAATATTAAAATAACAAAAGTAACAAAAATTACTCGAATCATACAGTTGTATGTGCATGTATGTATTGTATTGTTGAACAACATTGATCTGTGATTTACTCTGGAGGCACAGTTGTTATTTGGCCTTGTTCAAGCCTGTCTTTTGACCTAATAAGTCAGCTGCAGTCACCAGATACCGGCATTTGTACCAAAAATCCTCTTTTGTTGTTCACAAAATATGCATTGTTTTTATTTCTGCCTGTTATCATAACTAGATATAAACGCTCTGCAGTACTGTGAAACAGCGTGAATACATAAAAATTCTAAATACAAAAAAGGTAAAACCTTTCATTTATTACTATAATTTATGGATTAAATGGATGAAGTGAAAAATAATATTTCTTGATGAAGAAAATAATGTAGCATGAAGTGGTTAAATAAATGACCATTTAAAAAAATTGCTAAATACCTTGTAGACGATGAGTGGATTGAATGAAGTCACCATGCTGGTATCATACATCTCTGGATGTCGTTTAAATGCTTCAACGATTGTAGAATTAACTTTGGGGTCAATATCTTTTACATCAATTATCATTTTGATGCGCTTTTCAACCAGATATTCAACTGCTTCTTCAAAGAGACAAGGATTGCAAATTCCAAACTTGTCACTGAAAAATTCAATCTTTTACATAAAACAAGCATTTTTATTGGTCAAAAACGTGTTTGTCTTTTGGCTTAAAAAATGGATGGGAACTTTTATAATTTACCTTTACCACAGTGTCACCAGATTCAAGTAGTCCCTAGAGTATGCTTAAATTTCATGGACAATGTGTAGAGCACAGAAAATAATGGAAAACATTGTACAGTGTGTCTAATAATCAACTTTTGAATGCTAATGAAACTTCATATATAATGGAAGATTGGTGGAACATAGTGAAGGATACAATAAAAGTAATGGCGCAGTGGATAGGCGGACAAAGGGCAAGCAAAGCAATAGTCTATCACAATAAGAAAATCAAAATGTTTTAAATATGGCATATTTCTATTTAGTAGAGCAGGTAAGTCAGGTTCTCACCCCATAGGATGTCCCTGAACAGCTTGCAAATCTTTTAATTGATCCCAGTCCGTATCTTTAATAATGAAACCAGCGATATCATCATCATGTGCAAGTATACATTTTCCATCCTTTGTGATACGAATATCAAACTCGATCTGAGAGCATCCATGGTCCACACACTAAAAGGAAATAATGATAGTTAATGTTGAATCTGACTGACAGAATATTTTATGCTCTATTCAAAATAAATAGCGTTTCTTGTTTCACGAACAACTCATTAATTCACTGAAAAAATATAAGAATGCAACAAGTGGACTCACATATTTGAAGGCAGCCATCGTATTTTCTGGGGCATCCAGACTGGCACCTCTGTGGGCTATACATTTTTCAGAAAATAAATCCGTTTGAGTTTTATTTGGCGGGCGGGGTAATCTTGTAAAATATAACGCAACGCCCATAATAAGCACTACGTCTACAGCAATTGGCGGTACGAGACGCACCATATGAATCGAAAGCATAATGGTTTCGAAAAAATAATAAATTGTATTGTACAAAAAATTAAAGGTCGACCCGAGAAACATATTTATTTTAAGATTTGCACAAAGCAGACGTTAAATATCTGAGGATGAATTTTCTCAGTGATAGTCATCAATTACTATCAATGTATTGACTTCCGTACTTGGAAGATAGAAAACTGTAGCACAGATGTCATTTGGAACCAGTCTGATACTAGCACAGATTGCAATTTCGTTATCGATCGATCGTTATGTTACATATTGTTATATCGTCTTATTCGTTTTCGCCGAATTTTAGGTTAAGTAAAAATCATTATTCTTGTTTGTTATGACTTGTCGCTTTACATTTTAATGCTGCCAGCTTAATAAAAGTGAGCAAAATATTATCTAAATAGTTCTTACAAAAATCCAAATTTTCCAACCGATTTAAGTCAGTGTGGAATTCAGTTTTTTTTAAATAAATCTCATAAATATTAAAACAATAATTCAGTTATTTCACATAATATTTATTAAATATTATACAATGCCATAGGGGAAGATAAAAAATATAATTTTACATTTTATGGTCTATTTGGGAGGTATTTAAAAATTACTGATTGTCTTCCTTCTTGATTGTTAGCAGCTATAGTTTGGACTACTCTCAAAACTTTATGGACTTCCTTTATAATTCCTAGTTCAATGTGCCGCAGTTGTTCTCGAACTTCCCCTGCGGAAAATTGTTTTATTTTTGTAGATGGGCAAATTTTAATTTTTATTTGGAATATAAATTACATTGAAGAATGTATAGACATCTTACTGGCGTGGCACACCCCTCGTAGTTGTCGAGTTATGGTTGCATTCGCGGTTGCTTTTATTTGATCAGTAACAATACTGCACATTGCGTTTTGAATTTCTTTTGGTTCCATAGTCTCCATTGATAGATCGTTTTGGGACATCATCAAATTATCATGCCTATCAGATC
The DNA here is from genome assembly GCA_028554975.1 of Himalopsyche kuldschensis. Taxonomy (NCBI): domain Eukaryota; kingdom Metazoa; phylum Arthropoda; class Insecta; order Trichoptera; family Rhyacophilidae; genus Himalopsyche; species Himalopsyche kuldschensis. The sequence goes on along the minus strand of JAHFWI010000046.1, from coordinate 420,020 downwards.
TCATCAATGCATGGTCTTCTGTAAAATAATGAACTTTTATGTTAATACTTTCGATGGTTTCGGCGGCAACTTTGTGGAAGTATATTTTAATATAAAATTTAAAATAACATTGATTATTCCACGTATTGTGCTATAAACGTGACACGTGTTTCGCCTCTTTCAGAGGCATCTTTGGACTTACTATCGCAAACTTTTATTATGAGATTAGACTATTTTAAAATAATGTATGAAAGGCTTCATATGACAAAGACTGAATTCTTCGTGTTTTTTTTATTGCAAATGTTGATAGTCGAGTCAAGTAGAATTTTGATCAAAGATGACACATACAAAGAATCTTGTTTTCAATCGAAAATTCTTTGCTTTGTGTGTCGCTGACAAAAGTAAATGTGCAAAAATAATTGCATGTGTAAGCGAGCACTTAAATTGTGAAAATAATTTAAAGTACGTACAAATTATTGACCTGCACACGGCGCCTCTTCAAAAGTTATCAGCTGTATAGTTATTTAATAAGGTCAAAGATTGTAAACATCAAAGAAATTGTAAACATCAAAGTCTACGTTTGTAGCAGCACTTAAAATAAATGTTGGTCTGTTCCAGCTTCATTAATGTCATACATTTATGGGCAGCTTAATTGCAACACATGAGTTTTCATCAAATAATTTATGTAGCTTGATGTCGACAAATATATATATAAATATATATTTAGTACTCATTGGTTCACAGCATTGAGCTTCTATCATCATCTAAAAGAACTCAATAATAACTTTACTTTTATCATTATTGGATCAGGACCGGTTTCGCTAATGTTTCTTTAATGTGTTCAAATCTCGACGTTTTTATTCAATAAGTTTTTTAAAAATATTTGGCATTGCAGGTTATGCTAAATGCGCCAAATATTTGTATTTATGAAAGTCATGCGAGATTAACTCGATGATAAATAATCAGTCGTGAACAACTCAACGATAAATTAAATCGACTATATCTATATTGAATCGAATTGTGCTTCGGTATAATACCATCGTCTTTTATTAAATGTCATTCTTAATATTTAAAATAATATATCACCTTTTTACTAACACTAATATATCACCTTTTTACACTAATATTAACCTAAAGTAATGTTATTTAAATTTATAGCGAGCCAATTAATATATTGTTCCATACCGAGATGTATTCAGAAAACTTTTTCAATTTAGTGCCAATTATGAATTTACTAAAAATATATTTTGAATTTATATGCAAATTAGAAAATAGATTTACGTCGATTACTTTCAATGAGATGGCTGCAGTAATCGATTAAACTTTATTATGCACATATACATACATATGTATGTATATACCGCTCCTAGATACAGAATTTTCTATTCATTATCAAATTTATACTTGGTTCCCACGCGTAACAGATACATAAATAGTATGTTAGAAAAGTTATTTTATATAATACACATATTACAAATATATGCACATGTATAGTGAAGTGCATAATACATATGAAAGTGTTTGATACCTTTTGAAATTTCTCGTAAAATACATTTATTTCGCACATTTCCCCCGATTACTGTAATTGTGCACAGCATTGAGAATGGCAGTTCCTAATATTCAGGACATTTTTTTGCCATTTAACGCGGTGGAACGGCGTTCCGGCACCTTTTTCACGGTTTTTTTTTCAATATTTCAAAATCAATTAGACGAAACAATGTTTGCGCTTACGTTATTTCAATCTATAAATATAATATAATTCGTCAAAATGATAAAATATGGTATTTTAATGAACCGGATGGGATGTGTTATTTTATTTAGTAAAAAGCTTGACTTCATGTGCGTTCCGGCACCTTTTTTTCAAAAAAAAGCCCTGATAGTACATACTATTCATGTACTATCAGAATATTTACTTAAAGAGAACTTCTCCGATACACCGCGAATAGCTTTGAGATTAATTGAGACCCTTACTTAATATTGGCAGACCCCTGAATGTAAGGAAGGGTGAATGCAATTATTTAGCCTTGTATCATCATTTAAATTCATTATTATATTAATTCACAAACAATCAGTGCCAAACTTTGCGATATTTAAATAATCAATGGCTTAGTCAATGGCGGAAAATACGTTAGCGTTTCCTTCAGGTAGCAGTGAACTTAAATTATTCAATAAATTGACAGTTATTATTAGAACAAAACTTAAAATGATGCATTTTAAACATCAATGGTGGTAACGTGGGTCTACAGCTGCTTGAGAGATGATTTGGATTAAACTGTACTTTGGAGAAAAAAACATAGCAAAATATGAAAACTCACCTCTTTCGTAATACAGGGGGAAACAATCCACAGTCATAAAAATAAAAAGTACAGTGTTGCGCAAAACGGTAAATGATTTTTTTGTAAACATTTCAAAACTTTTGATTTCTATTATTTTAAAATAAATATAATATAGGATATTCGTTGAAATTCACAATATTTATTTTTTTCACTTTAAGGTATATTATATTTCATTTTCCACAAATTCAAATTGTATTAATAGCACATTTTAGCGCCAAAAATTTAGTTTTGAAGTATCAAATATATTTCATAATTTCGGAATAAAAATAACTTGTATACAAGTGTGTCTTAATTTATATATGTTTATGTAGTTATCATGTCAGTATATATGATCATGAAAAATAATATCAACGATTTGTGGAAATTCTAGTTATTTTATTTGAATGTTACTTTGTTATGGGATAATAACTAGATATATAATAAGTCAACAAAGTGCGATGGCAGACTGACTGTTCCATATCGAATTCAAGTATTTCGGTAACAAAATAGACAAATATATTCGGTTTTATTACATTGTGCTTGAATGGGAAATGTAGGATGTTCAGAAATTCATAACATTTTTCACGCAATATGTATGCTCTTTTCGTGTCTCAATAAAGTATTGCACAACAATAGCAATGGCGTATTTAAGAAGACAATATTGACAGCCTAACAAAAAAAAACGATATAAAACCTAGTATGTTTAATAATAGAAAAGTTGAGTTCATTCATTTTTTTCACAAATATTTATTTTGTTTTGCCAAGTAAGTACTTAGTAATTTTAATAATAGCTTTACACATATGTTTGGTTATTATAATCATTTTCCACATAACTCTATATTCTTTTATGTTTATAAACAATGTGCGATACGAAGAGGATCAGTTATATTGCCTAAATTGTATTGTAGTGTTATCAATATGCTCTGTCAAAAATGTGAAATAGTTAGTATGCTAGTCCTAGCCAAAGGGCACAGCGTCGAGAGTCCACCAGCTGAGTGAAATCATCAAATGACCAAAAGTGACTAGGTATTATTTTTTCCATATTTTTTTTTCATTTCACACATGAAATAATCTTTTTATTCCGTCGACTATTTATGTCGCCTGTTGGATTGTCAAAAGTGCAAAAAAGCTCAACCAGTCAAGAGCAGAAAATGATTAAACCAGAGCAGTGTAGTCGTCAAAAAAAATACGACTCCGACTCCAGCATTTACCAAAAACACGACTCCGACTCCGACTAAAAAAGTCTTAATTTCGCCACATTTTTTTCCTACCTTACCTATTTATGTGTATTAAATTATGTATATACCAACCAACCAATTCGGCCAATAGCCAAATTTGACATATTATATGCAAAAATAAAAAGTTCAAACTTTTCAAAATTTACGACTCCGGCCAAAATGCCGCGACGACTCCGACTCCGGCCAAAAAACTCTGACTCTACTACTCCACAGCCCTGGATTTAACTCTCAATTGATTGTATTGAAGGTAATAGAAATTTAATAAAAATAGCAACAAAAGATGTTGTGAGACATTTTTATATTATTGCATTTGAGTATTTTGAAGAAGTTTTTAACTTTAATTACGCTGACCAAGTGGTAGAAGGGGTGCAAAAGCAAATCTCAGCCTCGGGGTCGGCTTCATTCTGCGGAAGCCATGATTAAAATAAATTGAGTGATTTATGTATTAAATAAAACCATAAACATCCCTGCACATACATGTCTGAAATATGTATGTGCAGGGATGTTTACTTTTAACATATTTTCCTGGGCCGTATCCGAGTGGTTGACGAGCTTAAATATCACATAACACTTTCGTCAATAATTGATCGTTGAATCAAAATTTTCTCAACGGCTTGGAAATAGGTGATGTTTTCAAAGCGAGAACGACAATCAGTTAGTAGTAAATTCGCAGTAGGGGTCGGTAGACTTAAAATTACGTGTGTCAAAATAAAACTGATTCAATTTATTTTGGAATACCCTGTATTAGGCTAGGTTAGTTAGCTACAAATAAGCTAACTGGATACTCGTTCGTAATACATGTTGTGAAACAGATTCTCGAAATTTAAAGTAGGTATAATAGCCGTACAAAATGATACAGCTTGCATCTATATTTATAACATTTAACCCTAACTGACTGAAAGTAATTCGTTGCATAACTTTATTAACATATGGGTCTAATTAAAAGAAATTTAGAGCTTATGAGTTTTGTATGTGAAAGAGGAAAGCAATGCTAAAGCCATTATGGTACGAGGTTTCAATATATTGGGTTAATTTTAATTGATGATAATCCTCAATCATATATATATATATCGGTACTTCTTTAACTTTTAGTATTTTTATCCATCAAATATAACGTAAATCATTAAATTGTACATTCAAAACTGAACCGAAATATTTCTTGTTTTTAAAGTGCAGTTGTCGTCTTCAACAAACAAAAGTTTCACAGCTTTTGAAATGAAGCCATCCACGCCATGACAACTTGTCGGGAGTTGGGAATGTCACCAAACCTTAATAAATATTGCATTTTAATACACTAGAACAGGCATGGGCAACCTTTCCTAGGTCTGCGGCCAAATTGTCATTCCGTCGGACCAAATTACTAAACATAAGTAATATTTAACTCAATAAAACTCGTTGCTACATCTTATATATTTTTTATTTATATAATGAACGACATAATATTAATATTACTGATTACAAAATTTTGTGTGGCTGAGTGTTGGAGTAAGATTGGCCTTGTACTTGAATTACAAGACTATCAATATTGGCGATGATATTGCTTAAGTATAATCGTTCGAATTTTTGATTTAGTGTGTTTCATTCTCGAAAAAAACTGATCACACGTATATGTGCTGCCAAAAATACAAATGATTTTTCTTGCAGATGCGCGTAAATTTGTATATTTTTCTTCCACTAAATATAATTTATAAAAATCCATCAAAGCAATGTTGTTGAATTGTGGTTTTAGCAATAAATCTCTCTGAAGCTCAATAAGTTCCATCTGTAAATTTGCTGGCACATTTTTTACATCTGCATCCATCGGACGAGAAAATATAGCGAATGTGGAGTCTTTGTTTTGGAATTCAGCAAGCCTTGTATCATATTGCTCTATTAGTGCCTTCAGTGCATCTCCATAAGAATTACAGTCGCGCCAAAAGAAATCTACGAAAAAAATCGTGTAGAGTAGACTGTGTAGAATTTTTCAAAAATATTTCTTGAAACTGGTGCTCTGGAGGGGTTTGTTTGAACCGGCAGGGAGCGCTAAACAACTGGACATTACGCATCGAATATGTTAAATCACCGGTCGACTAAAGCTCATTATGGAAAACTGTAGCAGTTTTGAAGCGATTTTGTAAAACCATACTCCTTATATTTATGAGGGTCATCCCGGTCGGTTGTTAAGCGCTTCCTGCCAGTTCAAACAAACGCCGCCAGAGTACCAGTTTCACGAAATATTTTTGAAAAATTCCACACAGTCTACTCTACGCAATGTTTTTCTATTTGGTAAGTTTTCCCTCGAAAACTGCTTCAATTTGGGCTTAAATTGCGGTTACATTTTTTGCAGTTTTCCATAATTTCGTCAGATGCTTACGCGACTAGGTCTGGCTCAGTACTGTTGAAGCCTTCAAATCTCGCATGCTCTTCAAAATATGGCTACTAGTTTACTTTACAATCGGAAAGGAAAAAAATTGAAATCGGTAAAGATTTCGAGGAAATATTTGCAAATGAATGAAATTGAGAAGGGTGCGTAGATTTCTATTGCCACGACTGTATATTTTATGAGTTGTTTGTTTGAGCTGATAGACTAGGAAAATGGTTTAAAAAAAAAAAAATCCTCCCTGGAACTATTAATTTGTTTCTCAATTACTTTGCCCAGATGTATAAGGGCCGGACAAAATAGCCCATGTATGCACTAGAACCTAAGTGTTCGGCTTCAGGCTGAGACCTCACACTTAGGGTGTAACTAATAGATGCATACGACCATAACAGTCTTGAAATACAGAGACCACTCCGAAAGTACACATATCATTTGCCAATACTCTTTATTTTTGCTTAACCCATAACTTTTTTCCATTTTAAATTGATTGAGAATATAAAAGAAATGATACTACGCTGGGCGGAACTACAATCATAGACTGATACATTGTACGTTGTATTGTGAGCCTGCAAGGTTTGTGATCACTTCTCTTTCAAATTTTTAAATAACAGAAAAAACTTAAAAGAAAAACAAATGGCTTCTAAATAAACCGATGCTAATGTACGATACGGGAGATAGTATCTTCCAAAAATAATTACCTTTTCGTTTTTCCCTAATCACTTTTCGTAGGTTTATTGAATTTTAAAGTTATTTTCGTACAACAAACGCTTAAAATAAAGAAAACAAAATAGTATAAAATATTTATATCGACAAGTGCAATCTAATTTTGGTATATACAAATCGGGGCTTTATATTATAATGACAATAATTAAAAGTCAAATGACCCCATTTGGTCATAAAACTGTTAAAGGGATTACGGAGTGAAATCAAACATACATATGTATGTATTTTGATATCAATCTTCTAAAACTAATTCGAATCGAAGGTCGAGAAAGTGTTTTTCGGCGCTGTTTTTATAGGTATTTTCGTCGTATCCAATATACGAACCCTAATTAGAAATACGAAATCAAATCATAATTTAATTTCAAGTGTGTGTTATTTATCTTTATTTGAATCAGTTAATTAAAAACTGTCTATTTTAGTTATTCAGTATATTATATATCGCTAAATTATAACTGCTTCTTGCTCCGTTGCTCAACCTCACTTTTGCGAAGAGAGCAGAAGATAAACGGTTTAAGACAGAACTTGTGGTTAGTTAATCACTCTAACCAATCTCATTTTTACAGGGTCGGATAAGTGGAAGAGAGTTTTAGATATAAATACGTACCCCGCGTGAACTACGCAATCAAAGTTAACGATTTTACTACACATTTTATAATATTTTGTACAACCTGATTTTTGCTTTCCAATGGAAAGTAAAAAAGTAATAAAAGCGATTTCGGCGAGTAGATTAATCCCTGGAATTTATCGAATGATTATTATTCAATTGTTTGCTAATTGCTAATCAATACATTTTGTTATGTTTCTCATTAATTTGTGAATCCGATTTTTGTGAATATCATTCCCTGAACTTGAATTTACTCATATAAATTAAAAATCAATCAACAGATAAAAACAATTTTCCGCAACTTACTTTCAACAGTTGTTATTAGGTTTTTGTGCTTTTTTAATAGCTTGAGATGAAGATTAAATATTGACTATACTATGTCTGGTAAAAAAATGCCCCTTTTTGATAATTTTGATAATAATTATGTGTTCAAAGAGACAATCAATGCGTTTGCTAAATACCTGTTTTCGACGCATATCACAGCAACGTTTGAAAGCATTTTTATCAATCTAACATTTGAACCTTTGTGTAATACTTACATATGTTATGAGATTTATAAATCTAGTCTTGTACACAATAATTCAACATTTGGACGTATTTTAACGTTGAGAAAAATACATAACATCATTGTTTGATTTGCTTCGTGTTAATTGCATTATTGAATATATTTAAAATGTTTAAATTATTGGTTTTCTTGTTGTGTGCTCTCGGTATAATGGCGGCAATTTGTGATGCAGATAGTTTTGATCCCAGTTACAATACTGAACTAAACGTCAATCTTAAGATAAACAGAAATGAAAGCAGTGTACTAGCTAATCTATGTGAAAACAATTTTGCAGGTCAAAAAACATTGGATATGCCTTGCCATATGAAAGATAACACAAATAAAAAACGACGAGTCGAAATAAGAAAGCTAGCTGAAAAAACTAAAAAAGAACAACATGGTAAGATGGATTTGCAAAACAAACGAAAGAAACCAGACTTCATAGAGGTAACCGACTGCTATATTACAGTCGCAGCATCATTTAGGCGACGTTTCAATCAAATATCCAAAAATACGAATAAAGAAACAGATTCAATAATTCCTCTGCCTTGTGAACTGATGCTTGACTTTTTATTTGCGCAATTGAAGAAACGACCTATTCCTATAAATTACGAACCTGCCGAAGGCGAAGCTAACTGCACGATGACATCATTCAGAAAAGGACGGTTGCGCCATCGAAGTTTACCTTGTTACCGTTTGGAATCTCTCATGAAAGTATTGGAACCGCAACCGGGCCAATTAAACTGTTCGCAACCTGAGGTTTCGCCAAAAATGTTCAGAATAAGTTCTATCCGTGTACCATTATTGAAGTTGAACACAAAAACGCGCGTTCGTTTTCAGTGGTAAGAATCGAAGAATACATTTCAAAATTGGTTGCGGATGTAGAAATAAAACTGAGTAATTCTAAAGAAATGGAAAACAATGCATCTATAACGAATCATTAGTTTTAACCACTTAAGGCTTATATTTTAATGTTCTTTTTCCGAGTCTTCCAAATATATTATTATTTCAAATTTTCGCAGATAAATATCATGACAAAGATTTTCTAAAAATGTATACCAAACGTTTCCGGAAAACCAGAACGCCGGGAGTAGGTACATAAACTGCATGTAGTTTATTTTGTTACGCATCAGTGAACAGCATCTTTTTTACTTAGACGGGTTTCCCGATTGATTTTCTTATAAAACAACTATACATATACATATATATATATATATATATATATATATTATCTTCATTTTCCTAAATGAGGAGGGAGGGGAACACATTATCCACCTTTTCCAAACTTGAAAACTTATAATATCGATACCTAACTTTGAGTTGGTTGGTTTTAGCATATTTATCACAACTCAAACCATTCTATTTGTAAATAATGATCTCAAACACTTTATCGGATAAATTTATGAAAAAAAGTGTGCGGATTTTCTCTGGAATTTTCGATTCCAGACATAAATTGATAGAATGCGGTTAAAACGACCTCTGCCGACCAAAAGATAATTTTAGGTTTTAGGCCAATTTTCAGTAAGAACCTTTTCAAAGTAATGATGTTGTAAATCATTGGCTGAATAGTTATAGGCTACCGCGTAATCATTACATTGCAAACAAAAAAAAGTAATAGGTGCAATAAAAGTTTTTAAATATTAAAAAAAAAACAATCTTCTTCTTCATTGTGCACCATTATTGAAGCCCAAAAGATTTGGGCCACCTCATAGGCGGATCCACGGGGGGGCTATGGGGGCCATGGCCCCCCCTGAGGAGATTTTATTTCATTCAAAATATTATAACATTCATTTTCAAATCACTTAAATAAATATGTTGTTGTTCTCTTTTTGCACAACCCTTAAGTTTAACAACTACAGTTGCGGAAAAGGAAATCCGTACACCCTTCACAATTCTATTCATTTGCAAATATTTCCTCGAAATATTTACCGATTTCCATTATTTTTCCTTCTCATTGTAAAGAAAACTAATAGCCATTTTTAGAAGAACAATCTGCTGACACCTGTCACCAACCTTAAGATGGCCTGGCTGCTCATGAATTTAACTTGAAATCATCAGAGTATATGACTCGTCTCCAATCGTCCAAAGTCCGATTTTTGTGCACCTTTGTCCATTCTTACCTCGATTTCTACATTTTTACAGTGAGAACTGGCTACGGCTATTACGAACATTTCGCATCGATCATGTGAAATCACTAGTCGACTAAAGCTCAGCATGGAAATCTGTAGCCGTTTTGAGGTGTTTTTAAAAACCATAGTCCCTATATGAAGGTCGTCCTGGTCAGTTGTATAGCGCTCCCTGCTGATTCAAACATACCCCTCCAGAGAGTCAGTTTCACAAAACATTTAAAAAAATCCACACTATATTTCCTACACAGTGTAACTCTAAAGGAATTTTTTCTATTTGATAAGTTTTCCCCAGAAAACTGATTCAATTTGGGCTTTAATCGCGATTACGTTTTCTTGCGGCTATCCATAATTTCGTCAGATGCTTACGCGACTAGAACTGTTGAAGCTTTCAAATCTTGATTGTTTTCAAAATATGGCTATTGGTTTGTATATATACGAAATGTGATAAGTTAATAATTATCTCCTAATTGTGAGGATTTGTTACGAATTTTACTAAGTTTGACAATCAGCATGCCTCCGCTGAAAGGAGGTTTTCCACATTACGACGCATGAAAACCTGGCTAAGGAATCGTATGAGTTCAATAAGATTACTTGGTCTGGCTTTGTAGCATATCCTCTGGAAAATAGATATTTAACCTGAATATTTTTGGGTCTATTTGCAACGTCAAAAAAACTAAAATTCGACTAAATTTTATAATGTTTGCGATCTTTCTCTGGTATTAAACAATATTTTTTTTTATATTATGTTTGCATTTTTGAATTAAAATAAAAAAATTTAAGATAATACAGTAACCTCCCGGTTAAGTACGCATATTGAATCAAAAGGTATTGTGCGTACTTAACAATACGTATTTTAAGGCCCGCCCCCTTTCTTTTCTGCACCTCTCCCACTTACATTAAAAAATATGGTGCAATATGGTAAATATGATGCAATAAGGTATACACAAAATCCCTACACAATTATTGGGAAACCAAAACGTCCAGCATGCATCAAAATCGAGAATGGCCGGTTAAATATTTTAATCAATCAAGAGCTTGGATGGATATGTTTTTAGTGAAGTTTTATCCCAAAATCAAAAAAGAGAACAGGAAGGCCAGTTCTTTTACTTATGGACAATGCACCAGGACATTTTGAGGCATTTAAACGAGATAATGGGAGGTTGCATTTTCCCCCACTAATTGCACAAGCTATGTGATATGGGAATTATTGCAGCCCTGAAAAAGCGATATAAATATTTGTATCTCAAAGAAGTCCTTAACTATTATGAAATGGATGATGGTTTAAAAAGCATCAAAGCAGTTCAAGGAAAACAGCTTTCAGAAGTTGGTGTTGCATATGGAAATGCAGCACATTTATTAGATGCTACCAATTTTGTTAAGGAGGCATGGGACGCCATCTCAGCAGAGACAATCGCAAACTGTGACCCTTACACCCGTTCCTGTTGAGAATTCTGAGAACGAATGGATTAATAAAATCATTTCAATGTTTGCAAAAGAAGCATTGAAATTGACGTCAACGATGCTATAAACTTCGAAAGAATTGACGAGGAAAACACTGAAGAATATGTTCAGGAAATTAAAGATGTGGACGATGTTTTGGAAGATGTGAAAGAAGTGGATGAAAGCCACTTATCTGACGATTCCGATCTGGAAAACAACGAATTTTGAAGGCTTTGACAACTTGTGAAATGGCAATAAATATAGAAAATCAACATGCCCAGTTGTTAAAAATGCAGCAGGAGCTGATTACAACGATCTTCTATGCTCTTTTGAAAACTTTCAAAAAAAAAAAATAGCATCAATTTCAAAAAAATCAAACAATAAAAACAATGTGCAGTTGACACTTTACGACATGTTTGTACCTAAATAAAAATGTAAATTTGTTTTTTTCTCTTTATATAATAGTTAATTGTTATCTTAACTGTTTTCCATTTTATAAAATAATTGTGTTCAGTTTTCTTTAATTTTTTGCATAATAAATATTGATCCAAGTTTTTTGCCATTTTTCATGCGTACTTAACCGGGATGCGTACCACATTTTTTGCGTACTTAACCGGGAGGTTACTGTAGTCAGAGTCATCAATTATATCACATTTTGTTAGGGTCATCATTTATTCCGTAAAAAAAAATCGTATAAAAAAGGAGCGATGCCGTTCAAAAAATCGCGTAAAAGGGGGACTGGGTGTATTTTTTGTTTATTTTCAAAATGGCCACCCCCTGGGACAATTCCTGGATCCGCCAGTAGGCCACCTGGTGCGCATACGCGTAACACCTTTACTAGTTATATATATTACAGGCATATTATTTTTGGCTTCTACTGGACCAACTTTTTAATTGTTCTGATTGTTACTATTTTTAAACTGATTATCTTTTTACCAATATTTTATATTTTTAATATGCTGTGAATTTCAGAATATTAATAAAATTCCATTTAGTTGTAAGAGGCCATTAACATTTTAAATGTAGAAAATTTTATTTCATTTATGTATAATTGTTCACATATTTCTAATACCAAATTTTTGATATACCTTGTCATTAGTGTTCACTGTCAATACTTAATCGAATGGCATTATTCGTCAAAAAAAAAAAAAATATGGATCAGGACCGGTTTCACTCATGGCGAGCTTTTTTTTTTTTTTGTTTCGCCAGAGAGAAACCGTTTCTCGTCTAATAAATTTTATGTGGAATAAGTACTAAAAATGTGTTATTAATCTCACTCAGTTTTTTTATAAATAGCCTTGTTTGTCTTTATATTTCATCAGTTGACAATGCTCACGATGAACGAAACCAATCTTAAACCTTAATAAAATATGTGTAATCATTACAATCAAAAATTTGTTTCATTTATTTAAATATTTTGTCTTTCCAACCAAAGTGACAATTTAAAACATGATATTCAAGTAAAAGGAAGGTCGTTTTCTTTAGCTATTTTGGATAGCAGGAAAAATGAAACAAAGAAAATCTTCCAACTTAAAATATAATATCAAGTATACTTTGAACTTAATCATGATCTTGTATGAACATTTTATGGAATAAATATTATATATATTCACATTTTAGAAAAAAAGAGTAAGTAGTTTAAATTTCATATTACATAATTGAAATAAAATCATTTAAATTATAATCCTACCTACCTTAAAAATGTTACATTGTTTAGTTTATGGCTTTTTTGTAATAACAGTATTCTTCCCTGTTGAATTTGATTTTTCATTTGTCAAACTCACAACGGTGAGTGTTGACCAAACATGTAAATGTTCACCCGAGTTTGTCAACAGATGATTGGCTGGAATTTCAGCTGGAGAATTATCATCATTTGTATGAACAATTTTATATTTGGGACCTGCATTTTTGCCATTCAACATTTCATTGTTTGTATCACTTCGTCCTGAGCTTTTTGGTGTCTGAATTTTGTTATTATTTGGCATTATCAGTAGACCCGGTGCGTCAATCTCATCCGAATATTGGTCATATTTCTCTTCGTGGATTATTTTACCTCCATTATTGTACGAGGATATTCTCGAAGGTGAGCTGTCCTTCCCATCATTTAGGTTTGTATTAATGCTTTGTTCTTTTTCAATATATAACTTTTCATCAATATTATTTTTGACATCTGATTCAAGGAAAGGACCACCATACGATGTTGGAAGAGTGTCAGAAAAAGTCATAGGATTTATTTGGGTGTTTGCAACATTTTTCTCAAGGTATTCTTCGTTTAATGTTGTGAGTAGTTCCGCTATTGCTTCGCATGGAATCATACTCCATGCCAACATGATGTTTAGCTTTGTGGCGAACGTACAATTGGCTTCAGATTTCCTCGGTTTGTAGTCGGAAGGCCACGGGGAAGTCTTGTTGAGCTCCATATAGTGTTTGCTTAAAGTATCACAAGGTATAGGGAATGTCTCTATTTTTTTTGAAGACTCGATCGGGTTGAGTGTATCACGTGTTGTTACAATGACTGAACAAGTTTTCTCTAAGTAAGAATTTTCATTTGTTGTTGGTTCAATTTGACTATTAAGTTTATTACCATTTCGAGATGGATATTGAGACTTCATATTCAACGTAGATACAAGTTTTGCCATTCTTTCACATGGTATACTTCGTTTCTCAGTGTGCGCCTGGTATATTGTAACAAATGTGCAGTTAGCTTCCGTCGCTCTCGGTTCATAATTGATAGGAATTGGTCTTATCAAGTCTTCATTTTTTAAAAATGTATCCATAGTTTCACATGGCAAACAAGATGTCTTCAAATCATTTGCAAAGGGATCATATAAATCAGGTACAGTGATATGAACGAAACAATCTCTCTTTTTACGGTTATATCTTAATGTCGGAATACTATTATTTGATCTAAGTTCTTCCAAATCTGTTGAAATTGAATGTTTTTCTAATGCTGGACTAAGCTTACTTGTTGATTTTGGTAATTCTTTTGGAATTTCGTTTCTGTTTAGTTGTTTATATGTATTTGGTTTGAAATAAGGTGAAAAAGAAACATTTTTTACTGTTGGTGTTATTTCTCGTTTCGAAGACATTATGAATTCTGCAATTCTTTCACACGGTACAATCTGCTGTGCTGTATTTCTGTTTTGTAAACCTGTGATTGAACAGTTAATTTCTGAAGCCCTCGGTATATATTCAAGCTCTTTTTGTTTCATTAAACCTCTTTGCCGAAATAGAAAATCTTCTAAAGCGTCACATGGCACAGGGTAAGTTTCAGTGCCATTGGATGTTGCACCATACCATATATACATATCTGGAGATGTAACATCTATTAAACATTCTGCTTGATTATCAGATTTTTCCTTTTGCAGAGATTTAGTGGCCAGTGGTTCCATATCAAGCAAGTTTTCAGACGCAACCAATTTCATCATTTTCTCACAGGGAACGAACAATGTTGTTAAATTATTCACTTCTGTTATAGTGTATGTACAATTTGCTTCGCTACTGCGAGGCACATAATTCTGCTGTAATCCACCATTTCTTCCTTCAGAATCAAGAAAGGCATCCAAAGCTTTGCAAGATAATGGATGCGTTTTTAGAGTTTTTTTTGTTTCTTTATACATATTCGGTAGTGATACAATTAACCAGCAAGCCTTTGGAACAAAAACAGAACTTTCTGTAGTTTCAATCCTTTCTTGTCTTGGCCTTTTTGTAGTTAATTGCTGTTCATAATATGAGTTAACATTACTCCTAGATTTTTCTGTTGTTGAAGGCTGTTCAGAATATAAATTCACACTACTCCACGGCTTTCTTGGATGTTGTATAGAATTAGAGTTTATTTTACTCCAAGGCTTTTCAGTAGATGAGTGCTGTTCATTATATGAGTTAATATAGCTCCTAGGTCTTTTTGTAGATGGATGTTGTTCATGATATGAGTATATATTGCTCCTAGATTTTTCTGTAGTTGAACGCTGTTCAGAATATAAATTCGCACTACTCCACGGCTTTCCTGAGTGCTGCACAGAATTTGAGTTTATTTTAATCCAAGGCTTTTGGGTAGACGAGTGCTGTTCATTATTTGAGTTTATATAGCTCCAAGGCCTTTTTGTAGTTGAATGTTGTTCATGATATGAGTATATATTGCTCCGAGATTTTTCTGTAGTTGAACGCTGTTCATCATATAAATTCGCACTACTCCACGGCTTTCCTGAGTGCTGCACAGAATTTGAGTTTATTTTAATCCAAGGCTTTTGGGTAGACGAGTGCTGTTCATTTTTTGAGTTTATATAGCTCCAAGGCCTTTTTGTAGTTGAATGTTGTTCATGATATGAGTATATATTACTCCTAGATTTTTCTGTCGTTGAAGGATGTCTAGAATATAAATTTGTACTACTCCACGGTTTTCTTGAATGTTGTATAGAATTGGAGCTTATATTACTCCAAGGCTTTTGAGTAGACAACTGTTGGTTGATATTTAAGTTTATATAGCTCCTGGGTTTTTTTGTAGTTGAATGTTGTTTATGATATGAGTTTATATTGCTCCTAGATTTTTCTGTAGTTGAACGCTGTTCAGAATATAAATTCGCACTACTCCACGGCTTTCTTGGGTGCTGCACAGAATTTGAGTTTATTTTATTCCAAGGCTTTTGAGTAGGCGAGTGCGGTTCATTATTTGAATTTATATAGCTCCAAGGCCTTTTTGTAGTTGATTGTTGTTCATTATTTGAATTTATATAGCTCCAAGGCCTTTTTGTAGTTGAATGCTGTTCATTATTTGAATTTATATAGCTCCAAGGCCTTTTTGTAGTTGAGTGCTCTTCATTATTTGTGTTTATATAGCTCCAAGGCCTTTTTGTAGTTGATTGCTGTTCATTATTTGAGTTTATATAGCTCCAAGGCCTTTTTGTAGTTGAGTGCTGTTCATTATTTGAATTTATATAGCTCCAAGGCCTTTTTGTAGTTGAGTGCTCTTCATTATTTGAGTTTATATAGCTCCAAGACCTTTTTGTAGTTGATTGCTGTTCATTATTTGAATTTATATAGCTCCAAGGCCTTTTTGTAGTTGAATACTGTTCATGATATGAGTTCATATTACTCCTAGATTTTTCTGTCGTTGAACGATCTTCAGAATATAAATTCCCACGACTCCATGATTTTCTTGAATGTTGTATAGAATTGGAGTATATATTACTCAAAGGCTTTTGAGTAGACGACTGCTGATTGAGATTTGAGTTTATATAGCTCCTAGGTCTTTCTGTTGTTGAACGCAGTCCAGAGTATATATTCACACTACTCCACGGCTTTCTTGAATGTTGTATAGAATTAGAGTTTATTTTACTCCAAGGCTTTTCAGTAGTCGAGTGCTGTTCATTATTTGATTTAATATAGCTCCTGGGTCTTTTTCGTAGTTGAATGTTGTTCGTGATATGAGTTTATATAGTTCCTAGATTTTTCTATGGGTGGAAGATTTTCTGAATTTGAGTTTATATTACCCCAATGGTTTTCTGTAGTTGTATGCTGCTCATATGAATTCACATTACTCCATGGCTTTCTTGAATGCTGTATGGAATAAGAGTCCATATTAATCCTAGGTTTTCTCGTAGTCGAATATTGAACAGAATATGGTATATTTTCTCGGTGCTGCTTTGTTGCCGAATTCTGTATAAAATTTGTGAAAATACTATTCCAAGGTTTTTCTGTCGTGGAATAATTGTCAGAATATGATATAACATTACGCAAAGGCTTTTCTGTAGTTGAATTTTGTACAAAAGGCGGTTTGATATTACTCCAGGGCTTTTCTGTTGTTGAACGATGTACAAAATATGGTTTTGTATCACTCCAAGACTTATCTGTAGATGGACGCTGCTTGTGATATGAGTTTATATCATTCGTAGGCTTATTTGAATTCTGTATAGAATTATAGTGTATATTACTGTTAGGTTTTTCACTAGATAGCCGCTGTTTGTAATGCAAGTTTATAGTTCTCCTAGGCTGTTTTGTAGTTGAACTGAGTTGAGAATTTTGTTCTATGTCTTCGGTTGTTGAGCGCTGTTCAGAAAATGAATTCATATTAGCCCACAGCTTCCTTGTTGTTGAATTCTCTATAGAGTTCAATTGTATATTATTCCATGGCTTTTCTGTTGGTAGACGATTTTCTGTATATGAATTTTTATTAATTCGCGGTTTTCTTGTAGTTGTAAGTGGTATAAAATTTGAATTCATCTTACTCTGAGGCTTTCCTGTGCTTGAACGTAGTGCAGAACTTGAGTTTCTATTTCTCCAAGGGTTTCTTGTAGGTATACGCTTCGGAATATACGGTTTCATATTATTTCTCCAAGTTTTTTCTGTTGGTGAATGCTCTACAGAAGGTTTTTCTAAAATTGAGTGCTGTTCAAAATTTCGGTCCATTTTATTCCGAGGCTTTGGTGGAGTTAAACGCTGTACATTAGGTATGTTTGTGTTTCTCCAAGGCTTTCTTGTAGGCAAACGGTTTGCAATATATGGTTTTATATTATTACCCTGAGGCTTTTCTGTAGATGAAACTTTTACAGAATTTGTGTTCATACTCCAAGGTACTTCCGAAATTGACTGCTGTTCAAAATTTACATTTGTATTACTCAGAGGCTTTTCTAAAATTGACTGCTGTTCAAAAACTGAGTTTATATTTTTCCAAGGCTTTTCTGAAATTGATTGGTGTTCATAATCTGAATTCAAATCAGTCAGAGGCTTTTCTGAAAGTGAATTCTGTTCAACTATCGTGTTCATATTACTCCAAGGCGTTTCAGCAGATACGCGCTGCCCATAATTCGTGTTGAAAATCCTCAGAGGCTTTTCTGAAAATGAATTCTGTTCAAAATCTGAATTCAAATCAGTCAAAGGCTTTTCTGAAATTGATTGTTGTTCAAAATTTGTATTCAGATCAGTCAGAGGCTTTTCTGAAAGTGAATTCTTTTCAAATATCGAGTTCATATTTTTCCAAGGCTTTTCTGAAATTGATTGCTGCTCAAAATCTGAACTCAAATCAGTCAGAGGCTTTTCTAAATGTGAATTCTGTTCAAATTTCCAGTTAATGCGTCTCGAAGGCTTTTCTGAAAATGATTGCTGTTCAAAATTTGTATTCAAATTATTGAGAGGCTTTTCTGAATGTGAATTCTGTTCAAATATTGTGTTCATATTTCTCCAAGGCCTTTCAGAGGTGTCACTCTGCTCATAATTTGTATTTAAATTCCTCAGAGGCTTTTCAGAAAATGAGTTTTGTTCAAAAAATGAGTTCGTATTTCTCCAAGGCTTTTCTGAAATCGACTGCTGTTCAAAATTTGTATTAAAATTATTCAAAGGCTTTTCTGAAAGTGAATTCTTTTCAATTATCGAGTTAATATTTCTCCAAGGCTTTTCTGAAATTGACTGCTGCTCAAAATCTGAATTCAAATTATTCAGAGGCTTTTCTGAATGTGAATTCTGTTCAAATATTGTGTTCATATTTCTCCAAGGCCTTTCAGAAGATTCACTCTGCTCATAATTTGTGTTAAAATTCCTCAGAGGCTTTTCAGAAAATGAGCTTTGTTCAAAAACTGAGTTCATATTACTCCAAGGCTTTTCGGAAAATGTATCCTGTTCATAATTTGCTTCAATACTCAAAGGCTTTGCTGATATTTGCTGCTCAAAATTAGTATTCTGATTACGCCATGGCTTTTCTGATGAGTTCTGTTCAAAACCCCTGTTCATATAACTCCATGATCTTTCTGAAACCGTATCCTGCTTATAATTTGTGTTCATACTCCAAGGCTTTGATAAAATAGATTGTTGTTCGAAATTTGTGTTTAAATTACTCTGAGGCTTTTCTGAAATTGATTTCAGTCCAAAAATTGCGTTCAAAACACTCCAAGGGCTTTCTGAAGATGAATGCTGTTCATATGATGAGGATTGATATGAGGATTGAGGATTTTCTGAAATCGAGTGTTGATTCAAATTACCCCAAGAGTCTTCTGAAGACGAACTCTGTTCAGAAATTGAGATTATTTTATTCAAAAGCATTTCAGCAGTATACTGCTGAACAGAGTTTGTATTGAATTTACTCCATGGCTCTCCTGTAGTGGAACGAATATACGAATTTTCATTCCAGGAATTTCTTGCTGTCGAATATGGAATATGGAACTCTTTTGATTCATTTATAAGACTCACTATGTTTGTACAAGGTAAAGTTTTTGTTTCTTGACTACCATTGTGTATAACATTTAGTGAACAGTTTGCTTCTGTAACCCTTGGTTTATAATTAGAGCTCATACTGTTTGATGCTTCTTCCGAGACTATGTAATTGTGCAATAAATTACATGTGACAGGATGTGCCACAGTTTTCTCTGAAGAAACGTCATACCATTCGTACATGTCAGGTACTGTGACAATAAGTGAGCAAGGATAACTTGGTGAAACTTCTACATCAGGAATTGAATATGTATCAATCAGATTTTCAGATTCGACTAATTTCATCATCAGTTCACATGGAACATGATCACTCATTATGAAATCATTTTTTATCATTGTATAGGTGCAGTTTGCTTCATTATTTCTTGGAACGTAAGGAATGGAGTCTGACTTGTCTTCTAAATTCAAAAACATATTCAATTCGTCACATGACACATCATGCGTTTTGACCTTCTTTATAACAATATCATATGGATCTGGTATAGTTACAGTGATTAAACAACTTTCTATCTGATCACTGCTTTCCATACTGCTGGATTCAACTTCTGGATCAAAATCTTCAGTAATATTTTGAGGTGTTGTAGTTCTGTAGGAGCTTAAATATTTTGGATAGTAAGGTGTCGTATTAGGCCGAAAAGATGATTCTTTTTGTGCTTCATATGTAGAACTTTCAGAGAATATTGACTGCTCTGGGTCTGAATAGCTTAATGTTTTATCAATACTGTCATCATCGTAATCAAAATTAAATTGGTTTGATGCGTTTTGGTTTAAATGTCTCACAAATCTCATTATATTTTCACACGGGACGTAGAGTTTTGATTCTGAGCCTAGGTTTTTATCTACAAGTGTACAGTTTGCCTCGAACGATCTTGGATGATAGCTGGGATCGAAATCGGATTTTTTTTGTGCAAAGCCGATAGCATCATTACATAACACTGCATAAGAATCGATAATTCTTGAACTTAAGTCGTCTGTGTTAAAAGATGAAACGTCTAACGAACAATATCCATCAACCGGAGTGTAATTATCTCCAGTAACTGCAGCAGGTCTATGGCCTTCGATATACTTTGTTGGCTTATTATTTTCTGACTCACCATTGAGCTGAGAAACGTATTCCATAATGTGTTCACAAGGAATTGTATTATTATCTTCTTTATTATATTCAAAAGAAGTGTAAATACAATCAATCTCGTTCATTCGTGTAGTGTAATTTGATGGCAATAAAGATTTTCTTTTTTGTTCATTAATATACCTTTCAAGGTCATTGCAAAAAGCAGAGTAAGTGAAAGAGCTCTCTGACATTTCGTTATATGCATCTGGCACATTGATAAATATTGAGCATAGATTATTTGACTCTTCCGTTTCTTCTTCAGCTGTGTTTTCTTTGTGAAAATTATTGCCTTCGGTGATATTCTTATTTTCTGTATTTAATAATGAAACGAGTTCCATCATACGATTGCACGGTTTTACACTCTGCGCTGTTTCACCATCGCTAACTTTAGTAACAACACAACTCACTTCTGTCCTTCTAGGATTGTAATATTCAGGTATCTTCTGTTCCCAATTTTTCTGCATTAAATATGTATCCAATCTCTCACATGGCAAAAGATATCTGTCTACATTAAAAGTAGACGAGTCTTTCAGCCTGAATACATCTGGCGTTGTAACAGTGACATCGCATGAATTCTGACTGTCTGAAATTACCTCAGGGTTGTTTGCTAACGCTCCTGGTCTGTAGGTTTTGATCAGTCGCGGAGCTTCAAATTCCTCCTCATTATTTATGGTAGATATAAATGGCATAATTTTTTCACAAGGCACAGCTTTAGCATCTGCTGTATCTTTTTTATGTGTACAATTTACCTCCAATATTCTAGGAACATAATCATTGGATAACGATTCAGTAATATGATTTTCAATATATTCTTCCAAAATATCACACGGTACATAATACATTGTCGTTCTCTTTGAATCTTCATCATAGGCATCCGGTACATCAACAAATACTGTGCATTCCGTTGAACGATTATCATCAAAAGATGACTGTCCATCAAAATCGTCATCTGTATTTGTTAAAACCTTACTCTTCCAATATCTTAATTGAGGATGTTTCATAAGATTTAATAATGATGAACATGGTTTTATGCTATTTTTTTTTCCAAAATTCTTTACCTCATTTATTTGGCATATGATTTCTGTTGCTCTGGGCTCATATTGATAAGGCATACTCGCAACCACATTTTCGTCAGACATATATCCCTCAATAGATTCGCAATCAATTGGATTTATTTTTTTTACACTCGGAGAAGAACCTAGCATCATAAAAGGATCAGGAACAATAGTGGTGAGAGAACAAGAATCATTTGCGCCATCTGTCGGTCCATTTTCATCATTATCAAAATCTCTGTGTTTTAAAGGATAATTGACCATACCCGTCTTTGAAAATATGAAATTAACCAATCTCTCACACGGCACATCGCCAAAGTCATTATCACTTTTTGTCACCGTACATTTGATTTCATGTTCTCTTACAATATAATTGGCGGGTAATATTTCTCTGTTGTTCTGAGACTCCAGATACTCATCAATGTCATTACAAGGCACCGTATGTTCGCTAGATTCTTCTGTTGATATATTATACAGACTTGGTCTAGTTACATTGATGAGACACAAATCAACCAATTCCAGAGAATTATTTTCTTTATCATCATCTGAAGATACTTTTCCAGTTGTTTCTTCAAAATGAACTGCATAATCTTTTTCATCGCTGTTGCTACTCAAAATGTAATGAGAAGAATCATTGAATGAAGTAAAAATTGTTTCAGGAGGATTCACAGAGGCACCTTGAAAATCATCAACTGTAGTACTTTCCTCTGGAAAATTCATAAGTTCCTGGTCTTGTTCTTGAGAATCAGTTACAGTCTCTTCTACACTTTCTATGATTTCATAAAATGGGATATCCTCTTCTGGCGATTTATCATCATCCTTTAGATTAAGAGCTTCTTCATTCAATGATGAAACAAAATCCATAATGCTCTCACAAGGCACTTGAGTCCAATCTTTTTCAAAAAAATTTGGAGTCGACAGTGTACAGTTTGCTTCAGTTATTCTTGGAGAATAAATTGATTGTAAAATGGTAGATTTATCATGCTCTGCCAAGTAATTTAATAGTTTTTCACAATCTACAAGATATTTGTCAATGTAAGCTGAAGATAATAAGTTTAACCTGAAAATGTCATGTGTAGTGACAATAACTGAACACATATTTTCATCATCAGAAGAACTTTGCCAAACAGGCTTAAAGACTGCCGCCGCTCTATAAACTTTGCTTGGTTTACGAGGTGGATAGTTATGCGATATTAAATTCAAAGTAGGTAGAAGTTTCATCATCAGTTCACATGGTATATTTTTTATTTCTGATATATCATTACTCGCACCCACAAACATGCAATTGGCTTCAGACATTCTCGGCTCGTAGCCTAAAGGAAGTTCTTCAATATTGTTTTGTTCACTTAAGAATGTATCTTTTTTTACACATGGGACAGGGTATGTTTTAATATCAGCTGAGAATTTGTTGTAGACATCTGGTGCTGAAATATTTATAGTACATTTACTCACTAGTGAACTCACAGAAGACAGTGGAACATATAATGGTGGAGTACTTTTACGGGCCACATTATTATTTGTTGATGAATATTGCCGTGCCCTAGCTCTTGAAAGGTAATCGTTTTTAGCTCTTCGTTTGCGTTGTGCACGAGTATATGTTGATCTGGATTGACGATAGTTTCTAATCGGGGAGGGACTGCTGTCAGAATTGGATGGACTATTCCATGGTGATGGTCCATTTGCAGAATGGGAAGAAGGATTTTGCCACGGTTGAACGGGATTATTTTGTCCAGTGTGTGATGAAGGATTTTGCCATGGTTGATTAGAAGGATTTTGTCCAGGGTATGTGGAAGGATTTTGCCACGGTTGGTTAGGTGGATATGAAGGATTTTGCCAAGGTTGAACTGGGGTTAATTTAGGATATAAAGAAGGATTTTGCAAGGGCTTTGGTGTAGTGCTGTTTCCTGGACGTCCTGATGAGTTTTGCCACGGTTGTATAGGTGGATTTTGTCCTGGATGTGATGAAGGATTTTGCCATGGTTGAACCGAAGGATTTTGTCCTGGATAAGATGAAGGATTTTGCCATGGTTGAACCGAAGGATTTTGTCCTGGATTAGATGAAGGATTTTGCCAGGGCTTTGGTGTAGTGTTGTTCCCAGGGCGAACTGATGGATTCGGCCCTGGATATGAAGACGGATTTTGCCATGGTTGCACTGCAGGGTTTTGTCCTGGATATGAGGAAGGGTTTTGCCAGGGCTTTGGTGCGGTAATGTTTCCAGGACGAACCGATGGATTGTTCCCAGGATATGAAGAAGGATTTTGCCATGGTTGGACAGCAGGATTTTGTCCAGGGTATGATGCAGGATTTTGCCACGGTTGAACTGCGGGTATCTGCAATGGCTTTGGTGTCGAACTATTTCCTGGTCGTCCAGACGGATTTTGCCATGGTTGGCTCGGTAGATTCTGTCCGTGATATGATGAAGGATTTTGTCCAGGATTTGAAGAAGGGTTTTGCCATGGTTGACCTGCAGGAATCTGCGATGGCTTTGGTGTGGTAATATTTCCTGGTCGTCCATACGGATTTTGCCATGGTTGGTTCGGTAAATTCTGTCCATGATATGATGAAGGATTTTGTCCAGGATTTTGCCACGGTTGAACTGCGGGTATCTGCAATGGCTTTGGTGTCGTACTATTTCCTGGTCGTCCAGACGGATTTTGCCATGGTTGGTTCGGTAGATTCTGTCCATGATATGATGAAGGATTTTGTCCAGGATTTTGCCACGGTTGAACTGCGGGAATATGCGATGGCTTTGGTGTGGTAATATTTCCTGGTCGTCCGGACGGATTTTGCCATGGTTGGTTTGGTAGATTCTGTTCGTGATATGATGAAGGATTTTGTCCAGGTTTTTGCCACGGTTGAACTGAAGGATTTTGCCATGGTTGAACTGCGGGAATCTGCGATGGCTTTGGTGTTGTTATATTTCCTGGTCGTCCGGATGGATTTTGCCATGGTTGGTTTGGAAGGTTCTGTCCATGATATGATGAAGGATTTTGTCCAGGATATGAAGAAGGATTTTGCCAGGGCTTTTGGGCTGTATTGTTTCCAGGACGAATTGAAGGATTTTGCCAGGGTTGATTTGGTGGATTTTGTCCGGAATATGATGATGGATTTTGCCAGGGTTTTGGTGTAGTTATCTGTCCCGGACGTTCTGAAGGATTTTGCGATGGTTGGTGTGGTGGATTTGGTCCGTGATACGATGATG
Source organism: Himalopsyche kuldschensis (assembly GCA_028554975.1). NCBI lineage: Eukaryota > Metazoa > Arthropoda > Insecta > Trichoptera > Rhyacophilidae > Himalopsyche > Himalopsyche kuldschensis. Next base: position 395,124 of record JAHFWI010000046.1, on the reverse strand, counting down.
GGTTTTGCCATGGATTTTGTGCTGTACTATTTCCAGGACGGCTTGATGGATTTTGCCATGGCTGTGATACTGTACTGTTTCCAGGACGGTTTGACGGATTTTGCCAAGGTTGAACTGGGGGATTTCGTCCGGGGTCCGAAGATGGATTTTGCCACGGATTTTGTACTGTACTATTTCCTTGGGCGGCTTGGTGGATTTTGCCACGGTTGTAAAGAAGGATTTTGTCCAGAGTGTGAGGAAGGGTTTTGCCAGGGCTGTGATACTGTACTGTTTCCAGGACGGCTTGACGGACTTTGCCAAGGTTGAACTGAAGGATTTTGAACGGGATTCAATGAAGGATTTTCCCAAGGTTTTGTAGAAGAGTGATTATTGTTAAAGGATGTGGGGGCTTGCCACGGTTGAACTGGAGGACCCTGCCCCGAATATAAACTAGGATTCAGCGAAGGATCTTGCCATGGTTTAGCTGGTGCAGTTTGTCCAGAATTGTCAGAGAGATTTACCCAAGGGTTAGACGATGGATTGCCTTGTTGGCCCGTAGCACTGGTCAATCCACTATTTTGTGAGTAAGTCGAAACATATTTATTGTTATGTTGACAGTTGGTTGAAGCTATTCCAAATAGCAACAGAAATGTAACTGTCCAATCCATCATTGAGATTTCCATACACTATTTATGAAACTTAATTACACTTAGTTGTTCTCTTTTTTCCTCGTCTTGGAAATTTTGTGACGACGTTTAATTAAGAATATAGGTAATTGACTGAAATCGCATTTATTTAACTTTGATTACGTTGATAAACATAATATATATTATGAAAGTGCCTATAGTGTGTATCAAAAGAAAGAGAATCAAGTAAAAATTTGTATTTGGAAGAATGTTTTGAAAAACTATATCGCACCGCAATTTTGAATGAGCTGATAATTATTTTGAATACTTAAGATTACGATCAAGTCTTGCCGTAGTTCTTACAGAAGTTGGTACGTACAGTCAGTCGAGTTTTTTTTTTCATGCAATGGCTGTTTTACCAACAAATAAAGTGGAGTGAAGACTGAAATATCGGAAAGTAAATTTGGTCGAAAAAGTCGTCAAAGGTGATTACTGATTTTTATGTACAAAAAACCGAACAAACCGACTATGCAAAGTGGCCGCATGACGATGTACAAACATCCTCGATTTTGGAAGGCTTAGAAATAAAATGACGAGGCTAGAAATAAAAATACGTCATTGAACGCCTTTACAAATATGTTCGTTAAGAATAGTTAAAAATCTACTACCTACATATACATACCTTTTTTTATCTTCGCGTAATCATTGAAAATGGATAAATGATATTGACGTCTAAATCTCTGCACTCCACAAAAGCATTTTTTGAAAAGAATTCCAAAATTCACTTATTCTTTGAAAATAAGAAGGGAACGAAGTGTATTATTTAAGAGTTGTATGCAAATCGTCGGAGCGGGCCATTTTTTGAATTGCTGGAGTAGGTACTTGCTCCAGTTCAGTTCCATGCTCCACTCCGAACTCTCCCCGAATAATTTGTTTTAAAACAACTTATTTCCACTGTCGCCAGCTACGTATTGTCTCTCAGATTTGACATATAGCAACAATTCCAATATTACATTCCAGTTAATAAGAATAAGTTAAAAGAATAAACAAAAAAAACACATCAATCCGATTCAAAAACAAAACTTGCGCGAGGTGGTCGCCGATGAAAGGGAGTAGCGAGTGACGAAAGGGTATTGACTAAGTACTGACCTTAGCACTAGAGAAGAAGAAAGACTTTTAAAATGGCAAAATTATTTAACTAATTCGAGTGTTTACATTCGAATATATTATGAACATGGAGCAAGGTAATTTGGAACCGAGCTCGTCATTTGTTTTGTAACGTCAATAATTTTGGTACACACTGTAAATGACAAGGGGTCGGGCCATCTATTTTTTCACAAGTGACCTCTACTGATTACTTTTTTTAACTAGCTAATCATTGAATTTCCAATGACCCGTGATTAACTTTTTGAATTACACTTCCACTGTCTGCATGCTATATTTATACATTAATACACAACATACCAAAAGAATACAGAGGAATGATTTAGTGACTAAAATGGTCCTATAATAAATGCTATTCAATTATCTGAAAAATTATAAATTTATCGATCTGAAGTCTTATCTAGTATAACGAGAGAAGATTTGAACGTGAGTTCGCCTCAATGGATATGTTAGAATCATCGCAAATCACTTAATTTTCAATAGCAATTAAAATAGTAAGAAAAACAAATTACTGATATAGAGTTAAGATTATACCGCGAGTTATTTGTATTCGTTATGCATTTAAACTAATGTAAATAACGAATCGACCCAAATTGCTTAATTCGCGTTAAGTGTCTCATTTCCCGTCAATCTAAGTCAATTCAATGTACCATGGGAATACAATATTGCATTTTATTTCTGTGAGATGAATCTCTGTATCATTTTTGTTAGACAGGGAAAATCTATCAACGACATCAAATGGATTAAATTTGGACTCGATTTGATTTCAAAGATTTTATCATCCTTGAAACTGACATTTGCTTGTGACATCTCAAGCAAAATATAAATGAAATTATTGGAGCGACATCATACTAGATTTGAGCTCGATTATTGTAATTTAACACAGTAATAAAAGCAGCCATATTAAGCGGCTAAGCTCGATCCTTCTTACGCGAGAAAACAATGGTAAACATATTATCATCCATTCATAAAATATACACCAGATATACAAAATCATACAAATAGAACATTTTTTTAGTATGCCGCCATCTCTCAAAATTAATTACTAGCTTGTCCACCGTTCTTAGAATGTTAATTATATTATTTTAATTAATATACAGATAATTCACAAAAACTATTTATATATATTATGAATATTTCCAATGAATTGACCTAATGAGAATAAATAGTATGTATGTATTATCAATGTTATTATTGGCGATAACAAATAATAAGATATGGGCATAGACATCGAGGACAAAGCTCGAAACTCCAAAAGTTATAGATTAATGAAGTTTGATTATATTACGATTTTTGTTTGTTTGGTTGGCACCACGAATCATTTAGGTCCATAGCTGAATTAGGAGTCATCTTCTAATCATCTCATCTTTTTTTATATCGTTCCCACAAAGAGGTTTCTTTGAAATTTAAATATTCTAAATGATCGTTTTTGTATTTTCGTGAAAAAAATCTCTATATAGTATATACACAAAAACTATTGTTTGTTTGTTTTTTTGTCCCGTATGAGTTCCTCTACCGTTCATCCGATTGCGATAAAACTTTGGTGAGTTCTTGTTCGGTCGCCCACGAAAGTTTCTTCAATTTAAGAAAAATAAAAAAATCTTCAATTCACTTGATTTGACAGGCGTGCCGCCGCACGTTTTAATATTGGTTATATTGGCGTACCTATCATTCTTTTCCGAAATATAAATCTACCACGACTTTGCAACGGTGCCAGACTTTTGATGAAAAAGAAAATGGGCAATATCAACGAAGCCACAAATGTTATTGGAAAATTTTAAGAAGATCATGACTGTTGCCACGCATCCCAATGATTCCAAGAAATATGCCATTCGAAATTTAAAAGTTTGCAGTTTCTGGTGCGACTCGCATTTGCAAATCGTATGAGTTCGAAAAGACTATATGGTCATGTTACGTAACATATCCTCTGGAAAATGGATATGTAACCCTAATATTTTTTGCGCCAATTTGCAACATCAAAAAAATCGAACATTCGACTTATTTTATAATGTTTTTTAATAACAATTTTTCTCTGGTATCAAACTATATTTTTTTAATGCTTGTATTTTTGAATTGAATTGAAATTGATTGTCAGAGTCATCAATTATATCACTTGATATTTTCGGCGTCATCATTTCTTCTGTAAAAAAAAATCGCGTAAAAAAAGTAGCGGTGGCGTTAAAAAAAATCGTGTAAAATCGAAATCGCGTAAAAAAGGACTGGGTGTATATATTTTTTTAATCATATATTTAATGATTTTTTATTTATGTGTCATGTTTATTTTCAAATTGAATGGCCACCCCCTGGGACAATTTCTGGATCCGCCAGTGCGTGGAATAATCAAAGTTATTTAAAATTTGACAATATGCTAATCTATATTTGAAGAAAATTTTCCAAATGTATTGAAGTTTCTTCCTTGCATATTTACGATGAAGTAATTCTTTTATGTAAAATATTATTGTTAAAATAATTAATTAATTAAACATTGAAATGTCATGTTCAGAGTTACGAGTATTGCATCCTAGTGGGACGATATATTTCAATGATTTCTTTTTATACGTTATAATTACAACAACACATTTTTATCACACTCAAAAACATAAAGCAGTATTTTATTATTTCAACTAATATTTTATATCATGCATTCTGTCTGCATCCAAAAAATCAAGAGCAAAGATATAATTTGAGATTTCGACTATAAATATTCTTTCACATACATATTATGTATATAATTTCAGAAAAAAGAGTTTATTATTTCAAATGGTTTTGAAAATGTAAAACTTTAAATGTCTCTCCCAAATATTTTACAAAATTTCAGTTAATATAGTTCCTAATTCAGCTTCTTGTTTAAATTGTTTTGTAATTGAAACATATCCTTGAAATAACAAATTTTAATATGTCTGAGATTTAAAAATCGTATGAAAAAAACATTTTTTTTTTTTTATTTTAAACTTTGTAGGGGCGCACGAAAATAGCTCGGCAGGCGCACGTGTGCCCCGGGCATAGAACTAAGAGCCCCTGATGTAGAATATCAGTTTTAGCTGACTTAGTTTTACGTTTCGAAACCCTCGATGGTGCATTGTTAATCTTCATACACTATTTGGCATTGCAACGATTGTCAATCAATATTTGACACTTGGCCTTGCATGGGCATGGCCTTGCTAAAGACCATCAGCAATACAACACTCAATAGTGTGTACAATGTTACCGGTCCCGAGTGGTAAACGCTTTAAAGATTGCTTTAGTAATTACCATGACAACCTTGTGATAGTAGGTCTGATGATGTTTCTTAAATAAACGAAACACGTGTCACTATTTGTAACACAATACGTGAAAAAACCAAAGATGTATTTAATTTTGTACTTCTTATTGAACTTGAAAATGTGGTAAATAAACGTCAACGCGAGCGATAAACTGCGATTAGTTATTTCTTAAATAATACACACTTACATATATCCTTCTTTCCTTGTCATCGCCGAAAAAAAGTTAATGTTAACGATTGATTTATATTGTATTTACTAGAGACTTCAATTACTCAACATCTCAACTATTAATTCAAATTTGTGAAAAAAATAGATTATAAATATATAATTATTAATTTGTTAATTTATCTCAATTAATCAAACATATATTTCGAAAATATTAGAGAATTAAACGTCTCAATTGGTTCGAAGTTGTCTTTTTATAATGCTAGCAGTAGAAAAAACTTTCTCTGTTGCTGTGGACGTTGGTTTAATACTTAACAATGAATTAAATAGTGCATCTAGTTTTTCTGTCCACTGTTTAAATGATTAAAACTTTTTAAAATCTTAAATAAAATTTGGAAATAAGTCTTCATTTATAAATTTTGAATATTACTCGAGTATTTTGAAAAATACTCGAGTATCGAGTCTCTAGTATGTACCCACATTGCGGGTTAATGTGGTAAGTACCGTCATACCTGGGCATAGAAAAAATATTTTTCCAATAAAAACACAATCCTTTATAATACAAAGTACATATTGCACATTGCAAGACGTGGTCAGCGTGAAATGGAATTTTCTCCAGCCAGAGATCGAAGTTCATGCAAGTTTTAGAAACTGCTTGGGAGGCCAGATAATAAGGACCTAATAAAAATTATAAATTATTATATAAATATCATAATTCCGCAAACTCTTCGTAATCACTACTAGTAATTTTAAGTCCCCATTTTTGAGAGAAATTTCCCGCTGAAAAAACTGAATTGTCATTGTTTTGCATAATATATTGTGTAAAATACCAACCATAAAATTACCAGGATGTTCAAATGGATTTTGTTTGCAAATTAAATCATTATAACTTTAAATTAAAATAAATAAAACATCCCTTTTGCAAAATTTCCAAATATATATTGTAAAGATCAGGACCGATTTCGCTAACGGCGAGCGTTATCAACTGAAGATTGCTTGCGATTAGTCAAAACGGTCCTGATTTTTACCAAATATATGTGTAAGTAGTACAAAAAATATGTTTTATTTATTTAAATATAATGCTTTTCCATTAATAATTTACAATTAACCAGGGCTGTCGGAAATTTTTAAATGTTTGAATTTTTTTATTTTTGCATTCAATATGTCAAATTTGGTTTTTGGCCGCATTGATTGGGTAGATATTTAATTGAATACACATAAATAGAAAAATCAGTGAAAAAAATGACGATATTAACTTTTTTTAGTCGGAGTCGGAGTCGTGGTTTTGGTAAATGATGGAGTCAGAGTCGGACTTTTTTTTACCGACTCCACAGCCCTGCAATTACCACATTAAAAGTGCTTAATTTGAATGGTAATATACAACGAAATAAATAGTATTGATATGGAGCACGGAATTCCAAAAGTTGTACAGTGAAATTGAAAATATTTCAGATCTCAATGATTATAGTTTCGCTGGTAGACTTTTAAAGCAGAACAATTTGCAATAATATGCTGTTATGAATTTAGAATCATTATCGTCCTTAATATTATTTTTAGGTTATTTGGAATTATCATTTTTTGTTTTACGATCTAAAGCAAATGAAAATGTGGGTGAGGTTTTTCGACGACTAATTAATCATAACATACGTATATTTATAATTCATACTTTCATAATTTATTTGATTACTCACTACTTTAACCGGATATATATTATATTTTCGTTGTATTATAGATTTACCGAAATATGATTTATGTATTCCTTTATTGTGTATTGACTATTATCATAAATGATTTCACAATTCAATGTCCAATGTTGTTTTATTTATGTTTACAATGTTCTGTAGTCGTATGTTAGAGTAAAATAACTGAATTATTTGGAAACGCGAATAAATTCTACAATAGAACATGACACAATAGTAGACGCATAAGAAATGAAAACATATTATGATTAATTTAATTACCTGCTAATGAGAGTAAATTTATCAATTAAATGATTCAATCAATTTTATTCGGAATCGATTTAAATGAATCATATCGCACGATTCAAAAACAGTATTGATACTGTAACAAATTTAGTGACGAAGAAAAATAGTGGGCTATTTTTCATTACTATTACTTTTTATATATTCCGTATGAATTTAATTTCATAGTGTCATGACAGGGTTTAAAAGGATTATAAAAGTATTACTAAATTTCACATAATCAAAAGCGGATGTACAGTGGTTGGCAAATCTTGTGGTTTTTTAGTACATATTGCACTTTAAATCAGGGTCGACTCGGAATGGGTAGTTTATGATGAAAAAAAAATACGATTAATTCGCGATAAGAGAATGCCCATCGATGTTTATTTTACTTGAAATGTAGCTTGTTGTAATAAACAAGAAGTTCTATGTAGGCTTGCAAATATAGGTCGATCCATGTAACCAGAAAAATCAAATATGAAACGTTTGAATTGTGTAATTCTCTATGTGTGTTGTCGCCAACGACCTGGGATTCGCCTTTCGGCATCTTCGGGCATTTCAATTGCACTAATGAACTTGAACTGACTGTAGTAAATGTTAGTGTGTATCGCATATATACATATAAGAATACAAGATATAATTCACTAGGTTTAATTGTTATTATCAAAGATCAAAATTAAAACGATTCAAATTTGATTTTGTAATTCCATCAAGTACCTTCAGTCGAAATCCTCAAGATACAAATAGGTTTAAAGGTGTGAGGTTGATTTTCATGATTCGATTTCGGTATCATTTCTGTAAAAAAATAAAGATAAATAAAAACCGTTTTTTCCGTTTCAGAATTGAACTCCGTACGATTTTTTGAGACTATAATAATATAATAAATTCTGAAAATGCTCACCAGCTGAGCGAAACTATGAATAGTTGTTTCATACGATCTTTGATATTTTTCCACCAATCATTGGCAGTTCACTTCTTGTTGTTAACCCTCCAAGCACGAGCGTGACCATACGGTGTCAGTGATACCTATTGTCTATTTATCCCTATTTCCATCTTTTTTCTACCTGAAAATCATATTTATCACTCAGTTTCGGTTAAAAGGGGTTAAAACGACTCTTTTTAATCGAAACTGAGTGATAAATACGATGTTCAGGTAGAAAAAAAATGGAAATACGGACAAACAGACAAAGGGTTCACTGTGACCGTATGGTCACGCTTGTCCTTGGAGGGTTAATTAATATATGTAATTTTTTTACTGTATTAGTAATACTGAGAAAAATAAATCGAGAAGTTACCCATAACTACGAGCCTGCAATGGTAGTATTTTTTTTATATATAATGCCCATTATATATCCTGTCAAAATATAGTATTCTATAAGCTGTCATCGTTATCATTCGGTACTGAAGATATTTAAAAAAAACCGATATAAGTGAAATACCGACCATTTGAAATTAATTGCGGGAATCTTAAGTCATCAAATTTTCAACCAATGAAAATGGATTTACGAGGAGTGCTTGCAACAATAATGTTGCTGTATTCGTGTCATCTCGGAGACTGTGGAGTTATACGACACCGGGATGAGTATCGATGCAACTGGATACCGCAATGCTACTACACAGTTGAAAATCCCGGACTCTGTAATGTTTGGTACCCGTATCAAATATGCGACTTAGTCAAAGTACCATACGATGATCCGTCTGTGTCAATTCCAGCGGCAAACACACCGACACTTGGAAATTCTGCAGAAGATCTTATTCCAGGAGAAACTATAGTGGATCTGTTGAAAAAAGAATTAGATATGTCCGAAATCGAATTGAATGCGAGACTTAAAGAAGCTCAAAAACGTCACTCATCCCAGTACAATTTGATCACCATACCTGAATCGAGATTTAATAAAGAAGACGATGAAAAAAGTTTTGCTAATCTGAATGACGTTCATCTTGGTAAAATAGATGACCAGTATGATTCCGATTTAAATGATTTGTATACATATAGAGACGATCGCAAAAATGAAGTCGACACTGGTGAAAATGCAAATGATTTTGATAGCTACGAAGCTACTGATGAATATAGTGATTTTAATTCGTACCTGCGCTCTCTTATTGATAAACTTATTAAAGGTACCCATGATTTAGGTGGTGACTACAACGACAGTTATTCTGAATATGATTTGCCAGTTGAGCCTGCGAAAGATGATGAGGGAATCAATTCTACAATCATTTACGATGGAGTAGATTCAAGCGAATCCGAGAGAAGTCTTTCAGGTGTCAAAAACACAATTATTAGCGATATTGACAATAATCTTCCATCGAAAGAAATTGCTGACAACTCTGGCAAACATGTTCATCTTGGTGCATCTAGTGAAATTGAGCTACCCGCTGTTGTGAATATCACAGAAGAAGGAAATGGCGGACCAAAAGGTTCAACCGAAGTAAATTCTGATAAGAAGCCGTCGGAACCAAATAAGGGAGGTGAAAAATCGCCGCCAATTCCATTACCCTTTTCTCCCAAGAGAAATTTCATAACTGCACCGATAAACTGTGAAGACGGTTGGCGCATAGATGCAACCGGAAAATGTCGGGAAGTGTGGGAATAGTACGGAATTCTCCGCCATGTATTACGAAAAACATTACATCATATTTATCAACAATATAACAATACAACAACAATATACAAAAACCGATGCGTGTTATTCGTTTCTGGATGGCTGTCGTTGGATTCGTCGGTCATTGTAAAAATTTAAATATTTTTGTTTTGTACGATTCAAATTATTTTATTGAAAAACAAACGATACGTAAATAAATCGCTTATTAATTATTTTTGAATGTGGTCTTGTAAAATTGTGTTTATAATTATATACATATGCTATGCACATTATTTATCATAATTGCTTTACGAAGAGTGCAAAAAAATAAGTGTTTTTCTTGACACTGTATTTCAACGTATTATATTTATTAATGGTCAATAACATTTGTTTTCGGCTATATTTACACTTTATATTTGTTATTATTGGTTACTCATCATTGCATCACGTAAAAACACATTATTTGAAGTCACCTTAACTCAAAATACATATAATATAAATAAAATTTCATATGTATATGTAGGTATTAAAACTGTTCAACGGGCACTATAATTTACCCAGGAGTTACATAAACTTATGCATGGGCATGCTTGTTATCATAAATGTAGCAATTATATGAATTGTACTACTTTAAGTATATGTGTGTTTTATTGTATGCCTAAATAATGTTAAATATAGTATTCGTGAATGAGCCATGTTCTTCGGCAAAACTGTTTAATAAAATATTTTGTACGTCACAAAATGAGAAAAATAATTCGACCTATGCCTCAATACAGAACGTTTTAATGATTTTTTTTTATCGTTATGACATATAAATTGGCGGATAAGCTATAAAAACAGCTTCATAAATGGTAAAAAGTCTCAAGAAAAGTAAAAAGAATAATTCGTTGAACACCACTCTTAATTTTTTGACGAAAAAAAAGTTTTTGTGATTGGAAACTTGTCAAATAGATTTTTATTTTTTTCCCATATCCGCTCCCTATTCGGAGCATGTGGCCGCTACACGGTGCCTCCAAGATTCTCTGTCTCCCGCCAACCTCCTCGCATCTTCCCAGGTCATCCCGGCGTCCCGTGACTCCCCTGAGTACATCCTATGGATGGTCATCAGAGGCCTTCCGTGGCGTCGTCGGGATCCATCAGGTTGATAGAAGAGGCAGGCAGGATTCAGGCTCCCCAAAAAACGATTAGCAGTTTTAATTTTGTGTCAATCATCTGAACCGTGTAAATCATTTTAGCTTCATCAGATTTTTCAATCTCTTCCCATTTCAGTACATATTGCAATGTCAGCATGTAATTCTTCCACAGGCAATGAATGGTAACATTTTAAATTATCGCTTCGCACTTAGTTCTCACAGCACCAAATATTGGTTAAAAGAATTTTGATATCAATTTTGACGTACAGTCAGAAGTTTTGAACGCAAAACATCAACCAAACTGGATGGGACTAATGTCTGAAACTGGAACGTATCGTAAGTTCGTAAGCTTAAGTATAAGTAAGATATCAAAAATTTTGGTACGAGACAAAAATTGTAGTTGGTATTCTGCGTCTAATTGTTTAACTGTCAAATTTCCATTTGCTTAACATTGTGAGCAGATGCGATTTAAAATATAATTATAACATTTACAACAGTGCCTATATCATTTCATAAACTTTTAATTGAAGTACCCACTGACAGCCACTTTGAGGACAAAATTTTGGGTCAAATAACACATTATTTTATAATCAACTTCCTTCTTACTAACCTAATTTATTGCTCAAGTCACTTAGTACTTAAATAATAGCGACGCCGTGGAAAATATCGCGTGTTTATAGCTAAGGCGCACCCTCAAAAGCTAGCCCATCCCATTTTCCTTTCATAGAATTCCTAATCTATATCTTTGTAGGGGGTGGTTTTTTACAACTGTTTCACAATATTCTTTAATGTCTAACAGTATTTTATACAGTAAAATATCACAGAGCTTATTTATACATACCAATATACACATACTCACATACATATGTACGTATTGTAAAGCTTTACTACTACGTTTAAAAATCATACAGAGATAATAGTTCATTCTTAGTAGATCCTAGTGGCATATGATAAACTCGGCCAACTAAAATAATTGTTGAAGCACATCAATATTATAATACGGTAGGAAAATAACAATGTATTTTAGTTCTACATAAATTATTTTATATATTTGTTGATAGCTATTTCGGCTTGTGCCTTCGTCAGAACTATGTTTTAAACGTGCATTAGAGATAGCTTATATACCTAGGCTAGATAGGGTACACCATACATACCCTCTCTACTCAACCATCCCAACCCCACATGGAAAAAATTAAATAAGTTATTGATCTGTTGTAATCCTAAAGTGAAAGTTAATCTGGGTATTTTTGGTTTATTTTATTTTTTTACGTGTGAAACAACGCAAAATCAGGAATGCCTCGAGTTAATCCATTTTAAATTGTTTTATAGTTCGCTGCTTGTTAAATGCTTAGGAAGCGGTGATGTATTGATTGTTATCTGATCATTAAGAATGTCATTGGATTGATTATACCTATTAATTTCTAGCTGTTCCAATGCATTTAGCTTAATTAATTACAAGAATATAAACAAATCGGGACTGAATTTAGGTCATGTGATTCCTCTATGAGGTGGTTTGCATATTGTGAAATATTGTAACATAACAGGTTAATAGAAACAAATTAATGAACAGTGTAAAAAAAGGTCACTGTCGAATGCCCGTGGCGTACGATAAACGCGCTGCCATTTTGGAGCCATTCTTTGAATGAAATTTTTATTTTTTCAATTAAGATACTAGCAATGCCATCTCTGGATAAGCTTCAATTATAAAAAAAAACATCAAATATATCACTGGATTAAAGAGATTTCCAGTAAGGCGAAATCAGGGTTTTCGCATTTCTTTATAATATCTCACATCCACGTTCGTTAGTTCGCGACGCAGATTAGTCAAATCGCATAAGGCATCAGTTAATTGTTCATTTATTCTTATTATAAATAAGATTTTTCATTTAATGGTATTGAATTTTCATCTGTTGAGTGAATCTAGATGTTTTAACAACCCTGATTTTTGCACAGATTTTCGAAAAAAATAAATATAGAAGTAATTTGACGGGCTTTGCTTGATGTCTAAAAATGTACAAACGAAAACTTTATTGAAATCTTGGGCTGTAATTATGTTTAGATGAGAATATTTAAAATGATTTGTTTTATACAAATGCGTTACTGGGCATCTAGCTGTATGTTGTGTTTTCGATAAAATCCTTTATCTGCGGTTATACCCCAAACACTAATGAGGTTTTAAAATTCTGTCAGGTTACTTTGCATATGGTGTGGCATGTAGACTGAGTAATATTGAATTTCAAAGATGTAGTGATCAAAAAATTCATTTAATATAGTCAACATTTTCTAATTGAAAAGGACGACCAGTTTTACTTACTACTACTGATCATTTTTAAATGACACAAACATTAAGTTATACGATTATGTAAAATGGCGAGAATAATTACCAATAATAGTCTGTATGAAATAAAAAGAGAGCAACACAAAGATTAACATATAAAGTGATACAATTTAACTTATATAGCTAGTAGAGGGAATCAAATAAATTTTATTCCATAATACTGTATTATTGTTAGCAATTTTATTTCATGGATAAGTTATTGCGACAAATAATTCAAAAGAAAGCGAATGTGTAATAATTTACGAAACCATGACAACGAATTTTGATGTCATAATAAAATGAAATACCTGTCTTGAAATAATTTCACAGTTATATCAATTGATCAGGTTTCGCTCATATCGAGAATTTCCAACAGAACTGAAACCGCTCTCGATCATTGAATACGAATATGGAATAATTACAAAATTTAGTGCTTTATTATTGTAACAAGACCATTCAAATGTTGGCGTAAAGTCAATGGGTTGGTCAAACACAAAAACGTATAGACAAAAAAATATTTTTAGTTGACTATGCAGAATTATTCTAAATAATCGATTGTATTCCTAACAAAAAGACTGTAAAGATTGTAACATATTTCTTCAAGATCTATGGGTAGTCAAATTATCTAAAACGTATCTTACCGTTGAGTGTTAAAAATTTAACAATTTATCCGCCGATGAATTTTTATTATTTATGGTACTCATTTCGATATACATATATATTAAAAAACACTTAAAAGTATTATTACTGTAAAAGATTGAGTGAATTATTATGTATTCTAGATCACCTTAAGTTTTTTCTAACCCCCTAAAAAACTTCTTTTATTCTTTCCTGAAACTTGTAAACGGCAATTTTGTAAATACTTTTTCAATTATTGATTTCAAAGCGAAGGCATTCCAAAATTAGTCAAAAGATACATGGGATTGAAATCAAATCTTACGTATTTATTTTCTGATACGATCTGTATGATAAGGAAAGGGTCCACTATACTACTATAGATTAATGTATTTGACCCACTCAAAGACTTGCAGTCGTGACTGAGTCTTAATCTGCAGCAATTTCTTAATAAAAAAATATGCACAATTGAAATTTCGTCATGTTCCATCGTCTGACGAAAATCTCTCACGGCACTATCGTCACAAGACGTTCATCCTAGAGATCGATTGGATTCCAGAAAAGAAATTGTTTAATTCTTATTTCGAATTTAATGTACCCTACAAACTTTGGTTTCGGTGATTCATTACACACAATGTTGTAATATTAAATATTTGAATTTGGTGACACTCGAGGGATAGCAGGCGTTTGCGTCTACTAGTTACTTCATTATTTAATGCACAGGAGCTGTGTTTAGTGCATGATGAATACGTGACACCTCACATAGTCACAAATAAGATGGTTTTACTGATAAATTCCGTTTTATATATTTACGCTCAAATCTTATATATAAAACCGAAACGGCGTATGTATGTATGTGGGGTCTATAATTCCCTTTTGCATTATTGTTGCAAGTTGCCATAAAAACGAATATAAAAGAAAATATGTTTGAATTTTTATCGGCGAAGACATTTAGTCAAAATGTAATAAATTAGTCTTCTACAGAACTTTTCCCGGCTTTTATTATTAATAATAATGTTTATTATTTACGTGAAAGTATTATTTGACATTTCTTTGACAGCAAATTAGATTTTTTCCTTGAATTTGGACATTTTAATGGGCGAGAATGGGGCTGTCATCAAATTAAATAAAGTTTGTGATTTTATTTTAACTCTATTTTGGATGTTAGATTTTGTGATATAATTATGTCGAATGATATAACATTAAATAATTAATGGTCGCTTAGTCCGAGCGACGCCGGGTAGCAATACTAGTATTTAAATAAATAGAACACAAACAATGTCCTCTAAAGATCAAATCAACCCGAACATTTTCAACTGAATAATTCTCGCGATGAGTGAAACCGAACTAGATCTTTACAAGATAAAAGTGGATTTAGTGCAAAAAAATGTGCTCAAACTTTTTAAATACAATGTCTTTCTTTCGATAATTGACAGTTAGCACCTGAAATATGATCGAGTTTAAATCTCTAAAATCATTTACTAGCTAACAATAACATGCATCGTGGATATGTTGAAATGTTTTTTATTTTTTTCCTACCTACGAATGAGGTGCTGTATTGGGAAAGGAGTAAATAATCTTTGATTATATCGACAGATACTTTTAATGGAATAAAAAATGCATCAGCTATTATTTTCAGAATATTGGAACAATACAATTTTTATAGTGTGATAGAAACACACACTTACCATCGACTAATTCGATACTGTTATTTCCTACTTCCCATATCAACAGATAAATACGATTCATTCTATTCATGTAATACATAGAAATCTACACAATATGAACAGTATTTCTTGTGTATTTTCTACGATATTTTTATATTGTACTCACCACAGTTATTATAATATTTTTCTATCGTGAGAATTTTTTAAATTAACATGGTAGGTTTACGTACATATTAAATTATTTCCCAATATGTAATAGTTTAGCAAACTTCACTTATTCATATTGACCGCATTTATCTTTCTCGATACGCCAGCGTTGCTATATTTCGTTGTGAAATAATGGTTTACTCATTGCTATTGAAAAATATTAGGACTAAATATATTAACCCGTAAGTAGACAATTGAAACATATCTACGACATTGTTGCTATTTAACAAATATTACATGAAAATATTTACAACAATCTATCAAGCACCTTCAATAATTAAAAGTATTTAGAGCAACATTGTATTGTATAAATAAGTGTTGCTAGAAATGAATTGAATATCAAATATTTTATTGGACATAAAATTCGAATTTTAACACGTTCATAACTGAGACGTAATCGCGAATATTCACGAGTAGCTGAAAAAATAGCAATTTTCAAAACCCCAGAACTGTACCTAAAATACGAAATAATAACATTTTGTTTCTTGGTATGCTGGAAGAAACTGTCCTCTTTGTCTTGAACTATTGCGCGTAGAGTTCATTGACACCTGCTTCGAGATACAAATGACCCTTTGTGATGACTAAAGCTGAGCTTTCACTCGCTCTATTTTGTGTACGTGAAATTTTAACAAAATATTCAATATTATTTATTACCTGATTTTTTTCTTTCGCATTTCCTTTTACAGCCATGCTGTCATGCTGATATTACGTATGCTTGAAATCCAATTGGAAAAAATAATCACGTCCCATAAACACTACAAATTCAAATCACCTGTCCATTGCACTTTGAATCACACAATCATCAATTACACTAATTATACTTATGGAAAAGTCTAAAGCATGGATCCAGACAAAACCCAGGTTTGTCGGAACATTCCTTGCTAAATAGAGTCTTTGCGTACACGGTCATGATGCCAGCAATATTTACACCTCTTTCTTTTTGTTTTGCCTTTGGCATCTTTTCAAATAAAATCGGAAGGTGTATTTTATTTCTCGGCAGTGGAAGAGACGGCGATGGAGGGGCACCAAGTAATGCGTCGATCACAGATAATCTAAAATCGTACAGAGTCACTTTTTTGTCTTTATTGTTATTGTATAAATAGCAAGCGTTCAGAAGGATCGTCTGGAATATATGTACCCCCAATTTTTTATACCAACGGAGCGTCTTGCGCTCACATGGATTGGAGATCACAGCATTTGGTCGTGAAAGTCAATGCCGCTCATATATCTATTGTATTCGATGATCATATTGGGTTTTATGACTAATTTTCCGCGGCGGTTTGTTGTTTCTGACAACTGACCATCGAATTCCGACGATATCGAAAATACTTCCCGACGATCTTTCCACTTTGTTACACATACTCCGCTATCGGTGTACTGGCTCACTGTTTCTCCGGGTTTCAGTTTTTTTTATTTTTTACATCTAAAGGATTGTCTGTTCTGTTACTTCGAGTGTGCCAGTTACATGTTGATTTACTAAGTAAATCTTCAACTAGAGGAACACTATTGTAAAAGTTGTCCATAAACAATGCATGGCCGTCTCCAGTCTTTCCGTCCATGAGCTTATGGACAACCTTATTGGTGTGGCCTTTCCCACCTAATTCTTTGTCGGCGGCACCACCATATATCACTAGCTTTAACGCCAAGTTTTCGATTCTCCCAGCATATATATTTTAATTCCATATTTCGCCTTCTTCCCTTTGATATACTGGCGGAATTTTAATTTTCCTCGCCACAACATGAGCGACTCATCGATTGACAGATGCCTACGAGGCGCATAGATTGTTTCCATCCTTTTCATTGAAGAAATCTACCAGTGGCTGAATTTTATCTAAGCCGGCTGTATTTTGGGTATTTTTATTGAAGTGCAATGTCCGGAGAATCGCCAAAAATCTGTCTCGTGACATGTATTGGGAGAAAGCTTGTATATTGAAGAGGTGATGTTTTTTCCAATAATCTTGTATTTGATTCAGTCTGATTGTACCTATATGGAATAAGAGACCTAGCCATGTTTTAAATTCAGCCACTGTAATATTTTTCCAACATTTTATTCAACTTCGGGACTTGTTTGAAAGAGATGAAACTTCCGCCGAGTATTCATTTGATTGATTTATTATGAGCTCGTAAAAACTACCATTCGCTATGGCATTAAAAAGTCGATTGTCGCCTGCCATGTCTATTTTAAGACCCGAAGTACTGAAAATGGAATATTTATAGCCGGTTTCCGTAAATCTGTCCATTGCCTTATGCCAGATGATGTTGACGGCGTGTTTTCAAACTGATTTTGTTCTTCCCTTGGTGTTGAAAGTCGGTCTCTTGATGGTATTGATCCGAAATAAGGAAAATTTTCATGAAAACTCTCAGTGTCACTGCCTGTATCACTGCCTGTATCACTGTCAATTCCAAAACCACTACTTAATTCAAAGTCACTGTTGTCACTAAAATCTGAAAATTCACTACCACTACAATTTGAATCTTCACTATCACTATGTTCTTCAGCCATTTTTGCTCGTTTAGAGCTTGAAGGGTGATCCATAGTGTACAAAATAAAAAAAGCAATATTCCGAGCAAAACTGGTTACTCAAACAGTAACGAAAACTATTGAGTCAAAAAAAGAATAAAAGGAAATTTCGCAAAAAAAAACACCGATAGAAAAAGCCGATTGGTAAAAAGCACTGGGAGCAAAGCACTGACATCAAAACATGAAGATTCAAAAAAAATAACACACATAAGCAAAAAAAAACAGTCTAAAAATTAAAAACAATATTATTGTTCAGTGTAAGCTCAGCTTTAGGACCAAAATTTTGAAATAATGCTGTCGCGACCTTATTGACAGACGTGTATAGACACACTGACCTGAAAAAGTGTATCGAGACTGTTTTCATGAAGTTTCAATGACCTACGATAATTTAAAACAAAGGATTAGTAAGAATTTTAGTCGTTCGCGCCTGGCGCGTATTCCGCTCCGTGGGATATGTCAGTTGTACGCGCTAGGCGCGTACTCCGAGTTCAACGTGTTAAAAAGTCTTAAATTCCTGTCACGCAACTCAAGCTATGCGACCGCCTGCAAAGTTTATGTTCGACTCGTACATGCATATATTATATTATTTTTAAACTGGCCTGTATCGGGGTATATGAACCCTAATTTGCAAAGGTGGGCCAATAGCAGTCTTAAACTATTTATTTTAATTAATGTTTGACACAATTAACAAAATGAAATATTACGTTTCAGTCAAGTAGAGCACATTTTATATTGGGAAAAGTCTCCATGTCAGGACGTCGTTTACAGCAGATGTCACAGAAGATGATAAATATCGTCGATTCACATCAAATTGTGGTCCTTGTGACTGCACTCTGAGAAAATCGATAAAAACTGTTTAAAAAAAACGAAACCGAAAATAACACCTTCTAAATATGGAAAAATTAGCAAAAAAATATTTACTCAGAATACTAATACATTTATTGCAAATACTTTTTACTGCGTTGTTTGTACATGCTTCATATTCTATGCACCGTTTTCATCAGATAAACCATTTTTAATACATACTGTCAAAATATTTCAAATTAGATAACTAGACACTAGTCTTGTTAGTGTCTTGTTAACAGAATTAAAATATGAGATTCTACTATCATAAAATTTATGTGAATGTTATGGACATAATATGACAATTGATTGTGTAAGGTAAATGACTTTTTTATTAAAAAATAACATAATACTTTTTTTTTGACAAAAATTTATTTGACTTTGGCTGATAGTGTTTTTCCCATATTACCTTGAGGTATTAACACTCATCATAATACCCAGACTTTCAGCTCCCATATTTACACCATTTAAAAATCCATCTTCCACATATTGGCGGTGCACCGGGAATCAAACCCGTAACCCCCAGAATCAAAGTCAATTAAATGTAGGTATACCATTAGTGTGCGGAGGTCGTCTTTTTTTTCTTACCTCTTTCTATAAGAATAAATAACATAGATGTCACCGTAGTTAAAAGCTCAGTTTTCCATTACCTTGAAGTGGACAACTGCTGCTAATTATAATTAATGTCAGTGAAAATGAGTTATGAAAGTGAATCAAAAATTTACTGTGAAAGTAAATAATATAATAAAGGTACTTATTATTCGATTTGCGAAACGAATTTCAAAAATTTTCAGATACGGAATATTATATTTAATGATACATAAAAGTCACGTCGGTCAAGTCAATACTGGCATTCTTGATATAATTTTCTATTTTGATATGAGTCGTCTATATTTGCTATTTATGAATGACTAACAAATACATACAACAATTATATGCACACAGTATATGTACACCTTTCCAACAATAGGTGAGCGCTAGTTTTACTAATTAATGTAATTATAATATACAAAACTTCTTCATAAAATCTTACATTAGGGATGTAACACAATGCCGTAAAAAGTAAAAAAACTTCTCTCTCCCGCTATGTCCCATATAAAGATCGGTTGGATGAAGAAGGGAATTTCGGAGAATTCAGATGGTCATGTCTCCGAATAGAAATCATTAATTTGATTGAAAATATAATCTGCCCGTATCTACTGGGACTAGAACATATGCACTCCACTACAGAATCCGACGTCGTCAACACTCAGCCACGAAAACGACATTGTAATAATATTATAACAATTTAATTTACTGATCAAAAAATATTATTCGATATTAACCAAATAAATATACGAAATAAGATTTAATGGGCACGAGGGTAACATTTAAATACGATTCAGGAAATACAATAAGTATTGAATGCAATCATGGCTTGAAATTAAAAAAATTTTTTAAGCCGTAGCGCTCAGTTATAAAAAAATTAGGTAAATTATGGATATATGGTCACGGGACAGAATCCCAATCCTTTCGAGCTAAGCTCAAAAAAATTATACACACTGGCTTATAATTTTATGTTTTGACTTTACTCTTTGAGTTCTTGTGGATTATTATAAAATGTGGAATCTAAAATGATTAAATCTGAAGAATATTACTGATTATTGTATGAGTACTGAATAATAAACTTATGTGTTTCTATCTGTATAATATTATTATTTGTGTAGTTTGTGGTTGCATTTTTGCTCCAGTAAATTAAAACAACTCGATTTCATACTTATTGCGAAGTATTCTTTAGGATCTTCTATTATAATAAATTTAAAAATTAAAGACGAAACATTTCAAAAAAATCGTAAGCCTTACATAAATTAAAATGAGTGTTATCTGCTTTCAAATGCCTGAACATGAGAAATCATTTCATTTAATGTGCTTATTTTTCATAAATCTTCAAAATTCTGTCCCGTGACCATATATCCATAATTTACCAAAAAATATCGACTGAAACACTTTTTTTATTAATTTACGAGCCTGTTCGGATTGTTAGATTTTTGTCAGAAACGGCGGATTTAGTATCCGCAGATTTCGTAAAACGGCGCACCGTTTCGGTGTGCTGCAAATCAACCCAAGCCCTGGTTATAATATATTATTTACTAGTTGATTTTCAACCATCGATTACACTCGCCATCCACAACGCAATATTTAATTGTATTAAATACTATGATCGATAGTTTAATTTTTTTCAGGTCACCTTCTTTAAATCGAAATCTTAATATCCCTTGTGATGATAGATAATTTAAATATAGATGTCAATACTATTCCACATTACCAATACCAATAATTTGAACCCTCTAAGTGTAGACAAACTCGTTGCTTGGAAACAAAGCTTTGCTGATTAGTAGGTAGAGGTAGGTAGGTATATCATTCTAAAACTTGTAATACAAAATAATGATGGGCATAGATTTAACAGAATAAATCTTATTCTATCTGATATCAATATAATTTAAACAAATATTTTTGTTTTCTTATATTATATTATCATTCCATCGAGATATTAAATATTATATATGCGACATTTATTTGACGGAAAGTTTTCAATAGTTTTAGATTGTTTTATTTGAATCAAACTATTTTCAGTTCTTTGTAGATATGTTTTTTATGCAGTAAAATACTGCAATAGTGACTTTCAAGTGAAAAATAAAAAAAAAACACGCAAATAATGGTAGGTAATTTGAGTTTAGAACGAAGACAATATTGGTACAAAAGGGATATTCGTTAGTAAATAATGACTCAAAATTCTCAAAATGAAGGAATATGTTTTTAATACGGTAAGAAAAATAACAATGTATTTTAATTCTACAGAATTTCACACATTTCTACAGATTTCTGTAGAATTAAAATACATTGTTATTTTTCTTACCGTATTATAATGGAGTTCTACCAAGTAAATGCCTACTCAATCAATAATATGTTTTTACCTCAAATGTATCAGTGAAAATATAAAGTATAAATTATCTAGCATGGTGAGCCATTTTATAAAAAAAACCCTATCTTTTTAACATAAGAAAGACGCCATCCCAAGATGCCATGTAAAAAAATGAAAACGTGATATTGTTTAACGTAAGTCTAGTAAATTAATTATTAGCTACCATTTCAGGTCAACGTAAAAAAATATTGTACCGGTAGCTCTTAGTTTCAAGCAATTAAATAGCATGCTATTATTTTACATACAATCGTTATCTACCTTCCAATTAGCATGGCTTGCGATAAATGACAGTTTTATAAGTGACAAATGTAATCTAAAACTTTCATTATATCGCAGATATTTCTGATGCAGAATAAAATTTACAAGTAAAGAAAAGTCAGTTGAGTCTAATTACTCATATTTAATACTGAAATAATTCGTCTCTCATTAAGTATACTCATATAAATATATGAATCTAGGCACAGACAATTTCTTTTCTTGCGCTGCACTAATCAGTACACAATTATTTCTAAACAAATAAGAACTTATTTTGTTTACGAGGACAGTATTCGATCGATAGTTTTACGTTTTACCCCTCCTTAATTTCATCCCATTACTATAACGTACTTAGGTACTGGTATTTTTTTCTCGCCAACAATCATTGGTATCTTCTCACAGAACAGTTTCAGTGTAGATGCCCGTCAGAGAGGACGCCTGTGAGCTTTTTGTATTTGAAAAACTCAAACTCGTTTGAGCCGTCATATTATAGACATCACGATAACAAGTTAGTACAAATTTAACATTACAACCAACGGTGTTTTGTAGATACGCTAAGACTGGTTTGTTATATTGTGCAAACGTTTTTGCTCCGTTTGAATGCAATTTTAGATCGAAGTATAACACAACTTCACGATTATATATGTATGTATTTAATAAGTGACTGTTGAAAACAAAACCATTGTCACAGAAGCAAACTCTTGGAAACAATATTCACTTCATACAATCGAACTGTTGTACAGTGTTTACATTAGAAATAATTGTTGATTTTGCAGGAACACTATGTAAATATTGATGTCATCGTGAAGAAAACGGCTATTGCTTTTTGTCAGCCAGTACTATTAAATTTATAAAGGTGTTCTCTTTTTAAAAAAAAAACATAACTGATCGCGAAAATAAAACATCGGAAATATTTTCCTGCTAGATTAAGTTTACGTAATTGTATTTTTAATATTTTATGATCAGCAGATTTTTTTTTGTGTTATTATTAATGTGATCACAAATATGCTAATATGCTGGGGCTAGCGTTTGTCAAATTTTTCCAAGTTATCCGAAAGAAAAATATCATATTACATTTTCAAGCTGTACTGTTTGTTTTATTCATTAGAAATTGGCCTACTGAAATATTTCTTCCAGAACGATATACTTACACCGTAGTAACTGCTTTTAATGATTTTCTCTACATTCTGAGCGAAATATTTGAATAGTCAGTCAACCTCCCATTTTTACATTTATTGAAAACCGTTTTTTCAATCGTGTATACAAAAATAATACTGAAAAATAAAAAAGCTTTTGGTCATCTACTCCACTGGAAATTGACATGTACTCGCCATTTAGTCAGGCATAAACTATGTATGTTATAGTATGTACAGTACCAGGTCACTAAAAGCAGATAATAACATTTTAATTACCAGTATGTTATTTCATAACAGTACATAATATTATTATTATATAATGTACCAATTCATCAATCAGATATCATTTAAATATGAAAGTCATAATTTATTTTTTATCAGCCCAACTCACTACTCAATAACATTTAAGCTTCTTTATTTTCAAGTCCATTTCTCCATCCTGTAATTTAAAGTCCACCATGCAACTTTATAGTTATACCCACGATACAATCTTATTAAATAGTACTTTTGAACCATTTCCGCTCACAATGTGGGGCCCCTACGGAGTTTATCTCAACATAGAAACTGGTTGACTCTCTGGTCAACCTATCTTTTTCGAAGAGAGTGTGGATAGAAAGGATATGACTAAGACAGGACTAGTGGTTAGCTAATCTCCCTGGCTAAATTAGGTTCTAATGATCTGGATGATGATAGGGAAAATTCATTTTAAAAAATTAAAAATATATATATCAACACATACAATTGCCCATTTAAGTAGAAAATTGTTTTACACTTGAATTTGGTGTTGCAGTGTTGTTATTGCCATGAAT
The DNA here is from genome assembly GCA_028554975.1 of Himalopsyche kuldschensis. Classification (NCBI taxonomy): domain Eukaryota; kingdom Metazoa; phylum Arthropoda; class Insecta; order Trichoptera; family Rhyacophilidae; genus Himalopsyche; species Himalopsyche kuldschensis. The sequence goes on along the minus strand of JAHFWI010000046.1, from coordinate 370,916 downwards.
AAACATGTGTATGGTATGTGTGACAAAAAATTATCTTCGATAGTTTGGACGTAATGAACTTTACACTCTATTTTCACGGTGTATAATTATGCACAATAAAAATAATACTAATCATTACTTTAGTAATGTGTTTATGATTTATCACTGCAAATATTGTTATGTTTACAATAATGTTTCTATTAATAAGCAACTTATCAATCAATTTAAATATGTATCTATTGCGATGCGAGACTTGGAACAGTAAATCTTTAGAAATTATATTTACAATTCTCTCTGCGTTGTCAATATGTTATTGAATGATGTAACTGACTATTTTGTTGTAAAACACTACACTTATATTATGAACCAGCTTGTTGTTGAAAAAAACTGTACAATCAAGTAAACACTATGTAGTCAATTATACCATTTACCATAGTTTGTCTAACACACATGAGCAATATAAATTTAACATGTAATCTTGACGTGTCAGAATTTATTTAAAATTCGATATTATTTGTTATTTAACCCAACCGAGGCCATTTAAACTATAAAAGCACAAACCAACTATCGCTAACAATACATGCTTAATGTCTTAATATATTATAATACAACAACATAACTAAATAACTTAAATATCCGTAGAGTTACGTCTCTGCAATCTCGTAAGTTCTAATATAAATTCTTTGATGATTCCACGTATTGTGCTACTAACTGTGACACGTGTTTCGCCTCTTTCAGAGGCATCTTCGGACTTAGTATCGCAGTTTGATTAAGTAATATATGTAGAACGTCCACCAAGTTATCGCTGAATCCATCGAAAGTATTGTATGTTCTAAGTTCTAAAATTTCTGAATTTTTATATGTTTTGAAAAGTACAAATAAAAGAAGAACTTCAATTTGTTTAATTTGTTTCAATAAATGTAGTATATCATCTTTCGCACATATTTTGGATAGTTTGAATGATTCTTGGACCCCTATAAGCAGGGCTTTTTTTTTTAAAAAAAGGTGCCGGAACTCACTTCATGTCAAGCTTTTTACTAAATACAATTATATTCAAATATCATTTAAGTAAAATTTGGTCTAATTGATTTTGAAATCTGTGAAACATGGTGCCGGAACGCCGTTCCACCGCGTTAAATGGAAAATAAGCCCTGCCTATAAGGTTACCAAATCATTTATTATGCGGTTCCGGAATACATTACTTACTTAAATTTGATTTGTATGCAATTGAAATGATTATCATCTTGACTCGAGCCGGATAGCACTGACGTAACTAGCGTATAAGATTCATATGGGTATTCAGTTTTTTTGCTATTACCTGTACGACTTTTAAATATATATTTCTTAGAAATGGACTGAGGATATCGGTTACAGTTCGTTATACCCAGTGCTCAAAGTGGCGCGGAATGGGATAGGATGTCGTTTCTATATGAAAAACCATTACGCTTTCTTATTACAAACCTAAATATGTCATGAAGGTAACTTAAGATGTTTCAAAATCATCTAATAAATAATTGTATCTATCCATTTATTTGGCAAGCATTTGTTTCGATCAATATATAAATGAAGAGATTTGAAAATTAAATTTTTTTAAATAACTTACTGTAACTTAATTATTCAATATTATTAGTCTACAATAATAGAATAATCGTACAAAGAAAATATTGGCGATAGCTTTCTCTCATAAATATAAGAATAGTATGTATTGTAATAAACTCGTAAATATTGTTTTATCACATGCATAAAGAGTACGTGAAGTGAATAGTCGCACGAAACTTTTTATTTGTGATGCAAAATGTCTTTCTTTGCGCAAAATACAATCCATCAGATAATACGATAAGTTATTCATCATCATATTTTGCATAAATTAAATTCACTCTCAAATATATTCTAAGAACCGTTTGTTGATAAAACCGTTAAAAAAAAAAGTAAAATCGAGGAAGGGTAACAAAATATGTGAACTTCAAATCCGCGAAAGAAAAATCGCCTCATTCCACGCAATGTGCTGTGAATATTTTATTTGAGCTTATGTTTTTTTCAAATAGCCATCTCTGTTAATAAGCATTACAGCTCGAGCACTGGTTATATCCAAACAAGTTATATACTAGGTCAAAAGTTTAATAACTGCTTTTAAATATCGCTGCAACTAAACGTAAACTTGAAAGCGCCTCTAACATAATAATATATATGACCGTTGCATAAGTATTGGAAGCATTAAAAATCTTTGAAAAAACTTAGTTTGCATATTTTAATTATTGAGACTAAAATATAGTCACGAAATAAATATTGTATAGTAAAGATGTTTGCACACATTTGCTTATTAATTATAAATACACGAAAACGTCAATTGGGAGAAAGGTGTGTTTTTTTTAATGTTTGGTGCATTCAAAGGACATTTTTAACGATTTTATATCTTCATACTGAAAGTATTTTAGGACGTATATATCGTTAACCATGTCCGATCCCTATGTGGAGAATACCTACGCATTCTGTAACATTTCTCAACGGACCGTGTTAGTCGAGAACTGTTGGTACGGTGAGAAAAATAACAATGTATTTTAATTCTACAGAAATTATTTTATACATTCGTTGATAGCTATTTCGGTTTACGCCCTCGTTAAAACTATGTTTAAATATATACCGTTTAGACAGGGTACACACTACATCTTCTCTGTTCCACCATCTTAATTTTATATGGTAATAATAAGTTATTAAATGTGACAAATTGATTTGATGTATTTCTCGAAGTGAAAGCTAATCTGGGGTTTTTACTAAATGGGAATAAACGTTAATTTAACGTACATACATTGCTTATAAAATACATTGTTATTTTTCTCACCGTATTATAATGGAGTTCTACCAAATAAATATCAACTCAATCAATAACCAGAACTGTTGACTTAACTAGTAGTTAGCTAGTGATAATATAGATGTATACAACGATTTAAAAACACTATCGATTGATATCTTAAACTTCAAAACAATTGTGTTGTGATTGTATGATATATATGTATTGACACTTGCGCGGTTGTAGAGCTATAATCATCGTAACCTTCTATAGAATAATGTATTTTTTAGCGTTCTTGACAATGGCCGCCATGCACAGATAAAACCGTGACATTAAGTAGGAAAATACACAATTTTCGCGCCATGATGTTACCAGCATTGTTGACCTTACGAAAGTTAATGAAACATGACAAGTCTCAGGTGGATAATAAAGTACAGTTTATGAGGAAAACTAAACACGAATGACCTTTTTGTATGCCAGTGTTTTGCACGAACATTGTTAAAAGATTATAGTTTCTGGAAAAATGTCAAAGTAATAATGCATTGACTGAGTAAAAGTTAAATTAATTAAGAGCGGAAATATTTACAGTTTAGCCACGTTCTATCGTTATTTTTTATAGTCCCATCATATAAGAACATGGTTAAACAATCCCTCATTCATGTTTGTTTTACGGGCCCATAAAAATGATAAATCGGAGTTTTACAATTTGATATGCGGTTATCGACAATGATGTAACTCGTATAAGAATGTGATGTGGAAAATGGATTTTTCTTTTTTTATACACAATCGTCAGACTTACTCGTAATATTTTTATTTATACCGTGGATGCTCTTGTTCTTGACTTATAAATGTGGAGGGAGCTAGATACAATCAATGTCAGTGCTAATTAGAATATAAATTACTTTTATCTAAGGGGAAATACCCAAACGAGAGAAATATTAAATAGGGAGGAGGCAGCCGTATTATGTATGTAATTTACAAATAATTGATAACTATAAAAATGCTCTTATTATATTTATTTCCAAGAACTCTAAACTACTCATTGTAGAATGCTTTACTGTTTTCTTGATGGACTATTTCTACATCATCAGTTTCAAATAAATAAAAAACACTTTTTTTTACTACTTCCACATACATATTTGAAAAAATAAAATGAGAAACTAACCCGAGCCCTAACATTACCTACGTAATTCTAATGTTGATTACTATTGGTTATTCGTATTGTCATAAATCTATGCTGTAAAACGGTGCTTCCCATTTCATGCCACGGACCCCTGATTCGAAAAAAACAATGTCCGGAAAAACATATTTTGTATTAATTAGTACTAGTCATGCATACATAAAGGCGATGGATGCGGTCGCATGTTTTGATTTAACAAATCAATATCGGGTGAAATGTCAGAAATGAATCGTCGAAAAGTTGTAACTTATCGCTATCTTACATTACAACTCATTAATTGTGCGCAATGTGTAATAACAGTAGTTTCATCGAGCAAATAACTATTAATGAGCAAATACATATTGCAAATAATAGTGTGTTCTTATTTGACACAATTGAAATATGTTCATAAATTAGTATTTGTACAAATAATTCGCGGTCCCCAGATTAGGAAGTTCTACTGTAAATACCGCTCAAGTATAATATGTTAGCATTATAATGAATCATAACAGATTATGATTGCAATAAATTATTATTACTGTGTAATTTTTGACAAAATATGAAACAATCCCGTGCATAAGTTTTCATTACATGTCCTTCCGTCCTTTGTGGAACATCTGCTTATAACACAGTATTTTGAATGGTATTTTTTGTTACGGAAATTATCATTCCAAGTACTACTTTTTATTCAAAATAAACATATTGATAGAATACAAACAGAAGTTCATTAATCCGTATAAGAACATGTCTCCTAAATGATTGCAGAATGAATATTTTTCATGTTTACATTCTGAGCAGGTAAGAAAGAGCATACAAAACATAATTATTGTTTTATTCACCTTGCATAAAATATAACCAGGGACATTCGGCTCCGCAAGCTTAGTCTCTATTCACCGTGTAATTATAAAAGAAATCCAAATAATTATTGTTATGATAAAATTTACGCGTTTCGTACGCAATGATGTGAGAATTGTCAGTCTGTACCTTTTCATTGAGATAAAAGTATCATTTTCTTGGATATAGTGTCTTCAAGGTTTTCCTGGTCCAAATTTGGTTTTAATCTATTATTATAACATTATAACCATTCGTGACAACAATTCAAACGAATCAAAACCTCGCTAAACATAATATATGTTATTCAAACAGTGACATTAAATTTTCGTTGATTAGATTCAGCTCGATGTCAAGCGACTTGTTGAGGAGAAACTTAAATATAACGTACAAAAAATGTCTCAGTTCAAGCTAGACGTGAAATAACGTTCAATCTAATCGAATCTCATATTATTCCGTGAGGTCTGTCACGGAAGCCAACGACGTTGACCACTGCACCACTGACTCGGTGGATTTACGACTTACTTACTACCGCACGGCCCCTTAGGATAAAAGAATCGTATGTATATCGATGTTTGCCGGTTTTGAGTTATGAATGCAACTTGATACAGAATAATATAATGTGTTACGTTAGGTGTCAAAGAGTCATATCAATAGGGGAAGTGGATACGAAGATATTTAAATTCGTATTAAAATCACTTCCTTGTCCATAGCTCCAATAAACCTTAAAACAACACATTAGAATAAGTTACAATTTTATATTTAACTTATAAGCCAAAAAACTAAAACATAGCTTTTAAAAATAATGAAAAAAAAAATCAACTATAAACAGGTAATATTGAGAGAGAAATGAGTTAGGTTTCTCTGCTTCTAAAGAGCCGTGCTATATATTATATTTATTGGTCGAGAGTAATTATTATTCTCATTTGCATTGGCGCCATCGCTAAAAATTGTATGTTTGTATAAAAAGTAAGTTTTTTCATAAAAGTACAAAATAATTTCTTGGTCAATAATTTTTTTAAATACTTGTTTATTTCGGTGGCTTCCTTATTAAACTATCGCTTTACGGATGAATTCATCATTCAACTGCATTCATTTAACTTATCGAAAATTCATTTGTAATAAAAATAATCACTCGTAGAAAAATACTATCATTATAAACCACCGATTAATAGTTTTTGTACAAATAGTAGGTATCATAATTGTTTTTCAATGTAGTTTTTCGAAAATATTAACATCACATACGTAAGTAATGCCTATTATAATTATTGTCGTTTGTATAATTATTGTACATTGCATACAAATTCATACTTTTAATAACGAAATATCGTGCAGCTACGCTATAAGGAAAATATAATATTTTGTTTTAAATACTACCTACGAAAATACTTACGTGTTTTAATAAACAACACACCCAGTGAAGATTTTTTTCATATCGTGAATATAAATTGCAATGCATATATAATATATCATAGAATTATTATTGTTTTTGTTTGGTTATATTATATTTTTCTCAATTTGCTCGGAAGTGCTGCAATTCCGCACTGTTCGAGCAGCTACTGTTTTGTCTATCTTTTAGGTATTACTTTTATGCAGGCCTTTTTTTGATAAAAAAAGGTGCCGGAATATATCCATGTCGAACCAGCAAGTTTTAGCAACGAACAAATATGACAATTTAAGGAATTGAATTGATAATTACGTAATTTACTAATAATTTAATTACGTACTTCGTGTCAAGCTTTTAACTAAATAAAATTATATTCAAATATCATTTAAGTAAAATTTTGTCTAATTGATTTTGAGATCTGTGAAAAAAGGTGCCAGAACGCCGTTCCACCGCGTTAAATGGAAAAAAACCCTGCTTTTATAATATAATAATTACAATCAATTACATATGTTCAGCAGTGGCGGATTACCCCTTGAGCGCATGAGGTGCGCGATTGGAGTCTCCAAATCTTGTGGGCCTCAATAAAATCTCAAAAAAATTCATTCGTGCACTTTAAATGTCTGAAGATGCCGAAAGTCGAAACCTGGGTCGGAAGCGACAAAACTCATGGAAAAGTACAAAAATTCAAACGATTCAAATTTTATATTGAAATTCCATCAAGCACCTTCAGTCTAAATTATAAATTATATTCAACTTTAATGGTTAAAATATTTGTGATTACCAATAGTGACAACTTATTTTGAAATCTAAAAATCTCGAATATTTTCGTCGACGTTTTTTCATTATTCGTAAAAAGGGGGCCTCCAAAATTATATTGCGAATTATACTGGTTCTCGCAAGTGCTCAATCCACCACTGATTTTGAGATTTTACCAAAACATATTTCCTTATATATTATACCAAACACAGCAAAATAATATCGACTTCACATTGATTAATTATCATCAATATATATTTGTGCATTCAAACCTTCTTTGTTTATTTTTATCGCTTCTTAAAAATATTCCGATATGTCTCATTCGTTGGCAGAAAAGGATGTTTAATTGAGGGGCACGCGGTATCGTTAATGCACAGGTCAATTAAATAACTTAACACGGCACTGTCAGCGAGGTGAAAGATTACCATTCGTCATTTATAAATCTAATTGCGTCATAATTAACTATCTACCAATTGATATATTATTATTATTCCTATATTCAAGTCAATTCGAATAGTAATTATCAATATAAATTTTAATTTCATACTTATCATGCAATCGAAAATAGCGGTTTTTAATCTTGTTGTACTTAGTTGAGCAAGTATTATCGAACAAAGGGAAATTAGTTTTCCAAACATGTGATATTACAATGTAGGCTTCATATTAATTCATTTGTAATTGGTATCCAATTATTAATTAATCAAGAATAGGATTGCGTTTTGCAGAGTGCCCTAAGCATGGTAATTATAGCGGGACGGACAAATATTTGTTATAAGAAATTATCTTATTATAGAGCAGTATAGTATTAATTTGAATATTGGAACTTAAGCCATAAACTTATAATTTTATTTAATTAATATTCTTTGAACTATGAACTACAGAACTAGTTCTGACGAAGGCGTTAGCCGAAATAGCTATCAACAAATATATAAAATAATTTATGTAGAACTAAAATACATTGTTATTTTTCTTACCGTATTATAATGGAGTTCTACCAAGTAAATGCCTACTCAATTAATAATATTCTTTTGATGTATAATTTTGACAATATGAATGGGTTGGAAACGGTGATGAAAAAAATAATTGAAATGATTGGGAAAACTACAATAGTTACTATTTATCTGAGTGTATACTATTCCTCAGCCCTGGACTTATTCCACAGCAAACAATATAATAGTGATACACCCAGCTCAGGGGCTCTGGACTTGTATCTAACATGCTAATTGTGCGAATTTATAACATAATAATTAAGACAAAAAATAATATATTTAATTATGTAGACAATGATAGCAGTGGGTTTTTGTCGCCTGCTTCATTTAAATTCATGTGGTCACTTAAAAGTACTCGAGCGTGATTTGACTATTTAATGTGGTAAATAATAAATTATTAATTTGATTATGATTCACATGGTTTATTGACATACAAAATAATCACCAACAAGCGGTTGAATATAATATTTGCCAATCCTTAGCTGGCGTATTATTTATTAATTTTTGCACGTATCATTTTTTTAACCATGAGGTATCTCTACTTGTTATGAGTGGACTTTATATATCTCTGTAAATATATCAAACAATTTTTACAGAACATGTTCCAGATCATATTTGCGTCTGCATATAACTCATTGTGGAATCCACAAATGATGATTACTTATTCTTTATTAAATCAAAGCTGTTAACAAGCGTATCAAAAAAAGGAATACCAACAACTTGCTTCAATATTATTTGAATGCATAATATTAATTATAATTTGTTTTTTTTTTACAGATCCTAATAAAGATGAAGTTCTTTTTCGCAGTAATATTATGCACAATCGCAGTGGTGTCCTGCAAACACAAAAAGAATGACAGCAGTGACAAGGTAAGAATGCTTTGAAGCTTCATTTGACAAAAAAAACCCACATTTTCCATTCAATATCACATCATTTCACATAATTATGTAACCATAAAATCTTTGCACTATTAAAGACATATGTATATACAAAAATAAAAAATAAAAATTATAATTTCAATAGTTCATTACTATTCCAGAATATACAGTAAATAGTGTGTAAGCATGCTAATAATATCTTTATGCACTTTTTGAGTTTATGTTTTTCTTTTTTGGTTGTTGTATTTTTAATACAAAAATAAGTTTAAAAAAATTTACTATTGTTTTTAGTTGAAAGTTGCTGTTTACTATGAAGCCCTGTGTCCAGACAGCATGTCATTCATAACAAAACAGCTTTATCCTGCCTGGCAAACAATGAACGGGGCCATACGCGTCAAGCTTATTCCATACGGAAAAGCCATTGTAAGTTTTATCATTCCCTAGATATTTAATTTTACACAGCTTTCATTAATAACTAAACTAAGTAATATGATATTTTTTGCGTTAATGGTTTGTTCAGTGTAAGATAATAGTGAAACTCAGTGACGAGAGTGTTTCATGAAAGCAAAGCCCTACCATTTTTAGAGGTTGAAATAATTTATCAAAATTCACTCTTTGTTATCTCAAATGAAGTTAATATACCCCCGTTTGATATTTTAAAAATACATGCACCAATTGCAAAAGGGTGATTAAGTGGCCGGCCGTATCTTGCGTGCTTGAGCAAGCCAAAAACAATATAAGCTGTCAAGACGTGTGGGTATTATTTCTATTGCCACAGAGTTTAGACAAGTGAGTCAGTAGATATGGACCCTTGAACGGTATAAGCTGCAGGCATAGGTATACTTCACCTTTTCTACTGAATGTAGCAATTTAATAGCAAAAATATGTCGCACACAGACAGTCAAGACTGAACACACTTGCTGTATTAAGTTAAGTCTGGTTCCATCTAATTGAATGCCACGATCTGCCACTGTTTATGAAGTATCATAAAACTATTTTTGATTTCATTTTAAGAAAAACATTTTTTATCTTTGTGTAAACAATGATGCATTTATTATTTATATTCAAGTAGTATTATACCTGTACTTACTTCAGTCATACGATTGTTTTATTTTCAGCACAATAAAAAGGACGGCAAATGGGAATTCGATTGCCAGCATGGACCAAAAGAATGCTATGGAAACAAGGTAACTTTATAAAATAGTAAAATAATTGATAAATATTGGAAGCAGAGTTTCCACTTTTCATATTTTCTTTATGCAGTGTTTTATTTCAACTTGAATAATGAATGCCATAGACTTTTTAGTAGTTTTGTAGTCACTTTAAAAATTCTTATCAGGTTGACCTGAAAATTTCTAAATATCTGATGCCTTAACTATTAAAGTATAAAATTCTCCCGGTGAGCAAAACCAGAAAGTAGAACAATAACAATTAGGTTTCATTTATTTCAATATTAAAATAGAATTGTGGTGCATCAAATTGGAACAAGAAACATGGAAAATCAGCACTTTTTTTTTTATTTAAAATATAGAAAAAAGCCATCACAGTAATATTACGATTATAATTTTATTAACAGATCCAAGGATGCGCACTGAAAAGCAAAGTTTTGAGCGATGAGATGAAGTTTGATTTGATCAACTGTTTAATGGCAGACAAACATCCTGACGCTGCTCTTAACGAGGTAAATAGAAAGTTTACTAACGACAAATGTTTTAGAGAGAACGAAATAAATAAATACATGATCTATCAGTTAGTGTGTGAAATGTTTATTAATGATCCATTATAAATCTAGTGTGCCACTAAACTGGGTGTTGAACCCGCTTCAATTGAATCATGCGCCAACGGCACCAAAGGAGACGACATCCTCGCTTATTACGGAGACAAGACTGCCGCCTTAAGACCGAACCTCTCATTCGTACCGACTGTCATCTTCAACGAGGTAAAGTGTACCGACACTATTTTGCATTCTATTGTATTAATCTATCACTTAAACAATTTATTACCATTGGGTACATCTACCCTTTGCAATTGAAACTAATTTAAAATACTTCCAGCAAGTTAGATCATTTGAACCGGCATGTTTCATATACAGTATGCGCCATTTGATTCTACGCACCTCGAAAATCATAGAATTTTGCGATTTAAATTTAATTCACACACATATTCACAAAAGTAATTAATACATCTATTAGAATACTACATAATACATCATTTTAAATAATATCTTGCAATAGAAGTCCTGTTTTTATCAACAAGTTCTCAGAAATGGATTTAGGGGATTACGGCCAACACGACCGTTGTGTTTGGGGTTGATTTATGGCGGGTAAACAATTCACCGAACCTTTTTTTGTGTTAGAAGGAAAGATTAGATGTCAAGTAACATTTTAAATGAAATAAAACAATTTTATGGCTGCGCATTTTTTTAATATTTTGTTACATCTCCTTTGGCCTCAATTACCGCCAACATCCTTCTGGGAAGAGACGCATACAAATTTTTAAAATTTCTTCGGTGATTTCATTCTCCCATACTTCCGCTATATTTTTTTAAGTTCTAGTAAATTCGTTGCCTTTTTATTTCGCAATTTTTGTTTAATTATGGCCCACAGGTGCTCTATCGGATTCAGATCGACTGTTGCCTGGCCAATCCAAGGACGTTATTCCCCAACGCTCTTAGCTTCGTTAACCTGTAATAGAGGACAATATTTTACGTCGAATGGTGAAAATTAGAACGAAAAAACCTTAAAAAACCAAAGGGTTACTCACATAGCGGGATCGATGGCAGGGGGCTGAATCGTCCTGGTAAATCGGATCCGGGTGATATTGTGTTAGGTCCTCGATAGTTGGCAAGACAAACTTTTTAACAACTTTTTGTATTTTTTCCCGTTCATTATGCCATTAATGAAGTTTAGCGGCCCTAGCCCATAAATGTCATGCATCCCCATATCATAACATACGGGAATGCTTCACCGTGCGACGTATGCATTTCGGATGAAATCGTTCCCCAATTCGCCGTCGCACAATCTGCCGACCGTCCGATCCAAACAAATTAAATTTACTTTCATCGGAGAAAATAACTTTTCCATTCATTTTCGGTCCAATTTCGATGACATTGGGCCCACTCGAGACGTTTTTTTTTCATTTTCTCCGTAAGTAACGGTTTTCCCGCACTAATTCGGGCCTTAAAACCCAGCTCCGTGATCCTCCTCTGCGTGGTCCGCAACGAAATATCGGTTGACAACGAAGATTCGATCTCTGACTTTATTTCTGGAGCCGATTTAAAACGATTTTCTAGCACAATATTTTTTATTGTGCGGTCGACTCGCTGAGTCGTTACTCGCGCCCTACCACCCCCTTTGAAGTCTCTCTATCACCATTGTTTCTCGATATTTTTCATGAAACAACGACGCACCCTCACTGAACCCCACTCGACGAGATATTTCACGCATGGAAATATTCTCCTCCACCAAAGTCAATACTTTCGACTTGATCGCAATCGACATACGCTTTTCACTCGACATGTTTATTTGACAAACTTCACACGATCACGGCTAGCGAACAACTGACCTGCTTTCTGGTCGTAAAATTGTGTCGAACTATAACCAATAGTATCCCGAATATCCCTTAAAAAACTTACCCGAAAAAAATAACGGATTCTAAGAAAAAAACGCAAAACATTACAAAACATCGGGGTGCGTAGAATCAAATGGCGCATACTGTACATATAACAGAGTCTGAAGATGAACTTCTCTTTTAAAATCTTATACTTTCATTTAAAAATTATTATGATTTTGATTTTATTTTCAATACAAATTTAAATGATGGTATAATTTATTATTTTATCGGTATAAAATTAAAATGTTAACAGTAAATTTATTTCTTTATTAATATTTGTCAGAATAAGTTATTTTTACTGATCTCTATAATACACTTTTTGATATTTCTATAATACAAATTCTCTTCAAATACTTATTTGATGTGACACCCATAGTCTTGCTGTTCAATATCTATTTTCTGGGTGCATTAAAAAGGATGTTAAAATTTTAATGCAACAAATCAATTTTTTGAGACAAATAAGCCTTGCAATTCAATGTACATATCAAAATGTGCAAACAGTTCCTAGAGTTCTTCTCTTCTCAAGTTCTTTTCTGTTCTTGTAATATATACTCAAATAATTATTATAACGTTAATTAAATTTCAAATTTGTTTCTTTAACTTTTAGAAATTCAACCAAGAAGATCAAAACACATCCATGGTCAATTTGAAATCAGTCATCTGTAGATTGGCAACAAGGAAACCCCCGCAGTGTTAAACAAGTCATTCATCCCATACTTAAATAATACTCAATGTCTAAAATTAGCAAAACTATACCTATGTTACTTTCACGTGCCCGTTTAGTGAATAGGTACGCTACAATATGTCAAATGTGATTAATTATAAACAATAAATGGAAACTGAATGGCCTTAATAAGATTTTTTGTTACATTTGAAAGTGTGAAAAAAGAAAGTCAAGTGATGAACACTAATAGGTATATCGACAATAATAAATGAAGTAGGTGATTTATGTTTTTGACGTCTTTTCAGTTGAAAAACATATTAAAGATAACACATTGATGATAGGTTAAGGACAAAGTCACCAACTTCTATTTATATAACGGTAATATATTGTGCATTAGTACAAATATCATCCACATGCTGAGATATAAAAAATTATGAAAAAACATATGAAGAAATCTATTAAGGTTTTAGAGAATCATCAGTACTGTTCAATTAAGTAGCAACATTTCACACGTAAATACGAGCAGCTCCCACTGTAGCTGAGTGGTGTAAAGCTTTAAAGCTAATGCAGATGAGGATTTGAATCCCTGAATGCAGTTTTTAAATATGATTGATGTGAGGATTTGCAATATGAAGGTTACAATAAAAAATGCTGGAAATTTCAATATTGTATTATTATATTTTATTGTAGCGAAATATACATTGTATTTTTATCACAAATATCAATCAATATAATAAATATTTTACAAATTACAAGTATTATTTAGATTTGTTTCTAAAATTTATTGATAACAATAGAAAGCTAGCAATATACTATTGGAATTTATCTATTATGATTATAAAAAAGAAAACAGTTAAAAGAAACAATAAATTATTATAATAATTACTATTTGATTTATAGAGATGATTTTAATGCCTCTCAAAAGAAAGATGTGTCACAAAAGCGATTTTTGTGTGTAAAAAAATCTTTAATTTTTTAAAAAGGGAAAAAAATATTGAATTTGTTGAAAAATCTCTTTTCTTTCTATTTTGAATTGTCATGCACCAAGTTATATTGCTTTCTAATGATTTTTTTCCTTCAAGAAAAAAATAAAGAAAACATGATTTTTATTTATCAGCAGTATAACAAAATATAAAATAAATATTACCATTTTAAGCCCCAAATTAGTGCTAGCTAAAAGTATTATATGAATAAAGCGAATCTCTTGTACAAAATAAATTAGCAATGATAATCTTAAACTAAACAGATCACTGTAAATTAAGCTGCAATGTTCCCGCACTGGGCATTATAGACAATGGTGGCTGCTCCGCCTAGCCTTTCTATCGCCGTCCCCAGTTCTGAAAGCTGCTCGCGGGTCACGTGCACTGAAGAGGTTATGGGTGCCGTCCCCGAAGGCAGAGGGTATTCTAAAATCGCCACTTCTACACCACCGTATGTGTTGATTGACTATACAAACAGAAAATAAATAAAGATGCAACAAGATTGCCTTTGACATTCATAATCAAGCTAATAAACTTTGAGCAGTAAGATAAATGCAGTAGTACTATTCTGTCTTCATAAGTAAGATTGTGTTAGCTCCTTATCATTTTTTTTAAACAATTTCTCAGAAATTATGTATCAAATAGTATAGGCTATGGGGATCATGGAGTGCGCGTCGTTTCTCTATGTGTTCTCATGATTTCTCCCGTAGCCAATGTGTTAAGTATAGTCAAATACATGCAACTTGCATTTGTAGAAAAATTTTCCAAGCACCTTCACTCAAAATACTAAATATTATTAAGTAGCTAAAACTCCCTTTTTTAGAGAGAGTATAGATAGAAATGTAGGGCTTGGACAGTACTGGTAATAGTAGTTAACTAATCGCTTTCGCCATATTTTGTTTTTATGATTGAATGGGAGAGAGGGAGTTGAGATATCACAGTTATCGATGCAATTGAACACAAATCGATAAAACTGTCTGTACTGATGATATAACCTGTGAACACTGCAACCAAAGTAAACATTGACTACTCGGCTAGAGGCCTGACAAAAAATACAAACTATTCTTGACACATTCTCACGAATAAAAAATTACTCACCCTCGACAATTCAGTAGTGGGAAATTTAGCTAAATCTGTATCTACGCATCTCCAGGGCCGTCTTCTCAAATATTCTTCTCGCACTTCACATTGGATGACCTCGAGACGGTCCTAAATTATAATAGAAGCAATGTTAACAACATCCAACAAGAGTTCAATCAAATTATACATGAAAAAATGCACTAAATTGATCTTACCATCAATTGCTGCCTGATGATCTTCTGCTTAACTTTATGGTCCCGGAGAGCCTTTTCATATTTTGAAGCATCGTCAGGGAACACGCATACTCCGGATTTTGCAAGGAACATTGTCCAGTCCTAATAAAAGCAATAAGTTATAAATTAATATAAAAATGGCTACCTAACATAATTCATTCAATGAATCCATAGGTAAGTCCCTTAAAAACTTTGAGCTTAATAAAATTAAGCTGACATACTTATTTTATTTTGTGTCACTACCTCGCAATGCTTTTCTTTATAATAGCAGTGATAAAATATTTCTGTACAATTTAAATAAACAATATATGTTCAATATACCAACATGGAGCTGACAAGTGAAATCAAAAAAATTAACAGCTACAATTGTTTTTAACTTACAAATTGGAACTTTGCAAATTTCTGTCGCAAAACAGAGCTATCATATTTTGGTGTCGGTGCCACAACAGGTGTTAATCCATCCAGTATCTCGCGGCAATGTTTTCTTTCCAGCGATATCCTCTCGGTGCGTTCACGATGGAGTAAGCTGCAAATTAAAAATCAAAAACAAAAAATTATCTAAGCGTGTAATTTATGTGATAGTCAAACTTCACCATCTCAAATATGAATCATCTTATATGTCAGACAACTTGCCGTGCGATTCTATAAATGTGTTTGCCTTATAAAATTATGTTTACCCATGAACGAGTGCCAATTCTTCACGTAATCCATCAGCATTATCCGGAGATGTTCTTTGAGGAGTTCTTTCCATAGCCATTGATTTATTAGGACTGCCCGGAGATGATGCGTCACCTGATTAGTTAAGAAAATTAAAGATTGAATAGACATATTATCAATATCTCACTGAGAGATTTTCAATGCGAAGTTATTCAAAAGATTTTAGGTGAGCGAAGCAAAACATACCGCCTGCTCCCTGAGTTGAACCTGTGCCTTTGTCTCCTTTCTTTCCGTAAGTCTTCAACTTATCCTTGAGGTTACCTCGTTCTGTTTCCAGTGAATCTATGTCTTTCTGTAGATGGTCCATAGTCTCCTCGAATTCTTTTTCTTTTCTGTTTAAAAATATGTGATAAATTAAGTAGTCAACATTGAGTAAGATCAATATAAAATATTGGTTTATTGTTGCAATAGCAAAATTCGCCTTACCTTTTCAATTGATTTGTCGCATCTTCCAATTTCCTCGTCAATTTTTCCACTTGCAATTCTTGATCTCTCGAGGCGCTGCTCAATTTCTTTTCTGCAAGCTCTTTTCGAATTTGCATTTCTGACATTTCATCTTGTTTCAGCTGCAATTACATTTTAATCCGTTGTATTATGATTTCAAGCAAAAAATATACATTATATGTATTTAATATTATGAAAAAGATAACAATATTGTTCACCTTAAGCAATTTCTTCAGTTCTCTTAGATCCGCTTCCTTGTTTTCTAATTTCAATGTTAGCGTTTTGGTTTCCTCAAGTTGTTTTTTGACTATTTGAGCTCTCAGCATTATCGGAGGTGTGCTCTGTGAAATATAATTCAATATAATTTAAGATATCAACAATGCTCATTTGAATTAAATAATTTTAAGCACTTCCATATGTTTGATAGTAATGAGTAATTTTAATTGGGATTAAAATAAAATCAATATTGGAGTGTTAATGTTGGAAATATTTTTTGACCAACCATCAATTATCCCAGTAATACAGATCAAAAAAAAAAACAATACCTTGGGTTCTTGTTTAAGATTGCTATTTATTTGGCACTCATGCTGTTGGGTAAATTGAGCCAGCGAGGCAACTTCCGCAGCAACAACTTGTAGTGATTTTTTCACCGACTGCAAAGGACCAAGGTCATCCTAAAAATAAAAATTACAATATGTAATACTTGGTTTATATTAACTACACAAAATTATATAAGGCATTTTCAAAACCATAACTATAATTACAATATTGAGAGTCAATAAAACAAGGAATAATGTGGAAATTTCTATTCAAAGCTCACTCACTTGTCTATAATGTTTATCGCTCGTTGCCGCCCAAAGTTTCCTCAGGTCGTGCGGGCTAGGTGGAGAGGGATCGGCCAGAGCGGCTGCAGCAGCACATGCCCGAGCCGCTTCATGAACGCAGCGCATAGCAACCGACGCTTCAGTCACAGCTGGGAGAGCCACACGTTCCCACCACTGTACAAAGATAATTACTAAATTATATCACCCATTTCAAAATGGAAACTGAACTCAGTATATTATTAGATATTACATACTTCTGAGTCTAATCCGAGAGTTGTGATAGTCGGATCCTGCGGTAGTCGCCTTCTGATAGCCTTCAACTGCTGAAGTAGCGTTTCAGAAGTGACAGAGAGGAAGTTCGACAGCTGCTGAAGTTCGTTGGAATCTTCACCGGGCTATAAGAGGATGATAGTTTTGTTAATCAATTATTGTTAATCTTTTGCTTAAGATTTAGACATCTATTAAATTCTTTTAAAAAACATAATTTTAACAGTTAAGTAAATTTGGAAAAGATAACTTGGTTCAATCAAATCAAATGGTTTTTTTTATAAATGCATGTCAATTTTACACAGTAAGCTATCAGTGTCATCACATCACAAAACAATATGTGTAAAGAAATACCTGTAAGAGTGCTTTGACAATATTTGAATCCCCCGCTAGACCTTCGGCAGCGCAAGCCAAAGCGGCACACCACGCTCTGACGGCTTGCGCTTCGCCCGGACGGGGAGATTTGGGCTGCGGAGTGCCCGGAGACTGCGCATCGATGTCACCGTTCGATGCCGTCAACAGTGTCGGGAACATAGTGACCAAATATGCGTAGCATTTCTCCAGGGCTAAAGAAGAAAATTAAAAATTCACCGTGGGTAGGATATTAGTAACTAATTGTAAATTTATAACTGGTAGTTCGATTACGTACCATCTGTAGCACAATTCTCATCCAGTCTATCGGCTTTGAGGAGTTCCAAGAAAGCATCCAGGGGTCTTTCCTGAGTAGCCAATTCTGGCAGTGAACCCCCGACCCTCAAAAGTGTGTCAGGGGTGCAGCAGATGAGAGCTTGAGCGTACTGTTGCAAGATACTCTACAGAAAACGAAATAAAAACAAAAAGCGTAAGATTACGAAACTGAGAATCATTCATTTGAAATTCCTCAGGTAAACAATAACTCACCAATAGCATGTGCAAATGGAACTGCATTCTGCAGCGAAAGCTAAACTGAACCGCACAATGAGACTTCACAACCATTTCTCTGTCGACATGAGGCACCATAGGGAACCTAAAAATGGTGAAATTTAATACGGATTCATATTTATAACATTTTTGATAAAACAACTATAGCTAGATGTAGACTTCTACAATTTTCATATGCTTTAATTTATTTTAACCTTTCGTAATAGTATTATTGAAAACTTACTTTTCTCTGAGCTGCCCAATTAAAATGTCAGCTTTACAGATCAATCTTGGAATGAGAAGAAGTATCAAAATGGCATCATGGTCACCTATTGACAAAAATAACAATTAGGGGTAAGTAAAAATAATGTATGTTTAATTACCATCATAATACGATAAGTAAGACACATATATGTACCTCCTCTGAGCATGAGATGATCCGGCATGTAAGCTTGCAAGAGCTGGGAGTGTTCAGCGGCTTGTCGCAATTGCAGCGCCCGCAATTGCAAGTCTACAGCTCGAGTGCTAGCGCGTCCGCCTTGCCCGACCATTTCCATTTGTTGCTCGGTCACCGTGCGAACTTCCACACCTGCGAGACATAGGGAATCAACAATAAATATCTACCTGGATGTGGTATTATTTTAATATATATAACGAATATCTGCATCTGTTACCGGATTTATTGTCTTTTTCATCCAATCTGCTTCTGTAATCATTACACTGCTCATTTAGTCTCTGAACCAACTCTCTAAACTTTGTGATGGTAGATTCTCTATCCAGTATGTTTTCCAAGGCCGCTTCTCGTTCCCGAATAGACTGCATATCAAAATAAATAAATCAGAAACTTTCTATGGTACATAAAAAAATATTGGCAGAGTACTAATGATTCAGTGCATACTTCTCTAGTTGCAGAGTGAGCCATCTCCAATTCTTCCCGCAGGTCCATTTCTAATTCATGATTCGACTCTACAAGCTGTTCGTGAACTTCTTGCAAGGCTTCCAGTTCTGCTACTTCTTCTTTTAGTTGAACAACCTAAACATGATAAAAAAATAGCGTTATTTTCAGTTTGTGTTAGGTCTTTTCCTGAATCTGCATGTTTTTGCGGGCAGGGTTAGAGTCAACTGAAGACTTCCAAAAATGATTCACACAAAACAATAAAAAATGTCGTAATGGAAAGCGATTCTGGATTTAGGAGGTATCCATATTTTTAATTATATTTTGAGTATTTGCGAGATCTTCAACAACTTTTTATACAGTTTTATGGTCTCAGATTTGTTTATATTATAAATTTGCTTTTCAAAAAAGTGTTCAAAATATTATTATATTTTTAACTGAAATGGACATCAATATTAGTCACCATACTTTTAAGACATTCTACAGACTTTCACTTGACTCTCACTTTAAATATTTATTTTTGAATAAATTATTATTTATGTGCAGTAAGAAGCTTATCGGAACTGAATACATAGATAAAACAGAAAAAATCATATATTATATATTGGTGGATAAGATATGTAGCCTGAGTATCTTACTTCATCTTCCAGCTCCATTTTTTTCTCCCCCAGCTGCTCTACCATTTCTTCAGCACCCAATGCCGCATCGACCTGAATGAAAAAAAGAAATAACAAAGGTAGTAAAGATTAATAAAGATGAAATATATTATCAATATGACATATTATTTTTGATTATTCTATAAAACTTTGCCAATGGAGTGAATTATAATCTTACCAAAAATTATAAAATTTATGTATCTATTATATTATATTCTGTACAGTTAAAAATGTAATTTAATATATTTCATGAAATTAAAAAAAAATGGCATTAAGATTAAAATAAATTGGCATGTAGATATTACAATATAACATTGTTTGTCAATTTAATAAGCCTGGCAATTTACACATTGAAATAATAATGTGATAAGTAAAGCGTCACACGCACAAAATTTCTGTTTTCCAACTGCAGCCGGTTCGTATAACAACGAAAATAAATGTACCGTGTCTCATACACCGAGTGAACTGCCAAATCTATACCATTCCCTACAGAGCCTAACGTACCTACTCGAATTTAAATTTCCCAAATCATAAGCGTTTTTTTTTTCCATGATGGGATATTCCAAAGCTAAGTAAAATAGAACAAGGACAGTAGAATATTACACAAAAGCCAAAAACACGATTAAAAAATAAAAATTCACATGCACAAACATTAAAAATCACGAAATCTGATACGATGAGTGCTGCCCAAGAAATGAAAAAAAAAAACAAATTATAGCGTCGACAGAATACAAATATGAAAGATATATTACAATGTTGCCAATTTAGGGTGATAAAATAAATTTTGGAAAAATATTAAGCGTGGTTTTTATTTTTGTTTTAATAAAATGAAAATCAATCAAACTTACATCGTTTAGTTCGATCTTCGGTAACACGTTTTTGGCAAAGAAAAAAAAAATGTTTTAATATCCAAAATATTTATAATATAAATTTTGCATTTTAAAACGTGATCAAAATAATGTGTTGTGACAGTAAAATTTTTATAAAACTCAAATGTGTGTTTATTAAATCAATTAACCAGGATTTTTTCTCTGCAACAGTTTGTATGGGTTAGTAATATATAATATATTATAACATTTTCTATATGTAACTTGCATAGACATCAAAGGTTAGAGGTACAAAATCTACAATTAATTTATGTTATAAACTTTTGGCCTCCATTCAAACTAGTCTTAACTTAAACAAAAGTAGGCATATTATTTTCCTGCTTCCTGAATAACTTTTTTACAATAAAGAAAAAATCAAACTAAAAATTCAACATAAAATTAAATCTTCATTATAAAATAAAATGACACTCAAAAACTGTGCTGATGATGTATTGAAACAACATTAACGATTTTAAGCATTATGTATTTACAAAGAAAATGTGTAATTTCTACAATGGTGTGTTTGATGTTTTTATATTTAAAATTGTTTTGTAGGACTTAATAAAACAATGGAACTGCATTGATTGCCCATAATGTAATGCTTATTTCTTTCAATTGAGCCAAAGATACGAATGTGCTTTTTTTATTGATTAATTTATGTTTCTAGATTGGCTAGAAATCAGGCAAATTCCATTATGCTAAAAATACAGAAGTACTCAACTAGAAACAGCTAAAACATGACCTTACTTTTCAAAAAACTGTCAAAAATAAATGAATACTATTTAGCCAAGATTACTAGACTTGGGGGTATAATAAAAAATCTAAATTATAAGGCTAGGGTAAGGTAAAAGATTAAATTATCTCAGATGTGTCATTTTGCACATATGTGACTTTGGCAAAATTGAGACAAATTCATAACAGAGAAACCTAAGATGAATAGTAAATATATTGAGACATATTAAAATTGCAGTTATAATATTTTGAATTGCAAAATACACAGTTCATAAAATATACTGAGTATAATTTTATTGTGAACAAGTGTAACTAATGAAACCGGCTTAGTCCATCAAGTACTAGCAGTGTCAAATTGACAGGTCTCTCAAATGCACCAATAATTTTCATGCCACATTTTTCATTTTTATTCAGGAAAACAAAAAATACTTTGGTTTAATATATTTACATTAATGATACGTTAATCGTTCTTTTAGAATATGGATGTTTATTTTAGCCTACTATGTAAATGTATTGAGTACAATAGAGATCAACATAAATTGTTTACCTGCTCTTGAAGATCGGCTATCTGGACTTCCAATTCCTCAACGCGAGCGCTGAGTTTCTCTTTAGTTCTACCGAGTTCTGCTATTTCAGATTTCTTCTGATCAAGGTCCTAGATAATAAAAATCACAGTTAGTTTCCTGTATGCATTGAAATAAACTTCTGGACACTCCAGTAAAAACAAAACGAAAATGAAAAATGGCATTAAGAAACTGTTATGTTTCATGGAATGTTTCTGAAAAAGTGTTAATTTTCTAAGAAAAAACAGTTTACATTCAACATTTATATAATTCATCATCGATATGTGAATCAACCGAATGAAAGAGATGCCAAGCTCACTAAATGTTGAAAAGAAAACTTCACTTAAAATTCACAAATCAGTAAACGTGGGGAGTGATTGTATAAAGGATTATTAATCACATGAGTCACTTGTCAATGCTGTTATTTTTTATTAGTTAAATGGTTACAAATTATCATCGTTCTATTTCAAATTTTTTAGAAACATATGGAGATCAATGAAGTCCATTGTTATTATTTGCATCACTACACTCTAATTTATTAAATTTGATGAAGTTTAACTTCTGAAATGATTGTAGTGCAAATGTAACTGAATATAAATTGTAAATTCACTTAAAGAGACCTTTCCAATGAATGGGATGTATTATATGATTTGTCAAAATATTTAAATAGAGGATAAAACCCAAATCATGATCATAAATCCATGAAAGGGCAATAAATAATTGTAGATGACAGATATTAAGTGTTACAAAATAACAGGGAAAGTATTTTTTATAGTGAATTAAAATTTATGGTAACAATACGGCATTCAGATATGTACTGGAGAGGCACAAGAATTTCAGGGAATAAAACAAAATATTCATCCAGATAATTCGAAAATTTACAAACCTTCGCTTTCTTTGAAGCAATCTCGGTCTACAAAAAAGCATTAGATAAATATAAAATTTAAAAAACTTTGATTATTCCACGTATTGTGTAACACGTGTTTCCAAACTTTGTAAGAAAAAACATATGTAAGTAATACAACAAAAGAGGAATAATAAAATACGTAAAATCAAAGTTAAAGATTAAATTTTATAAACAAAGTTACCGCCGAAACCATCGAAAATATTAGCATTAGATAAGCCAAAACAATAATAATCAATACCAAACTTTGTAAGAAAAACATATGAAAGTAATACAACAATAAGGAATAATAAAAAGATAAATAGGAAAACAGTGCAAAATAATTTCTTAGTCCTGACAAAATGCTATATAATTCCGACTACACAAAAAGAATTTGGATCTATGGACGAAACATACTCCGGGTACCAATATTTTTTTACTGTTTACTTACTCTTTTAACCCAGCTGTTTCACTGAAGTACAAATAATATTAAAAAACAAAATATTTAACTGTTAAAGTAAAATTATTAATATTTGTTGTGTTACCTTTTGCATTTTTTGCATTTGATGTTTCTCATGCGCAGACAGATCTCGCAGTCTGACTAAAGTGTCTCTGAGCCGAGCATTCTGTTGCTCCAATTGCTTCAGTTCATAGGTTGAGCCTCCACCGCCGCCTTCTTTAACTCCTTTAAAAATAAATCATAATATGATGAATAAAGTAAAGAACTATAAAATTCCTTTAGATTATTTGATAATAGAAATAGAAGTTCTGGGGCTCCAACATCAACTCCAATCTGCAAATATCGCTTGCAAACGTGTTGATGGATCAGGAAAATGGTGCAGTAGTGCTACAATGGAGGGTATTTAACACATTGAATGCTGAGATCACGCCTAGCGTGTTCTATTGCATAGGTATATCATTGAATGTGTTAACGTATACACAGTATCAAGGACAGCTCTCGTAAAATAGCAAAGAGCGCACCGCACAATGATCCCATGTATGTCTTCAATCATAATAAGTATCTCATTTCACTCATTTTAAATAACCAGCAAATTCTGCAGATAACAATGATTAACAAGTATTCTGTGGCAACGCAATAATACACTTGTTTGAGTCTGTCTATGACACAAGAAGAACAGGATTTGTTCTGTACCATGTAGAAAATTTTTAATTTTGTATAGCTGTCAAATTATAACTATGATCGTGGTCAGGAGATAAAATGAAAGATTTAAGATAGGTATTTTAAAATTGTTTTTTCAGGTCTGATATAGTATATTCCATAATATTCGGCTGTGCATTGGATTCGGTTTTAAAATTCACTTTCAATCAACGGAGGATTGCTTCGCATACCGTGGTCATTTATCACAGATAAAAAATTTAAATTGCCACACGCGTTTTCCAATTACATACTTTAATATGGCAACGGAAACATACGATTTCATTGACAAATTAAAAAAACTGTCATATACAAAGGAGAAGACTTTTACGTCATCGATATAGCGTCCATACATCAACAACTCACATCCCTGAACGAATAATACGATAAAACATACCTGCGGCATCCAACTCAGCCCTGAGTAGTTGAAGATCCAAAAGAGCTTCTTCAAGTCTCTCCTTGTTAGCGTCCAGTTCCAATTGTAAAGTTTCTGCCTTCTCTTCCGCCATCTCTCTATCCAGCGCAGCCATCTCAGCCGTCTCGGAGAGTTCCGCCATTTCTTCAGCGTGAGCATCGCGAGCCGCAGTAGCTTCTCGTGCCTAAAATAAAGCAAAAAAAATGTTTCTCCTGATACCACCAAAAGATAAAACTGATGCAGCAAAATAATTTTGATCTTCTATTGAACATGTACTGTATTGAGTAAAATATCAATATAATTTTTGTTCTTTATTCACAGATGCAATTATTCTTGATTCAAAAGTTTTATTTTAATACCTCCAATCTTGCCCTTTGTAAATCTCTCTGCAAGGAAGCCTGCGATTCCATTATCTTGGCCTTGAATTCTGTCATTTGATCCAATTGAAGTCGCAGTCTTTCCAGTTCTTTCAATTTTTCTCTGTCTTCCAGTCTTCGTAGCCGAAGGGTGTCTAATTTTTCAGTCAGGTCTTCAACCGTCGCTTTCAGGTTGACGATCTGCAATTCAATATTAAAGTATAAATACTACATACATTCAATAAAATTAAAACGTTATTACTATGTTTGTACGCATTGGTTAATATTGTAATGATTTTAGTTACATACATGAAGCCAGATATTTAGACTGATTTATAAAACAAAGGTATTAACCTCTTGTTGAGCCTGCAGGTATGCAATTTTTTCTTCTGCGAGCTGACGAAGCAGGTTGTATGACAGGCTGACTTATCGGTGAAGTGATACTTTGACCTGGTGTGAACTGAGGATTAAGCGTCTCCACAAAGTTGGTCTGTAAAAATATACAAAAACAATTATTTTTCAACTCGGAAATTCGTTTCACACAAGACAATTAACAAACCAACAATATTTTCACTGTGACCTTGTATCTAATTGGCTTAAAGGAAAGTAATATTGGTATTTGAATATATAAACTAGAAAATAATCTTGGTGGTTTAGTACAATAGACACACTTGAATGAATTTGAGAAGTGTCAACTAGACTAAATAAAATTATTGAATATCTTTTAAGCTATACAATGTGTTTCTGTATACCTTTTGAATGGTAGAAAATTCTTGTTGACCATTTGAATTTAATGTTTGTAATATTCACCTCGACAAACGAAGCCCTTTTGATAGTCGAGTCTGGCGTAGAATCTCTGTCATTGGGCGACTGGATGGATGCATTGGAAAGAGACTGACGTGAGCCGGCCAACGATTGACGAGAACTGTAAAATGTACTATTTTTTGATATATTATAGTGCTATAACTACAAAGTGACGGTGATTTCTAGATAAGTCAAATCGTATCAAATATGATATTTATAATTTACTGTAAACAACATAAAAAAAATAAACGAACGAACATTTCAATACTGAAAAATTTTCTATGAATGTTATTTAGAATGAGAAAATTTCAAAAATTCAGAACCACGTGTTCAATAGGATAAATTGAAAGAAAATAGACTTAAAATTTTTACAACTATTTATCAATTAAAATATTTCATGCTAATCAAAAATATTATAATTAAAACAGAGGAAGTTATATCATTGACATTAATTTCTGTTTAGTATGATGGTTTATCATTAGGTTAATTGTGGATATGTCATGTTGTAATCTCATTCTAAATTTATTATTGTAACTACACTGAAAGATTTTAATTATTAGGTTATTAATTTTAGGTTGGGTGAATTCTTCATATCATAAATAATGTGCTATGTTAATAACATCAGCTTTTAATAAGTGTTAGTCAATACCTAGATCACAAACATAAAAACATTTAACATTATAGGTGGTTTAGATTTTATTAATCCTAATAATGATCTAGTTCACTGGCTCCCAATCCACTGATTACAGATCCTCGAGGGGTATGTGAATGATCAGCGGTAGAGTTTCATGCTTGATGTGTTAAATTTGTAACAGTGTTCAAAATATACGAGTAATATTTAATATAAAACTACCGATAAAAGAATATGTATTTCAAAAAAATGTCATTGTGTTGCTATGCAGATTTTTTTTAAAGGTTGGGAGCCGTTGATATAGTTGCATTGTGTCTAACAGAGAACAGTGAATATTACTACATGCACAGATAAATCTAGATCTTATAAAGTATTATACATTAACTAACTAACAAAGAAAGCTGATACAAAAATAAATATGTTTACTAAAAATCATTGTCATTTTTATATGATCATTATTTTGTTAACTTTCATTCATTCCCATCTGTAGAATAATTGTAATATGAGTGATAGGTAAATAACCACAGATGTCAGTGCAGTCTTTTTAATCTACACTAGAAAATTTGTTTTAAGGCTCCAGTAAAGCTGTGTGTTTTAATCATATTAGCGAATTCTTTCCGTGTCATTAATGTAAGCCAATTTACAAAAATGTGTAAAAGAATAGCCTTAACCACAATTGAAACTTTGTTTGATGGGCCCATTTAATTACTTTGGTGATTAACATGTTATTTCTCATTTAATGGCCAATTAGCAAATGCACAAATTTGTGTACTCCGTAAGCATTGTGTTAAAGACATTATGGTGTAAATTTTTTCTAAGCCGGTACATTTTATATTACTTACTAATAGTCTAGCGTTTCCCATGTGGAGTTCCTTTAAATAATGGTTTTGAGAAAGGAATAAAAGACGATTTGCTTCAATACAAAAGATTACAAACTCATATGCGGAAACAAGTGTTATCAATACACTTAATATAAATGTACAAAATATTGGGAAACGCTGTACTTGACCTAGACCACCACCATCAGATTGTATTTTAAATAATTAAATCGAATTATATCTTGTAATCGTGACAGAGCTAAATAAATATAGAAATTTATACAACATAGTTCTACAGCAGGTTACAGAAGAATATTTTATACAGCATATAACAATGCAGACTATTTTGCATAATATATGTTACAAAAGCGTTTTGTTTATATAACATTCCAACAGGCGGTAAATATAGTACAATTTTATCGTGAACAATTTTACAATTTAGAATGTGCACGTCTAAATTTCAGTATTACCTCGAAACAGAAAGGGAGACCGGTTTCTGGGGTTGAGCTGGTGACATCTTCCTCCTTACACTTTGGTTTGACAATTTTTATAATATTCAATAAATCAAAAAAAAAAACAAACACAGGAATATTTTGATGTTATAAAATAATAGTTTATCAAAACAAAACAAAATGATTATGCAGCGTCCAAAAAGAAGAAGAAAAAGTTTTAATAATTATTAAACATACATTGAATTTAAACAAATTGAAATGTATGCTGCTATACTGTTTGAATCCAATCTTTTAATATATTGCAAAAACCAAAAATGGTTATTTTTCAATCACAAATTTAGATGCAAAGTTTTCGAATGGTGTTAGGTTTTAAATAATCTCAGCAATCAAATTTAAATCACATGTATACAATTTAATATAATTTCGGAATTATGATTATCTTCAAGCATTTGTTTTTACTGTCTTTGCAAATTAGTTTTTATTCATACCATAGGTAATTTTAATAATAGCTTATAAAACCTCAAGTGACAAATTTGTGAAAGTTTTTTATGATTACAGTGAAAACCCAATTCTACGTTTTTCATGGGATCGTATAAAACAAACGTTTAATGCGGGAAACGATGAATGCGGAAAAGTTTTATATATGAACTAAATGCCGGGACTATAGAAAATGTACGCACCACGCGGGAAAATGTATTATGCGAGAACGTAAGATCGGGGTTCCACTGTAGTAAAAAATATAAATGTCAGCATTATATTCCAAACACTGCTGGAGGGCACCCGAGTTAAAATTTAATAAATAGTGTATGCCATTAATGTGGCAAATATTTATTTTCTCACATGATATGTCTTGGTTCAAAATAGTACTCATGCTCAGTCAGTTGAGGTTGTAGCGTAGCTTAATCGAGATGTTTCAATGAAGTTTTATTCAATCATCTTCGGAAAAAATATTTTTGAGTTTTTTGATATTGTCACTCGAGGTTTTAACAGCTGTAAGTTGTAATATCTAAATCTACAAACAAAAATGACTACAGAATACTATAATGCTAATTCATAAAGTTCCACTAAATTCTACTCACGTTGTGGGTCTAGACCTCTGAGCCTGGGTTATACTGTTCCATTAGGAGTAGCGAAAACGGGTAAACAAATTAACAATTTTATAAAATGTCAATTTACACACTAGTAACACTTCTAGCGTATCAAAACCTTTCAGGGTTGCTCACATATAGACAAGTATTTAAACTACTGTTTACCTCAGGGAGATATTGATATAATAATAGAGACATTAATTAAACTAAAACTATTGCAGCTATGACTGATCAATGAAAAATATTTTTTTATATTCATACTAATTTGCATATTAAGTACTTAAAAATAAAATGTAATGATAGCATAGAGTAGAAGTGTTTTGAAAATAACTTTTCAATAAAAAATATATACTATGTATAAAATATCGAAAATTGTATAAATATATATTTATTTAAAATATTTTCAGTTATTTATATGTAATGTTGTATATAAATAGATCCTATTAGCTTTAGCTTGACAATCTTCAATCTAGTTATAGGTAAAGGAAATTATAGCTCAAGACATACAAAATAGACCTAAAGTAGATAAGTTATAGCAACAACTGAAAAGAAAATTTACTTAAACTAAAAGTAATAGCGTGTTTTCCGGTAAAATTTATAAATAAAAACAATACTTGCTTTTTATAGCTAATGTGCACCGAGTAGCATTTCGCTCCTGTCTGCTCATTTTTCTCATAAGTTAAAGGATTACATTTTTCAGAAGATTTAGCATTACTTCCGATATGCAAAGTGTTATGTTTTGTAATATTATTTAAAGCAACCGGTTTATTAAGTTCAGAATTTCTTTGATTACTGTAAGGTTTAGGTTTCTTATCAAACATAGCGATAGATTTTGTCTTCCTTCCACCGTTTATAACAACTACTACTTTGTTAGCAATTTGCCTATGATTCGATTGACACAATGTCTCTTTCTTGTTTAAATAATTTTTGTAGACTGGCCTTTTATTTGCAATAGATTTAGGATATAATGGATTCGGTATGAGACTCGCCTTTGGGTCAATAGTATATACAGTTTTACTCTTATACTTCTTTGGGCATGTGATCGAAAAATTATTATTCAGGCCTGATTTTAAGATAGATGTCAGTGACGTATTATTGACAGTGGAATAAGACATTTTATCATTGACAGATAGCTCAGAATGACATATTTTCGAGGTGAATTTAGCTTTATCCAATTTAACATTATTTGCTAGACAAGATGTATCGACAGCAGTTCGACATGGCTTATTATTCTGAAATTTCGCAGTCAAAATTTTCTTAGAATTATCAATATTATTGATACATACAGAATCTTCAATCTGTACATCGTTTTTTTTAATATTACAATCAGAAAAAGTATCGATATCAGATGAGCCAACATTTTGTCCAGCACAATCGGTAGATGCACCATAATTTACTACAGATTGAAGACTATTTTTCTTTTGTTGCTGCACTAAGTTCCACACATCGCAACGAAATTTCTGTGTATCAAAAATTGACTTTGAATCGTCTGAGAAAAGACTTTCAGTGATAAGACCACTATTTGAAATATTTTTATGATTGACCGTCTTTATTAAATTAGATAATAAACCATTTTCTGAGGTGACCTTGACGACGTCGACTTTATCTTCAATTACTCGAGTTTCTTCAATTTTTGGAAAGTCATTTGACTTATTGTTTAATACAACCTGATTATTTGATTTAGCTAAATTTGGTGTCAGATATCTTTGGGATTTATTAATGTTTTTACTCTGGCTGTCAAATTTTGAAGAAGCCACACGACTGACCAAAGGAAATAATTATTTTTGTACTCATGGATTTTTTTGGAATAGTGCTTTTATAGTAAGTAGTTTTAGTGTGCATGGGGAAAAAAGAAAATGAAAATAAATATGAGAAAAAAATGGACAGTGATATCGCGTCACAAAATAATAGAAATAAATTAAATAGATTAATTAGAAAGTTTAAGACTAAGATTTCTCAAAATCAAAAAATGTATATTTTGAAAAATAAAACAAGCTATATGATTCAATAAACTAGTACCTTGCAAAGGTGGTTTCTGCCGTTTAGGCGTATGGGAGATATAATCCAATCAATACATTATTTATGAGTATTGTAACATTTAAAGTATTTTCTATTTCAACTGTCCTAATTTTCATTTATGACTCGAGAGAATAATTACTGAGGTTTGAATTTATGATCTGAACCAAAAATAATACAAATTCAGTCGTTCAATACACCTAACATTCAGTTACCACCTGTGCACTTAAGTACAACAGTATTGTGAAAATTTTTGAACAGGCATGCTTCTGTAAATGAAGTCTTTATTCCCTTTTAATGTTAGGAAATTGACTTCATTACAAACCATCATGAAATAAAATTTAGTCATTTATTGATTATTAAAACTATTCTATTTTTTTTTAATATATCTATTATCAATATATATAAACACACACCTGCTCAATCGAGATCTTGAACCTTTGACTTCATCCGGAGTGGTGGCCGACATTTCCATAGGATGACCGTTTTCATCAAGAAGTGTCAATTGTGTAAGTCGCACAAACATACCATAGTTTTCTTCACACTAAAAAGGTAGAAAAAAATATTTATCTGAATATGATTTTACTCAGAAGGGTTGGTATGGGGAAAATGCAGTTTATGAATGATCTGCTCAACATTGCAAATATTTTAATGCTGAAAAGCCCACAAGGATTAAGACTTCAACTGTATGCAATAATGGCCACATCTACTCCTATTAATCAAACGGATGGAGCTAGAATCTATCATCAACATTTGATAGAAAGATTCTAATAAAACCAGATTTTTTTTTGTCGATTTTTTAGCATAATTTGTACATGCAGTTAAAAAAAATTGATACTTACAAAACTAGATTACATATTAGGTAGACAGATAATTTAAAAAGCTTTTACTTACTGTAAAATATGCATGCCCCCTGATGGTACCATTGTTTTTTCCTTTCGCCTCATCCAAAACAACTCCAACCCATTTCCCAGTGGCAAAGGTCGGGTGCCCAAAGTATGCCACTGTCCCTCGGACACCTTTGGCAGTGACTTCCACTCGCTGACCCACGCGAAGAGGTTTCTCCGTTGAGGACATTTTTACATCGATGTCTAAACTTTATTGCCTGCCGATGAGTAAAAATCTTATTTACATGACAATATTTGGTTTCTACATTTGTATTGAGGAAAAGTTTACTTTTTTCTGGTGGCAAATCATTTTCATTACAATTTGATTGCTAATATGAAAATGAATATCATAAAATTATTTAGAATCCAAATGACAACACTAAAACGTACAAGTATCAACGGGCGAGTCTCAAAACAAATTTTACTTACAAGGTCCTATAATTATATGCAAAATTACATTTTGCCTAACAAATATTTATTATATCAATCTAAATGTTCAATGAATATTTTTATACTAAATTAGTTTTTAATAAATCTCATGAATCCAGCCATCAATTAACTTTTGGTACAAAAATTCAACAGTTCACTTGAACCAATGAATTGTTGAAACTTATTTTGGGTGGTGTGAAAAATAATCATTAACTGTATAATGTAATTGATGCGGTCTACATTTGTGTTTTTTTCAGGAGGAAAACAATATCTCTTACATTAAGCTGCTGAAATAAAGACCTATTTTAAAATACCTTCACTACCAATTATTCGATGGACAGTTGTGTATATTTAATTTTTAAAAAGCACCTTGCTGCGAAGTTGAGTTAGAATTAAATGATAGTATTGAATTGAATTTATTTTTTTACAATTCAAACGTCTGATTTGTATACATGCATTAGAGGATTTTCAAAACAGATGATTTAATGGGTTTAGGGTGTTGACATAGATTTTCTCTTTCGGTTTGAAAACCTACTCTATATTTTGACGTATCCATAGTGAATGACATCATGTACTGAAAATTATGTAAATATGAGCGAATGTCTCGGAATATTATAAATAAATCAAGACTTACACACTTATTAATGAGCTATATGTATCACGGAGAGTTATAAATATTTTTTAATGTGACAAATAATTGCTGTAAAATTTTGACATACACTTCGACGACAAATGTCAAACGACGTGTGAGTGTTGCAGCCATAGATAAACATACAGCGTTCCAGGTGAGTCGATGAGTCATTATATTACCAAATTCATCTTGGGTTAATAAATAATAATCGGCGTGACTCAATCAAATATATCATAAATTTAAACTGTCCTGATGTCAACATTAACTGAACAGAAAATTTAAAAACATCACAATTTTGGTTGCAAAATTTGTTATTTTTTTACAAAATGAATGAAATTATTCAACAAAATTTAAACAAATGTTTTGGTAGTTTTATTAATCACAGATAATAAAAATGATTTTTTTCATAATCTTGTATTCCAAAACCATAACAAACATAAATACCTATAATTCCTAAATTATATTATAGCGTACAAGCAACATTTACAAATAGTTCTGGTTTTTTCATTTCGGTTATTGAATAATGGCACCTGTTACTTTGTAAGCGTTACTTTTGATGTTTATTTTCCCACTTCTTAAGCATGGGTACTAATGTTGATATCTTATTATAAACACATCAAACCACCAGATGAAGGCAGAACTTAATTATTGATTGTATTGGCTGTTAGATAGTCCTACAAGATCAAAAGGCCATTATTATTTTACGATTCTTAAGAATACCTGGTTTCAAGCTAGGAATGACAAAAGCAGAAACATGACTTTCTTACAAAATATGATTTCAAAAAATTATGGATAAAGGAAGTAGGCGTTAGCGGAGTCTCATTGTCAAACAGATTCCATCTGCATTTCTAGCATAATATTATATCGAGTACAAAATGTAGCCGTTACAATTTGCTCACCCCTTACCGGTAGTGTCCAATGACGGTAACAGAATTTGTGCTTGTTATCAATAACAATACGTGTCGAGCTTAGCAACTATATTTTCCATAAATATTAATTTCATGAAGTAATTCAATGAAATCTAAAAGGTAAATCTAACGCCAGCTTTAAAAAAAATGTTTGCAAATTGAAATCAATACTTCCAATCTTACTATATATGTTTTGCTACCCGGCATTTTGTTGGCATGCGTCATTATAGTCTTATTATTTCCGTGACTATGTAAACATTGTGTTTTGAATGAAAACTTTTGCTAATTCTATATTTTAAGTACTCGAACATAATTTAAGACCGTCTGCAATGCATCCATAAATATTTATTTACGCAATATGTATAACTTTCATTGGAATTCATTTTTCTATTTACATTCTACGTCGACTACATTTTTACAACGTCTGGTGTCCAGTCCTATATATTGATTTTTAAAATATAAATTATAACTCACTTCTAATATTTTTTTATCACTGATAGTTTTCCTCGACTAGTCTATTGTATTACTTCCGCCACTCTATATTCCTTAGACATGTCAAAAAGCTATTCTTGTGAAATTGGTTTTTATTTCTGTCATTCATGGATCGCTGATTTCAATTTCTCTATTTTTTACAGGTCTTCTGTCTCAAAATAAACGGTATCAAATGTGAATGATGATATTATCTACTGACACATTAATTAAGCAGTACTACATCACACTTTAAAAGGGGACCATGTGGAGCTGCTGTCTTACATGCTGAAATATGCTGAATATATGAGACTTTTTTCTGAATAAACAAAAAAAATGGCAGAGTATACGAAGATGATTTTGCTGGCAACAATCGTAGCTTATTTTATAGGGTCCCTGCAAGTCTTCAATAAAGTATATGAATCAAGCAACCTAGTTGTAGATGAACTATTTCATTTCGAACAAGGTTTACAATACTGTGAAAAAAATTTCAGCCATTGGAATACAAAAATAACAACATTACCTGGATTATATATCATCTCCACGTTTGCAATTTCTCCTTTTGTAACATGCACTAAGTACTCTTTGCGGTTTTTGAATTTATTAGCTTCCTGTTTAAATTTGTACCTATTTGCGAAAATACTATGCCGTAATCAAGATGGATCTAAATCGTTAAGCGGTAAAACAATTTTGCAAGCACTGAACATGGCATTACTACCGCCATTGTATTTTTTCTCTCATGTTTACTACACTGACACACTGTCGCTCACATTTGTCTTGGTACTGATTAACATATCTATGAAACAGCGCTACATACTCACCGCCTGCAGTGGCGCATTTTCCGTATTGATGCGTCAAACAAATATCAGTTGGGTTCTATTGTATTTTTTTAAACAGAGCTGCGATCTCATTTATGAACCGTATCAAAAAAATATTACCAAATATTGGAAATCCAAAGACAAGCAAACCGCTGCAGATATCTCAAAATTGAAAAAAAATCCTAAAAATGATGACATGAAACAGATCTTAATAAAAAGAACAGCATCAGATATAGAAAACTACGGCTTTACGGACTTTTGTGCTGCTCTTGTTTTCAACGTCGAGACAAAGGGTGAAATTTTAGTCAAATCGTTAAAGAAAGAAAACATTATTGAAAATGTAGCCCTGTGGCTAGTTTTGATTGGTTTTACGATGTTCATAGCCATAAATGGTTCTGTAGTGCTAGGTGATAAATCAGCTCACACTGCCACGTTACACATTCCTCAATTATTTTATTTCACACTCTTCTACGCCGTGTTTTCTATGCCTTTTGTATTACTCAAAATGTTTGATGTATTGACCGTGTTGGCACGTCGCAAAATAATCACTACGTTTATCATATTACTTATTTTACTAATAATATACTTAAACACGATCGTACATCCTTATTTGTTGGCAGATAACCGACATTATACCTTTTATATTTGGAATAAGTTCTTTGGTAACTATTGGTATGCAAGATATTTAATGGCACCCGTCTATGTGTTTCTTTCTGTGTCAATTTACCAAAATATTCGCAACTCTGTGAGTGTAGCATTTTTAATGCCATTTTATTTTGGATTATTTATAACGCTAGCACTGCAAACTATGATTGAAGTCAGGTACTATTTTGTACCATTCGTCATGTTACGATTACACTTTAGTAAGCCCCCTTGGTGGGTTATTATTGTAGAATCTGTACTCTTTTTCATCATCAATGTTGCGACGTACAACATATTTTTCACAAAGGAAATCATGTGGGCGGATTTTGATGAAGTTCAAAGATTGATATGGTAACATTGTATGTAGTTTTATAAATCAAATTTACACACATTTCTCATACTATACTGAGCAACCTAATACTTAATAATGAGAAGAGATATTACAGTATATGACATACAGATTCAATTCTACATACATCTCTTTATTGAACAGATGTTATCATAACTCTTGAAAACTTAAAAATAATCTTTTATTTATACCATCTGACTGGCTATAAATATTTTGATCACAATACCATTCAATCAACCTGCTATTTAATCAGCTTTATAAAACTATGTTTTTCTATTTGATATCAATTCCTAGTCCATTTATGTAACATGTGTGGCTTGCAAAATAAAAATAATAAACACAATTTCCTTTGACACAAAATCAAAATGATCAAACTATAGGTATTAGTTTTTATTTTCCACATGGAAACCAATTTTTTATCATTACTACAAATACAACATGTGTGTTAACTTAAGCTTAACACTTATTTCTATTTATTCAGTCTACATCCCAATATTATGTTACAGAAATCTAATTTTATGATAAAATAATCTTTACCAATGTTTAGAAAAATGACTGCTTATTTATATAATTTTTTTATTTGTGTTATACCTAGCGCTTCATTAAAAAATCTCGCAATCTTTTGTAAATAATCCTTTATTTGTTTTTAAGTAACATTATTTTAGTTACATTATTAAATGAAATAAACCTTTGCAAAATATATGTGTTTAATTTTCTTTTATATATTACAATTTTCAAAACAAAAAATAATACCGTTCCATTGTACTGCAAGGATTGAAAAAAGCCAATGTGTGCTATTTTATATATGATCTTTTTTTATTCCTGCAATACAAATAGAAGATCAATAATTATACAAATACTTTTTCAGTCCATCAGAACTTTTTACTGTTACATACTGTCAATCCTTGATGAAATCCAAAACCAATTTCACTAGTAACTGGTCCTGATTTCTTTTATTTCACTCTGGAATGTGTTTCCTTACTTTTCAATCTATTGTTGAGAGCTCAAAATTCATTGCTGAATTTTTTTACATTCACCCATATTCTTGATGGATACCCGTGAAAGTAAAATTATTGACATATTTTATATACACATACTAAGAATTGGGAATGACTTATTTCATGATACAGATTTTTCTATAGTTAGGAAGAAAAAAAAATATGTCACGTCAACAGGATTTTACCAAAACATTGCTAAAATTGACTATCATCAATAGGTAAAGGGATTAAGTAGATTTTATTTAAACTAGTAAGTACATGCCATTATTAATAAATGCAAAATGGAGTGATTAAATAAAACTTATTTTAATAATCCGCATCTTTTAAATACTAAAATTTTTATCTTTCAAAAAAATAATCAACGAGACCTAGTTGAGATTATTATAAGTTTCTAATACAATGTCAAAATCTCTCAGGAATAAAGTATGCAAGATTGATGAGTTTTGCCAATGTAATATGAACATAACACATATTACTACTTATATCTCGACTAGGAAGACCATTGAAAAGTTCACAAAGCCATATTCAAACAAAAACAATAGCCCTCCTAATAATTTTTTATTTACATAAGAAAGAATTTTATTTTCAGAATGAATAATCATCTTAATTGGATATTCGCAAATGGCAAAATGGATAGTTAAAAACATTTTTTTGAAATAGCTGCCTTTATCAGTCTTATACTTTGGCAAAAATTAAAAATAAATTAATTTTTGAACTTTATTT
This sequence comes from Himalopsyche kuldschensis, assembly GCA_028554975.1. NCBI lineage: Eukaryota > Metazoa > Arthropoda > Insecta > Trichoptera > Rhyacophilidae > Himalopsyche > Himalopsyche kuldschensis. Next base: position 333,243 of record JAHFWI010000046.1, on the reverse strand, counting down.
GGAATACAACTGCTAGGTGTATCAAACTATTATATTAATAAATAACTGGAATAAAAATCTTAACTTGACAACCTTTTAAAATTGAATAAAATCATAACAAATCAATAATAAAAAATATGCCATATGATAAAAACACACCAACCTATTACATAAAATTATATTAATTCAATTAGTTAAGCATACTGGGGTGGCTCTTTCGCCAATAAGTAATTACGTTAAATGAATACAGTTTGCATAATCAGAACAATCACACATAATAAATACTGAGATTTTAATGATGCCATTTTATTTTAATAAATAAAATACAATTTTTTGTACCAATTCCACGTATTTTATAATGATCAGGACCGATTTTGCTCATCAACAGCATTATAAACTGAATAATAATAATAATATTGATTTATTTAAAATGGTCAATGAGTACCTGACACTATCACCAAAAATTATAAACCACGAATTTAATGTCAATATATTGGTGTTCATATACAGTGAGTAATATAGTAAAAAAAATGTAAAAACAACTCAACGGTAAGATCTTCTGTGCATTAAATGATGAAGTTGAAAATAGTAGTTTTGATTAAATAGGTGTATCTATTTGTGGGTCAATTACATATGATTACATGATGTATTACCGAGCCTCAAAACTATTTGTATGAGCACCCTATCTTATTTTATACGGTTCTTTTTTGCATGGTAGTCTTTGGAACGTATCCCCGGTGCCTAAATAGGATCAGGTGTATATTATTTTTGCATTGCTGTATGTTTGCAAGATACGTTTTCAAAACAAATTTATATTTCAATGAATTTTCAAATAGCATGAAAAATGAAATTTTGACATAAATAATTGAAATTTGGCAGTTTTGCTATATTGAAGCGATTATTCTTTGATATTGATTGGAGCTTCGTCGTTTTATCATTTCTTAAGAGAATAATTTTTGGCTATATTTTTTTTTTGCTAACAAGAATCAGAGAAAGTACACAATTTTTGAATTTTTTAGTAACAATTGGCACGGGAAAGCAATAGTTCAAGGAATCCAATTTTTGCATTGCAAAAATGGAAAATCGATGCGGAAAAACCATAGATTTTGGTTTCACTGTAATATCGAATTTTTCTGAAACTATTCATATTATGATTCTAAACAATAAAATCTAAAAATTGACACACTTTATCAACAATTCGTTATCAGACAGTCGTTGTGGTTTGCATTTGTAATACTTTCAGAATAACAATTATATAGCCGATGACTTGTATAATGTAATACCATATCATAAATACTAAAATAGTCTACAGGGCTTGACAAACACTTTCATTTAGTAAAATATTAGAGTCCTTTGTCCAATTACGAATGATTTTTTGTGTAAATCATGGAATTAATGATGAAATATGAATAAAATATGTGTAGAATTTGAAAGGCCGTCGATTAAACCAACTAAAAAGGGTGACACTTGCTCCATAAAGATTTTGATAGACTGTCAATAAAAAGATAGTTTTACCACCCAATGTTGACAAGCCTCAATTTCTCTATTTTCTTTTCAGAAACTAACACCCTTTCTGCAAGTTCCTACTGTGTTTTTCACAGCGATGCTAAGAATCCATTGATTATAAAATGCAACACGAATTCAAAGACACTAAAATAAGAAAAAGTATGCATCTTATAATCGAGGAAATACTTTTATATAATATAGAGCAGGGCTTTTTTTGAAAAAAAAAGGTGCCAGAACTCACTTCATGTCAAGCTATTAAATAAAATTATATTCAAATATCATTTAAGCAAAATTTTGTTTAACGCTTTCAATGCTGAACCTGTTTTTTAGTATGAAAATGGACACGCTAGGCGTGTTCTCAGCATCCAATGTGTTAATTGATTTTGAAATCTGTGAAAAAAGGTGCCGGAACACGGTTCCACCGCGTTAAATGGGCAAAAAGCCCTGATATAAATAGTAAATATTATTCATTCAGTCAAGCCCTGTTCATTAACTAATATTTAACATCACACTACCAACAAATAATTTCACAATTCAATGAACTACTTGTATATGACTAACAGTACCAACAAATTTGATATTTTCAGCAGTGAACTTGTTATTCGGTTTGTTCTGTAACTAAGTGCGACACATATTTTTATTCAAATGGAGAATGTAATTTAATCTAAGACTGATGCATAGTTACACAACAAGTGGAACAACAAAGTCATTAATGTTAGTTTTAACGTGAAATTTTATGATAATTGCCTCATGCATTACGGGCATTATGATACATCACATTTACTTTTCAATAGTTTACCCTAAAACTTCATAATATATATTTTTTACATTGATGTTTGACCAAAGTGCTATTTTATAAATATTAAAAATTGATTCAAATCCTTTTAACTTGAGATTCGAGAGCTTCTTGATGTCCATCGGCGGCGCTCATGGGTGCTTTAATCGATTCAGTTCGTTCTTTCAAAGGAGAAGTTCTGCATATCTTCCTATATGGTCTGTGACAAACGGTTGAATCGAGCGGAGGGAAATATTGCCTGTAGCACATGTAGCTAATCGATATGCCAAGAAGGGATCCCACGAGCACATCTAAAAACAGATTTAAGTCAATATTTTTACAATCTCTGAATAGACAATGCAATGCAGATGGTTTTTTTAAACTTATTTTACTAAAGAATCAAACCGCAGTACAATTTGAGACCATGTATGAAAATGCCCAAAAACTTGTATTTTAAAATGTATCTTAACCTTCTACCTGTGTGAATTTATCATATACATATTATAATAATATCAATCCTCAGGGCCTTTTTTTGAAATGTTTTATTTTGGTGAATGTAATAGACCACTTAAAAAGAAATAACTCGGTTCTTATTGAAAGGAAGGGCATAGGAATATGTCAAATTACTAAAAACCCTTGACATTTATCAGCAAGGAATGAAATATAGATGTACATATTGTGAGGAGTGATAAATTGAGCGACATGCACGAAGACAAAAAGTGACGTCACAATCTTGGCACATACAACGATTTAATGTTTTTTTAAATTTTTCTTTAAATTATCATCACACATAACATCGCTTTTGAGCGTTATCATAATTTAGTGTACTATACGGGGCATGTGTCGTGTCACGCTTTTTTATCACGCAAAGTGAAACAAGGCTAATGTTTTTTTGTTACCGGTAATAAATTTTGACAAAAATAATCCATTCAATAAACATATATTGACTGTGTGAAAAGCACACCCTTTTATACCAGTTGTCGATTTGTATCCCACGTCCACAAGCTCTTCCGCTATGATGATTTCCACAATTATTTAAAAATAAAATAAATCGATGCAATAACAATTTATGAAACTGGAATTTGACACCGTGTATTCCGCAACCAAAGCCAACATAGTTGATAACTCAGCTTCACTCAACATATAAATATATTTGTTTTTTATATTGACTGCTTAAATTTATAGATCTAAAAAAAATGTGTAACGTATACTTGTATTTCAAAATATGGCTGTACCTTGCCAGTGATGGTGATAATCACACGTTCTACTGAGAGCGACCGCTAAAGCTGCCGATAAAGGAACCATAGTAGTCAGTAATCGCCATGAAGATCCTCTACTTTCTGACCACGTCCTCAATTTACCCATACTCCACCAAGATATAACACCCAAGGAACTGAATGATACTGAAATAAAAATAATTACACTCAATGTAGAACAGAAACTATGTTTTTCACTCAGTTACGAAAGTATACCAATCAATTTTTTAGTGTGATGATAGTTAAACACAAACTAACTGCAAGTTATCAAATATTCACTACGTTGTTTTTTTTGATAAAATATCCTGTAGTCGTTACGCTTTATAGATAACAAAATGATTTCTACAAAATCAGTATCACTTACTACTGCTATGGCCACTTGGAAACGATTTTCGTCCCTCTTTTACTTGTTCAATATCTCCAGTACACTGCATCTCAGAATTCATCTCTCCGTCAGGAAAGCATCGCCAGAAAAAATCAGGCCTAGGTCTACCTATAAAAATAATAGTCATTAAATAAAATGAAAGAGCATACAATTAAATTTCCCCGCTTCAATAGTATATCAAAAATTATTAAGCTAAGAATAAAGACATAGTCAACATACCAACAATGAGTTTCATCATGTCCGTTAAGATGCAATTGATTCCTAGAGACAGCGATACCGCCAGCAGTGTCTGAAAATTGTGTTAAAAAAATTTTAATCTTGAAAATATGAGGCACAACTTGAGTGTGAAATGTTTGGTAAAATTAAGAATACCTGTATCAAATCATGTCTGTCCCTTCTAATTAAGTATGTGATCAGCGCCAAGAATGTTGGTGTTCCTAAGGCAATCGTCCAGAGGGCACAACTGCTGACATATGAATCCCTCCGTGGGTTTCTGTACAGCCACATTTCATCAGGATGTATATGTCTTGTGAATGGTGTCATCTTTTCTAATTGCCTACATATACATAGAATAAAAAAACTTTCAAACTATACTCAATTTAAGCGTCAATACTCAATTGAGTAAAAGTTTCAGGTTATACAGTTTTCCATCATGAGTTGATTATATTGCTGTCATTCTTACAAAGAGACCTACCTCGAAAAACCAATATGAGAGGAGAATTTCTTGTGTGTGGAAAAAATGCGTTTCCATCATATAAAAATCATGAGATATTTTACATTATATATTATTATTATTTATTTATTTAAGAAAATACAAATCATGGCATTACAGCTGACGGCAATGCGCCATGCATTTGACAAAGATATATTTTGAAATGTTTAGCATGTTTTTTTTGGTATCTCTTTGAGTTGATGACACTTTTTAGGCTTTTTTACATTTACATGATATTTAACATTCTAGTATATCTTTTGAGTTAAGGAACACAGTAATTTATGCAATATTGTGTTGTAATAAATTCACAGTTACCCTGGTGAGTTAACGTTCCATTACGTAAGATAAAGATAATCTAAGATTTTTTTTTTAAATAGTCAGATAATTAATCTTATATAATATCATAATCTAATATTAAATTATGAGTATAATTTATGAAACCTTTATTTTGATATTTCATGGAACCAGTTTGATATAATAAATGAATTTTACCATATCATTATACTGTATATCATAAATTAAAAAGGGAATAATCATGGAAGTTTCATCAAAGATTACTTATTAATGATAAGATTAGAAAACATGATTTCCGAGAGTTCAGAATGAACTAAAGATTTTTGAATATTTTACTCTATGAAATACTTCTGAAATCTGAGCATCTTCTATGTGAAATTATTACTTCTTCAAATACACAGAAAAGAGTGATGAAGAGAGAGTAAAAAATGGGACCAATCACAGACTTGCGAGCCTTATCAGTATAATACAAATGCTACAAATGATTTATATTTTTCGTAATTTATTAGATATTTTTAAAAAACAATTGTTTTCAAAACAATGAACTATGAAATGGAAACTATGTTTTTGTCATAAATTATTGATAATGTAGAGCAGTGGTTCTCATGTGCGGCCACCAACAGCTTCATTTTAAATATTAATATTAAAAAAAAAATGAGATTTTACCAGTTAATTTATCAACAAATACTCTGAAAATCGAAAATGTTGTATGCAATTAATACCAATAGTAAATTTTCAAGCATGTTTAGGCCCATTTTATCAAGCTCAAACACAACAGATTTAAAACAAAAATGTGGTGCGGCCACAAGTGATTTCCGTAGGACCACAGGTCAATTTTACGTGAGAACCACGGATGTAGAGTATGCATGGTTGCATGGTTTTGAATGGGATTTCACCCGAACAAATAAAATTCAATAACAATTAAGATTAACACTAGATTTTTTTATAAATGCAAATCAAAAACTTCTTTAACTACCTATATTAACTCATCAGTTTATATATAAGATGGCCATTTTTAATCAGCACTCACTTAAATGTTGGCACCTAAAACTAAACATAATATCAAATCTAATCACGCATTAAAATACTGTTATTTGAGTAATAAATGATATTAATTTCCAAAAATTCAAATTGATTACTTGTTGGTCAAAAAATTAACAATATATTTACAACCATATTCTCTCAGACATCAATAATTTTCATGGCTATAGGGCAGAAGAACTATTTACAAACGGTGATAGGAAGATGGTGATAAAATTACATTCGCAATCGAGAACTAGTTTCTTTTGCGATAGAAAACTGAGTTTTAATCGTTCCTAACATGATATACTATAAATTTTTTCTAAAAACCTCAAACATACGGTTTCGCCGCGCAAAAATTACCATTATATTTTCTGGCGCGAAGTAATTACACGATATTTATAAAAATAAGACTTACAAAAACACGCCAGCCATTATTATTCTTATTGTTATTTCCAGACATAATGATGCATTAAAGTATCTAAATCCTGGTATGATCATTATATGAGAACGCGCCCTAAGCACTTGCAGGTGTCACAATATGGTAAGAAACACACACATTTTGAAATTTGACGTCTCAATGTTTTGTATGAAAACATTGCCATACGAATAAAAAAATGGGCACTTGTTATTTTAAATATATTTTTTCATGTTTGCGATTTTGACAATTATTGGTTTGATAAATCTTTAGATATTTTCTATACATACAAAATTGGTGATTTTTGACAAAGAGTTTACGCATTTTATGAAATAAAATAATTGTCGGGAGTTGGTAGAATATGAGCATAATCTTTCATATTTATAATTACAGTAAGTATTTATATTTTTTTATGATCAAAATCTGTACAAAATCTGTAATCAAAACATATTATATGATCAAATAAAATATCACTTCAAGTTCATAAAATTTTAAAGGTTAATCGGGATATGTTTTATATTATATGAAAATAAAATTGGATAAAAATATTGCGAAAGTTTGTATGGTTATTTAGGTTGGTACCATAATTTCAAATAAACAAGGTTCTAGTCATTTTCACAACTCCTTAGCAACTCCACAAATAAAAAAATAAGATCAATTTACAAAAAAGACTTAATTGTAATTTATAAATTTCGTAAAAAAAAATGCTTTTTTTGGCGGAATGTGTTTCAATATACTATTATTTGAAAAAAACGGTCTTATTTATTACAACTACCTATGTGACGACATCTATAAGTTATTTAAATTTCATATATTCATAGCTCCCCCATTTCTTGATTTAACAGAATATTTTTGCACGCGTTCTATGTATATGACATTGTGTTCAGAGATGACAGTGGTTTTCCTAACAGTCCACTATATATATAAATATATATCATTTTGTTTGAATGGTTTTATTGAAAATTTTAATTTATTTTTACAGCTTCAAGATTCTCTGCTTCAATATAAAAATGCTCAATAGGAATAAACAATAAAACCTCTTCGTAGAAAGTAAACAGCTATTACTAGTCATAGCATGCACTCGTAGCATCATAATACTATTTTGATTAATTGGGGTTACTAATGTTTCTGACGCATTTGCCCCCGACGAGGACGCACCTGCGGCCGCCAACGGCTATGCAAATTGCTGGTCATCGTTTCAGGGAAAACAGTGACGCGAAACATTTTTTTCATAATTATATTGATGTTATTAATGGAATATTGTTCTCGAATCTCCACCAATGCTTGCTGCGATAAAAAAAGCTACATCAATGTTCCAAGATTCAATATTTTGCGTACAACATAATGACTCTTACATTGTCGGCCTCTGGACGAATTGCAAGAGCTTCGCCCAAGCGATCTTGTAGGTCTGAGTTCAAGTCCCGGCATGTTCAGATGTTTTCAATTGAAAAAGAGAATTTGGACATGGGTGTATGTCTTTTTTCGTTGAGTTCTTGACTGATTTATAAAGTTTCTCATCGAGAAGATCTCGTATGACTTTCATAATTAAAAATATTTGGCGCATTGGCATTAGCTGTAATGAAATATCAGTTTACAATTAAATGATACTAAAATAATATATTCTTTCAATGGTCCATAAACGATGTCATACATTTTGACCCCCTCCCCTCACTATCATAAAAGTTTTGACCCGCCTCCCTATATCTAAAGGACGTAACATTTTTGAGCCCTCCACACATTTTTTTAAAGATTATGCCTAGCTATATTTTATACAACCTTTAAAAAATGATTGATTTTATGCTCAGATGTAAAATATAGTATTATGTTGGTTTTATAACATCATATTTCCTTCCTTTGTCGAACCGTGTGGTACACATATGTATGTATGTATGTATCATATGAATTGAAAAACTAGGAGTACAGTTTGATGTAAACGAAAATTCTTTATAAACAATTATATAATATTAAAATGAACTATATCGTTTTATTTCCATTCTATACTGCAGAAGCTAGAAATAAGTTTGAGACTTGTGAGCACTACAGCAAATAATGATATTCTTTCGCCACGCTGTTACAATCCAAGAGCTGCAAATCCTCGAAATCCTAGTCTTGACTCTTGGGCAGTGTGCCAAGAAAGCCTGGTTCACAGACAAAGAGCGTCCCAACAATACGGTCGTCTTCAAGTGAAAAAAACAATGGAAGAAAATATGTCAAACCTACTTATTTTGAAAAGAACGCGTGAATGATATTTTGTTTTTGATGACGGGTAATTAACAAAATAAACATCAAATTTTCAATGAGTGATTGAAAAGCGCCATTCCGTTTTTTTACATGGTTCGGAAAAACTTATCGAATAAAATTGAATTAAAAACATTAGGGGGGTAAAAAACAAACATTTTTTTATTATATAATTCACATTTTTGGGGAAAATGTGCTTTCGTTTTGTTTTGAATGTTACCTGATTTAAACATTAAATAAAGGAATGTATGGTTTTTAGTAACTAGCTTGTTCAGGTGACTATATCCATGTATTGTTTGGGCACATGCTTTATCAGCAGGTACACTAGATGTTGAAACAAAATAATAATGAAAATCGAATCTGCGAATATAATCTCTCAGATGATCGAAACATGTTCATGTAACTCGCCCACATGCTATTTATGAATTGATGAAGATCAAACCTGGAAAGTAAATTCGTAATAATTGTGAATAAAAAATAACAACATTACGCATTTGAAAAAGAACAAGAGAAAAAAATGTCATTTTGTCTTGTTGATTTTGACAATGCTTTTAATTTATTTTAATTAAGTTTTGATCAAGAACCATGGTTAACTGAAATTGAAAAAGGGGTATTTTCATATGAATATACTTCAATAAACATACTCTGTAATTTAAGTACCGTGACAGTAGCCCTGTAAAAGAGTATTGATATATGTACACGTATTATATAAACAAATGAAACCTTTCACAGGCATCTTCAGACTTACTATCGCAAAGTTTGCTTAAGTAATAAAGCAATATTAATTATAACATTTTTAAATGATAAATTACTAAATGGAGCTTTGGAATTTTTCTTTTTTACGGGAAGCAAGGAATGGGCTATAGAATCAAGAATCAATTTCCAAATTTATCGAAAGTAAACAAAGCCCTTTTTCGAACTACTCGCAATGGGCGACGATATGTGGAATTAGAAAATAAATATTCTTTGAATATAACGCCTTTCCACTAAGAATTGTCAATTACCACCTTCAGGTGATATATTATCTTTCGGCAATACGCTATCCTCACTAAATCACAGTAAAATAAAAAATAAACAAATTTACCATTTGACAAAAGGGTGCCACTAAGTAAATGACAATGTGATCGAGGAATTTGTTGAACATATTCATTTTGTCTAAGGATCAGAAACACATGCTGAACGAGTGAACATTGCAATAGTTAAAATTTGAAATACAAGTATGTAGATGACGGCCCTTGATAAAAATGCATCTTGTCTAAAGCATCCCTACTTCAAATATAATATTTACAAAACATTTTGTAGTAAACAATCTGTTTGGCCGTAACAAGACATTAATACCTGTGACGTAAGTAAGACGGATGACCTCCATTTTGAATAAGGGCGTCTTGTGAAAGGAAAACTTTGCTATTAATCATTTCGGGGAAACGTAGGCTTAAAAATAATATACGATATTTATTCAGTGAAATATTACTTTTCTAAAGATATTTATAGTTATGGGAAAAATATACTTACCTGTTCCACATTAATTTATTTCAAATAGGTATGCAAATATCATATTTCAAATAATGTTATTTTGAATGAACCGCGAATTCATAATACATTATTATGTAAGCGGCGTAATAATGATATATGTAGGTATCTGTTTTAATATCTAAAACAAGTATTATGAACCATTAAAATCAAAAACAGGGCCATCATACTTACATGTCAAATTAATTAACATATGTTTTAATATTTTACGCATTTTAAGTCTGCTAAACACAGCGGTCGCCAACCTTTCAAACCTCTTCGACCACTAAGCTCACAATAATTTTGGATCCCACGGACAGCTAACATCCTTTTTTTTAAGAAGAAACGGTACAAGCATATTTAAAACATCATACAATTGGAATATTCCTATTAAAAAAATGATTATAACGCTTATTTAATCAGGGTGATATTTTTTTACAACTTGTTTGAAGTACCTAAGTTTATGGATTCTGAAAAACTCCACGGACCACGAAAATTTTCTCACGGACGACCAGTTCGCAACCACTGGCTTAGCAATCTATATATATTTTAAAGAAACGGTATGACTTATGGATACATCAAATACTTGTAGTTTTATATTGAGATATTTTATACCCATAATTTAAATGTGTTATATTATATATATAAAGTTTTTTGAATAGCTAGAAATCTTTTTAACGAAATTATCGCTGGTAAAGTCTTACCGGGAATCAAATTCTGGGTAGTAATTATTACATATACCCAATAAAGTGTGGGCCACTATAAAAAGTAATTATTTATTTTTTATATAATATAATAAATGTAATATTATTGAATAACTCGTAATATGTATACATAATAATTAGAATCATACCCTCGATATTTAGAGTATGGAAAGTGGAGGCCATTCTTCGGATGTGTCAAACATCAGGTGTGGTGAAAATTTATTTGCGATAATTTTGAAAACTTCGAGCCGTGTGCCGATCCAATTTATTGAAATTTATTCCGAGCGCTTTCAAATGGGATGCATAAATAAGATAAAGAATAAAAATAAAATCGTTTCTTGTACATTCTAAGAACTTTTGTGTTGCGAGAAATCCGCCAATGGTAAATTACTTCTTGAAACAGACGAATTAAATATTTTAAATGAATCTCGCCGAGCTTGAGAGTGAAAAAGTAGGTAATAATTTAAAACATTTATCCCTACCTTATGAAGTCCCTGGTGACTTCGAAGATGGATTTAACTAATAAATTCTGGACTAGTACTGGAGAAAAGTATTATTTATAACATTGTAAATAACCTCGTCAAGTACCTTCACGTCGTAGTAAAATTCACCGATGGTGGAAAGCCTTACGAAGGATAGACTATGTTGCACGAAAGAAAATTATACAACCACAAAATAGTAACATGGATATTTTACTTTGTAATATTTTCAACACCATAAACAAATATTTATAACAGCAGCTAATTGCCATTGTACTTTTATCACATTAACAATATCAAACGCGTCTTATGTTTATAATAAAAGCCTTTTTATAATATAAGGGAGTTCTACCAAGATAATGATAAAAGGCCTGCCTTAGCGAGCTTATATACATAAATTTATGTATATTATAATTTTCCATTTTTCTCAATTTGCTTGGGGGTGCTGCAGTTCCGCAGTGCGTATGGTCGAGCTAACACTGCACATTACTAGTCAACATTGATCAAAAAAACTAAAAAAATGATACAAATGTCTGACGTAGACCCGCAATTCATTCCATTATTGATTGTTTTTTTACCCTACTTGTGGCATTTATTTATATTTTATATAATTTTATATCTAGAAGATATACTAGCGTTATATGTATACGTAAATAATATCGTAACTCAAAAAATTCACACCGCTATAGCAACGAAACCTTCAATGAGTGTATTTTTGTGAATTCCTGTCATGAAAGTAATATTATGAATAGTCATTTTTATTCTATGTTTATAGCGTTTGAAGTTCAGTCATCCGTTAAGCGGTGAGATAAGCTAGCATTCTAACTTTAGGTTGGTAAGTATATTGAAATATTTCAACGGACCGACGACAGAGGGGATGATTTATTGAAATATTACATAATGAGAGGCGGGAAATGTTTTCCGAATAACTTTTAACTAACATAAAAAATACTGATTATCCTTGATAGAAATAAATAAACAGATATCATATATTTAACTCTGTATATAATTCATTTGTTTATTTAAAATCTAACCAGGTTCGGTTTTACTCAATAGCTGTTAATAGGTGTGATACATGTTTCGCTTATTTGAGAAGCATTTTTACTGTGAGTTTTCATGCAGACTTTATTTATCAACAGTATAAAAGTATTGAACTTTAATTTATCGTGAAGTAAATTAAATTGAAAATTTTTTATTGTTCTTCCATCATCCGTGAAAAGTTCTGAAGAAAAAAAGGTGATTTAAATTTATCATATTCGACTGTATTAAATGTCATTTCCGGCCGCAGGTTGTGCATCACTACACTAAAGGTTCCCTCGACTTACGTGATTTTTCGACTTACACGAAAACTTTTGAAACCAATTAATCGTTTAAGTCAAGGACTTACTTTTTTGACATTCGCATGTTTTGCTACAATTTGGGTGCCGTCACGGATGAAGTCGGTTGTCAATCAATCCGATAAATGTCGATTGTATAACTAAGCAGCCCACTCGATAACTAAAGTGTTATTTCGTTAACTTCTTGTAAACGTGTGTCATATCCATTAATCTTATCTGATAAGTGAATATGCTATTATATCTACTGTAGTGTCACACATTGACGATTCAGTTGTAGACATAATCTGCTACGCCACCAAGCTGTAATATTATTTTAGTGTGAGGTTTGAAAGAAATATTCGTAAGCTATTTATAAAGAGAGAAAATCATTAACCATTTATTACCCACCCTAAAGGTGAAATTGTTTTGTCTGCCGTCGTTATGAACCGTCGGCGGTGGCGCAGCCGTGTTTCTAGAATCACGACATGATTGGTTAATCGCCCGGAAGGTGTCGAGATAAACTCGGCTGGGGGCTGTATGGAACGAAAAACGGTTTTTGCCTCGCATGCAAGTATACCCGCAAAATATACTGTGAATTTAGATACACTGTTCATCCATTAATCTACACAAAATACTTTGACAGCGGTTTCAATTTTCAATCGATGGCCGTTTCAACAAAAAAAACTACTCATGCAAGCCATATATTGACTGTTCAACTAAATAAATCCTCACTGGCCAAATAATTTAAATCTGTTTAATGTAAACTTTACGATGTTAAAAACTAACTAATAATTATATGTTTTTTTTTAAAGCTGAGGAAAAAAAACACATTTTGCTGAACACTAAAAGTCACAATGACATACTGATATTACTTTTGAGGTATTCATTGTCAACACTTAGTGGAAAGTCATTAAAAAAAAATTGTACTTATTCTACAATTAATTTATTAAGATCAGGACCTGTTTCCCTCATCGCTAGCATTTTCAACTGATGAATATTTTTATCAGTTGAAAATGCTCGCGATGTGCGAAATCGATCCTAATCTTAATAAATTAATTGTGGAATAAGTACAATTTTTTTATACTGATATTATTTACACTTCAATCAATTATCGTTATATTTCACATATATCCAGTGGGGCAGTGTGGCCAGGTCGGGCCATTACGGTGACCTGGCACCTCAAAATGAGCCAGTGCGCCGTCTTGCCACCTTTTTGACTTTTTATTTAATTTTCAAGTACATACATATATTCAGTGAGTACAGTTTTTTATTGATTTAATTGTTAATTTACTTGTGATTTTTTTATCTTCGGGCGGAAAAAAAATTGGGAAGAAAACAATGAGCGACCTGGTACCTATTTATTTACCACTTCACAACTACAAATATCTAATCAATATGTTATAATCACATTTATAGTTTCTATCGAAACAGTTTTCCACATTTCTAATTACGTCGAAAAACACTTGTTTGTTGAAGCGAGGTATGTATATTATAATTTTACTAGCTCAGTAAATCACGAAAACACTTACCGTTATGAAAACATGTGCTCTTTAAGCATGTAAATCGATATTTTATGCCGTCTTTCGTTAGATGTGTTAGTCCATGCATGAATTCGACCTCATCGTTTGACCTGTAATTCAAATATTAGGAGGGTTCGCCAATGACCACTTACTATGAAAGCCTTACTTTCGGAAATATTAAAATATTGTGAAACGGCTCTTCCGAAAAATACCCTGGAGCGGCAGATCCTAAAATAGAGAACGCGCCTATTACATTATTGATGCGTTTAACTCGATCCGAGAAGAAATTTACCGCGATCGGAATACAGAACGTCAAATACATGTGGATAAAATAAAACTTTACGAATTCTACAACAGATGAAATCAAAACTCTTTTATTATTTTTCAGAATCCTTATGACCGTTGGACTGGATACTCGTTGGATTTTATATTGTTTCCACTTTTTTAATATAGGAGCTGATTCATCATTGTTTTAATAAAATTCCCCATTTGTAAAATACACATACTCGTTGGATTTTATATTGTTAATCATTCTCACTCAATTGGTTTTTAATATAGGAGCTTGTTTTGCAAAAAGGTCAATATTCTAATTATAATTTATTTTACTTTGAATTATTTGCATATTTGTAATACCAATTGTTTGTCACCTCAACTCTTCCTTAGCTTTTGTTATATTCAAAGGCATTATAATAAAAATAATAATAACATTTTAGAACATTTTTCCACATAAAATTTATTAGATCAGGACCGGTTTCGCTCATGGCGAGCATTGTCAACTGATGACCGGTCCTGATCTAATAAATTTTATGTGGAAAAAGTACTAAAAATTTACTATTATTTTTATTTTGTTATATTATTTAGCATTACATAATATGACAATTTTATTTCGTTAATGATAGATTGAATTCGAAGATACTTAAAATCGTACAATGTGTTGCTGTCAAACAAAAAACATTGCAAGCTTCTGTCATCATTTCCGTTATCTTTAATTCATTTTTTAAGTACATTATTTAAAAATATTATTGTTCAGTTAAGAAACCAATAAGCGTAAAATATCAATTATAATAACTGACAGGCAAATCCCAAGGTTAATTTAATAAATCTGTATTTCTTATCAGTTGCTAATGCTCGTGATGAGCGAAACCGGTTCTGATCTTAATAAATCTAAAGTATTATTTTTATTATAGTGCTTGTATTGACAGTGGACACCTTAAAAGTAATTAATATGAACTATTATAACACGGCTGGTCTTCAGAGGACCCTAAAATTTCAATTCAATTATGATTTATGGTAGTCCAAACGCTTTGAACGTGTTGGTAGAATGTAAATACCGGATTTCACACCACCCCTTTGAATCCTCGTTCCACAAGTGTATACGGAATATACATACGTTGTAGTTAGCGCTTACTCTATTGTCTAATAGGAAAATTATTTACTGCTGGCATTCGCTTTCATATAAGTATGAATTATTACTATTTTGCACAAATATTATGTAAAATTTATCTATAATTTGTTCCGCCCCACGTATTTTTACGATATATATATTGTATTTTCTTATTTATCGGTCTTCCTATGATTAGTTAATAAAATAATATATATGGTAAGTATTATAAATTTCCATCTATAAAGAAAAATAGATAGTTTATATATTTTAGACGTAACTTTCATGAGTTAAACCGAGAAAAGCTATTCTTGTGATTTCAGAATCAATCAAATAATACTGTTTTATTTTAACAAATTAATTTTGATTTAAAAACGAAATTTCCATATTAATATAATGTTAACAATGTTAAAAATTTGCGCACTACCAGTTAATGCGCAGAGTGTGTGTGTGTGTGAGACTGAAACGATTGAGAGTTTTTTAAGCACAGTGTACACGCACACTATCACGGTGTCTACGCATCGTTTGCACAAGCGTTTGTAGTGAATTCTGGCAGGTGGCACTGTCATATTTTTACAAGTGACCCGCAATTATTAATATGTCCTTGCTGTGACCCCATATAATCATATATAATAGAAAACGAATAACAACCATTATTAAATGCGCCTGGGGTCGCAATAAGGTTAAGAACCCATGTTCTTATGGTTATACATTTAAATAAATGAAAATTCAGTGAAACAACGATGAAAATATATTTTTCACAAAAAAAAACACCAAAAACACAGTTCAAAAACTCTAAATGATTTTTCACTGTGTTTTCTTTATAACCAGTCACCAAGCAGCTCCTTAATTTGAGCTCAGTTTAATTTAACTAGATCGTAAAGTAAGGAGATTTACGGGTTACTTGATTTCGCTATGAACATGTACGTGACAGTAGCACAACCGAGTATGAACGCTTTACTGAAAGAATTGAAGGAAACGTAAAGACGTGTGTGTTTTTTTAAGCAGTAAATAAAAAAATATATATAAAACACATTTTTAGTACGACTTTATTTTACCCCCAAAAATTTTCTGTTTGACAAACAAAAGCTTTATAATTAATATTTTCAGAAGCATAGAACTCAGATCTAATTCATTGTTTTTTTAACATTAGATTTATTAGAATAACAATTGCTAGGTTTGATTATTTTTTATTACAAAAATTTTTCCAAAATAATTCATTGCTTTATAAAAATCCCATGTGAAATATAAAATTCTGTTATATTCTAACTATCTACATTTTTTTGTATGAGTACTTTATCTTTTTTTCCAGTAGTCTTTGCAACGTAGACCACGTGCGAAAAGAGGATCGGGTGTATTTTTTTTTATCATACATGTAATTTGCATCTATCATAAGAATGAAGATTGGAAAAAGTTAACAATGATGGAGTCATATATCACTTGTGGCGGTTTCGACTAAGCTAGAGTTCACCCAATTAAGTGATGGTCATAAACACTGAAACACCTGACGACTGAAAGCTTCTGTATTATTGTGACTTGTAACTTATTTTCATACGGGGGTTGAATTTCAATTAAAGATTTTTGACTGCGAGGAGCTTTAATTGTCAACGACTTTAAGAATTTATCTGACACGCAAATTATGTTGGCATTAAAATAAGTGTTTACGATATGTTAAGCAATTTTGTAACAGATAAATCCAACATTAATTTAATTTTGCACCTGTGTTCTTCCGGATCAAAACGTCATAATTATTTTATAGATATTTATATACATGAGGACTAATGCAAAAGTTCCCATGTCAAATATATCAATTGTTTATTATTGAAAATATTTAAGCTATGTGTATTTGAAAGTTTAACGAAATGTGTGGTATCTACATATTTTTCGCACCATAACTGCCTTAGTGAACACAGACACTTTTTACACTAATAAGTCTCAACTTCTGATCATCTATATAATCTACATATATTAACATAGACATTTATTCGTGCAAAGTATGCTGCAAAATTATTTATACATATATACAAATCAGCTGTCCTTATATTTCTTTAATTTTCAATCGAATGACATAGGGACTTCTAGCATAAAAAGAAATAGGATTTTTAAAGTATTTTCTGATTCTTAAGTCCAAATCGGAAAAATCTGCCATATGTACTTCTAGCATTAAGGCTCAGATATATAAGTGCATACACTACATACACATACTACGATATTTGGAATCGAATATGAACATATCGAAGTGAATTAAGTTCGACAGTTGACAGTTTTGAAGACAACTATTGTTGAAGATTCTATATAATAAGAACGATGTACTTATATAATTTTGTATTTAAAAATAAAAAATTGAATCGTGTTTTTACACTGGTGAATATGAATTGTATTATAATATAACTGATTGTGATATATAATATATTTTTTATAAGAATAACATACAGCTATCAAATAGTAACGGGTTTTGCAGAATTATAGTCCAAGTATCACAAAATAAATTAATAAGATAATAATATATATGTATATCTGTTTAGCATAACGCACTGTTTTTTTTTTACATAAAAAATGTTTATTGCATTACAGCTCCTCAGTTCTAAGAATGACATTCACGCGTATATGGATTCATTGATTAGATTTGTTATAGAATATACAATTTATTTACTTCGTGATTTCAGAAATAGAAAAACAATTTTCCGAATGAGAAACAATTTGAGAGAAAAATATTTTTCCTTCTTGTACACATGTGGCCCGGTAGTCTACTTATTTCTTCATATTCGTGTCAATTTAAAATCATGTTTTTAAAAAAAAAACGTGAAATCTTTTAGTCAAATATATATGTGTAAATAGGTATCGTATTTATATTTTATATGTACGTGTTTTTACAACACATGTATAAAATGGATACACGCTAGTTTTGAATTTATAATGATAACATGTAAAGAAACTTTGAATTTTTTAGAACCAATTTTACATAGTAACGATAAAGTAAGTTATAAATAAACACAGCTTAAATTTATGTGGCATTTTTTCGATATATTTCCGTGTAAATGGAGTTCCAATGTTTCTATACAAAATAAAAGTAAACGTGTCAAAAGTTAATCGATTCCATGTTGCCATGCTTCACATTATTTACTGATGGGATTGATGAATCTTTAGTTTTGGTTGGAATTAATGACAAGGATTAAAATTCAAGGCCGTCTTTATATCCGTCATATTTATCCCAAGCTCTTTTTGTCCTGTTGACTAGGTACAGCATCTGTACATATCTCTTGATGTTGTCTGCATATAAACTCTCTCCGACCCAGGGCTTAAACTCAAATTAAAATTTCCTTGCACACCTTGTCAGGATCTAAGCCTGTCGCATCTGCCAACGTCACTTGCCCTACAGTGTATTTTATTGTAACTATTTTACATAAATATACGATCGAAGGGTTAATCGTTACTAAGGATATCTTTGGTTTCCTATAACCTTCGAATTAATCAATAACAGTTTTAATAATGTTCCTTGTTTCATAATTTTCGGTTCAAAATGGCTATGTACTGATGTACGCTTGTTTTTCAGACAGGTGTTTTAAATCGGAATGTATTTAATGGGTCAGTAACTAATTCAAGTTTTGGTCAGTTAAATAAATAAATGGTCAGTTAATATTATAAACGGTCAGTTGCATTGTATCAGTGTGAATGTGGTCAGTTATTAAATAAAACGGTCAGTATTTAATTTAAATGGTCAGTAATTAAAAAAAAGTAATAAGTTTTATTTTGAAAGCTTGTGAATTTGATCAAATATGGTCGTAAGAGGCAAATATATGACATGGTCTATGAAAAATAAGCGCATGAAGTGAAATAATTTCTTAAGTTCAGGTATTTGAAAGCAGATAATGTTATTTTAATGTGTGTTAATTTAAGTGTAAACTGACCATCTATTATTTTAACTGACCATTTATTATTTTTAACTGACCGTTTTAAGTATTCATTACTGACCGTTATAAGTATTTATAACTGACCATTTATCGAATTAGAAACTGACCAAATAATTAGTAGTCTTTTAAATCTTTTACATAAATAATGCTGCATTGTCAGAATTTTCACTATTCAAATATTCTTTTTAGTTTACATTTACGATTTATTACAATAAAAATAAACTGAATATAGGTTATAAGAGCTAATGATTAATTAAAATGTAAGTGCTGCTTTTCATGGGCCTTTCCTGGGGTGTAAAAGTATCCCAACATATAGGTACCTAAGGAAGTAAAAAAAATGTTAAAAAGTACGACTGTACCTCCGTATGCTTTGTCTTTACGCTTCGAAAAATCAACAAGACCAGAGTTTAAAAATGAAAATTGTACGACTTTTGTTCTATCTCTGAGCATAAGAGTGCGTTTGACAGCATGGAAACCAGCAGTGAATAAGAAACTCAAGTATGTTTATTGCGATAAAAAAGAAAAAGTACGAACGGAACTCAGTCAATATATATAAGTATCTAACTAAATTATTCGCTAGTCATTATACTAAGAAAATGTTTGCTTCGAATTCAGTTTTAAATTATTGCACGCGTCTGTTGGCGAAGTGTCAAATAAAAAAAAACTATTCATAATATTTATTCGTATATTTTCGAGTTAAGGTTTCCTATGATATATTAAAATATCATTAGTAAATATCACAGGACTAGTTTTATTTTGTTTTTTTTTCAACACGAAGACGGTTCCAGCGCCAAATCTAGTTTAATCGTGTTGGTCTGGATTAGCCGGAATATGCAGGTCATATGCAGACGACGAGGAAAATGATTAATTGGGTATAATTATCATTACAATATGCAAACCCTAAATGGCCATATTTGTTACGTCAACATAACAAAGCGGATGTATTTATGTATCTATTTATATGTCGACGAAATATTATTAATGTTATTATGATGTGACAGACACTGTAATTAATTATTATCAATCATTTTGAATACTGACTGGACGAGTAGCTGGTCGTCAACAATGTTTTTTTCAGTAATTCTCACTCATAGTTTGAAACAGACAGACAAGTGTCCTTGAATTTTTGAATTTGATATTGAAATTCCATCAAGCACCCTCAGTCGAAATCCTTAATTAATAAGTTGTTATAAGAAATATGAAAGAATGAGATTAAACATACATTTACCATGAATATATTTTATATATTTCATAAAGTCAATGATATTGTGTGCGTGTGTTTTTTAAGCGCAATATGAATTTGTATCAATGACGATATAAATAATTCAATCTGATGAAAACATGACACAGGGATGTGTATCCCACATGTCTTCATTTAACGTATAATTTATTTAAAAAAATAGTTTTACAGTAATTGCACGATCAGCAGTCAATAAAATATACCGACATCATCAGATCGTTTTGGACGGAGTCGTTCAAACTTTTTATTTATGCATTTAATATGTCCAATTTAGCTTTTGGCCGCATTGATAGGGTTGATATTTAATTGAATACACATAAATAGAAAAAGTAGGGAAAGAAAGTGACGATATTAAACTTTTTTAGTCAATGTTGGAGTCGGAGTCGGAGTCGTAGTTTTGGTAAATGCTGGAGTCGTAGTTCGACTTTTTTTACCGACTCCACAGCCCTGTCCCTATGCTTTGCATTAAGAACGTACAACATATGATTATCCTTTCATGAACTGAGACTTTTCGACAATAAAGATTTTATTAAATTACTGTTTTTTTTTTCTCAGGAGCATGTATATGAATTATGAATCATTTTTTTTGATGAACGCCTTTGACGAACTGTAGATATTTTTCTTGTTTTTTCACTGTCAGTCCGCGTGCCGTAGTTTCTCGTCCCCCCAACCCCCCTAACCCTCACATACACGCAACGGCCGCAGTATTGCTGGCTGTCACCAGCAGCACTTGGCCCTCTCGAGCGGGAGTCGAACGGCCGACTGATTTATGACCGAATCGTCTCGGCCGAGCGACTCGCCCACTCGTTCACTTGCTAGTCAGCTATTCCGGTATTAAAAAGTACCATTACGCAGTGGCGTTTTTTAAATTAATTGTCAACGCTGTGCGAAAGACACCCTCCGTCAAAAAAGTCAATCTATCTCCATTTAGAATTGAATAAAAAACGATCTAACGGAAATCGTAAGGAAATAAAAACGTGCGGCTCATAGATAGTGTTTCGCCTCTTTAATTTTGTATTTTATTAATATATTTTTAAGTTTATCGAATGACTTTTTTTGAATACGGCAGTCTATTAGAATATAGTTCCCACAAGATTAAATGTATTAAGTTCGAAACGGAACTGGCTCATTCGATCGTCGATTGAATATAACATACCTTCAATCTCTCCTCTGCCATATTTTTATAAAATTTTGATACATTGATATTATTCATTGTTCGTGAATTTTATTTCTGTCCGGAATTCTGGAATACAAAATTAATATATTTTTTTAATTTCATTGCAATCTAAATTTGGTAGTAATTTGGTTTTATATTCATTTTCTCACTATGTTATTTTGTATCTGCCGATTTGACGTTTTTGGTTTGATAATACTATAGTACCCGTAAAACAAATTAACAAAGCAGTGTTTAAAAATGAAAATTAATCATACCGCAAACTAATGTTCTTTAAACGAATTCCACATTTTGTTGTGTATTGTCGTTTATTAATGAATCTATCATTAAAGCAGACGCCAATGCACAATGCAGTGTCAAAGTTCACTTTCATTAATTTACGAAACCAATCTGTTAACTTTTCAATGAATTCACGAAGTGGAAATTATTTACAAAGAAATGAACGAATGTATATGATGTCTTAAATTTTCTTCCACCTTTCGTTCCTTAAAACGTAGTGTAGCAAGAGTTCTGAGCTTACTACTAGTCTTGTCTCAGTCTCATTATTCTATGCTGGCTTTTTCAGAAAACAAATTATGAACTGTAATATGTTTAATAAGTAGAAAAATTTATCTTGAGATGCCTCCATTAGAATCTTATATAAGTTTTACGTCATTTACGGACATTTAAAATATACTTAGCCTACGTAAATAAGTCGGTAAATTTTAACTATAGTCACGATATTAGTCTATGGTAGTTATTGATATTCATTAATAAATAATATTGTTTTAATACAGTTTTCGTTGGAAAGATTCATTTCGAATATATACAATATTCTAGTAGTAGCCTTACTAACTACTTGTGGATACTATTAGGGTCTGTACGGGGTCAACTGCTGACTACTATGCGCTTAATAGACCGCAAAAGGGTTGGTGCGGCCTGCGATAATTTTTGATATATTGTATTGACTGGGTAGGCGGAAAATATTCAATTGAATGTTAAGAACACATTATATTCTTATTGCATTCGTTCAAAAACCACTCGTTGTGTTTTTTCAGCAATGAGTAATACAGAGGTCTTGTTGTTAAATAAATGCTTTCTCATTACCACGTATTTAGGTTAAAGGGGTAGAACGTAGGGAGACATTTAAATAGCATATACATTAGAAATAAATTCATAAACCTATGAAAATATTCCATTCCTTAATGCATTTTCATAAATCCACCATGTTTTTTTTATCATATCCGTTCTCAATGAAGAGCAGATAAACTGGAGCTCATCTCAACATATTTTTGACGACTAGAAGTACTTGTTTCCGAGTGGCTCTGTTTCTTCGATGAGATTAGGTATATTAAGGATAAAACTAGGGCAAGACTAGCTGAAAGCTCTCACTAAGTGTCATTTCTACTATCAGATAAACATCACAGACAGAAATCAATAATTCGATTAAGAAATGAAGCTACCTGGACTGGAATTCGAGCCCGTGTGCTCCGCAGCCAAAGTCAATATCGTTGAAACTCGACCACGGTCTCGACGCTCTTTGACTTTGCCCCCATATTACACGGTAAAATTATATTGTATTTACCTCGGAAGATGTTTAATATCACACCGTATTGAGATAACAATGCCATAGCTAAAAATATATTTAATGCGATATTTTCACTCGTGTAATATTTGCATCCAGTGTTGTGGAGTGGTGAGAAAAACGTGACTTCGATTCCTCTGATATTGTCCTACAATACGACTCCGCTATTGTCCGAAAGTCCAACCCCAGTTTTAAAAAACATCATGTTAATTTGGTCACGTCCTTTATCATATTTTTATAATATGCAACTGTGCTTCTTACCTATTTGGAAATCTGAAAAAGTGAACCCAAACCAAATTCTTCACCAATATTGAGACGCAGTAATCAGTCATCGGGTAGCGTTGAATATTGTATTTTCATAAGATGTTTACACTATTTACAAATTTGCGAAAGTAAATCGTGGATATCCGTAAAGACATTTGACGTTGGAAATTTTTGACAGGTATTAATGAAATAAGCATTTAGAAATAGTCAGCTCTAGAAATAGCAAGCAATATCATACTTGTCACTATTTTCAGTGATGTCAAATGTTAATTGGGTCGACATAATTTTACAGATTTACAATCTCGTATTGCTAATATTGCATTATTTGAAACCGAACCGAACAAAAAATGATAAAAATAAGATCCATCGTTGTTTATTATACAATATATGAGCTAACAGCAGTTATCTAAAACTTTGACGTGTAAATGAAATCGTATTTTACTTGGTACGTCGTTCAATTTTCTTACTCTTTTTTCCAAATATAATCACTTTAAAAGAGAAAAATTTAAATTATGTAGAGCGTGTTTTGTATCAAAATTTAATGTATGTACAATTTGTCATGGTGAATATTTAAGATGCATAAGAATGAATGACGATGTAAAAAATCCACGCAATTAACTATGAATAAATCTTTTAATGTTTGGATATTGTTCCATACAAATCTTATAAGTGTAACCACTTGCTACTATTAAATTATTATCAACAGAAATAAGGAAACTGTACTTATAATTGAATACGAAGAAATCATTTTCATTATATTGAAATTATAAACCGACTACAGTTTATAAATACAAGATACTTTGTTAATGAGAGTGTATCTCTCTGATTTTTTTCCACATGTGTAATCTTTATTGTTTTCATGTTTGATAAATGATTTTTTATTTCTATAAGGTACACCAGAACTGTTGTATTTCTATATACCTTATTGGCCTGTCATGGAATTGTTTAATGTTCAAACGAATCCGATTCTGTTGTATAAATAAAACGCTTTATTTATTATAAACGTGTTTACATCTATTTGAAAGAAAAAAGTCTTTCCACAAAAGTTTATCAATAAGAAAATCATTTTCAACGGAAAAAAATCAAATGCACGACATACATTTTCTTTTCTGTGTTGAGAGTTTTCAGTTGTGTCGGTACATATTTCCCAGAACACTGAAAAGAAGCCTCACAAATATTAAGAAAACACTTGAAACAGAAGCACAACACTTCAAAATATGAAAATTCTCATGGGTGAGTTCAAAATAATATACGTATTTACTCTGCATACAAATTAGAAAGAATTAAGTATTTTTAAGATTTTCATACGGAATAAATGCAATTGAACTTTTCGACACATCTATTTGTAGAAATAAAAAGAGAAGAAAGTAATAAAAGATTAAAAAAATAATTTTAAAAAATTTTACAACCATACAACTTTCTGAAAACAATGGATTAGTGAACAATAAATTGTAACGTAAAATGTTACGTAAATTGTAAGTGAACTATTGATGACGATTAATACATTATAGAGAGATTATCATCCTATAGTATCATTATTTATTTGTTTATGACCTACACATTTAAAAAAGATAGTTTAATAATATATTTTTATTATTTTATCTTATGCGAAACGATTAGTGTAGAAATTCCTACAACACTTTTACCTTAGTATGTGGTTTTCGTTTAAAATGTACTTAAAATAATTGCAACCATTATTTAGAACCACCCCTATGAAAATCCTCATATATTTTTGTTGAGAAAGCAATATTGCAAATGGTTGCAACCTGCTAAGTTCTAACTATTCACTACATACTATGTCAAAGCTCGTTCCGTACTATCAATGGCAATGATTCATACCTTTGGCTTAAAAGCTTTTTACAAAGCTACATCGTAGGCCAAGCTATATAAAATAGGCAATTAAATTAACTATAAAAAATATTAAACAATAGTTGAACACAAAATTAGCAGCACTATTATTTGTTATACGCATTTTTTAAATATAAGATAATTATTCATTCATAACAATACGTTCAATAATTTAAATTACCAACAGTACAGTACACCAAACAGGTTTTCATTAATATTCACATGAGTTTTCAAAATACATAGATAAAATATATTGTTTTTAATGTTTATTATGCAATACTCTTTTCTAAATATTCTTGTATAGAATTGTATATGAAAAAGTTACACCAGAAAACATTTTTACATCATATAAAAACAAATATTTTTAGAACCTATTTAAATTAATGAGATATTTTTATCCAATATAAATCTTGCAATATCTGGAAAATCAAGTACCTATGTATAATCTACTGGGTATTATTACGAGCCAGTCTTAAGACGTTGTGAATAATTCCACATATATTATAATTACGAGGCTGAATTTACTAACGATTATTAGCTGATAAAATAAAGATACAGACAGCGTTATTCATATGAAATTGAGTAGAACTAATGAAAAGGTATATCAAACAATAACCGGTGTATGAAATATGACAGTAATTTACAGAGAATCACACAAATTATACATAGATCAAATCAAATCATGCTTAGTTTAATCTTAAAAACTTTTACAAGTATGTATATGCACACTCTACGAATAAGAAATTAATATCTGGCTTTGTGTTATCAGCGGTATCGTTACTTGGCCCATTTCTGAAAAGAAATCTACCGAATAATAATTGTTAGTTTCATCTCAATACTAAGTATTCTTATGGTATTACATTATGTTGACCAACAATACAATATTATATCTGTTTGAAATCATCCCATGGCTACAAACACTTATATGCAAAAACAACGAAGATTCATTAATGTCGCTGTAGACATCAAGAAAATATAGCACTTGTGGTAAGTTCATTTTAATTACAGCCTCTACTCCAAAAACACTTCAGTTTTCGCCGAGCCTCCGTACTGTACGGTCGTATCTTCATAAAATATCTCTTCCCCTAAAAAGCGCGGGAAACGTTCACTAAAAGCTCATATATTTTTAACGTCGGCGTAGAACTGTCATTTTTCGCGCCTTTTAAACATATGCTCACTTTATATAGCAGTACGCCATTTTTTAATATAATCAATGGTGTTGCCCGGGTAGAATGTGTTTAATAATATACTAATAATAATTTATGTTTTAAATAAATACGTTAGAATCAATTCTTTAATTTTTCAATGATTCTTTTTATAAATTTACTAAGCTTATATAATGATAAAATCATATTAAAATAAAAATTTTCCTTAATAATACGAGCTCTTCAGCAACATAATATTTGAGATTATTTGAAAATATTGTAATTGATGAAAAAAATCGTTTATCTTTCAGAAATTTAATTTAAGTGGCTTAACCTAAATTAGCCTTATGAATTAAACTTTCATATTTTGCCGTTGAAAATATTTTCAACCTTGCCTTAAAATAGTATTGCTAATTTATTATCATCTCTGAATTTTACTTTATTATAAAACACAGCAATATCATTGGAATTTTTTTAACCTTCGGAGGTTTTATAATTATGTGTTTGTGCCGTCTAGTCAGCTGTTAGAAGTCGACAACTTCTTACAACTGAAAAGCCATATTGATCACTTTCTTTCTAATCCACTACTTTATACAATTATTTATTATGGATATCAATTCATTTTTCATTTTTTGTTTCTTTATAAAAGTTACAGGAATATAATTTTGATTAAAACTAATAATAATTAAAAGTGAACGATATTTTTCGACTTATTTGACTCAACTAAAAAATCTAGGGCATTTTTTTATGTGTATGTATAAAAAGTGAAATAATTGCTCGAGCACGATTTAAGCCCAAACAGTTACAACCGCCAAATTCAAGAGGACAACAAGTGAGTACTCCCATAATATTTTTAAAATAATTATGTACATGTCCTTAATTTTTCTGATAAAATAGTTAACTACCGTATCAAAACACAATTTTAAATTATCGTCATAAAATTCTGCTAGAACTAATAGGCAAAAATAATTTATCATTGAAAGATTTGTGACGTCAGTAAAAAAATGCGACCGCTTCCGCTTTTACTAAGTATAAAGTACCTAGATATAAAGTTAAGTAAATATCAAATTTGAATCGTTTAAATTTTGTTCTTTTCCATTAGTTTTGTTATAACAAACCCATTTAATTCATTGAAACTTGTTTAAATTCAATTTTCGCAAATTTACATTTTAATAGCAATTTAACTTAGTGATCTACTTCTATTTTTGTATATAAAGGATACAAACGGTTTAATACGCGTCAGTTCAAGTACATCCGTGCACTTGAATTTCCTGAAGATACCGAAAGGCAAAACCCGGGTCGTTAGCGACAAAACTCATGGAAAGGTACAAAATTCAAACAACCAAATTTGATATTGAAATTCCATCAAGCACCCTCAGTCGAAATCCTTAATTATAAAATAAATATATTAATATGGGCTCTTTTTAATTTTAATAATATTCTGAGAATAAATTGGCATATTCTATATACGATTATTTAAAATTAATAAGTTTTCAGAATTGAAAAAAAATATATTGAAGATTTTTTATCATCGCATAAATAGTTAAGGTTTACAATTTTACAGCTTAAGATTCTTGGAAATCAATAAGAGCCTTACTAGACGGAAGCTCTAAGTAAAGAACTCCCACACAATTTATTAATTATCTTAGTAAATTTCCCCTCTTCCCCTCTTTACACCGAGTCAACGGTAAAATCACTCCCCAATAATTTATTGTATGATCAATCACCAAGGCATAAGAACCAATAACTAGGTTACACCTGTTGCTTACGAAATATTTATTTTTAATATGTTTCTCCCAGAAACGAAACACGTGTCGCAAATATTTAAACTAAACATGTAATAAAATATAAGATTACAATATTGTTTCTCTTTATAATAAGATTGTTCACAAATAGAATTTTCTTTTTTAATAAGTAATCAAATTGTTTTACGTAACACTTATTTGTCCTTGAATGGATAATGGTAAATGTATTAAAATGGTTTCTCAATCGAAACTCAATACCACTGGTAAAGCTGGGCCGGACATCATATGTCACACATGGATGAGCTGAAGCCCACAAAACGACTCTTCACATTTTCACCAATAAGGGAAGCCGGAACGTTGGAAGACCGCGACTTCAGTGGATGGATTGGTTTTCGTAGAACTTACAACAACTGAAAGTCTGCAATTGTTGTATGAAGACGGAATACCTAGTGGAATGAAGCAGCTAAAGTTTAACGCGGACTGAAGCGCCAAAATAATAAATTATTCTGATTCGTTGGCTGAAATTTTAAATTGTGGGATTAGAAGCTCGCTCACAATTGTGATAAATACGTGGAAAACACTGACGAACATCCTGAAATGCATAAAGTGAGTGCCATATTTTAATATTCTGGCACTATGCAGCATTATTGAAAGATAAGTTTTCTCGTATAAAACGTTTTATAGCTTCATATGAAATTTAAACTATAAATAGACATGAAATATTGCAAAATAGATTTTGGCACTGTTTGCTGTCAGTATATCTCAACGTTATTACGTTCTTCATAAAACTTTTCGTCTGTCTAAATTCTTAACGTTCTAGATTACCGGCTATTGAACTAATTACTAGTTGAAAGCTTTTCTATGGATTAAATTTAGTATACATATAAAAATGTAAGTCATTGCAGATAAATCAATTCAAATTCATTACAATATGTTCAAACTGGGTCTTAAGTAAAGCGCTATTTTTAAGAATACATATGTTAACTGCCTTTTTACAAGAATATAGATATGTTTCCAAAATGCATTTTTATTTATTTTATTTCACATACTATATATAAGCACTTTATGACAATGATACTGAATTGAGTCTCTTGTTCTATTCGTCCTCTCCTTGGAACATATCCCTATCATATGGCCACGGTGGCCAAAAACCCTTGCATTGTTTCCTCCCATGGCATGCCAACATCCCTCAGTTCTACCGAGTACATTGTACTTATAAGTTAACGGTCATCCAGGATGCTGGAATCCAACCAGTCGAAAGAAAACACAGGCAGGTTTAAGACTCTCCAGAAGCATACGCAGCACATTTCCACACAAAATGTAATTTTATTATTCAGCATCGGGTGCCATTATTTGCTACCGTAAAGCAGCACTGTTAGAATATTTGAATAAACGAAACTTGGTTTTAGTCGTGTACATCTCCCTGTCCAATACAGTTTTCATTTAATGATATGCAACTCCAATTATTCTTTAATGAATAGCGAGCTGTTCAGTGTACTTCCAGGACGTGTAAACGAAGGTATCTGAATCTATTGGCTCTCCAAATGGGTTTTCCCGCGCTGATTATGATCTTATCATCAGTTAAATCTTTAAAATAATATTTGATGCTGTTAATAAAATCTAGCGAGAATGTGTCAGAAGTGACATAAAAAAACATATTATATCTACGAACAAAATTTTACCGGAACTTTAATGGAACATGAACTATACTATATTTTGATAAAATTTACTTTTTGATAATATATATCCACGGGAAGTCACATAGCAGTGGCACAAACTCTAAATGTTTGCTAAAAAAACATTATTAATTGTTCACTTTACTATTTCCGACTTAATTTATATTTTATTATATTACCATAAAATAAATTGAGTAATTAATGACTGATTCTTAACGTGTGCCCGTATATTTGTTTTACAACACGTTAATTGAAATTAAAAATACTAAAAGTAATGACCTTCCGGTGTGTAAGAAATCGTTGCCAAAATATGTAAAATCGTTATTATTGACTTATATTATTTAAAAAATTACTTGCTTTGTAATAAAGATAATTCATAGGATTAATTCAAATGGAAAACATTATATGACATGAGAATATGATATGACCTTGAAAAGTTTTGCCTCGAGTACATTTCTAGCTATTCGCTGATTTTATATTCGTGGCTTGGCTGATATATATTGTATGTTAAATTATATGTCTATAAATAAGAAACATGCTTCTGGATTTAATGGGTATTTTTTGGTTTAAAAATTATAATGTAGTTTAATTTGAGGAATAATTAACCAGTTACGTTATAATGGAACTCTTGAAGTAAAATAATATTTGATAAAAATTCTCTAAAGCAGAGTTCTTCAAAATGTGGTCCGCACCGCTCCGCAAGAGTTTATTGACGGTCCACAAACATTTTCATCAAAGCAGAAATAGATCTCGCACCAACCAATCGTTGTAATCTGGTGGGTCTTAAATTTTTTTTTTCTATCATTGAATTTGACACTTCGAAATTCAATTATCGCTTTTTGAATTTATTATCTTTAACAAACACGTACAGTACGTTCTCGACTAGCAACGGGATCCGTTCCACCACCGTAAGTAAGTCATACATTCAAATATATTATATTATATACCTACGTCCAATTAAGACATTATATGGGCCACTCGTGGCCAAATATGTGTCACACACTGGAGTTATTTTATACTTCGTCGTAAGCCTGAATAGTTGTGGATCGAGAACTGGTAAATATTTGTATCTGGCTAACGCCAGTCCGCCAAATATTTTGTTCTACAGATATACCGGTCCACGGATATAAAAAGGTTAAAGAACACTGCTCTAAAGTAAATGTTTAAACATTTCAAATTGGTGTTTTATTATACAGAATGTAATGAATAGATTACATATCTTTTTCCTAAGGTTTTGACATAATTTTAATAAAGCCATACTTCACTATATATTTCATAAATATTAGATACTTCAAAGCGTAACTTGTGTGTTTATGTTAAGGCTGAACTTTGACATTCGCGGTTTTAAAACATTTAACAATTTCCCAGAAACGGTCCCCGCCAATAGTGAAGAAAACCTGTAATCAATAGTCATGCAAAAGTCGTCTGTTACCAGCCAGAAATAGTCTAATAAAACGACGCAGGAAATAACATTACATAAAAGATTCTGAAACAATAACATGCAAACCAGTTTCTGCCCTGAACATTTTGAATTAAAGCTGATAGAATCATAACCTCTTGGCGATCGGGGCGCAACCCATTAATCCGATTTCAAATAATTGTTTCTGCTTGGAAAATTCTTCACATAGTGACAATAACAATTAAATCAAGCGTTATTTTATTGTCTTTGACAAGCAACATGTCGCCCGTTGACACACTATTTGGGAACTTTATGAATAAATGAAATCTGCAATGATATGCGACGGTCACCTCACTTTGTATTTATATTCAACGTAAACGCACAAAGTATAATTATAATATGGTTGATTAATCATCTGACTCAGCATGTATAAAAATATTACTTAATACAGGTGACAATACGACTTGAAATGTTAAATATATGATATTCTTATTTATGTTGAAAAATAACAATCTGTCGATATTCCGCCTTAATTCGATGGGACATTTTTTTTGTACCATTTCTAAAAAGTTGATAATGCTTGCTTTACGTAAAAATATTCTAGATCTTTTTTAAATATACGGAATAAATTCGGAAAATGTGTGTGTGTTTTTTTGATGTAATGCTTTTCCACCAAACATTGATACCTAGTTAAAATGAACATAGTCAAATGTGACGTTAGTTGGTAGTTTAGTACCATCGACATGCAGTTGATATTTCTCTATCTCCTTCACACAGCATCACTTGCGTGTGAGCAAGTAGACTCAAAATGTTCCAGCTTGTTCTTTTATCTCGCTCACTTTATTAATTTAGCATGTGATTTAGCGAGAAAGAGAAAAATCTACAAATGGCACCCGGTAGGTATGTAAGATAGTTTTTCATTATCTCCACCGCTCGCTGAGAAGTAGAACATAAATCCTTTTTTTTCATTCTATCGGGATTTATTTCAATTGACAATGGTAGAAAGGAAATGTTCGAGTGCAGAAATTGAATCCAAGTGTTACAAATCGGAGGGGATATTGAACAGGGGTGCAAAGAAGAGCTACGATGAAGATTAAGACCTGCATCGTTAACACTTCCTGCGTTTGATGCCATTCTATCTAATAAATTCTTGCGCTCAAATCATACGGCGTTATGGAATCGATCGCGACATAACGACAGTCAAATCACACAAATTCATATGTTGATGAAATAGTCTCAAAAATGTAGTTTTTGAAATAATTTTCGATTCTTAGATTAATTCTTAAAGTAATGTGTCCTTCGGTGCGGACACATTACCTTAAGAATTGAAGACTGTGCTTACTTTTCAATGAAATAAATTATAAGAAGTCTTTATCTCTGATGTTTATTGTACTTCATTACGTTTGAAATGAACAACATAAATTTTACTGATATTTTTTTTATGGGACAAACGTAACACCGTTTTAAATTTGTATTCCATCATCAAAAAATGTTCATTGTAATTCCGATAATGTATTACAATATTTATTTGAACATTGGAAATCACGTATGTACGTTTTTACCATATGCCACAATCAAACGATGTATAATAATTATTTACTAACGATATTTCACCGATAGCCAAAATAATTATAATATGAGTTGATTTTTTTTTATTGTATTACATAATATAATATATGTATTTTACACGTATTATTTTTTATTTCTTTAAAATTAAGAATTTATTATTCGTAAAAGATGTTGATAATTATCCCTCAATATATTTACATTTATCAGAACAAGTTGAGTTGAGCGAGTAAATAATTTCAGTACATGGTGAATGGTGATGCTTAATGATTTAGCTAATGTCAACACAGCAATGATTAAAAGTGTTTATGAGATTATTATCTTATTTAATATGAATAAATATGAGATAAAAAAAATATTAAAATCCAGAAACTCTTATTATCTATTTTATAGACTTTAATCATCATTCGGTGAGTTTTTTGTCCACTCCCAATGTGAAGCATACTGATTCCGAAGTTTTCTTCAGCTAGAGCTACTTGTTTACTCAATTGCTCAGCCGCTTTTAAATAATAGAGAAGGGATATAAAGTATAGGACTAGGTCCAGTCTAGTAATTAACTAATCGCTCTCGCTACATCTCTATTTTAGGATTGGACGGGTGTGGGAGGAAGTTTTAGACAAGAAAGACATAATTCATTCAAAAATGCAACTATGCTAACGGGGACTCAAAGCCGTGACTTTCGCAGCCAGGGCCAGCGACGTTGATATTCGACCACGGATCCGATTCTCGAAGTCAGTGACATACTCAATTATTATTAAGATGTGTTCGCATTTATGTTAATTTTCGACGTAACAGACGTTTAAATAGAGGCAATTATTAGCATGTGCATAATTATGATTCAACATTTAATAACCGTTCATCGTAACACATAGTATATGTCTGGTTTATGGTTTATACGTACTATAGCTAACACATACTGGAACACGTTTACAGTGGGGTGGAGGCCGACGCTTTCCGCAAATTAGCCAGCGACAGTTTTCCGCCAATAAATCAACTGCAGACCTAATCTCCCCTACCTAAATCGCTTACACTCCGCAAAATGTCCTATTGTAGTACCTCACCACAAAAGGCTTTTCTTTTTGTCTTCAAATAATGGGGTGATCGCGATGACTGCCAAACAATCAAAATTGACAAAAAGATATGTTCGCAAAATTCAGTTGATCGATTTGCCGCACGGCGATAATGCAAATTTTCGCATTTGTGTAATCGCCAAGCATTTGAAAATATTTTATTATTTATCGGCCTTGTTGTATTTCAGCTGATTTTCTAATAATGAAATATCGGGTTTGAAAATGCGTAATACCAATTGGTATGTCAGTACTTAAAATTAAACAATAACGAAATGTAATTATAATTGAATTGTGATTTAACATAAAATACAGAGCGCCAGACGGCCATTTCCTATCTAAGGCGTCCTTGGCGGAACAAATCGATATTTTCTTGAATATACATTGCAAATCTTTTCAAAATTTTGTTTTTTTATGAATATATTTATTATTAAATATTTTGAACGTATTTTTTTGAGTTTCATCCAGTGGCGGTTTACCACATAAGCACAAGAAGCGCGGGCTTGGGGCCTCCAAATCCAAACATATATTAACCCGTTGACTGTTAGCGTCTCATATGCTGAGACGCCTGATTTTAGTATGTTGCAAATTGCTACTCAAAAATACTTAAGAATGAGTTACATAAAAATTGTTAAAATTTATCGAAATATCAGAATTGATATGAATTTGTAAACTCTGCTACACAAAAATTGAAAAAATAACATTGAATGTCGTTTTGTAAAAAAGAAAAAATAAACTTTTTTAGTAATGATAGTGATGAAAGTTCCCTTTTGTATTATATTATAACGATGCTTGATTAACAATCAACTGGAAAACAATACAAAATAGCCGTATAATAAACATTAGAAACGATTTCCCCCCGAATTACGGTTTTGGGAACATGCTACCTTTGCAAATACTGCCCTCCTATGTACATACACATGTGCCCTTGTTCAATAAAACTATGCCTTTATATAAATTCAATTTATACAGAGCTTGAAAATATTATTTAGCGTAAGTTTTCGTTATTTTAAACAATCACGTGTGGCAAAGTGCTACATGATAGTTAAAATACCTAGAATTATTGTATACATTGCATCTATTATAATGTAAATTAATATGGCGAAATTCCTCTGTTATGTTTGGCCCTCGATTCAAATGCGGACAATAAGGCGGCGCCCTATCAAAGAATGCGCCCAGAAGCACAAAGCTAAAATTCACATTCATCATTACGTACCTGTTTTATTAAATTTCAACAGTGGACAGCATTACACAAATTATTATTGTCCCGTAATGGTATTGTTAGCAGAAGCTCGGAAAATTCCTCAGGGTACAGATGGTCTTCAAAGAAAAATTTACCAATTTTTGAATATTTTCAATTATCTTTTAGAATTCCGAATACATAATTTAAATCGTGTATTGTCTACTCCAGCGATGTCCAACAGAAATCGTTTGGTGGGCCAAATAAAGTATTACTGGAATTTATTGGGCCGCACACTTGATAATTACGGTAATACTTGTTTTTTAATGTAAAAAAATATAACCTATAAAAATACTTAATTATTCAATAAAAATAAGCTGGGACTGGGGTCGAGTGTATCGTTTAGGTTGCGGAGGGCCATCGTGTAGGATTCTATGTCAGCGGTTTCCAAACCAGGAGACGTCGAAAAAATGGAGCAAAAAAAAATCAAGTTTAAGTTACCAGCTGTATTTGGAAAGGCGCAAAAAAAAATTTTTTTAAGGGAGGCTTTATTGCATTAAGTTTAAAAACCGCTGCACTGTGTAGTTTTAGCGTGTAGAGGCCATTTAATAAACATATACATTTATACTTTGAAATAGAGTGTCACATATTTTTAAATTGTGTGTATTTTTTTGCGATAACCTTTACAATAAGAAAGCTTTATGGAACAAAAATTATGGAATACATTAGAAAAATAATTAACTTCTTAGCACAAAACTAATTAAGATCGAGCGCGTGTAGTAAAAACTGTATAAATTTATATTCATGATTATATTCTCCGTCAATTATTAATTTATTGCAGTTGGCCTTAGAAGATGAAATAGTTATTTCATATTCAATCATCTCAAACATGTTGTTACTAATGAAATGTCTTTTGATAACGTAATCGAAGTTCAATTATTGAATGAGATTCAAAGAGGAACTCGTTGAAAGATATGCATACAACCAGTGGCGGCCGGTGACAAGAATATTAGGAAGTGCAATAAAAAAACCTATTTATGCAAAAAATCTATCCTCCGATTCTTGGATTTTGAAAATACATCTATAACACAGATTTTAAAGTCCGACATTGACGATACTAACTGCTTCTCTATACTTGCATGGCAAGAGAATTAAGCTTATCACAATGTTATGCCGGAGAAGCGATTTAAGCCGAAATAATACTGTGTAACTAAAAACACGGGTTCGATTCCCGGTACGAGCGGATTTTTTCAGTCGAAAAATCTGTTCCAAGGTATGGGTGTTTGTGTTGTTTGAAAAATCCCTTCCTACCTTTCCGATCCCAAAGAGCGACGCATAGTGACAGCGATTAGCTGATCACTAGTCCTGTCCTAGTACTCGTATCCTTTCCATCCCTACTCTCTTCGAAAAAGAGAGGTTGAGCAACTGAGTAACAAGCAGTTCTCGTATAAAAACATGTATTGAGATAAACTCCGCGAGAAGTCCATATGCTCCAAATCAGGAGCGGACATGGTTAAAAAAATATATTATACAGTAGCATGAACATATAGTAGGTAATTAGATATTGTATTAAATTTTTTCGGACAGTTTTATATGGACAAACACTTTCTTTATACTAAAAACATTATTGATTCATATTATATACGCTAATAGCGTTTGTAATAAGATGATTATGAAATGACAAAAGTATGAAAATATAAAAAAAGTAATGAGTAATGAAATATTTATGAAAATAAAAATGTTATAGTTACGTAAATCGAAATCCAGCCAAGATAAAATGGATAGAATACACTTTCACACATACACTTTCCACCCGCGATTATCGATATATTTCCGTACGTCAAAAGAGTTCATCTGGGTAGATTTAGCCCTATACTGAAGTATCAGGGAAGCAGCAAAAACAAATGTGAATATTTTCGACAAAGAACGTGAAGATTCGAGACTTCTCGACTTATGCACCATGGATATGCACCACTAGCCTCGAAATTTCAAACGATTTTTTTGTTTCGCGCCTCAATAGCGTCGAACTAAAATCATTTTTTCTACCTACCTTGACAACGTCAATAGGGTCATTTAGAGAATTTCCAAGAAGTGCGCCTCAAGAGGGTTCAACATCTATAATCGTCTGGCGTTAGCAAACTTATTATTACTAGTTTTACTTTTGATGGGATGCGTGAAATATCCTTTTATGAAACATACAATGATGGAATTTTGAATGAATAAATTGATATATTTATTTTGAAATTGCTTATTGCTTGAGCATACACGAAAAGAATTTAAAATTATTAAATTGATATAAATATCGATATAAATATTATATTTATTTTGAAATTGTTGCAATATATTCAAGAGCGCAGTGCACCATTGCGCTATAGCACGAGCCGTCCCTGCATACAACTCATATCATATCTTCGACTGCGATTCGTTATAATAAATAAGTGTATTGGGCTTCACATAAAATACATATCATGATTGAATATTCGCTTTAATTAACAAAATAAAAGAAGAAAATGTCACATACAGTAAGTGGGATATTATTCGTTTTTTTGTTTAAAAAATCATTAATACAGCTCAATAAAATAGGGGATGCAATTCTCAAAATATTATCAATATTCTCGTAAATACGTTCACGATTTTTTTAAATTTTTTTTTGCCGTTTAATTAAATCATTGGATTGATTTCGCTTGGTTAAAATAATGTATTAAAACTGTTTATTTTTTATGATTAATGTTTATGTGCTGGAAAGGTGGATATTTAATAATGATGTTTAATTTAAATATTACGTAATTATATTAGAGTTTTTCCGAATGATTCATAAATAATATATATTACAATACATAGTATTTTTCATTCCTTTATTTAAAAGAATCTTTATTTTTCTATGATTTATCTACAATTATTAGTTTCAATAAAAAATGTTTTTTATTATAAAATATAATATGTATGTTAACCGTTGGGCTTGAATTTGATGAGAAACCAAAATGATCTTTTTAGTGTTATTTTGCATAGACAGATATGTTGGGAAACCGCATGAAAATATTTGTAGGTACTCTATCAACGTGCAAAAAAACACAGACTTTCACTGATTTAATTATTAAAACAATTTTCACGTGACGTCATTCTGGCTTTACTGCCTGTGAAATAAATTTTGTAAAGATGTTGGTAAGGTTTTATAAAACAATTCAATAAAAAACTGCTTTCGCGTACATGTCTACATCCACAATCATATTTCAGCGCTTGGAATTTTACGGGATATAAAGCGACAATTCCATTTTTAAATTACTAACTTGTAATCATAAATTTTGCTGGAATTTTTTATTTTTGCAATTTCATTGTCGGGGTGAAAATGTTTGAAGCTATCAAAGCTTGTTGTGTGTATAAAATTTTAATTTTTAATTTGAATCTCACATAAAATACTTTGCCTTTGCTTACTATTCCATCGCTGCCAGAGAATCCGAAACGTTTTCTTGTTTTCTTAGTTAAAATACTGATATTGTTGTAGGAAAATTGTCATCACACACACTTGTGTTTGAATACTGATATTGAGTGTTTGGTGCCGGGTTTGAGTCCCAGTCCGGGCAGTGTCACTTTTCAATCGAAATATTGATTTCTGTTTGGAGACATGGATGTCTATGTTGTACAAAATTCCCTCCTACACTCATCCGATCCTCGAAAACTCACATAGGGCTTAAACATTGCTTTCTTTTTAAAATAGCTATAAAACGTATTATGCTCTTTATGTCGATTAATATGACACGAACAGAATTTTCAGTCTATAAATCTGTTCAAAGGCATTGTTGTTTGCGTTGTTGAAAAAGTCACTTCCCACCTTTCCTATCCCAAACAGCGACGCATAGCAAGAGCTATAAGCTAACCACTAGTCCTGTCCGATTCTTCGTATCCTTTCCATCCCCTACTCTCTTCGAAAAAGAGAGGTTGAGGAACTGTTCAAGTTAAAATTAAGATAGGAATAAAACTTAACATGAACTGTATATCGGTAAATAAATCATAACTTCATAAATAATTTATGATTATAATCAAATACATCTTTTTTACCGAAATGTACTGGTTGAAAACAATTTTTCCAATCTATAACCGGATTTATAAAAACAACCATAAATTAAATGCCGATTAGGGCATTGATTTGTTGAATTTAAAATATCTACATATGTTGCCAGAGATAAATTGTTAAATAAAACATTATTTTTCATAATGAAAACCCTTCAGAACAATTCGGGGCATACTTTTGACATATCAATCTTGATATACATTTTCTTAGAGCTGTTAGATTATTTAGTGCAAAGTTTATTTCAAAGAGTAATTATTGGATTTGCTAATGAATAACATATTAAATAATAAATCTTTCTATTAAATATATAATAATTATGTAATATTTTCCGTACCAATAAAACACATAGGTTAAATTTTGTTTTACAATGTCGGAAGAGGTGTAAAGTTTCAATGAGGCAGCACCATGACGTACGACTTCACTATAAAACTTTCCTTATATTATCTCTCTCGCAAACAAAAATACCCACCTACAATATATCTATCTTTAAATCCTTCAACTGTTGGCGTTTTTTGCTCTCCATCCTCTCAATTGCGTCGTTAAATTTCTAAACTAGGTATCATTATTCAAAACAATGGGTCACAGATTGTGATGAAATTGATACTTTGTTCACGTGATGAATTATTACCATCTTATTAAGAAGACGGGCATCTAAGTGATCAAAGCCGCTGCCTTTGGTTTCGGTGTTCGCGGGCTCGATTCCCAGTACGTATAGTTCCATTTATTTTTTTAACCGTTTTAGGAAGTTATGTTCGGAGGAATTGATGTATGTGATCTT
Source organism: Himalopsyche kuldschensis (assembly GCA_028554975.1). Classification (NCBI taxonomy): domain Eukaryota; kingdom Metazoa; phylum Arthropoda; class Insecta; order Trichoptera; family Rhyacophilidae; genus Himalopsyche; species Himalopsyche kuldschensis. The sequence goes on along the minus strand of JAHFWI010000046.1, from coordinate 293,125 downwards.
TGCAGTAACCATAGCGATCAATATATCATCATAACTTGACCGTTAGTCAGGGCGCCACCATCACGTGGTATTTGAAATACTCTACCATAAGTATTTATTTCAGGGCTGTGGAGTCGGAGAAAAAAATTCCGACTCCGACTCCAGCATTTACCAAAACCACGACTCCGACATTGACCAAAAACACAATTCTGACTCCGACTCCGACTAAAAAAAGCTTAATATCGTCACTTTTTTCCCTAAATTTCCTATTTATGTGTATTCAATAAAATATCAACCCTATCAATGCGGCCAAAAGCCAAATTTTACACATTAAATGAAAAAATAAAAAGTTCAAACTTTTCAAAATTTCCGACTCCGAGTACGACTCCGGCCAAAAAGCTCCGACTCCACGAATGCGACCCCACAGCCCTGATTTATTTACTTACGCATGTAAATTTGCAAGATATAAATGGATAAACATCTTTGTGTACAAATATTTTGGTAAAATATAGTAATAGATACACGGGACAGAATCCCAATCCTCTCCTGCTTACGTCCGCCTCTAACTCTCTAGGCTCCTCCTCCTCCAACAGGGAACCACTTTTGCATCTCAGAAAGATAAATTGTCTATGGTGTTGCTTGCGTCAAATGTCACTGTGAGTTTAAAGATAGATAAATAAATAATTCCACGTAGGAACGTAGGAAGGTATTTGAAATCAGATAACTTTATTTTAATTAATGTAAAGCTTACGATTTTTTATGAAATGTTTCGTCTTTAATTTTTAAATTTATTATAATAGAAGATCCTAAAGAATACTACGCAATAAGTATGAAATCGAGTTTTTTAAATTTTTTTGGAGCAAAAATGCAACCACAAGCTATACAAATAATAACATTATATGGATAGAGACAGTATAGTCTTTTTTTATCTCCATTATCCTTTCCTTACTCTCTTCTAAAAAAATGCTGATCGTCCGAATAAAACGCAGTCCGTAGTGTAGCTGAATTGTTAACGCTGTTTTGAAACTTAGTGTGATTTCGTATACTTATTTACAATGTTCCATGTTTGAAACGCGAAGCAAAAACTTTCTATTCGATTTATGAAATTGTATCAAAAGACATGGATATTCAGGCACATCTTTATCAATCCAGAAAACGGTCAAGATTAACTATCTCATAAATTTTTTTTCGCTGACAACACCTTTGATTACTCACCTTATCCGCAAAAAATATCGTGGGTGCGGATCGTCCATACGATAGGGCGGCTAAATGAAAGCGGACGCCAACGACCATACCACGTTGAAAGCACCGGTTCTCGTCCGATCACCGAAGTTAAGCAACATTGGGCGCGGATAGTACTTGGTTGGGTGACCGCTTGGGAACACCGCGTGCCGTTGGCCTCTTCTTTTTGCCATTTTGTAAGAGCGTTGCGATGAAGCACTCCTCGAGCTTCTCGCCCGTATATTACAAACTAGCTACAAATAAAATCCTGTATCAAATCTATTACGTAAAAAAATAATGAACCTGAGATATTCGAACACTTCCTCTATTTGAAAATTGGTCTGATATGGAATCAGTACATTTACTATGAGAAAAATTTGACAATAAATGATTACCTTCAACATAATTTATCCTTAACTTAACGAAATGTTCGGTTGTTTTCTTTAGTTTGCTATAAAGTTATGAATATGTGTAAACTGAGAGCTTTAGCAGAATACAATTTTGTTGATTGTTTTGCGTGATATGATTTGGAATTGAAAATTAAAAAACTTTGGTTATCGAGATGGTAACTTTTAAAACTTGACATCCATCCATATTTTACTCTCATCCTTTGCAATGATTCCGTCTCTTTCTGTCCTTTGGAGCTTTGCAAACCATTGTATAGCTTTGTCTCTCTTTGTCTCTCACAAAAGCGTCGTTTGTGACTAGGGCAGACTCGCCGACGCCGAACATTGCGTATTTGTTGATCGACAACTGGCGGTTTTCCGCACCACTGATTCTATTTTTTTGTGCAATTAAATGTGAAACTACCACCGTGAAGAAGGTCGTTCGTTACTGTAGAAGTGAGATAAATAAAAAAAATCACAATCCGATATTTTTTCTTATTATATCGACATGGGATTTTATAATAACTCTAATGAACCCATTGTTTACAGTGTGCACTAATTTGTGCGTAATTACTATAGGAATTAAAAACCCGTAAACAAAGTGTTAAGTATTTACTCCATTGTCCTCACTAAAAATTACAGCCAACCAATAATAATTATAAAAGTCTTTAGGGCCTAGATGTGGCAAATTCGCTCTAATGCCAGGAATAGTGGGATAGTTTGAATAATGGAGAATCATATTTTATTCTAGCTGAAAAAAAGTTAATTATCGCACACCGTTAGTTTTAGACTTCTGGCACTCAGAATTGTTTGAAAACATTTTCCATAGTATGTCTGGTCATTCATCAAAAGACGTAGTATTTGTTATATTTTTTTACTTTGGCGAACAAAACGAAGTATATAATATTATTCATTCGCCAGAAATAAAATTTTATTCCACTTTACATGAGGAAGACCGATATTTACCGCTCTTAGAGCAATTACCGCGCATATTTCGGATTCCGGTGTCACGTCAAAGACTCTATCACACTAATTACGTAAACATGTTATTATAAAGCTATCGAGATAACACGTGATCAAATTTATTAACTTGATTCTCGAAAATTATCTCATGTAGCAGAGTAATTAATCTACCAGATAGAGACCAGACGTTTATTCTAAATAGCAATAGAGCTTCATTCCACATAAATTTTATATTAAAACAATAGAAATTGAATACGTCATATGTATCACTTTTAATGGTGAATGGAATTATATTTAAAAATAACAACACATTTTTTTTACTCATTCCACATTAGATTTATCAAGATCAAGACCGATTTCGCTCATTACGAGCAATATCAACTAATAATAAACACCTTTATTTATAAACAACGTTGTATACGCTTCCTTTGTAAATATAAATACCGCTGTATATCTAATCAGTTGATAATCCTCGCGATGAGCGAAACCGACCCTGATCTTTATAAATCTAATATGGAATAAGTAAACAAAATATGTTATTATTTTTAACATTAGTACATATTAAATATAGTATGTATAAGCAAAAGAAATATTATTTCCGTCAATGGAGTTTGAATCTGCGGTACCGAACCAATGAATCAAGAAAATCAATTCATTTACATTGAGCTGTGTAGCCTAGTAGGAAAAGCTCAGTTTGCGATCAGTGGTTATGTGCTTAATTCCCGGGAAGAACAATTCCAAGAGTTGATTTTTATACCTTCTATGAAATATTTGATTTCAGTCGTATATGCGTTGGTACTTATGTATTTGATTTTTTGATGTTAGTTAAACTGGATTATGCTGTTTTCAATAAACATTAAATAAATAAGATCGTGTGACAGTTACAGAAAAAGGCAAACTCAAACTACAGACATGTATTAAATAATAGATAGACAATTATGAACTGCCTCGTTTATAAGTTTCAAGACGTAACCTTTGTTATGTATGATCATTCACCGTAAAATATCTGAGAAGAATTACGTAATTATCACATTTTGTTACAAAACATTTTACCCCGTGACTAATTTCAGTAATTTTCAAACCCCCCTCCCCATGTTCTATATCCACCCTACCCTACCCCTTTGTCAAAAACCATCACATTATTCTAAAACCCACCCCCATTTTATAATATATGGACGTACATCCTCTTTTATTACGGTAAGAGTACCGCCTAGAGACTCCAATTCGAGTATCGAGTACTCGATACTCGAGTATTTTGAAAAATACTCGTTCGTCGCTTATGAACATCTCTTTCCAAATTGTATTTACTTATTTAAAATATATACAATATTTTACCATTACATTGCCGAACACGTGGATCAGGTAATATTTTTTTAACGGTTCTCCGTTTTTGTTGCAGTTGCAGATGTGACAAAATAAATTCTGAGAATTTTGCGTGCTATCACTGGTAATCAGTGACTTACTCGCTGTAAAAAGTTAACCATCCCTGTTACAGTTTTAGTTGCCCTGTTTATAAATTTTACTATTCTGTCAGTGGAAATTAAAATCGAACAGATGGCGAGGTCTATGATGACAAAAACAAAATGAAACATTAAAAAAATCTTTTGACAGCAGAGATTCAGCTGACATAATAAATATTCAAAATGTTTACATGCCTTTACTCATTATTTCATATTTCTTAGAAATTTATAACAACCACGTATCAGAGGTGATAAGGTTAATTTGTAATTAATATATTAGTTGTGTTAAATTATTAGTTTATTCCGATAAATGTAAAAATAGTATTATTGTCGTCAATAAAAAAACGATCCGCGGCAAACGGTGGTGTGAAACGGCAAAGCAAAGCAAAACATGTAAGAAGCAGTGTGCATATGTATATTAATCTCGTAGATAAACAAATTTATAATGCAAATTTTAACACTTTGAGTGTTGATTTATTTTCAATTAAATTAGGCTTTTTTCAATAAGCTTCAAAAACCATTAATAACTTACAAAAAAAACAACATATTTTTCCTGTTATCCGTAAATCTGAAAAGAATATTTTTAATTATTTGAGATATTGATATTTTTTTCGGAATTTTAAAACGCAAATTTAAAATTTTAATTGAAATTATTCGTTATAATTTTCAAATAATTATCGAGAAGCTTTTCCTTCCAATTCGGGTCTGGATCTTTATTGCATTCATCTGTGGAATGTTGTTTCACCCTATTGACGTTAATTCCAAAGAGCGTATCGAACCGAAACTTTTTTTATGCACAATAATATATGGCCACAGATTTGTACCCAAATATTAAACTTTTTATAAAATTCGTTTCTTTATTTGAAACATAATTATACTAAAAATATTTTGACAATTCAATTACTGAAAGTTTCTGTGTTTTGTGATTCCCTGGATTTTTATAATCAATATAAGGTAAACTAATTGAAAACTAATTGATAAAAAAAGTAATAACTATTGTACCTCGTATATTTTATACATTACATATAAATTAGATACACTATTCAATTCATTGCTAACGATAAAACCAACGTCCTCTGCTACCAAGAGAGTTTTTTCAACTGCAGGAATAATTATAACTAAAATTCGAACAAATCTTAAATTTGAAACATTTAATTCTCTGATATTTTTAAAATATGTGTTACGTTAGGTGTTCAGTGCATTAAAATGAATTAAATTTATCAATGAAATTAAATAAGCTTATTTATTTATTTATCACCTATTTATTTTTAAAAAATGTGAATTAATAGTATATATTTTGCTACATCTGAAACTACTCGAGTATTTTTACATTTTAATACTCGATACTCGAGTAGTTGAGATGACGAGTCCCTAGTACCGCCTAACTTTTTTGCACTTTCAGTTAAATGATACAAAATTTATAATGAAGGCCCCTGAGTTTTTTTCCCTACAACCGATGAGCTCCACTCATAAATAATCTTAGAAAAAAATGGCAACCTTATTGTACCATTATAACAAGTACTGGTAACTGGATTTTATTTCGTGCGAGGTATTGAGTGTAGAAGAATGTTAGCCAAGTGAACTGATTTCAGACTCAGTTATGGAAACCTTCAGGGTGGTTAAAAAGGCTAAAAACGGTATTTACACCTATACCCTTGGATATCAATTTCAATACACATGCATTCAACTGGAGATCACAGTATCACAAAACGGGCAGTGAACACTCGATCACGGTTATAATTAAATAATATCTTTCTATTCCAAAACAACTTATATAATTCAATATCGTTGAAAACATTATTCTCGATTTTATAAAGTAACAGCTTCAAATAATATAATATTAATTGATCCAGTTACGGATATAAAATATTCATTTTATCTGTGTTATCAAAATTTTATGTATAACTTTGTCTTTTGTGTTTCAGGTTCGCAAGAAAATCTACTTTTATTCACCTGGGCCGAAGTATTTTCCGTGAAATATGATGGCACTAACCCTTTTTCCGCAAGTTAAAATGGACCAGATAAATCTCAGGTATTTTTTAAACTTCTTACCTAATTCCTTTTATCAATCATAAAAATTCATACCATAAGTTTCGTGAGTATGCCAAAAAGTTTTTATTATCATGAACGCTGAAGACTGATTTAAATATTTTTATTAAGCTCTTTTTAATCTGATAGCTCATAAAACATTCTTAACCTTGGTGGGAAGACGATGCTGTTTATTTTATCGAATCGCAAACATTTTTTTGAATTAATTAATATTGATTTAAAAATATCTAATATTTACTTTGTTTAAAAAGATTTATCATACATAAATTTACAGTACGATTCTTGAGCAATAATAAATGTATAATTGATATTGAAATATTAAAATAAATAAATTGGCCTCACTAACTTTGTATATATGTATGTTATACGTGTTGTTTTTATATACAATATATACAAACAACACGGTTATATGGTTCTACAAAAACTAAGTTCGAATAAAATTTTGGTAAGTGCTCTAAAAATCATATATGTTTGTAGTTTTATCAATAACACGATATAACACAAAAAATAGACATTTATTCGATAGACTACTTCATTCTCATTAAAAATCTTTTTTATTCGACCTTTTTCCACGGTTAGTAATACGTTTACGAACTCCGTAATAAATGACTAAATGTCATCTTTTAGCGTGTTTAGATTTAAAAAAGAATGTAATACAATGTATAAAGTTAAAGTATTTTTAAGCTTTCGGTAATAGCTCTTAAAGTACCCAATCATATAAAAAGGCTTAATGCTGATGTGATGCCTCTGCATTGCCTTTTTGGGAAGCATCTTCAGACGAAAATTATCGCATTAGCTGTGTCGGCGGTAACGATTCTAGGCCGTTAATTATTGAATTTATTGAGAATTAAGATAGGCTTGGCGTCATCAGGCGTGGAGAGAGAGAGGGTCTACCACTTGCATATTAGTTTGTAAAATATTAATCTCATGGTAAATAAATGTGTGGGCAGTAACGCATTTCATTTATTACAATGAATATATTAATATTTTAAATATCGTCAAAAACCCTTCAAGATAATTATGATTAAAGTAATCTAATCTTAGTTTATCAGTTCTAGAATAAAAAGAATGAATCTATTGAATCATAAAATTATAAGAATTAGAAATAAAACAATAATATAAAACCAGCAACTCGTTTTTGCTTAATTTGACAATCCTACGAACGCGAAGGATGGTAATGTCAATTCTGTCGATTTCCGTTATATGATAGTGAAAGCCTGGAAAAATTATTAAAGGCCCCCTTAATCAAAATTTGAGAGGCTTGGCGAAAAAACCTAATAACATAAAATATTATAGCTTCTGACTTCTGGCAAGACCATTAAGCGCGACAAAAACATGAAAAGGGCGGTAACCCTGCTTGGTTGCTGTTCTAAGTTTGAATTTGCGCAAAATGGCGGACGTCAGATGCACACGTCACGTAAATCATACCGTTGTAAGGGCAGTGATGGATTCATTTTCGGTTTCATGTTTGTGATATGGAAGGTTTCACGCAATTTTGATTTGACAAATATTTTTGGTTGATAGAAACCTTTTCTATGCCAACTTCATTAAGTTGGTACTAACAATTACTAATTTTGTGTGTTTTTCCTAATTTTCAAAAAATAATGTTGATTGGTCAGTCTTTCATTACATTATGTATTTTTTTTTTATCCCGCCTCAAATAATATTATATTTATTTCACTACCAATGATCAGTACAAGTTTTGCTAGTCGCGAGCATTACCAAAACAATAATAGAATTTACCAGGGCTGTGGAGTCGGTCTAAAAAAGTCCGACTCCGACATTTACCAAAACCACGACTCCGACTCCGACATTGACAAAAAATACGAAACCGATTCCGACTAAAAAAAGTTTACTATCGTCGCTTTCCTTCCCTAATTTTCCTATTTATGTGTATTCAATTAAATATCAACCCTATCAATGCGGCCAAAAGTCAAATTTGACATATTAAATGCAATATGTAATACGAAAAGTTCAAACTTTTCAAAATTTCCGACTCCAGGCAAAACGCCGCGACGACTCCGGCCAAAAAGCTCCGACTCCACTACTCCGACTACGACTCCACAGCACTGGAATTTACAGCTGAAAAGTAGTTTTACATGTGTTAGTCAAAGCTATATGATTTTAACGATCAAGTACATTGATATATTGGCTCACTTCCTGTAATTCAAAAAGCACAATATATTGTACACGTATTTAAAAAAAGTCCCAATCCTCCACTGTCGACATGCTGCTCGCCATTTCCACTTGAATAGAATTATATCAACGTTACGTAATGGACCCTTCATTGTGGTCGCTGACAATACCTGAGCCCTATTCCGAAAACAATACACGAAAGCTCCCGAAATGATGTGGAAAATTGAAACTGAAAAAGGTAAAAGCGGTGGTAAACAAATTGGTACAGGAATGCAACTGTGGGAGTATGAATAAAATAACACTTCCAATATAATAACCATACTGCTTAATCCATGTTTCATTACTCTGCCTCCGTTAATATTAAAGCAGTTATTCGAAAATAATCACGAATTGATCGAAAATGACAATCTTATTGCAGTATTCTGGGATTCATAAGATTCCGAATGATTTATATTTAAAATGGTTTTTGGCTTGACATCAAGTGTTTTTTACCCTTCAAAAAAATGACTAAGAAATGTTGAAAAAACATGAAAGGCTCATTATCACAGAATAGGACATTTACAAATAACTGCCTTTATGCGTATGAGGTAAGTGTAACTACTTTATTGAGAAACTTTTCCTCATTGAGTGTATTGTAATACGACCTATATCAGGGTTGACCATACTTTGAGGCTTAAGGCGACTAAAAATAATGCAAGTGGTAGGGTTTTTTTTATTATTCGATTCGTTCCAGAACAAAAAATAATAGTACACGGTTTTGGGTTACAGAGAATTTCGTATACAATGTTTTTAAAAGCCAAATTATATATCTATTGACCCGTTGACTGCTAGCGTCTCACAATTTGAGACGCCTGATTGCAGTGTGTTTTTTTATATTAAAATTTATATTAAAAAATAAATAGAGTTAAAAGTTTTATAACTATCCCGGACAAGACTTTTTTACCAACCCCCATGTGTGTATTTAGCACAAACACTGATTAATTAACTTTAGTAATCCAATATTCGTAAATTGGCTCAGCAGGGAAGAGGTTAGAACACATAAACAAATTGACGTATTAAACGAACATCGAAGCGCCGCAGGATGAATGCTTTTGTTTTTGCATCAATTTCGAAAAGACCATTCTCTATGTAATGTTCTCTGTATAACAGTATTTTGTAAGAATCAAATTTGTATATTTAAAGCACGCCTAAATAAAACATGTCTCTAACATTTTTTTACAATATCAGGGCACGTAGTTTCATAGGCGGTCGACATTCTGGGCATTTTGGGCCCGTCTACTTTTTTGCCACTCGTATCGCTGAACTGTAGTGTCGACTCGTAAAGTTATTGTTATTTGATTACCCGCTTTATTGATTATATTTTTGAAGGTCTAGCGAAAAAAAAACAAGCTTTCCAGTCCTCAACACACATAGAAATGATTATGTATTATAAAACTTAATGACCATCTAAAATTATTAAGGACTCCTCTTCCTCCTACTAAAATACGTATATTTCAAATATCAATACCAGTACTGCAGCAATACAACTTGGTTGTCCCACCACCTACCGTTATGTGTCTACAGCCGTAGTTCACGGCCGCCGTGAAGCTAGGCGATCAAGAAAAGAAGCGAATTTACTCCTTACTTACTTGATCAGATATAGAGCTTGTACGGTCATGGAACTATTTTTAAAGATGCTCCGTGATTCCTTAATTAAGAAAGGAAAGAGCTTACAGAAAATAAAACGAAAGCATCACCAAAAAAAATTGGTCGGATAATACTACTTTAATGAATTATCATACAGCAAATAAATATATGTATGTATTTGAAAAAACAAAATCGCAGAATTGTCTTATGCACTCGCTCCAATTGTGACTAGTTGACATTTACATATGGACTCCAAATAAAAGAACTGTATTCAAGCTTATTTGGAAATAAGGAAACGTAAAGAGTACGAAATACAGAAGGGTTTTCAAGCGGCTTAGTTTGCCTTGCATAAGTCCAAGAAGTTTACTACCACGCAGGGTATAAATGAAAAAAGTAAATGATCTGTATCGTACATATTGCACTCACTTTATTTACAAGAATAAACAAGTTTCGCTAAGTTTATAACTAATAAGCATTGCCAACTACTGTCGCAAGTGTTGGTTTTAATTAATTAAAAAAATGCTGTTGCCAGATACGAATAGTCAGAAATATTTTATGTATTGAATCGCAGAGCCGTAGTTTCGTCATAATAATATTATTGTAAGTGCTGCAGAAAATAAACAAACATTGGCGTACGGGGAACCTTAATGACTTCTGCATTACACACAACTCTGGGCACGTCCATCCGTTTCCGAGATTTTTTATGTTTCAAATTTGGAAGTCGAGCGCTGAATTTTGATTTGCTTATTAAAAAGGGGTTGAAAAAAATGCGACATATGTTTACTAATTGCTTAGAGATACACGTAATTAAAAATGCTTACGGTCTGTTCTTCATATCTCGCAACCCATCAGGGAGCTTAGCAATCAACGAGATTCCTGTACTTCAAACACCATATGGCGATATAAAACGTATGCTCGTGTAAAAAAAAATACATAATATTTTACACATTCAACGCATATTTTTTTGCAATGCTATTTGGAACATATTTTCAAATTATCCGATAAATATTTAAATAGCTATGTACTTCTGTTTTTACGTCTTATAAGCTTTACAGTTTAAGTTTTTTCGAACCAATATCGTTTTAAAATGTAGGATGAAAGCGCACTTAATTGATATTCAGCCACCGTAGCTTAGTTTGCCTTACACTATTTGGTGATAAAATCATGGGTTTATACAATCATTTTAATAACTATTTCGAATCTTGAATGTTCAATTAATTATAGATGTGCATCCAGAGCATGGTTAAAAAATTGTATGTTTCCGTCTCTTCCGACACACCATTTGATAATAACGCAAGCGGAGCAACACTAGCAGGTTTTATCTTTTTAGCAGTCCCCTTCGTAAACCTTCCATCATTTTTTCGTTGGACACTTGATATAATGTTCCATCTGGGAACGGACAAATCCTTCTACAAAAATAAATCAAATGCATGTAAAGATACACCTTTGATTACTTAAACCTCACGGAAAGAGACGTTAAGTGACTTACTAGTTCGCGTGAAACACCATCTGATGAAATGCTGCAAATTGGGAGCGTGCGTGACCATTTGTATTTATATTAAACGTGTGGGTATAGGTATAATTATGCACGTACATATTAAAATATGCGTGTGTGTATGTGTGACCCCATGGAGGTAATATTGTCAAATCCGTTTAATTTAATCGTGGACAACGTGACATCAAAATTACACACAAACCCTGTGACCATTCATTAGCACTGGCTAAATGAAGATCCGAAAATACTTCGATAATACTCATGGCTCAGCCGCTATATTAAAACCTATTAAGGTAGGCCTCGTAAATTTAGTTTATCGTTTTGGATAAGGAATATTCAATCAGCTTTTCTTTGAAATATTTGCACTATTTTTACCATAATAATAATTGCGTCCTAGTTATTGACGATTTACCAAATATTTTTATGGAACCATTCAATGTTTAATTAAGAATATAAAGTCGAATAAATTCTCTTAAAAAATGCATTAATCAATTTTGGTGAAAGGAATTAATTCGTAAAAACAAATAACTTTAACGTTTGTCAACATATTCGTGGAGCTCTACATCGTCACCTTCCCAAGGTGGACAGGCGATCAAGAGGGGAGGGTGAGCAGCGCTGAGGTCATTGTGGCACGCAATTTAATGAAATGGCATTAATTATAATGATCAAGTATAATTATTGCTAAAAAGAGTTCAAGATTTTCAGTGAATAGCTTACAAATATTTCTCTTTTAACTTCTGTATTGAGTGTTCATACGCCATACGCCCCACAATGAAGGACAGCGGACATTGTTAAAAGAGGGTAATAGAGTTGTTAAGTCCCCGTTTTTCACCATGATCAATATTTCTGACGATAACATATGTAAATAGTTAAATTCATATAATTTTACGGCGTTTACTGACAATTCTTATGGAAAAGCATTTTAACATGTTTATAAAAATAAAACATTAAAAATATCTGCTAATTCCAAAACTTTATGAGATTACCAGGACCGCTCATTTTCAAGCGGTTATCATGGTACATAAATCAGCCGAGACATTCTTATCTTAACCCGAAATCCAACTAACAGATGGCGCTACTTTTACTTTTAAGTTACTCTTCTTAAGAAAATTAATAACATTAAGTATGTATTCACTTTCCTTGTATATTGACATCGTTAGTTCATAAATAGTAACATCAATTTTGAAAAACAAATCTTGTCAGCTTATTGTATCCCGTTTAGATATATATTATCCTATTACATATGTATGTATTGTGCCACCGAAAGTCTGTATTTTACATGCAGTGTAAGCCGGCGAATAGGAACAAAATGTACAAATTATTTTGGCACAGTTACTACCTACGTACTGCCAAATTACTACGCTTTGCCAAAATCAATACATTCTGAACTCAATCCTCAAGGCTCGCTTTGTTTATCGTTAAAACTTTACCGGTACTTATCCAGAAGAGTTTTAGATATTCAACGAGTTTAATCCAAACTACTCATTTGGGTAAAATAACATTATTACATTGTAATCATCGAAGAGTTAACAAAGCCTTCGATTATGGTTCAATTGTTTTGAAAAAGTAAAATTCACACCGACCGCGCAATTATTTGTCATTAAACAGAATAATAAACCACAATTAGAACTTATTTCGTAACCATGGCTTACTAGTTAAATATTATAGATTTTTCTTTATTATAAAATTGCTTTAAGGTTACGTAAGTAATTCATTTCTTGCAACCTTTGCGATAGCAAGATAGTCTGAAGATGAATCCGAAAGAGGCAAAACACGTGTCACAAATATAAGTACAATACGTTGAATAATCAAACATATTTTATATTAAAATGAACTTCCACAGGGTTACCGCCGAATCCATCGAAAGTATAAAATGTAATTTATTATAACTCTAATTCAAATTTTTCAACGAAAAATATTAATGACTCTCATGGAGCTATTGGAAATAAACATAATTATATAATATGTGCAAACCGCGACCCGATATGATATTTCATGCGGCCCATATGACAAATATCAATCACCCTTTTTTCTTCACAACTTTTCACGGGCGATGAAAGAACAATATAAAATAATAATTTTATATACATATGTACACTACAAATATCGATAATTTAATCATTTTTACCCATGCGGCCCTCCAACTGTCTGAAAATTGATAAGCCAAAAAGGTTGTGCATCACTATTCAAGGGAATAGCTTCTTTGTTTAATTATATTTATCGAGGAATCTAAAAGAGTTTCCAGTCAAAATATGTTAACACAACGAAACAAATTATCTGTTTTAAATACATTTTTTTAAACTATTATTACTTTTTACTATTTATATGTTCTATCTTAATTATATTTGTCAAATGCTTATCGAAATAAACGGTGATTATAACGAAAAATAAAATTGTTTCCTCTATTATATCACCTCTTTATTACCCTTCGGCCGGAAACCTTTGCAACTCATTACTTACTCCACAAATCATTCAAATCAAATTGATCAGTTGACAATGCTCGCCATGAGCGAAACCGGTCCTGATCAAATATTTCTTTTTTTTTGTGGAAAAAGTACTAAAAATGTATTATTATTTTTATTATTTTTTCCACAAAGTTACCGCCGAATCCATCGAAAGTAATAGCCTCAATATCTATCAACGTATTTATTCAGTTTATAATGGAATTATGCCTCAATTTTGATATGATATATATATGATATCAATTTTGATATGGTGCTTTCGCGTATCTTCACCTAACTAGGCTTATTATTGGTTTTAGCTATTCCTGATTGCGGTAAAAACTCCTAAACGAGCTCCGTAGACAGATAATTACCATTTAATGATTATAGTAAGGAAGGCATCACGATTCTACAAAAGGGCGTGTCTGTCGTGCTAAGAATATTTTTCTGAGCTTAAATTTAATATTTCGTCATTTTCCTTTTTTCACCAGGTCCGCTCCCGACTAAAGTAATTTAAGAATAACTTATAATGATGGCACTGGCGGATCCAGTAATTGTCCCAGGGGGTGGCCATTTTGAAAATAAACATGGTATATTAAAAAATGTATATACACCGACTTCCCTTTTTACGCGGTCGAACGGCACCGCTACTTTTTTTTACACGATTTTTTTTACGGAGTTAATGATGACCCTGTGCTTAAAGAAGTGATGACGCCGAACAAAATCATGTGATATATTAAAAAACATAAAATAAAAAAAATATTGTGACGTTGCAAATAGGCCCAAAAATATTCAGGTAAATATTCATTTTCCGCAAGATATGTTACAAACAGGGCAGTAGTGTGGAATCGCGGCGGCTCGGCCGGAGTCGTACTCGGAGTGGGAAATTTTGAAATGTTTGAACTTTTTATTGTTGCATTTAATATGTCAAATTTGGCTTTTGGCCGCATTGATAGGGTTGATATTTAATTGAATACACATAAATGGGAAAATTATGGGAAAAAGGTGACGATATTAACCTCTTTTTAGTCGGAATCGTGGTTTTGGTAAATGCTGGAATTGGAGTTGGAGTCGGACTTTTTTGTACCGACTCCACAGCCCTGGTTACTAAGCCAGACCGTCTAGTCTTTTCGAACTCAAACGATTCCTTAGCCAAGTTTTCATGTGTCGTAATTTGGAAAACCTCCTTTCAGCGGAAGCAACGCTGATTGCCAAATTCGTAAAAAAAAACCTCACAATTACAACATAATTATTAACGTATCACATGTCGTATAAATACAGTTACGGCAAAAGAAATCCGCGCACTCTTCATAATTACATTCCTTTGCGAATATTTCCTCTCAATCTTTACCGATTTCCATTTTTTTTCTTTCGATTGTAAAAAAACCACTAACCATATTTTGAAAAACAATCAAGATTTGAAAGAATATAAAATTTAAAAATAACTTTGATTATTCCACGTATTGTGTAACTAACTGTGAGACGTGTTTCGCCTCTTTCAGAGGCATCTTCAGACTTACTATCGCAAAGTTTGCTCGAGTAAGGAATAATCAAAGTTATTTTAAATTTTATATTAAAATGAACTTCCACAAAGTTACCGCCGAAACCATCGAAAATAAAAAAAAAAAAAAATGATTTGAAAGCTTCAACAGTACTGAGCCAGACCTAGTCGCGTAAGCATCTGACGAAATTATTTATAACCGCAAGAAAACGTAATCGCGATAAAAGCCCAAATTGAATCAGTTTTCTGGGGAAAACTTACCAAGTAGAAAAATTTGCACAAAAATTGGACTTTGGACGATTGGAGACGAGTCATGATGATTAGAAGTTTAACTCATGAGGACAAGACGCGGTAAGCAGCCAGGTCATCTTAAGGTTAGTGAAATGTGTCAACCAATTGTTCTTCAAAATATCGCTATTAGTTTTCTTTACAATCGGAAGAAACAAAAATGGAAATCGGTAAAGATTTCAAGGAAATATTTGCAAATGAATGGAATTGTGAAAGGTGCGCGGATTTCTTTTGCCGTAACTGTAGTTGTTAAACTAAAAGGTCGTGAAAAAAAGACAACTACAACATATTTTTTTTAATAAAAATCATTTTAAAATTAATATTTTAATATTTTGAATGGAATAAATTCTCCTCAGGGGGGGGGGCATGGCCTCCCATGGCTCCGCTTATGAATGATGGACTTATTCAACTTCCAGTATCAGATAGAGCAATACTGGAACGATGAGATTAATAAATAGGTTGATTGTTTTAAATAGCTTTGCTTACCTCTGTCCACACTCCACACATTATTATCGTATTCGATATATTCTTCGTCAATCCAATAAAGTATCGATATATTAAATTCACATTTGACGACTTATAACCTAGATTGCAAGACTACGTCGGTACAAAAGCCATTCTAGTCGACCACAATGGCAAGCTTTATATTTCGGATACAATTAAAACGCATGAAACAATACGTAGGTATTCAAATATTTTTTATAAAGTTTCTATTATATTTACAAAGTGGCATATTTTCCTAATCGAATGCGAAAGAACGAACTCCTATCGACTGCTTATCAAATTTGATAAGTAAACGTGATTCCATTTAGCTTATCATGTCTAATAAATGAGATTTAGTTGAAAGTTAAAAAGTACCACACAAAATAAGCTTACGTAAATAAAATCAATTTTAACAGGCGAGGTCTTCAACCGAAGGGAATAAAAATGGTCTCCATTTATCAATAGATATATATATACATATATGTATGAATGCTTTATTATAAGTTTTTGCATAGCTGACAATCCTGTATATAAGGTCTTTATCTCTAAAAGCACTGCAACAAAAGCCAATAACGTTCATCACTGCACCAACAATCCGACTGATAAATTACATATTTTCATTCGAAGATATATTAAATTAAATTTACTTGTGAAAATTACCCTATTATATTTTCAAGATGAATACAATTCTAAAAAAAAAATAGCGGTATTGGTTTATTCGTGTGGTATTTCAAATCTCAATTGGCCGTTATTATTTTAATTGCTCATTTTAATCTTTTTATAATACCAGTATGTATATATATTCGTCCGATTCGTAATCCCACATTCTGATAATGGACTAGATTCTACCAATGGAAATACATACATAGCTTTAAACTAATTCTCATATAACTAAATACATTACTCTTGTTTATCGTATTTTAATGGAGTTCTATCAAGTAAGCGTTGATGCAATCAATATATTTACAATTATCATCGTTATTAGTTGATTTCAGACCGCATAGTAGACCCTCTACTAATGTCTTTTCGCACTACTTTCTTTAGCCTTGATCTTAGGTTTTATCCTTCCCGCTCTACATTTTCCTCTATATTATAGCACTTTAAATGTTATTCTCGGTTGTGTGGAGGTAGCCTACGACGTCGCAGAGTGGCAGAACCAGCCACCAAACTAGCTTCGTGTCTTGAAAGAATTAGCGTGATCGAAACATTTTATCTGTGTACGAATTCAAGAAACGCAACTAAACGATCGTTCCGATACAGCACGGCCACAAATCTGTCATTTTATTTATTTATTTAGGTTATAATGGATAATTTTTCAACAGTGCCAGTTCCTAATATACAGCATATTATGGTCTCCTAGTGGATCGTGTAATCAGAAGTATTTTTTACTAGAATTAGTCTGATTTGGAGATTGTAACGATAGAAAAGGATGGGGCTAAAAAAACAATCACTTTCGCCCAACCTGAAGTTTAGGTATAAGTTCTAAATAAATCGGACGATATCAGTTGATTTTTTTTTGCCATGAGTGAAATCGGCCACGATCTTTAAAAATGATATGTGGAAGTGTAGTTGACTCCTTAAAAATGATTAAGAATTTTAATGAAAAAGGGAATAACATGAGAAACATTTTACTATCAATTTATGATAATCGCGGAATCGATCCCGTAACTCCGCAACGGAATTGCAACAATCGCCCATAAGAACTCAGTTATTATGAATGATAACTTATAATAAAGGTATTCCTACAGATCTTTCTAGATTCTCAAGTGTGGTATTTTGAAGGAATCCGTTGTTTTCAGTCATCTATAATACATTCTACATAATAATGCAATTCATATAATAATGGCTTATAAGAAAATAAACGATAAATGAACGCGGCCTTCCGACCTTCCGAGCTCATGCAACCCTGACATCATCCAATTGGCAGTATTTCTATATCAGTTCGAGTAATTTAAGTTAACGAGTTATAACATGTAAGTTTGTATTTCTATGCCACCTTGGCTATTCATTTTTATTTTAATCGTATATTAACGTATCCATTAAACTGTCAAACTGACATATTGAATTGACCATTGCTTTTGCCAGTGCTTCAAGTTATAATAAGCTGTAATCGGGTGTCGATTACTAATATATTAAATATTATTTATGTTTAATTGATAGTTATGGCACTGTCTGTCCACACCAGTCGCTAACATGCCTAGAGAAAACTGCGGCGATCACGCGACCCGCCGAACATTCGTGTCAACTGCGGGCCTTTTCATATGGTTACTCTAAATCGAAACTTTTATATGTTCAATACTTTGACATCTTGAAGAAAGTTGTGCATTTGCGAACAATAATTAATCTTTGTCAAATCTAAGTAATTTTATTTAGTAATTTATTTTACCATACGAAAAATACGGCATTTCTTCCGTGATAAGTCATATAATATTGATAAAAACTAAATTTGCTATCGTAGTAGTTTTATGGAATAAATAATAAAGTTTTTTATCGAAAAAATATAGAAATGAATGTGTTTTTGTCCCGTATGCGTTCCTATGCCGTTCATTCGATTGTGATAAAACTTGTTTTTGTGCGGACGCCTGCGAAAGTTTTTTCATCTTAAAAAAATAAGAAAAATCTTAAATTCACTTGTTTTGCCTGGCAGGCCATCATTCTTCTCCGAAATATAAATCAACCACGACTTTGGACTCAACGGTACCAGGCTTTCATTCAAAAAGATAATGAACAATATCATCGAAGCTACAAATTTAAATGGAAAATTTAAAGGAGACGATGTACCGTTCCCAAGCATCCCAATGATTCCGACAGATATGCCGTTTGCAACGTTTGCAGTTTTCGGTGCAACTCGCATTTGCAATGACCATCAACAAATCACAGGGACAATTGCTATAAGAGTGTGGACTAAATTTGGCAAATCTATGCTTCTCAGATGGTCAGCTGTATGTCGCCTGCTCACGCGTTGGAAATCCTTCTGATTTATTCGTATACGCACCTGACAGAAAAACAAAAATATTGTTTATCCAAAAGCACTTCAATAAGCAGAACTAAACCACAAACACGCATGCCGGGTACTCGCAAATCATGTCATAAAAAGAAACGCATTTAGTCTCAGCAGAGTAATTTAAGATTTTGTTGTCATATCTTCAAAGCACTTCTAACTATTCCGACGACAACCGTTGAAGAAAAAATATTTAGCTGCAGCCAGTTTGTTCATTCCAAAATTTTTCTATAGATTTAGCTGATGGTTCATTTATATCTATTTAGATTAGTGTTATATATTTATAGTTATATTATATGTTATTCTTCATTTTTAATTTTCAACCCGGGATCTCGGGAACTATGCATTTTTCTCCGGTAAGCGAAAAACAAGACGAACCCTAATTTCAATGTTAAAATTAATGCTAGTACAAAATAACTCGAAATGGTTATTTTAAAGAAGAGGTGTAAATATTATATATGAAGACTACTAATTCGATGTCTGTTTTCGAGAATAAGGTAACTAGATACTTTTAATGACACCAGGCATTTTTGCTTAACGGCAACATTCAATTAATTAGAATTAATTCTGTATCTATGGTTGGAATTCTGTTTTGAAAACGGTATTCTTTTCTACATAAAGAAATTGTGATCGTTTGTCAAACGATCTTAACCATATCCGCAGTGCTCATTTATAGTTAAAGTTATCGCTTTATTTATTGTATTGTGTATCTGCATACATAATTAAAAAGACACGACTGCTGGAAAGTTTTTATCGGCAAACTGAACGCTGTATTATCGGTTTTTTACCGCCGACACGGAAACTTTCTCTCGGTCGATAAAACAGATTTCGTCTAAAGTCGAGCGAGAAATGCACAAAATGCATACAGAATTAATTTGCACCATAACACTATCATACTTAACTGGTTTAATATAAGCCTATAATAGAAACGTGGGTGTGAAACATTCGTCGTAAACTATTTAAAATAATCTTTGTACCACTCTCTTAGTTTGCAACTTATCCGTTTTGTTTCGAAAATGCATTTTTGTACCACCCTGAAACAATGTCACATATCCACCATAAAAAACCTCGTTATGTTTTTTTTCTCTTTGTTTTCTATTGTTTATTTAATTAAATGTTCTTATTTCAAATATTTGTCATTGACAACTAATAGCGTCCTTGTAATTGTCGGAACATTAAATCGAAAACGAGTTAAGCCGAGGAGAGGGGATCAACTAATTGTGAAATTGAAAATACTTGATCCACCCCAACCCCCGTCCCACAAGTTATTGCTAGTATGGTTTATTTAATCATCTAGTATCTATAATATCTATATCGCTATAACCCTCACTAACACGCTCAAGTTTATAAAAATAATCATTGAATTAGAATCAATATTTTAAATAAACAAAACACATTTTTTGTACTACTTCCTCATATCATTATATAAAAAACAGAACCGTCGTCACCCATCGCGAGCATTTTCAACTGAGCGAAACCGGTCCTGATCTTTATAAAATTATGTGGGGAAGTAGTACGAAGCAAATGTGTTTATTTGTTTAAAATAATACCTTCCCAATAAGAAGTGGCAATTAGTAGAATTAAGATTTATTAAATTATGTATAACGATAAAGTAAGTCTGGTCTCATTTCACATGTTTGTTACACAACCAGTGAAATAATTAGGCTACCAATACCAACATAACGGTTTCAAAATATGATCTTTCTGCAATTTAAATCGAGTATCCTTTGAATCGCTTGCCAATTGTCTGGCATAACTGAACAGCCAGCCGTCTCTAAGGCCATGCAGCAAAAACAAGTTGGTTTGATTCCCACTGCATAATAAATACCTATTACTTATGCACTGTCTTTATGCACAGCTATTCTGTTGCATTCTCGGTGCAACAACACTGCGCTGGATCAATGATAATATTATGCACACTGACCTTTCTAATGATACCAACGTTTTTATGTCCCCGAAAATATTGCATTTTCACAGGCTATTTTTTGGTATTGCATTAGACTAATATTGTTTTACTTCATATATAATATTACTACATGAGAAAAATGATGTGTTTCGACCAAAATACAGTTTTTCGAGGATGGAGCCAATTGTATTCGAGGAGAAACTGAAAAACATATTAAGTTGGATAAAACCCTACATTTATTTTAGATATTCATATGTTTATTATCTGGTAATTAGTATTTGCGATACTACATTTAAAAATCCTGATAATCTTATGTATAAAACCGAAACGGCGTATGTAGGTATGTATGTCTGTAATTCCCTTTTGCATTGTTGTTGCAAGTTGCCATAAAAACGAATATGAAAGAAAATATGTTTGAATTTTTTTCGGCGAAGACATTTAGTCAAAATGTAATAAATTAGTCTTCTTCCAACTTTTCCCCGGCTTTTATTAATATAATAATGTTTATTATTTACGTGAAGGTATTATTTGACATTTCTTTGACAGCAAATTAGATTTTTTCCTTGAATTTGGACATTTTAATGGGCGAGAATAGGGCTGTCATCAAATTAAATAAAGTTTGTGATTTTATTTTAACTCTATTTTGGATGTTAGATTTTGTGATATAATTATGTCGAATGATATAACATTAAATAATTATTGGTCGTTTAGTCCGAGCGACGCCGGGTAGCAATACTAGTTACGCATAAAACCCACTTAATTCTTTGAAAGTCAAATTTTCGCTAATTCATATTTTAATAGCAATTTAACTTAGTGATCTACATTTATTTGCGTTCATATGAACGATACAGACTGCTTACTACGCGTCAGATCAAGTACATCAGTGCACTTAAAATGCCTGAAGATGCCGAAAGGCGAAACCCGGGTCTTAAGCGATATAACTCATGGAAAAGTACGAAATTCAAACGATTCAAATTTAAATTTATGTCGTTATTCACCTCTCTCTTAAATACTTAGGAGTTGTGCTATTTTGTCTCACCCTTTTCCTGTAAGCTAGTTCTTTTTAACCCATCCCTTGACTTCCTCCCCTGACATTAACAATTTTTAGATAGTGGTGAATGTTAACGATATCAGACAAATAAAGATTCATTTGAGGTATACGCCATCTTTATGAATATCACATCAAATTAAATCACAAATGGAGGGTGTTAAATGAGCCAGCCAATCTTGTGATTGCCTAATGTGGTGGAAAGGTGCCAGATAAGCGGGAAGTGAATTATTATACCAGTAGATTTTATAGTATTCTATTACACAAATAAAACGATTTCATTATAAATTCATTAAATTGAGTCTGCGGCTTCGCATCCTTTCTTCAGACCATTTAACTTTGAAATTAATATTACAAATAATTATTGATTGTTCATCTTCAGATAAACGTATACACAAAGTCAATTAATATAAGACATCAATTAAAAAAAGAGCACAGTAATGAGACAATATTGACAACAATAAGTCATGTCGAAAATTCTATGGATGAATGATTCGAAACGTAAAATGAATTTAAAATTACGCGGAAAGGTGAAAGCAAATATCCATTTTATGAAAATTTTGTTGGTGATTTATTAGACCGTAAATTTTTTTATGAAACAAAATGCATTGTATGATTCGTAAACAATAATTTTATGTATTTAAAACCGATCTGGAAGTGAGTAATCATTGACTTTGAAAAAATTATAGTACAAATTACCGGCAATGGATTATTATTTAACATCGCTCTATGTAAAATATTATGTAATATGAGATTATAAGATAAAACGTAAGAATCGAGAACGAGAACTGCTTTAAAATCATCTGAAAATGCTTGATCTTTTCTTAGTCTAAAAATAATGCCTTTCCACCAAGAATTGGCATTAAACATATGATGTATTGGAAAATAGCCGGTTCAGCTCGCAATTTATCAAATAAAATATAGTAAATATAATAACGCATTTTTAGTACTGATATCAGTTGATAATGCTCGCCATGCGCGAAATCGGTCCTGATCCAATAAATTTTATGTGGAATAACTACTACAAATGTGTTATTATTTTTATTATAATTCCATTCTACCAAGTATTGACAGTGAAAATCTTAAAAGTGAAAAATTAAATATAGATTACTTATACAGTAGGTGTATAAAGACCCTTTGCACCCACCCTTGAAGTGAACATACATATTCAGGAAAGAGAGCCTGTTACGCAGGCTCCACATAGTTTATGTAGGCAAGTGTAGGTTATTATTTTATATTTTCGTAGGCAATAACGATTTATGTTTCGCAATTAGTTTAAAGAACAAGCATTTAAAAGATGTTTAAGTCTATCACCTGTTTATAATCTGTATATGGAAACTATTGTCGCGTGTAAACTATTTGAAATAATAATTCTAGATTGCAAAATTTTTTCGTGGATTTAAGATTTACTGTTCAAGAAAATACAGTTGTCAGTTACGACTCTATTTGACGTTCACTGTAGTGTATCTATAAACGATTGCAAATTTAACTAAATAAAAAAATTATTTCCGAAATTACAGTTAGAATCGAAAGCGATGAGCTGTTATTAATGATTGTAAAATTATTATAAATCAAAGTGGGTACTTAGCTGATTAATTATTTGTTTTTATATATGTAAAATAATTATATAGAAACATCATATGAAATCGGATGCGCTTAGCAATATAAACAAAACATTAAGAGTGGGGACGAGAAGTAGCTGTTTGTAGTTTGTATGTATTATAGTAATGTAGATATAAATTTCAACTTAATATTAAAAATGAATTTCTACCAAGTGACAGCCGAATCAATTTGAAATATTCAACGCTTGGGTGCCAATTAGAGAGTCCAATTACTCGAGTATCGAAAAGTAAAATTGGAAAATACTCGGGTACTCGAGTATACTCGGAGTAGTTTTAGATGTACCAACATATATATTATAATATAAAATTTAAAATAACTTTGATTATTCCACGTATACGTGTAATAATCAAAGTTATTTTAAATTTTATATTAAAATGAACTTCCACAAAGTTACCGCCGAAACCATCGAAAGTATATATTATTAATTCAAATTTTTGTCTATAAATAGATGAGAAATAAATAAATAAGCTTATTTAATTTCATAAATACATTTACTTCAATGTATAAAACATGTGTTTCAAAATTAATAAAGAACTAAAAGTCTTTGATGATTAGAAGTTTTGTTTTTATAATTCGCGCAGTTGAAAAAAAACTCTTCATTTATAAATTACGAGTATTACTTGTTACTTGAAAAATGGACGAGTATTCTCGAGTAACGAGTATTCGATACTCGAATTGGAGTCTCTGGTGACAATGTTGCCATCCAACGACAATCTGTAATGTTAAGAAGCTTATGTTGGTTCATATCTATACACTTTTGCATGACGTCTCTAAACCCAGTCTTCATATACTCAAAGCAACGGCATTCACACTGGAACCGAACCGCTCAACATAGGTCAACCGCTAGTAGGTTTTGATTAAAGTGTCATTTTGATAAATGTAGCTATAAAAAAAATGTACGTAATAGTATTGCAATATTCAACGTCCTACGTATCTCTATACTGCAGCTTTCTCTCGTAAATTGATTGAACTTTTTTTGTAATACTAATACCACGCTTGGTGTGATATACTTGTGAAAGCAGTGACTCGAATCTAACTAGAGCAAGAAAAGCTGCCGTTTCGAATGCTACAAATGGAACGAAAAAACTGAAGAAAATTTCGTCATTCGAAACTCATCTTGAGTAAATTGCTTTCAATTATTATAATTTACTATCATTTAGAGGTCTGCACGGTCAGGTTTGGCCCGCGGGCCGGGTCGGGCCGGGTAACGAGGGTTTTGATTCGGTCCCGGGTCGGGCTCGGCCCCAGGCACACTAAAAATATAACAAAAATCGGGCGATTTCAGAATTACCATTATCGTAAATCTAAATTTAATACTATAATAAACTTCACGTACTCGTTACAGTCATCTTTTCGACGCCTTGTTCGTTATTCAAAAACCTTATTTTTCCTTATGAACACATCCATTCGATAGAACAACACGCATTGTTCTCGGTTTATTGACTGCTTACACCACTATATTATTTTTAATGGATAGTCTTCTGTTGAGGAGTTTGTACAATACGCATAATAAATTTCATAATATGATCCCGAATTAAGTATTTGTTAAATATATTTTGAAAAACTGCACACACGATAATTGGTGAGTCAATTTTAATTTTTATAAGAATTGTCGAAAAAAATCGGGTTTTTTTCGGGCAAGGATGAAAAATGTCGGGCTCGGGTCAGGTTTGGATAAGGTTTTGGAAATGAGCCTCGAGCTTGGGCCGGGCTGGGTTGGAGGTTTTCGGGCTCGGGCCTGGGAAAAATTTCAAAATTTCGGCCCGTGCAGACCTCTATCATTACATCATTATTTCTGCCGCAAGAAAATTCTTACCGCGAATATTGAATATTACTGAGCTCCTGGGATAATGATGTTCAGGATTTCACATCAATTTTACGAAGATAAATGCGATTGTCACTATTGCGCGTTTTATTATTTACGTTTGACATCTCTTTCCAAGATGGCGGAAAATAAATTTGCAGGGACTGTAATAAATTTAAAATGGTAGCGCAGGGTACGGTATGTGTGATGTTGGGTAGACGGCTATTAAATTTCACGCAACATATTTAAATAAATTTGCATGGCTCTGTTGCATATAGTGCACAGGACTCCCAAACGAACTGGACTCTCATTAAGTCTCCTCTCTTGCATTCATTAGTCTCTTAGTTGAAAAAGATAACACTACATTTTTTTATTGGTTTTGTTTTTCCATTGTCATTGTCAAAAACTGTCAACATTTAAGTTGGTACCGAGCATTAATGAAATTATCTACAACAGATGTACCGAGTGAGAAAGGTTATGTAAGCTAGTATGGTAAATTCGATCAAAACTTGTATCAACTTTTTGCTGACGTACAACCGGGATCATTATTTAATAACGTAATATTGCCACTAAGAAGCTTCGAAGTCAAATGCACAATATGACAAAGCGTTAGCAAATTTTCAAGCGGATGAATGGTTTATGGGTTATAAATTATCTATGAAACCATAGACAAAAGGAGTGCTCTTAGTCTGTGCTCGTTATTGTGCGCTCATAATTATATAAGTCTATGCACATGGCGATTGACTAAGTATATTGTACATATGAGGTTATAATTTTATTAGTTGTGGAGTGGACAAAGCGTTGTCAAATTTTCATGTCTATGGATTGTCTATGGGTTGAAAATTATCGATGAAACCATAGAGCCAATACTGGGTGGGTATGTTATATAATCGCCGTGAGTTCGTTAAAGAACTCATTCTCAGTTCAGCTCTCCCACAACAAGGACCGTGACGTAGCGTTACGTCGCCTTGAAGTCTGCGCAGCCCAGCTGACTGACCTTGTCAGTTGGAGACAGAGGCGACCATCGTCACGCGCTAATGGAATAAAAAAACGATCTTTTGGAAATCACCGTATGTGGTATCTCCTGCACCTTCAGTCCAGTCGTCAAATACCTTCGGGGTATTTGAGAAAGAACACCAGTACGCGATACCTCCGGGCATGGTTCTAAGGCCCAGACATCGGAGAGACTACGCCCCCACCAATCCAGATTCATGGAGAGCTTGAAGCAGGCCACCCACTTCGCTCCAACTCTCCAAGCTTTGGAAATTAAATGTATCAAAATCAACTTAGAACCTCGTCAGAACGGTGACCCATACCTCATACTCCACTCCCCCTTATCAACAGCAAGTTTTCAAATACCGGATGCAAACTTTGATGGAGCCAACAGCCTTGCCAGCTTCCATCGAAGCGCCTTGAGAGAAAAATCCAGGGCTGTGGAGTCGGAGTCGGATATAATATGTTAAATTTGGCTATTGGCCGGATTGGCAGGGTTGATATTTAATTGAATACACATCAATATGAAAATTAGGCAAAAAAAAAGTGACGATATTCAACTTTTTTAGTCGGAGTCGGAGTCGTGTTTTTGGTCAATGTCGGAGTCGGAGTCGTTGTTTTGGTAAATGCTGGAGTCGGAGACGGACTTTTTTTACCGACTCCACAGCCCTGGAAAAATCTTAAATTACGAGTCAGGCACGTCTATTCAGTAGTGACTGGTCATGTCTATTATAAGAATAATAAACTCTTCAAGTTAACGCCAACACTACGAGCAATTCCCGTATGGTAGCCTTTCATTCATACGCGCTCCTAGAAGAAAAGTGCCAATGGATGGTCATTGGAGGAATCCTGGACTAAGTCCTCGCCGACACAGTCAAGGAGGAACTGATCTCCCTCGGGTTCACATTCATTTAAGCCTGCTAAAATTAACTCCCGAATCATCCTCCCTGTAGTACTTCTTGACGTGAAAAGTCGGACAAAGGGAAGGAATCATTCAACCTTCCTTATTAAATGCAAAAATGGCATTTCATATGTGCATACGACTTTTACCTAATAATAAAATACACACATAATGACACTTTCGGTTGAAAAGACCATTCGCATGAGATACTGGTTATTGTAAATCTAGATTTAGATCTGGCTTGCAAAAAATACATTTTTAATTACGTATATACTTGGATAAATACATTTTTCTTTTCTTTCGCGGACCTCTCAGATTTTAAACACATTTCCATGTGAAGAATTTGATATGTGTACCAATTGAAATATAAAACTATGCAGAATTATTGGAATGCAATCGGGAAACAATATTTACAAATAACATAACTTTACAATTGCTTATGGTGTAATTGTTTATGATATATTTTTAAGATAAAAGAGTAATATGTAACTTTCTTGCGTTCTGTTGTTAGATTTTACAAGTGCATTGTGTCGTTGACAATTATTTTAATTTCATTGTGTGTTGATGCGTGACAGTTCTAAATACGAAAGTTAAATGTCCGAGACTTATTTAACAGTGGCGATTTCGCTTTATTTTACCTATTGTAATAAACTGTGGTACGAAATATATTACAAAAAATAAATCGGCTGATTTTTAACGGATATTAAAGTTTCAAATACACAAAAATTTTACTTCCTGGTCATTGACAGATAGTTGAATGACATCTGCAATAAGCTGTTGAGTCCTAAGATTCTGACACCGATGCCATCCATTGCATCACTGCTAAACATTGCAACCTCTGACTGCATTATTATTAAAAATTTCCATTATCGTTCACAAGCGCTCTATGCTCTATAGTCTAAGTAATATTTTAAGCACAGTCGATGCCGTTTTATCAGGACAACTCGGGCTTACAAATTTTGTCAAAAATAACCGACTGGCTCTAATAATCGAATCTTTAGGGAAAAAATCAAACAATATTCTGTTTCATGTGTAATGGCAAGAAATTGACTAGAATGCACGGGCCGAAATTTTAAAATTCTACCGAAAAAAAAAATCCCGACTTTAGCCATTACATTTTTTTTCGAAAATTTCAATGAATATTTACGAATATAAATATTATTTAACTGACCAGGTTTGGACACGTGCTATGGAGCCTCAACCGTCTCAGCCCTGCTAATGCCCTTTCCCAACCGGTTTTATCCATCGTCCTAGGACGTAGGAGTATACCTTATGTATAGTATCTAGATACATTTCGTAGGGTGTACTCACCGGTGCTTAACGATGGTGACATATCAACACTTGTGGTTGACAGTGACAAAGAATCTTTTAAATGCCTTGTGATGGGTATGTAGAAGAAGAAGAATTAAACAATTGGGATTTCTCGGCTTTCTTTAGTTTTCAAGGTGCCAAAAATCCAGTCACAACTATTTTTTAGTTTTATGTATGATGTATTGAATTTTGTACTTTTCCATTACCTTTGTCGCAGATGACCCGGGATCCACCTTTTGACAAAGATTTAAAATCGATATTGAAATTTCATCAAGCACCTTCAGTCGAAATCTTCAATTACGCAGTTTAAATGGTCACATTACAATTTCTTTTTTATGGTGAATGCCGGCCATAATCAGATAAATATTTGGAAACCATTGTTATAAAAGTTTGCTACCTACGTGTTGACTCCTTATTTTTACTTTAAATTAAGTAAATGCTTCATCCCGTTACTGGAGTATGATAATGTTAGTATCCATTTATTTAATTTGTATACATATTTTAAAAAAAAAGTTTTTTACAAACTTGAAATAACCTTACTCTTACTTAACCTAAAATTAAGCAGTCGAACCTTCAAACGAAACAATTTCCGTAGACTGAACGAGACAGCGGTACTGTTCACGCTTTAATTAGAGCGAAAAGGGAGACCGTTCCATTTTAGGAAGCAAAGGAAATAAAAATAGTACCATTTTTATTTTTTTATTTAAACCATTTAATAAAACAATCTATAATATTTGTACATCTTAAAATATTAATTCACTATATTAGATCCGTTGTTAACACACACAAAATACACAATTATAGTTTGACAATAATAAATATAAATAGCTTCCTCAGATACAATAGGCGGATCCACGGGCGGGGGGGCATAGGGCCATGGCTCCCCCTGAGGAGAATTTATTCCATTCAAAATACTATAACATTAATTTTAAAATGATTTTTATTTAAATAAATACATATGTTGTAGTTCTCTTTTTTTTCACGACCCTTTAGTTTAATAAGACTACTAATTATTTGGTCAGTTTCTAATTCGATAAATGGTCAGTTATGAATACTTAAAACGATCAGTAATAAATACCTAAAATGGTCAGTTAAAAAATAACGAATGGTCTATTAAAAATTATAAATGGTGAGTTAATAATTAATTTTGGGTCAGTTTTTTATTGTAAAATGGTCAATAATTTTCTGTAAGAGGGTCAGTAGATATCTTTAAACGAGGGATATAAGTAATATTATAACATATAACATTAAAAATATATGGTGTTCATATCCTCGCTGGCAATCTTAAAATTGAAACGTCAAATATAAAGTCATAATATCATTTCATCATCAGACATAGGTCATAATATATCATATAATTTCAGTTTCATATCAGCTGGGTAATCTTAAAATTGATGTCAGAATGAACCATAAACATAGGAGACAAAATTTTGAAAATGTTACCACAGACAATATTACATTTGTTTGCATATTATATATATGTAGCGTTTTAGGTTTTGATTTTAGTTTTCGCTCATTCAATCAGTGTAATATACAGCTATATATAGATAGCTTAATTTTTTAATAGCAAAAGCGCAGCCATAATATACAAAAATATTATAATATGGAAACAATAGGAATGTAAGCCAATATGTTGAAAAAACAAAAATTTATACATTCTTGCTTATAAATTTTTGTTGAAAAAAACGACAATTCGACTTAATTTTATAATGTTTGCGATTTTTCTCTATTATTAAACTATATTTGTTTATATTATGTTTTTGAATTGAAATAAAAGAATCAATGATAATAATCAGTCATCAATTATCTCACATGATTTTATTCGGTGTCATCACTTCTTTAAACGCAGGGTCATAATTTCTTCTGTAAAAAAAAATCACGTAAAAAAAAAAAGTAGAGGTGCCGATCAAAAAAATAGCGTAAAATCGAAATCGCGTAAAAAAGGTCTAGGTGTTTATAATTTTTAAATCATATATTTTTAATGTTTTATCAAATTGAATGGCCACCCCCTGGGACGATTTCTGGATCCGCCAGTGGATACAATAGATTGTTTATGAGCAGCGGTAATGATATTGTCGGGAGCTCAAAAAATTCAAATTTTTCAATTAAATTTCTTCCCCTTCCGTGTTCACTTTTTCTTTCAGGGCAACATCATACGCGAAAAAGTTTAAATATGTAATACAATAGTAGGGCTATGAATTTAATTTAGTTGGTTAAAGCGTTATAGAAACTGGACGCGGCTTTAGTACCTTAATTATTGATATTGTAAAATCAACCTGTGGATTAAAAATTAAATCAAAATCATCAAAATCAATTTTTTACATTTTTCTTCACTATGTCCGAGGTTGATAAATCGACTCGAGGGGTCCTTTATGGAAGCTAACGATTCAACATCGTACCCACGACCATTGCACCACGGACCCGGCAAACATTACACAGTAATTATTACGGCCACCGACTGAAAATAATAATATGACCATTTTTAAACCATATCCGCTTCCTATTTGCAGCATATGTACATACCTACCTACTCATAGAGGACATATTTCGATATATTTTTTCTACGGGAACTGCGAGTTTCTTAGTCGTTCAATGTCAGGTCAGGACAGGGCTAGTAGTTAGCTAGTCGCTCAGTGGGGATACTGGGGAGGATTGTGCCCATACTATTATATAAAAAGTTCTTGGGGACAGAAGCTCTCTCAATTGACACAGAAAAAAACTGTCTAATAATGCGGTGACTCCGGATTATAGAAAAATTTTGTGACACTTTAAAAAAAGTTTCAAAAGGAAAGGCAAAAAAGAGTGACCGTGCTTTTTTTTAAATCTGGTAGTGCACGATACTTGGAACGTACCTTATTCTATTCCAAACGTTTGGAATATTGATTACAGTATATAGTTGTGCGTTATTTTACAAAAAGCGGTTTTGAGTTTACTTGGCGAACGGATGGATACCTTACCGGTTGATCTTGAAATAACAATAATTATTAAATCGATCGCTATTGAAATGTATGTACAATTTAGATACAAATGCCACTATGTTCAACAATTTGACAATAATTGATGCCGAATAGACCTTGTATACAATCAAATTTACATATCTATACTATGCATAACATACTAATTTAATTCTCTCTGCGTAACGTTACAATTGCATTTTTGCGGTTTTAATTTTACTTTCATCTGAGCGTATATTTAAACATTGTTATATGTAGCCGGTGTGGGTATAATCTAAACTTGAATTATATATTTTAAAAATGTTTCCGTTACAACTCATTATAGTGATTCTCATAATAAAAGCAGTCAAAGATACTAATAAAAAACATAAGAATGATCAGTGTTATTTTTTATAGTATTGCCGTGAAGTGTAGAGAGAAGATACCAAGAATAATGTTCGGCATTAGAAAGAGACAGGATAAAACCAAGTTGTGCGACGAACAGAGAAAGATAATATTTAAGTATGTCTAATTTCGTTTCGTTTGTTGAGGGTTGTTCTTGAAACTCCAACCACCAATATTGACAGCGTTGCCAGCTTTCCGTTCAAATAAGATTAGCACTCATGGGTAATAAATTGATTGATAATTAATAACATCGAGGAATATTCATGGATGGATAGTTTAAAGCACCTATAACATATTTTTACTTTAAAATATAATTTAAATTTTATCACAAGACTTTATTTTAAAATTTATTAGATTTTCGTCTGTAATGAGATATAACTGTATTGACATAATAATTCTTGATGACACCTATACGTGATCTATAAAGGTGGCAGGTTGCTATATTATAGATTTAGGATGGATGTCGTTGTTTGACATCCCATCGTGTGGTTTACCTGCTTATCAAGGCCACGTTGTCCTGGATACCTGCAGCTATTTTCAACAAAGCCGAAATTCCCCCAAAAGCTACAATTAACTATAATTTCAAACTGCTTACACTATCTACATAATTTGTCAGTAATGGTGGGGTTATCAAGAGATATTAGGGAAATTTTAATTGTAATACATTACATTATTATACTAAGTAAAGAAATGCAGAAAGGGTTCAATATTTTATGTGCATGTTTTATTTAAATAGGTACATATTTTATAATATTTACACTGAATAATAAAATCTCTGGACAACTAGACCGAGTTAATTGAAACAATTAAAATGTAAAGAAAATGAATAATTATTCATCATTCAAGTACAAGAATTTTAAAATTAAAAATGACTTGGTCCAGGGGCTGACATTTTTTTAAAGGGCCTTAAGGGGGTCCCCCCGAGTGACGGCTGGTTTTTTTGGGATTTTTTTTGACGAACCTTATCAACGCAGAAAATTTGAAAATTTTACCATATGTTTATTGACATTTTAACAGTAAGTCTAAATATTTTTAGACTGAAATCTTCATCACAATGTGTGGTGCACCACTGCAAACGCACCATGTTGAAAAAACGGCCTCCATCCGACCGGCTTATTGGCTTATCGGAAATGAAAAAATCTAACGGCGTTTTAATCTATAATATATTAAAAATCGTTTGATCTAGGATCTTTTCAAAATGTGGAAAATTGAACAATTGACAAGTTTTTGAAAAAAAAATCAAATTTCATGATTTTTTTCGACTATTTGGTTACGTAAAAACAAAATGGCTGGTAATTTTTTCATTATCCTATGTCAAACGATGACAAAACATGTTTTTAATCTACCATTGAAATTTCAAAGCAATCGGTTAACCCGTTCTTGAGATATCGTGGAGGCCAGTTTGGAAAACACAGTTTTGAGAAAAACGCGTTTGAAAGTTCAACTACGATTTAAACTATGAAATTTTTACTCCCCTTCAATCTACTATGCCTGGTCTATAGATAATTCTTTCTTTTTCCTGTTTTTGAAGCTGCTTGCTTTGCTCTTGCTTAAATTTTGGTTTGTTTCATGAATTGAAATTACATGTGTATTGAAATTTCTCATGTAACAAGCCGAAGCATCAAAATGTGACCGATGTCCCGCCTCGAAACAAGTGTAGTCTAACTGCAATAACTTTCCATCAGACTTCAAATATTGTAAAATCACTTTACCAGCATATTCTACACGTGTTTAAAAATCAGTCTATGCAAAAAAAAAGATTGTTTCAAAATATCACTTGGGGGGACCCCCTTAAGTCATTGGCGTAAGGCTTAAAACTTTAAGCTGTCTTAACTACGTTTTTTTAATTTTATAGATCTTCACTTACATGTAGGTACTGCCTAATACAAATATTAATATAGGATTACGACTGGAGCTCATTGATGAAATTTCAATATCAAACTTGAATCGTTAAAGTTATATAATTTTCCATGGATTTTATCGCTAACGACCCGGGTTTCGCGTTTCGCCAACTTTGGTTTGATTGTAAACGACCGAATGAATCGTCCTGATTTACAACTGTAATATCGTTTACACGAAATTTAATATCATTAGGTATCATAGAATATAAATCCAATTCTTGAAAGAATACGTTGGATAATACCCACCGTTTTAAATGAGTATGTCCATGCTATAAGCTTCTTAATTAGTATTTAATTATATCACATTTAAAAGACCCACAGACAATGTAATCTATCTATGACAATAATTACATCATTAATATTAAACATCAGCTAATTAAACCAGATTGCTACCAAGAACTTTAAAAATTTGTGACATTACTGTTATTATTGATTGATTGAGTAGGCATTTACTTGGTAGAACTCCATTATAATACGGAAAGAAAAATAACAATGTATTTTAATTCTACATAAATTATTTTATATATTTGTTGATAGCTATTTCGGCTTACGCCTTCGTCAGAAAAAGCCGAAATAGCTATCAACAAATATATAAAATAATTTATGTAGAATTAAAATACATTGTTATTTTTCTTTCCGTATTACTGTTATTCTTATATATTATATAAGGACTACAAACTATTTGCGTCGTGTCAGTTCAAGTTCATCCGTAAACTTGAAATGAATAAAGATGCTGAAAGGTAAATCCAGGGTCGAACGCAGGGACGGCTCATGGCGTGTGTGAAGTGTGCGGCGCAAACAGGCGCTGGCACTAAAGCGCCGTTTTCAGATGAGGTTTTTCAGTACTGGGAGGCGTCTCGAAACACAGACGCAAAAACTACGAGCCGGCCCTGGTCGTAAGTGACAAAACTCATAGAAATATTACATAATCAAACGATTCACAGATGTATGTAAATCCTCGAGCATATGATCTAAAAATAATGTCATTACTACATTCAAAACATAAAATTTATATAATTAAATTAATTCGACGCAAAATGAAGTGAGAGGCAGGTAGCACAGGTAATGAACTTACTAAGTATCACAGGAAGAATAACTTAATTTATGATAATATTAACTATACATAAACCTACTTTACCAAAGAATTTCTTTATATGCTTCATAATATTTTTAAAAAAATATCGTAATTCATATATACCAGAGGTAGTCAAACTTTTACCACTACTGTGGTAAAAGTACGGGTAACTTTTTTTTAAATTTTTGACGGCGATCGGCTCACAAAATAAATTGATTTTTTTATCATTGAAATAAAAGAGGATTCAGAGACGTGTTCTTCAGTACGCCAGACAGGCGGGCGACTTGGAATAGCTACGCGATCGAGGTTTTGGCCACCCCTGATATATAAGTATATGTGAACTGTTTAATTAAAGTGATAAAAAAATCAATTTAGAATAATGTGATCATATACATATAATAAAGTTTATTTGTTACGCTCTCGTGATAAGTTTAAGTTGCTAGAAAATCTCGACCGACGGCATTACATAAAATACATCAATTAATTAATTGAACTACTTCTTACTATTGTAATGAATTTTTATAAAAGCTAAATATTTTTGTGTCCGGCTTTTAATTAAATATAAAAATATGTACAGTAGACATTATGACAATAATTCAAATATGGACGATTGAAATTACACTGAAAAATCATTTAAATATCATATATAAATAATATGGAGCTTTTTTAATAGAATACTATTTTCAAGACATGCTCTAATGAATTGTTGTACACTTTATCACAGAATTAATTAAAAATTTAAATGAAAAATAAAAAGACGAAATTCAAATAAGTAATTTTTATCTTTATCGTGAACTAAATCTCACATTCGGGATGTTTTTAATTGCGCCAGAAATAAATATAAAACATATTCAGAGCGTCGTCGAAACCATTAATTAACGAAATAGAAATGCTCGTTGAAGAATCGTCAAAAATGTTTGACATTTTCACATATTATGTTAAAAAATATCCATGTTAAATTATTTGTATTCAAAACATACTACAACTCCTATCATCTTTTTTCATAGGATACATACGTATTTTTCAAATCTTTATAAGTTATAGGCAGGAAACTAGCTCATGGCAACAGATAGTAATAAAAATAATAACACACTTTAAAACTTATTCCACATTAGATATATTAAGACCAGGACCGGTTCCACTCGTCGCAAGTATTATCAACTGATAAGAAATAGAAAAATACAGCGTTATTAATACAAAAGCTAAGCAAGACTTATAATGATGAATAATAAATTAATTCTTGCAACATTTGACGAAGGGTTACCAGTTGACAGTCATAAATATAGAAAAGGCCAAATTTTATGCATCGCAGAATAACAAAATCATTTATTAGAGATCTATTTTAAGAAGTATAGTTGATTTAAGTGGTTACAACTAGGGCTTGCATTACCGGTTTACCGGTAAATAGGTAAAAATACAAAATCGGTAATTACCGGTAAATTGGAAAATTTACCGGTTTTTACCAGAAATAATTTTATCGCGAATGACAGAAACAGGCATATTATAAGGAAGGTTTATTGTGATATGGATGCGGAATCGAGAGCTTTGTTTTTTTTAGACTCTGGCAATATTAATACAATGTGTTATCTCAATTTGTCACATACAGGAAAAAAAACTTTTCAAGAAAAAATAGTTATAGAACATGCAAAACATGCCTGTAGTAATATTAAAAAGCAAGCCTTTTAATTTTTACGACTTTTTTATTTTTATTTAATCAATGCTATATTTTTGTTTTGATTTTACGCGAAAACTAAAATTTGTAAAATTTGAAAACAAAAAAACAAATTTTTGAATTATTTATTTTATAAAATACATATTTTTAGATTTTTTTTTTAATATTGGTAATGGGTGAAATTATTTACCGTTTACCGGTTATTGGAATTTGATGGTAAATTGCAAGCCCTAGTTACAACACTATTTGTTGAGACCGTAGAGTTAGTGGACTTCATAAATAAAGATTAAGTAAATATTATATTTATAATACATCCTTTTGGATATGGATGGATTTTGGAATTGTTATAATAGACGATAGTATTCGGTACATACATACTTACCTTATAGTTTTATTTTTACTTTAGGCGCGACTCTAACTAAGATCTCATGGGTTATTTGGCTTCTCTATAACAACTTCATATCTTCTTTGAAATTTCTTTGCTTAATAAATAATTATTATTTTGACCATTTTGTTCTAAGATTTTTGAAATAGCTATCATAAATGTATATCAGGACTGGCCAAAGCGTCGATCGCGTAGCTATTCCAAGTCGCCCGCCCGTCTGGCGTACTAATGTACACATTCATCTTTAATGTCAATGATAATAAATTTAATTTATTTTGTGAGTCGTTCGCCATCAAAAAATTCAATACAACTCGTCCGTAGTGGTAAAAATTTGGCCACCCCTGATATATATAATACAATTATGCTCACGGACGTTTTGCCAACTTACCATTTCATTTGATAAATCACCATAACGAACTTCGTAGAGGTCTAATTTTTGTGCACCCATGTCCGAACCCAATCTTTCGTTACCCGGCCTGGCCCGGGCCCGCGGGCTTACCGAAGCCCGTGCAGACCTTTATAACGAAGTAACATTATATGAAAATAACTAAAGACACTAAAATGCATGGCTCCGCAGCGAACAATTAAACAACTCCTTGAGTATTATTTTTTTGGTATTTGCTGATCGACATACTTAAATGAAAATCGATTTCTTCTTTTATTATCAATTGAAAATAAATGTGTTTAAAGAAATATAATACGTAATACTCGAGCTCATGCCATTGTTATACAGGAAAAACATTCCATAATAAACCATATCTATGAAATTTATTGATGTAACGCTTTGATAATATATTTTATATGATGTTAATTATTTGCCAGTATTCTGATTAATTCAGTTTGTTTTAATTATTTCACGTTTTCAAAGGCGAAGAATTATATCATGTATAATGTAATAAAAATGAAAGTGTTTTTTTTACCGCATTTGTTTAAGTGATAAGCGAATATATGTATAAAATACACTTTTATATACATATATGATTACAATATAAAAAAAAGACTGAACTGATATCACTCACTGATTATTGCGTTTGGTCCCGATTATACCTGCTAAATATTCTGAGAATGTAAGTGAAGAAAAAGGTTTTTCTCCAAATAGAAAATCGAGCTAGCAGTAGCTCGCTAGCAGCCCCGTTATTTTTTGAATCTTGTACTTTTCCGTGAGTTTCGGCATCTTCAGGCATTCCAAGTGCACGAATGAACTTGAACTGTCAAACGAGGTTTTCGAATCCTTAAATATCAAAACCTATCAAAGGTGCCTTACCCTAGTGACGAATAAGCTTATTGCTTGAAATTCCTTGAATGACATTGTTTTTTTAGAGTTCAACCTAAAAAGTTGCCAGCCACTGTTTTTTTAGTAAAACGTTTGAACAGGTTGTCCGATATTTTTTTCACCAAAGTACATAACGGTATGTTTGACGTTGTTTCTGAATCGCCGATAATATAAAAAAGGCACAAAGTTTGCAATCCATAGTGGTGATTAGTATATTTGCGAGACAGCTTTAACCAATTTTACGCCCTTTCAACAAACTGAAACGAACATTTTAACCGATGGGCGAAAAGGGGGTGAGGGGAATGTCAGCACTCAATGGATTGACAGATGTTGCCGTTTGATGAGGAGTGTATGCGTAACCTATTTAGTAATATCCTATGTACCTAGGTCAAATTTCGTCCAAGACACACCGCACCGCACAGTCAGAACGAATTTCCTTGGTCAGACGTCAGTCGTCCGAACACGTCAAACAACCGACGAGTTACTGACCATGACTGACGCCGGTCGGTGCTAGTGAAAGTCCTTACTTAATTTATTTTCATGTTTCATTATAACCATTGTAACCTGTAAATCTCAAATCTTATATACGTACGAATAATTAAAGAAATATCCCAATGTCCGGCCAGTTTGCAGATGCAATGGATGACTATGGTTAATGTCAGGCACGGGAAAACTGCGGCCCGCCAAGTGTTTTCTGCGGCCCGCCATCATAAATCCTAATTCTAAGTAAGAATATTTTTTTTATATTCTTTTAAAAAAAATTGAAAATCAAATAAAAACTCTTCAAGATATTGATTGAGTGAGTGAGTATACAGATATTCTTTTTCACAGTCAAATTCGATGGATTTGCTTGGAAAAAGTGCTTCAAAGAATTCGGGATATAAAAAATATTATAATTTTATTTTTGGAAATTAAGAATGTTACGGACTTTTCCGATCCTGATGATTATGGATTTGTGATTTTGAATTTACTCTGGACATCGTGCCACACTATTAACTCCGTGTTATGAACGCTCTGAATGACGATTTTTCTCAAAGATTTGGTGACTTCCGAAAAATTGAGACAAGTTTGGTGCTACTAAGCGATCCATTTTCAATAGATATTAAAACTCTATTGAAAGAGCTACAATTTGAGATTATTGATCTGCAATGTAACACTGATTTAAGAAAATTTCACCGTCGTGACGAAATCTGCAAATTTTACAATGATCTTAATTCAGAAAAATTTGACCAATTTAAAAATTTTGCATGAAAAATGTGAAGAGACATTTTCGATCATGAACCTCACCTTAATTCTGACTGAATCTTCTTTTATTACCATTCACAAGCAGCAAAAATATCACCTACAAAATGAGCACCGAAATTTAAAAAAAAATTCAATCTTTGAAACAGCTTCATTCTTATATTTTTTTTGAAAAAAATATTTTTCGTGATAATAAATAGAGTACACCCGGTCCTCTTTTTAAACGATTTTTTTTCAGTGATTTAGATTTTACGTGAGTTTTTGGACGGCACCGTGATTTATTCGTAGGCACGCGATTTTTTCTTTTACAGACAAAATGGTGCGTAAACTCATGCGATATTATAGGTGACTCTGCTCTGAAACTTATTTAAGCACAATAAATTTATAAAATTCGTGAATAGCACGTTTCCCGGTCGTAAATTTTATCACAGATAGTTACTATGTCAAATAATTGCACTTCAGACGTCTAAATATTTTAAATGCACAATAATTAATACAATCTGAATATAGAAATATTATTTTTGAATGAAAATGGGAATGTTTTAGGTATATTTTTATGCAAAAAAAAGTTCAGGAGTATATCTCAAAATGGTATTTTACTTGCGGCCCGCTGCTCATTTTGAATTCTTGGACTTGGCCCCCATCCGAAAAGTTTGCCCCCCTGGTTTATGTCAATAACAGCCTGCCGATGGGCGCAGGAATAATGCAAGATTGTTCATTTCCAGTTCGAAACATTTTGTCCTACCGATTCAACAACAACATTTAAATATTAGTACCTACATCTTTTCTCTAATGTTTGGAATGCAATATGCATTCTTGGATACATTTGGAGTGAATCGACTGCTGAAGAAACATAAGAGGAAAAAATGATACAAAATGCATATTATGGAAAATAATAAGGTTTCGATGACAACCAATTTCATAAATTTTTATTTTTTTTGAAAGGCAATATAAAGTAATTTACCTGATGAATCAAGCCGTTGTTTATCAATAATATTATTTTGGCTTAAAGCCGTTCACAATACACGGACAGTGGAAATTAGTGCTCACATGTTTTTGAATCATACTCAGCGATAATAATTTAAATTAAAGCTTTGTCTGTGGTTGGTTATAATTTTTATATAGTGATGTACTATGGAAAGTAGCAATCTCGGGGAAAATGTCAATTCAATGATAAATGAAAACAGTAATCTGGAACTATGATACGGAACTAAATAAATTAGTAATTTTCACTTAATTAATTGCCACGTAACTGTAAATGCAATCAATACAAATGTAATAATTGTCATACTGGTGATTTGATGTTTATAAAAATGAAGTGATATGTCTTATAAGATTTCATAAAATGTGAACCGTTTGCTTATTGACCTTTTATATCATTTTTAATTCTGTGTCCGACTCACATCCTTAATTAACAGAATATATTCGATATTTTTTGCGTTCCTTATTTGTCAAAAGTAGTAACCTACAGATCATCGACCAGTGATTGTTCTTGCAAATTCATTTGAAACATATCTACTTTATTATGACAGTGCTGAACCGGTTTAGTATAGACAAAGAACATTGTTGTTTATCTACCTGTTTTGAAAAAGGGTTAACATCAGTAGGTAGGTAATTTTAAGGTGCACGGTGAAGCGCAGACGTATTGCGTCCATATGTTTTGTTGATAGGTATTTATTTATCTACCTCCTGTAGACAGAGGCCTGTCTGTTTCGGTTTCTTTACAATTTCATAGCCAAATAAGTGAAAAAAAAACCGATTCCAAAGTGGCAGTAGGGTGACCAACCAAAGAGAACAACTTACTCATAACTAGGTAGCAAACTGGATTATGATTATTTTGATTTGGTAAACCATTTATAAATATATTTTACAATATTTTTTGAAAATTGTTTACAATATTTTTTCTTTATAATAAAGCAACAAATTAAAAGATAATTTGGTAGTTAAAAATTTTGACTATCTCACTATTTTTGATTTGTTCCAGCTTCACTATTGAAAATTCATCGATGATTTATATTCTGAAAACCTTATGTTTTGCTTGTAGATCAATTCCCCGCGCTCGGATCGGATTATTTACTTTCGTGATAATAATGAATATCATCCTTTTTTAATGTTGATACCTACTTTATATATAAATTTATAACTTTGATTTTATCCCACTGAAATAATCCTTAATTTAGTGGTCACAATATTGTAATAATGTCGTGAAAAGGCAACGTCGCCCCGCTCAGCAGCTGCTAGTACAAAAACTGCGAGTGTTCAAAGCGCTTTTCGGAACGCGAGCGGTCCCTGTGCGAGGCTACAATATTATACAAAACAGAACGGCAGTAGCATAGTACCCTGCCGACGTTTAGACGCTGACTACAGCCATTGTTTTTCGCGAATAATATCAACTCAAATAAACCCGAATTGGAATTAAAAAACGCGACAATCGCACATACCATAAGTGAAAAAATGCGTGTATTATTGTGACAAGCCTCTTTCTGGCATAATTTAATAAAAGAGCCCATCATAAACATCTTATTTTAATGATTTGTTGTGGCGTAGCACGCTAAAACGCTTGTGTTATTCACTCCTAACCACTTGAATTGGGGGAGAGAAAAATAAAAAGAAACAAGTGAAATTACGTTGTGTTATTTTCTTGGTAAAACATACCTTTTCGATAGAAATTAGCGACATTGTGTTTATTGTCATCAGTATTACGCATACGCTGATTTAAATATTGGATTTTAAGTGATCTGGTTTTGTTCTCTGTGAAAGTCCAATCGAATAATCAAAATGCTGTTTGAAAACCCTGCCAATGCGGCAGCCAAACTGTTTCCTGCAGCCTTCAATATACCTCCGCCAGTCAGAATAAGGTTTGTGAATTCATTTAGCGTGAAAAATCCAGATTATCGATATTTTGGACGAAACAAAAATGCTACACCACAAGGCGTGAAAAATGCGCCGGTAGCCATTGAAATATTCATACCTTATATTGAAATTTATTGCGATATCTGTTGTATTGACTGATCATTTAATATTTTCCTCCCGTGGTCTAAAACATTACTTAATGGTTAATATCGCGTAAGTTATTGTACGTATTATTATAAACTATTATTTAATTGCCACTGATTTGAAGCTATGTGCCGACAGAAAAAAGATGCTCTTGATATTTGATTATTAAAATGATACTTCCAGCATTTTTTCCGGGAGTTTAATGACAGG
The DNA here is from genome assembly GCA_028554975.1 of Himalopsyche kuldschensis. NCBI lineage: Eukaryota > Metazoa > Arthropoda > Insecta > Trichoptera > Rhyacophilidae > Himalopsyche > Himalopsyche kuldschensis. The sequence goes on along the minus strand of JAHFWI010000046.1, from coordinate 250,417 downwards.
TGCCAAGAGATTCATTTCCCATCGATTCTTTGTAAGCAGTACATAGTAGTTGAAGCGCAAATAATGTACAGATTATTCAGTGATTATATTGATTACTCACAAACGATCGCTCATCTTTTAATTGTAAGAAGTTTTCAAATGTGTAATTAATTTATCAAATAGAACACATTTTACAAAGCCGCCATTCATTCATACGATTTTTAAATTAGTACATCCTTAGAACGAACGAAAACAATGTCGCTATCAAAGGATCTTAAGTACTGCAGAGGGGGAGGTTGGGATGTACGAAATCATAAATTTTGCGAAAAATTAACTATACGTCAATAACCAAAACTTCCATCTACTATCAACAACATTTGTAAATTTTGTTATTCGGAAAATAACCAAACGCTATATTATTTGTGTTTTCCGATGAATTTATGTTTCATTTCTACAATTCAAATCGCGAACTTAATAAACAATTGAATATAAGTTTTCTAAAAATAACACTTTTCTAAAATATAATTTTGTAGAAAATGCTGGCGGTGGGCGAAAGCAGTCCTGATATGTGGAAGTAATGAAAAAAAAATGTTTTATTTATTTTAATATTATATAATGCCTTTCCACCAAGAATTGACAGTAAACACCATAAAAGTGATAAAATCCTCTCTCAACAGATAAACGCATTGCCATTTATCCCCAGAGTTGATTGGATTGGATATGGAGAAATAGTGGCATTATGAATTTCATCTTATATAATTGAGGATTTCGACTGTTATGTTTTAACATTTGCAGGCTAACATATTTCTTTACATATTTCAGTGCATTTAAATTTCCACTATAACCAATAATGAAACAGTTATTTATCGCAGTAGCGTAACTGTCACACTCACGTGCTCGAAATGATGGTTAATTCCGGGCTTAGAGGGATATAAAGCTCCTTGCATTTTATATAATTGCTATAATTATATTTGTATCGCCCTTCTCATTAGTTTTTTCTGGAGTATGTTTTTTTCCACTAAAAGCAAAAAACTATTATACTCTTTAAATTAGTTGTATCTTTACTCTTTAACTATTTGTCTTAGGTACTGGTTAAAAACATGCAAGATATTTTTGAGTGATTGATTCTTTTCTATATCCTTTGTGTTTATATTAACACGCTATTATATCTGGCCTATTATAACTGGCGATGCATTTCCATAGATTTCTCATATGAATCATAGGACCGGACCACTCTTGTGCCGCCACTGATGTCCCTGTTGGCGCAGTCCTCCGATAACTTCTTTTCAGGCTTTTCTACCTACACCTACCTGTCGTCGTTCATGAGTCCCGTCTGTCGCCGAATTTGTATCCGCAAGTTAGAATTGACACGCATCGTTCTTGCCCAAACAAACATCAAATCTCATAAAGCAGTGCTTCCCAAACTTCTCCACGCAACGGCCCTCCAAATCTGTGAAAAATAATCCGCGGATCCCCTGAACGACAACATGTTCAGTGCGGAATCCGGAAAAACCTGCGGCCCCCCAGCTTGGAAAGCACTGTCAAAGATTATATATATGTACATTCATAATAAATATTGAAGGAGATTTATACAACTTAAATAATAATCATTCTTATACTGTTTTACGAGAGATCACTTTTTCCGTCTAGACCAGTGATGCACAAATGCGGCCCGAAATGGATTTTTTTGCCGCCCATAATAAATACTTCGTCAGCAAATTTTTCATTAAATATGATTAAAAATAGTATTCGATATGTGAACAAATTATACAAAACAACGATCAATTGAGATCGAAATATCAGGAAGGCGATCTGCAGAGTTTTTACAAATATCTCCCCGAAGAGCAGTTTCCTACCCTACGTAAAAAGGCTGCGCTTTGTGCAAGTCTTTTTGGAAGCACCTACATTTGTGAGAAAGCATTTTCCATATTAAAACTAAATAAGTCTCAACACAGAAACCGCTTGATAATGATAATCTCAGTGCTGTATTGAAGATAGCAACCACAAACATTGAACCCGACATCAAAATGCTTGCTGCCAGTATACAGTGTCAGAATTGTATCTAAGTTCCCCAACGTGCAAATCTGCATGTAATGTGGAGCGGAGGAGGATCTAAGTTGCTGATAAAATTATGTAATTATTAAATTAAAAATAAAATTTATATCTCATCTAGTATAATATATCAATATTTTTCTTCACTTTTCCCTTTGCGGCCCGCGAAAATTTTTAAATGGATAAATTGGCCCTTCTCTCAAAAAGCTTGTGCACCACTGGTCTAGGCAGTCTAGAAATTCCGACTGGCAACATTTTTCTAAATCCGAAATCATACTAAATCCTTTGTAAGCTTACATTTTCTTTTGTTGGACTGAAATTATTTAATGAGATTTATATTAACCTTTAAATCGGTATTTGTTATACATACTAAGTTATTAGTTATGAAATATTAAAAAAAAATTTGTTTTTTTTATAAATATAATTCGAGATAATATTGTCATTTTTAGGTAAGTATAACATGTCTGCGGAGGAGTATGCACTTCATATCTAATTTTGCGTTTCCCAGTGATAAATTAACCAGAAAACTGGGAGCTCGCTTCGCAGGCTCCACATGGTTTCGGAAGAAAATTATTGGTTGGATCGTTGGAAAATCGGAGATTTTACTGTTGTACATATTCGCATAATTGACAGTTTGTGTGTATTCATTGTTAAAAACGGATTCGTCTCCCGCATCTGCTGAAATTCAAGAGCGTTTAAAAAAATGCTGGTCCTTCTATCTAAGTTGCCAGTCTCAGTTTCAATACAGATTCTATTATTTCTTTCATTCAACTCTATTTCCGTATACATAGTGCAATATTCCTGAAACACTATATATTTTTAACTGGCCAACAAGGTTTATTTTGAATATCAACAAGCGTTGACAGAACCTACATAAATAATTCAGAAGACTTTCTAAAAATGTAACAGAATTACCAATAACCAAAAGTAATTCTCAAATACTCAGACGTACCGTATTCACCGTTATAATATTGCCATAGTCTATCTTTTTTTGTTACAAAAATAATGTAGTTTAACCCATTATAAAATTCTTTTATCAACTCTACCACAGCATTACCTGCCGCATGGTAGATAAGTTAAGTAGGTATCGTGATTCGTGACGAAAAGCTGTTCACTGATGTGGAAAATTCGATTTTGTCTTCCATAGAAATAAGCACTTTCTCCGAGAATGGACATGGTTTGTGAGAATTTCTGCTGCCGATTTGAAACATGACAATGTTCATTTATCTTCATTGGCGTTTTCTAACAATATTATATTATCTCATTTTTCTCAGTTGCTCGAACCTGTTTTTCGAAGAGAGTAGGGATATACAGGATAGGACTATTATTTAGCTGATCGCCCTCACTACGTCCCGCTTTTAGGATTGGATAGGTGTAGGAAGGAATTTTATACAACACCGACATCCATGTCTTAGAACAGATATCAATAATTATATTAAATAATGAAACTGCCCTATATTATAATTATGAATTGCTGGGTCCTAAATTTCTTTTAAATGTTGGTTGGCGATATAAGTTCAATTCAGTCTACGAAATATTCTACCTAAGTACCTACGCATGGCGTTAACATGTCAAACTTCTATCATTGAAAAATTCTATCAAGTGTTTTATATAAAAGCCTTAAAATATCATCTACACATCTTCTTTACATGCTTTTAAGATCCGTCGATCTGCCTTAGCTGAGATATACTTCCGTTGCCCCAGTCCTTACTTTCTTTATAATTATCGCTAATGTCATTGTGTAGCAATTAAAAATAGTTCTAATTTATTTCTTTGTGGTTTTTGCAGTGCAGCGCGTTCCTTGCAGGATGCGAAGTGCAATCCATATAAATACGAACGTTGATTTTTTCTTTTGGATCACACACATCGCGCCAGGTGTGATTATATATAAAACATGATAATATTGTCCCCGTCTTATTCTTTATTGCTAAATGGTTTTTGCAAACACCGACGTAGTGCTCTCTGGTTGAGGGCAAGGTCATCGACTCGATGATGGTCGAGCACTGCGCCCAAGGACACCGAGATGCAGGGTTCGATGTAGCCGCCAGTATGGCCGAAGACTGACTCCTTTTCTTTCTACATACTACCTGCCTGTGTTCATTTTCCACTTCTTAAATTGGGTACAGAAATACGTTTGCAGCAAAATGCTGCAAAACAATTATTAACTAAACATTTCGAAATGTCCTCAATTGCACATAAAACAGTCAGTCACCCAGCATATTTATAATTCGACAGCTGCATACAATTGTAATTTGTTGCATTTGGTAATCTTCCAATTTCGTGCTTCACTTTTCCCGTGTATTACTTTTCGATACGTTTTATAAATTCAGCTATTCGGTAATACATATGTACAGTTCGAGTGAGCTACAAACATTTTTTAGATCCCTATCATATTATAATATTATTAAAACGATCAATTGATACGATTATTTTGTACCAACACTAACATTCATGTGTGCATACATTTTTTATTGAATCAAGAGAATTACGTCCGATTAAAACAAATATTTTTTTGTATGACATGATATCCAAGCATTTTTTTTGTAATTGAATTTTTATCAATATTCAAATATGGTCACACTTTTAGTGTCCGGGGGGGGGCTTGTTGGTGAAATTAATGGTAGTGGTCCACAACACTAGATTAAAATATTTTGTGAATATATAGTACCTATGCATTCTACGAAAAGTGATTTGAACTGAAAGCTTAAAGTTATTATTTTCGATTTTTGATAACTCTACATCTTTAATTGTAATTTTTCCATTCATAACATTCGATTCCTAGTCTTAAAATAATCATTTTCCCTCGTTTTTGATTTATTTGTTTTTTTTCTAGGGTAGGTAGCGACTTATTTTTATATTGTACTAGTATTGTTACCGGGCTTCGCTCGGACCAGTTTGGGGTTATGTTCACCTCGGCGCGTAAATTCAGACGGGCCAAGTTGAAACAACTTTTTTCAAAATTCAAAAGTCTAGGTCAATTAAAATGGAATTAAAATGAACATTTCAGACTGGCATTGACATTTCACAGCCCCTTTCATATATTGACAGCCCCATTCTCGCCCATTAAAATGTCCAAATTCAAGGAAAAAATCTAATTTGCTGTCATAGAAATGTCAAATAATACCTTCACGTAAATAAAAACATTATATTAATAAAAGCCGGAAAAAGTTCAGTAGAAGACTAATTTATTACATTTTGACTAAATATCTTCGCCGATAAAAAAATCAAACATGTTTTCTTTCATATTCGTTTTTATGGCAACTTAATGACCAACAATGCAAAAGGGAATTACAGACCCACAAACATACATACGCCGTTTCGGTTTTATATATGTACTACTCGATACTCGAGTAATTGGAGTCTCTACACACACATTGATAACGAAACAAATTTATGTCGGTCCCTGTGGTCTAGTGGCAAGAGCTTTTGTCCTAGCGATCAGGGGACCCGAGTTCAATTCTCGGCAAGGTTAGATTTTTTCAATTGAAAAAGGAGATCTTGGGCTGGGTGTATGTTATTTATCGTTGATTTTGTGCACAACTGATTCATTATTTATCATCGAGTTAATCTCGTATGACTTTCACGATTAAGAATATTTGGCGCATTGGCGTAAGCTGCCAAATATTTTTTAAAATTTTTAAAATAAAATAAAAACAAATAATAAAAAAAACACCCAACGGATATTGATTGTGATTTTGAATTTGATAAGTTTATTTTAACTTGACCAGTCTCTAACTGACGACTTTCTGGCCATTCTTGTTAGCATTGCTTTTAACAGTTACCTAGTCTTATTTTTAGCTCAATGCTCAGTAGATTCTTAGTAAAGAAATATTATATTGGAAGTCACTTACAGGAAACATAATATAACGTTTCGTATGGCGATATAAAAATAATCTGACGCTTAATGTTGCGGTGTAATCAATTTCAATCAACGCTTGCACTCAATATATGTAATATTATAATCTATTTGTGGCTAGCTACGATCGTAATCGTTAAAAAATCAAATTTACGCGAGAGAAAAATACTTATCTTCGACGAGTTTTACGATTCACAGCTGTATGTTTATAACTACTATTTCGGACGAAATAAAGTGTGCAGTAATTATTTACAATTTAAGGATAAACTAAATGTAAAAGATTCAAAAAATGGAACATATTTACCAACTGTACACATCATTAGATACATTTTTTTTCGATTTGAACTTAGAAGACGTTCTTGAAGAAAAAATATATCTGTGGAAACGAAATGGTATCAATCGCATTCTCGCGATTATTTGTAGGTACAAATCATACTAAACTTTTAATATTGTTCATTGAATAAAAAGTAATAACACTTAACATTAAGTGATTTATGAACAATCATGTGATTTTCAAAATAAAAATAGGAAATCTCAGTTATTTAAATATTGAACATATAGAAAGTAATCGGTGTTCCATGAGTAATAAGCAGCGCTGTGGAGTCGGTGAAAAAAAGTCCGACTCCGACTCCAGCATTTACCAAAACCGCGACTCCAACTCCAACATTGACCAAGAACACGACTCTGACTCCGACCAAAAAAAGTTCAATATCGTCACTTTTTTCCGCTAATTTTCCTATTTATGTGTATTCAATTAAATATCAACCCTATCAATGCGACCAAAAGCCAAATTTGATATATAAAATGCAAAAATAAAAAATCCAAACTTTTCGAAATTTCCGACTCCGAGTACGACTCCGGCCAAAAAGCTCCGACACCACAGCCCTGGTAATAAGTCTTAATCAGATAAACAAAGAAACCCAATAAGCAAAACAATATTTTCTATTGAATAAGTATATCCTTTTTTAACTAATAATCTGTTATATTTCTTTAAAGTATGTCAAATATAATTCTACTTCCTATATTAGTCACAAAAAGTGGAAGAAAAAATTGTAATGGTACCTTTCAAATGGTTATAAAATCATTATTAATCAACAAATTGAATATTTTGCTTTACATAAACCCCTTTCCGCGAATATTTATGACAATCGAATCTCAGTAACACATGAGAAATCGCCTCTCGAACGGTATTCAAGTACTAAATCAGGGTGACGATTCTTGGCTACACATGCTTGAAAAATTTCCCATTTTTATGCAAAACAAAATGCGGCAGTGTGAACACACTCGTGGAATTATAAAAATAAATAATCTTTTGCACGGGACAGAAGTCAATGATTTTTGACAGCTGTGCAACAACATCTACTAATACATCTTAAATAAAAGTACATAATAATATGATCGTCGGCTTGATTGTGTCAGTGACATCGATCTTATGGATTTTATGAATTTTATCTTTAATGTGTAAAATTTTATGATTTGTTAAGCAGGGTTTGTTAGTTTCATAGATATTGTTTTCCATGGAAGTCGCCAAATGCTAATCGGGCGACTAAAATTAAATTCTTTCCGTGTTTTCTGTTTATCCTCAGGACTTATTTCCTATTTCATTACGAACTTAAAAGTAGAGCAGGTAGGTTGGCAAAACTCCTAAGCAGCCGTGGGTGCATGTTTGCCATATCGATTTTGGAGCCGTTCCACCTCGCGAGATCGTCAAATTGATAGAAAGGCCTTAGGAAAAAGGGCTAATTGCCAAAAAACAGTAGACGTCGATCTGAGCTTCCATTTGCGCAGCTGTACCAATAACACACTATTTTCTATCCGAGCTTCTGTTTCAATGATTTAACTGAAACAAATTTAAAAATTCTAATATCTTCCAGTTACAGAATTTTTTTCAATATATTCTGAGGTATTTATGGAAAATTGTTATTTGTGCACTACTTCAAAAATCATCATTATTTTGATGGCATTTTTTGTTACTTTGTAATCATTTCTCATTAGTACGGACACCGAAATAAAAAATAAAGCCATAAAGCACAAGTCAATGCACTTTTTTACGCGACCCGTCCCATACATTCAAAGGTGACCGGTTAAATGTGTTATTCGGATCCTTGAGATGATAATGATCTCAATGGTCTTCTTTATTTCGGTTGTAGACCGCGTATAATATTTATTTCAAACGAATGTTGTTTTTAAGCGCTCGGGAGTGGAGCGAGGCGCCGCGATCGGAATCGCTGCAATCAGCTGATGCCCCCTCGCCCGGCATATATTCGCACGAATTGTCCAGTCGTTTGGATCACCTGTCCGAAATCTATTTCTATCAAATCTGTCGTCTGTGTATGCACGCTATGTTGCTACACCAAAAATGAGCCAACCCACCTGTCGCTGTTTGTCCTAGCGAGATATATTACTTTGACCTGCGGCGAAAAGATTATACCACCCTGGTATAGAATGGGCCGTGTCTAATTATTGAAAGCGTCTCAAAATATGACACATCTCACAAAAGAAAATTAATAAAGTTTCGTCTTATCTACATTAGGGTGGCCAACTTTTTGAGAAATCACTAAACTGTGACGCTATCCGCGCTGTCTACAATATTTGTCTGTAAAAAATGTAATTCATAAATTTATACTAAGCAACCCGTTGAAGTTTTAAACAGGGCTGTGGAGTCGGTAAAAAAGCCCGACTCCGACTCCAGCATTTACCAAAACCACGACTCTGACATTGTCCAAAAACACGACTCCGACTCCGACTAAAAAAAGGTTAATATTGTCACTTTTTTCTAGGGCTGTGGAGTCGTTCTAAAAAAGTCCGACTCCGACTCCAGCATTTACCAAAACCACGACTCCGACATTGAGCAAAAATACGACTCCGACTAAAAAAAGGTACCGTCCCCTTTTTTCCTTAAGTTTCCTATTTATGTGTATTCAATTAAATATCAATGCGGCCAAAAGTCAAATTTGACATATTGAATGCAAAAATAAAAAGTTCAAAATTTCCAAAACGGCGCGACGACTCCGACTCCGGCCAAAAAGCTCCGACTCCACGATTCCGACTTCGACTCCACAGCCCTTCTTTTTTCCCTAAATTTCCTATTTATGTGTATTCAATTAAATATCAACCCTATCAATGCGGCCAAAAGCCAAATTTGACATATTAAATGCAAAAATAAAAAGTTCAAACTTTTCAAAATTTCCGACTCCACGACTCCGACTCCGACTCCACAGCCCTGGTTTTAAACTATACGGATGATAAAAACATAAGTATTATAGTAAACTTGTAAAACTGCGGTTGCTTTATTTTTATTGTATAAAAAGTAGGAGTACGATAACATTTTCAAGAGGAGCAACAAATGTTAACGCTTGGTAAAAGATGCGTAACGCACAAATGTAAGAACTTCCAGATTTGGTACACTTGGTAACCCTTATGTATGCTATGCAGTATGTTTTTTTTAAACAATATTACCATATTACTTATTTCAGTTACTATAGCTTACATGCAACTGGAGCATAGTTTACAATGGCTTTCTATTTAAACTTGCTGAATTACATAGTGTATATTTCTGAGTGTGATAAGATCGCTTCCACGACTCGATATCCTGCGTTAGCTAGACGTGAAACTCTGTTAACTATGCACGAAGTTTTCTGTTTATATTTAGTATTAAATACTAAGTTCAAGTTTTTTGTATTTTAATGCAAGTCAAAAGAGTTGCATATATTAAGTATGTGTATGTGTGGGTACAACAGATATGCTATTTGTGGTAATCAATTGTGAACGATGTTTTTTTGCGATATTTGTTTCGTGGAGCATTCGTGCTTTTTATTTTCAATAGTTGTTATGATTAACATGTTATGTTAAATAAACATTGGGTAAAATGTTTTATAACTTGTTTGAATTAGCCATATTTAGTACGAAGCTGTGTATGTCAGATAGCTGTTATCGATTCATATACAAGTAACTGCATTATGTCGATTCTGGGTCAATTCGTATAGTATGCAGGCCCTTCTTAATAATAAAGGTAAGTTTAAGGTCAAAGATAACGGCATGTTTAATGGGATAAAGTTTTTTGCACGATGCATATAATTTTTTTTTTATTTAAAAATGAAGTATTTATATCCCCAAAAACATCGTATGCATGGAATTAATCGTACATTTTTCACAACCGAATGCCAATTCAATCGATGTTCCGCATCCAATATTTGATTGCGATTAGTAAATCCGTATTTTAGGCAGCGCGCAAGCAAGCTCATTTATCTCTAGTGACCTTAATATATGTTTTTATTAAAATAAAATACTCAAATTACGTTCTCACCAAGAATTATAGATTGGTGATATCTTACAGGCGTCGCTTCCTACTTCGCGTGTATATTCATTGACGTAGAGACGTCGCGACGCTCGTGCACGGAGACGAATGGGACGTGTGTTGAAAATTTAAATTAATTAGTTCTACCGCCATTCCGAAAAACTTGTTCGGCCACTAATAGAATATTAAATATGTTGTTCCAGCATATAAATTTAATCCTAAACTAACCTCGCTTCGTGAGCTTAGATTTCTAAGTTAAATATTTATATCGACGTATGAATAGGAACATATTTTTTCATCTGTTAATAAAGAGCAAACTTATTCAGTCTGAGATTTCATTCACACAATGTGTTATATGTATTGAAAATTCAATTTTTACCAATGCTCATGCAAGCATCTTTCAAACTATACATTTTTTATTTATTTGTTTTGCTTTGAGTATGTGAAACTATTGATTGATTACACGAAGTTTTGTAATATATATGTATATATCTTTGTGCTTTTGGATTGTGGTGCAATTTGATTTCTGACCTGATCAAAAAAAATCCTTAAAATTTTCCATCAAAAATTTGCTCCAGCCAAAAATAAGAATAATTAAGCTACATTGAACTAACGCATGTATGCTTTTATTTATTTAAAACTTGCTTGCACATCCCGTAGGGGAAAAAATTAATAAATTATTTTTTTATTATATTTGGTAGAAAGATAAATTGGGCAAGAGTGGCCAATGCGCCAAATCTTTTGAAATGTCATGAAATAAACTCGCTGGAGGTCAAATAAGCTCACGAAAAAAGGTCACGAAATGCACCTGAACAGATCTGAAATTTTAATTTAAAATTAATTAGATTTGACATTGCTCAGATTTGAACCCAGACCCAGTTGATCGCTAAGGTACAGTCACTTACCGCTTAACCACAGAGGCCGAAAACTAACTAAGCGATGTCAATTAAAAAAAACAGTCCCTTATTTATGTACCGTTATAATATAATACGAATAAGTAATGCGAACTAAGGAAACATTTATTTATTACCTACAATGAGTTGGCCAACCTGCCTCTGGAGTAAACTTACTCGTCGATACATGACACATGTGTGCGTCTGGTCTTGTCATATTTTTATATTAGTTTTTTTCCTCCGCGTCTACAGAAATAAATCTAAATTTTGACCGAGTGGTAGCTTCTACCAAAACGCGTCAGTTGGCCATCCGTTGCTACGGCGTCTCTGACGGATCTATTTTTAATAGTCTTTCACTCTCCCATTTGACTGACTCAAATTTATTATTGTGATATACAGCATGCATCTATTATAATGTAAAATTGGGTAGAAGATGAAAGAAAAGGGAACTAGACCATTGTCATGAAATCGCACAATTCTCCAACACACAAACTCAATGTAAATACTACCAGATGTATTCATTTTTCATAAATAAAATATTGTTTTTTTATTAAAAGCTTCAACTACATTCACCATAGACGGTAGATCGATATTTTGAAACAGCTCCATCCAATGCCCGCCCTTTTGAATCTTTAATAGCGGACGATGATTGAGTTTTAAAGTCGTACATATTAATTATAAAATGATACTGATTGTTTTATTATTTGCAGATAAAAACTAGATACGCACTGGTAAAAAATTCCTTGATTTTTTATTATAGATTGTACATGTTTCTATGTTGGACTATAAGAGCGTGATCGAGTGTACTTATTAGGTAATTTCGAAACGTATGTATTTATTAAGAAATAAATATAAAAGTCGGCTGTCTCGATACTCGTGATATGTACTATATTCGAAATCATCGATCAATTTTTCATTCGTTATTCCTTTAGGTATCGCTATTCCGTAATAAACCGGGAAGAGTTGTGTAAGAAATTTAATATTAGTGCGGACGAGGTTTGTGTCCGCTGATTTTGCATACACTGTGACGTCGGGCGATCATTAGCTTCTACGCAAGCTGAATAGTAGTAAAATTATATCAACGCTCTTCAATATGTTAACCGTGTGCTTGACTACCCAATTTAAGTTTTGTGAACAGCTAATGAAGATACTTATACGTAATAAAATTACTGATTCATTGCTATCGGTTTGCATGCTCGTTTTATTGAGTATTACGAGCAATTGTTTAAATAATATCTTACATTGCGTGTGGCGTACAAAAAAAATTAAACTGGTTTTAACGGGTGAAATAGACTGTGCAATATTATTAATCCAGAACCGATCTGCCCATTTTTTTACTTGGAAAGAATAATTATTTTTTCCTTTCTCTCTATTTATTTATAGTAAGAGTTGAAATTTTATACAATAATTTTATACAATTTTATATAATAACACAGTTGATGAAAAAATAATATCTTTCTTTACACAATTTGTCTTTTCTGCTGATTTTGTTTCGTAATACTATAATTGTTTCTTCTTTATTTTTTTGACTATTGTGACTCACTTGAGTCTGATTTTATATTATCCAACATTCAATCGTTCGATTCGGTATTCGACAACAGGTAGCATTCGTAAATCGTATACTGTTTCATAACGCGTGTTTCTTGTGTTTCAACGGACAAGCAAAGTTCACGGCAATTACTAGTTAAAATATTTATATTAATTATTCGTTCCGCAAAATACTGGGTCGGCCCTAAGACAACACGAGCATAATTTAATTTTAGCACCTGAATCAAATTCATTCGATAAACCAAAACATCGGCTTTGAGACATACGACCGGTGAACTTCAAACAATGACATCTCTTCGCTGAGAAATAATTATGATAAACACACGTGCACACGATGCCGATAAAATGTCATTGTGTCGGCCGAGTCTTATTTGGGATTTATTTAAAAATCAATATTTATAAAAATCTGGAAATAGTTTTGCATGTCAAAATAATTGTTAATGGTACGCCTTAAATAACTCAATGCATCTTATATCGCTGATGCAGTTTGAAACGTGAAATATTGATCTCTTAATAAATTGTATTGTGAATTAACGTTTACACACATATTTCTATAAATTCGTGATATCTCGCGTGTAGATGCTTAATGTGACATAAGATCCATTTTATAATAGTAATTATTGCCGGGGAGGCCAAACTACGAAAAGCAACGTTCAATGTCATTGATTCCAATCTAAATAATGCATTAATTAGATTGCAAGGGCATTTTTTACCGTCCATTATGAAACTAAAATGGCGTTGATTTTATTTGATAAAATATAATTATGTTTACCCATATTATAATATTGATAAATATAGTATGTACCGTCGATATAAAAGTAATACAATCTGCTTTTAGTCTCGGATCTTGAATGCATGTGACATTATATTATGTCGACTGAAAATATTTGTGATGCTATCAGAAAAATATTGACAGCAGATATGGTCGTGTTAAAAAATAAGAGCATAAAATGAAGTAAGTGTCATTTATGGATAAATCGAAACCAATTCGTGCATGTCACACATAAAAATTGGCGTTGCAGACGAATTGTCATTTCTTACTGATACTTTTACACTTGGCCAGGTTTGTAGCGCAGAATTTATTGATAATGTACGCCTACTTTCCATTTTCGATCACGCACTACTCACACTTTTAATAGTATTCTGATAGGCAACCCACTCAGTTCATGAATATCTGAAAGTGCATGTTTGACTTAGGTTTCAGAACCATCAGAAGGAGCTAGTAGCAGTGACATGACGCGGCTAATGGATTTGATCAGCGCTTGCCAAAACCGATTTGCTATTCGCTTCACAATTATACATCGCACACAGTAGGATTGTGTGAATATAACAAAAAATATTTTTGTTCAGGCCGAAGCAAACACGACCGGCATCGATTTATATACTATTTATCTTTTATGTCGGCGGTTGATAATTTTTATTGCCTTTTCATATAATATATGAGATGTTCCTTTAGTCTTTATTTATATTTTCGCGATAAAAGCAATACAGATTTATAATTTGGAAATTGACTATTATATACCACTTGTTTAAAATTATTTTTATTTAACATTTTTTCATCGAATAAAATTTGTTTTTCGAACGCTCCAAATTTCAAAACATTTAAAATTTAATAACACTTTTAGATGTGGTATAAAATATATACGTATTGAAAACTTAATCTGATGTTCAACGTGTCTTCACATCACAAAAGGGCAACATACCTACCTAAATATTATTTTATCATATTTCCCGGTTGAGGCAGCTAATTGCAAGTATTTGCCTGCTTTCAGCAACATAAATAATCTTTGCCATTTACTGTAACAAAACGTATTGTAATCATTTCTGATTGTCAAATATCGTTATTTTAAATTCGTTTTGGCAAAAAAGCGACTCAACAGTTAAAAAAGATTTTAATACTAAGCTGATTCAAATCATAATGATAGAAATTCATACGAGATTTTTTTTTATTTCTTCCTTGAATATTTACGATACGTATTTTATTAGTTATAACGACTATTTTGCGTCAAACATAAAATTTTATCGGTGGTGTTGTCTATGCCAAATTGTTTCATAATCCTGTCGCGTTTGACGCAATGTTTAATCCTTTCGGCTTCGATTCTGTGTCCAATTCGGGATGTACGTGTCCTCGTCTGTATGGACTGTTCTGTGCCTGACGTATACTCCCCAAGCTGCTTCACATTATTTTACATACATACATTCTAAGAACTACCCTACTATGGTCACTTTCATTTTACGTTCATCAGCTCTGTCAAAGTTCGTCTAAAGCCTGCCATAGTTTGCCAGATATCCAGATTACTATGCAGGTGCTACTTCCATCCTATATCTATTGCTCTTAGATGATTAAAAAATGATAAAACTTTATCTAAAATTTAATTGGATTGTCAATTATCTAATGCAGTGATGCACAAACGCGGCCCGCGGGCCTCATGCGGCCTGAAATGGATTTTTTTTGCGGCCCAAAATAACAAATACTTCATCAACAAATTTTTCATTAAATATGATGAAAAATAGTATTCGATATGTGAACAAATTATGCAGTAGCAAAACGGTATATAAAAAAATCAATGTTATTTTTTATTATTTAATATGATTATATTCACATGGATATAATTTTGTGACCGAAATTAATTTTTTTAAATTAGTCATATCGTTTGTGATGCAGGTGCAGTCTATTTTTAGATTATTGTTTTCAACACACGGATTTTATTGTTAGTTCTTCAGGATTTTTGTCAGTGCATGACGTTTGTGAATCGATATTAAAAAATCTCCGCAAATAATGAAAATATATAATATTAAAATATTAAAATCGTATACTGATTTAACCATTATCTTGACAGAAAAATACTTTTAATAATAAAATATGTTTCTTTTTAAATATTTTTATGTGCACTATCACCAAAAACATTCACTTGAAAATCTGAAAACCAAAATCATTCTGTCGGGGAAACAGTTTAAAATCGCCGTGTAGTTAAATTTATTTAAATCCTTTCTAGTTGATCAAAAATAAACACAATTATAAAAACAGTTCATCGACCTGTTATGTGTCATCAGATATTTAGTCATTTTTCATCGGAATTACTATTTTATTAACATAATGTCTTTCTCGCACTGAGGCGGAATCAATAGTAGCGCCATAATAAAAAATCACATAATTCGCGAGCGTGTCTGTTTTATATATTCTCATTCTAAAAAACCGGTTATGTTGCCGACCAAAAGTGAATCTGACTGTTGAATATGTAGTGTTTATTCAAACTTCATACATATAACATATTTATCCATTGGTAGGTAACAAATTATATGAACTTGTCTTAAAAATTGTCTAGTACTCAAAGCTAACGTTTATTTGTCACTCGAAATTTCTAAGTGCCTAATTTAATATACATGTCCTTGATACAAGATCTTGTTCTAGACAGGTTTCACAACTCTTTACTGAACTGGTTCCCATGGATTTTTCATGGTTTTTTTTGTATTTTTCATAAATATCATTATGCTACAGCTGCCAAATCCAATGATAGAAAAAAGTCTACTTTGGAAATAAGATTGTCGAATGTCGGACTTTCGGGAACCATGCGGACCTATATTGAACTTTGACGACCTCAGTTTGGCTTTCCTGGTCTAGTGAATATTAGCGCTCCTCTTATCTCATCCGGGTGTTACTAAAATTAAAGATGATTGATAAGGTTCCCCGTAGGGAGTGGACATGGCTAAAAGTGGAGATATGCTGTCAGCGAATATACATTAGCGCCTCGCTTTTTACTGAAATATCTGAATAATATTTAAACGCGTCAAAGCAGTGGTATTTTTACACTCATCCAAATAGGAACATCTGTATAGCCATACAAATTTTTATTATTTGCTTTGACCGCAATAGTTATAAACGCCTGATTTGACTGACTGTATATTGAACCAGTTTTTCGGACTAAATTTACAGAATACATTTGTAAGTTAAAGCATTCTTGAACTAATCCCTATAGTCCTACACACAAGATTGATTTTTCTGGTCAGTAATTTTCATGCGTAATATAATTATTATATGATAAATAATTATCATACACTTTACTAACAATCGAAAGTCGAAATCTTCTAATCGAAAATGTTCAAATCAAATTGTTGCAGACATGTAACAAAATTGCATCCGCGCTTTAGCTCGCAATTGCAATTTTATTTCGTTTAAATAGTTTATTTAAATTTAATGGAATCGGTAAAACATATCGCATAGTTTTTTTTCTATATGACGTTATTTGTTAACACATTTTATTTCATTCAAAAATATATTTTTGTGATTTTATTAGTCCATAAATTAATATAAAGTCAGTGTAGGAACGGACAAAATATCCTCATTAATTTACATGTCAACAGTTGATTAGGAGGATGTTACAATGTTTAATACCCTTTTATGACAGATGTACTGGCAAAACGCTATCATCATTATTTTGGAAGAACAGAAAATTGCTCGACAGCTTAAAGCTACCGCAGATTTTTCAAATGATTTATTGGTTTAAAGCTAAAACAAAATAAAAATAAACTGCACATTTGAGATGGTTATGTCGTTTTGATTGCTTTTCTTAAATAAAGAAATCACCACAGGAGGTTTGTCGTTATGTTGTGATGTTTTAATGGACGCGTTAAAATTATTGGCCATTCATTAGCTGTCTACTATGAATGCTCATAAAATAAAACATGTGTATTTTTTAAGTATATTGTGTATTATTGTATACATGTACATTACATGAAATATAAACACAATGTATCTTGCATTCGTTTCTTTCGGCGTGTGTGTCATAATATATTATTTGGTTATATGAAGCTATAATTTATTGGTCGTCTATCGTCAAATTATGTAGATGTAGGTCAGGTATTTAGAATAATATACCACAGCTTTATTTCATCCGCATACATTTCCTACTATTATACAAGTTTGTATTTTTATACAACATTTTACGTATTTGTATGCATTGTGCACATTTAGATCTACTAAGTATATTCTACGCATACTATATGTACCATGTGTGTACGACGTATAAACCCGCCAAGGCGTGAAACAATTATAAACAAAGACGGATAACAATAATAATTATATCGTTAAGTACCCGTAGTAGGAAAAGAGTTATTGCGTTAAGCAGGTCGGGAGTGAGCGGGTGAAAGCGAACGCGGCAATATTTTAATGTGGCACCGCAGTCTTGCAGTTGTTAAGCCTGCGTCGAATTATTGGCTCGGACGCATCTACATCAACGCATGAAACGTCTACTAATTATTATAATTGTCCACCGTGGGTTAGCGGCTTCCATTTAAATGAAAAATGGAAACGTAACGTCACCAAAAAAGTAAAAGAATTCCAATAATTTATGTGTGTTTTTGGAAATACTTACATACTCTACAACCTCTGGGAATCGTATTTTCTTCTAATATAAAAAAAAGACGCCGCGAAAACGTGTTGCGCTGCATATATCTAACATTTTTGTTTTTTAATAAACATGGTTTCAAACACATTTTGTTAGTTTCATGGTTCAGTTATACTCTACATTTGCAAGCGCACTTTTTATAAAGAAGTGCAGCGTTTGCTCTTTTCTTTCGTGCGATTATTGTATCGGAATTAACACAATGTATCCAGATAGGCCAGAAATAAATTCAATACTTTTCTTCGTAAATTAACTACGTTAGAATATAACGTTTCAACCTAGTTGATATTAGGGATATAATTATAAGGCTAAGACAGGACTAGTCGTTAACTAATCGTTCTTGCTTCGCCCCGATATTATGATCGGACGGGTGGGAAAGAATTTTAGACATCACAGACATCCATGTTTTGAACAGTTATTACAAAATCGATTGATAAATCATTTTATGAGACTGTTCTTACTGGGATTTGAAACCGTGAGCACTGCAATTGAAGCCAACAACGTTGACTGCTGTGCAACGAACTCGTTAATACTTAATCCATAATCATATTCGATTCTCTCGTCTGACAAATTATAATGTAAAACGTCACGGCTATAGAATGTTTGGGAATCGCTCCCGAATACCATTTGGACTTCTTCAGCAACTATTAATATCCATCACCGATCATTATAGACCTCTTACACTTTCCTGGTGATAGTAAAATAATTTTCCTGGTTGTGTAAGGGTGTATTGTCATGTTTCAATACATTTATTTATTTCTGGTACGATTTCAGCTTTCTACACATAATATTGTATCGGAAATTAATGTCAGCTGCTGGTTTTTTTTATCACGCGTCACATGTTATCAAATGCTTCAAGAGAAGACAGTTTGAAAATAAGGATCATTATTTCAGTTTTTAGGTGTTTTCGGATACTTTGTCTTAACACAGGTCTATTACATGATAATACGAAATTTATCTGATAAGAGTTGTACTTAAAGTATCTCCTCCCCCCAGCCTGTTAAAGGCTTTTAATTTGAAGATTGCTCAAATGTAGAATTAAAATCTGTGTGATAAAATTTTTGTGTTTCGTTTTGTATCTTAAATGACCGGCAAAAAAATCAGTGATCCGTGAAAATGAAAATCCCGATTAATATGAAATCAAGTAGGTAACTGATATTTGTAAAATTCAACGACAGTATACTAATGTTCTCGTAACCATCCAATATCACTGCAAGGATATGGGTGCATTTAATTTTATTTATTCTAATGTATTATTTGTTATGGATGTTTTAATAAGCACCTTGGGTCGATTAACGCGTTTATCACACCAGTAAGCGAATACGAAATACTCCGATTTTTTGTTTGTTTGTATTGGCTGACTTCAATACTGTAGTTTTTTAACGGTGCTTCTCAATATTCATAACGTAATTAGGTTATCTTGATTTACATTTAAATAAATATCGGCACTGAGAGTAGACACAATTAATCTAATCATATTATTTCTCACTTTTAAGGTGTTCACTGTCAATACTTGGTGGAAAGGCATTATAATAAAAATAATAATACATTTTTATCATATTATTTCTGTTTTTGGTGTCTCAGTTAAATCCATTTTCTTGTTTATCTACAATTTTATAAACTCTTGTGTGTACCTTTATCATAACCTATAAGAAAAAAAGAATCAACACTATTGTACAAGTAAATTGAAATTTATTATCGATAGCTGTGTTTCGGGTGTCTTGTGACGTAGCACCAATCAGCTAGCGAAGATCTTTCCAAGCTCGCCTATAAGCCTAGTTGATTCATAGGTCGTGGATACGCGCGTCCACATATGTATAATAATTATGTGCGGTATCACTTAAAACACTTAAGCCAGTAAGATAGTAAAATAATTGATCTGCCGTTCATTTCAATCACTATTTCTTTTTGTCAGCTCAGTTCTTGACAAATCCAACATGTTAAAAATACCATATCAGATGATAATACACGATATTAGTCATTGTATATCTTACACAACAATCAACAGTAGAATATAAATTATATATTTTTCAATACTTTGAGAACAATAGATTTTTGCAGTAGTACTTGAGCCTAGTCATCAAATCTGTTCCCAGTTAGTATGTGCAGTGTATAAAATCTAATTTCCTCAAAATTTCCTTAATGTACAATCGTGTTTGAGTGTAAATATTATTTATAGCAAACACTTCAAAACAATGTATTCAGAAACTAAGAATTAATTTTGTCAGCTTATTTTAATAGTCTCACGTTTCATTTGAATAGTATTATGTTAAAAACGGTGACATGTGTTTTGCCTCTTTATGCAGCATTATCAGACCCACTATAGCAAGGTTGCTTTAGTAATAAGGTTAAGATTGATTGTAGTATTCTTTAAAACTTAACCTTTTTACATAAGCAAAGTCGCGATAGTAGATCTGATGACGCTTTTTCAAGAGAAAAAACATGTTTCTTTATTTGGAACACAATGCGTGGAACAAACAAAACTATCTATGTAATTTTACATTTAAATGAACTTCCACCAAGTTATTCGCCAAATCCATCGAAATTATTAATATTGCGTAGGTGAAACATTTGTGATACATTCGCTTATTTCGTTCAACTTCACTAATAATAATGAGAAAGTGAGTATCCATTTCAAAGAATATATAAAATAAAATTGAAAATACATACTCTGTAATAATATCCCTGCCCGCGTTGCTTCGTGCGACTCCTGCTGGCATATCCTATCGCAATTTAAACCTATCTGGCATACCGTGACACCGGTCGTCTCTTTTATTATACCTGTTGCGCGCAAGACTTGTGGCTCTTGTTGTCGCTCCTCTTGTATGCGGACTACCTACCCGCGGGGACAACGTCCTTTGGATCATCTCCACGACCGCAGTGCCTCTTCGGATCGATTTGAAACGCTTAGCGGATTTCCAGATGAACATCTTCCGACCGACAATATTCTCATTGTTGGAATATTTAACATTGAATAAAATAACGTGATTGAGTGAATCCGGGCACTGAATAGTCGGATCTTTCCAATTATTTAAAATGAATTATACAATCATTCAAATTTAGTAGTCGGCATACTATTATACATTAGACTATGTTGCCAATTTAACGGGTTTATTTGACGTAAGTACTTGAATAGTTATAATATTGGCATGTAGATTATGTGTTATAAAATATCGTCATGTATTAATTTTCTTAATTCTCGTGACAAATTATCTCAATTTTACCCGAAAAAAACCTCTGGAAGGATTTTTGATTTTGAAGTGTGTTATTTTTTCAACGACGAAACTGCAGTTGAAATCAGTCAAATGTGTGCATAATGTAGGAACAAGGGCACTCAGTTTAACTCTATCTCCTGAACATTCATTCAAACCATAAAAGTAAACGAAGCTTGGCCGACAGAATCATTTGTGATTTATTATATTGTGCAAAATTTACTCATTACAAAACAATCGAATCGAAGATACAATTGTTCGTGGTTTTAGGAATTAATAACTGTATCAATAGCACACACTGCTAACATGGAAAATACACTTTTATAATTGGAAATTATTAAAGCATTTTTTTTTGTTTATCTGTTCTTGTTTGGAAATGATAATCGCAGATAAAGGCCTTGTTGCTTTCGTTCCCAGGTGTCAGTTTGTTCTTTTACTGCGCCATTTTAATGCAAAATGCCTACTTACTTTAAACGTCCACTCATTTGAATATTTTTAATAAGCAATCTAGTAAAACGTTTCCCTCTTCTCTCTCTTTGTACGATTCTCGTGGTGGGCGGTACTTCAACGAAGTTGAACAATATTTGTTTTTAATTCAGGAGGGATGATGAAGAAATACTTGGATAACTATATTGTTTATCATTAAGTGGATTTTATTGATCATGCCTGACATCTTTCCTGTACACTTCTATACAGTATATTCACGTACGGACGGAATATATTCCGTTAATAACATATCTTTTGAATCATCAATAGTTCAGTCTGGTTCTCTATTCTGTAGACCGCTGACCTTTATTTCCATCTCAATGGTTGCTTCTATTAATCGACTAGAAACAATGCTTCTCAATTCATTTCTCGTTAGAGTAGTGACATTTCCTGTTTCCTTTCAAATGAGAGAATGAGTTTAATCGTCAAAGATTTCATAATATAACAATATTTTTCTGAAAATAGGTAGAATTTTCTGCTATCCCGTCCTAAATACCATTAAGAGGGATTTTAAAAGTAATCAGCAAGTGATTTTATGTTGTTAATTTAACACGATTTTATTTCCTTTCTCCCTATTTTTTTTTATATCACATCATCTACTCTGTCCACTCGGTTCGTTTCGTTTTGTTTCGTTCCGCTCGGCAGGCGAGCAACAGCTGCCATTCTTTAAAAATTCAATTATCGTAAAAGAAATAAAGATTTCAATTATTTAGCCGAGTTCAGTTTCGTTTTACTACGTAGGCTACGCCGATGTGATATTATTTGTTTTTATTTACTTGCAGCTAGCTGTATGTAGCTTTTTACATTGTGCTTTTCCGAGCTTATAATTTGTCTTGTAAGGTAGACTTTTACTCGTTCTATCCACTCTTTATATATTTTTAACGATTTGGATACACTTATATAGGAGTTAATATACATATGTAGGTTTATAAATGTTTTAGAACAAGTTTGAAATCATAATATCTTATTTTGACACTCTTTCATATAAATCAATTTTTACAAGTCTTTAGTTATCTGAGAAATTTAATATTGATGTAGAAAAATGGAAATCATGTATTGCTATTATTTTAGTAGCCTCCTGTGAATTCCTTCACCAGCCACTGTCTGCCGTCAGAAACTAGATGTTCGTTTATGGTGGCGCTTACGACTGTAAAGGCCAATTCAACTGCAATAATTACTCTTATGCAATCGGGTTAAAACATGTGACGAGTAATTATAAAATTATTCAGCGCTCGCAGTCAGTATTCGTAAGAGGCTTCTTTTAATGGTTAACTCGGCAAAAAATCTTTAGCTGACAGCAGATATAGCATAAGAGAATAGACAATACTTCAATATGAATAAAAACGATTTCACGACATAATCTGTATCCACCGTATCAGTCTGGAAATGGGACGCCCGATTCTAAAGTTTTAGTAGGAGAATGTATCAATTAAGCTTATACACGGGGAAAAAAAATAACTGCCGTTTTAGTTACATGATTCTATTATATTATATCTGTTACTTGCAGTTTTAATCACTTCTATATCATTAATGTACTCATAGCGATGGAAGTATTTTACCTCGTGCTATTTCGTATTGTACTGCATCAATATAATATTGAACTACTGTTTTACCCAATACCCTGCATTCGGTCTCACTTTGTCGTGTAATATATCCAAGTAATTTTATTCTTAGTCGCACTCTGCCGACTTATTGCTGCGTGTTGGTTTGCCCGAATGATCCGAACACGTACTACAAACTACGTATGGTAAAAAGTACTCGCATACGTTGTCACCTTGACGCAGGGTCTCGACCTCGTCTTTCACTGGTTCACCAGACACGCGGCATTGAACTCGGATACCGCCGATTGAGACGTCGTAACAATCTCATTTTTAAAACTATTTGCAAGATTTATGAAATACCGGATCGGCAGTTATGCTGTTCTACGAATACAAGTCGTATGCCGTACAAATTGTTAAAACATGCAGTGGTTTTTTAATTACATCATACGTAGTGCAGATTTTTTTAAATACCACCCAACGAAAACCGGTATGGGATTCTTTTAAGCACTCAAATGGCCTCGCACTGATTTACTTGACCCTCCAAAGAGCTTGCGACAGAGGGACAAATTAACCATTTAAAATTTACACGGGTTATGAAAATCGTTCCTTGACTATCTGATATTTTTTTTACAATTCTTAGGTCAGCTCAATTCATTATGGTAACCATACCTTAATTCAATGGTGAATGTACATATCTAGATTGGTTACCTTCTGCCCTGCTCCAAAAACTGAACCAACATAGGTACACCACTAGTCACATAATTAAGAATTAATCTTCTTTTCATACCTTAATTCTATGTCATCCTTTTAAAACTCATGCCTTTTTAAGCGCATCGTGCTTATTTGTGTGAACAGTTTTATTTATACGCTTTCTTGCCAACAGTGATCGACTGCAGTTTCTTACGTTACACTTACCGATCGCTTAATTCCGATCTGAAATCGGGTAACACAGGCCTAGAAACTTTTGCTGCATTTGATTCTATCAGATCACGTGATAAAACATCTCGCTGATACAAAAGGTAACCGGACAAATCAGAACATGACAATTCAGAACATGACGTTTCAGAACATGACAAATCAGAATATGACAATTCAGAACATGACTTTTCAGAACACGACTTTTCAGAACATGACATTTCAGAACATGACATTTCAGAACAAGACTTTTCAGAACATGACATTTCAGAACATGACATTTCAGAACAAGACTTTTCAGAATATGACATTTCAGAACATGACATTTCAGAACAAGACATTTCAAGAACAATCGGCCTATCTACGGACACCGTCCGAGCGCGCGCTTTATAATATTGGGTTTCACATACATATTTGTCTATAAACAATTTAGCAATTATGAATAGGGCTGCCACAACAAGAAAAATAACTGTAATTATGAGATCGCCGAAATTAAAATAAATGTTCACTAACTATTGTAGTTAGTTAGCGTGCATTTAAAATTCATTCGTTGGGCTGGCACAAATATAAATAATATATATATATATGTATGTGGGATCTGGCGGAGTCGGGCAAAATAACTAAGGTTTTAGTTTTATAATACATCTTTATTTATTAACAGTCTTAACACCGGCTTATTCTGGCGGAAAAATATAACAAAAAATCTTAAGATTAAAATTTACATTTTTTATAATATTTTTACATGCTTCTCAAATGTCGTATCGAGATCGACAATTAAAGTTATTAATTAATAATAACAACATAATTAATAATTTTTAATGTTATTATTATGTGTATAAAAATTCTGTCATTTGAGAAGCATGTAAAAATATTATATAAATGTAAATTTTAATCTTAAGATTTTTTGTTATGATATTTTTTCCGCCAGAATAAGCCGGTGTTAAGACTGTTAATAAATAAAGACGTATTATAAAACTAAAACCATACCTTAATTCAATGGTGAATGTACATATCTAGATTGGTTACCTTCTGCCCTGCTCCAAAAACTGAACATAGGTACACCACTAGTGAACATTTATTAATTAATCTTCTTTTCATACCTTAATTCTATGTCATCTTTTTAAAACTCATGCCTTTTAAGCGCATCGTTTATTTATGTGTGAACAGTTTTATTTATACGCTTTCTTGCCAACAGTGATCGACTGCAGTTTTCTGCGTTAAATTCATGTTCGAAATGCTTAATTCCGATCTGAAATGTCATGTTAACACAGGCCTAGAAACTTTTGCTGCATTTTCTGATTCTATCAGATCATGTTCTAAAACATCTCGCTGGATACAAAAGACCCACCGACAAAATCGAAGGAACGAAATTATTATTCCTGTGTATTGTGCAGAATAACGTGCTCGATAATCATTTTCCTCACGTGGCATGCGACCTTGGCATTTATCGTCGTCGCACGAACGGCGTACAATCGCTTGCAAAGCCAAAGCCGCGTGTGAGATGTTTCGTTGCGCGAGTAGAGTATCATGACGGTGTGTTGGTGTATGTATGTTACTCGACTGACTGTTCATACTTTTGACATCGGCAGAGGAAGAAAAGAATGATGGCATCTGAAACCTTTCGGTGTTTGAGTGATTTTGACATTTAATAAAAGTAATACTCTAGAAACCATGGAGACTACTTTACCTTCATAATAATAAGAAAATTATTCGATGTCAATTCAATTCAGTATGTCTGAATTGCTATATTGAGAAACTTATTTGATATTTATACCGACATTTTTAATCATGACAGAGCCACACATCGACCTTTTCGTTTAATTAAGTTTTTTTCGAAACCCACATTAAAAATCGGTCAAATCGACTTTAACCGTACGAAATTTAACGTAACACCGTGCTTTATTACATTATGTCATTCAGCATTGGATTTTTTTTGGGTGAAAATCTGACCAATAATAGACAATCGTATATATTCCAGTTTTTTTTATTTAACTCGGCTTTACCTGTCTTTTGAGATATCCACGTTTGAGCAGCGGCATCTTGAATGATGCTATGTTAAATCCAGGGCTGTGGAGTCGGTAAAAAAAAGTCCGACACCAGCATTGACCAAAAACACGACTCCGACTCCGACTCCGACCAAAAAAAGTTCAACATCGTCACTTTTTTCCCCTAATTTTCCTATTTATGTGTATTCAATTAAATATCAACCCTATCAATGCGGCCAAAAGTCAAATTTGACATATAAAATGCAAAAATAAAAAGTTCAAACTTTTCAATATTTCCGACTCCGACTCCGACTCCGGCCAAAAAGCTCTGACTCCACAGCCCTGGTAAAATCTCCTCACATAAATTATGGTATTATTTGGAATCCTACCACTGATCGCGTAGTTTCTTCTATGACGCAGCAGTGACGATATATTACTCGGTTCATTGGCCAGAAGACTAACTTATTTTTTATGTATTTCTCGCAAACGAGAATTTTAATATTGGCTCGACTTTTTGGCCGAAAATAGCCAAGAAACGATGCGCATGCAGGTAGTTGGTCAGTCAAGGTGAATTTGCAACTAGCCCGCATGTCCTTTGTTATTCATGAAAAGTCATTCTAAATCTTTTCGACATTCTATGATACAAACAACATTTTTTCTCGATGAATTTGCACCGAGCACAACTACACAGCGCCAATCGTGCAATTTAAACGTTCTTGATTATCCAAATAAAAATGTATTTTGAGTAACGCTAATAATATCTGTTTTCTTTGTTTCAGGTAATACAATTATTCATTTTCATTCCGCGGAATGTTAAATATTCTACTGAGAACTCTGGGTATGTGTATATAAAGGGTCTTTTTATAAGGACGCTTAGTTTTGAAATGTAAATAAAACAAGTTGTTTGTGAGATTTCGACTAAATTTTAATTTCATTTGTAAGTATATTTTACGGCATTAAATATGGAATATAGCATCAAATGTCTGCCAATATCCATTCATTATAAAATGGGCCATGTCGCTAAAGTTGACCTTTTTGACAAATTTGGGTAAACTTCCAACTGCTCCAGAACCCAATCAGGCGTTGTCTGTGGTCGTTTACCTGAAGTTCCTTGGTTAGTTGGATTTTATACGGGTGCAGACATAAGGCCCGATTCAAAATTCGCCAAGTTGAAGTCGCAGAAAATCCAAGTTCTTGTGAACAACGAGAAATAAGCTGCCTTGGGTTTTCCTGTACACTTTCACACACAGCAGCAATGTTTTCACCAGATATTGTATTTTGATGACGTACAGGTAGGTGTTGGCCGATTATTTACCAAACTGGTTGACTCAAATTTGGCCACTAAACAATGAATAATCTACTCAGCAGGACAAAGTAACATATTTTGAGCGTCCCTATTGAAATACCCTTTATTTATAAGTTTGATTTGTTAGTATGCCTTGCCATTTATCATACGTATTATAAATAACCGATCTGGGAACCGATAATCGATCTTATTTACCATCAGTTGAAAATGATTTTATTTTTATTTATTTTTTTATATTTTTTTATAATTTTTAAAATAATATTTGTAGCTTGCGCCAATGCGCCAAATATTCTGAGTTGTGAAAGTCATACGAGATTAACTCGATGGTAAATAATGTATCAGTTAAAATCAACGATAAATAACATAACACCCAGCCCAAGATCTTTTTTCAATTGAAAAATCTAACCTTGCCGGGGATTGAACCTGCCCCCGATTGCTAGGACAAAGCTCTTGCCACTGGACCACAGGGACCGACTTGAAGGCGAAGAGCGAGACTCTTCTCGTCCATTCTTCATATTTAAAATTGACTGGTTTACAATAAAATATTTTATTTTCAAATATATAATGCATTTTCGCCAATAATTGACATTTAATAAATTAAACTTAATATTTTGTAAAAACACTATTCGAAGGGAAACTTTTGTTTTACGTCATAATAATTTATCATCTCTTCATTTTTTAAGCACTTTCTTGGAGAACATATTTTCATCAGTATCGTATTTTAGACCGTCCATGTTTCATTATTTAATCACTTAACCAGGACCGTAGTTATCAGTTGATAATGCTTTAAGATGCAACTTTATACAGATTTAAGATGCAATTAATTTGGATTTCCTATTTTCGTTGCACGTTTTAATTACATCACATTGCCTTGAAACAATCGATTTTACTGAAATTACTTGACAGTTTTCTTAAATCTATTCCTCAGGTATTTCAACCTGTCCAACAGTTTTCTTCGCCTTATTTGATCACCGATCATAACGTTACGTACAATTTTATTCGAAGCTGCAAAGCAATGTGTAGGCTTTTTTTGCATTGTACCAATTGTTAAACTAGGACATCTCTTATTAATTAAAGCATTTTTAAGCTCATTGCCCGTTATGTTATAGTGCAACAACTGAATTTATTCGCGAGTATTATTACAACACTATGTTAATTATAACACTGACATATATTTTATCTCGCGCTATTCGTTTTCTCAGTTTTTGGGCATGGTATCCAATCAACATTTCATATTTTTTGGTGTTCATAAATTGTACGGTTTACACATCCCACGTGATAAATTTCATGAATACTAGATCAATTTTTTCATTGTGTAAAATTACGTTTAGCTCACATGGGCCGAGACGCCCGACGTAGGCGCGTTTACAGCTCAATAAATACTACGCATTTATTATTTTATTTTGCACATGGGCTTGTGTCACTCACATTGGATATCGATCTGACTATGGGAAAAAATGGGCATAAAAAAATAAAATGTATGCTCATGTATAAAGTAAGTTTAATTGTGTTTTTTCTCCCGGTGATTAGCCAGGAAACGAATATACGTATGTCATAATTCTCTTTGAATCGGCAATATTTTATTACGTGTTTTTGTCTCAAGGCATATTGCTTCCTCGTATCCATCTAGAAACCAAGAAAAATTAATTATATAAAAAAACTAGTCAGTGTGTTGTCATATTTCTTTACTAATTCATGCCAATTGACTTCGTCAGTTATAACTCTGGCTGTCCATCGTAGGCATGCGTCGTTCGCGAACGAACTAATCGAAACAACCTAAACTTTTAACAAAAACACAATTAGTGACATCTCCTGAACATATTTCCCCCCAGCAAAGAGTCATTTTAAAATGATAACAATAATAGTTTTTTTTTCCATTTATTGAAAATACTGCTTCGGTTACGTTACGACCATAGTATAAAAGCGGGTTGTTATCAACATTTCAAATACCGTATTGATTTTGATTTGGTATCTTATATTAGAAGATAAATAAGCTTTCATATTCCTTCATTCGGCAAAATGAGCGGCGGTGGCAAACAAAAAAGTTAGCTAACACATCGAGTCACACGAATAAATCTTTCTGAACGATTTGCAAGTTTCCACTGAACGACTCGAATTCTTGACTCGACAGAATTTTATTTGTAGGTATGAAACAAAATAGTTTCAAATGCATAATGGACCGATCTATTTTGGTGATATATGTACTCGAAAATTCGACCGATTATTATATTCGTGTTATTATGCAATCCGTTCCCTACGGCGTATAACCTGCATTGTTATCAAATTGCATTATAATTTGATATGCCGTACCTAACTTTCCTGTTTCATGTTATATTGATTATTGATGTACAATTTGATGAGTTTTTCGACTGATAATAGCTGACAATTCTTCACTAATATTTTTTGTTTATTGCTAAAGTTGTTTGCTGGGTAATTCTATAAGAACATTGACATCCCAGGTATCATTATATTTAATGATGATAATGAGAGTTAAAACCCAGAAAGACATAGCTTAAGTGACATATTTGCTGTGGAAATTATTTGCTAAATATTATTTAATATGTATCTTCTGTTATTTAATACATTTTTTTCATGAAAAACTTAATTTTACGTAAATTGTCATTGACGTTGATGATGATAATTATTCTACTAAAATGTACTACACTTAGGAATTTTGCCCTAGCCGCCGTAGCATATTATGGTCACCAAATGGTGTCTCCAAGATTCTCTGTCTCAGTCAGCTGCACGGGATGTATTATTTATTAAGTGGGGATTTCTGTGTATCTGTGGGGTGCCCATTATAAGGATTACATTTTTTTTGTTTAACCTCTCTGAATCCATTAATTTTTTCGCAATCAGAACAACGCACGAAAATTGACTGTTCAATGGATCCGATACACAAGTGTCAATAATTGAGTAAAAATGTACCGAAGTCGAAAATTAAGTATTTTTTATTCCATTTTCCGGATGAAAGTAAAATATTTTTTACCTTTTGTGCCCCTTTCGCTAGCCAGACTTGGGCCCGTAGGCCAACACCAGTCTCGCGCAAACCGTCACGGCGTTACCTTTTCGATAGATATTGTATAGCGATTGTATTATTTTCTGTTTCGGTCAACCTTTACTATGATTTCCGTCTAAAAATTAGGTATGTACATATATACACTAATTAAACTGATTATATTTGGAACATTTTTTCACTAATAATGTAAAATTACCACTGTCATTACATGATTAGGTATTAAATTTATTTATCGAATGTATATTTAATTAACATGTTGTTTTATTTAAAAAACAATTGTAATTATACAATCTGCATACAATTATATGTTTCGTTAGTTTTTTTCGGTTCGTCAAATTCTATTTTGCTTCAGATGCAGCAGATGCTTCGGCCATCTCCCGATACAGAGCTGCCAACTCGGGGTTGGATTGGTCAACTTTGGTTATCCTCACAATCTGTAAAATAAAAATAAATATTAGTTAACTTATTTGACTATTCTGAGCTATTTTTATTTCTCCGTGTAGCGAATAAGATGTTTTAACTCGATGTTAAAATGTAGCCGTCAGTGATTTATTGACCCGTGCTTCTTCTTACATTGTGTATTATTTAAGAAGTGCTAAGCAAAAAATAATCTCTACTCCAATCTTATGGTAGAACTTCGAGAAGACATTATGTTTGTATCTTTATTTACAGGTTCACTGTTTGTGTTGAAATAAAGTTTTCTAATAAGAGTTTTTTTTTTACTGAGAATCAGTTCAGTAAAAATTATTCGTTATACGTACTCAGTGAGCTTATTGGATTTCCAATTATCGTCAAAAACTCCTCACATGCGTAAAATGTTGTTTTTTAAAAATATTTTTTTATTGATTAGAGTATTCTGTATTATGGGTCTCACTAGTCAAAAACATCGAAAGGAGATTAGAGTGTTAGGAGTGTTTGGAGTGTTCTAGCGCTTTTTGCGACATAATGCTGGCACCTACTGAAGTCAAAACTAAAATTTATGACATTGATGATCCGGTGTGTGATTATTAGTTGTAATCTACACGTGACTGTTTTCTTCTGCGTCGCCGTTACACGTGCTTATTTTATTTTTCCTATTTCCCTACTATTTTAATAAAGTATCATCAACTTTGAAGGCTTCTTCTGTCGGTCGCTTTGCCTTATCGCATTACCGAGAGGATTTCCGAAGCCGTAGAAGCCTTCAAAATGCCTAGAGCTTATGCAACATTTTGTAAGTTCTCTTATTTCAACATACTTTCAATATATATTTTCGTGTTCTTTGATCCGTGCTTCTATTCAATGTCTATACAATTTTTGCTCTACCAGCTGGATTAAAATCACTTTATTTGAAAAATAGTCATATATTTTTTGTCATGTCCGCTCGCCATGTAGAACATATGGTTATTAAAAATTATGAATGGAGCATCTTAACATGTTTCTTTACGGGAAATGCGAATCATTCATCGGAGAATGATTGGAATATGGGACGAGGACTGAATTTGTAAACAACCTAGTCGCTTAGTTTCAGACGGTTTGAAATGAAAGAAATGCTAAATACATTTTACATGTTTTTTTAAAAATTGATTTCGTACTCTTAAATTTGCATGTGGATTAAATCTGTTTTTTCCGTGTTCTATTATTGACGGCGTCAAATGTGATACGCATTGTATACAAAAGTTCTGCCTTTTTCCCCATCGAAAGTCTCTGGCTTAAAATAAATCGAATGAACCATTCTCTTGATAGCGGCCACGTAAATTTAAGATGTCGAAGAGAGCGCTCAAGCCGGCATCGCATAGCGTATATGCGTTCATAATTACAAATCACTCGATATTTAAATAAATACTAAATCGGTCAACCGTGGTTGGTATTTAAAAAATACTTCAACGGTAAGTAAATACCCAATTTACGTGTCAACTTTCATAATCTGAATCGTAAATGGGCGCTTAAACGACCACGCGATGTTGATCGACGGTCGGCGTTTAATCGGAGCACTGTGCCACCGGTCAATATAAATATAGCCACTGCCATAAACGGTCAGTACGTTATTGAATTTATGTTTCGTTCGGCCCTCAAAAGTTGTCAACCTCTCCAGTCGAAATTTAGCCAAAATACCCAAATCGATTACCAACCTGAAGATTAAACAAAAATTAATAAAACCGCTTGATGTTTTATAATATTTATATTATACTGTCTCGTTAAAGCTAAGTTATCGTATCGACATTATAGAGAGTGCGAATTAAACGGCAAGCATGTTTTGCTCGTTCATACGCCTCCGCAATGGTCCATAAGATTCACATAATTATATTCGACCGTATTGACGATGTACGTTTTAGTAATTTTTATTTTATCTTTAATGTTAGCTTTAACTGTTAATTATAGCTGGATATTAATTATCATTTAATTTTTTTTCTATTTTTATGCATAGTTCCTCTAATTTTTATGGTTATCACGAGAATATTAAATTTTAACATACAATATAGTTTATTGATTGAGTAGACGTCTACTCGGTAGAACTCCATTATAATACGGTAAGAAAAATAACAATGTATTTTAGTTCTATATAATTTATTTTATATATTTGTATTATATAGTTCTGACGAAGGCGTAAGCCGAAAT
Organism: Himalopsyche kuldschensis; assembly: GCA_028554975.1. NCBI lineage: Eukaryota > Metazoa > Arthropoda > Insecta > Trichoptera > Rhyacophilidae > Himalopsyche > Himalopsyche kuldschensis. Next base: position 217,331 of record JAHFWI010000046.1, on the reverse strand, counting down.
AGCTATCAACAAATATATAAAATAATTTATGTAGAACTAAAATACATTGTTATTTTTCTTACCGTAATACAATATAGTTATTGCGTAAAACAAAATTTCACACGTCTGTATGGTGACCCTTTTTAATTTATTATTGAAAGCTGTGTGGATATATTCATTGGCAGAAGCGCTAATGGGATATGTGTAAGTCTCGCGATAAATTTTACCTCTGTCTAATTATTTTGTAATATGAAGATAGGTCTTATTTTTCTTATTTAAAACGAAATACAAACATTCAGGGCGTTAAAAGTCCAAATTTGTCGTTGAGAAAATTTCATCAAAATTTTCATTATTTTCCCCTGTAATGAATGGCGTTGGTCTAAATGTGAGAGAAAGAAAATCATCACTTTTTAGAAATATGTCTGGATTTTATCTCCATGAAAAACAAACCATCTACCTAGTTGACATTACAAAATGACTTGCACAATGCTAATTTATTAAACCGGGTGCTTTCACTGTCCTAAAAACAATATCACTGCATATTCGATCGTAACCGGTTCTCGAATGCGGATTGCCGTTTTCGATTTAAATAGTATCCTTGGCTTGTTACCTACATTAATGAATAACGTTCAGTTCGTGTTCAGCGCAGAGAATAATTCTCAAGTGAGAAATTTATATTTTCCTCTAGGTGCCAATACTTAATACATTCCAGGTTAGTCTTTCCAGTTTGATCGTTATATGTCGGAGAATATGGATAAAAGGTTGGTAGGTCTTCCCTTACGTCCCGCGGGATAAGTCAATGTGCTTTTGCTAATTTGGGTTGCTACATAACATTTTTTATATCCATCTCATGTTAAAGCTTACGTGATATCTTTATATCACAAATCATAGTAATCATTCATTCATCCGTTACAACATGGCCTAAAAAAAATCTTGTAAATATGTAGTCAAATTTTTGTAATATAAAGTTTATTATTTGTTTTGACCATTTAGTTGTAATACATATGAAAGCAAACCGAAGGTTTTTAATATTGTTATATACAAAAAAACATTAACAATTATTTCTGACACTCCATAACAGCCAGGACATTTAAATTTCAGATGGCAACCCGGGATTAGAAATCCAGATGCTTTATTTTTTGGATGTTGATATGAGATATTTCAAATAATAAAACCGTCCCACATTGTCAAAAAATCAAGATCTCTAGCATCATCAACTGATAGGCGAAACCGTTTTTATCTTTACACATAATGTGTAATCGGCACAAAAATTGTGGTAAATTATGGATATACGTTCACGGGACAGAATTTTTGTAAAGATTTATGAAAAATAAGCTGATTAAATGAAATGAATGTAAGGCTTACGATTTTTTTGAAATGTTTCGACTTCAATTTTTAAATTTATTATAATAGAAGATCCTAAAGAATACTTCGCAATAAGTATGAAATCGAGTTGTTTTAATTTACAGGAGCAAAATGCAACCACAAACTACACAAATAATACGGAAAGAAAAATAACAATGTGTTAGTTCTGACGAAGGCGTAAGCCGAAATAGCTATCAACAAATATATAAAATTATTTATGTAGAACTAAAATACATTGTTAGTTTTCTTTCCGTATTATAATGGAGTTCTACCAAGTAAATGCCTACTCAATCAATACGCAAATAATAATATTATACAGATAGAGACAGTCACATAAGTTTATTATTTGTTTAAAATAAAAAGAATAATTTTATTATAGGCTTATATTAAAAAACAAATTCTTCTTTCAGAACTCATACAATAAATAATCAGTAATATTCTTCAGATAAAATCATTTTGACTCCTCATTTTATAATAATCCACAAGAACTCAAAGAGTAAAGTCAAAACATAAAATTATAAGCCAGTATGCATAATTTTTTTGAGCTTAGCTCGAGAAGATTGGGATTCTGTCCCGTGACATATATCCATAACTAACCAAAATTGTTTATAAAAAAACAATGCCTCTCCACATAGAATTGATAACTCATTGAAAGTGATTATAAATTTTCTATTTGCATTTCATTTTCATCAAAGCCTGCTGATTTGAATTGCTTTGGGATCTGAAACCGTTCGTTCTTGACCGCTGGTCTATAACTATACTGTGCATAATTCCATATAACTATATTGTGTCTGGTTAACTCAGGGTCAGAGAAACGAATGCAAGCTTTATGCATCGCCCACAGACTGCGTCTGGCAATGCGGTTTTGAAAACGGCTTGATTTGGCTGTTTGAAAAATACCTACCGTTGAATAAAAATCGTACATGTTCATAATTGAACAAAAGGTTTACACCCGATTCAGCACGGACGACACGTTGCCGGGAGGTCAGATGTAAAAAAGCGTAAAATACAAAAATATGCAGGCACATGGAAAAATAAGAGATTGGTTCGGTCTTTATAAGATAACAACACTTCTTAAAAGAGACGTATTTGTGCTTTGTAATATTTTTTATCACAACGTTAGAATGTAATCATTAATGAATTAATTGTTTTTGATTCCAAAAAGTTTGGTTGTTTTATTTCAAATCCTTCATCTACTGTCAAAAAATAAATAATAGTGTATTAAATGGATTATTTTTTTATAAATCATTACTCCGTGCTCTATCTATGTTTTGATTTCTAAATTTATTTTTGTTTCCTTTTGTTTCCGTTTATTTTTGTAAGTTCATCAAAACTTTTTACAATATAATATGCATTTGCTACTACGTAACGCTACCGATTTAAGATTTCGTACCTTTAGTTCGCAGTCAAACAGCTCTGGCATCAAGCCTTGACGACGTGAGAAGGCCTCGGGTAATGGTATGATCATGTAGGAAGTACCCATGTTCTGTCGGCATTGTAATTCTACTCACAATACTTGATTACTCTTCGTGTCAAATCGAAGAACGAAAACTTTTACTCGAAGCCTTCTTTTCTAACACTTATAAACCCATTCAAACCATGTCTGTTCTCATCGTGAAGCATATGGACTCGTGTTTTTTCGAAGGGAGTAGGTATATGGGGTAGGAGTAGGTACTGGTTCCTGAACCCATGATCACTGAAATCAAAGCCAGCAAATTGGACCACTCGTCCACGAAACCGGAAGGGTTGAAGCATACTACATAAATTAATCGGCTTGGCAAGGTAAACATAAACCGTGAAAACTATTTCCTGATTCAGTATGATACCAATGTGTAATTTTAATAAATTTTTTCCTCCGATTTAAAATTTTGTTTTCATTGAAAAAATATACAAGTTCTTGCGTTCGTTGGTTTGAAATATTTTTTAAACTGCATATTATTAATTAATCGAAGACATTCCATCACTCTAGGTGTAAAGTATTCTTAACTTCAGCAAGGTTTGAAACATTAAAAAAAGTTAACCCAGTGGATATTGATCGGTTGATCCCGAAACATCACATATTTCAAAACAGTGCCACCGATGAATACTGAGTATATATTATGCCCATTGAATTAAATGAATACTCTGAAAGTAAATTTCGTGCGCTGACGCACAGCTTTCGCGAATTTTACGAAAGCAAGCAAGTATGCCACCGACTTGCCCCGGGCTTCCTCAGTCGTTATATCGACCGAGCTTCGGTCTCGGCCGGAGTGACGTCATACCCGCCCGCAGTTGGAGCGTGGGGTGAGATGGGATTCGGGGTAAAGGATATTATGTCCAGACTATTCGGCTCCAGCCGATGTCAATGGGAGTCTTGTAAAATTGATTCACGGCAGTGTTATCAAAATCAATATACTTACTGCGGACCTCTGCCTGCGAACTGTGCTCATAAAAAAATCGATGCAGGTGATTTTGTAGCTCGTGAAATGATATTTAATTTATCACAGATATAAGAGTGTTCATTATGCAATGCATCACTGCAATTATTTCAATCATTCTTGATTTTAATGCGGCCGTATATATTAAAGTATTTTTTCTTCTGAAATATATTTGACTACAGATTGTGTTCATGCTTTAATTTCATTCTATATATGATTATGGATACAATATAATTATTGCCGAATCGGGTATGCATTATCAGAATTAAAAGAGACGAGACGATTAGCTTTATTTTTAAAAATTACATGACTGATTATCAAAATAATTGTAAATGTGTGTAAGAAATACTTCAAGTAAATTGTGCGAACAATATCAAGCGAAACCGTTCATAATGCCTTTGAATTACATACGTGGAAGCTGTTATTTATACTACTTTGTTTTTCTTTCATGCCTTTAAATGACAATTCTTTCTGCCAAAAATTGCAATAAAAATGATTTTATCCTAATATGTACGTAAATATAAATTTAAAAAGTTTTCGTATCAGCCACGTATTCTTTTTTCGCCTATCGTACAATTATAAATCTTGGACATTTATTTGCGTTTAGCTGACAGGGTCAATACATATTCATCCGGTCATATTTTGGAATACTTATTTCGGTGTAGATGTTTTATTTTTAAACGAAATAGTTTCTCGAAACTAGACTCTTAGCGCGACGGCAATATATAATCCTGGGTGACTTTTCCCGGGCCCGATTTGCTCGCACTGAACGCGGGGCGCAGTCATATTTTGTGTGCGTGGGGTGGGGTGTAGAGTAGATGGGGGCAGAGGTGTTGCTCTGGGGTACTATACCACACCGGCTGGATTACCGCGGAGATTTTCCCGTTTGTTGATGATATTTTCCCCTTTTTTCGAGACATATCTGAAGAGTAAAATTTATATGTCAGAGATATCCGTACGATAACAACGGAAGCTTTACCTTTTGTTTTGATAGGATGTGCGAGGTTGATTTTATTGTCGACGTTACGGTCTAAATAGAATCTCTATATATATAAAAATCTCGACACAAATTTTTGTGGTCGAACTCCTTCGAAACGGCTTGACCGATTATTATGATTTTTTTTATGTATATTTGTTTGATATGAGAGAAGGTTGTAAACAGTGACGGCTGGTGACGGGGTGTTGGGGGGTGCAAAAGGAAGATTCAACTATTTTTCCGTACTACGGAAGAGAAACAGTTGGTATTGCGAACATCTGAATTGAAAGTCCATGCTATAGAAATGTTTTAAAATCCAATAAATAGGAAAGAACTCTTGCAAAAACGGTTGAATCTTCCTTTACACCCCCCAACAACCCCGTCGCCAGCCGTCACTGGTTGTAAAGTATATTATATTCCGCTAGGTGAAGGATGTTCCTATCAGGACTTCAATATTTTTTCAATATTTTGGATGCCCGTCGTTTTATTTATGTTGTTGAATTACAGATGACGCTGCGTGCGCTTTTTGCGACGAAGCGCGCGCATTTTGACATGTCATTCGACATTTGCTTTGTTTTAACGAAGTGCGTGTCAAATTTTGTACGATTTATTTCAATTTATCTATTTGTGTGCGTGTATTACTGTGAACAACTACTGTTCGATATTGTTACCACAAACATGATTCATGGCCCATGCGGTGATCTGAATCGTTTATCGCCTCGCATGGCAGATGGAAAATGTACAAAGCGTTTTCCTAAACATTTCACCAATGACACGATCACAAATGTCGACGGATATCCAAAATATCGTCTAAAAATACTGATAATGGCGGACTATCATTTACGCTAAATATCAACAACGCAGACATTGCCATTGACAATCGTTGGGTGGCACCATATTCGCCTCTGCTGAGCAAAACATTCAATGCTCATATTTATGTTGAGTTCTGCAGTTCGGTGAAAAGCATCAAATAAATTTGCAAGTATGTGAATAAAGGCAGCGATATGGCTGTGATTCAAATTCAATACCGATGTAAATGCTCCTCGATTGAATGAGAACGACGAAATAATGCGCTACCAAATTGGCCGGTACATCAGTTCGAATGAAGCTTTCTGGCGTATCTTTGGTTTCCCAATTCATGAACGGGACCCATCAGTTATACATTTAGCCGTCCATCTTGAAAACGGCCAGCGCGTATTTTTCACTAACGAGACAGTAATTGAATCAATCAAAAAAAATGGATGCCACGCAAGCAATGCACACCAATTGTTGCGTGCCCTGGCATATTCAAATTAAACACTTTGGGCAGAGTATTTAAAGGCAATCCAAGGCAAATTGAGTGCTTCTATCTGCGACTGTTGTTGATAAATTTCATTGGCCCATTGTCATTTCAAGATACACGCAAAATGAATGGACAACAGTATCCAAAATATAAAGATGCATGCCTTGCACTCGGCTTGCTCGAAGACGACAATGCACTGGAACGATATGCTTGTTGAAGCAGTATTGGGCTGTACAGCAACACAAATTTGTCTTCTATTCGCTATAGTGTTGACTACATGTTTCCCGGGACGAGCAGACACGTTGTGGGATAAGCACCAAGATTCAATGACTGACAATATATTGCATCGAATTCTTACACGGTGCAACGATCTAACGATTACATTCAGCGACGCTTTGTACAATGAAGCATTGATTGCTATCGAGGATCTTTGCGCTGTCATTGCCAATTTACCACTCATTTCGGTATGAGTTCGCCAAATCGAAGTCCTTCTGATTTAATATACACCGAAATGAATCGTGAGCTTGCAGCACGATACTGCAGAAATGGCAGCGATTGTTACTTGAAATGTCCCACGAACAAAAAATCATTTACGACCGCATTATGCTGGCAGCTTCGGCGGGACAAGGTGAATTCTTTTTTTTGATGCGCCAGGTGGAACTGGCAAAACATTTCTCATTTCGCTAATTCTCGCCGAAGTACGATCAAATAATGGCATCGCATTGGCCGTTGCATCATGTGGCATTGCAGCAACTGTATTGGATGGAGGCAGAGCAGCTCATTTAGCATTTAAGCCGCCACTGAATATTCAAAATAACCCAGACGCAGTGTGCAACATAAAAAAAACAATCGTCCATGGCCACAGTGCTGAAACAATGTAAAACTGTTATCTGGGATAAATGCACTATGGCACACAGACATTCTCTTGAGGCGTTGAACAGAACATTCGAAGATATAAAAAAAAACAACGACAAACTATTCGGCGGCACTCTGTTACTCCTTTCAGGTGATTTCAGACAAACACTTCCCATCATTCCACGTTCAACGTACGCTAATGAGATGAACGCTTGCTTGAAAATCATCGCCATTGTGGCGTAATGTTGAAAAAGTCAAGCTAAACATATACATGCGCGTACAAATGCTACAAGATGCATCCGCTGACACATTCTTAAACCAATTGTTAACGGCGATCGAAAAGTTGCTGTCTATGAAAATACTGGATGTATAAAATTGCTCACTAATTTATGCACAATCGTTGATTCGCAAAATACTCTCATTGACCGCATATTTCTCGATGTACGCACACAATACATAAATCATGCGTGGCTGGCAGAAAGTGCCATTTTGGCAGCAAAAATGTGGACGTCAGCGACTTAAACTTCAATACAGTACGTACAGAAGTCGTTGCCAGGCGACTTGTAATCATACAAATCGATCGATACAGTTTGCGATACCAACGAAGCTGTAAATTATCCAACAAAGTTTTAGAACTCACTGGATTTGCCAGGCATGTCACCAAACCTTCTACGACTGAAAGTTGGATCTCCAGTTATTTTACTTAAGAATTTGAACCCACCACGGCTGTGCAATGGGACGCGATTGGTCATTAAAAAAATGAAAAAACATTATTGAGGCTACCATTTTGAATGGCAAATTCCGAGCCGAAAATGTTTTGCTGCCACGAATTCCAATAATTCTCCCATACGTGCCAATTGAATTCAAACGCCTTCAATTTCCTATTAGATTGGCATTCGCAATGAGAATCTTCTTTATTTCATTTTTCTACTTTAGGATAAAAAATATATTATTTTTTTTTAAATTAACATTTAACTTATAAGAGATCAAACAATGAATATTTCCGTTACTTTAATGAAATACATTGAATTGTGAAAATGAATGGTTGGTTTTTTTTTGTTTTTATTGGCGGTCATCGTCTAGAGCGCTGCATTACTCTTTCTGTCGTAGATCCCATCCCCACACACTTACAATACATTCGTTATTTTTTACTTAACAACCAAAATATTCACTAGAAATAATTTATATGGCAGAACAACGTTTGTCGGGTCAGCTGGTATATAGGTAATACCAGGGGTGGCCAAAGCGTCGATCGCGTAGTGTTTCCTAGTCGATCGCCTATCTGATGTGTACAAATCTCTGGTGCCCATCCCAAGAAGCGTGTGAGACAAGTCGTGTGACGGGGACAGCACGCGAAAATCTCGAAACCAATTAGATTAATATAGGCTTTAAATTATTACTTTTAATGTTGGTCGATCGCCGCCAATAATTACAAACGAAAGTCGATCGCGGGCAAAAAGTCTGGCCACCCCTGCTATATACATATATAAAACAAAGTCGTTTTAGTTACACCACTTCAAAGTTGAGAACGGCTGAACCGATTTTGATGATCTTTAATTTTCTGGCCCACCGTCCCGAATAGCAGAATAAGTATTACAACATCCCAAAGTATGACGGCAAAATAATTATGAAGGAAAATGATATCCATATTAAAGTATTAAAATATCTCATTTTGATTTTTGCACATTTATTGAACTTAATTCATTTTGAGTATTCATTTTAACATAATATAAAACTGAATTTGTCAAGCTTATAAGTTATCACATCTTTTAATTCTGAGGCGGTACGAAGTTCGCCGGGTCAGCTAGTTTCTCTATATAATAGTGGAAACTATTTCGTTCATTACTTTTTTTAGTCAACATTTTCCTTCGTTTGATAGTTCATAAGATCTTTTTTTCATTTCAAACATCGATAATTTTACCACGGTTTTATATCCACCCTCACGAAAATAATTCGACTCCCGTTTATTGCGTAAACTAACCCCTCGTGGAAAATTGTCAAGAAGTTCAAAACAATGTAAACGTGTAAGCCGGTTCTTTCACTTCCTCCTTCTCCCTCTGTTTGATTTTGTCTTGAAACTCGAGAGGCAATGTATAGAAAAGAATATAAGTGGAATTATCCGTCGCTAGCGTGAATTTCAGAGTACTTTTCCGTTTCTATCAAATTTGACGACGTAACAATTGTAAATTAATGATACGTGTAGAAAATAACGGTGAAGCATAGATACCAGGGCTGTGGAGTCGGTGAAAAAAAGTCCGATTCCGACTCCAGCATTTACCAAAACCACGACTCCGACTCCGACCAAAAACACGACTCCGACTAAAAAAAGGTTAAAATCGTCACTGTTTTCCCCTAATTTTCCTATTTATGTGTATTCAATTAAATATCAACCCTATCAATGCAGCCAAAAGCCAAATTTGACATATTAAATGCAAAAATAAAAAGTTTGAACTTTTCAAAATTTCCGACTCCGAGTACGACTCCGGCCAAAACGCCGCTCCGACTCCGACTTCACAGCCCTGATAAGATACACATTGCTTTTGAAATTATTTCGTGATTATTATGTTTCTGGTTTGATTCGCAGATTATTGAATAACTAATTAATTTCTTCTTCGGGATGACAGGCTTACCAATTATTTTTACATGGCTAAACGAAGTCACAGAAATCGCAGTTATTACTAAAATACTAAGAACGTGTTGCCATTTTATTAGAACATTACTCAAAACAATTTATTTCTGATGTAAAAACTTTGAACTGGGAACTAACAAACGCCGCAGAAAAATATTTAACGCAATTAACTTACTTTCGGGTTGTTATTTATGTGACTTATCTACCACTATTATATTTGTAATATATGCAAAGACATCTTTTATGTGTCCTCTTCTTTTTTTTTTTTTTTTTTTAAATTATCTACCATTAAAGACAGTGCTTCCTAATGTTTTTGAATAAACACCTATGTATTTTCCAGGATTACTTTTGCGGTCGGCAAAACATCACAGTATAATGATTAAAATAAATATCTTTTTCTTGAATTCCAGGCTTGAATAGAAACTATGTTAAAAGATGCAGTTCCTCAGTGTGCTCTTTATTTACTTCGATAAACTGAGAAGTGTTTGAAAATATCGTTTACTTGACTCGAAATTAATGCTGAACGAAGTTAAGATATTAAATATTTAGATTGCAATTTCTTTGACAGTGATGAAAATTGACAAATTATCACACCGTTGGCGTATGAAAGTTACCGCTACCAAAATAAGCTCGACCGATTTAGAATAACTAGTGAAATATTAAGAATCTGTCTTGATGAAATCTATTTGAAATTTGGCCTATTTCATTGCCAGAGATGCAACGTCGGCCATTAAACACTTGGAATAATATTATTCTACCAGTTTCTTAAAATATGTTTTTAGCTGGAATTTGCTGATTTATTGAATATTTCACTTTCGTTGGGCACATATTTAATTCACAGAATAATCACGTTACTCAACTTTACTAACACTGAAAAGTCCTGACGAATGGTTTTATTTGAAATAAAGAGATATATTCATTTGATATATATGTAACACGTCTTAACATTTCTGAAGTTGTAAAATTTATAAAAATATTCTGAATGTACATTTTTTCACAAAATTACATTGTTCTATGCAAAAAAAACATGATTAATATACCTCTAATCGAGCATTAAATTTATAAAATCATTTGAACTAAACCCTCGCCCGCCTAAAATCACTTTGATCAAGATTCACGATCTGATACAATTCTAAACAATTGATTAATTTTAATTTATGTTCCACATTATTAGTCTCAGACGCTGTCTCCAAGTACCAATGGAACTGTGCATCATTGCACCGATAGGTTTATTTACACGAATCGTTTAATTCACACTATTTTTGTATTGATTCACAATCACTCCATTTGATAGTGGTTTGAGCTTAGTATACATATTCTAATCTTTGCACTTGACATGTGCAAACGCAAGGTGTTCTAAGCCCCCCTTGTTCTTTTGTGTACATCATGCTGCGTGAGGGAATGAATGCTTTATAAAAAATGTTAGACGTAATCTCTGAATTGTGTGTCTATTGAGTGGTCTGCAAACAGAAAAAACCATATTTGAAGATGTTCTCGGGGATCCCAAAATCGCGTGATCTGCCGTTCAGAACCAGCATGCAATACAAAATTATTATTTTTATATGATTGAGCGTTTATCTTTAATGTGTTGTAGCTTTTGTAAATATATGGCTACTTTAATAGATTCGTTCGTAGTCATATTAAAAAAAAGTATTATTGCGCTGCCGAAAGGAATGGTAAAATACCGGTACATAAACGATTAATTGTATGATTGAATATTAATTAATCTTAAATCGCGCGAAACACGTGTAACCCGTATGACAAAGTTTTCCAAAGTAGAGTTATAATATCTCCCAAATTCGTAAAAAATGAAAATTTTTATCAATCAATTCGACTTCTGCAGTTTAAAATTTCACAACGATTTGGTAATCTTAAGCGTTTTATCAAAAAGAATTTATTTTCAAACCATGTATTTTCTTTTTGTTTCAGGTATGTTTCTGCCGACTACCGCTTCAAATGGAATGTGCATTCATGGTTTTATATCTCATAAACTTATCTCAAGCATAAGATGCCAGATTCGAGCGAATATCCTCGGATAACATTTTCATGATGTTGTTCAACACCAACTCCTCACTGAATAAAGCCACCGTGCGTGTTTTCTCATCAGCGCCACACGCACGTGATGTAATATCAAATTTTATCGTACACCGCGGGAAGCAACCACTCGACAATTATTTCTGCTGGCTAGGGACTAGACTAGGGACTAGACTAGGCTAAAGAACGTAGACCACTCTAGATGTGTAGATTGAGCGCGTTCCACACTGCAGAACGTTAAATTGTATTGCACTGCAGGAATGATCGAACCCGATATTCGTCGCTCGATTATGGGAAGACACGTGCGGAAAATATATTATGAAATTGGCATATTTGCTGAACGTCAGGATATTCTTATTATGATCTGTTGGATTTCGGTGCGCGGCTGCGTCTCTTGTAGGGGATGTTAACTTACAGAGAAACTGCATTAGCCGTGTGAGATTATAATATATTATATATGATGGGACAACGAAACGTATAGTAGTTAGATAGCAACTGCGAATATTTTTTTGGAAATTTAAAATTTCGGCTCATTGTAAATTTATCAAACCCGGTAAAAACCGATACGTTAGATATAGCCAAACATTGTCCATTTAGCCTGTCTTCGTGTCTACTGCCACACTGTGATCGATTAGTTGAGAGATTATTTAATTTTGCAACATAACAGATTATTTATTATAAGAATACGATGACCTAGTTAAGTCAATCGAAACTCGCTGGCATACCGTTCTAAGCAAGTAGTCGCGTTAATTTGTCGTTATAGTGCTTCCCATAATGAGATTTAATGCGAAAGAAGGCCTTGCTTTTCATATATTTACATATAATGTGCCCAAAAATATTAATACTTCTACTCAACCCGATACGTACGTGAGTGGCGATACGGATATGTGATTTTGCTCAATAATTATTGTTCAACAATTTATATTATATATTTTAACAATAGCGTGTTGATGCATAAAAATTAATTCAAAAGTTCTAGTATAATGGAGTGTTTGCAAAAATATCCATAAATCGATGAATTTTTAAATATGGTTTATTGCGCCTTGATTCGTTTTTAGCTGGTTAGTGTTTCACCACACACCGTAAGAGTAAAATGCGTAAGAGCACTTATGTAGCCATGTCCACTCCCAATGTGGAGCATAGTCCTAGAGCAGTGGTCTCCAAACTCAATAAAGATGTGAGCTACTTTCAGAAATTGAAATTGTCTAATGAGCTACTTATATATGAGAACTTTGGAAGCAATGTTAGCTTTCTACCAAATAATCATTTTAGAAAAAAAACAAAAACTATTTTTATGGTTCAATGCAGAATTTTGAATCTTAACATATAATTTGTTGATTTTTTTACCTAAATTTGTAGAAATGGAGTTAAAAACTTAATATGTATTATAAAATCTAGTCATTTTGCCCAACATTTTTAGATATTTAAATTATTAATGTTGATAATGCTGCATTTGCTTAAATTTTTTCAAGACTGCTGTTTTTGCGCCCAAACGATTGATACAAGTTGATCCTAAGAAAATTTATAAATATGGTACAATGCCACCGCGAGCTACTGGTAGCTCGCGAGCGACCGTTTGGCGATCACTGTGCTAGAGCATGACTAGAAGCTAGCTTATCGCTCACACGACGGTGAGTGGATAGGAATTTGGCCTTCACGAAAATTCATAAATCAATTTATGACCACCCGACTACAGGCCCGATTCGTTGATATTTAAATTCATGTATGAATATATTTTTGGAGACATTGTAAAATAAAACTGCCTTTTTTGTATTGGAATTTAAAAAAATTCTCAGTTATTATTTTCGTGAAAATTAAGCATTTCTTTTATTGAATGATTCAGTACAGCGTAGATTTACTCAAAACTAGTATTACCGACTTTTTTACCTGAGCGACGGCATACTTATCTTGTTTTCACATAAAATCATCCACCAATGCATCTTAACATGTAGGTTTATTAATAATATCTAATCTCACGATATAATGTGCATACTGTTCAGTAATATACACTACCAGGATATGAAGACTTGAGTTTAGAAAGCGTACGAGCCATTATTACTTGCTAGAGAAGGAAACCACTCGACATCTAAAGATAGAATGCCATTCTTTTTCAATATTCGTGTTTTATTTTCATGAGGGGTTCCAATAACTCTCGTATTAAATTTGTATCGCGTGAGATTGTAATCCACTGGTATTAGCGTAGGTTTATAATCACAATATTTTCTTCGACTAATCCAGTACGGCTTAATTTAACATTTATATCGATAAACATGTCACATCTTTAAGTAAAAAATACCAGATGAAGTAAATAATAATAGTAGATTTTCATGTCATCAAACTACATAAAATTTCGTTAAAATTGACTATCAAAATAGGACGGTGTTATTTTCCTCGTGGGTGGCTGGATATAAAACTGATTATTGCGTAGAACAACGTGTATACATTTTGGGGAGGTAATATGGGTTTCCAAATCCGCTTGCGGCTTATTTCGGTACAATGTCGGAGGAATAATATATTTCAGAGGTATCGCAAGTGCGAGAAGGCGCTTTTGTTTTACTTCGTAAGAAAATATTTAAATGATGTAGTAATAGCCTAAAATATCGTGCTCGGAACGCTTAAGTCGAGAATAGTTTTGTAGCGTGAATAAATAAGGGTGCTTATTGCACAATTCTATATGTCACAGAAATTTTCAATGTTTATTTTCTTATAAAAATAATTTCAGGTATATAATTTTGGATTTCAATATAAAATTCCAATTTGAATTGTTTGATTTTTTAAACTTTCCTTTGAGTTTTGTCACTATTAGGATCGGTTTAGTCTTTCGGCATCTTCAAGCTTTTTAAATGCCCGAATGAACATGGACCTTCCGTCGATTCAAGTTCATTCGTGCACTTTCTATGTGTACAACATATGAAGGACTTGTAGCATTCACGATATATATACAAAGTAAATTTACTAACATTGGAAAAATCTATTACTAGAAAATGAAAATAATCATACAGCGGCGTATTCTTTCCATGCAATTTTTTATGATGTTTACTTGACCCGAAATGACATGCCTAATAAAGCGGGCCTAAGTTTAGTTCCTGAAATACGAAATCTCAACAACAGATTTTCATGAAATGTGGATATAAGACTGAAAAATCGTAAAAATAATGTGAAAGCTGTTTTATTGTTAATTGAATTTTTTAGCCGCAACGAAATTCAATTTAAACGAGACGCAATGAAATTCTTTGACGTTTCGGGGTTTACATACTCTGCCACGCATGCTGAAGAAAATTTAACCCAGCCCAATGGCGTGACAGTAAAATTATATTACTTTATGTTTACCGCTGTGTGTATGTATATACTACCGTGGGTCGTATTGTTTACCATACGCCATGGTAACGGCACCTCTGCCAAATTATTTTCTCGATACCTGCCCTGCGTATTCAATTTCAGCGGGGATTTAACTGGATTTGAATACGAACCATATCTCTACGCCTAGCATGTATATACATATATTTGCTAAAGGTGCTTTATTTTCAATCTATTTGACTATTTATATGACATTTAACCGCATTCAATATAGCGTATATAGCGTACGTACATACTGCATTGGATATGGCTAGTATTTCTGGGGTAACTTTTTTCTACTTGACAATCCACTAAAAAGCGCGTATTAATTAGCATTCATTCCAGATTGTGTTCATGTTTTCCGAATTTCGAGGATTTAAGTCATTTACCTTTAGTAAAACGAATCAAATTAACCGTTGATATTGTGAATTAGATATCATTGGCCAAATATGATTTACTTACCACCGTATTATGTTGATAATTAAGTCTTAAGGTAATTTTTTGTTCATAATGCCATACTTAATATTTTAGATGAATTCGGTGGTTACTTTGTTAAAATATGTATTCAATATGAAATTAATAATGTCTTTCCAGATGGTAATATAATCTTTCAAACATAATCATTTTGTCTCTTGTTAAATACTGCCGTGTTATGATTTTCAGGGGACTCGTTTAATGTGTGTGATAATTTTCATAGTAAAAATGAAACGGTTGATATTTCTCATAGATACAGTAAACTTTTGATAAGTTGGCCAAGTAGCAACAGAGTCATATGTGAAATAAAATGAAATATTGAATAATGGTAATTATTATAATTACTTTCATACCAGCTATTTTTACAATCCTACGCCGCCATTTCAAAACACTGAGTATTCAAATCGGACAAGAACGCAGAATCAATTTTACCGGCAAAGAAATATTTATATTAAAGAAATTGGTATGCTTAAAATATTATACATAACGTTTTAATGCTATCATTTTATGTTACGTTATAATAGAGTAGTAATCTGTTAAATGAAAATAAAATTTGCTTAATGTTTATTCAATATTTCAATTTTCGCTTACAGCAGGGATGTATAACAAATTATCATCTTTAATAAAATATTAAAAAGTATTTTTATATATAATAATTTAAGCTTAGCGCCATAAACGAGGGAAAAGCAGTGATATTTAAAGAGCGTGTACCCCGGGGTTTGTATTATATAATGTGTTATTAAATTTAGTCGTTGTTAATTGAATATTGCTTTTACTAAGGAATATTAAAAATATAAGACAATTTTCCAGAGAAAAATGCAAATCTATTCCTTCCTCTCAACTGATACTTCTTAAAAAAAAGCGTCGCAATGGCATGGACATTTATTTTTTTGAAAGAGCATGATAATAATTATTTGGTGCAATAATTGCTTTTAATGTAAATTAAATCGTGAATTTTTATTGATCGAGTAGGCATTTACTTGGTAGAACTCCATTATATATTTATTTTTTTACCATATACCATTCAAGATTCTGTCTCCCGCCAACCTCCTCGCATCTTCCCAGGTCATCCCGGCGTCCCTTAGCTCCCCTGAGTACATCCTATGGATGGTCATCAGAGGCCTTCCGCGGCGTCGGGATCCATCAGGTTGATAGAAGAGGCAGGCAGGATTCAGGCTCCCCTGGGGCATCCGCAGCACATGTCCAAGCCAGGTCCATCGTCGCCTTTTAATTTTAGACGTAATAAGGGGCTGGTTTGTCCGCTCTCTTACCTCCGTATTCCTGACAAAGTCAAACCACTGTACTCCTAGTATTCGCCGCAGCCATCTGTTTTCGAAGCACAGTATACGGTTACCCTGTGCTTTTGTGATGTGCCATGACTCGCAACCGTAAAGTAGCATAGTCAGTATGCATGCATTGAATAAGTGGCACTTGGTTCTGACCGAGTACAGCCGTGAGTCCCAGACTTTCCGCATTGAATTAAATGTTGCTCCAGCTATCCCTAATCGGATCGCGAGCTCATTGCGCGGGTTGCCATCTCCCGTGATGTGTACTCCCAAGTACCTAAAACCATCGACTCTCTCGATTTCTTGCCCCGCACTCATCAGAGAGTAGTCTGGATCTGGACAGGCGCTGTTGCAGAGCACATTGGTTTTACTCGCGTTGACTTTGAGGCCAACGCGATACGAGTTGCTCTGCAGTCTATCCATTGTTTCCTGGATACCCGCAACTGATTTGTCAAAGATGACAGCGTCGTCGGCATACTCGTCACCATCCACAAAAAAGGTGACACACTATGCTGTGACAATTATAGAGGTATAACGCTGCTCAGCGTGCCCGGCAAGGTTTTGGCGAGAATAAGGATCCCAATAATGCGTATCCTCAGGGAAAATCAGGCCGGGTTCCTACCTGGCCGATCCTGTGCGGACCAAATCCACAACCTCAGATGCCTTCTCCAGCAAAGCAATGAATTCAATAGCTCGCTTGCGTGTTGCCTTGTTGACTACGAGAAAGCCTTTGATAGTCCGCATAGGCCTTCCCTATGGGCCATTTTAAAGCTTTATGGAATCCCACCCAAGATAATCGCCATCATCAAATGCTTGCACGAGGGCAGTGAATGCTGCATAAGAATCGGTGACGTAACTACGGAATGGTTTGGCATCACTACCGGCGTCAGACAGGGCTGTGTTCTAGCTCCGTTCCTCTTTATAATAATCTTCGACTTCATCCTGAGGAAGTCAATTCCACCTGACCGAGGAGTAACCGTTGCTCCCAACCTGAAACTATGTGACCATTATAATACGGTAAGAAAAATAACAATGTATTTTAATTCTACATAAATTTATGTAGAATTAAAAAACATTGTTATTTTTCTTACCGTATAAGTTAATTTTTTATTTGAAAATTTACAATACAGTACGGATTTTTTTCGTTTACCATATAAATATAATTTCTCACGCGTAGAGAGACTGAATACTTTTAAAGTTTAGTGTTGATTTAAGGCAGTATTCTGGTCTAGGATTCTGAAAAAGCCGTTTTTTTAATTGCATATTTTCAATTTTAAAATATGTTCTTACAAGATTTTTGTTTTAATTCTTATTATTGTTAGAGATATAGCTACTTAAGTGACGTAGAATCTAACCAATCTGGGCCGTTTTTAACTTTGCTCGAAACTTTAAACACTTTTTTCTCGGATTTTTTTTTCGGACTTTTTACAAAATAGTTGCCATGATATCTCAAGTTTTACATAACCGATTTCGATGAAATTCGATGTAAACCTTCTTTATACATAAATATACATTTTATAGTATATACTAGGATAATAATAAAATGTCAACTTTTACAATTAAAAAAAAAATCTAAAACGGTAAAAAAGATTTTTTTTTCAAACCTCCGCCATTTTGCGAAATTAATATTCTTTTGACTTGGTTCTAGTAAAGGGTCTTTTTATAAGGACGCTTAGTTTTGAAATGTAAATAAAACAAGTTGTTTGTGATATTTCGACTAAATTTTAATTTCATCTGTATGTATATTTTACGGCATTAAATATGGAATATAGCATCAAATGTCTGCCAATATCCATTCATTATAAAATGGGCCATGTCGCTAAAGTTGACTTTTTTGACAAATTTGGGTAAACTTCCAACTGCTCCAGAACCCAATCAGGCGTTGTCTGTGGTCGTTTACCTGAAGTTCCTTGGTTAGTTGGATTTTATACGGGTGCAGACATAAGGCCCGATTCAAAATTCGCCAAGTTGAAGTCGCAGAAAAGCCAAGTTCTTGTGAACAACGAGAAATAAGCTGCCTTGGGTTTTCCTGTACACTTTCACACACAGCAGCAATGTTTTCACCAGATATTGTATTTTGATGACGTACAGGTAGGTGTTGGCCGATTATTTACCAAACTGGTTGACTCAAATTTGGCCACTAAACAATGAATAATCTACTCAGCAGGACAAAGTAACATATTTTGAGCGTCCCTATTGAAATACCCTTTATATACCAAAATTGCATCTTTAATGATAACGAATATTATTTTTTTTTATTTCATCTGACTAGAAAAGTTGGGATCGTGGCAACTATGTAGCGCCATTTTTTTGAGACCCCCCACTTTACCAGCCTGTAACTTTTTAGGTTTTTAGTTTTTTTGTTTGAATATGTTTTTGTTTATTCTTAAAATATAAATAAATATCTTGTAAAAAAATGGGCTGTAAATTTGATATTCCTTTTTTTCTATAGCACTTGCAAAAACACCTAATATTTCAGCCTCTAGACCGGAATACTGCCTTAACTCCCATACGCAATGCTTCTCATCTGTATCTAAATAAGCTTTGAAGTAAACATTTGTTTTGTTTTATTCGTCTCTACGTGTATGCCATCGGAGAATGATCCTATTTACTAGCGATAGACGCAATAAACTAACTGAGGTTCCAGGCAGATGGGCTTTGGCGGTTGCATCGCAAACATGTTTTACGATATTTGCACGCCATTCATAGCGCTTCGTCTTGTTTTGCGCCCTCGCGAGTATGTCTACTCACTTCGGTACCGGGTTGTATATTAAATTCTCGTTATTGATAGAAATTATTAGTTTCGTGTTATGAAATAATTTCTTGTCCTTCGTTGTTTTTAATGACTCGCCATATTATAAAAAAAAAATCCAGTTTTATCTTGTTATTATTTAAGTTCAACTAAATTTAACGGATAAAAACTAGTAGATTAATATTTTTTGTTTTGCATTATTAAAATGCATTCAAAATCCGAATCGATTTCTCTAACGAAAATCAGCTTTTGATCAACTGTGTTTACATAAGAAATATTTGGCAAAATGACTTCTAGATTCAGAGGTCTGCCGACGTCGAGTAGTGGTTTCATATTAGAGAGAACTGCACCCGACTCTTTTTAAATTGAGAGTTACACCGTAATATGCCCAGCTCTAAGAGATTTCTCAGAAGAATATTTTTTTCTTTGTAATTACAACAATATTCTTACGTGTTTCAAATACATACCGCACAGTTGTATCAAAACATACTAATATTGATGTGCTGCATCCTTTGTGCAAATTGCGTGTTGGTTTCCGCTTTAGTAAATTCGCGAAAACCATCCGGCCTTAACTAAGAATTTGCACCCAAAGCGTTGTATAAGAACAATGGTTTTGT
Source organism: Himalopsyche kuldschensis (assembly GCA_028554975.1). NCBI lineage: Eukaryota > Metazoa > Arthropoda > Insecta > Trichoptera > Rhyacophilidae > Himalopsyche > Himalopsyche kuldschensis. Next base: position 197,329 of record JAHFWI010000046.1, on the reverse strand, counting down.
AAACAGAACCCATGTGTTGTCTTTGCAGTTAATTCCCTCGAAATTCTTGCAGCCAATGTCTGGAGGAATCATTTAGGAACTGGAATCCTCCATATTACAATTTTTTACAAAAACGTATTCTTTATTAAGATAAATTTAAAAAAAAAACACAGAATTCTTTTTAGATATACAGTGTAACCTCGATTCTACGTTTTTCAAGCGACCGTATAAAACAAACGATTAATGCGGGAAACGATGAATGCGGGAAAGTTTTAAATACGAACTAAATGCCGGGACTATAGAAAATGAACGCAAACGTATAATGCGAGAACGTAAGATCGGGGTTTCACTGTAGTGTAATCGAACTTATTGAAAATAAAACACCTGGCAAATTTAACTCGCTTAAATCTATAAGCATATATTACGTACAATTATCCCTAGATGAAGTTCTATGGATAATTCCGTGTTCGACGCGGTTGTAGACATATCGGTATTATACCCCCTAGGGTCCTGAGTAATATATCAATCCGACTTTTTTGCATCCAGAAAATTATCTCAATATAATTTGGTAGAGCGAATCTATGAATAAACAATAGATTTTGTGAGATGCCGGCTGTCTGTTTATTTTTGACTGAGTGACGTGAATTTGTAGAAGGCCTAGGCGTCTGCAATGCTGAACGTCTTAAATTCAGATTATGCTAATGCTTTTGTCTCTGATTTGATTGTTTGTGGATCTATCTTATTTGAGGCACGATATAAAGCTACAGCATTGTAGCTATTATATTATTAGAAACCATCGTAAACATGATGCGTTCATCGGAGTCATTTCTGTACTATTTCCCCCGCCCATACTAGATACACAAGGGTGTGTATTACACTGGGAAAGCTAATGATATAATTTACTATGGATATAATATGTTTGTGAGTAACATCATTCGTCACTTTTATTATGTACAGCAGGGGTTCTTAACCTTATTGTGGTGACGGGCGCATTTGAGATTTCAGAAATGAGTGACGGGCACATGCCGGATTTAAAAAAAAACTAGATTTAGGTTGTACATATTTATTTAAGTATTGGTCCCTTGGCAGCTTTCTTGTGTTACATTAATTTTTTTTAACCGTGTCCGCTCCCAACTTGGACCATATGGACTCCTCACTGAGTTATCTCAACATATTTTTTCTACGAGAACTGCTTGTTACTCAGTTGCTCATCCCCTCTTTTTCGAAGAGAGTAGGGATGGAAAGGATACGAGGACTAGGAAAAAAGTGGGTAAAAATCGTTTGTTGGGTAGATAATGAACGCCAAAAGAACTGTGATTTGTATTGAAATGGCGTTCCAGGTTAAGTTTTTTCATCATTGACACGGCACCGTTGCATTTTAAGAAAACAAATTTATCCTTCATCAAGATAAAAAAAGTAGTCTCCTTCCCAATCGCTGTTAAAGTAATACGTTCGTTGTTTTTACTCGTAGAAGTCATTTTGGGGTGAAATGTTTCCATAAAAAATCAGCCGTAGTGACAGCACGTAATGTAGCGCAACACTAAAATTTTGAAAGAGCGGGGCGGGGGTGGTGCTCCCAGCAAGAAAAATACGCACATAAACAAGCGCACAATATTGAGACTTCATTAACCGCATTAATCATGCAAGATTTATACCCCAAATACCGGCTATATTTGATAAACATCAGTGTTTTTCGATTGTTCAATTAAAATTTCTCTTTAACTCACAGACAGTGGAAAATGACCTATTCATAAAATAATATGTATCTGTTAATATTTTTTTCTTTTTATGTAACTAATATGTTTCTGTTCTGTTTCATATATATTTTTTTTTTTAATTTTGTTTAACACGTTTTGTGAATGGCACACTGGCGTCAGCTGTAATGCCATGTATTTTTTTTTTTTACATAGATATGCTAATATTTTTGAGATTTCAATTAACATTTTATTTATCATTATTCTTTCTTTAAATCTTTGCCGGTTTAAGAACCCCCGATGTACAGTGAATAAACGTGTTCAATTTTGAGAGTCGATTCAATTTATTAATAATACGTGTGACTATTTTATTTGCACTTTTATTTTTTCAGTTTCATTTATACATTATTTAACACGTTTCATATTCCAATTAGCAATATGAAATAGCTTGGCTTTGAAGCGATCTGTGGAACTGGGAACATTTTAATATTTCCCTATTTGTAGTCCCTTTTATATGCGAATAGAATCAAAAGATTAAAAAAGAACAGTGAATTCAATTTTTATTTTGAAATTTCATCGAAATATATATATATACATCTAATTATCATTAATATGATTTTTTAATGTGGATTGGAAACCGTTTATTGAAAATAAGTAAGAAATGTGATTTTTATGGTGATTTGAAAACAATATTTATCCAAACAATAAAGGCTCCTGTAAAATGGTCGATGTGACTAAAGCAATGAATTTCAAAATTCTAAACCGAACCACATAATTTAATGTCTATGGGAGTCGCTATTATTGTCGCTGTTTTTAGCAATCTATACAATTTGAGGTTGCATGCATCTTACTTGCTGTTTAGCACACTGTTTAACTCGAATCGTCCAATCGAACTCAGATCAGGCGCAAAACGAAAACGTGCATATCCAACCTGATATCTTCACGACTCACCAATATACCTTAATTTACACGGTGGCGCAATATATCGCATCCCTTTAATATATGCATCGTGCAGGTAATGTTCCTTTAATATATGAAACTGTAGTGGTTTGTACGTGACCTCACATATCGTTACTTGAACGAGCTGCCAGTACTAGTATGTTTGCGACGTTCTTTATGTATACAGTGAAGTGTTAAGCATACCCTGGTATTTTCTTTATTGGACTAACCCATAGAACTAAATTATATAAGGTTTCTGAATGCGTCAAAATGCCGTTGAAGGATTTGCTAAACATTTTATTTCAAAGGCGTCAAAATTATTTTTTTACGATTCATTGCTATTTTTTTTACTTTATGAAGAGTTGGTTCAGTAATTAATAAAGTAATGGAATACAGATAGCATTTTTCAGAAAATAAACAGACTGAAACAGTTTGGTTCGTATCTTATTAAATATACTCACGACCGTCCGTTTCATAAAAAATTATTTTTATTCTCTTGCTTTATTTTGTTGAGTATATGATTGATCGATTTCAATTATCTCAATCTCTGTCATTGTCCTATCATTCTCATCTAAATGTATACAATATAACAATAAGCTATCTTGAAACAAAATGGTAAAAAATCATGAAGGGTTACCCGTGTCACGAAGTAAAAATCTCTCAATTGTTCCCAGAACTAGAAGAAAAATAAATAAACACAACTTGCTCTATTTACATTTATATTATTTTTATTATAATGCCTTTCCACCAAGTATTGACAGTGAACACCTTAAAAGTGATTTATATTATTTAGTTATTTATGAAAATAATTTAATGGTATCAAAATTATTTCACTAAATATTATGAAATGTTGGACAAAATGACTGACACCATTACGAAAGAAAAATAATTCATATCTTTGAACTGGAAGTTTTCAGTTATAGTTATGAGTTGATGTTGATGCCAAAATGAGGTTTTTGAAACAGAAAGTGTACAGTAAAAAACAACTCATTTTATCATCATCGAAATCTCACCTTATATTGTAGAAATTGAAAACAAATGAACTGAATAGCTTCTAATACAGTTACGAACTTGCACATTATCCAATATCACAATTGTAGTATCGCACGCCAATCAAAATGTATAAAAGCTTTCATTAAAATGTTAATAGTTGGTACTCTGGTGTCTGTATTCTTGATACATATTGTTCAAATACCCTTTCTCTCTGTACACCGTGCGCCAAATTTACAATTCAAATCGGTGCTGCATCTTGCGCCCTGCGGAGGAGTACTGCGTCTTTTTTGCAGTGCTTCTTAACGATGTAAATAATATCAACAAAAACAAAAGCGCTACATAAATGCTTCGGCAAACGTCTACTGTTGCTGATTAAAACGCAATAAGCGAATAAAAAAAATCCATTCAAAAATATAGAAGCAAGCAACAGTCCTGCAAAAGTCACTGTCTTTATGCAAATCTTGCAAAGCGTGTTCTTTTTTTTATCCACGCTAATTCAATTTATTAGCATTATGCAGCAGACGGCAGATACTTTACATGTCATGTTTACGTGTGTGCGAAGTATTTTGTTTCCAATGAATGTTTTTCGACTTGTAATCGAATATTGCATATATCGAATGTGGTGAAAGAATTCTTGCAGAGATTTATTGCCATCATATCAAATGGATACCGGGAAAACTGTTTATAAACTATGGCATCAATTCCACGTCATTTTGACAAAGGCTAACAAGTATGTTTTTTGTTATCTTGTATTTCCTAATGTGATAACTAGGGCGTGGAGTCGGAGCTTTTTGGCCGGAGTCTGAGTCGTCGCGGCGATTTGGCCGGAGTCGTACTCGGAGTCGGAAATTTTGAAAAGTTTGAATCTTTTTATTTTTGCATTTTATATGTCAAATTTGGCTTTTGATCGCATTGATAGGCTTGATATTTAATTGAATACACATAAATAGGAAAATTAGGGGAAAAAAGTGACGAAATTGAATCGACTTTTTTTGGTCGGAGTCGGAGTCGTGTTTTTGGTCAATGTTGGAGTCGTTGTCGGAGTCGGAGTCTTGGTTTTGGTAAATTCTGGAGTCGAAGTCGGACTTTTTTTCACCGACTCCACAGCCCTGGTGATAACGCTATATGTATTTGGCAATAACATACAAATAATGATTTTAACGTCTCTGGATCATTTGAGGAATGGTTGAATTCCTTAAAATTCCTGAAATTGAGGTTGCTAATGTTACTGCAAGAGTCGATTTAAAAAAAAAAAACGAAAAATCATCGCACATTTTTTGTATAACTTGTTTGAAAGTGCCTGTTTTCTGGCGTCGTTATCAATGTCCCTATGTTTTCCGAAAGAACTACCTGAACGATGCGCTGAGTGGATGGCAGCCGGCAATTGGTGATTTACATGTTTCACCCTAATTAACTGGAAATATATATATATAACCTGGAAGCGAGACACAAAAATTTGAAATAAAATACAATTTCCATCAAATATGAGATACGGTCAACGTATTGAAATAAGTCGGTAACTGTTGACATCTATATTTTCTTAATATGGGATTGTTAGTGCGACGAATCTAAATGATTTTTTTCGTGCTTGAATAAAAGCTCGCTTCTGCCGCTTTGCGGAAGCCCTTTTTTGTTATCTCTATGTTTTTAAAGGGTTTTCCGGCAATGTGACAGGGCGGATGGGTGGCTGTTTGCAATCTTTCGTTTGCACCTCTGTCCCCGTTCACGTAAATGTTTTGATGTGAAATTTCAACGTTTTTAACCAATGAAACAGTATATATCTTTCCAAGAAATCTTATTCATTTCGCCTGATGGTCATAGATTCGACGGTTACTTTTTGGTAATTCATTTTCCATATACAATTGGTTATTTTGATATTCGAACTGTCGTGTCAATAATATTCTCTTGTTTTAAGTTAATGCACCATAGATGGACCGTCAGTGGAGGCTTTTTTCGGTTTATTGATGAATTCGCGTGGAAATTCTTCTGGAAAATATCCATTTCTACATAATCATAATTTCGATTTCTATGTTAGCACCGCGTTAACCATAGCTAAGTTGCAAATTACATATTTAGAGGCGTTTAACTTTAGAATTATAGCACCTACTTTGTTTAAATCCATTTACATAAACGTAGATGTAACGTATTACGTACTTAAGTACGTACCATATTATTTTGTCCTCTTTGTCGTCTTTTTGATTACGTTTAAACGTAGTTAACTCGACAATTACGTCAGCATTAACGCGACGTAGACGCAAAGCTTCCGCGAGATGTATGTGATACGTTATTCGCGAGTGGTAGACGGTTTTACAGCCAGTTGAGGCACCGGTAAAAGCACGTATCCAATCTTTCTTTCGCTATTCGTTAATCAGCAGATGTTACCTACAATACTGAAAAATCTCCAACTCCATCTTATAATTCATCATTTAAAAATATTAGAATCAATCTTGCTTTATTATTAAAGCAAACTTTGCTAGTTAGTCCGAAGATGCCCCTGAAAGCGGCGAAACATGTGTCACAATTAGTAACACAATACGTGGAATAATGAAAGTTATTTTAAATTTTATATTAAATTGAACAATCCACGTAGTTATCGCCGAATCCATCGAAAGCTACAATTACACAACTGTATTTTTAAAGTAGAGTTTTATAACGGTATTATAAATTAAACACCATTTTTGTACTACTTCCACATAATTTAATATTATCAGGACCAGTTTCGCTTATCGCGAACATTATCAACTGATGAAATATAATCACAGACATGGTTTTTATATCGGTATTTTTTATTATATTCTTTGAAGGTAAAAAAAGAGTAACACTCAAACTTGCTTCATACAATATATATAATAAACTTGGTGCAATAAATTAGCTTCTCAACTGTATAGTAAAAAATCCTACTTTAATGAATTTCCCAAAAGATAATTTTATGTACGTTATTCTCACAAAATAGGCTAAATATAAAAACAGGAAATTTTAGTATGGACATATATACACATTCTGCTTTCCTGATGACGGCAGCGGTGATTAGTGCTTCTAGCGTAGGTAGCCACTTTTAGGAAAGTAAATTCTGCCAGAGCTTGCGTATATCGCCACCCGTTCATTTGCAAAATGGCCCCTTCATACCCGACCTCATTACTTGTTCGTCTCCCTACCCCCGGCTGCTCGAAGACATTCTGAGTGGTGATAAACATGACACCGGTGAATCACTCAGGTGCTTTCGTTTCTTCCGCTTTCTTACTCGCTTCCTTTGTAACAGGTGAGAAATTTTACTACGTAATATGTTGCTCACATTGCGCAAAGAACACATAATTCTCCTCTCACCTTTAAATACATTATTTACTTATCCAATGTACGAAACTCAACCCTAAAGGACCAAAAATTATGCGACTTATTGTGTTGAGAAATATTCTAAGGTAATTAATTGATATAAACGCGAAGCTTCGGTTGTAATTGAATATTTTTCGATTTGAATGAATCCATTTTCGCAATGTGTACAGCAGCTGTTCCGGACGAAACATATGGCCGCTGTTGACCTGTACCTGACATTTGCTTTACACATTCATTTTGCAAAATATTAATTTACCTAAACGAGTATGTTTTTAACTGTTTTATTATGCAACCACTACTTTTCCTATATCGTATATCATATGTCTACGTGTATACCTTGCTTACGTCTTACTCAATTTGATATATGTACATATCACGGCTTTCTTTTTTATTTCAACAATTGACAATGTTCGCGGTGAGCGAAACTGGCATTGATCACCATTAATAATCTGGAAGTAATACTAAAAAATGTGTTTCACTTTTTTTTAAAAAAAAACTACACCAACGTTCCTTGTATACAAACAACTTGGCGAAGAATCGGCGCACTCGACAATCTCTTATGATAAGACGATATCAGTACCACATAATTCTTTTAACTACTTTTTATTTCTGCTTGCAATAGTTTCTTCCTTTTTGTGACATAATGATGGAAGATTCGACAAGGCATCCCGCCCTATCAAGGCCCTCGAATCATTTTATCTGTAGTTCATTTTATATCCAATTTGCAACGTTGTTAAGTACAAAAGTGTAAAATGTTTTTCTGGATGCGGTCATTCTTTTTCATTGTGAATATCAAATTAATGCGTGAAATTAATTACCAATTAATAAATTTGTTAGTGCGCTTGTCTTCATATTTTGGCCAATATTAGTTCTAATTAAAGCCTAACTGGAAGTGCCAAACAGACAAATTTTCAATGGCAATGGATTCCAGGTCGATTTCGATTTTGATACCTCTGACTTTCTTTAACCTGAACATTATGTAGGATTTTTTGTTCAAAATACATAATGTACTTGAATATTTTTAGTGTGGGTGTTTCGAACATATTTCATGAAAAATAGATTTTTTTGAATCCAAGAAGGAATAAATATTATGTTGTTCGTTGTGACATAAAATTATGTCGCAGTGTATTTTTTTGTTTAAACCACCAACAACCATCAATACAGGGAATAAACATGCTTTAAAACAATATTGCCATTCAAATTCAATGCGTGGGATAAAGTTAACACGTTTTTTACGAAAACGTGATGAAGTTTATAGTTTATTGATAAAAAAAACTTAATGTGGATACATACTGCCTAATGACCGTGACGTCCCGATATAGCTAGCTTTCTTGACAGTGACATTGTCAAATTTGTGATTTACCGAGAAGGACGTGGCTGTTAGCTTTGCCGATCATTATTTTGGGGAAAGAATTCGTTAAATACGCAATCTTATGAACCTTACCGAATTCGGCTCCTAAATTTTCCTATAACATTGTTTGAACGAAAGCACTGATATATTTATTTCAGGAAATGCCGATTGGTTTTTCGCTCAATTTATTTGATTAAATACGAATCCATGTAAACAAAAAAAGCTGAATAGATTTATTCATATATTATTTTTAATTTAAATTATATATTTGAGTGAACATGTTGGTTGTCCCACCACCTCACGTTATGTGTTGCAGCCGTTGTTCACAGTGGCTTTCAATAACGCCACGCGATCAAGAAAAGAAACGAATTTACTCATCACTTCGGCCCGATGCAGAGCTGCACGGGATTGACCTTTTAACTATGCACTATAATGCTTAAAGAAATGAAAAATAGAAAGGAAAAAAAAAGAAATGTGATTTGCCCAGCCATTTTGTTTGTGATATTAAATATCTGGTGTATCCGTTTCCTGAGTATTGTAGTTTAAGGCAGTATTCTGGTCTAGAGGCTGAAATTTTAGGTATTTTTGCAAGTGCTATAGACAAAAAAGTAATAACAATTTTAACGTCCATTTTTTTTACCAGATATGTATTAATATTTTAAAAATATACAAAAAAATATTCAAACCAAAAAACTAATAACCTAAAAAGTTACAGGCTGGTAAAGTAGGGAGTCTCAAAAAAATGACGCTCCATAGTTGCCACGATTCCAACTTTTCTAGTCACCAAAAATATAATTAAAAAATATATATACTTAATCGGTAAAGATGTCATTTTCGCGCATATTAGAGAAATGTAAAAATATTTATTTTTCGCACAATGGCAGAGGTTTGAAAAATAAAATCGTTTTTTTTCCTGTTTTTTGAGAATTTTTTATAAAATAGTAAAAATTGTTTTTTTATATAATCTTAATATGCGTTATAACTTGATGTATTGAGAAGATTCACACCAAATTTCATGTAAATCGATTCAGTAAAACTTGAGATATCATGGCAACTATTTTGAAAAAACGTAGTTTCGAGATAAACGTGTTTAAAGTTTTGGGCGAAGCTTCGCTCCGCCCAGACCCGTTAGATACTACGTCACTAAAGTAGCTGTATCTCTGAAAATACTCGGAATTTCGAAAATTCTTTGAAAGGGCATATTCTTTAAAGGTTTGAACTTTGATAAAATGATTTCTCCAAAATCCTAGACCAGAATACTGTCTTAATCTAGTTCCCGCTGAATCTACTGAGGAATCAAGACTATCCCGTTCTCTGTATGATGTTGCAAAATTATCGAATGCCTTAAAAGTGGCATTGGTCGAGATTATGTCACCGTGGACCACTGGTCCCGTATGAGGATGGACCCCAGCAAAAAGCTCATGTTCGGCATTCATCTCGGGACAGTCCCACATAACGTGATTAGCGCACTTAAATTATTTCTATATTTATTTGATAGGTAACGTGATCGATGTCATTTTAGACAGTGTGAGAATTCAATTTATGTAAAAATAGTTATAATGCAGCCCCCCCCCCATTGTTGTTCACAATTATTTGGATAAAAAGATTTTTTAACAAAATGGTTCGATGGAGGCTTTCCCAGAACGGTCTTAAATCTATTGACGATATCTTTTAGCTCTTATGTGTGCATCGTATCTTTTAACTGATTTTTTGCATAATTAATATTCGTATTTTTATTTATACCCAATTTTCGCATGTATTGGTTTGCTTTTTTGTTTATTTTATCTGCGCGATCGTGTATCTGGTAATTGGATGAATGAAATGAAATTGATCGTCATGACTGGACGAAATCGGCGACTGTTCAGTTGATTGATTGATGGCCATAGTTAATGTCCACGGCTATTTCCACCGGGTTCATGTACCGGCGGGGGATGCACATCAAACTTAATTTCGAGCGTTGTTACTTACATGGTTCTTGGCGGATTGGTTTTACCATCGAGATACCTCTAAGCGGCAGGCGTTGCTGAGTGTGCTTTCCTTCTATACAATTGTATTTGTTTTATTTTAGCACTCAATACTGTGAAAAGTCTATAAAATTGCTATTATAGGTAAAAGTTTAATGAAATTACGATATAGTAATTCCTTTGTGGCGATATAAAATAAAAACACCATTGAATTTTGATGTACCATTTTTATTGACCGACTATTTTAACAGTTTAGCGTTATTGTAAAAGTAAAGTATTATATGTATAACTTTCTGATGATTTGATTCTGCGGATAGGACTACTAAAGAAAGGGAAAACGCATGATTGCTTCTAAAAAACTTGAGTAGATTAATTATATTCAAATACTATTGGTAAGTTATGCTTTTCAGATCAACAATAATGTTTACATTACGATAAATAAAAGTTTATTCATATACAAATTTTACGGTATTTTAATTAGTCAGGTGAGATTTGGAAACTGACATCATTTTTAATACTAATATTTTATTGTTAAACTTGGAACAAATTACAGCTTAGTGATTATCTCGATTTCGATGTCTGCATAATATGTACACATTCATTCCTCTGCTGATTCATCATTTATTTGTAGAATTAGGACAGGGTTATATTGTTATTTCAATGAGTTTTCTGTAAGCTAATTAATTTTTAGGCAACTCTTATTTCATTTTTTCCTCTTATGAAAGTTGCGAAGGCGCTGTTGTCGGAAAACGAGTCAGCAAAGATTCAGCACTTTTTGTGTCGTGATGATATAGGATTTTCTTTTGTTTGGTCGAAGTACAATGCCAGCGTATATTATGGACTTATTCATTTTTTTGCTTACGTTACGCATAAAATGACTACATTAACGTTTTCTGACAAATTTTTGTAGTCTCACTGTTCATATTATGTAGCGGTAGAAAATACATATAATATTGTTTACTGTTGGTTCTTGGTATGATATCATAAAAAAACTATATATCGTGCATGTTTCACGAATGACAATCAAATATAGAACAGGTTTCGTCCAGAAGCAGTGTAAATTTTGAACTGATAAAAAATAGAAATTCATATAAATTATTTATCATGTTGAGACTGATTTATTTGTTTTATCAATTTGTTTCGCAAATTTTCTTTAAACTCCTGTTTCAGCAAATTATCAATCGCTGAGTTATATCGGTCTCGCGCTCCTGTGAATGTCATTACATACTTTTTTCAACAATGCGATATTGTTTTCATTGCGAATAAACAATGACAGCGAACCTTGAAAATAAAATTATTTTTAAGTCAATCTACAAGATTTATTTTATAATGTTATACCTCCGAATAGTTCATAGGTACATACACCACTTCTATTACAATTACGAATAGCTCTACAATGACAGAGTAACGAATAATTCATGTTTCTAAAAAATATATTTGCGCTCTCATCGTATAGTTCCGTAGTGTCTGATTTTGCTACGAGTTACTCAAATACTTCGTACGTAGTAGTAAGTAGCAGGTCGCACAGCTGACTCAGACGGCGTAGCGCCTCTACACACCACGCCGCTCTATCGATCGTAGACCTTAGCTTATAATATAATGTCTTACGGGGTGGTGTCTGTTTGATTTTCAATGTTGATTCTTACTTACCAAATTAAACATCGCGGCACTGCTTTCAACTCGCGTTGTCATTAAATGCTAATTATTAAAACCGAAGATGTGTTTAATATTACATTTTGAGTCTAAGTCTCGTAAATAAACACTTTTTTATGATATCGAGGTTAACTATCAATTCAATCACAGGCAGTGTGTTATTTTAGAATACACGAACACAGCTAAGAATATGAAATTTTGTGGTTTGTGCTTGTAGTTTATATTCTTAACATTGTTTTAATGTCGCGGTGAGCAAATCCATCTCTTATCGTGAACAGATTTTAATGAAAATTCTAAGGCAATTTGCTCGAACGAAAAATGTAAGGTTTTTCTACCGTTGTCAAATCGTTAACCAACCAGTTATTCAATATTGACTATCATTGTTGTTTTGCCTAGTCAAATTGCTCAGTCCGAAAATCAAATTTCACTAAGAAAGCCCCCCAAACCGAAGGAAGGTTGCTATCAAATAATTATAAAGCATTTTTTTGAGATGGGGCTAGCTTCAATTTATTGCTTGTCCGCAAAATCAAATTTTAATCATCATAATTTAATTTCAGTATATTAATAAATTGATTCATAATATAATTAAGTATTTCGACTGAGGGTGCTTGACGGAATTTCAATATCAAATTTGAATTTTTTGAATTTTGTACTTTTCCATGAGTTTTGTCGCTAACGACCCGGGTTTCGCCTTTCGGCATCTTCATGCATTCCAAGTGCACGGATGTACTTGAACTGACAGTTTATTTATTTGATTCATAATAGTTTACTCTACGACGTGCATTATTATTATGATGTATAGAGCGTTTGTCTCCGTACTGGATCATAGTTCGTCAAAGTTGGAAAGGGAGTTTAGAAAGCTAAGTTTTACGTCGCGTTACAAGAAACTAAGTTTAACCAGTCAATGCTGAGGTACTATGGATATCAGTTTGCCATTTGAATAGTAGTTAAACTGCTACTGGTATCACTTTTAAGGTGTTCACTGTCAATACTTGGTGGAAAGACATTATAATAAAAATAATAATACATTTTTAGTACTTTTTTCCAAATAAAATTTATTTGATCAGGACCAGGTTCGCTCATGGCGAGCATTGTCAACTGATGACCGGTCCTGATCAAATAAATTTTATGTGGAAAAAGTACTAAAAATGTATTATAATTTTATTGACTCTTCAAACGTGTACGTAATATTGAATAAAATTAAATTTGATTCGTTTGAATTTCGAATGAGTTTTGTCACTAAAAACCTGGGTCTCGCCTCTTACGGCATCTTTAAGCGTTTCTAGTGCACGAATGAAAGTCGAAACCCGGGTCGTTAGAGACAAAACTCTTGAAGAAGTAAACAATTCAAACGATTCATTTTAAAATTCCATCAAAGTTCTTTTGTCGAAATCCTGAATTATATTGAATAGTTTAACCCTTTAAACGCCAAGCCAATTCCATGGATTTTTGCTGTACGCCACCATTTTCAATCATCGATTTTTCCATGAAAATGCCACGTAACATACCCGGTAAATAATTTTATGCTCAAGTTATTATTGATTTTCATAGAAAAGTGAAAAAATATATCAAAAGTACAAGATTCAAAAAACGTCTGTAGGGCTGCCAAAAACAATAAATATTATAAATAAAAATATTAAATATATATATATATTTTCTATAATTAAACAAATTATATAGGTAGCACAAATTGCATCTAGGGCTGCCACAAAAAAATAATGTAATTTATGAATAAATTATAATTATTTTGTTACGACTGGAAAGTTTTTTTTTTATAAATAGCACAAAATGCTATGTGTTGTCTCCTCGCACTTACTGATATATAGCTATTCTTTTCTCACTCTGATGCGCTAATCAATCGAGCGATCATTGTGATAATAAGGTGCCAGCCCAAGTGACATCTGTTAGCCCAACTTCAAATAAAAAATAAAATCGTTCAACATATGGGTATTCTAAACAATCACATTGCCTACAAAAGGTGTCTCTGAACAATATTGCATTTAAAAATATTTAATTTATTCATTAATAAGCTCGTAATCGCGTTTGCGTGCCTGCACGCCGTGGCGTCTTAACGGTTAAGTTACGTTTCGCTTTGAAAGAGAAAAAAATATTTTCAGCATTGGTTTGCCGTGAGGCTAAACTTTTAGGAAAAAGGGTTTGCAAGTAAGCCCTACCCGAAACCATATTTATTTTGTTAAATATGTTCACTTATCTTTCTTTGAATTATGTATATGACACCGATGCACATTTTTGTCTTATCATATCTACGAAAAGGTTAATGATAACTTGGAATATAAACCCCGAAAATATCATTTTCCATCGCTCTCTTTCTCTCTTCCGCTGCTCTCTCAAACACCCTCATGTTTTCTCGTTTTGGCGGCATGACGTCACAGGTAGGGGATACATTCAATTTGTTTGTATGGGTATTTTCATCCCTTTCATCTCGCGCCTCGTTTCTTTGTGACGTTTTTTAGATGTGATGTAGTGCAAATACGAAATCAGCCCAAACTCTGTCAATACTAGTAAACTTGCTTTATGTTAAAGCTTAGTTTTCTGTGTTTTTGATTATAGGTCCAGCGAACTTGAAACGAAAACAATGTATTTATAATAATGGAAAATAACCCTTATAGCGAGCAATCGGTCATGTGTGCTAATTTGTCTTTCTTCCCATGAATGTAGTTTTCTTTACTTTTAGATTAATTTTCGCGACTCGACCGGTTGGTAAATAAAAAATTGGCTGGTGAGATTTCTTACAAATACATATGAACGAATTATCTCGGTGTTCATTGTTTGCAATATAAAAAAATCAATATTCTAAATGTAAAAGAAAACAATAAAAACTAGAACAATTTTACTAATTTATTTTGGTATGCAAGAAGATAAATAAATAACAGGTAGAAATTTATTATTCGCCAAAAATCTTATTGAAAGTATTATTTAAAAAAAAGTTAAATGCTCACTGTAGGTAAATGAGCTTTTCATACAATAAAAACAACGACATCTCTGGGAAATATGTGGAAGCTCTTCTAGCTTTCTATCTGAGATCATATCCGGTTTTCCTAATGCCGTTGTAGCTAGCGTAACTTTTCAGCCAAAGAGAGGAGCACCGCTTTAATTCTATTTATATTTGAAATAATATATTACCATGGAGTTTCTTTTATTATTTATGATTGCTATTGAAATTTGTTTATTTTACCCAACCGGAAAATGTTATGAAAATGAAAACACCCTGAAAAATAAGTTTTTTAAAAAATGATTATATATTTTGTACTTCATTTTTTCGTTTTTATTCGTGAGATTATTTAAGTTTTTCTTTACTGTTTTTTTAATTAGAATTATTTTATTTCGGCAATAAATTTTTATCAAATATCCAAACCCATTTTCCTGGAAATACGATGAAAATACTGCAAAGCTTCTATATAATGCCACGGTGTGTCGCTTTTTCCACAAATGTCGATAAAAGCATTTCAACTTCTTTTGGTGAACTCAACTATTTTTGTCGTCGTAGCAAATATGTGTGTATATCATATTTTCTAACCAGCACACAATTTGCAAAGTAATTAATTTTATTACATTATCTAACCACTGACAAATATGCACATATTTCTATAATTTAAGACATTTATGATGTTGCGATAATCATAGTAATCAATTGATTGATTACACATGTGACTTAGTGAAGAAACCGTGTTAATCTCAGCATCTAGAAAATTACCAATTTGGCTTATATACTTTATATCTACTTAAATTATAATTATATTATTCCCTTAGTAAACTCCGTTATAATATGTTAAATATATCAAATTATTTAGTTCCAAACCTTTTTTTTTATCTGTATTCTAGTGTCTAAAATCTTACACTAGAATATATTCTCTCTTGTTACATCGATACAAGCTAGCATCGTTATCAGAGTTTGTATATATTATGTTTTCAACAGTGTTGTTCTATATCTAGAATGTTCAATTTTTGGTCAATTAGAACATTTAAGTTTAGGTATGACAATGCAGTGAGTTTTGTTAAACGGGGTCGCCGAAAATTTCGTAAGGGAGGTGATAGATTTTACACCATTGCTCTTGGCAAGTGCTGTATCTATAGTGTGATAGTTAATATCTTCCTGTTTTATGATCACATCCTCTTCCATTTAAAAGTTTGCCATTTTCCATAATTTAGGGTTTTGTCTACTTTACTCGGTACCTGATGGAGTTTCAATATTACATTTTAATAGTTAGAATTTTTAGTTCAGGTGCGTGACTGATAAAACGTGCGCTCTGATTATTTTTGATAAAATTTTTAGAGCACTGATTCAGATGGTTCGCTACTAAACGATCCAAAAGTACGAACATATAAAAGGGTGCAATTCTCCCCCATCCATCCCTCTTTCCATCTAACCCTCTTTCGGAGGGGTGCGGCCGCGTAGTGTGATCCGAGATACGTGAGAGACTACGTAAATTTCTTGATATATTATTTACGATTGTCTTATGGAAGACCGATGTACGTTTCATTAGTTTATTGAATCATGCTTGATATTGGATAACCAACCCTATACGTATCAACTGATAATCAGTTTTTGTTATTTTTTTTAAAAACGACGACGAAAATTATTGAATCGTGTTTATAACCATTGATTAGATTTGTAATTTTTTCCTCAGCATTATTGTTTCATTCAATCAAGTATGAAATATGTAGAATATTAACTTGGCGAAGATAAGTATTTTCGTTGTTTTCGATGTAAAGTAACTTTAGTAGATTTAAGCAAAAGCCGACAACCCAATTATCTAAAATATTACAGTTGAAGAAACTGAAAAAATTAATACCAAATCTCTCCTATTATAACATAAAAAGAGAACAATGCGAATTTGCGGAAAACTTAAACTTTATATCATTATCGTAATAAAGATTTATCGCAAGAAAACTTTTCTTTTTTATTCAAACATCTTAAAATCTTTCACTCTCTTGTCGTATATATTTTTTGCATTTTATGTATCAAAGAATTATCGCTGTCTACTGCTTTTTCGGCCGAAGTGGCAGAATAATGCTGGGTGACCAGTGTTCTACACTAAAATATTCCATTTACTTCGATATTAATATTTTAGCAACAATCGAAGCTATCAGCTATCCTCGTTGAATTATGTTAAGTCGGAGTGACGCGTGCCGGCCGAAGCCGGGTTCGACGACCGACCGCGGGGGTTGGATTGCTCCTAGCTCTGTAGAATGGACTGGGTTGGGCTGCGTGGATCAATGGACTGGGTGCTAACGGAGAAGCTAGATTCATTTTGCAACTTTGCTTTTAGCTAGAGAAACGGTGACACACCGATGTTATGGTCTGTACCTACATTATGGTAATCTATTATGTCGATAAAAAAATGTTTTTTATTCTCTTACCCACAGCGAATTTAAAGCGATATATAAATTATTATTAAAAATCACAGTTAAAACATAAATTTAACAGTTAACCTTGGTGGAATATACTGAGATATACCGAATTTTTATTTTAAACATCACCGTGTGATATCACTATATTCATGAAATAACACAGCTACGTAACATTACCATTGCGAAATTTTAGCTTAAAATGATTTTCTGCAATATATATTTTGTTTTTTATAAATAAGTGTTAACCTTAGCAAAATGATACAGAATCGAGAGTAATCAATTCAATTATTCTGCAGAAATAATTTTGTCATTCGATTATAGGTAAATAACATTTTATTTTTTCCGTTACATTTAATTTGAACGGAAATGAGTTTTCATTTTCAAAAGGAATTTCTCTGATGAAAGAAAATTTAATCACATTTTGTTTTCGCTGACTTTGAACTTTTTGTGGAATAGAATTCGTTTGTATGTACATATTCTGTATGGGTTACAGATTGAACACTGCAATTTTGATTTATTTTCAAATACATATCTATGAGAGCATTTCAAGTCACCAACATCAGTGTTTTAAACACTCATTGAATCTTTAGAAAATTGTATTGCCTTTAAATTAAAAACAAACAAAATTTTGAAAACATCAATTTGGGATAAATATGGCGTTCATCGGAAAAGTCTTAAGAAGCCCTGTTCTGTTTGTGCTTAAATTATTTTTATATGATGGCAGTGCCTAAATTTAAAGTTGCAACTTCCCCTCATCGGTGCGATATTATCCATTCGTACTTCCCTCGTCTACGCACCCACCACCGCCGGTGCTCAGTTTGCGGTGCGCGTGCGCCGTCTCGCCATCGACCGGCAATTTCCTACAGCTGAAATATACCTAGCTACGTACGAAGTTTATTACACGCGGCAGGCGTCGCAAACTGTCTAGTTGCATCTCGCTTATTTCATTTTAAATAACGACTCAACTTGACTAACTCGCTGGTGTATACAAATTATATAACGTATGATAAAAATGTTAAATGAGGGAAATGTTTGCATTTCTATAAATAAGATTATATATTTAACATCTTTAGAAAAATAATATCTCAAAACAGTAATCTTCGTAAAATTAAAAGTATGTAAATTTACAACCCGTCCCACTTAAGTGGGACCTTACACTCCTTATTCATAAAATAATGAAGGATATTTGACGCATATAAATATATAATATGTTCCTCAAAGCCAATACGGAAATAATGAAAGCGAACAAATGTGTTTTTTTTCATAAATTTAGTTATTAGTCTGTCGTATAAGTATTGCCTTGCGTCCAATGACACCACTAAATACCCCCCTCTGTGTTTTTAATGAAAATTAGATTCAAATTATTGCTTAAAAGTTCTTTCCTTTGTGTCTTCAATTACTGATACAAGATCAAATAGCCATAAGCCATAACCCACCCATCTCACTGAAAATAAAGAATTCTCACTAACGTATAACTAAATCATCTATCGCAAGATGTGCATATTACTTTTAAGGTGTTCACTGTCAATACTTGGTGGAATGGCATTATAATAAAAATAATACTACATTTTAGTACTTTTTCCACATAAAACTTCCACATTGTATGTGGAAAAAGTACTAAAGATGTATTATTATGCATATTACTTGTTTAATTAATCAGGTTTAGTACAACTGACAACACAATATAGCAAGCAAGATAGGGTAGATGACGCGCCCGACGGTATGACACTGTGCGACGGCGACGCCATTTTGGACGTCGAGCGGCGTCGTATTTCATTTCGGCGGACGCGAATATTTCATACAGGCACACCCATTCATACGAATATATCAATACTCGTACTATAAATTTGCAGCTATGTGCTACCACAATTATCTTCATTTTTTTTTTTTTTTGTATAGCTGCTTATTTTTTTAGCCACCATGATGAATGGAAGCAACAGCGCCCAGATATCACAATATTGGCATTCGTGGATTTATTTAAATTATAGAACTAGAAGTATTTTGAGCATGAAACATTTTATTGCAATTTTAACTTTTAAATGCACTATCATGCGTTCCATCTTGGAATTTGTATTATGGCGGTAAGATATTTGAGAAGAATAGAAGAAATATTAGGGTTTCTATAATGATAAAAATAGGCAAGGAAACATTCATAGCTTCATAGCACCACAAATAATTCACAAGTAACGTCGTCCAATTCAATAAAGATTTAATAATATTTACACATTCCTACTACCACAAAAGAGGTAGTAACGTTTTGATAAATGAATGTTCCTTTGCTATCTATCTGTCCTTCGATAAAGGTAGCGATTATGGTGACATTTAAATTTCTTTGTATTCTTGTGAGTGAAGTTTTATGAATTGCATTGATGTATTCATGTCTAAGATATACGTATTTTTCGACACATAAAAACAATATTCAAGATTGTTACGTTAACGTGTCATACAACTAATTCATGCATCGAATTAGATTGGAGCTATTTGAATGAAGTGACTTGTTATTATTAATACAATCAGGGAACAGTTCATACATTTTAAAGCAGGAGTACTTGTGCATTATTTGGGAGTTTGGATTCTTGGATTCGTTTGTTTTGACATCGCGCACCTTAGAACGGTACGCGGACTATCATTTGATAAACTCTGTATATATTCATCGGGAGAAAGTGAAACACATATAATGCAATCATCACGCAAATCAGAGAAATTGAGAATGGAAGAAAATGTATCGGACATGATTTTTTTCCCTCCATTTCCATACTTATATGATTGTGTTGTTTTTATGAAATGGACATATATATATTTCTTGACAGCAAGGGGGTAATCAGTAAGCTGGAGCGTTAGTTGGATTAGTGCAGCATGAGCACAGCTTCTTCCGTGGGTGGTTGGTTATTTGCACGTCATCCGACGTCATGTCCCGCCTCAGCAGTACATTTTAATATAACATTACTGCTGTGACAGGACAATATGGCGGACGACTGCGTGTTAGCGAATGAAGGAGGCAGCTTCTGGCACGCTTTCACAATTTGCACATTTACACACAACAAACATTGCAGCACACCTTTATGCAAGTTAAATTCATCGGTAAATGTTTGCACATCTCTCCAAAGTTCTTATTAGATAAATTTGTGACTTCCATTAGTAGTATAATTACCCGTCTTATATTTAAGATGGGATTCAAGTTGAATTTATTTCAGATATTAATGATATTAATAATTATATAAATCGTTTTTTTGAATTTATACAAATAAAGTAGTTCATAAGTTTGTTAAAGACTAGTTTATGAACTTATCGCGGATTTTGATGCACGTCTATCTCAAACAACTCCAATGCAACGAATGCTTTTATTTACGCATTTAATATTGCGTACTTGTAAATCTTTTAATTGTTCGTTCAACTTGAATTTAATACGAGGATAGTAACGCAAAATATTGATTGCCTCATAGTCTCCTGATAGCTTTATTTGATATTGATTGTCAATGGCATGCCCGAGTATCATGAACGATTACTTAGATATTGTTTGCAAGCAACAAAAACACATCACTCGATAGCAGAATTCAAACACGTTCTATTGCAATGACTCTAATAAAATGAAAGCAAAGAAAGAAATACTTTTCGCTGGGGTGAAATCGATCAGTTATTGCTAACGACGAGAGAAAATGTTACTGTTGAATATTAAAACGTTGTTCAGTATCGAAAGTGACCGAAAAGGTTAGTTTGAATTGCACTAGGAGATAATTATGATATGTTTACATACATAAGTATATTTCAAAAGAAAATATTCTCACATTTTCATTTAATAGATTTATATATCTAATATTTCGAAATAAAAATTGAATATTTTGTCACGCATCGTAGGTAGATTAAAAAGATGCTTTTAATGATAGTTGCTTCTAGCTACAATTTTGATTGTATTATTTAATCTGAGAACCGCCTAAAAGTGCATTCTTTGGTTATGTCGGAAATGCCGGTAGTACTCTAGTAATCTTACCCGTTAACCGATATATCTGAAGATGATGTATGCGCTAATTATCGCGGATTATTTGATTTGTGGTTCAGATGAAACTTTATTAATGATTTAAATTTGATATATATATTGTAAGAGAACCGGCAGCCATTAACTGTTAGAGAGACTATTTTACACCCTCAGTTTTAGTTTAATTTGGGTTATCGTGATGCAGGGACGAATATCTTGAAGTGCATCGAGCGGAGGACGGAAATAGTGAGATTTTTCAATTTAATCGCGGAAAACCAGCGGCTAGGTTGTCAGAACTGGGCGTGTACCCGCGGCGGATCGTTACAGCTCGGAAAATCGTTACGTCACATCCGCCGACGGACATGTGACCCGCGTGAGCCGACCGTCGCTACTGGCCCGGCCCGGGTATCACAACGGCCGACGGGGTGAGGGGTGTCGGCACTCATGCGCAAAGCTCCCGCGGAAAGCGTCGGGGTTGTAATCTTTGCAACTGTGGAAAAGTGTAAGGGTGAGCGAGAGAGTTGAGCGTATACGTGCACAGGCAGGGCTGCCTCTGAATACCACTTCGGGAGTTTTAACTGATGGAATTGGGAACCTGTTTTAGTATCACGTTACATAACGTTATTCTTGATAATAGTTGAAGTGATGTAATTTCCGTATCAATAAATATTTGGCCTTAACTTTTCAAGACGAATTCGCTTAATAGTATCACATGCACTATTTTAATGAATCTCAAATATCCGGTAATCGCTATAAAGCGGGAAAGTGATAAGAATGATAAGGTAGAATTCCGAAGGAATTTGAACATTCCTATGCAATTGAAATGTTTTAATTTGGATGCGTATTTTTAGGATTAGCTTAGTTTGATGGATTTTCTTATGAGAGTAATAAACTGGTTGGCCGACCAGTATAGATGAAAATGTTCTCAGTATCGGCAGATATTATAGCTGAGAGAATATATCTCTTTCGCGGGCGGTTTACTTAGGAGATGGGCGTAGCGGGCACTTTAGGGAGGGTCTGGCGTGCGTGTATGTATGTGTATGTATATTGTGCAGGGCTACCACATATCGAAATGTTTCGAAAATAGGAAATCTTATATTCAGTCAGACTATCGATATTGGGGTTGAATATTGAAAACAATATGGCTTCCATTCTTTTTTTTTGTCTTTACGCGAACTGAACATAAAGAATACTCTCTGCAAATAATCCAATTTGTTATAATGGGAAATGAATATTTAAAATTTAGGTATAACACTTACAGACCGATGTATTAGCATGGTTGAAAACGTAAGATCTCTGCGAAACTTTAAGGCTTGCAATGAAGAGATCGTGTCCAGCTTATTATAAAAATCGAGTGTAATGTTAGCATATTATAAACCAACATTTTTATCCAAATTTTGACGTGTGCTTCATAAAGAATTGTTGCATATCACTGTACCGGTTGAAAAGCTATGTCTGAGCCCAATACAAAATTAGATGTCCCACATACAATCTTTTAAAAAAAAAATATTACATTGTTACTTTTTTACCGAAATAGTTCTTCTTATAAGCTGATATGTACGGATTAAAAATACATTACTTATCTATATATCGACTATACTAGCAAAAAAATAATTTCTCCAATACCTGTCAGGATATCGACATTAAAATATCTAAGTAGGGTTATAATAGCTGTACACATAACTACTTTCGATAGATTTGACGGTAACTCGTGGATGTTCATTTCAATATAAAATTAACATTACTTGAGTATTAGACCTTGCGATATCATGCTTCTTGAAAAGGCGAAACACGTGCCACTATTTTATACATACATGAAATTAACAAAGTATTCATTTTATTATTTTCGTACACTTATCTGTTGAGTGTGAGGTAGCTTAGCGGGGTAACACAGCATTATAAAACTGTATTGTTTGAATAATATATACCATTATAACTAAAGGTGTAAGATACTTTAAAAAAACTATTAGTTGACATTCTCTTATTAATGTTTAGTGTCACCCATGATTTTCTGGATGTAGTAGCAGCAGCTCTCTCGTTCTAGCGCACGGTGTTCTCGTGTATGGGACGGGGAAAAGCATTTTCTATGCCAGTATAGGTTGTTGAGATAAAATTTTAAGCGTGTATTGTATCCATGGGATAGAAATTTTATGCTCCTTGTGGTGTCTGTCGTGAGGATTGCGCATGTGCATGTGCGAACCTATTTTGGCCAGGGATATTCGATCGCAGGCTCGCGTTGTGCATTTTTATATCATTACGCTAAATGAAGAATGATAATATAAAGTATACCGGCTATTCTCGACAGAACTTGTTTGTTTGGCGGAAAAAATATTACATTGTTAATGAAGTTTTTTTGAAGCATTTTATAGCTTGATTGTTTATCCGTTTGAAAAGTCAGTCGGAATCGAGCGTCGTTTTCTCGTCCAAAAAATGAGATCGAATTATTTTTGGCTGAATATTTCTTCTCGGAATTGTTTCAATTAAAAAAACCCTTTTTTTATTTCCTGCAACTAATTCAACTAATTTCTTTGTTGCAGGTATGGACACGACCGCGACGATCTTCTGGTCAAGTATATAGTGTTATAAATTACTTGATTAAATATGTTTTAAATCACGAAACCACTGAATTTATCTTATTTGTAAGATAATCTAGATAAATATTTATTTGTTTCAATCTCGATAAGTTTATCGCGTAAGTTACACTTATTCAAAAGTATTAAGCTTTGGTTGGGCGAAATTCTTATTTGCTGTACGCTAAAAATACAAATGTTTAAACATTTTAATTGCCTATCTACGAAGGTTCTATCTGCGATTGGCCATTTTATTACTACGGAAAAAGAAATACTCAGTAAATACAACATCTTGCATATTATTATTTCACGTCCATGTCACACCGTTTCAGAATCACGAATCAGTCTCCATTTGTGTATATATCTGTTTCCCACTCCTTTGTAAAAATACTTCCACACACTAACCAAGTTAGCAACAAGGCAAACCCCTCTTTTTGTCTCCCTGTCCACAATGCTTCTTCAATAGATTATCGTTTCACACTAACTTAATATTTCTATCTCGCTCTCTTAGGGTGGCAAAATTAACCCATGGATTAATTTATTTATGTTGTGTAACTATTTTTTGTTTATCTAAATTCGATAAAAAATATCATTTTGTGTTATTCAAACTTCTGCTATGTGAATTCTTAGAGCGTTAACATACGATTTCTCCTTACTACATATGTATACCTATTTGATGCTTGGTTTAGGTAAATGAAATTAAAACTATAGACCTATACAAATTTTTATTCCTGATTATTATTCAATGCCTTTACGTACACTGAAAAATAACCCTTCTGATTCGGTTTTTATTGCTTGAACTATATTTTTCATATTCTTCTTTCTGTCCGATACAATACATTCGTAAATGGAGGTTTCGATCACTAACGCCAGACGCTCGAAAACTTTTATCTTGTAGACATTTATTAAGTGCCTTTCAATTTGTATACAAACTTACTGTCGCATCGCTGGAAATTTTTCGGCAATCGCCACTCGTGTTTTACCAGTAGAAAATCAAGTTAATGAATTGAAGGCAAGTTAGATGAATAAAATACTTTTTTACTGTGGATATAGTGAAAACATTTAAGTAGCCCATTTAAACAGTTGGGAAGTTTTACTACGAATAAAAATATTTTTGTTCCCTCAGAAACGTAAGGCCTTTTTACGTTTTTCAAATTTGATGATGACAGTTTTAGTCTTACAGCAAAATATTGAATAAACTTCGAAACTAAAATAAGGTCGTAAAACCTTAAATAATAAATTCATTAACCTCTATTCAGATTTTCCCTCTCTTTTAAAAGATGTAAACTCGTAGAAAATCTTTATATTTAGAAAAGCATTCATTACTTATCATTTGAAAATGACAAATATATGGCATTACAGATGCGCAGTGCATTTATAAATATTTTGTAGACAGTGCAGAAAAAAAATGTTTATTTTTAGACTTGAAAAAAAAGAAGAGAATTAAAATATTTTCATACAAATTCAATGTTGAAAAAATAACAAAATAATACAAGTTGGTTGCTGAATACAATGTTCGCCCCTCTAAGTAATGCACTGATCAGTGCAGAATTATTTGGTTATGATTATTTTAATGTTATTGTATTTCCATTCTGCTGATGAAAATTTGTGTTGCTTTTTTTATTAGATTATTCTTATTAATCTAATATCTATTCATAAGAATTGCCCTTTCAAAAGCGCCGTTGCTATGACATATCGCTTTCTTATGTATTAATCAAAACTCTGAAAATTAAATTCAATCTTTGTTTCATATTATTATTTCAATATTAAATAATGACAGATATAATATTTGATTGAGCACCCCTGAGAAAATATGTATTATGATAACCCACACAATAATTTCTCATGGATTATACCTTACTTCATAGGGTTGACTTCTCATTTATTTTGATTAAAACTAAAAATTAATACCTTATGCTTTTTGAAGACCAAGAGTGTAGGAACATCATTGTAAGCGATATACTATCTAAAGAGCCATTTCATAAGTAGCTACATAGTCAGAAGAATAACGTTTTTATCATATAACATTTTATTTTAGTTCTGACTGAATATATCTAAAATATACGTGTGAATTTCAATAATGATTTTTTATTTTATAAAATTTAAGGGATCAGTTTCGTGTATGCGTAGTTTTTTTTACTTTCATTTCATATTGCTATATTTTACACATAACTTCATCGCGTTCAGATATTAATCACGGTTAGCATTACGCCCTTGTACTGCCTTGTTTTAGTGGATCTCCAGCACGCTACGTAAGGATAGCGACGATAAGGTATTTTGTACACGGCGTGCCTGCATAGGAAATTTGTTCTAGGAAATCCTACAGATGCTCGGTCAGGGTTGAAATATTTTCATCTGCAGCCGTCGCACTATTCATTGGGTGATATTATTTTATCCTCATGGAAAGCAGACGGAAGCCCCTTTATCGTGGATAACCCTTTTATATATGTATGAGCACAAAGTTGCCGATAACCGATAAACTGAATTCAGACTTTTTCAATATTTTCTTACTTTAAAATGTCGGTTATAAAAGTTATATGAAGACCGACAATTCTCTCGTGGTCTCCCGGTTTTGGTAAAAACAAATCATTTCTTCATCTTTTGGAACTATTTACTTAAAAAACAAACGAACTAGTTGTAATAATATTACAATTACAGTAGAACCTCGATTATCCGGACTAATTGGGGATGAAGATAGTCCGGACAAGGACAAATTCGTATATTCGAAAAAATCATAATTGACAGGAAGAGACAAGTATATTCAGTATAAATCATTTTTATTTCTTTAGATTAATACATAGCTTTGATAGTAAATTATTTTTACTGAAAAAATCAATTACCGATTTCTGCTTAAAGCTAGCTTTTCTTTTCGACGCTGCCAAATCACGAATACTTTTTAGAGACATAAGTTGTCTTGAATAGCACTCTTCTTGATTCTCAAGCTACTTCATTTCAAACGTCCCGATTCACCCCGTTTCAAAGCATCGATTATATCCAATTTGTTTTTTAATGAAACTACGACACGTTTTCTTTTCGACATTAAAATAAATATTTAAATCGTGATCAATTTTTCAAGAAACAAACGGTCAATGCGTATCGAATTTGGACGATGACTGACCCATATTTTACACAGGACTTATTGTTAGAACAAATGCAACGATCACAATATTAAGACTGTATTCCATCACTTACGTAAACAGTGGACGCAATTCGCCACGTGCATATCACCAAATCAGTAATATTTTTGTTTATTTTGACCAATCCAGATAATCGAGGTTCTACTGTATATTATAAATATGTCAAATGTGATTTTGGTAAAATTTTTAATGAACAACCACATTCTCGTTTGGGCCAATACCAATAGAGACACGCTCCTTCTCTCGTGCTAATTTCATTGCATGAATCAGCTCTTCTCGAAATAATATCTCTCATAGAATTAACACTAGAATTTCGCCCCATTGCCTTACGTTTATTTAGATAGCGGCAGATTTTTTTCACTGCGTGCGATTAAACAATGTGTCAAGAGTGACTTTCAAATGAAGTGAAAATTACACTTTAGTCTCTGATATCGGCCATCTATCGCTTTACATACAGATAAACCAGTCGAAAATAAATTCCCTCCCTTAAATTTAGCCCTCAACGTTACAGATAGATATTTTCGTAACGGGCTCCGTAAATAACTTTCTTTAAAAGAATATAATGACAAACATATTTGCGTCCATATTTCTCTTTTTTAATTTAAACACATAACCAGCTGCACTTTGCTAGTTATCGTTGTACACTAAAATAAATAAGATACATGACGTTTATTTGGGTTCGTATATTGTATTTAAATTTATTAAACATATTTTTTTACAACCTTCAATAACATATAATTATCAGGATCGATTATCACGAGTAATTTCAGCTGAGCGAAAAAGGTTCTGACCTTAACCATATAATATATGTGGCAGACAAAAAATCTGTTTTATTTATTTAAATATAATGCTTTTCCACCAAGCACCTGAAATGGGACTAGTGTATGGTATGTACTCTCCTCAGTCTACTGTATGGTAATTGAATTGTTACTTCTTGAGATCAAAATGTTTTTTTTTTGTTTTCGACTTATTTCCGTTAGCACACTAAACGCGTGGTAGTTGCCAACATTGTATAAAGATCATCGTCTTCGTGTTTCTGTTTTTGATATTTTTTTTTTTCATCAGGTGGAAATTCTCTATAGTTAAGTATATAAGTCAGTCCCGAATAAATATATATATATATGTGCGCGTACTTGATTATCTTATGACGTCAAACAATAAAGATGTTTATATGTGTCAAAACTACCAACATAACCGGTTTAGTAAAAAAGTTTTTATGTTTAAGATTTTATATAAAAAATGAATTTCCACCAAGTTACGGCCGAATCCATCGAACCATTAAAATAGGCTAGATCCAATTCAATGTATTCACATATTTGTAAATATTTGAACACAAAAATATCTCTTTTATGTATTGTTGCTTTCTGCAATTTAAATGATTACATGTGAACACTGTGTGTACGAACACATCGCAAAGTGCTATTTTTTCCAATTTGTAGGTTTTACGATGATGGCTGTATACGGGCCGGAACGGCTGTAAATATTTTCCGGCGTTCAATTTTGTAATACCAATTCGATAATATGACGATATATTTTTTTTTATTACTTATCTACTCGAGTATTCTGAGTTGTGGTTTTTGCTGCGCCTTACAGGCGTTTCCCTCCGACATGCCATAAACATGAATACTTCACCTGCTGAAGGTGTACCGAATTGCTCCGTATAACACTGGAATTTTTTTTCTGTAATTATTGATTTTTATCAGATGGTAGACAATATTTGTACAACTTAATTGTTAAAAGCGATTAGCTATGCAATAATATTCTATGCTGGCCATGTTTGACTCGAAACTATAAACAGTAATTTCTTTCAATTCGCTTGTTATTAATGCATCGTTTGTTTTTTATTTAGTTACGTTGTCAGCCAAATTTGTAAAGCATTAATCAGAGTAACGGTAAAGATAGGAGAAAAAAGCTTGCGGAATTTACTCCACTTGATGCACTTTTACACGATATATGTACTGAATCAATTTCATTTCCATTTCAAACACAAATACGTGTTTTAGAACATAGCCCGGCGATATATTGTATCGCTCGGAGATAACGCCGTTTTTAAATAAATGTATTAAGCAAGATGGTCATATTATAGATGTCTACATACTTTTGTGTTGCCGCATACACATTTCATAAACATAAGTGAGTCAATTTCACAAATTTTTCATTAAAAATAATTTTGCGTATTTTGGTTGACTCTTGTGGGAAGCGTTAATACATAAGAATGCATTGGTATATTTTTTGATGTCCTGTAGGGAATAAAAGCGGTTCTTCGGAGTCGAGAGTCGCCTCCTTTCGCATCGATCCACCGCGCCCACCAAAGTTGTTCCGCTACAGCGGGCCGACATCTATTAGCTGATTAATAAATTAATTAATTTCAAACATCCTCGTCTCCCTCAGTCGGCTCTTGCGTATTCTTTCGCTTGCACACGGCAACAGCACAATGGCGCGTGAAGGGGTGCGTCGAGTTCGCTTCATAAAATCTCGCGAAACAAACTTCTCACCGTAGATCTCTTGGTCTAGATTAGCGTATGCAATTTTACATCTTATGTACCATACATAGTCTAGGAAAAGATGAGCTTAGCTTAGATTGGAATTTTGGACGCTCGCCTAGATATGTTCAACCATTCTTCTTCGTTTATAATGATGTTTTGATATGATGATCAACAAATACAAATTGAATCTTGTAAATTGTATTTGCTCCTTTACGTATGCCCACAGCGGACTGCTACCCGGCAGCTTCTTAGATACTGTGGTACCTTTGTAAAATACAACCCAGACCACAGAACAGATCCCGTAATGAGTCTAACAAAGAAGTAAACTTATACTTCTTTTACATAAAAATTTGGTCTGCCAAAAGATTTCTTTTTTCATACGAATGACGACAGCGTCAGCGTCCGCGTCCTCGTCGTTTTATTTTTAACACTCATCATAATCATCAATTAACTAAAATCTATAAGTAAGCGCCCGACGCGCATTGTTCTACGACTCAATGCCATATATAATAGTTCAGTATAATTTACGTTATAAAAGATTCCCAGAAATTGTATTGTGTTTTTTTATTATTCTGTATTATTCATAGTTCATAATTAGTTGTTATCTGATTTAAACGTTTACAGTTCTACTAAATAAGGCTTTCTTCAAATCAGTGATAAGAAGCATTTAATTTTACGAAAGGAATTAGGGAAAATTAATATGAGCCTTCTCATGGTGAATATGATTAAGTCGTGTGCTGCGTGTTTTCTTTTCACCTTATTTTGGCTCCAGTTTTCAATAGGGCGAGACGCACGGCACGGCAAGGTCGTTGACACTATTTTTGTGTGCGCCGCGCCTCACCTTTTGCCGAGCTCATGTCCTATTTCATATGCTCCGCGAAAAAGCGAAATTGAAAAGTCGCCCATATAAC
The DNA here is from genome assembly GCA_028554975.1 of Himalopsyche kuldschensis. Classification (NCBI taxonomy): domain Eukaryota; kingdom Metazoa; phylum Arthropoda; class Insecta; order Trichoptera; family Rhyacophilidae; genus Himalopsyche; species Himalopsyche kuldschensis. Next base: position 166,976 of record JAHFWI010000046.1, on the reverse strand, counting down.
CTGCTTGTTCTTCTTTATTTCACATCTACACTACCGCCAGGGTCATCAAAATACAGCGCAACTCGGCGCGTATTTATATAATGAAAAGGCTGGTTTAATGAAATAAACTTAAGATTAATTAAGATGAGAAAGCCAAGGCTGAATAAGTCAAGATAGTTTTAAATTTTGTGATAGAGTAATCTTTAATTAAGTTATCATCTCGGCATTACTTTGCAGTTATTATTTTTATAATATTAATTTATAAACAATAAAACACACTACATGTCGAATCTTTCAAAATATTATACTTAAATTAAAGCAGTATATTCAATGAGATACCTCTTATTCATCAGTTACTTTGTACATACTCAATGATTTCATACATACATCGTTTCTGGTAGCATATCAAATAGATAAACAATTAATGTGATGGTAGCAGTCTTCAATTTTGGGACAAAAAAGGTCGGCTTATATTTACAGACGACAGCTAAAAGCTAGCTTTGAATATCTCATCAAGTATGTTAATGAATGTTTTAAAAAACTATCCATCGATATACATATGCGACTGGGAGTTTTCCATTGTGAAGTCACATGTCATGGCATTGGTGACAATTAAAATGCACTAATCTAATGTCAGTCAATGTCGCCGGTGAATTTCTACACTATTTGCGTTTGTTATTTCGCCGGCCAACGTTTCCACTTTCGCATCTGGCTGCCATCGAGCATTGCGAGTTCGCGATCGCCGCACAGGGCGCATGACCGAATAGCACATCGATCCCGTCTCGGCGCTGCTCTGCGTGCCGCTGACACCCTCGCCTATAGCGCCTCCCGCATCCTCTCGGGGTGGAATTCGGATTTAACTTATTGGGTATTGCGAATACGGTGACGCTGGAGTGATCGTACGATTTACTGAGATCTCAGATTACGATGTTTCCGCTTATATCATACGTCGTTATCGGATGTCGAATGTAATCAACGTTCAATTAGGCAATTCATTTGATCGCCGAAACATGTTATATCATATAATTGATATAACATGTTTCGATCAGCAATCCTGAGAAGTCGCTATCGGCAGAATCTAACACTATCCCACAAAATATCGAACTAGTAGCACTAATTTTAAATAAATTTATAAAATAACCACTTACAAAGTAAACGTCGAATAAGCTATGTATTATATATGGTCCTTGGCATTAGATGAGAGATGATTCATATACATTTTTTATAAGGGAGTTTAAGTGACTTATTTAAACCAATTTTCATAAAAACGAATCTTTTTGAAATCCTCAATTAGGCCCTCACTACCCTGTTTTTTTTTAAGTAACCATCTATCGGCAGATGAAATGGGTAAACTATTTCATGGGAAAGCAAGCTTTTTCCATAAAAACTGTTATACTCGTCAGTATATTTACTGACCATTGCGTGCATCCTTTAAGTGGCAGGGTTGATGTAGTACATAAGAGAATCAATGAATATCGACTATGTGCGTATCTTAGCTGGTAAATGACTCCCTGTACCTTAGATAGGTGCAGGTAGCCTTTAGGTATATTAGATATAGTTTACTAATTTAAAAATAAAAACGATACGTTATTTGACTTTAATGAAGATGGCTAATAGCTTCAACATTTCAAGTATTGACAGAGATTTGATCTCGACACTAAGAATCTGAAAAAGTGGTATGTATAAGGAAAATTTTGAATGTAATTAAGCTTAAAAGTTCAATATTTTGATGATTTCGACGACGAGATATTTGTATAAATAAATTATGCAACAGATATAAGGCAAACATAAATGCGAGTTCTGTCAATATCGATTTTGGGTGCAGTACCATTCCCAGTTGGATGTGTATCCAATGAATGAGCAATGACGAATCTCTATATCTATAAGACGGTCTACGACGATTCTACAAATTTCTACGGACTACGAATACACAATATTTTATACAAAGTAGATCGATTACATTTCTAACATTCAATATATAAATATGACACTGTAAATTTTTTGTTTGGAGAAATAAAGTTTGAAGTTTTAACTTTTAACTAATATTTTTGAAATATTTATTAAAAATCCAAAACTGCAGTATGCAATATTTTTTTTTGAATTAGGGTTCTAATGAGTGTTCTAATTATTTGTTGCGACACACTTATGTTGGTTTTGTATTAAAAGTAATTAGCTTTTGATAGTCCGCATAGGTCTTCCCTATGGACCATTTTAAAACTTTATGGAATCCCAACCAAGATAATCGCCATCATCAAATGCTTGCACGAGGGCAGTGAATGCTGCATGTCGCAATCGGTGACGTAACTATGGAATGGTTTGGGATCACTACCGGCGTCAGACAGGGCTATGCTCTAGCTCCGTTCCTCTTTATAATAATCTTCGACTTCATCCTGAGGAAGTCAATTCCACCTGACCGAGGAGTAACCGTTGCTCCCAACCTGAAACTATGTGACCTCGAGTATGCCGACAACGCTGTCATCTTTGAAAAATCAGTTGCGGGTATTCAGGAAACAATGAATAGACTGCAGAGCAACTCGTATCGCGTTGGCCTCAAAGTCAACGCGAGTAAAACCAATGTGCTCTGCAACAGCGCCTGTCCAGATCCAGACTACTCCCTGATGAGTGCGGGGCAAGAAATCGTGAGAGTCGATGGTTTTAGGTACTTGGGAGTACACATTACGGGAGATGGCAACCCGCGTAATGAGCTCGCGATCCGATTAGGGATAGCTGGAGCAACATTTAATTCAATGCGGAAAGTCTGGGACTCACGGTTGTACTCGGTCAGAACCAAGTGCCACTTATTCAACGCATGCATACTGACTGTGCCGCTTTACGGTTGCGAGTTATGGCACATCACAAAAGCACAGGGTAACCGTATACTGTGCTTCGGGAACAGATGCCTGCGGCGAATATTAGGAGTACGGTGGTTTGAGTTTGTCAGGAATACGGAGGTAAGAGAGCGGACAAACCAGCCCCTTATTACGTCCAAAATTAAAAGGCGACGATGGACTTAGCTTGGACATGTGCTGCGGACTTCCCAGAGGAGCCTGAATCCTGCCTGCCTCTTTTATCAACCTGATGGATCCCGACGCCGCGGAAGGCCTCTGATGACCATCCATGGGATGTACTCAGGGGAGCTAAGGGACGCTGGGATGACCTGGGAAGATGCGAGGAAGTTGGCAGGAGACAGAAAATCTTGGAGGCACCGTGTGGCGGCCATATGCTTCGAATAGGGAGCGGATATGATAAAAAAAAAAAGAATTTGTAATAATGTCAAAAGTATCTTTCATAACACCGAATATATATTTTTTAAATGTTTTGTTTTTACGCAGCATAGATGTGAAGTATACGAATATTTTTGCATTCAAAACTGAATATTGGTATTTTTGCACTTATGGTCCGTTTGCATTACATGATCGATATATTATTTAAAGAGCAAGACCGCTTTCGCTCATCGCGAGTTTTACCAATTGATAAAATAATATTTATTTCGTGAATACGTTGATGTGTAAATCATACGAACGTTATTTATTTCCGCAGTAACAAAGAAAAACAAGTAAGACGAAAACTCTTGATATCTATCAAGGACGCTGCGAGCTGAAGGTCAAAAGTTTTCTCTTCAAGGACGCATCGCGGCGATGGCCTTCGGTTACTTCGTTTCGATGACCTCGTTTGACGTTTTCATTTCATTTCACAAGAAACACTCAAAGGGAATTCATTAGCTAACTAAGCTCATTTTAATACTAGAACAAATTAATTTGATCAGCGAATTGATTGCGTTTGATCGTTTCGCTTTCCTATATTACTGCCAAGACGCCTTACTTGGTATTCCACCCATTGATAAAGGCTACGAAAAATAAGACCTATATTTATCGATGCAATTTATCATAATAAATATACGCGACACAGAAGCACTAAAAAGTGAATCGCTTTAATCGTAACATAATTATTTCTACCAGAAAAATGTTTTTTATCGAAAAAATAAAGTGTTCCTACATTATCATTGCTTCCACTAATAATAATAAAATAAATCTAACCTTAAGGTGGGGCGGGTTTTCGAGGTTCATGGTTTCTGCCCGGTTAGCACCTGTCTTGGAGAAGCGAAAGCTGCGGGAAATGCATACATACGTATTTATATTATTTTTGACAGTTATTTATACTATTTTTTACAGTCTTACAGAAAAGTACGTGTACGTTAGAACTATGCGTTTTTACGCAATTTTTTAGACGCTTAATTTGTCATGAAATTAATCGTCCCATGAAATTTCCATATTTTACATGTTTTTTTATTATTCTCTATTGCATTTACTATCAAATCGTATTTATTTTTGCTGCATGCTTACCTAACGTCTGTCTTCGTAAATGCGGAATACCCTATAAAGCCTACGAGTCCTATGGCTACGCCCCCGACAATCACGACGAGCGGCAGCAACTGTAACAAAAAAGAAAATTTATTTAAATTATTTAAAATTTGATACACAAAACTCGAAATTGACATTTTGATGAATAAAATAATCTTTTAAATATTTTGATTGATTTCAATATTTCGTCTGATTTATAACAGCGGTAGATATATGCATGTTATCAAATTGCATCGCAGCCGAATTATCTGACGAATTTTAAACGTAAAAAAAGCAATGCGGATGGACTTTTATTTAAATTGTATGGATTAATCATCTCTCGATTTTTTTTCCGAGAACGTTATTTTAAAATGAGTAGCAAGATTTTTTTTTTTTTGAATATATCATTTTTTCAGATTTTCTTACTAAAACTGGCTAGCGATCGCTGGCCTAGTTAAAAAATTTAAACTATTTTCGATAGATGAAAGTTATCTTTCTACCGCTTTTATATTCAAAAGAAGCTTTAGTTGATTTATTTTTTAAAATTCTCTCATTCCTCATAATATAACACTGCTTTTAATTTCAACGGATGATTAAATAATATTCTATTTTTCTTTGCTCAGTGGCGGAGCGGCCGGAGGAGTGGCCGCCTTAGAAGGCGCCGCACTGCTCGAACACGCAGCGGCGGCGGCGGCGGCTCACGATCACCACCACCTCATCAACAATCTGAACAATCTCAACCAGCAGCAGGTGGCAGCAGCCGCGCAACAGCAGCAGCAGCAGGTGCCAGCTCATCTCGTGCCCGTTCTAGGAGGCGCAGCCGCTGCGGCGGCCCACGCCCAGGCCGCAGCTCACGCGCATGCTCATGCGCAAGCTCAAGCGCAGGCTCAAGCCCAGGCTCAGGCTCAGGCCCAGGCTCAGGCCCAGGCGCAAGCCCAGGCTCAGGCACAAGCCCAAGCTCAAGCTCAGGCCCAAGCTAACGGTGAGGAGTTGCATATCTTATCATAGTTATAATTCAAATATTATAAATACATGTGAGTTTTTATAGGTTTTTCTTAACAATGCAAAAGAAAGTCGCAGAAAATTCATAAGGGCGATTTTCTTTCCACTAGGCAACGGCCACTCTGGATCGTCAGGCCGTTCTACACCCTCTGGCCCCGGAGGAGCAGGATCAGTGGGAGGCGCGGGGGTGATGACGCCTTCGTCGGTTTCCTCGACGGTTCCGGTGTCAGCGTCGGGAATTATTGCAGCCTCTGGAGTTGCGGCCGTTTCCTCCGATCCCGCTCCTGGAAAATTATTTGTCGGCGGTCTCTCTTGGCAGACTTCCAGTGAAAAACTGCGCGAGTATTTTGGAATGTTTGGCAGCGTCACGGATGTGCTCATCATGAAGGATCCGGTAACACAGGTATAATAAAAATATATCCCTGCAAATCAGTGATCTATAAAAAAAAATTATAAGTAAAATTTCCCTCATTTTTTATTATAGAGACTGTTTTGTGATACCGCACATATTGCAGTTTCTTTTTCTATTAAGGCTACGATGATGTAGTGCAGGTAAAAACAGACACTATCACTTGAGTGCTTAACTAAGAGATTGAAAGAAATTTATTAATATATTTTGAAGTACATACTCCTGGATAACTTTATTTTTGTCTTTCTGCCTCAGCCTTATAATAACATTTGGCAGTAAAGTTTATGTCAATGCGTTGAACGAATATCGCACAATTTCTACACCCTGGCTCCGAGATCTTAAATGTTTATTTAAAACATCAACATGAGAATTATTGAGGTTGCCCGGATCCAGAAATTTCTGATATTGCTGGACTTCAATGTCTCGATGAGCTCAAAATTCCTCGTGTACCCAAGTGAATGATTTATTTGTGTTCAGTGCCTGTGCAGATAATTGGTCATGGAAAAGTGATCACAGACAAATTATCATCAACGCATCACTGTTACTCAAAACGAATCCAGCCTATGTGATTAAAGAAGTTATAGCCCACGCAATCCAGATCCCCTATGTTCATGCAATTGGCTAACAATTTTATGTTAACATTATGTATCAGTTCAAAAGGTCACACATTCAGATCACCAATTATTTATTGTCAAATTATCCATTTCTGATACAGTACATCTACTGAAATAAGCTAAAGAAATACAAAAAGGTATTGAAATAAAACCTTAGAAGTATTTTTTTTGGATTTTCTGCTTTTGAAAATGTTATATGAAGATACTATTTTCTGTACACAAAGATATCTTTTTTTCACTTGACTAGTTACTTTAATCAATAAATTCGGTTTGCTTTTTCCCGCTTCAAGAGTGGTGATTATTATAGGATCTGATAAAATTTTAATTATTCATCACAAAGTGGTTTCACAGTGACACCGGTAATTTTAATATTAGGAGAACTGCGCATCGTGATGTGGAAACTGCTACACTTCAATGTTTGATCATTTGAACTTGTCCACAATAGAAGGTACCGTTCGTCATTTGGTTGATGGTTGGTTTGTAGATAAATTTACCTTAAATGTTTAAATTACACTGCTTCCGACCTCGTTTGATAATTATGGGATACTGTATTTATTCTATGCCTCAGAGCTACTGAGCAATTTATTTGAATCTGCTTTTCACATTGCAATTGTTTTATTAGTACATAAATAAGTATTCCTAAATCAATATTCGTAAAAGTAAAAAAATCATGCTATCGAGCTGCCGCCGTATCTGTGTGAGGACGGAAGTGCGAGATAAGTTTTATAACCTAGAGTATGGGCTACATATAGAAATTACTGCATGTTCTGTTTTACTTTTCAGGATTTAAAAAGTCAAATAATATTTGGTATCTCAGCAATTTATTTAATTTAAAATCACTTGAGATAATTCAAATTATACTTTGGATCAGTTCTAGGAGTGTCTCATCGCGTAAATTCACCCATAAGATCTCGAATGTCAATTGATACATCAACATTAGTGATTCGACGTTGACAGAACTTGAATTAATGGAACTTGAACTTAAATTTATGTCTAATTCAGACATTTTTTTTGATACTTGAGGAATGTAACTTTTGTTTCAATGTTACTATTATTTCACATTGATAAAACTATTGCAAGATATGGTTTCAAAAGACTTCCTTTCACACACAGATATAAATCTTCTATTGATAAATTTTTAGTTATTTACAGTTTGAAGAGTTTTAGATTTTATTCAGTTGAATGTTTAATATATTACATACTAATATTTGCATTTACATTCTGCTACATGTGCAATAATAGTGAAGCGGATAAAATATATTTTTCCATATTCCTACATTATTTAGAGATATCATATACAAAATATTCCATTTCTTATAATGTACACAGTACTGATATGGTCAAAGCGGTAGTTAGCCAATAAATTTTATAATAGTCTAAATGATCAATGAAGTTGTGTTTTGTCTTGTACTTTGAATGTCATCAAGTTAATTTATTATACACAGTAGTAACATTGCTTTACACCTTTTATTTATTGGGGCTTGAAATGTTTCTACATAAATAGTGTAGAATATTACTTTGGTTTACTAGTTAGCTTTTGTAGAACAAAAAAGAAATTGATGTACTACACTTGATATTATTTTCATGGTGGCGCAAAACTTTTTGAATTCAACATATGTGTTTTGACGCAATCAATGTTTCTATAGCAATAATATTTCCGCATACATAACTAATTGTATTTCTTTCCTTTAAATCTAGCAACTTTTATGTAATGTATAATCTTTAAAAGATAATATACATGCACAATATGTAAAAAAGCATCAATCTGCTGTGTATATAAAATTTTGATAGCATGGTGGCATCTTGAAGCACTACTTGATTAAATCAAATTTTTCTTTGTTAATTAATTGTTTTAAAAAGAACCTTAATACTCTTCGGTTAAATTTTCAGGAATAATATCATGGAAGTAAATTTAAATTATCAAATTTTTTGGTTGTTTGAAAGCTGAATTATTTATGTAAATAGAGTGTAAATTGTTAAATGTTATGACAGTTATGGCATCAAAATAAATATCTTATTTATTATGTTGCATATAGCATATGAAGGCAACATAACATTCTATGCACTCTCCAACATTACAGGCAGTTCAATAAATCAACACATTATATCAGAAAAAATCTATTAGTTATTATTGTATGTATGAGAATGTGTGGAATAACATTTTGTCAATATTTAAATATTTTTTCTTGATGTTTACTTCGACAAGTGAAACTTTCGAATTAGGCTGAAGATGCCTTTCAATGAAGAGATATAAGTTTAATTTCCAATAATATTATTACTTTTCTATTTTATATCCATAACATAAAAGATTTTGTCAGATTTATTAATTTTGATCATAATTTAATGCTATGATTATCATCTATATAATTAGGTATTAAATTGAGAAACTCTTTGAAAGAACTTATTTTACATGTTAGTGATCCACTTTTGACGTGTTGACAGTGTAAAAATTTTTCATCTCATACAGAGAACTTGAAAAATCTGGAGAGAACACTCCAAACCACAAAACTGTTCTATATTAAAAAATATTTTTATATTTTATTTCTGTCTATCGCTCACAATTCTACTTACAGCATTAAAAACACCACACGAAGATGGCTCCCTTGTCGCGGACATTTTTTTTTGCATGGACAGATGAGTCATGCTTGTCGCACGGGACATGTTAAGGTGTTTCATGTCATTCTTGGTGACAAAGCATTATATTTAAAGAATAAAACCATTTTTTTTTTACTGTTTCCATATTTGTATGAAGATTAGGACCGGTTTTGCTTGTTGTAAGCATGTCAATATCTCAGTTGAAAATGCTTGTGATGAGTGAAACCGATCCTGATCTTTACAAAATATATGTGGAAGTAGAAAAAAGAATTATGTTTTATTTATTCAATTTGTCAATGATTGTTAGTGTTTCCTTTTCATTTTGTTGATTTAAGATGCATTTGAATTTTAAAATTAAATATGTTGATGCTTCTTAAGTAAGTACATGTAGATTTTTGATAAAAGATGATAAATTGATAGCGAAAAAAAAGCAATCAATATTCATTCGGCCGTCATTCTCTCACTTCTTTCGCTCTGCTCTTTTTCCAAAGGCAAATAAACATTGAACTTATGCTGTTGTGCTATTTTTTATCGAGCTTATTTTGTATTCAATGTTTGAAAATAATATTGATTATTAAATGTTATAATTGATCAACCTTTTTTTAAATTGTTAAATATGTAAACAGGTTCCCAACTTCCTTAAGATTTTTTTTGTTTCAATTCAACTGAAAAATATGCTCAACCGAATCCAAAAGTAAGTCACCGGAAAAATATTTGGGGATCTAAAAAGAGCCGCAACATCTCTTAGTAGCATAAAATATACCTCGGGTCTTAAATTCCGTAGATTGAATTATGTATCGCAAAATAAATAGGTAATGTAAATTATAATTTGGATTGTATCGGTAGACAGTTTTGAAATAAAAATTTGCCTTTTTATGGAATTGGCAAAACAATTGCATATATTTCTGAAAATATCTAATGTAGTAATGTACTCTAATTATAAAAGATCAAATAAATTATAAAGTAAATGTAATGCAAAATACAAATTACCTATGTATGTATATTTAAACAAAAACTTTTTATGAATTTGTGGCAAATTATTGAATTAGTTGATTGTTGTGCACACCGTCAAAAATTTTATGTTATTTATTTACAAAAACTCATATGAGACAGTTGAGAAACTACATTTTATTAGTCCATATCACATAAGTATTTAACAATACATGTATCTAAAACCACTTCAATTTTGTTGTTTTGTATGTCTTTAGGTGATTGTAATATATATTTGTAGCGGACTAGCATTAGATTTTTCGTAATATAATGATACATCCGCATCGGGGTGTAGAGTATGCATTTTAAAATTGGCAGTTTGGTGCTGGGTTGGCATTGAATATTTAGCTTAGCCTGGAAAATCTTACATCTCTCATTTAATAGTTTATCAATGGTTGGGCCATTAGTTATTATATTTGCAATCTTCAAGATAATTATTTATTTTAAATATTTTATTGGTCCTCATCAATCACCAATTATGTCTAGAACAAGAATAACTCACGTCGACTTTGGTTTTGCTTCATTCTTTATGAATCACAAAAGAAATGAAAAGTGTCCTTTGTACAATATCTATGATTGCAGAACCTTTATAGCTATGCGAGCGAGATTAGTTTAGAATAGTGATCGTTCCAATATTTAAGTCTTAGCCAACTCACAACTCAACTATAATCAAAAACAGCCCCCCCCTCCTTGCGAAAAATCTAATGAGTCAAATTCTATTCTCTCCAACAGCGCAGCCGCGGTTTCGGCTTCATTACATTCTCCGAGCCGCACAGCGTGGACAACGTCCTCAAGGTTCCCATCCACACCCTGGATGGCAAAAAGATTGACCCCAAACACGCTACCCCTAAGAACCGCCCCAAGCAGGCCAACAAGACTAAGAAGATCTTCGTCGGAGGGGTCAGCCAAGACACCGGAAGCGATGAAGTCAAAGCCTATTTCAACCAGTTCGGCAAGGTGGAGGAGACCGTCATGCTGATGGATCAGCAGACAAAGCGCCATCGCGGTTTCGGCTTTGTCACTTTTGAGAGTGAAGACGTCGTGGACCGCGTCTGCGAGATTCATTTCCACACTGTTAAGAACAAGAAGGTAGAATGCAAAAAAGCCCAACCCAAGGAGGCGGTGCAGGCGGGTGCAGGTCTGTTAGGTAAGCGTCTGGCCGGAGCGGGAGCCGCTGTCCTCGGGGGACGATTGGCACCGCCTCCCGCCCCGATGGCCGTCGTACACGCTCAGGCTCAAGCTCAGGCGCACGCTGCAGCAGCGGCCGCGGCTGCTGCTTATCCCAAGCTGCTGTACCCGGCTGCGGCATTGGCTGCCTATCGCTACGCTCCCTACCCCGCTCCCGCACAACAGGCGGCCGTGGCAGCTTCGCAGGCTCAGCCCCAGGCGCAAGCGCCCACCGCCCAATCCTACCATCCTTATCAGTTGGCTGGCGTGGATATGTCCAGCTTTCAAGGAGTGGACTGGTCGTCCATGTACGGGATGGGGATGTACGTTTAATTCTCCGGAGAACTCCCGTCTCAGTTCGAGTCGGCAGGGATCTCTTCCCACCGAGTTCTTTTGCGATTCGGATTAAACCGAATGAGAGCTCCGTGTGATGCATTTTAAAATGTTAACCCCATCACGGAGTATGTATATATTTAACTTGCCGAATGCGTTTGGTCGTTCAGATTTTTTGTTAAAATTTCGTCGTTCCTAATTATGGACTTTTTTTAATATAATTAATTAGTTTTAATGTTTCGACAGAAGCCCTGATTTTTAGTTACGGATGGACTGTTTCTAGGGTGTTGACGTTGATGAGTCCTCAGTTTGCAGAATGTCTGTCTCGCACGACAGGGCGAAGTTATCTTCTGTCGCATAGGGCACCCTAAGTAATGTTTTTAATTATCTATCGTATCTATGTTTATATTAATCTTGTATTAACATGAAATCTGCTTGAGAATTCACTCGAGCAGTAAATATTTCACTTCAGAACAAAGATGTTGATCTTTCAACGCTGCGGTGTTTGCCATGAAGTCTTTTAATTATATTAAATTGAGTATACTTGTTGAACTATCTCACGTGTAGTGATGAAATTGACTATAAACGGGCAGCTGTGGACTCGAGCATTGTAATTAAATTATGTAGGTTTTTGTGCCATCGTTTCGTAATCCGAGTTTTTCTTGAAATTCAGAAATTGTGCTCTGTATGCTGCGAAGTCGGAAAAATATATTCAATAATTTTTGTGACACTGCGACACTGTTAAGAAACGCTTTATAGTGACAGTCGGCTTGCACTATATGCGTGATACCGAGAAACGGATAAATAAATTCAAGTAGTCGAGGTTGGAAAGAAAGTATTTTCTAAAGTATGCAATAAAATCAGTATTAAAGAAATTTTTCGACTTATAATATTGGTAATTATTACTACACTAGGTTATAATTGTCTAATTTTAGTTTTCAACGTATAATTTACCCACATAATATTTGTAACCGTGCTGTAAATCTTGCTTTATTTTTAATTATCCGGTGACGTTTGGTTTCCTAGATATCTACCGTGAATACATGAGCAATATTGTGAAATAATATGTGAGTCCGTGATCTGTGGACATTTTTTTTAAGGCAAACAACAGCGAATCTCATTTTTATCAGTTAGTTTGAAGGATTTACATCCTTCATTAAGTGAATAATAAAATGTTTAATTAAGGTACTCATTACATGCATATTACTAGAATTGGACTCTATTCATAGAATGAATATAAATGATCGTGATTTGTTCACTCGTGTACGCTGATATTTCAACAGGCGACATTTGAAATCGAGTAATGGTTAACAATCATATATAACAGCTTCTTGAGATGGCCGCTATCGGTTACTCTTTCAGTTCCTACATGATTTTACATCGGTAATAGATAATTATTACTTTAGAAATAATCAATAGGTATCTTCACCTATAATATTTTTATGGTTTTAAGTTTTTGTGATATCGTAAGCAACCTAAAATATGATTGATAAAACATCCATCTGCAATACCGAATATGTTTTGATATACCTTTTGACGGTTTTTCAATTCATTGAGATTATTTATGTTATGTCTGCGAACTTTCAAATCTAATTAGTTCTTGCCAATTTTTTTAACTAATGTGTAATTGTTTGCACATTCGTGTTGGAAACTATACTACTGATTGTACCCGAGACAAATGGATACATCTGACTGCAATAGATTACACTCATCAGTTATTATCAGATAAGTACTAGAAGGTGCAAAAACCTTATAACAAACAGGCTGCCCGAGTACAAATGAGTGCTCGTTTACTATTTTTTTTTTATCTTAGCCATTTTTAAAAACTGTCTTTGATGGATTTCATTATTGCCTAAATCCTGCCTTTATAAATTTTCAAAATACGATTACCATTTTTTTATGAGATAATATCGACTCATAGACTAAAAACAAATGTCTCCCGATTCTCTGATTGCAGTCTCTAATTTAACTAGTAATTTTGTCTGAAACAGTTGTAGGGAAATCACACCGATGTGAAAAATTGAGTATCCTGAAACATTTACTAGCGAAAAAAATCCAAAACTTTTTTTTAAGTTGCTAAATAAAATATTCTCAGTCGGCAATGGAATAAATTATGATATACTATTATTGAATCGAAACAATAATGCTATGATATTATTTTTAATTGTTGCATATAATTTAAGGCAGCCAAACACATATTAATTATGTGACCCAAACTAGACTTTAATCATCATCGTCGTCCTCTCTTTAGACTTATCTTATATTTGTAGTGCGATAATATTGTTTTTAAATTACCCTTTAGTCTACTCTAAGGATCTCATTTAAATTATAGTTTTTATCTTAATCTTGTCACATATCCTTTTATCTATTTCAACTGTTCATATTTACCTATTTGGTGATAACCGAATATGTTTTGTATGTTCGTTGAATATATTTTTAAGTACTTAATATGTCGCGTCTCGCGTTTCATGGATTTATTTAAAATCTACGTCACTGGGAAGTGATTCCGCGAAGTCTTGTTTTTCTCATAACTTGTTTTAATTATTTTTTTCACAAAATTTAACCTTCTATCATTAATACTCATAATATTTGCCAGCCTCATTATGGGCTGAAGATTATGTGATCGCTCGGCAAAAGAAACAATGGGAATTTGATAATAATTTATTTTTCTGCCTCCCAAACTAAAAGAGTCTCCAAAGAGTTAAAGAGGTCACCTCAAATGACTTGATAATAAATTTGCTGGACTCTTTTTAATAATAAAAAAACTTGGCTCTCGTCAATACAATGTGTCTGAACAGAACAGTGTGAAAGATATCCTGTAAGAAGTGGTTATAATCGAGAAGCCGAGAAGAAAACGGAATGTTATATTTTATCATTCAATTCAGTAAGTGATCTCTCTCACACCTCAACAAATGAATTTCTATTTTTTTTGGGTACTTTTGGCTGATTTTGCTTCTAGAATTTCAGAATGTAAGTTTTTGAACGTCAGTCGATCCACCGGAATATTTAATTAATATCTGAAGGCGTAATTTATAAAAATAAAATTAAACGCAGGTTAATATTTATAAACAGAATTAAAAGCAAAGTGCCGCACGAGTCTGCCGAGTGCAAAGATAATTCAAGACGTCTGCCGGTATACGCACGTGAATGCTGTCGCGCAGACTTCTCATGCTACTCTAGCATCTGTCAACGCTCTGCTCTATTGGTACACGCAGGTACCACTACAGTGGGTGAGTCAAGTGATGGTATTGAAATGTTGAGCTGATGATGATGCATATTTGATTAAATGTACATATTATTTACATATATTAGTGCAATGACCTTACACAGATAGTATTTTATGTTACCATTTGAAATTAATGAATATTTATAATATTGATCTGCCACATTAGAGTGATATACATAGTATTTTCAGCAATGTTTTTTACAAATAGCGTATTTATTTAAAAATTTAACTAACTCTTGCCTGCATTTGTTAAATACAATATTTTTTTCCTTCTTATTAAAATTACTCTATACAACTTCCTTTGCAGTTTATCAGTATTATATAGATTTGAAATACAAATGGTAATATTTAATATAACCTTATTAACACCTTTTCACCATAGTATTTTCATGTTATCTTATTCAATCACACTGTGTCCCTTAATAAATTAGCACTGTAGGTAAGTTAGGTAAATGCGATACAACACAATTCAACAGTTTGAGTGATCAATGGAATATATTCAATATTGTAATTGTAGAAAATTTCAAAATTATTTATTTGTGCTTAAATAGACAAAATGAAAAATTGCTGGACAAATCGTACAGTCAAGTGTTTTCGGCTCAACTATAAAACTATTTATCTATATTTTAGGAAATTATTTGACACGTTTATTCTCACTTTTAAGGTGATCACTGTCAATACTTGGTAGAAAGGCATTATAATAAAAATAATAATACATTTTTAGTACTTTTTCCACATAAAATTTATTTGATCAGGACCGGCTTCGCTCATGGCGAGCATTGTCAACTGATAAGAAATACAATACAACAGTGATATTTATACAAAAGTTAAGTAAGGTATGACAAACAATTGGAAGAACAACTAAGCAAATAAATGAAGCAAAAAACAAGAAATATAGACTATAAATAAAAGGTTAAAGACCTCTTAGCAATGCAAACTAATACATCATAAATCAATTAAATATGAATTATCATTAACAAAGTAAAAGCCCAAAAATAAGTACATTTAATAAAATAAATAAATCTGCATCATGGTTGACAGACATGCAGATTTATTTATTTTATTAAATGTACAGTAAAACCCCGATTCTACGTTTTTCAAGGGACCGTATAAAACAAACGATTAATGCGGGAAATGATGAATGCGGGAAAGCTTTTTATGTGAACTAAATGCCGGGACGATAGAAAATGAACGCACCACGCTGGAAAACGTATAATGCGAGAACGTAAGATCGGGGTTCCACTGTACTCATTTTTGGGCTTTTACTTTGTTAATGATAATTCATATTTAATTGATTTATGATGTATTAGTTTGCATTGCTAAGAGGTCTTCAACCTTTTATTTATAGTCTATTTTTTTTGTTATTTGCTTCATTTATTTGCTTAGTTGTTCTACCAATTGTTTGTCATACCTTACTCAACTTTTGTATAAATATCACTGTTGTATTGTATTTCTTATCAGTTGACAATGCTCGCCATGAGCGAAACCGGTCCTGATCAAATAAATTTTATGTGGAAAAAGTACTAAAAATGTATTATTATTTTTACGTTTATTCTCATCGTTTTGTGAGATAAAGCGATTATTTTGAATAATTTTCTTTAACATAGATTTACTGCTTGATAGCTCAAGCTGATGACAAGTATACACATCATTTCTTTGGGTATTCACTTTTTTTTATTTTACTTTTTAGACATTACTTATTATCATAGTACTGAAAAAGTACTAAAAATGTATTATTATTTTTTATTATTATTATTTTCCACCAAGTATTGACAGTGAACACCTTAAAAGTGAACATTACTTATTATAGTGCATTTTTTTTGGGACACATGAATCACACAGAACAATCGTAATAAGATAACTAACTAGCCGAATTTACTTCTCGTTTATTTTGAAGTCCTAAATAGAACTAGCCTTCTTCCGAGTACAATTGTTCGATTGATATTTGATTTATAAAATTGTATATTAATATATATGTATTTGAGTATAGTAAAATAATATGACAGTAATTTAAACTATATTGCCTTTACCATAATTATTAGTATCGTGGACGCATATTATGATCGCTTGTCGGTGTTTTTAATATTTTTTTCCTTTTATTTTAGTTCAATTTTGAAAATACTTTTGTTTAATATTTTACTAAACTGTGACCACTTTGGATAATAATATTGCTATGATGGTTGTTTGTTTAGAAAGTAACGCATGTACCATAATATCTACGTAGGTTCTAATATTATTTGTAAACAGAGTGGTTACTGCTACGCTTATTTATTCATTTCTAGGAATACAATTTTGAAGTAACCAGTAATTTTGTTCATCTTGTAGTTTCATACTAGACACATTTTAAATAATCAATAAGTTTCAGTTTCACACAAACGGTTAATTATAAAAATAAACCTCAAAGTATGTAATTAAATCGTTTAATAATTTGATACCTAATGAAAATAATCCATAACATATTCAATATCTAACAAACTGGTTTTATTTTAAGCACTGACGTTTTCATATGAGAGAATTAAAGCAAAATTTTATTTTTCATAAATTTCAGGTGATAGCGGCTTTATTGGTCTCCAATAATATATTTTTTGCATGTCTTTCATAATATCTCGAAACATTTCAAGGTTGAAAGTATACTAGAACTTACTTATCAACGGTGATGACTAGTGATTGTGAGATTATCGTGATAGAACTAAAATATTTCAATAAAAGCTTTAAAATCTGATAAATAAGTAACTGGTGCGACATTATATAAAAAGGCTGAATTGTCAAATTGCAAGCAATCTTCTCCCGACGAGTTATCATGAACATCAGTGTAAAAACTATATGCTGCAATTCTTATCAACAAATAAATTCAGTTCTAAAGAATTTTTAAATTCACATTTCTGTCATATTTCAAAGAGCTCAACAAAAAAACAAATATTCTCAACAGTTCTACTTCATGTAAATGTTTTTATGGCGATCAGAAGAAACAATGTTATATGCTCCTTTTGCATTGCACTGACAAATATACAATCACAGACAAACTTATTAAAATGAAAGAATCATTTCTTTTCACATGCAGAAAGTCATCTCAGTGACGGTGACGGAGTGCGTCCACGATCATTTAATACCAAAAGGCAATATTTTTAAAATTAATATTTTCCAGCTCAAATCTGCACCATCACTTATTTTAAAAACGGCGTATTTAAGGTTTTTAAAACGTGGCATTCAGATTTCTTCCTAGGTATTCAATTGATAAATACATAGGTTTAACAGATGAAAGGATACTTCGAATGGCCTAATTCAAGAAGTTTCATCACAGTTGAATCTATTCTGCCATTCAGACACGGAGGACTTAATTGATCGCAAAGTATTTTTTGCGTTTATGGAGAGTAGTTTACATGGTAATACCGGACTGATTATTATTTTAGGTCTATTGAATATTCAATTAGAATATTTCAATGGAAAACTAACCCACCTGTCTCTTCCTTCCCGTTTTAAAAGTTTTGTCCCATGTAGCCAGAGCTGTGTAGAAAATTAACCAGATTTCCGGTGTGGACTGTGCTGTACAACTTTTACTATTGACTGTAGCGTTCACTTGTTTGGTACGTGTGACATTTTGCATATTATCTAGCACAAGCAAAGGATTGTACGAGTTTCAAATATATTATTGTACTGCTTTACTGGAAAATTTTCCACACTTTTCTGAACTGTTTTCTTTATACATGTTCGTGTATCTTAATTATTTTTAGGCTGGTATGAGATTAACATTTTTTTTTATTGTTTAGTGGTATGCCTTGCACTGTTTGAGCCTCGCTTTGGCAAACGATCCAGTTAAAAATATTTTTGAAGGAGAATGGAATTTAGTTTTACCGAGTTAAGCTAATTTTTATGTTGGTCAAAGTTGATTACATATTTAAATACTCTAGCGAGATTCAAATGCGTGCATATCTGTTATAAATGGTTAATAAAATATAGCATCCTGACTTATTCCTGTATTAAGTATTTTTTGTCTTTTTTCTACTTTACATTAGTTTGTTTTAATTATAATTATTATTTTTTTTTGTCTACTTAATTAACCATTTACACATTGTTTTTTGTGTATATTCACTGGAGATTCACCCTTTTAATTATATCAGTAGTTATTGTATCGCCTTAGTCTATGTTCTTTTGTTTTGTGTATTTTTTCATTGGTCAGTTTTCTTTATTTTTAATTATTTAGGAATGCAACCGACTAATCCTGTAAAACTGTGTCAAATATTAAATTTCATTTATAGATAGTAAGTAACCTATCTGCAACTATTTGGTTTATTTGATTGATTTTTGCATTCTTAAAAATGTATAAATAGCAGCTGTGTTTATTCTTGAATATTATCTTTTTATATCAATACAGCACCTTTAAGTCAGTGACAATCGAAAAAATATATTATTGTTTTCTGGATGTATGAAATACAACAATTGGGCAAATTGAGTAAATTTGAATTAACACATTGGATGCATGTGTTCCACAGCTTATTAAAACACAGGTCTAGCATTGTGTGTTAACAATAAATGAAAAATAATTGAACATCTGAAAATATATTATAGAAAGTTATAGTCATCTCGCTCATGCCTAACGTCCGTTCTCCGATGTTGGTGCATTTGATTGCGGGATCAGTTTGGTTGCATTTCTATCAATGTTTTAAAAATACTATTGTAAAGCACATTTTCAGTATTATTGTCTCTTTCCTTTGTGTATAAAAATTAGGCTAGTGTGTACCAGTATTTTTTTGTACTTTTGTTTTAAATCCTTTTGTTTGTATTTAACTGAACAATGGCTGTAAAATTACTTAAAAGTAAAAATAAAAAAAGAAATCTTAATTTTATTCGGAACCGTTTTTTCTTTCCTTTAGTTTATTTTTTTTATGTGTGTATAGTATTCATAATTTTTCTTTGTGTATTGTTTGCCTGATTTTATTCTATCGATTACATGTAAATAAAATGAAATTTGAGTATTGCTATTTTTGTGAAATTTTGATTTTACATCTGCATCTGCCTTTTGTATATTTCATGTTTTAAAATTACATACTCATTTTTCACCCAAAAATACCCCTTATTAGCCCATATTATCCACCTATATAATAGTTAAGCATTTTTTCGGCTTTTTTAGTTAGTGCTTGAAGTATTTAAGAAGACGCTCTCTGTCAAAATGTCGTGCCATTAAACTATTACACAATATGCAATCGATAAAGTTTTTCATGGCACGGTGAAAAATTATTTTTCATGTCGGCAGCATAACAACACATAATTATGCTTTTTACAATGACAAAATTTCAAGAATTTTCAACAAGGAACCCTCGGTGGGCGAATGAACTTATTTTTGTGATATTAATGGTTCGATACTTGATAGAGACAAAGTATTATTAATGTGAGATAAAAATACTGCTTAGTAGTAGTAGTGGTAAAAAAAACTGACTCCAGGAAATTGCAAACTTTTACTTATGATTAGAATTAACATAGTGATATATTTTTTTTGTATCTCGATCTTAGTTAGTTTTCATTCATTATAATATTGTAACATTGTAGTTTTGCATAGTTTGATTGATTTCTTTTTGTTTTCTATTCCTATGTATCATTGATTGACATATTTTTATTTGTTAGATGCAACCTTTTCACTCAGTGTAATGGATATTTCAACACTCACCGACGACAATTTCAGTTGTCGTTGATGGATTTGAATATTGTTGTACTAATACTTTCTGTAAAATTGAACTTTAACACTTGATGTAAAATGTGATGCAGGTGAACAAATTATTCGAGGTAAGTACAATAAAATACCCTGTCTTAAATTCCTAATATTTTATTAAGTTCTCAATGTAAGTCACAAGTCACCTATCAAATTTTGCATCGAGTCTAGTTATTATTCATTGAAATTTACACCCTTTGTTCTATGATTTTGTTGGACAGAAATATCAGCAATAACTTGTTATAGTAAATGGACAGATTTTCATTATACATCAATATTAATTTTTAAACGAACCAATCAATGGTGAAATGAGCTTTTTTACATTTATATTTCCGTTCAACACAGCCTTCTGTAGACATTCAGTTTTAGATATGCATTACATTTTTCCTCTGAATATGATTTTTTTTATTTGAATAAGAAACTGCTTAGATAAAATTGTGTTTTATTTGTTTGCCTGTTCATATTTATATTTCTGCTCTTTCCTATAATCCTTCTTTTCTTTCCTTTCCTTATTCAAATTTCGAGCCGACACATTGGTGAAGGGGCTTAACCGAGGACACGTAAAGGATTTGTAGACAGAATTGAATTTTCATGTCTTTTCAAATCGTAAACATGGGATTACAATTATTTTGATATAGAAAGTAACCATAGGTTTGGGTCTAACATAAATTAATGTACGCATTGTAATTTTGAAGGAGTGCCACTCGAAAAAAATAATTTCATCAGTTTTTGGTAATGTAACATGATAGTCAAAATGGGCACAGCGGATAGTTTAAGACAAAAAATAACCATCATTAAAAGTCTGAAAATTAGATAGTGTAACATATATGGAACTCTTTTAACATTTTTGTCTTCGAATGGAAGGGCTGAAATACTTTTAATCGAAAATGAATTATTGCGTTAAGCATTCAAATAAAGGCTGGTGCAAAACCCGTTCAACATAAAAGTCAAAATACAAAAGTGTCCCTAATTAACGACATTCAATTAGATTTACTTTAAATCATTGAATAATGGGAGCAGACAAAGGAACTGAGAGATTGATTGCAAAATTATATTATTTCTTGTAAACTTATCAAGATGGATGATCCAAAATGATCATTCAAAGTATTATCATCTCGTACTCTTGTAGGACTTTTGGAGAAAATGTCAGATGACGAAACAAAATTTTACAGAGAATCCCTAGAAATGTAACTAATTAATTAAACATCTCTTAATTAATTGATATGTCAATATAATATTTATGTGCTTATTATAAGATAAAATAACAGAATATTCTGAAGTCACATTTGATTATTCTAGTCAGAAGTACTCGCATTATACAGATCTTTGAATTAGTACATACTCTTAATTTCAATGTTTGGTTTGGTAAAATTAATAATTAATAAATAAGAACACGATTTTCTCTTTTTTTAAATATTCTGAATGATTTGTCACTGATTGTTAGTAGGTTATCATTTATTTTAAATGAATACATTTACACGGTGCGATGAGTAAATTAGTCTTTGGCGGCTTCTGTAGTTTAAGTGGTATGATTTAGCTACATACATAATTAAACCCCAGATTATTGATCAGTTCATCTGGTGATCGCAGATGCCACTTTTTTTATAACTTAGTGAATGAAAATTTGATTAGCAATATCTTATTTAATATTATTTCAATATCTTGAAGTGCAAGATAAAATATATTCAGACCCACAGACTCAGTGCTCGGAATCGATATTCAATAATTATTTAATAAATACGATTTGCTCACTATGCCATATCCCTAGTCGACAATACAAATTAATTATTTAGTAGTTATAATATTTACTTGTGTTCTTAACTCGTGAGATGTTTTGGACCCCGCTAATTTGATGCTGTGAGTTTTTCGCGGGTTCAACTGTTATGAATATCAAATGTCTGCGTCCTCAGGCGCTGGACGAGTTTTAAAAGAAACACATTCCCATATGTGTATATTATAAAACAACTTTTGATTGCTCAACATTCAACGCGAATATAAGAGTGCTTCTTATATTTTTAGAAAGTGTGCTATTAAAAAGACGGCTATCAAATAGAGCATAGACCTGAAAGACGGATCAAACGCGGAAATATTTTTTTAGAAGCATGCTTATGTTGTCTTATCTTATTGAAAATAGATAAAATGAACGGTGAGTAAAAAATGACTAGTGTTTAAATAAAAGCAAATAATGACGCAACAGTATTTTGAATAAATTTTTAAGTAGACAACATACTGAAATAACTTTGTCTAGTAGAAGACATCAGATGTTTCTGTTATGATTGTTCACGGCAGTGGTACCAATTATTACGGTAATAGAGAATTTAATTATTATTCCCATTTTTAAACTTAAAAATATATGGATAGTACTCTAATATTATTAGGAAATAAAGTTAAACTAACCAAGATTTTGCATGACAATTACAAATAGTGAGCCAGCTCGCCACGGCTGGTCAGCGATACGGGAAAAAAAGACGTGCGAACAATATCTTTCGTGTCCCGTGTCGAAATGATTCGGAAGGCAACACTGCTATCGTGATTTTCTGACAACGCTGCAATGTTAAATGTAGTTCATTTTTTTAGTATCGCTTGCCTATGTAGTCAGGAAGTTATTTATTTAAGAATGTTTGTATCAAGGCAATAAAAGTTGTATTAATTGATTCTAGATTCTAGTCTCTCAGATTAGATTCTATTTAAAATAATATTTCCTTGGTAGTATATTATAGTGTGTTGGATGTCTTGTTTTTTTCTCTATAGCATAAATAGTGCCAAATCCTTTGCTCCAAGAATAATATTAGACATTCCACAGTATTTTTAACAGAAGGTAGAAAAACTCTTCTCGTTTGCCAATATTTAGCAGAAACTAGAATCACGTTGCGTGCCAACTAAAGAAAAGCAAAAACTATCCACATGAACAAACATCTAGATGTCAAATATAAACATTGTTTCAATCAGAATTTTGATACAGCGTAACGCTATGGCGGGTATGCCATCCTGTGTTGAAAACCACTGCATCAGTAATAATTTGAATGACCCTATTCACAAAATCGGTGTCTGTCTGTATTAAATACATCACAATTGACTCGAGGACTACTTGAACACCTCAAAATGTAAGTCTATTTGCCGAGTCGTAGTTTGTTAAAATATTATGTCGTAATTGATGCACGGCGACCGAATCATAGAACGTAGCTGAAATCAATCTGTAAATGTGGACTCGCATTATTGAGATGCTTGTGGGCGAATCATACCTTTAGTTGACGGAGGATCTATAAATATAGTTATACTCGTTGATGAAAGTTCTACAATTCTATTTGCAGTAATGGTTTTGAATTACCCAACGTTCCTATTTCCACAGAATTCCACTTGTTCACATTAATATATACAATAAACAAAAAAGCCTTACTTAAACTTTATAATAATATGTACTTATAATCTATCTCTATAAAATAGCTTAGTCAAAAATAATTAACACTACTTACCTACAAAAATAACAACTCTTTGAATTTTCTCATAGAACTTTAAAAGTAGAATGGCATTGTTATATTGTATGTGTCTATTTTGAATAATAACTATAATAATGATATTAAAAATGAAGATAATTATGTATGTATATTTAACATGATGTTCAATGTAAAATTGGTTGTGAAACTTTTAGGAAAAAATCTATCATTTCACAGCATTTGAAATTGGGCTTCTGTAATAAATTATGGCTATTGAATTTTTATTTATTTGAAAGTATGTTTTCATGTTGTATTATTAATCGATACCTATATTAAAAATAACGTCTCCCAAGTCTGGTTTTTAAATGAAAGCTTACGCTGGTAAAATTTGAGCTTCGCTCGAGTTCTCATTGTAAAACTGGAATGAAACCTGGAGCCTTACTTAAATGTTAACTTAGATATTCCTAGTGCATGGGTACCGCAATATTAATGTATGTATTCCTTATAACAGCTTCAGATATAACATTGACTTATCGAAATAGACGGGTCACCCCATATCTCATAAACTTGTCTTCTCCCCCGGGTAAAAGTCACCGGATGGATTGCTTCGTACTGATACATATATTTGTTCTACCGAGACTTATTTTGTGAGGAGATTAAGTATTTTCATTTCATTTATTATAATTCCTGCAAACGGTCAACTGTTCCTCATATTTTTTCATGCTAGAAGTAAATAAATGCTGCATAATGTAATGACCTCAAGAAAATAAAAGGACTATCTTAATTTATTCTGTTATCCCCATAACTGAAGCATCCATATGGGTAAAATTAACTTTTGCATCGGTCCGCTGAGTATGTGCAGAAAGTTTTAGACCCCATTTGAAGATATTGATAAGTCAATGAGATTGCGAAAGATTTAAAACTTATTTTGAATAATTAGGTATAAATTTTAACACATTTGAGTAGTTTTTACAAAATAAATTATGCACTGCTAGTTAGCATTGAGTAAGGCTTGCGAGGCACACTATTTTAGACGACAACATTCCGATGATAGTGATACGCAAATTTCTAAATTACTGCTATGAGTGTGTATGTGCTGATTGAACAAAATGTACAATTAATGATTATTTTTAATGTTAGATTTTTTTTACAGTTGAACACTAACATTCAGTTGGATTGGAGAAATTTATCGTATTATTTGTCTCATAAACTTGGTTTAAGCTATATCCGTTCTATTGCCTTGAAAATTGAAAGCAAACACATTTATTTATAGTATTATTTTCATAACTGACGTAGAAATAGTTAATGTGACTGATTTTACCCCATATATTATGCTTTATTTCATTGTACATTGCTTTCGTTTGTCTAATTTGTGTTGAATATTAAACAAAAATAATTCGCAAATCGTGCAAAATGTTTTAACGGTCACAACCCTTCCGCCAGTATAATATTATTTAAGTACGTGAAAGTCTGCTATTAACTGTAAATTGAGGAAACGCTATTGGCAATCGCAATACATTTACGATCTCTGAGAGTGGAACGATATTCTTAAATCGGGTTAATGGATTTTAATTAATGTACTCAATTCGTATCTACCGTGCAATCGGTACCTATTCCTAAGCTCTTAGTACTTCAGTAAGTTGGTATTATTCTACTAGTATTATTTTTTAAGTATTTGATAAAATATTTGAGAGCAATAAATGTACTACATTAATTATTATTGTTGTACCTATTGGAAATGATTGGAATGTAATTATGTAATTTCGTAGTATTTCTACACTTAACAATAATAATTATTCTATGGAATCAGCTATATATATTTTTGTAATAATAATTAAAAATAAATAAAACTATTCATGTTTTGTATTTATAACTATTCCGTGCGAGACTGGAAATTAAAATTGTTTTCATTGAAAACTGGGCGTATCAAATAGAAAATTTTACAATTTGGGACAGTTCGAGAACGCAGTATAATAAGTTTAAAAAGGAATTCAGTCGAAACACTAAAGCTGCCTAGTAAATTTGAATAAATAATACGCCTAGTGTTTTTTTAATATAAGTCAGTTTTAGGTTGTGCTTATAAATAATTATTGATTCTACCTGCCGTGGTTTTATTCAATGCAATAAGAAGAAAGGTTTGTTTTCTAGTCTCGCACTAAGTATATTATTTGTTTTTTTTTTATAATGAAAGTATGATAATATGGTAATAAGAAATGAATAAAGAACATTCAAATTCTAAAGTTTTATTATTGCTAGTAATAATTATAATTCTTTCTTCATTTAAAATCTCAGAAAAAACTCTCACCATATCCATTAAAAAGGAACTAGTAATACTGGAACTCGGCCTATAAAAATAATAGTGTACCAATTGAACAGCAGATTTTTGTCAATATCACAAGTCACTTCGAAGTTAAACAGGTGTCTTAAATTTTTCTCTCAAACAATATTTTTTACAAACTTTCCGATAAAAAATATCTATATCTAATAAGTGTTCTATTTAAAACACCCAACTTACATATATAATATTTCAATGGTGTTTTTTTTATTATCCAATCCATTATTTGTTCCTTTTAAAAATGGTGAAAATCTCTCGACTGTAATATATTGCTATCCAGAAAAAATAAATTAGCTTCTTAGTTAGCGAAATAGCTTGGCATGTGAATGTCAGTTGGTAATACTTATTTTTTGATTACGTATGCATTTCACTTGATTTTTAATGTTTCATTAATATTATTATTCCATAAACCTGTTACATAAGAAATTAGATTAATGTGGTATTAATATCAATAATTAATATGTAGCTCTAGTAATCATTCAATGTCATTATATTTACTAAATTATTGACTATTTATTAGGTTTACGTGTCACAATATAAGTAGACATAGCGGCATAATCTAGACTTAATGGAATTTATTATTAATAACTTAGATACCTTTTCGATCAAAAGTCAAATGCGGAATTAGCATACAAAATTCAATACGGGCTTATTTCGGAAACCAACAAACGCAATACATTATGTTTTAAATCGAGTTTTACCATTTCGGTAATGAAATGTATGAACACCATATATGAAATTCAATACTGTTTTCGCAGTGGGTCACGGTTTAGATTGATTTAAAATAACTCTCGTCTTTAAAGATATGTAAATAAAATACTTGTATTTTGTCGGTATCCGAAAAAACCCAGTATTGTAAATCAAATTCACGTAGTAGATTTCGAAAGATTATCATAGAATCTTAAACATTTAACTAAGCTTTTTCAAACATAATAAGACGCAATTAACCGTAAGATCTGTATTTTGAGGCTGTGAAGTGAAATACATGATTTTTATTCGTACATTTTTCTAAATTTTACTTCTTGGTTAAATATTAGTTTTGTGTAAAGTAATAATTCTATTTCTCTTAGTCTGTAATATGTATTATATAAAACAAATAGAGTTTGTTAAATTTAGGAATTTAATTTTTATGATTACGACACAATTTCATTTAATAATATAGTATCATGAAAACATCTTCATTATCTACTATATTGAGTTTGATTTGAAATCTAGTCATTTTGATTATTTGATGTTTAAATTGTAAAAATTTTTATATATATTTCAATTAAATTATGTCATTGTTGCCACCAGTAAGATTTATTATGATATATTTAGTTGTTTAAGATTCACCCCACATATTTTTTCGTCTTTAATTTTTTACATTGTGCTTTGTAGACAATAGATTGTAATGGTATCAGTTGATTGGTTGAGAATTACATTCTTTTATTTCTTTACTTAGTAACTAATAATTTGATATTTTTTCTTAATTCCATTACATTTTTAACTTATCGCTAATAATATTTGTGATGATGGAATATTCCTTATCAATTGGGTTTTATGAATTTATGTTCAGTCAATGCAAGCAATTTTAATTGTCATTCACATCTTAACGAGCTTAAACATGCTTTACATACGAATTGTATTTTTTCTTAATAATGGAAGTTTTGTCGTTGCATTTGATTATAAAATGTAAACACAGCATAAAAATATCTATTATAAATGGGTAAATAAGTTTTTTGGGTTCAATGATATTGAAATGTATTTTCATCAAATATTACTAGAAATAAAGAAATAGTGCATGAATGATATGTTATTAATTTGCTTTCATATGATGAAGATTTGCAGTAACATTAGATGTAATATGATATTAACTGTGCAGAATCTAATATTTTTCAGCGATTGCTCGCTTTCATAGTATTCGATTTTCTTTCAAGCGACTTATTCTAGTCGAGTAGACTGTTTTTTTAAACTTGCTCATTGAAAGTAATTCCATTAATTTTTTATCAATTTTGCCTAATTTCCTTATATTTTAACATATTTTTTATTTAATGTGAAATGTTAAAATGTCATAAAAATGAAATGACTTTGTAAAACACTAAACAGTGAATATTTCACTATTCACTAAGTAGTGGTTGCCGGTATCTTTATTTATTTCTTCAACATTTTTGTTTTATTATCACATTTTTAATGATATTTAAAGAATCTGAAGGGAGTTATAAAAAAATAACTAAATAAATTTTAAAAACTTCACATGTCCACCTGTGTAAGTCTGACCCAATAAAACTCCAAATAAAGATGACAAAAAAGATGGAAAGTACAAAACAGCATATTTTTTGGAAGACGTGTAAACAGCGTGAAGATAGAGATGTAGCACCCTTCAGATACTAAACGTTTTTCTTTAAGGTAGACAAAGCACTTACATAGTTGACTGATATTAATGTAATTTTGCAATTGATAAAAATAATGGTTATGTATTGTATAATTGGAGTATTTTCTTAAAATTAGTGAAAAAACTCAATAAAACATTCATTCATCCATCGTTGTTTTTTCTTGAATCGAATCTACAATATCACAAATCAAAACACACTAAGTATTTCATTTTAAATCTTAGCGATGGTAATTTTTTATTTTTGAGCCAAAATTGAACAAGTTAAGTAGGGATGCATGATATGAGAAATATTTTTTGGTAAAATTCCAAAAATGAGGCCCACACGCTTCACGATCAGCATTTTCTCGCGACCATGTTACTTCCGCTCTTTCGGTACTTGAAGCTGTCTCGGTGGCTTAAGTGTTTTTTCAATGTTTACTGAGTTTTTTTGTGAAGAAGTATTGAATAGATTATTATTTTGTATGTTAGCTGTATGTAACACGTATGGTAATAATATATTTCAACAAAATTCGATTGACGAATTTGAATATTAAGAATAATAATATCTATAAAAAAATATCGCTGTTTTTTATTCTCGTTTTCTAAAATTCTGTCTAGATGTTATGTCTTTTATTTTGTACCTTTTTATATTTCAGCTTCGCACAGCCGGAAAATTTTGACACCACACGGTTCATAGAAAATAAAAACATATATCTGCACGAATTTCACTTTTATTTTTAATACTTTGAAAATATTATTTCAGCTCAGTGTATACCTACCCTGTTTCCTTTCCAAACTGACAATATCACAGGTAAATCAATCTTATTAATTTACATAAATATATGAAACGATAATTCTAGACACATAATACGATCAATGAATTTGAACAAATCACTACTCTTTACATCACCGAGCCTAGTTATCGAAGAATTGATGTTAATTTATTTAATACATTCTTTTCTAAATTGAAGTGTAAAAGACCACTGTCATTCTTATTAGTATTTGGTTGTATTTGTTTTTCCGCAGAGTTAACATTTGATTTGAATGAATAAATAATTTTCCAAATACCAGCTAATTATTATTTTAAACCAAATTTCAAAGATGCATGATAAAACATGGATCTTTCAATCAATGTAAGTTTAGTCAAATTCATTTTATAAATAAGAGCATTTTATTATTATTTTAGTGTCGAGCTTAGATATTTTAAATTATGATGCTAGAACATTCTTTTCATTGTCGAACATTTTTGTTATTCTGATAATATTATAATTTACGACGATGTACGGCCTTCCAAGTGTATAGGTCAATGACTGCTTATTATCGAAAAATAAATGCTACATTGAGTGATTTTATTTAATTATTTTAGAATAGTAGTTTAGATTATTTGATAGTTGGTATTTCATAATTAATTGCACTGTAGATAATTTTGTTATATCTTTAGCACATCATCAGTTTAGCAAATATGTATACTTCTCATTCCACGAAGCTTAATGCCTTCAACATGAAGTATTTTTAATACATCATCCAGTAATATTTGATCGGTAATTGTGTGACCAAATTTTAAATGATAAATAAACTAATTTTTGTTAAAATGTATGTATCTTTGCGGCATTGACAGGTTTTTTTTTTAACAAATTCACCATGGTAATAACATCATTCTTCAAAATGGCATACAATAGCACTATCTCATACATACAACACTGTAACGGTATGGATTATGCACGAGGAAACTGCTTAAGAGTAAGTATTATCAGAACTTCTATACTTATAGAACCCCAATCTGATCATTTTTAATCTAGCTTAGTCCGTAATCTTGTGACAGTCATTTCTTTATAACCAAATATTACTATCGAAACATTATAGCTATAGCGGTGTAGTTCATTTTAACAGTAATGTGACGCATTACTTTACTAGGCATTATGTCTATCTTCCCATATTAAAAGGAATATTCTTAATGTCTTGTAACCTGTAATGTAGCGAAATATTAACAATTGTCTAGAAAATAAGACATCTTTAATGAAAATTCTATGGGCTATATGTTGTATGAAGGCCTGTCATATATTTAGTAACATAATGATGGTCGATTAGAAATAGAAATCCTGTATTGAATAGAATATCCAAGATAGATTTGTGTCAAGTTGCTCTATTCAATTATGTATGCGAACATTAGTTAAATCTTTATAAATAGAATCATAAGAAATTTTGTGAAAAAGTACTAGATATTTTAAAAACGTTCTCTGTTCATTTGTATATAATGTTTTGTTCTTCCTTGGAGACATTACTGCAAAATGGGCATTGATAAAATTATATTTTTCACATATGTAGATGTCAAAAGTCTGATAAATATTTTATAATCATTTAAAAGTATCTATTGTATTTGTAGTTCCACTGCTTGGTTAAAATGGTATTTATAGCACTGTCTTTGGCTAATGACATTAATCAAAGATATGTGTACAAATATTAGCAAAATTTTTACAGTGAAACTTTGACTTACAAAGTACCTTATTATATATAATAAAGTAATTAAGGCCATCATTAAAATAAATGAAGGTAATCACTGAAACGATTAAGCTCGAAATGAATAAAAAAGTTAATCATATACTTTCTTTTCATACGAAATTACTTGACTCGTTATTTCATATTGAGAAATAATATTTGATGTACCTTTGCGAAACTGGAGACACTGCAAAGTGCCTTATTTTTGATAGAACAGCGTTAACTTTCAAGGTATGGAAAAGTAGCAATTTGCGGTGTATTTAAAAAAAGTAGAATCTCATAAGTCTTAATCAAATAATTTTTTATCATTTTAATAAGCAATATCAATCACCCTTTATTTATTTCTACATACCCCTTGTCTCCTAAACTGAAGAAAGTGTCCTTGTTAATTATAAAAGAATTTAAATAAAAAGTCTTCCTAACACCCATTATTTAACTGATTTCACATCGGTGCTTAGTTTACGACAATGAATAACTTTACTATACCTACGCGAAGATAATACTCGCCAAGTAAAAATAGCGGTAACATTTGCCTGTTAAAGGGTCAAAATACTATTGTAATGCATTCAAACTATTTTTGAGATCAAATATTTTGATGTGTAACCAAAATATTAACCATTGACTATCTGAACATACATTGTTGTTTTTTATTATTCATTTTTATATTTCATAATTTATGTTGGTGTTTTCATTTTCAGTGAGAACATTTTTTTTAATCTTAAACTAAGGGGAAGCTTTTAATTTTCTTATAGTTGAGATAAGATTCGATTACTACGAATAAATACAATTGGCATATATTTAAGCCAATAATTATAATGGTTTTTCATAAGAATAAATGGTTTTGGACAATAAGAAAAAAAAAAACATTAAATCAATTGTGACCAATCAAATTAAAAATTATTTAGTTTTTGTTATTATGAAACTTTATTTATAATTCTAAAACTATTTTGACTAGCCTTCCAGTTGCTATTTAAGTTGTTATCAACTCTGACAATTCTAGATTCAGTTTTTTTAATTTTAATGTTTCGGAGAAAGTAGGAAATCCAAAATTTTTATCCTCTTCTGAAACTTTCTCCCAAAACTAAACCCATCATCAATAATGCAAAATAAAACATGCTTATACATTTAAAGGTGTGAAAACATCTTACATATCAAAATTTAGTATAATAACGAGGTTGCGTGTTACGTTATGGTAGTAGTTTTTACGAGGAATAGTAATTTAATCTGAGTTGTTGGAATTTAAGTAGAAATCGAAGAATCTGCAAGCTCTCAAAATATTTCCTAGCATTGACATTGACCAAGAAAATTTTAAATAGTTGCAAAGTTCGAGCTCATTCACCGTATAATTGTGATAATTTTCAAATATAAAATGTTCAACCAATTTATTTTTTCACAATGTCTTTTATTTGAGTTTTCCTAATACTACCTTTTAGCAAATAAAGAAAATGTACCAAATTGTACAAATATGTATTATTGTATCTGTAACATTTGTTAGTATCTGTAAAATATTGTAGCTTATACCCAAAACCGTAACTGTGCAATTATTAAATTTGTTAAATTAGATTTATTATACAAGTACCTATTTTACAGTGTAATTTTATAAAATTTACTCTAGAAATAAATAATCTTTTAAATTGGTCTTCCGAGAGTCAGAAGAACGGTTTAAGTAAACTGGCATGCAGATTTAACAATAATTAAAAAGGTTAGATGAGAGATTGTAAGGCCATTAGAAATTTCATTTTCACTATTTCATCAATTACACATTTGATTGTACAATAATTCGCCTTACTAACCATATTATAAGCTTACGAATGTATGTTTTTTAATTAAGTAAACACTGATCAAAGTAACAAACCATCACAATGACTGTCTTTCAGTGAGTGAAATGGGAATCGACAATAATAAGCACACATTTCCACGATAACTGAAGATTCAACAATATCTGGATGAAAGTTTTCTCCACTGAAGGCTAAATTACACCTTTCCGATGGTTGTTGTGTGTCATTAAACTGATTTTAAATACTTACCAAATTTAGCTGGTTATTTCATTTAACTATAAATCTAAGTAAACTGCATAGGTACCTTTCAATATATATATTCATTTGTAATAATAATTGAAGTTGCAAAATAACTATTAATGATGGATAATAATTGGTGTCTTTGAAAAAGTATTTTAACTAATGAGAGTATTTAAATTAAATTTTAGAACAGTGGTGTAGCAATAAATATTTTTAACATAGTCGCAAGTAGAAAGCTTAGATAACTACATATATCAACCTTGAGTATAATACTCTTTTTATTCTAAATTTATTTATAAAAGGAGATTCATACTGCAGTCTAAATATGAAGTATTTCCAGAGCACCAATCGCCAATAGAAATTAAAATGTTTTGGAAGACCATCACTTACAACACACATTTTTAATTGATTTTTATGATAGAGTTTTGTCAAAACAAACAATCAATATAATATATTGTAAAACACTATTTAATATTTATATTGATGAAAATTCACTTTGACTGATTTAGTCACATGTTGTATTTTATACAATCGTTGAATTAAATTTTCTATACATTGACAGCTCAATCATTTTACCACACCCAACATCGAGCAACCGCAATTGTACAATGATCGAGAAATATAATTTTTTTTTAGATCGCAAACATTGATTTTTGTATTATTTTAATATACACCAAACTGTGTAAAATTTCATTTCCATAGTTTTTTATGAACCGATATACAACAGTAGACAATAAAGTTTATTTCAATCAAACATTGTAAAAAAATGTTAATATTATTGCTTAGGTGTAGAGGTTTAGTAGTATATAAATATGGGTAGCAAAAATCATAGTTTTCATACGATAATATAGAATTCATATCATGTTTAAAGTGTTCTAAAATCTGTACATATTAAGGTAGAGAAATCAATATACATACTATTGAAGTATTGTAGAACAATAATTGGGGAACACATTTAATAAATATCATTTGTTTGTAAAAATGGCTCTTATCACCATTAACTTAATGTCGTAGATAATTTAACAATGTTCTTACCTCTAGAGGCAAAGTATTATCTACAAGTAATTTTTTGACCCTTTTCTAAAGTAAATTTTTTATAATAATATTTATGCCCTAAATATCAAATATATTAATATTTATTTTATCAAGATACCGGAAAAGAATGTTAATTTTACCAGTGAGGTTAAATCTTCCCACTTCTATCCTTTGCTGATTTTCATAAAAATATATATTCGTACAAGATTATAAGATAGTTTCCTTTTTCAAATATTTCATCAGCATAATTAAACGACATCATACAATTTAATTGGCTTTTAGATGTTTCTAATTGCTATTTTGACTGTCTTTGTCTTCAAAACAACGTTAAACATTGAATGATTTCTTTATTTCATAAATTTTAGGTCAACCAATCATAATTAATTGTTGGTAACCAAACTAGACAGCTTAAAACACTGCGACACAAATTGCCAGTAAATTAAAGTTTTACATGTGGTTTATGTTTATAGCAATCTTCCGTGAAAATTTTATTTCTTATATAATATTAGTAAATTATTATTTTATATGAAATATTTATTTATTTATATATATTTATTTGGTAAGAACAATGTTGAATTTCAGCAAAAAAACCCCTCAAAATTCGTAATATTTTAACACTGCATATACCTGTGAACTAACTTTTATCAAATATATATATATACATATACTATAGGATGTCTTGCATATGAGACTGTATTAAATAAATTAATGAAATAAATATGATATAAGTATAATATTTTTTTGCGATACCTAGTAGTTTATTTAAATAATGACTACTTCCCAATAAAAGAGTCTTTCTATAAAAGCTAAATAAATTTGATTTTCAATACTTTAGCTGCTGTTTTATTTTCACTAGCAGCACAACATTATCTAAGGTTGATCAAGGTATGGAATATAGAAAAATAGTTCTTAAGAATTAAAAATTGACGGTGAGTATGGTCTTAAAAGTTGTCTAAGGGAGAAAAATTTAATATCAAAACTATAATCTTCTAAAATTATTTATGTCTATAATAAAACCTTACAAGTGAAAGAGTCAGCAATGAGCTTTCTGCATCAACGATTCTAAAATATATTGAAATATTACACTGACAGAAAAAATAATATATACATACACATAATCAATCTATTTGCAATTGCTGATCTAGATTAAGTGAAGATGGAATTTTGTAATGCATGAATGTAATAAAGATTCTCACCTCATAATGATGCTTTATTCCTTTCAAAGAAAATGCATTGACTCTTTCAAAGAGACGAGATGATGTCTAGAAAGAAAAAAGATTATTTAATTATACTTGTAACATAGAAGGATGAGATTTTTTCCAAAATATCTCATTAAGAGGAGATATTCACCGTCTTCAACGAGGTAAGTAACATACCTGAAAGTATTTTACGCCAATTACTCTATGCTGAATTGTGTTGGTTGACAGTATGGATACACCCTTTCTGAAGCAGAGGTCTCTGGCAACTTGTAGCAGCATATTTATCTAGAAAAATTAGAGGTTTAAATATGACTGTGTAAGCTTTAATGGAGGGAAGGATGCCTAGCATTATGAGATTTATGGTTATAGATTATAGTTATTATTGCTCATTTACCATAGTTATATGTTACACTATTAATTTTTACCACTATGACAGAATGACCAAGAACATGCTAACCATAAGTTTTTGGAACGGACTGGACCCTGGCATTAATTTTATTATTTGTTATAGTTTATATAATTATATGTAAATCATTTATCATCATGGCCCTTCACTGGGATGAATATTAGAGTAAACTAAATAATATGTATCTGTGTAACGACACCATTATCACCTAATCTGTCCTCCGTAGCAGAGGTAAGTGGAATAGTATTATAAAAATACATTAATTTCCAATGAAAGAGATATTTTTTAAAATTCTAGGTAACTTGGTTTTATTAAATCCAAAGGTTTTTCAAAGGTGATGTCCCAATTCTTTACGATAGGTGTCACTGTCTCAGTGAATTGAAGTTTTAACACCACCCTGAAATGTGTTGATGTAATGTTGGAGCTTAAATCAATCCATTTTTCATTACGATATAACTAAAATACAGTTGGTTTTAGATTTTATTTCAAATGTTGGTTTTACCGACATCTCTTAAAGTTACCATGTACTATAATGGAAATTATTACTCCAAAATCCCGCCAGGTAGAATCTTTGGAATGACATCTATGATTCGCATGGGTGATCGCAAATCTGAATAGTTTATCGGGAAAAATCTAAAAACTCTGCATACCAAATGACGCAGGAATATATTATATATGCTACTGGAGTAAAAGTATTACCAGTTCATAATGGAAATGTGTTATTTTAGTGAATTATATTCTAATTACTAAATGTAAGATTGAAGCTTTGGCAAAAGGATAATTGATTTAATTTCACATCACATAAGTAATGTTTCGTGCGCCTGCTTTTTTATACTAGATCTGAGTGATAGAAGTGTAGCTGATTAATGTGAACTTATTAGAGTAGCGGTGCTGGGGGTATTGCATATTATTGATTTTGACCTTTAAATACGAATCCTTTCTAAATCACCTACTCACTACTTTAAAAGCAGTTGGATGAAAAAACAGAAAGACGAAGTATAAATGCAACGCGGGAAACGTAACAGGACGGGGAAATATTAAGAATTATAGCAAAAAAGAATATATTCCACTTAAGTAGGAATTTTACAGGGGTTGCTTGATGTCAAGACAAATTATCGATTACTTTTTTGGTTCACAGCAACACCATTGAAAGGGTTAATCCTCTACGGAAAAAATAACAGCAAAATGGAATGATGAGGTGACAAAAGTTTCTGGATTCAATGTTTCTAAAACAAAACTTCTTGCACAAAGAATTAATATGACCATTTTAATGGCTACATTAAGACATTGCCACTCCTGCTGTACACAATGTACAACAGCCCACTCATTGTGAATTCCATGAAACCTGGCCCCGCCAGTCATTTTCTTAGAAACCTGTCTATGGCAAAAAAGATATATTTGCGCAACCGGAAATGAAAAGAAGCAAATATTTTTACGCCTAGTACAAGACGGATATAAAGATCGTGTTGATAAAAAGTTTTCCGAGATTGAAGTAGCCTGCTCTTGACACAACTGGATAAATAGATTAATATATTTTATCGCCTTTCAGTTTTTAATACGTGAGTGTTAATCTTAGAGCAAAATCTCTTTGATGCCTTATATTCGAAACTAAAAATGTTCCCGTTAGAATGACACTATTAAGCACTAAGAAAATGTTGAAAAAACTTTATGGCAAACAGAATCATAACTTTGAAATATATATATATATTTGCCGATTTCTGTTCACACTTAAAATGGCCGTAGTAGTAAGTTTAATTACTTACATTTTTAGATCACAATTTAATATTTTAGCACTTAACACTTAACAGTATTTAGAATCACACGATTTGATGTTGACGATAGACTAAGCCAAAAGAGATACTATTGCATATACATATGTATATCTGATACTTGCTAAATTGCATCGATAACAGCTGTTTTGTAAAGATGGGTGGGAACGAAATAGTATGGTACGTATGCATGTCTGTAAATATTACAGTGTACACAAAACTTTTTATCATTTAAAAGACTAGCTATCTTTTGTGGATGCCGTAGGCGTAGGCGTAGACGTAGAGTATGGTTTAGTTTTTATGCTGTTACACTACTAACTTATATTATGTATAAATATCGCACCTTCAGTCTCAAACAATTACTATAATTTTTGAGAAAATTATATGGTTGGATTCCTAGTAAAAAAATATGCTCATATCTCGTACTCAAATAGGGTCAAAGAAAAGGCACTTAATCACATTTCAAAAAATGGTTCAATCATCGGTAAAAATTTCTACGTGTATAATGGTTTCCATAAAAACAAACAATGTTTTATGCACAAAAGCTACTTTTGTATTTACGGAATAATTTAGAAAACATCGAATGGCTTTTCTGAAAAATTCAGACCTAAGACATATTTTAACAGTATATCATTAGTTTTTCTTTGTTATTTGGATAAGAATTCAATTTATGTCATACGCAATTTATTAAAGATTTTATTTACCATCCTGTACATTGTATTGCTTTAAGTATTCATTGTTGTGTTGTGTAATAAAATTGATTGATGCCAAGTAATATAATTAAAATTGAAAAAATAAATGATATCGGTGCAGTACTAAGTAAAATCACTTTTCACTGCTAGCATTCTAATTATTTTTTTTCATAAACCACTCATGTTTTAATGACATCCTATTTCGTGTCTATTTACATTATAATAATACTCACAGTGTCAATATATTTATTAGTTGACAATTATTAAAAGTATTGAATAATTTTTGTTTAAGTGTTCAACATATTAATAAATGTTCGTTACAGTATTAATATTCAGTGTTTCTTTTTCAAACGCTTTTCATTTCAATGCCGTTATGATGAAAATACTAGCTTTACTACTCAGGTTCATCCGGAATGGTCGTAGCGAAACAAAAACAATTTTTTCAAGCACAAAAAACTGAGTAAATTTCATCCAACCACAAGCGTGGAAAGTTTTTTTTATAGACACCATTTTTTCAGTATTTTATTTTTTATATTTAAGATTGCATACCAGCCCTTCTCAGTCGCTGTTGTCATTCTGCGCAAAATTCTCAATAGGAGCGATATGCAATATTCTTTGACTCAGCAAGAAAATTGGCTACGAGGAACGCAGAATACGCGTCGTTTCTCTATGTGCTTTGATCCCGTAACCAATGTGTTAATATATTAAACATAAAAGACTCTTCTATAATTGAGGATTTCGACTGAAGTTTGATGGAATTTCAATATCAATTTTGAATCGTTTGAATTTTGTACTCTGGGTTTCGCCTTTCGACATCTTCAGGCATTTAAAACAAACGTATGAACTTGAACTGGAACCAGTTCAAATGATTTGAAATTAGATATTCTTCTATTGTAAAAATATTAAATATTATTTGAATTTTATATTCAAAGACAACATCTTGTAAGAATATATAAATATACATTAAAATCGATTAGTAAAATTAAGGAGATACTTATGGTCAAACTTTGAGAGTAAAGCGATCATATCCATCCATTGATATCACTATTTTTTTGTTTGATACTCGCTGTTTCGGATTCGATAAAAAAAAGATTTAATTAATATGCGAAAATGAACAAGGCCCAAATCTTATCTCATCTATGTAAATCAACCAAAAGAACATTTTTTTAAATCAATATTTTTTGATAAAAAAATAGGATATTTTTTTATAGTTGGCATTTCTTACATACTATTTATAGATTGAGGAAATCGTTTTCAATAAGATTCATTATTATCTGTTGAAAAAATATTTTTTTCAAGATATGGACATACCACATTATTCTTTTCGATCAATATCTAATTTGCGTGTACTTTAGCACGTAACCATTCTTCATTTATGTAGAGAAATATGAACATAAATTGTTTGACAATTTTATACGTATTTCCTCATTTCCATATATCAAGCGCTCGATAGGTTTATAAATCTATATTTTTGTACTCAATACTAATCTATCAGTAATAATTAAGTATTTCGACTGAGGGTGCTTGATGGAATTTCAAAATCAAATTTGAAAGTCAGTTTTTGTCAGTTCAAGTACATCCGTGCACTTGGAATGCCTGAAGATGCCGAAAGGCGAAACCCGGGTCGTTAGCGACAAAACTCATGGAAAAGTACAAAATTCAAAAAATTCAAAAAAAAAAAAAAACTAATCCATCAGTAATTTCACTGCTGAAGATATTATAAATAAACTTGTTAACATGAACTTTTTTGAGAAAATATTTAAAACCTTTTAAATTTGCCATATTGACAATTGCATTATACTTGGTGAGGAGAGATGATAGCTGCAATAAATCTATAAATAATAAATATCGATGAAAATTGGTATATATTTCAATATTCATTTTTCATAGAATGTATAGTGTAGGTTTATATTGAAGTGACATCTATTTCATTTCTTATTCACAAACACAAACAAAATACGTCTAACTAATATATATACATATAGTATGTACAATGCTACATATGTTTTTATAGGTTTTCTTCATACACACTCATTAAACATATTATCATGAATCAGAATAGATTACCAACACTTGTATAAAAATATATTAGACATTTCTAAAATCAATTTATTTTATAGATTATAAAAATGCCAATACATTGATCAAGCCACCAGATAACGCGGTAAGAATAAACTGATTACACATGATGTGGATTTAAGGATTCCAGCGCGATTTAGGATCTACATTGATATACGATACATGGGGCTTATGTTTTTGGATGGCTGGCCTGAAAGACTCCCCAATAGTAACGACGTTTCTATCTTTTCGTGTCAATTTGTAATCCACCCTCAGCTTATCGGTTGCTTTGAGTCTAGGGCCCCATCCTGTTGTTATCTTGGTTTTCGGGTCGCCATCTTGGGATTTCTTTTTATCCTTTCGTTCCTTTCTTTTATAGTAGAATACTTCCCATGCCAGAGTGAGCATCGCCAACGCCAGGCCGAATAAGGTAGCAATGAAAACCCCTCCTAAAATTCAAAGTTCCTTAAAACTCAATAGTACTTATATATTTTTTTCTTTTTTTAGCATGTTATAATATTATAATAAAGTAATGGCAGTTTGGGTACCTAAGCTATCCAAAGTTATTCCTTCCGATTCATCGCCATCGTCGCAAGTTCTGTTCCAATACTTAGCAGTGAGGCCTTCAAGGAATCTGCAAACGAACACAATGCAATATTTGTTACGTGCTATTTATGATGTGTTTCACTCACTTCTACCAAACTCTTATCTGATTCTGAAAACAAGGCGCAGAAAGAAAGAGATTAGATTACGTTTTGTCCTTTAACCCCTTGGATCCCCGACCATTTTGGAAAATGCCCGCAAAAAATCCCAAGGCATTTTTGTCGCGAAAAACGGAAAACTTTTTTCTATTATTTATCTCAGCTTATATTTACTAATCAGTGCTATTTTTTGTATCGTCATTGTTTAACAAGTAATTATATTTGTACAGGTTTTAAAAGCATGTCAATGAAAAAAAAATGCCGTTAAATCATGCGGCTTCTGAGAATTTGCGGCCCCGTGGGATTAAAGTGGTAAACAACTGAAAAGTAGTCTATGTCAATGAGGAGCTTGAGTGACTCTCGTTAAAAAAGCCTTTTTGAAATGTTTCTTAAAAAGTCGATATGCTCTGAATTGCGTGAACGAAAGTCAGACAAAATTGAGAAAACCTTTAAAGATAAAAAAAATAGTATTAAAATAAGAAAAACCTCTGTTTTTGTAATTCTAAAACAGATTTAGAAAGTTCTTCTTGCAGTCTCGATCCCTGCTGCACAGCAATCGCATAAGGACGCTCTCCGAAAACTTCC
Source organism: Himalopsyche kuldschensis (assembly GCA_028554975.1). Lineage (NCBI taxonomy): Eukaryota > Metazoa > Arthropoda > Insecta > Trichoptera > Rhyacophilidae > Himalopsyche > Himalopsyche kuldschensis. The sequence goes on along the minus strand of JAHFWI010000046.1, from coordinate 125,539 downwards.
CCCACTATAGTCAAGTTACAGTTGCGGCTGACTTCATATCTTAAATAACAAATAACATCGACTTTTTAAAACACACCATTCTTACTAGTAGTTTAGTAATACATTTATAATATAATGAAACAGGCTCACTTGATTTCCGACGAATCATGAATGAACGCAAAGTCGGCTTGCTCGTTCTCGTCGACCTTTTTAAAAGCGACTTCAGCGTTCGGCAAAGGCTGCGAAGAGTTGATGGCCAGCAGAATATGACCGTACTGCTCTCTTATAGGATAGTCCCACACTTGGTAGATGCTTTCATCGGCGCTACTGTTCAGGGTGATCTCTTTCCAAACTCTAATAGAAGTGACGATTTTGAAATGATTATTGCAAGCGGTACGGAAGCGTATTTCATTTACCAATTGAAGCTGAATCAAAGAATACCTATATAAAGTATCTTCAGCGTGCTTCATATTGATGAAGTATTGGTGTGCAGTGTGCCCTTTGACGACTGTGTAGTTTATTCTCGACTGTCGAGCCAGTTGTTCCAGAGACGAAACGGGCGTCTGAAATAAAGTGGAAAATAAAAATCCTACTTATTTGTATTGAGAGCTAAAAGTGACAATGTATTAAATTTGCTGACGAACAATTGATATTTGAACTGGCTTAGTAAAAACTATTACGATATCTGACCTGCATTCTCTCGACTGTGAGAAATGCTGCCAAATTGGCAGTGAATGTGGCCAACATGAGTACAACGAACAGCCAGTAGGCGGCTACGAGAGCTCGCCCAGAGAGAGCCTTGGGAGCTTCGCCGCCTCCTTGAGGTGTGAATGACGTCAGAGCAAACCAGAAAGATTCTTTCAGCGTAAATTCCCTGAAAAATATGTAAATACAATAAAAATGTGGACATCTTTTGTGAGTTTTACCGTTGATAGTTTTATAGTAGAGGTATTTTTCATTTACCTGCAAGGGTACGGATAGGCTTTTTTATTATTTCTTGCACTGTACGGAGAATATTTATCCAATAAAGCCAATAATCCAGCTGTCAGAGTAAGAGCTGCCAATATGCTTAGCCAAACTTCAACTCTCAACACTGTCATGAATTTGAACAGAGATGTTTTACTTACAGGCTTCCGTATAGCTGGAAATAAAATAGAGGCAAATGATTCGATTAAAAATATATATATCAAGATGAGAAAATTGCACAGCCTAGTCTTGCATAATATTGCACCGAAAAATACCAACAGACCAATTGATATTCCAGTTTGTTCGAAATACGGTGCTACGAAATCGACAGCTTCTTCTCGCTGTGAAGTCATAATTGTAGCAGCAACGGCAATATCAGTATCCTTAAATTAAACAATTGTAGTTATTGATAAAATTTACGAAATAATAAACACTGGTTAGTGCAATATAGCTTACGCCTCTTTGAAGATCGCCAATCAAACCATCCCACGAGCCATTTTTGTATTTAAAACCGAATGTTCCAGTTTTTGGGGTGACTATTTCATAGTCAAAATCCATTTGCTGTGAAAGTTATAAAAACACAATGAAAATGCACTGTGTTTTATTGTTAAAACATTTGACAAGTTATATAATTAAGGTGACATAATATACCATTATAAAATAAGTTATTATGCTGATAGTCAAAAATTCATAAAATTTAATATAAAACCCAATCTTACCTCGCTGAGCTTTTGTATAAGGTCCATACAGTATCCTTCATAAAGTGGTTCGCCTTTATTATTAAACATCTCTTTACCAGTTGAGCGATCAATTTTTGGATAAGTCCACGGAAGAGCCTGTAAAAAAAGTGTGGCACTTACTAATTACTACTAAAATTTCTGGTGTAAATTTAGTGTCAAAAATAGACTCACGGGCGTAGTTCCTATACGAAAAAATCTTCTTGGCGTCTTAATATCAGTAGTGTTAACTTGGGTCAGCTGCTTGTTGTTGCTGATCCATTCAGCTGATGTTCGTAGTCCCTTTGGTCCACCAGTTTTAACAATATAATCGGCCCGCAGAAATAGACCGTGTCTGCAAGACAATTGCATACGTTATATTGAAGTTACACATTATATTTTTTATGACTGATTAAAACTCTTTAGTATCCTTACCGTACTTTATCCCAAAACAATAAAGAATCTTTTGATACTGTTTTATTTTCAAGCACCTTGTATAGCTGGTGCTGGAAACGCTGATCTTCTTCTGCGGTTGGTTCTAGAGAACAGTCGACTTTAATTGTATTTTGATTAATTTGCATCAAAGCCTCTGATAATAATTCTATCATTCTATTCATTACAACTGCGTCAATCTGCAACGTAATTATTATTTGAAGTTCTAAGAAAACTTGACAAACACTCATTATCATGGATGGTAAACATTACACTCACTGGAATATTTTCACCTTGGCTACAGGGAGATGGTATTCCTTGAAGTCTACAGGAAAACGAAGGTCCATACCCAATCAGACATGCCGGTTCCTTGAGCACCGAAGGGTCAAGACGATAAAAAGAGAGGTCCGTTGATGCCAAAATCCATCGGTCAGGAAGTTTCACCAGCTCCATTTCGACAGCCTAGAATATTTATGTGTATGACGTCATGCCATGGAAAGAAATAAGATATTACTATATAACTCAATGCGGAGTGTCCAAGACAACGAGCTGTGTCACTATACAGTCACAGCACCTGACGAAAAAAATTGATGTTTTCATAAGATATTCGTGGTGAGGTAGTTAAGTTTCGTGAAGAACTGGGAGTTTAGGGAACAGACCAGGCAATTTATTTCAGACTGTCTGGGTCACGAGCCGCACTTGACGCTTCCATAGAGCATCAAATCTAGACGTCGTCTTCTGATTGGTATGATTCCAACGTTCTGAACAGCTGTTGAGTACTTTTCATAGGATAGATACAGTGGAAATGAATGATGCTGGCATGCCATGGGAAGAAGCGCAAGCGATTGGCGGGTGACATGACATCTTGGAGGCACACTGAGGTGGCTTCATTCTCCACATATGGAAATCATATAGTCCAAGAGAGGAATTAGTACAAATATGCCGTACAAAACGAAATCAGTCAAAATACCTGTTTATAAGTTTCCTGAATGAATTCGGTTCTCCCAATGATAATGATATTTCCAGGAGCTGGTCTCATATCTCCAATTCTTTGTTGTATTCCTGCCATAGCAAGAATCCTCAGCGTTGACTTTCCGAGGATATTGTACAGAGCTTGGTCAAGTCCTGAAAACATTAGCAATTATTCAGCTCAAGAAAATTGCACTTAACAAAAATTATAAAGTAACAATTTTTTTCTAACCTTGTTCATTTTGGAAAATGAATACGGCATCAGTCGCTTTCCTTGTTTGTAGAAGCTGCAAAACAGCGTCTAGCGTAGAAGCTGAATCTCCAAAAGCACTTTTGATAAATGGAAGCAGTGGGTTGGTGGATACCAGGTCCTCGAATTGCGTCCATGGTGCCCAAACTGTGCTAAATATTACACTTGCTCCTTTAGACAGGGTGGCGCACACTAAAATGGAATTATAATTAATATGACGGTAAGTTCAACACACAGCTTATAAACACATTTCATGGTATAAATTACTTAAATACAGCGGATAATTTAGATAGTTTTGATAGACAATTTTGCTTAAGCTGCTATGTTACGGGATACGCACATATATCGGGATGAAAATATCTATTAATACATACACTGCAGACTAGACTAGTTTTTAAAATATCCTTCAAAAATCTCTTAAAAATTATATAATATATAAATTTCGAACAGCGATAAAATAATGCCAAGATATATAAACCCGAATCTTTTTTCACGGTAGTTAGTAAGTTCAGTAAGCAAGAATTTAGTAAAAAAAATCGGAACAATCGGATCTGAAAATTCACTTTCTCAAACCGTTCTATTGTATACTTGAGAAAAGATGAGCTAAAAATTATAACTGTAACTGTAACGTATTTTTAAAAGAACACGGAATAACTTTAGTTTTAACAATTGATTATTATTTTAATTCTTACATTTCGCGTAACTTTCTTCCTCTTCTTCCCTGTCCAGAAATATGGTGTCAGCTTTCAGTTTCAGCCCAGTTGTCCTATATTCAACATCTTGCAGAGCATCACCAAACCAACCCGAGACTTCTGGTTGCTGTTTATCCGCAATAAAAACTAAATGACATATAAGATTAGGATTGCATTAGCTTCACCAGAACTAAATGATTTTATGTGCTAAAAATTAATGAAAACGTGGCTGAATTAATCGAAGAAAAAATCACGTCATTTCGATTGTATTATTGAAATTCAATTGTTCTTGTGCATTTGTTTATCGAGCCAATACACGCAATTTGAAATATTAGAACTGAAAAACTCGCTAGGGAAGATACACAAATTGCTATATTTAAAAGAAACAGAAAGTACATTTGTACGTACATAACGTATACGTGCATTAAACGAGGACCAAAGATGGTGGAAGAGGTACAATATAATTTAAATATTAGTATGGAACGGGTAACAGGGGACATAGAAATGTTGCGTAATTACGATGTGAGTAAAAACAAACGAATTGAATTGTGAAAATAGGATAGGAGGAGTATGAAAAATATTCAAAATCGTGTAGGTAGGCACTAATTTATAATATATAGATCTAGCAATGAGTTTATTGTCAACGAAATTTTACCTATTTTGAAATCCACTGCTAAAACTGAACACGTAAATGCCTCAATTAAAAACACCAAGGACGAAAGCATTGTTTATCTATATTAAGCAGTAACGTGGCAGATTTCACGTCACGAGTTGTTTCTGTAAGAAAAGAGGAGAATTAGCTTAAAATATTTTTTCCCTCAATTTGATCCAATATTGTGAATAAACTTGTCAGTAAAAGTAATAAAGAAATAATCCTAAGAGACAATTTTACAAAAGGTTTCTGGGTGTAAATTCACAAGATATTGAGTTGGTTATGTTGTAAATATTTGTTTATTCTTAAAACTGAGAAATGGGTTACGCTTAATAAAATGATTACACTCTTTTCTTAATAAACCATTTATATTCAACCAAAGCGCTTCTCAGAATCATTAAAATGTATTTGAATATTCACTAAATCGGCTTAATATTATTTAAGATGTTGGATGAATAATGATGAATTCCAACTTAACTATTATAATATTGTAAATAAATGTATTTTAAGGATTTTATATGTAGTTTAAATTGAATAGTGAAATACTAAATATGTTAATGTACAACTTGCTTTGTTTTTTAGTTCATTATTACAAGTATGAACGATAATGTCGTATCAACTGATAACTAATGGTCCTAAGTTACTGACATAGTTTAAGCAAAGCGTATTGTAACACTTTTAAACGCAACTTTACTTGAGAGGTTCCTTCAATAAATCTCAGCTTTATATTTTTGAATACATATTATTTTAAAATAATAAGCTGAAATCAATAACCATGACAAGCCAATTTTTATTAGATAATCAATATTTAGAACATGTCAATCGAAACAAATTAGACTTTTCCCTACTCATTCACAATCTAGCTGTTGGAACCTTGAGTTTGTTTATATTAAAATATTTTCTAAGGAAAATCATTTTTAATTGATGTAGTAAATAATTCGTGAAATCGATTAACCTTCAACATTAATTTATAGCAGATTAAAAAATTCTCAAAGAATTTTAAATAAAAAATAAAGTACATTCTTATTGTTATTAACAATTCACAATCTGAACCCTTTCCGGTCCAATGTCGAATGACATTTTTATTGATTAGTTTGCACTTTTTTTCACTCGTATCTATTACTACGGTATTTTGAGCATAGAATTGAATGATTTTTTGGCTATTGGAATGTGAAACTGTCAAAAAGGAAACTCAATACATATGTATAACTTGTGCTAAAAAGCCTGGGCTGGGAAAATAAATAAAATATTAGTTTCTCTTGAAAAACTGTACATTTTTTGCAAACTTGGTGGAACTTTTGTTTTTGCGGACCGAAAAGGGTTTGTTGCTGCCCATATCTTATAATATTACTAGTTTATTGGATTGGAAATTGGAAGTCAATAAATTGGAGGTGCTTGCATTCGTATCATTTCTGTACAAAATTTCTCGTAAATGACGAGGGAAGTTTGTTTTGTAGTTTCACCTTATACTTAAACCAACCACTAAACTTGCAATAAAAAAAATATAATTTATAAATTTATTAGGTGAATATGCCCTTGTACTGTCTTGTCGTTTTCTTTAGTTATTTTTATCATTTCATTTCATAGTATTTCGTTGCTATCAGAAAGCTCCTCGAAACAATGTATACATGTTTAATATGCGAGCAATCAAAGCTCAAACAAAGCACGCCCATAAACCGATTTGATGAATCAACCCCTGACAGTTATTTTCAAATTAATATTTAGTAATAGTCAAACAACAGAGGCTTTCAAACTTGATGGATTAAACCACGGTGTATATTATATTCTATCACTCGATGTATTTACAAAAAAGTGTTCTGAATATATCTTCGCTATGTTGAAAGACTGGAGCGTTCCACCTTGAATATCATCAGTATTTAATTGGGAAGAAATATTGTTAATTTACAACTGCATTAATGCACATTCCCATTTTTAATTAATTGAATAGCTAGATTCGAGTGTTATAATCAGGGTTGTGGAGTGTGAGTCGGGGGTTTTTGGCCGGAGTAAGAGTCGGTGTCGACGCGGTGCTTCGACTCGGAGTCGGCAATTTTGAAAAGTTTTAACATTTTATTTTTGTATATAATATGTCAAATTTGGCTATTGGCTGGATAAGTTGGTTGATATATAATTGAATACACATAAATAAGAAAGGTAGGAAAAAACTTGACGAAATTAAACTTTTTTTAGTCGGAGTCGTGTTTTTGGTCAATGCTGTAGTCAGAGTCGTAATTTTTGCTAACGACTCCATAGCTCTGGTTATAATTAATTGATTGGTTTATAGTTGTTTACCCTTTTCTCCAACCTATCAAAATGAAAAACGATGTTTCGTGATACATAAATATACTGATATACATATATATGAAATTTGATGTTTAGAAGTTTCAATAAATAAGAATTTACAGCGGTAAATTAAACTTGACAGTGATTAATTTACCGCTCATTATGCCGATAATTATAATAATATTAAAAGGAATATTTTAAATTCTGATTTCTTTACATGTTTACAACCCCGCTTGTCGTGGGAATGAAGCCAAACGGTATCAAAGTCTAATACAATATGATTCGATAGACAGACCTTATGAATTATTTTGCGTATCTCGTAATTCTGGGTTATAATAAAGATAACCTATATTTCCTTAAAAAAAGCTTGACACAGTGATATACTGTTATTAAAAGGTTTTATGCAATGATATTATTATATTCGATATTTTCAATGTAATCCAAAATAATTTTAAAATTGATAAACACATACTTACAGACTTTTTTCCTTACATTGAATTGATAAGAAAGAATGAAGGAAAAACCTCCTTTTTGAGAATTTGATATTGATGTTTAATCAATTTACGTATTAATTTACAATGGTTGTTATCACTGGTAAAAATATGTACATATGTATAGTCAAAAAACAGTCAATAATTTAAAAAAAAAACATTCACTCATTTTTAAGAAACTCTCCAATCACCATTGTGGAATATAATATGTACTGGTAATGGCGCATTTAAATATATTATATTTTAAGAAGACTCGTTATTAGTCTAATCTCTATACCATCTTTTACAGATAAGAAGATCATGAAGGGAGTGGCTAGTCATGCAATTTATTTATATACGGAATCAAGCATGGTCGGTGCGAGAAGGATAAGCAATAAAAGCATCACAAAAATTTATATTGGCATAGTAATACAGTAAAACCCCCATTTACACTTAAGTCGGGACCGTGTTATTTGAAGTAGTGTAATTGGGGGAGTGAATGTCATACAGAATTAGGGATTTTGTTTTTTTCCGCGAAAAATGAAAAACAAAGATTTCCCTTAGTTCTAAAAAAAATAATTTACGAAATTGTTACTAATTGCCTTGTAAATGCGACCGTCCAATTGGGGGATTTACCGCGAATATTTAGAGCCATCGCGTAATTCGGAGTAGTGTAATTGTGGGTTCCACTGTATGTATTTATATTGTATTTAATATTAATGTATTTATTCTTTCTATCCACATTCAGCGTGTTACATAATGTGAGCTAATAATGGAGTTTATCATAATAGAAGTTTTTTCCACACTGTGAATGTAATTGATAAAGAAAACTTGACTAATGAGAATGCTTATAAAATCTATTGTTTCAATGAACCTCGTGCTCGATGACGAGTTTTACTAAACAGCACGGTATGGGAAATATAATATGTGTAGGGTTCTTTTTCATCAGCTGAAACTCTCAAATTATATTTTTATATCGTTATAAGTAAAAACAAAGCTAAGGAAAAACACTAAATTTCAAGCAATTTAACTGTGATTTGGATGAACATAAATTTTCAAACGTCATTATCTCAACATTATGTTGTTTGAGATGATACCTTTTACAAATTATGTCTGTTCCAAATTAAGGTGGGAAATGCTCATGATGAAAACAAAGAAGCTTAACATAGCTTACGATTTTCCTATTCGCTGACAAATCTTAAAAAGATTTCTACATTAGATTATTAAATATTAAAAAATAAGAAAGAAACATCATTTATTGTCAAAAAGAAATAGATTTTTAGAAAATAGATAATAAGAAGAACATATGTATGTTATAATTTAACAAAATATGGCACATGAATCAAGCAATAACATAATAATACACATAATTTTTTTAAGAGAATAATATACATTTTTTTTGTACCATGTCCGTTTCCAACTTGGAGCATATGGACTACTCACGGAGTTTATCTGAACATGTTTTTTGTACGATAACTGCATGTTACTCAGTTGCTCAACCTATCTTTTTCGAAGAGAGGAGGGATTGAAAGGATACGAGGACTAGGAAAAGACTAGTGGTTAGCAAATCGCCCTCGTTACGAGCACCACTTTTTTGTGATCGGAAAGGTGGGAAGGGATTTTTTTAGCAACACAAACACCCATTGCCTTTCCAACAGAATCGATTTATCGACTGAAAAAAATTGCTCGTACCGGGAATCGAGCCCGGGCGGTCCAACACGAAAGCCAACGACGTTGACTACCGGACCATGGACCGGACAAAGGAAAAAAGTCGTTGAAAAAATAATTAATCGCTCTAATCTTTTTTTGATTTAAGGTATATATTTAATAGTTTCTCGCCGTTAATGTGGAAGTGTTAACAGTCACTCATCCATTACCTTGAATTAAAATGATTTTTTATACTAATCAGCCACCAATTTTATTCCTATATTTTTGAAAAAGTTGTTATATTTCAGTTCTATAAATATAAGAAATTTTGTTTCCCTTTCAGACAAACATAAGACTGATCGTTATAAAAAAAGAAATATGTATGATCTAATGAATTGCTTCGAATTGCTTTGATTTTTATTGACCATTAAACCGTTTTGCTTATGTTGATTAAAATACACGATTGTTAAATAATGAGTCGATGAATTTCTGTTTGTATGTTACTGATATTCAAAGAAATATGTGCTCTCTTTTATTTTTCATTAAGTTGTGATTGTACTTTACCGAATAATTATTTGTATGGTTTCATAGGATTTAAAACTGGAAATATTTCTACATATTGACAATCCTATTTATTTTGGAATATATCATACCAAAAAAAAATCAAACCACCAAATATTAGAAAGTTAGCAATGTGTTTTAAACGAGGCTTATCTTTTTCAATGACTGTTTTAATTGTGTTGAACAGTGTGGGGTTTTCTTTTGAAAAAGTGGGTGACAGAGCAAATGAAGGTACATATACAATTTGTAAACTAAATATATTGCTTGTCACTCCATGGCTCCGGTGGTACTTTGTTGATAGTTAACTTTATATAAAATTACATTGATAACTTTGTTTACCTCACAAAATATGTAACAGATAATATTATTGTAACCGTGTACCCGTCAACTTTATATTATCTCCGTTGCTCATTGTATCAAAACTGGCTCATTTAACGTTGGTTACTGAATATCCTTATAGGGACGATATCGTATGATAAAGCAAAATAAATATTGTACACCTTAAATACGCAGTAAAATGAGTAAAACCAATAAATACTTGTTTAACTTAACTTTTATATCAATTATTCACTGATAAGTAACACCGGTGGTGATTTGATATGAAATTGGTAGAATAAAGTACATATATTCGACTTTTCTGTTTCATTTTATTATTATAAGAGCATGTAAAACAAAAGTTTGCAGATTCAGTCGAACGATTCCTAAATATGAACAATGATTATTTCGAAATATTTCACAAACTTGAATGCATAATAATTAATATATATATATATATATAGGTCGGATATTTCATCAGTATTGTATTTTTCGGAAATATCTATTGAAACTACTTTTGATAACATATAAACCTTTATTGTACTCACTAACCAAAGCGGATTTCATGAACTTGAGTACCACAAAAGACCTCAAATTCGAGCCATTGAAGTAATTAAAATTTCAGCATATGTTTCGAATATTCTAAGTGATTATTTTTCAGTAATAAAATCTATCTATAAATATTTCTGAGTGATAACTGAACATAATTTGGCTACTTGAAATAAGTCAGCTTCTGTGGGCTCAATATACCACTGTGTAATTGTGATATCCTTTCTCCTCAAATTAATCTCGAGCAACATGTGATTAGAAAACATCTAAATATCTGATGCATTGACAATTATTAGTTGACAAAAAAGCTTGTACACATTTGTACAATATTGTAAAAGAAATATATTCAAATTCATATTATTGTTGATGATGTGCAACACGCATGACCGTAGTTTTTTTCCATGTAATAAGTACATATATTTAAGTTATTATAAACTATTAAAAACTATTTTTATAGAATGCAGAAAAAGTGGATTACGGAAAGTGGAATGCAAAAGACTTATCTGTGGCTCAAAAGAGAGAGTACCCGCCGACCTTTTGGATTTTCCACACATGGTAATATTATTTATATACATATAATATAATCTTAATCTGACGTGATAAAAACTAAAACGGCACATATTTATATATAAAATTTTTATGTCGTAAGCTAATTTATTACAAATGTTCAAATGATAATTTCTGCAAAAATATCATTGGATTAGTTTTTTGAGAATGACAAGTTAGTATAAGTATAATGTATCCAGACAATACAACAATGTCAATAAAAATGAATAATTAACGCCGTTATTCTCACCCTGTCGACCGCAACTTTCTCGCATCACGACAGATGTTGAATGGATATCGCAAATAATCTGAAAGCTGTAAAAATACAAATAAAATATCGAAATAATTTATTTGTAATTTGTCGTTGTAAGATTTTTTCCGAATATTGTTGCCATGCAAAAACTTGATTATTGTTTCGCAGTCAGCTGCGTAGAAGGCCGAATACTGATGTGTCATATTATAAGGTGTAGCGTCGGGTTGTAAGATTTGAATAATATACATAATACAGAGTTTGTCGTTTATCATGATTTTAAGGCCTTGATAGGATATCAACGTTCAAATGACTCGGAAATAGCGTGGAGCTGCGGAGGGTCACTTATAAGCTCGCTATGGATACTTTCTGCAGCACATTGCTTGGATGATCCAAGAATGTAAGTTTCAAGTATTCTAAAATTATTTTTTTTGTTTTAAGATATATTCCAACATTAGAATCGAATTTATAATTATAATATATTTGATATTATGTATCTGTAACGACCACCATTTTTTTGATGTTAAGAATCGAGTCGAGGAATACAGTTACATATTAATGATTTAAAAAATACCCTTTTTTCCAGTGGTCTGGCAAAAAAAGCGTTATTAGGAACCACAACATTAGAGAACGAAGAACCAGAAGATATTATACAAATAAGAAATCTAGTGAAGCTAATCAAGCATCCTGATTTTTTACCACCAGCTAAGTAGGTTGTTTTAGTTTATTTAAGTGATCTATTTTAGATTTGTTTCGCTCGGCCCCTGATTTACGTTAAATATCTCATTGAAATAATATCATTAAAAATATTCAGCGAATCTAAACTCTTTTTCTGACTGGGAGTGTCGCTGTAGTAATATTATACATTCTTTTAAATTAGCGTTTTTTATGGTGTCCCACTGATCTCATTTTCCATTTAAAGTTAAAATATTAATGGGGCCCACGACTCTCGACATTATTCAATTAGAAATACTGCATTCTTATTAGAAGTAATACAAATAAAATTTGCTTGAAAAGTGCCATGAACAAATCTCATTTGTAATCCTCTATTGTTTCAGGTATAATGATATAGCTCTAATGAAAATGGACGAAGATATTAATTTATTTGGGCCAATATCAATAGTATGTCTAGATGCATACGGATTAACTTTCGATCAAGCGGTGGCAGCTGGGTTTGGAAAAACATCATTTGGTAAGTGAAAAATTTGGCTAATGTTTTGTGACGCATATATTATGTATTATATTGACAGCCTTAATGGAAAAATGACCAAAAGCGTTACTGAGCGTGAGATGCCACGGTGGTAATGTTACATAAATTAATGATTAAATTGACACTTACTTAAAAGCTATCCGATATATTTTAGAAAAACAGCTACCTTTTTACGTTCCCAATAATCATGCAATATAAATAACAATTATTTTAAGAGCTATTACATGTTCAAATAATCAAGAGAGTTAAAAAAATATGCCATAATGAGTAATTTATTGATTTTTTATATTCAACTGCATAAAATAAATAAACATATTAAATATAACAACAATTTATTTTGGCATACAGCGAGTAAAATGTGTTGTTTTAGTTGACTGCTATAGAAAAAGATTACGCTTGTAGAGCAGAGTGACTTAATGCAATTAGAAGTTAAAATTTGAACTCATAGTTATTAATAATTTATGTTTATACAGATAAGTTTTGGGTGCCCCCTTTTATACAATTGTGATTTAGTTACGCCACTTGTTTTAATTTTCATCTCTTGTTAATGCTGAAAAATTTGCGTTTAATTACTTACAGATAGTCAAACGGGCAGTCTGACAATGATGCACGTCGATTTGGATATTATACCACCGAGAAGATGCAACAGTTCATTGAGAGTAGGCTGCATAAGAGATTTTATTTGAAATATTTACTCACTGATCCAGTGGTTAACATTATGGCCATCAATTGTATTTTGGTCAAGATTTCGATTGGTCGAGCTTGGAGTCAAGATTAAGATAACTTATTGTAGAGTTGTTATAATATTGGTTTGCTCATTTACAACATTAAAATCAGAAATCCAATTGAATGGCTATATTCGTATCGCTTACAATTCTTATATTCGGACAACTTTTCTTGATAAAATAACTATGTATTTCCTACTTTACTAAGTATAAATATATTTTTATTTCTTTTCAATAGTGTAAGTAAAAAGCGTAAAACTCTGTCATATGCGGTAATATTGGTGAATTTATGATCAAGACTATTTATAGATCCAATATTTTTTCCTTGTATGTGGTTTCCGTGACATGTGGTTAAAAATTCTGTATTTTAGTCTTCAATGATTGTATGATATTTTTCAGAGTATGATAAGAAAAGGGTTTTTCCTAAAAAATGGAATTCTTCCAAGCCAAATCTGCGCAGGAGATTTAGTCCACGGAGGTAAAGACACTTGCCAAGGTGACTCTGGAGGACCATTACAACTTTTTCCAAAGGTAAAGTCTGTACACACGATTTTTTTTGCACGGGGGATACGTGCAAAAATTTAAAGTGAACATTTATGAGGGATAGAAATATTTACAAGGGTAGGTAAATGGATTGTTTTTTTTTCAAAAGCCAAATATTAAATTAAGCATCTTTGAATTTGAATAAATATATTTGGTGCTTAGATTTAAACTACACATATTTGCAGAACATATCTCTATTACAATTTATTTTTATTGTAACCAGTTTGTTTTTTATAATTGTATCGTTCGTTTTTTTGATTGTTTCTACGTTTTTTTAGTATCCAGATTGCGAGAAAACTTTTCCACTTTACGTTCTTGTTGGAGTGACATCTTTCGGAAGATTTTGTGGTTTCAAAAATTCACCTGGAGTTTATAGCAAAGTTTTTCACTTTATTGAATGGATAGAAAATATTGTTTGGCCCGACTAAAAAAGATTTTTTTCAATTAAGCCAAATTAAAATAATTGCATAACAATTGAGATGTTTTTTTTTCAATCTGCTTTTAGATATGTACTTCTAGCTTAGACATTATATTCACCCGTCGCTTTTACCGTCGTTTTTACCGTAGAATTAATAATTTTGTTGTATTGAAGTAAAACAGATGTCTCTATCTAAGTTAAAATATTGATATATTTTTATAACAAATATGACTAATTTTTGAAATTTAAATTCATTATGATATTGTTAAATATGTGAAATAAAATAAATATTAATATCGAATGTGAAGAAAATTTTCTTTTTTATCAACCCACTCTTATTCATCATGGAAAATAACCTTATAGATGGCGGTAATCTACGACAGCTACGAAGCAGCTACGAAGTGTCTACGATCTACGGATACAATATAATTTGAGTCTGAGAAACGTTAAACGATTAAAGTTTGCTGTGAATAGAGCACAGACAAATAGCACATGGACATTCTGGATAGATTCATGTGCACAAATTGTTTATTATTTTGCAAAATTAACATTGCCTATGAAACTAAAAACTAGAACATATCTCCAATGAAAAAGTGATTTCTTTTAGTAAAAAATATCTTCTTGTTACGATAGTGTGTCAAAACTGCGTAATGATTATTTTTAAGCAATATTTTAAGTGAAAGCTTAAATGTCAAAAACATATTTTGAATTTCAGCTATGGTTTTATGGTTGGTATAAATTTTGTTTTACGAGATTGGAAAAAACATTTAAGCTTTTGCTCAGAAACTTAAAAGTAACAAATATATACAACGACATTGATTAAATTCCTTGGAGTTTTAACTGCGATTTAGTTTCATCATAATTCACTTCAGAAAATAAATGATTTAAAAATATTTTATTTAAGTTGTAAATGATAAAGCATTTTTTAAATTTCTTTTTGGGCACTGAAAGCTGTCTCTTCCAAAAATAAAGTCGGCACGTCACGTGACTTCAAACAAATCGTATCCAATCGAAGCTTTCAATGCCAATAGAAACAATCATATACAAAAACGATATTTAATAAACATATTTTGTTGTGATATTTGCGAAGGCTATGCGACATTATAAATATGCTCAGATGCAAGTGTGTAAAAACCATCCTTTCACAATTTATATAATAAGATGACGGTTGATTAGGCATCGGCAACCGTGCGACAAAGTCCAGTCCAGTTTGGTAAATGTACCGTGATAATTTGACCGTGCTTAGTCGGGCTTACCCTTTGTTCTACAGATTCCACTTTGAAGTTGACCATTTATTAAGTTGAAAGCTTATGTTATATTTAAGTGTAATAGATTGGGGTTACTTGGTAATATTATTGTCAGTGGGGTACTGAACGGTGCTTTTCGATACTTTTTTATTAGGGCGCGCTCCAAACGAAGAGGGTGTCCGAGTGCTGTAAATTTGACCAAGTTCAAGCCCTAATAGTTCGTTTATGAAATAAACTAATGACTATATATTCAACTAACCGAAAAGTCTTATTTATCGTCTATGTTGTATTTTACTACAGTTGTTTCATATTATACCACAGCAAAAATTTGTTATTTCTTTCAGTAGTATTTAAAATTACTCGTCTACTTCTAAATGAACTCATTAATTACTAAAGATTTTTAATTGGCGAGAAGGAGCTGAGGTTTTTTTTAAATTATGTTTATGTGTAAAATTTATATCCTATCACTTGAACCATCTGATAAAAACTAAACTGTTATATTACAACAATAATAAAACATTTTTTTTACTTATTCCACATTAGATTAATTAGGGTCAGAACCGGTTCCGCTCATAGTGAGTATTATAAGCTGATCAGTTCATCAGTATTTAAATTAGTAAATGATGAATTACTAGAGATGACATAAATAATTAATATTGCTATTAATTTTTACGCGCTATATATTTGATGGTAAATAGAGCGCAAATTCATTGTTCTTTCCAGTTGGGCGCGTCTAATATCACTTACCATATCGCGCATTTCACTTAGAAGCTTCCGACCCTAGCCAAGGTTTACTTTACTCTTGCTACAATAACATCCAAAATTGGGCTTAGGAAAGTTTTCAATTTTTGTATTGTGGTAACCTATCCTTAGTTTTGAGAACCGTCATATTGATAGCATCAATCCGTATTCTGTTAATTTGGATGCGAAAATTGTATCCCGTATAACAAGCCGTAAAAAAATGCCGTAACTTGACGATATTTTACGTAATTATTATGCTATGGCGATGATTGGGAGGGACTTGCCACACTTTGAATGATATTTCTTTTTTTTGAAGCCTGAATATTCTAAGGCCTTTACACCTGGTGTCAGAATAATATCGGTAGGTGACTTTTTTGGATATGGAAATTCCAATGGAAAAAACCAGTGATTTATGATTAAATGCGTACGGCAAAGAAAAGTAGGAAGTATTTCCATTTTTATGTGTGGCTGTCAACGGGTTATTCATCATTCTTTTCCTGGATGGAAAATTATTGTTTTGTTTTAACTTTTGTCTTTTCTTTCCTTATTTTTTTTTATTGATAGTGTATTACGAAACATTCTAATAAAATGTGAAATTACATATTTTTATTGTACTTCCTTGTGGGCCAGAACCTATTTACGTTTCAATTTATAAATGCAAACTATGCACTTAAAAATATATATATATGACTTTAAAGCAACTGCTGAGACGATAAATCCATGTTGTAGATTTTCATACCCCTCAATGATGAAAATATATTTTAAAATTAAATTTATATATTTTTCATTCTTAATCTTTCATATATACATATTTATGTGTATGTACTTAGATCGCATCACATAATTTACTTTTATAAGGGCAGCCAGTAAATATCAATACGATTGTTTAAGGAGTTGAATTTATTTAACTTTGTAAAATAAATTGTATTAATGTGATCATTTTCAAGTTCTTTGAACCTTCTTTTCTATATAAAATATAAAGTTAGAGTTAATGTTACTAGTTATATAATTATTTCATAGTAATATATATAAGAAAAAGTTAAACTCACACACCAACACAAGTGATACAATATTTCAGAACAAGAACAGATTTTACATATTTTAATAGTTTTTTTGCAAAGAATTTTGGGTAGCACACAAGGAATTTCTCCAACAAATGCTGTCAACCAAACAAAATAATTTATTAACAGTTATTATAAATATTAAAACTGATGTGATTCTGGGCGAAAATACACGCTACATCAATGAAGAAGCCAAAAGCTTTTAGAATTATTTTGATCGATCGGCTTGTAAAATATAATTTCTGCTTGTGAGACATTTCTAAGTTGTTTATTTTTTTACAAAATCTACCAAAATACAGTTTTTTAATTTTTTCAAGTAAGCCTCTACAAAATATAACAACATAGAGCCCACTGCCCACTGCCCACACTACATTCACACTTTTTGTGAGCGTATAGAAAGCTCTTATGAGTTTTCAGTCGATTTACTTAAGCGATCTGATCATCAAAGGGTTGCGTATTATGTTTTACACTAGTTTGGTTAATCAATTGACCGTGACAATCAAATCGTATGTATTCAAAAGCTTTTAATTTTACAATGATGTGTTAAAACGCGCTAAAATAAATATGGTGAGTTTAATAAAAAAAAAAAACACTATATGTAATATAAATATCTCAAGAAACTGTTCAGCTATGAAGTCTTAAAGTGTTTCTTATTTTATAATAGAAGTAGCGTTAATTATTAATATATAACGGTTATTCGAATTAAAAACACCGTCAAAAAAACAAAAATTGTACACATAGTCTAACGGAAACTACGGCTATAACATAACTATGTAAATATCATTTTTTACTGTGTAATAATGCAATAAAATAAATATGTGCTTTAAATTAAGTTTTATTTTGGTGCGAATATTCATATTATTCAAAAATATCCACGAATTCGATGGTTGCTTTTTGAAAATTCATTTCAAATATCAAATGACAATTTATTTGTTTGATATTTACTCAGTTACGTACTAGACCTTTTTTTATTTTAGTATAGAATATAAAGTACAGGCAAAACGCTATTCTTAAGACCAGAACTGGTCTTAATTAGCAAAAAAAAACCACTTCTTATTAAAGCTTTCAATGAAAACTAGATTACGTAAAAAATATTAAAACAATAAAATGTTTTTGATTTTTATTGTATCGGTAAAAATATACAGATACGAATTTTAAGTCTTTCGTTTTTTATTTCTCCGAATTCTTTGACAAAAAAATTAAAATAAATTAAATTTATCGACTAGATTTTAGAATGGTTCACACGTTGATGCCAAATTATTTATTTTGTAAAGCTAAGTTTATATGTGATTTAAGAACAGCAGGGCTCAATGCCCGCTTGGTGTTGTCTTGGACGACATGTGATTAAGACGATGCTGTATTTTGAAGTTTGATTGAATGATAAATAATGAACGATATCTGGGATATGATGGTATGCAGTAAAGACTCTAATTCGAGAATCGAGTACTTGATACTCGAGAATACTCGTCCCCTTTTCAAGTACGATTCGATACTCGAGTAGTTGAGGTGTCGACTGATTGGAGTCTCTAGTATGCAGTCTTACGTATGACACATACATACATGCAGTAGTTGCTGCCGAATTTGATTGGAGAAAGACAACTCTTCAAATGGTGACATTCATAAATTTTTACTTGAGCGATTAAATTATTTAAAGACAATAATCGAAAAATATTGGAGGTGATTTACGTGTTTTTTTGCACATTGACTAATTATTTTGGATTCGAGAAAAACAGGTTTATATACAGTAAGTGACTTTATGGTAACGTTTTGTTTATTGAAAAAATCACAAATAACCAAACCAGTCGAGAAATCGAAGCGAAAAACCTTTTTTTCTCTTCTTACGTGTGAAAAAATTGAAATAAACGTAAGTGAAATATGCATTGAAATCGAATTGATAAAATATAAAATTCCAATCATGACACAAAAGTAATTTACATTTTTAATATATTACTCGCTGAATTCTTTTGCCAGAAAATATGCAAATTTAATGGCGATATAAAGATGAGATGTAAGCAGTAAAAATTAACTAACATATGACTGAAAATTTTGTGTTTAGTTTAGTGTTTTTTTTAAAGAATATTTCAGAAAACGTATACTTTATTTCTTTAGAGCCAAAATATTTTATTCTTATTATTTCTTAAGAGTAAAAACTATTTTACTAAAATTTAGTTTTTCACTTAAATTCAATTTAATTAATTTAATTATAAAAGTTGACAATGACAATATTTTTACGAGATACCAACGAGTTCACTTATTTTAATCGCGATACTAAGTTCACTTTTTATTTCTACAGAACTAACATAAGACTACATTTATTGATTGAATTAGCAATTCATTCTTTCGATGTATTCGGCGGTTACTTTGTGGAAGATCAATTTAATATAATGTTTTTAAATAACTTTAGTGACACGTGTTTCACCTATTTCAGGCATCTTCAGACTTACTATCGCAAAGGTTGCTTAAGTAATGAATTGGCATTTACTTGGCAGAAATAATTATTACCAAGTTGAATAAACCCACTTATTTAGCTGCACTAGAATTAAATTATTGTCGATAGATATTAAAGCATATGAGCCGACGTTATTCGATAACTTGTATTTAATACTTTCAATGGTTTCGACGGTAACTTTGTGGAAGTTCATTTTAGTATAAAATTAAAAATAACTTTGATTATTCCACGTAAGTTAAAGTCAATTAAGCAAACTTTGCGATAGTAAGTCTGAAGATGCCTCTGAAAGAGGTGAAACACGTGTCACAGTTAGTAGCACAATACGTGGAATAATCAAAGTTATTTTAAATTTTATATTAAACTTGTATTTAAGTTATAAAATGGTGATATAATGTTCGACTCAGTTTGATCCGGTTCAAATAGTTATTCACGTGATAATATTTTTTATTATTTATTAAATAAAGAGTTATTCTGATTAATAATGAGAGCAAGGGAGTTCAACATGTTTTCAATAGCATCGCACATACTTAATTACCTTTCAACTTTCGGCCCAGTGAATTTTCCCGCGCTTTTGCAACCGTGGCAGCCATCTTGTGTCGCTATTCGGTTCTACTATTACTATCTCTTTGCCCGCCGCTAATTTGACGGCAAGCGATCAAAGGAAATAGGCATATTTAATTTTTGCCAACCCGCTAAGTGAAAAACATTTTACGTGCTAAATAGAAATACGATTTGACTTTTTTTAGATAATGTGTAAAATATAATTCATACTTTTTTGGCCGTACTGGACTTAAGAATGTTGTATTTACCGTGTCCGCTTTCGATGTGAAATATTTTATACTTACTAATAGAGACTTTACAGCAAAAGTTGGCTTACGAGAATGACTCTACAATTGGTCAATTAGTCTCTCTTTAACCGAATCTCTGTTCGACTACAGACCCGGTCAATTGAATCATAAACGCAATATGAAAAATATTTAAATTAAGGGACATTTTTCAGCCATCAGTAAGGTTTGATTTTGCGTTTATTATTTGACTTTGTATTTAGTATGATTTATGGCATATTTTTGTAGTAAATTAAAAAAAAATATCAAGAGTACTGAAGTACTCAACTGATGAAGTTCTATATATTTTTTTGCAATGAATATAGTAACAAGGTTTTGTTAGTGATGTGATTAATGATACAATCTTTAATTCGAAGTATTTTTAGGTTTAGTTAAAGTAAGTGCGATTTCAAATAGAGATATATTTTTACCAACGCAGTCAAATATTTCTGCTACCATATCATTTAACTGTTTTCAAAATTTGAATAAAAAAATGAACGATGACGCAGTAACAAAAAAAATGACATTGAATGTCATGAAACTTTTGTGCTCCGCAGAAAAAAACTTTTTGAACGTCCCTTTACTCCCATGGGATTATCTTTGATCCAAAAAATATGCTAGAATAACATTGTATTCACTCGAACAAAAAAAAAATGATAAAATTTGACACACGCAAATGAAAGCTGAAAAAATTAAGTATTGTATTATATTTATGTTTTGTTTTGTTTGAAATATGAAAAAGCTCCATGCATAGCTGCAAATTAACATTCAGGCAGTATTAGCTTTTTTTTTGAATATATTGGAATCTTATTGGTTGAAACCTTTTTTATTCTCTTTTTTCGTCTACTACCAAAGGGTTGGTGACATAACTGTACGTTTTTTTAGAAAAAAACCAATCGTAAAAGATTACCAATGCTGTGTGCAGAAGCTATGCATCCAAGAAAATCACATTTCAAATTTTTCTCCGCATTCAACTCAATTTCCAATAGAACAAGCCAATCTTCACCCGTAACCAAAGAATAAAGATACATTGAAATTTATCATTTATTAAAAAATATGTAATATCTCATGGATATTATAAGTAAACTCAATTATAAACAATATACAATTATCTCGATTACTAAATACGTATGTAGGTACTCTATGTAAATCAAGGTTTGAAAGGAAGCAATCTGTCAACATGTAATATGACAAAAGATTCTTCTTAGCAACGGATATTGATCACAGCACTGATAATATAATTATTTTGGAAGAAAAAGATACAAATTGATTTTTCCTGTCAAGCAACAGAGAAAAATATTCTGATACAATAACAGAGGACAACATAATTGATAAATGTAAACCTTCTCGTATAAATTTATAAATATTGATAGTTTTTTCCGGTTGTAATTGAAATTTTCCACATTGTTCCAAACAATATATAATGTAATGTTTTGCTATGCGACTTCATATATAATTGGTGATACAAACTCGACGATTCATATGGTTAGTAAAATTTTCACCTTCATCATTTTATTTCATTGAAATATTGTTGAACTGTTAAAAAAATCACTGGTTTTTTTTAAATTTTGTTAATTTTTTTAATGATTTGTGTGATATATTATTAAATACTTTTCTGTCAAAGTACGTAACATATAAGGGTTAAGATACTGCTAATATTTATTTGTTTTATTAATTATATGCGTAAGTGAATTTTAGGTAACAAAACGTGTTTTTCAGACATTAAAATACTATATTTATGCTGTATTCTATAATAAATACCATATATAATGTAAAAAAATTACCACACATGCTTAAAAAATATATCCAAAGAAATCTTTACAATAATTCTCATACCAATCCCAATATGAAACGAAACCTTTCGAAGTTAATAAGGTGTAAAGTGTAAACCAATGAGCTCGCAAACTCTCAGTAGGTAATGAT
Source organism: Himalopsyche kuldschensis (assembly GCA_028554975.1). Lineage (NCBI taxonomy): Eukaryota > Metazoa > Arthropoda > Insecta > Trichoptera > Rhyacophilidae > Himalopsyche > Himalopsyche kuldschensis. Next base: position 103,121 of record JAHFWI010000046.1, on the reverse strand, counting down.
CATGCGATCCGATGTCCTGTGGTTCGGAAGCGATGCGCCTTTGTCACTCCGCTGAACATGTATTCTATTGATCTATATTCGACGTCGCCCCTTCCGAGAGGAAACTAATATGGCACTTGTTGGATTGTGGGACACGCTGTACATATTATATACATATGATCACGCGGTGGCTTACACAGCGCTGTTACCAACATTGTCAACTAAGCTCGATGTGAACATTGTTTCATTAAAATTTGCACAATGTTTTAACAGCTAATAGGCCATGTGCAGCCGAAAAACGATTATATTTTCGGCCTAAGGTGACTTGTTAGTGCGTTACTCCAGAAATAACGAAAATAATATTTAACCCGTTTTATCCCACGGGGTTGATCTCGCCTCGCGAATATAAATACATATGCGAAGAAACCCAAAGGCCAATCTATCTGCCTCAGTTTTTGTAGCACCCATTGACGGATTTTTTTCATTTGTATGCTTTAACACTGTACACCATGGAATGATATTACAAAAAAACACCGTTAAGTTACCATCAGCTGAGATAAATAATTAAACAACGACTACCGTTTTTTGCGAAAAAATGCCCTAGGATTTTTCTCGAGCACTTTCCAAAATGGTGTGGGGTCCAAAGAGTTAAATATAGCTTTTAACCATATTTTTTTGTCATATGATAAAAACTATCTGTAGAAAAAAAATATTTTGAAAACTCGACTTAAATAAAAAAATCAATACGCACTTAGTACGTACGTAAAAGTTTTGTGGTAAATATTAATTACCGATATGAAGACAATGATTGCGATATTATAGAATTATAGATAACAGGTCTTTAAATATCAACGTATAACTTCCTCTTGTAAAGTTATCGGTTATGAAGTTAATAGCTTAAAATTCAAAACTGACAATACATTATTAATGTTCATTTTTGAAACCATTTAAGATTGGAAAAATAAATTAAAAATGGTGACGCGCCAAGACAGTGAGTGAATCACAACCTTTTTAAGCATGTGAACCTCTTTTGAACACACATTTCACAATATATTTCCGAGGACAATTATCAAAAATTAAATAGTTTAAATTATATTTCTAATGAACATATTACATTTTATATGATTTTTTAAAAACAAAACAAGTTTATTAATTGAAATTTAACGTTATTATATGTGATTAAGCCTGATGCAAACTAGGTATATTTTGAGATAAAAACATGCATATTCAGTTTGATGAAAATAAAACACTTTAGGTCTACTTTCAATATTATTTAAATACACTATTTTTATTATTTCATTCTGTTTGTGACTCCCTTAGAGTTTTTTATGCTTCCCCAAAAGTTAATTTTCGTTGGCGCCTACCATGAATATATATGTGCCTCCCAAGGGGTCTATACGGAACAGGTTGAGAAACGCACCTTGTATACGTACATCTTTCAATTGATTTATAAATTTGTATTCCAGGATTTTTTTTCACATCTTCTTTTCCTGCCATTATACTAACATTCATTCAACCCTATCTTATCCTATCGCTGAAAGGAAGATGAGCGACTGAAGTACATTGAATCCTATTTAAATAAATATTATTTTAACGATAAAAGAAAAAGAATCCACATGTGTTCAATTGGGAGCTCATCTGGTTTTTGAAAATAGCATAGATAGACGAATTACATTTTTATTGTTAATAGACTAGAATTATTTAGGGTTTCGTTTTTATTACACAAGCTTAGAGTCAAATCTTAGCATTCGATCAATGAAGAGTACAAGGTCGTGTTTAGGGAGGAGGTAAGGGGGGCTACAAATTGTATCGAAATGATATAAATACAACAGATAACGCTCTCAAGACATGCATTATTTCTATTTGAAACACAAATCATGGCAACGTTATTTTCTAGTCGATGTGTATGAAGCAAATAATTATTTATTTTCAACATTCTGTTATGTACAACGTATAAGTTATATTCGAAAACTAGCAATATTACACAAACAAAAAAAATAGCAAAGATACTTATATCAAATGTGACGCCTAACATTTTCAGACTTCTCTAATTTAATTTATTTTTGTCTAAGTTGATGTTTATATACAGGCTTTCAACAGGGACGTCTGAAATTTGTAAGGTTATAGCTGCGATGTTGTCAAAGTGAAACCTGTCAAATTTGTAGTCAATTTTTTAGAAGTGTACGGAAAATCATCATGGAAGGTTATATTGTTGAACAACGTGATTAGATCATCAAATTGTATTATCAAATACACTGCTCCGTTCAAGAAACGTTCCGCGAAATACTTCTTGATTTTTTTCCTCGCCGCAACCGTCCTGCAGAGTCGACTATTCTACGTTTGGTGGCCAAATTACAGTTAACCAGTTTGATAAATAATCGGCCAACACAAGTAAGTAACTGAAACGCAAGATATGCTAAAAACATCGCTATACATCCGTACTTCTTCCAAAAAGGCATTGTCTTAACCGTCAACGGCGAGCGCTACAGATCGATGATAAGCAAATTCTTGTGGCCTAAACTGGATAATATGAATACCGATAACATACGATTCTAAAGGACGGCGTGACGTGCCACACAGCACATGCCACGATGGACATATTACACGAGCGAGCTTTCTTTATTGAAAGACCTTATAGCTCCTAGTTTTGTTTTATATTCACACTGAAGTATTTATTACCTATAGATTTCCTGTATAAAATAAAGTACCAGATGGTCAGCCGATTACATTTGACATTGGAAATAAAAAAATAATGAGGATTCATTGTTATATACAAGAATTTAACTCGTATCATAATATCTATAGCACAACATAAACGATTAATTTTGAATTTTTTTAGAAATATTAAACTCCGAACAAATAATAAGCATATAATTTTAAACACTAATTGAAGCTTTGTCAGTATAAGTCAACGATAACGGAGAAGTTTGTGAATTATTTATTCTGTACAGGGTTTCCTTTCTAGTTACATGAAAAATGAGAAATATGTGAAGGAAAAAGAGGTGGGGATATATTATTATGCATACACTTTAATGGGATAGAAATAGATTTATCACACTATAACGTTGTACCCAACAACACCTGGTACGGTTTCGCACAATATTTCGAGGAAATAGTCCTATAACGGAACAACGTTACGCGGTTTTAATGTAGTTTGCCAAATTTTGAGAGAGAGTTTTGTAAAAAGCTTGTTGCTTGCACTATACGCTATAAGACTATACACTATATCTATAACATAGGCAAACTACGAATGACTTTATTTTATATCCATATAAAATTAAGAATAACTTCTTCTATTCCACGTAATGTATATCAAATAGTGGCGCTGGTTTTGAGTATTTAAGAAGTATCATTAAATTTCGCAAGGTTGCTTCAGTAATAATTTTCCTACAGATTTTAATATTACTACATTTTACATTAAAATGGGGGTTGGGATTTTTCCTTTTCATACTCTCCATTTTATAATTCATAATGTCAGAATATTAGAATCAGTTTTTACCATATCACTAAAGTAACATTGCGATATAGTAGGTCTGATGATGCTTTTAAAGAGGTGAAACACATGTTCACTATTTTTTACACATTGCATAAAATTGGCAAAGTGATTTTAATTTAATGTCAAATGAATTTTAACAAAGTAACCGCCAAATCCATCGAAAGTATTATTATATATGAATTACGATTTAAAGTTACTGGTTGAGGTCCAGGAAACATTTAAAAATAATTATAACATTGATAAATAAAGTGATTTTCCACAATAAATTTATTTAGATCAGGACCGGTTTAGCTCATCGCGAGCATTCTATTGAAAATGCTATATAAGTACAAAAAGTATCTTATTATTTCTTAATATTATATAATGCCATTCCACGAAGTATTTACATTGAACAATTATAACACATTAAAGTATAAAAAGACAATGTTTATTTGGTACCATTACAATGATAACAGATGAAATTCGATCCTTGTCTATCGAAGAAAAGCCTCGCAGAAAGGTTTTTGCTCGGAAAGTATTTTTTGTCAGCGAAACGATTTATTTGGGTTAGGTAAGGTTAGTGAAGGTTGGGCATTCTGTCAGTTGATTCCTTTATCATACTTTTTCTAAGTGCCTCGGAGAATACCCAGAACCGAAATTGACAATTTCTATAGGATTTTTGGGACGAAGACTCATACCCACTTGTCAATATGCAAAAAGATCACAGTCTGCGATTTGACGTCTGAAATAAATTCCGGTTGGTATTTTTGATTGGCATTCAATTTTAAAATTCGAATAATTTCAATAAAGTGGAAGTAAATTATATTTGACATTTTGAAGACACTGTGTGTATAAGAGCAAAATTTCAGTCCATAAAGTAATATTAATATTCTAGAGCAGGTGAATTAAGCTACTTGTTATTACATAATATGTACTAAATCATATATTACAAGTTGATTAATGCTATTTTCATTAAATATATAACGATTAACAGTATAAACTTAAAACGTTAATTATTACAATATGTAAGCACACATGTCAAAGCGATATTTCATGATTTTGTAATAATCGAAGCAATCAGTACATGTATAATTTAATTAATCATAATGTATAATGTTTCAAAAAAAACATAGGGTCCTACTGGAAGCGAGTAGATCTCAAAACGCGCTTTCATCACCAAGAGCGACATGCTGCTGAAAATGTCGGCTGGATGAATAAGATATATTTGCGATGCGAGAAAATTTCATACGCGTCAAACATGGCTCGTACTATTTAATTATTGAATGTGAATTCATAGGAAGATACACGTCGAACTAGTTAGCTCTTATAAAATCTGTTTGTTTGCTCACCGTCATAAAGTGGCAAATATGTACAATATTTAGGGCTTCGATTTTCACTGCTACCCCCCAAAGACATTTGCTTTCTCATTCTATCTTGTATTGAGAAAGTAACGTAATAAAGTTAAAAACGATTGCTTGGATTCGAAGATTGCTTGGATTTTTCGTTTTTTATTAAATTTTTCTTATCGAGCTAGAAAAGAATTTCAAAAAAGTATCAATTAAATAGTTATAACATCACAGGATATGAGTAAAAAATCGTGAAAAATGAATTTGGTTCAATAGTGAGTATAATTTACACACTCCAAAAATTATGAAAGCCAGAAATTATGAAATCGTCAAAGCCTATGGATTGAACAATTTTCATTTGAGGATTCAAACTCCTGACCGTGCAACCGGCTAAGACTGAAGTTCACTCAGTTGCAGTGATCGATACAAAGCAGGGGTTCTTAACCTTATTGCGATTTCGAGCGCTTTTGTGATTATGGAAGATGGTGCAGACTAGATTTAAAAAAAAAAACTAAGATTTAGTAGCATCAGTAGTCAACTTATCATACATAATCATTCTAATATTAAAAGGTTCGATGCCAGAAAAAATGGTATTAACTTTATAGCTTTATTATATTATTTTCATTCTCAAATATTATTTTATTCAATATATTACGTGACAATTTGGTGATTTTCACGAAAATTGTTTAATACGTTAAAATTTATTGTAACTTATTTTTAAGAATACATTTCTGAAGTGACTTACGAGCTTATCAAAATAATTAATCATTGAAAATTTACTTGCTTTATCCTCAATATTATCTACAATACCCTTATCGCATCGATAACCGCAAGGTTGCTACGCTTTACAGAATCCAAAATATATTGATGTATTAACTTACAGGTGACAGTATTGAAACTTCGATATAACCTACTGGAATTATTTTTGTTTGAGTACCGGATTCGTACTCCAACATTAGATTCATAAAATCTCTTCTGTTATTTTTATAATTCTTTTATTGTGTTTATAGGCACTCGGCGAAGAGAAAAGGCATCTGATTGACGTTTTGTGTGCATGTAGCCATGTTGTGTTTGGTTTATTTTAGTAAGCTAAAAGGCTACATTACCACCATCTGCTGGTGCTGCTTCGAAGCTCAGTGGAAGGTATTTTGAACATTTTCACACTTGCAGATCCTGAAGAACAAACAAAATATTCAGAGAATTACTCATCTATTATTTTAACTTAACTGATTAGAATTTTGAACTTTTGAACGCTTGAACGCTTGAATGGATCATCGTGCTTAGATTTTAAGAAAAATGGGTCTATAAATCTTCATATATATTGTTTAGGGTACGCAGGTTATGAAAAGGCTTGTTACATTATTTAAGTTTTATTGAGACAATCGAGTGTGATGTGGTTGGGAAGGTATGAAAACTTTGCAGTAATCAATACATTTGACTAAAAATCCATTCTAGGAGTTAGAATTTAGATCCTTTAACACGATATGTCATCAGCTTTTAACACTAACTAAAAGACTGGTTTTATTTCTAATTTTCAGCCAATCAACAATATTCAATGGAAGGATGTCAGTATCAATACACGTGTACCGATTTTTGTCCATTTAAATTGTAATAGGACAATGTATGTATGTGTCTGGAGAAGTTGAAGTATCACACAAGACAAACCAAGATATACAGTATGTTTTAATACGAAGTAATTATGATTTGAAAATATCACTGACATTATCTTAGAAGAATATCTTGAAATTTAAGATCGTAATTGAAGTTAAGAACGTCAAATTGTATCATAGTCGAACACAACAGAAAACGAAACCGCTTGCTTGATGATTTTATTGACGTAACAAAACGATGGGCTTTAGAATTCGATATTTAAATTACAGCTAATTTTGGAACTTCGAATTTAATTATTGCTATAACCGTCGTCAATTGAAAATATAAGTCTTTTATTGTCTAGTATTTAATATTATATTTATGTATGTATATGTTTACAAAATATTTAATCGATCATGAACTTTTTGTCTCTCAATAGGGCTATGTATGTATAATCTATATTTGCTGAATGTCACAATTTTGTTTTGTAAAGTCGTTTTTTTTATCAATTTTATTTTAATTCTGTTCCTCAAGGTGTCACGAATTTTTGGTCTCATACCACCGACACAGCCCTCCCAGCCCGCATGCCCTTCGTATTTCACCCCCTCGTCAAAAATGTAACCGCACAGCGACCAAAAACCAGAAAAAGTGCATAAGAACATGCATCGACTTTTTAAAAATCATTACTTACAATAATAATGCGTTTTAATGAGAAAAAAAGATCTTTGAGGTAAATACTGTCACAGATTTTAGCACGTTGCTTCTGTGTTAATTTGGCTTAGAATATTTTCGTTGTACAATATTAATTTTCTAACCTAGGCGTGAATTTCAAATGGTAATTCGCGAAATTCATAAGCCTTTTTACAACCCACGTGTAAATAATTCTATGCTGATAATAATATATTGACATTTGGCCCGTGTGGGCTGGAAGATTTTTTCATTGAAGTAAAGAGATTTAAACTATACATTTATTATAATGTACATAAACATAGATAGTCATTTATAAAAGCATATAAATAATAAATACCATCAAACTTTTTGATTTCATTCATGTTACTTTATCAATGGGATGAGGCTTGAAATAGATTTCATAAATTTATTTTTTCACGAAATTGGTTTATCATGTCCCTTAGTAATCTTTATAACATTACTTAGAAAAAATATTTTGATGGTGAAACGGTGATATACTTAGATAACATTTAAAATAGAATCAATACAAACACAGAAACTTCAGTATTACTTGATAAAATCAATATATTATATATGGTAAAGTAATATAATATAATTTACATATGAAATTTTATAATGAGAAATTGATTAATATAGCATTTCAGTCAAAATTAAAAAATACTCAAAAATGACTAATAAGAAAGTCATTTGCCAGACATTTTATATTCAAATTAAATATGATTCCGGTGTAAAAAAAATCCTACTGGGGTAGTGGAATTTTTACGGGAGCTCTTGTATTAGCTACCCTTGACCCATCCTCCTCCCACACTTCCGATTTGTTAAAATAACATAACCACACGCTGTTTTATAAAACATTTTCGAGGTATACATAAATAGCACGGGAAAATAATGAATTAAATGAACTAAAACATTATCTATTGAAATTATTGTGTTATGAAAATGTTATGAATAAAACATATGAATTTCAGGTTTGATTAATATATCTTATTTTATTTAGAATCTATAGTTTTCTTACAGCTTGTAAAACAATTCAGCCAACCAGAAGCAAAGAAATGTCACTCATTTTTTCTAATTTCAGGAGTGCAAAAAAACAGGTTTCAACAATTACTTCCTATTAATTTTAACAGCTACAATTTTATCCATTATGTAAATATGCTTTGGCTTTCCGATTTATTATGCATATATAGAATAGCAATTTATTCTAATGTGTTGTTTTAAGTGGAGCTATAAACAAGAAAGTGATTTTGATACGCATTGAAATATTTCCGTATCCACTTCTCCTATTGATATGACTCTTTGACACATAACGTAACATATTATTTTGTATATAGTGGCATTCATTACTCAAAACGGACAAAAATCGAGATACGTTTCGCTTATCTTTAAGGGAATTTAAAAAAAAGATGACTATATATTGTATTCAATATAAATACATTATGGAATGTTATAAAACTTTAACATATCAGAGTGGTTGAAATTAGGGTAAAATTGAATCTAGGAAATGAACGATTATTTTTTCGAATAAATTCAACAGTCAACTATTATAGTTTGTTTTGTGTATCATGTTTTGTACGCACTTGTGAAGGTATTTATAGGTAGATAGCTTATTGCACAAGATTTTGGGTGACAATATTTCAAGATTTTCAACTTTAATTATTGTCACCCTAAAGCACACCCCCACCACTTTTCGTTTTCCGTTTTCATCTGAGAGTAGGTACATACTCCGATAACAAATTTCCCATATTCAGTCGACGCGCGTCCGCGGAACACGACGGTCCTTCGCCTCCCTCACATTCCCGAAATACCGGTTCGAATTAATAATATAAGGAAATACGCAATTAACGGTACGAAATTTTAAATATACTCTTTGAAGAAGCAGCAAAAGTAAAGTTGAAGTAGAAGCACATTTATTAATACTGCCAAGTTTACTTCGTAATCGTATAAGGGCTGATTTTCTTCTCAGCTACAAATAATTTTGATTTTTTTTTAGGCAAACAATCACTTTAAAAAAATTCGGCATAGACAATATCATTTCAAAATAAGTTGAAATCTTTATATCGTAAAAGAAAAACGGGATCTCAATAGAAAATCCTAAATTTTTACAAAATATAACATAGATGAGATTTACGGAATATGTATTTAATTATAGAATGAAGTCATATGTGGCAATTTCGCTATATTTAAATCTATTAAACTGTCTTAAAAATATTGCCTTTCTTAAAATAATGACAGACAAATCAAATCGAAGATCATGATTTAAAACCAATGAACGAGTAAAAAGTGTTTTTAAACATTGTATCCCTAATTCTATTACAGTTTAAGGATCTCTGATTTGTCAATAAATTTTATCGCTGCCAAAAACAGTAAAATTATTTACCGATAAAAAGTACATATTTAAATTTTCTGTATAGTAACAAATCTAACATACTTTAAATTCAAACATAAAAATTCAAGACTGTAATTTTAGAAAACTATTTCTGCGAGTACCTATGTTATTTCTTTACGTATTCAAGCATTCTAAAAAGATTAAGATTATTTTCTTTATTGATTAAAGTAAACTATAGATTATCAAAGAAACCTTTATTTGAAGTAAGTGTTCACATTAATTTTGCTGGGACGATTAGACCTGGCTTAATTTATTGGATTAGCAATTTCCACTAATTTTGCTGGCCAACTAGATGATTTATTTTTAACACTTAGGAAACGAGTCTAGTACTTCATGTTACATCAACGTCATTATCTAAACATTTTTTAATAATAAATAATTAACTGTATTTCAATATAAAGTATATTTTAGGATTTCGACTTAAATTGAAGACATTTAAATTTTCACTACTTGGGTTTCGCCTTTCGGCATCTTCGTGAATTTCAAGTGCACGAATGAATTTGAACATGCAGTATCTAAAGATGTCAAAAGACGAAACCCAGGACGTTAGCGACAAAACTAATGAAAAATTAAAAAAAATTCAAATAAAAATTACCGTAAATAAATCAAAACTAAACAACAATTAAATTTAATAATTCTCACTAAACGTCAACTACTCTGGTTTCACCTTTCGGCATCTTCATACTTTTCATGTGCACGAATGAACTTGAACCGACTATTTTTATACTACTGACGATATTTTATATTATTTGATATTTTTCTGTATTCTTTCAAAAAACAGCTTATAATAAATAAAATAAATTATTTAAAAATAAGGAATAGCTTAATATGAATATTTTGTATAGCTAAAATATTTAGATTCCACATTAAACGTACAATTTTTCAATTCTCATTGAACATATAGTAAATAAATTAAACATTCATTAACAACCCACCTTTCGGTTCAATTAAAATATCTTTGTTTTATAAATAAGATATACAGTAAATTTAATTTGAGTTTTCAAAATCCGTTTAGCAATATGGAATAAACACCACTAGCACATAAATTTTCTTAAAGAAACTGATATCATTTGAGAAATATGTAAATTCAGATTATCTAAATTCCCGTATGAAATTGCAAATTGTCTGCCGACAATATTAATTAGATTAAATTCACGCGCGTATTAAATTCATTGAAACTTTGTCTCGGCAAATACTGTTGTCATATACAGATGTAATATGATAATAATATAGAAATTACATTGTCATACCCATGTCATGACTTCAAAGGCAAATACTAATGATGGATTATCTAATTAGTTTTTTAAAACGGTGTCAAAAATTTACATAGCTGAGCTGGCTTAATTTAAATACGCTAAAATTTTTATTTTGTACATTCGCGAATGACGTATGTATCTGCTAATCGAATGAAAACTAAACGATATGTGTTAATTTACAGAACATGCCCCTTTAATAAAGACGTGTCCATTGTGAAGTCCATTTTTTTTTTCATATAATGTCAGAAATTAATTACAGTGCCAGGTAATACAAAGCGTTTACCAAGAAGGAGCCATCACCAAAAGTAAGTACTCTCTTTGTTACATCTATATATAAATATATCATTTTTCATGATTTTCATTTAAAAAAAAAAATGTTTTTCGCACTAGTTCCACACTGCGCACCATCATTATCTTGGATAAAAACGATCCTGATATTTAAATCCTTTATCCTGATAAAAAGGTGGAAATAGTAAAAAAAACTATATGTTTTCAAATATTAACACCAAGAATTCATTATTAACACATTAGCAGCGACTGTAATGATCTATAGTTTCTCCCCTCTATTTACTCTCATATATAATACTTTGTATAATATATGGGAGTAAATTGATGTTTTCTCTAGTATTTTCAATAAAAATGTCTTGGTCTTTTATGATTAAAATATGATTTATTAATGTTTGAATATTTTAAAAAATCTCTTCATTATAAGTTGTTGCTTAAGCAGCTCTTTTTTCATTCTGCAGTTTTGCAAAATTGAATTAAATGAAGGCGTGGTTATAGAATGGTAATTAACTTTTATGATGGGGTTAAGCGGTTTTTTTTGTGGAAACTCGTTTTAAATATATAATTACTAGTATTGCTACCCGGCGTCGCTCGGACTAAGCGACCAATAATTATTTAATGTTATATCATTCGACATAATTATATCACAAAATCTAACATCCAAAATAGAGTTTAAATAAAATCACAAACTTTATTTAATTTGATGACAGCCCCATTCTCGCCCATTAAAATGTCCAAATTCAAGGAAAAAATCTAATTTGCTGTCAAAGAAATGTTAAATAATACCTTCACGTAAATAATAAACAGTATTATATTGCAACTTGCAACAATAATGCAAAAGGGAATTACAGACCCACATACATACATACGCCGTTTCGGTTTTATATATAAGATTATTGATAATTACTCTTGCAGAATTTGGACTAGGACGTAAAAGTCATTTTTGCTTTACAAATAGTTGTCAAAAGAAAATGTTGACACTATTTTTTTTATCGAGGTTCATGATATCAAGCTGTTATTAACCTTAAAGCTTATTTCATAATACGTCTTGAAAGAAAATAATTTCTTTTAATGAAACTGTTCTGCACTTAAACATTAAAGAAATAAAGTCTAAATAAGCTGAAGCCTGAAAATCTGTTATTGAAAAAATAATCTTGACATGGTTGAATCGGAAACTAAGAGAGTAGATTAGTGGCCATATCCTAAAATAATGTCAGCGACACTTTGCAAAGAAGCAGAAAAAGCTATTTTCTGATACAAAACTCTTTCTCTGCCCATTTGAAGGCAGCACAAAGTAATTTATGGTATGAACAATTTCTCACTTATTTCTGGTAATATCGAAAATGTAGACGATCTGACCTTTCACGTTTGACTTATATTTGCCTTGGAATATCTCTACGTGAGTGCATTTCCAACGCCTCTCATATCTTAATAAAACAAGAAACAAACTGAATATTGAAGATGGCAAGGCGTTTTGATTTAACATAATCGTCTATCACGAATTTGGAAGATAATTTTCCAATTGCAGATAAAAGCACAGGATTCAATTAATAGGATATCGTTTTAAAATGTGTTTTGGTAGCGATAAATCAAAAACAAAACACTTTTTTATGAAAGAGTGTTGCAACTTGAAAAAGATTAAAATCCATAATATCGCGCTGGTTATCGTTTCTGAAGAACGTTTGTGTTATTAAGCGTTGGCCAATTGCAGTATTATAAAAACAAAATTAAAATTTTTTAGTAATTTTCCCATATATATTCTGATAAAGATCAGGACCGATTTCGTTCATGGCATTGTCAATTGATTCAATAGATGAGCAAAACCAGCCCAGATCTTTACCAAAATACATGTGGAAATAGTATAATATGCCCATTGTAATGATTATTTTATTTGAATTATGCCTTTTCACCAAGAATAGACGGTTTACACATTAAAAGTGACTTTTTACACAATGGTTAATCATTTCAAATAAGATTGATGTGAGTTGTAAATATTTTGTAAAAATCTGAATGCTTAAGACTACTTCAATTAACAAGAGTGTTATCATCGATTTTTGTAAGAATACGCACAAATGAGTAAAAACGAAAGGATTCTGCGGGTGTTAAAAAATAAATGAGCGAGTAAAAATGTGTTCCCTTTTAACGAATAATAAAAACAATTGAGAACGTGGTTCACTCGGCACGGCTCAGATCATGCCGGTCATTAATAAACGAAGGAAAATCCGCCACTGTGCCATAGCCGAAGTAATTTTAGAGTGGAGCAAGAAGGGCTTTTTCGCAAATATAAGCTCGGTAGAATTTTCGCTTGCCTATGACGTTTCCTATAATTTATTCCGATGTGAAAATATTTTTATTTCATTGCAAATTTTCCGAAATCCGACGATCATTATTTTATGCTGACATTTTTGAAAACACCCCTAAAACTAGCGGCTATAAATAAGCTCATTTCATAAAATGGCCAATCTACTCAATGCCGAGTATAATATTTCTAATGACCCTTATAATAGGTTTATAAGAATGCCTATAAACGTAATTAACTTCATCGATTGGGTATATTCAGTGTCATATTTCATTTTTAATGTGGGGTATAAAACATATTTATTTTGATAACTCTAGAAGATAGAGCATAATATGAGAACCTCTTTACGACTACTCTCGTATATACTATTTTTAATAACCATAACCATTAAAACTTATTAAATTTACAAATAAGTATATATTTCACAGCATTCTTTAAATTTTCGTCAGTTAAGTGTTAAGTTAAAAACAACAATAATATTCATAAAATATTTCTATCATACACCACCTATCCTTTTTTGTTTTAGCTTGCTACAACCCTTATTCATAAAACAGGAGTTTCCTGGACACGACTCAATATTTCAATATGAACGTAAATTCCGATGAAAGATGGTTTGGGAAGTCCAAAATATGTATCTTAGTCACGTTAGCATAATACTTCTTGATGAGATACTTTATTCCCGATCTTTTTAATAAACTAACTAAGCATTACAACTCTATTGCGGTCCAACATTGATAGGTGTTGAAAATAATAGTTTTTTGCAATCGATTTGGTAAAAATGTAATTATTATTGCCTTAAATTGATTTAAATTAAACCAGTTATTCAATATACAATCATTTCACAATACTCTATTAGCAAAGACAATTGAATATATACAATTGGTTTAATGAGTTTCGCTTATGATGTTGCACGATGTATTATACGAGGAGAAAACGTTCGTAATGTGTGAGGTCTGAGAGATATAAACAATCATCGGGATAAGAAACTAATTTCAAATCCAACATTATGTGGAACACATGTACCATCCTGCATGACAGAATGAAAATATGATCTTTGCAACATGGAAAGCTTTGTTCGGCACTCTCGTACTTTATAATGGAAAATGTGCATTTCGGTAAAAAAAATCGTTTCAGCTATTTTGTTACTTTTACGTATCCTTTGTTTGGCCTACATTTAATTTTCTATACGAGCCAGTGGATAGAGCCGTCATTTTACACACTCGCTATACAGTGAAAGTAGTGTGTATTTCCCTTGGAAAACGGCATCAACCGCACTAGTTATTACGGTCTCAGTGTGTTTTGTGTTGTGAGCGTATAACATAACGCACAGCACATGTATCAAATAAAAAAACCTTTTGCTTCTTCTTTTTTTTATGTCGTTTCTAAAAGCTGATACATTTTGATTAAGCCATGACGTTTAATGGTGTGTATACTGTACACCTATTACGTATTTTGAAAGAAGGTAATCTTCTTTACTCTTGATATTCTAAAAAATATTTTTAACGTCATTATCATTTTTAAATCGAAGCTACTTTTTTTCATCAATTGACGCCACCGACAATAAGCCTTTAAAACTAAAACTATATAAACAAAGCTTCTCAAAATCAGCCCCTTATGACTGGTTTAACTGATCTTATTTATTAATGCATTAATACTCGATATGTTCGATCGTGGAAACCGTTTTCTACATGTACAATAATAAACGTTGCAAACTTTTAAATTGTGTTGAGCTCATAAAACATCCTTTCATGTGTAACGCGTAGTTGTTCATCAAATGAAAATAACTATGTTATGTATTTCAATTATTGTTTATCATGTTGATCTTTGACTGTTTAAGATTTACAGGTTTTACAATTTGTTGAAATTGAAATTGACTGCAATGAGTGAGAACAACTTTGATAATTATAAAAAAATGGAATTCGTTCAAAGGATCGTGTTTTATTTTCATGAATAATATCTTAAGAGTGAATTCATTTTTCGAAGTTTGTCGTTTTCCACATGAATAAGTAATGCAAGTAGTGAGTTATTCACTACCCCTCCCTACGTCTGGTCAATGCTAAATCGCTCAACCATACATCACGTATAGTACATTTGTTAAAGGGCTAGAATCAATACCTATGTATATTTAGGCTACACTATGTCGAAAAGTATTTTATAAAACCATAGATATACAAAAAAATAAAATATTTATTTTGTATTGAAAATAAAATTAGATTCGCCCAAAAACAGCGTTTGAGAAAATTTCGGTTGATGCAAAGTTAAATCAGTTGAACAGCTTAGTAGTAATTTATACATGCATCTGTAATATCCAATGGTAAAAAATGTATCAAATACGTGCCGCATACTTAATTATTAGATTGTATTAATTCACCCTCGAAAAACTTTATATTCAAAAGAACGCTCCAGCTCAATTATTGGTGTAATTTCTTATGGAGTAGTGGCAGCGTTTACCAAACTACGGTCCGCCAAAGGTTTTCATCCAGCTCTCCAAAATTTCCCGATTGTTGAAAATTATTATAATTGTGATTATTAAATAGCAAATTTTAATTCGTGATTTGGGTGTGAAATCACTAAAACTCTTTATTTAAATTTTTCATTTGGGATAAAATATGATCAGATAGTGGACCCAAAATAAAAGAAAATTGGTATTAAACGTATTTTTGTAGCTGACTAGATGTTAGTTTACTCGAAAATTTATTGGATATTATCATTTATTGAAATTCTAAAAATCTAATTACCATATAAATCAATATTCCAAAACGAATGTATTTCCGTCCGGCGTCCCAAGTTTTTAAAAAAATCATTCCGGCCCGTTTCTCAAAAAGTTTGGTGACCGCTGGTTTAGTGTGTCGTTTGATGCTGTTTCATGAACAAGCAGAATATTATTGCCGTTTGTAATAACGTTGAGAATTTTTGGTTCAATATTTAAAACGATATTTTTTACATAGCTGACATTTTTTCACAAAAAAAACATTAATAAACATTACCGTCTCCGTTTTGAGTATTCTTTAAGATACAATAAACTTTGTGTGTTCTTAAAATTCGTTCATTTATACTGATGCAGGCTTATATAACAACCGTTTTCAACATTCGCGAACTTATAAAGATTACATTTTCAATTCTAAGCACAAAGACAATAGGTATATTTATAAAATTACGTTAATTTTTGTGGAATTCATTTCTAAATTCAGTTGTGAAATTCCACGTGTAATTTTTGATGCAGAAAAATGCCAAATGCCAACCTCTAAAAAAGCGCACAAATGACATACATATGTTTGAACAACTACTGTCAAACATAAAAAACAAATGAGTATCGATAATTTGATTTAAACATTGTATGTTCGATTGTAGACTGGGCATTTAATCTTATCATAGTACGAAAAAAATCATAATATAAAAGAATAAAATGTAAAACTGTTAGTAAATAACAATTCAATCAACATGGAAATTCGTTAATTGCAAAGGACGGTGCACGGTATTAGAATTATTTGGTCTCATAAAAGAGTTTCGAAAAAGGTTCTAAGAAGTTAAAAAAAAAAATCCCAAGTGAATTGCGGCATATGGCAACATTACATCACCAAAATTCAAATGAATTACAGCGCGGGGAAATTATTTAATTATCATGAACGAACGAATTAGTGTCTCCTTTGGGAAAAATAATTCATGACGAAAGAATTCTGATGTTATGAAGCGAACGGTACTTAAATATTTGTAACACCTTCGTTACTTCAAAAGATCAAAACGTTTTTTAATAGTATGTACGTAATGATACCAAATACCAAAAACGGCATGATCTTTCATTAAACTAAATATTCTACAGTGAAAAAATAGCGAAGAGTTATATTTTATTGTATTCATTCCGTTTTCGCATAAATTGTACAATACAGAAGAAGTCTTCCGAGAAGGTGCCTTTGTCAAAAATTTCCTTTTTATGATTCCCACCTACACGGTGTTCTAGAAAAAATTCGAGAGCTCAACATAGAATAGTAGTACATCAGATTAATATTTGAAAGAGGTAGTATTCTTCTGTTTTAACTCATATCGACTGCCACACGATGAAAGCACTCACGACCCAAAGTTTTCCGAGCTAAAAATATTAAAAATGGTAGACGGAAAACTATATCTATAATCTAAATATAGATATCCATAAGAAAATAATTAGCACGAGGATTCTTGTGTTTATAAAATACACTTTTTATCACCAACGTTTATATACGTTCTGAAACCATAATTTAATTTTTCTTAAAACTTTTCCTACCCGTTTGTTATATACATATATAAAAAAGAGCTTTCCAGCTTGTTTTATGTATCTCGTAGAGTGGTGAAGATAGTAATACTCACAAAGATAGTGTAAAACGATACATTTAAGTTACGAGATGGATTTAAAGTCAACTTTAATATATAATATCAGTATTGTATCATCTGTGTGTGTAGCGCAACGTCGAATAAGCGAATTGCGATCTCATGTTGGAGCTTTTTAGAGATAATTTAGTGTATTCACTGGACTCATACAACTATCATTCGACGAATGAATCGTTATTTTGATTAACTGTACTAGAATGTTCATATAAGCATTTATTTCAGCACAATTTTCAGACAAATTCACTGATTTCGGCATTCACATCTGCTTCTTCATAGAATTATAATTCAGGGAAGACTTGAGTCTGATTTTTAGATGGTATTGATCCAGTAGTAAAAATCTTGGAAGTAAAACAAATTCGCTATATTATTTAAGCATCATTGGCGTCATAAATATTAACTACACCACTTCTTGCACCATTCCATAAAACAATTGAAATTAACCCACTAAGCTTAATAGATCCGATCATTTTAATTCCATCATGTGGGAGTATCATTTAATACATACGGAAAGCTTAGAGTTGTGCAAGTGTCTCCTACGGTATATTGGACCGATTCACTTGATAGTAAATAAGCCAAATCATCAGGAGCCTCCGAGACTCTCAAGGACGAATAAAACAAACTTAAGGTTCGATTAACGTTGTACTGCGGCACGAGAAAACAGTTGTGGATGCTAAATCATCACTACTGCTCAAGCCAGATTTTCTGAGCGAAAACGTCGTTTGTTTCGGAATCAAAATGTACGGGTGTTTCATAGATTATTTTTTCAATTGATTTATCTGTTTTAGTTCAAAATATCCAATCTTAAAACAAGGCGAAATGAGAGCGCTAAGCTTACCAAATACCCTTATACCCCCCACTCTTAAAAGAAGACAGGTTGAACAAGTAAGTAAAAAGCAGTTCTCGCAGAAAATATTGTGCTGGGATAAGCTCTATTAATAATAGATATTTAAATATATTTGGATTGTGAAAACTATTTAAGATATGCACACGACAATTATTATTTTAAGTATCAATGTAAGATTATACTATAACTGTATTTCCTACATTTGTAATAATTAAATGCTGTAATTTCAATGCTCAGCAATGAACATGCTTAGCACATTAAATAATCACGGAATCAGATATTTCGTGATTTTGTAGATGTTTGTTTGCTTTAGCGTGCAATAGACAATTATAGATCCAGTACGCGTCGACCAACGTTTACTTTACAATCAAGTAAATATATTCAGACGGTTTCCGCGAAATTGTCGGTCGTAAGAATGCGATCGTCGATTTATAATTATCTTTGAACCAACATACATATATATAAAAAGCATATTTAAGTATCTTCATTTGTCTGAAAGAATAATGCTTTAATTCAATGTTATAGATAAACCTTATACACATTTACGGAGCGTTTAAAGGGAAAATGATACGAACAATCGATATTTCCAACCACTTAAAAATATGTAATTGATATTATAATTTATGCAGCTTTATAATTATTTATACGGGAGCCATACTCAGTTTAATAAAGTGTGTCCCATTAATACCGTAAATTTAAATCTATAGATTAAAATTGAGCCATAAGAAGTGCCTATGTCAAATATTCAAATTGTTCAGTATAGGCAATTTTTGGTTATTACAAACATTTTGTCAATGTAAGTTTATTGAAATTTATGGTATCTATATAGTCTTGTACAGTGGTGATTGTTCGCACTTCAATTGCCTCAGTTAACATAGACACTTATTACAATAATAAATCTCAGCTTCTGATCATCTTTGTGATTTTTCTGTGCAAATTATGTTGTGGGTCAAATTAGATGTCTTTATATTTCATGAATTTTAAATCGAATGACACAGGGATTTCTTACATAAAAAGAATGACTATTTTAAAGTGTTTTCTTATTCTGAAGATCAAATGACCATATTCTGACATAAAAACTTCTAGCATTAATTCCCAGATTTAATTTGTCATGAATAACAACGATAAAAGATATTGTTGTAATTTTACGTTACAGTTGGAAAACATTATTTTACGTTTATACCATATTCATGTCACTTTGATCTTTATAGTTTTGAATCTAAAATGTACACAACAAAGTTTATAATTTTGTCTCCTCTCTAGTCAAAAGATACAGATCTCTGATTCCAGTTTGACAGTATTTTAGTTGTACAGAGTTTGTTTAAGATTTTACGATAAAATACACCAAACTTTACTTACAAAATGTGATATATATTAATTTTAGACCGAAAAAAAAACATTAAACTTTTGCATATCTTTAACATATTTGCAAGGAATAAAGTTAAATAAAATTTGAAGAAATTCTTCAGTCTAGTCTAAACCTTTGAAATGCACATTTCGTACAGTTCATAGTTCCAGAAGATTCCGAATACCGTGTTGAGAGAGGGAAGAAAAGTTCACGCGAGAATTTACGATCTTTTTAGAACAGAGAGAAAAAGGTGGCCACTAATTCAACCGTTATACAAAAACGTGAGCCCAAGTTTTATGTTCGCCTTCAAATTTCTACAACTTTCGGCATTACGTTTAGTTATGATATTGTAATATATGTAGAACACTGCACATATAATATTTTAAATAACTCATCATTCACACCAATATTTCATCCGCAATTCTTTTGTACCAACCATGATCATGAAAGATATGCTATTATATTTTCTTTCCCGTCAATTTTATATGCATGTCTCGGGTTTTCCAAAAACCATGTACTAAAATACTGTAAAATTAGTAGTGGCTTATAAACAAACTTATCATCTATTATGTGTTGAGGAACAAACTATAGGATAATGAATAAAAAAGTCAATTATCTTTCTCTGGAAATAAGTTTCCTAACAATCTGTCAGTTTACAAATTGTTCAATGTTTTATGAAATTAAGAATCAAGGCGAATTATAAATATCTAATTCTCCAAAACAAATCGTACTTGAGATAATTTTAGAGATTATATAATTTCATCTTCAACATGAAATACAAAACTCTATTGATCTTGAGCTATGGCATTATGTAGCTTACTTTTTGTAACTCAAGTTGATCTAGAGTTACTTAAATAAATTCTTAATGGAAATATATTTTTGCCGTCTGGCTGAATCACTTACTACCCTCACATACATTACACATTCAAATTCGAAGACGGAGTAGGTATAGAGGCTCCTCAATTAATTAGCAACGACATCCTTTTTGATAAAGTTGCTTCCTGCTAAGTGCTACGCCGACATTTTGATATTTCAAGAACTTCCGGTTGGACCGGAAGACTCCATTATCGAAACCGCACGAAATTTAAAAATATAACAACGATGAAGGTTTCGGAGAAAAAATGATTATATCTCTTAATTGACTTTCATTTAAAAGTTTGTCCTATTTCAAAACTGATACTCAATATTATATTTTATTATTGTGAATATAAGATATTGTTTTGAATTAACAGAGGCAAGTATTGTATTTTGATCCTCTTCTATCCAAAATCAATATACATATATGAAAAATCCATACCGGGACTCGAGCCCATTTCTACAGTATATATAGTACTCTAACGACTCGGCAAGTAAAATATACAAGATTTTTGTTCGTCATTAAGTTGATAGATCTTAGTTGTCAATTTTCATTACAGTTTACTTTGCTCATTTTAAATAATGTTGATAACTGTTGACACCATGCCATCATCAGAAGTTCTGAAATCAGAACAACCAAATATTTATTCTGAAATAACTCTCGACAATGTCGGATAATAATATTGATTGAATTGGCATTTAATTGGTATAAAATGTTTAGTTTCACGCGAATTGTGTAATACAGTTTGATATTTAGAAAATGCTGAAGGTGATTCGATGCCGAAAAAGTTATTCAACCACGTTACATAACAGTAGGCATTATGACATATTTGACCTTTTTTCACAAGTTTTGTGTAACATTGCTATTTACTATTTCTCTACCACGTTAAAATATTCTATTCCACCAAAAACTCATTTCGATACAAGTTTCATTTATACTATTTTCGTTTTGTTTTTGCTCATAATTTCACACATTCAAACTTCTGGGCTTATTATCTTCCAAATTATTAGTTTGGTTTCCTTTTTCATAAGCTTTGTTGAATTTATGTGCTTATACATATATGTATCACGAGACTCTTGAGTTCTATTCTTTGTTTCACGGTTTAGTATAAGTAGTAAATGCCGAAAGTACTGCGGTATATAGCACATAAAATGTTGCCTGACACGAAATATGATTATGAAAGTGGAATTTATTTTTTGATTATTATATACAGACTTAGATACACGCTCAGTTTGGCAATCAATATAATGTAGTGATAACAAATATTAATGACTGAAAAGTGGAAGATGTAGACATTAAAAACCTTTTTCGTTAACAATCGATCATATTCAACGATGATGGACGATTTCATAACTTAATAAAATTAACTTAATATATAATAAAATAGACTTAATAAAATTAATATGTTTACCAAATGGATAGAAATTTGGATAGAAAGTATATGTGGACATAAAGATAAATTGTAATATTTTTTTTATCTTAATACATGTCACGACCGATGTTCCACCTAAGGTGAGAGGTTAGCTGTGCGGAAAATTCAAAGACTGAGCAGGTTTGTCCAACAAATGCGTGGCATAATTCCAATCATCGACCCACTTCTATTGAAGTGCTTCAGTAGGAGGTCACATGTTCCCCATCGGGAGCGGACATCGATTGAAAAATATTTTTTTGGAACGTATTATTAATTTATGCTTCTCTATTTTCTGGATATTTTAAGCAATATTTATTCATAAAGTTGTTAAATTCATCCACCTATAAGAGTGATTGCAAACTGCTGGATATTACAAAAGAAGAAGTGAAGATTACATGTTGTGACCAAGTATATACTACACATAGTTATTCGATGCATTGCGAAGTAATTATTTTAGTTTTGATAATTTCATTTTTTCAACCCAACATTGTTCCATTTCCATTCATATATTTTATTATTAATCATATCGAGCAAAGCCAATCAGCTTGCAGGATTTAAAAAAAATACATGAACATTTTTCAATTGTGCACTTTTAAGGTGTTCACTGTCAATACTTGGTGGAAAGGCATTATAATAAAAATAATAACACATTTTTTAGTACTTTTTCCACATCTGATTTATTACATCAGGACCGGTTTCGCTCATGGCGAGCATTATCAACTGATAAGAAATACAATAAGACAGTGGTATTTATGCAAAAGTTAAGGATGAAAACAAGGTATGACAAACAATTGGTAATGCAACTAAGCAAATAAATTAAGTAAATTACAAGACAAATAGACTAAAAATAAAATGTTCAAGACCTCTTAGCAATGCAAAACTAAAACATCAAAAATCAATTAAGTATGAATTTAACATTAACTAACACATCAAAAATCAATTAAGTATGAATTTAGCATTAACAAAGTAAAAGCCCAAATATTAAGTGAATTTAATAAAAATAAATAAAGCTAATGTCTGTCATCCATAATTAGATGGAAGTCCCGGTAATGAGTTCAAATGAGTCAGTGCCTGTAACAGAATAAAAGCCATATCAATTCTTACAAATTAAAATCAAAGAAAGGAAAATAAAAAATAAAAAATTAGAAATAAAAGTAGAAAAAAATACAATAAGAATTGGTTTAGTGAATTGGGTATAGTAATGGCGAGGAAACGAAGACTAATTGATCATTTAAAAGATTACAATTATTCATAAATTTATGTCGGTTTATTTCAAGGATTTCTAACTTATCTAGTTTTACAGATTTATTAATAATATGCAGGATTTTAAAGTTTTTAGTGATATCAAAAGTATGCTTATTTAGGAACAGATGGTTACCTATTCCTGAGTTAAAATTAGCTTTTTTAGACTTTGTTGAGAGTAAAAATCTAAATCCCTTATTAGTTAAAGATATTATATCTATTGTCAATTGTTGTATTGACCAAAACTTTTTAAATTTGATGGTAAAATTTACCAACAGTTGAATGGGTTGGCTATGGGTAGCCCTTTGTCTCCTATTTTAGCTGATTTTTTCATGAATTTTTAGGAATCTAAAATCAGTAGTTTTGATCTCTTTAGAAATGTCATTTATTGGTATAGATACGTAGATGACATCTTAGTACTTTGGGGAGGTACGGAGAGACAACTTAATCAATTTTTAAAACATATTAATAGTGTTAACCCGCATATCCAATTTACAATGGAGTTGGGGTTGAATAAAATAAACTTTTTGGATCTAACGATCGAGATTATTAATAATCGGCATTTTTTCAGTATTTTTAGAAAAGATTCATATAGTGATAACATCATTAATAACTCTTCCAGACATCACATCTCGCATAAATTAGCCACCTTTCATTGCTTTATACATCGTCTCCTTTTGATTCCGATGAGTAAAGCAAGTTACGATCTTGAATTAAATACAATAAAACAAATTGCAATGAATAATGGTTATGATTCGGATTTAATTGATCGACTTTTATTTAAAAAAAATAAAAAATTAGCTCTGTTAAATGTAAGCTCTAGTTTGGTGACTAATGATCCTGCTGTTAATAAACAGTGGGTGAAATTATGTTACTTAGGTAGAGTTTCAGAAAAGATTTCAAGGAAAATTGATAAAAATCTTTTTAATGTAACGTTTTACAATCCTTTCAATCTCAGAAATGTTTTAGTAAATTCCAAAGATAAAATTAATATTCTCAACCAAAGTGGGATCTACCTACTTGATTGCGAATCCTGTGGAGCCAAGTATATTGGTCAAACGGGAAGAACTTTCAATACTAGATTTAAAGAACATCTAGCTTGTTCAATTAAAGGGAATGAAGTATCTTCATTTGGTAACCATCTGTTCCTAAATAAGCATACTTTTGATATCACTAAAAACTTTAAAATCCTGCATATTATTAATAAATCTGTAAAACTAGATAAGTTAGAAATCCTTGAAATAAACCGACATAAATTTATGAATAATTGTAATCTTTTAAATGATCAATTAGTCTTCGTTTCCTCGCCATTACTATACCCAATTCACTAAACCAATTCTTATTGTATTTTTTTCTACTTTTATTTCTAATTTTTATTTTTTATTTTCCTTTCTTTGATTTTAATTTGTAAGAATTGATATGGCTTTTTATTCTGTTACAGGCACTGACTCATTTGAACTCATTACCGGGACTTCCATCTAATTATGGATGACAGACATTAGCTTTATTTATTTTTATTAAATTCACTTAATATTTGGGCTTTTACTTTGTTAATGCTAAATTCATACTTAATTGATTTTTGATGTGTTAGTTAATGTTAAATTCATACTTAATTGATTTTTGATGTTTTAGTTTTGCATTGCTAAGAGGTCTTGAACATTTTATTTTTAGTCTATTTGTCTTGTAATTTACTTAATTTATTTGCTTAGTTGCATTACCAATTGTTTGTCATACCTTGTTTTCATCCTTAACTTTTGCATAAATACCACTGTCTTATTGTATTTCTTATCAGTTGATAATGCTCGCCATGAGCGAAACCGGTCCTGATGTAATAAATCAGATGTGGAAAAAGTACTAAAAAATGTGTTATTATTTTTATTTTTCAATTGTGATTAAAGTATTGTTGTCGCTTCGTTCTAGCTGTAACACCATACATTTCCATTTTTATTCAACTCAATATGAAAAACATGGATATTGTATGCAGATTTTTTAAAAGTAAATTTAATAATCTGCATCTAAAGGTTGTGATTAACTCTTCATTTAATCATTACCCTATGAAAATTAAACTTATAACATATAATTTAAAGTGATAACTTTGTTATTCCACGTGTTGTTTAACAAGCTGTGACACGTGTTTCGCTTTTGAGAAGCATCTTTACGCAGATTAGAAAAGATATAAATTTCAATTCTATATTTAAATGAAATTCTACAAAGCAACTTTGAATCCATGGAAAGTCATCATTAATATACTTTGTTTCATACCACAAGAATTTCTCTTAACTAATTACTAGTACAAGGGTAGCCTAGGTTTACCACTGCGAGCGAGTTTCTTTTAAATTTTTGGCAGCGATGGACAGAGGATTCAGAGATGTGTACATCAGTACGCCAGACAGGCGGGCAACTTGGAATAGCTACGCGTTCGACGCTTTGGCCACCCCTGCACTAGTAGAAGACATGTGGTGTTATTTTCAACAATTTGACTAGTATTCAACAAAATAATTCATTTTTCGCAACCGGACCTTGAAATATTTTTAAATTAGACTACTCATAATTTTCCTTTTTTTAAATAATTTTTTTACATGACTAATTCACTTCAAGCACCAAGAGGAAGGGAATCTGCAATCTTTTGACTGATTCATTTTTTTTTTATAAATACATACTTTTTTAAAGTATGCGCAATATAATCGTTTCTTTAATGCGACTTAATTATTTGGGTAAATTATTATTATTATTATAAAATGCGGAATCAAAATGATTAAATCTGAAGAATATTACTGATTATTGTATAATATAAGTTCTGAAAGAAGAATTTGTTTTTTAATATTAGTCTATAGTAAAATTATTCTTTTTATTTTAAACAAATAATAAACTTATGTGACTGTCTCAATCTGTATAATATTATTATTTGTGTAGTTTGTGGTTGCATTTTTGCTCCTGTAAATTAAAACAACTCGATTTCATACTTATTTCGAAGTATTCTTTAGGATCTTAAAGGATAATAAATTTTAAAATTAAAGACGAAACATTTAAAAAAAAATCGTAAGCCTTAAATTTATTATACGGAAAGAAAAATAACAATGTATTTTAATTTATGTAGAATTAAAATACATTGTTATTTTTCTTTCCGTATTATAATGGAGTTCTACCAAGTAAATGCCTACTCAATCAATACCTTACATTTATTTCATTTAATGTGCCTATTTTTCATAAATCTTTTCAACAATTCTGTCCCGTGACCATATATCCATAATTTGATTACAAATAAAGGTTAAACATCCTTCATCGACAATATTTCAGTGTTTATTTTTATTTAACTTCACAGAAAAGTGATTCATTTACTTTTTATCACCGATCGTTAGAAAGAAAATGTCTATATAAGTATCCTTGCATTTTGATAGCTTCACGTCAGCACGGCTATCCTTGGTGTTGGAGTTAAGTTATTTGTGTATGTACGAGACGAAATCTGTTTTGGGACACCCTCTTCATGTTTTATTCAGCAGCCTGCAAACAGTGGTAACAGTGTGCCACACTAGATTGGCAGACGAGTCAGTGCACAAGGTGTTCCGAATTTAGCATTTATTGGAAGTATGCATGCGCGCGGCAATTTAAATATATCGCGGACGGATTACGTCCACCACACGAAGTGTGAAAATATTATACGTTAAGATACATACATCATAAAATAAACTCGAACGAAATTCACAGAATAATCGACTCGTCCATTATTCCGACAACTTCAATATAGCGAAACAAATTAAAAAATACGTTTTTTAAAATAAAAATCATTTTTTTAGCACTTAAAATGAATTATGCGGTTATTTTGTGGAAGTACATTTTCACTTAAAATTAAATTGATACTTTTGTTATTAAGCGTGACACGTGTTTTGCCTCTTTAGGAAGCATCTCCAGACTTACTTTTAAGAGGCGGAACAGTTATCACTGAATTTCACACAATATGTGAAATAGTAAAGTTATCAATTTAAGTTTACTTTAGAATTTTACAGCGTCCGGGAATTGAATCACTGATCATATCAGTTAACGATTTTCCTTCACCGGTCTTGATCATACTAACAAATCTGTGACTGATTACTGCATCGCGTGTTTTTTTTTTATATAAAATTAACATATTTTTTCCACCATGATCTTACAGTCAACTTAATATTGAAAATTTCCGTTTATATTCATCGTCTCACATTGAAATATATTTTTAATGAAGGTGATAGATTTAAATAAAGTTGTATAATAAAATTTTTACTATCACTGTATTTTTCGTATAACAATATTAGCTGTTTTTGTTTGATCCAGACAACAAAGATCAATGTAAATTATATGAAAAATCAATACATGCATATTTTTAACCCAAGATAAGCTCATGATTGCGAAACTGCTTTGTTATAAATTCTGTTAATTGCAAGAAATTTTGAATTTCAAAGATTACGTTATGAGTCTTTGAAATTCATAATACTTTTTTCAGGGTCCCATGGGCTTCATTACTTAACATTCACTTTCATAAATTGACTTATCAGTCGACTTTTAGATCTGTGTTCAAAGGCATGGCCATCTGCGATGAAAACAGTCTCTCCGATCTATACGATCCGAAATCGGGGCAAACGAAATGTGAGAGATAACCTTACTAAACTTTACCAGTAGTCCTGCCCTAGCCTTATCTTTCGATCATTGATTTGCATGATATGCCCACTCCGGTGTTCGAGCCCACTATCGGAAAACGGCATTGCTAGTTAAACCGAGATACGTTAACACTCGACCACGGCGATCGTTCGATATACAACAGAATAATTTTCATTTTATTACCTACGTTAATGTTTGCCAAGATTCATTGGGCAAATGAAAAAATTACCATACCATCGTTATACGGCTTCATTTTAATTTCATTATCCATTACCCTATACATAGTGTGTTTTTGTAATACAAGCACGTGGAGGGTAATAATTATATAAATGCACACGTAGATTCTCGCATAAAGTTGCTTTATTAAATTATTTAAGTTAATAACTCGTTATCGGTTTACGCCTGTGCTACTTGTTTAGTCAAATTTTGATAAATGAGAGTGTAATTAATTCAATATGTATAATATTATCCTCACATGTTACCACTTTCTACAAATGAAAACGAAAATTTTCCACATCTCATATATTGTGTGTCTTTGTTATTTATAAAATTATTTTTTAACAATCCAAATGCTCTTTCTTCATATCGCCAGTGTCGCCAACCTTAATTCAACATTGAATAAGTCGGAATACCTACATTGATTTTTAACTTTTGTGGTTACAATGAAAAACTATTACAGTGTAGTTAAATAATCATACAACAATAACTGCTGAGCAATGTATGCACGTGAATTCGGTAAAAGGATTCAGTTATCGTTTAAAGATAGAGTTTCAGGTCCAAGTCCCGGCAAAGTAAGAAAATCAAACTAGTATTTGAAATCTGGGACACTGGAATCTGTGGTGTCATTTCTTCTAGAATAAATCTCGTTTTTCAAGTATAATGATTTTGCGCGTTTTACGGGAAATAGCGATTTAAAAACTTACAATCGATTTATATCATTTTTTATTAGATGATTTAAGACACAAAAACGTCATGAATTCAATAAATATGTATTTGCAAAATATCTTTTAAAGGATTCTTCTTGAATGTATGTTTATTTCTTTTATGTTTTACAATTTATATGTTTTTCCCTGAATTCTCTAATATATTTCATGCAAAGGAAGTGACATATAAATCACACAGCTTGTCTCAATGTATCGCATCCCCATTCCAATACAGTCGAAATTTTGTATTTCTCATTATGCAGGTCAGTCATTTTTATCTGTAAATACAAAAGTTGCCTTTATGCATCAACTTTTTTTATGGGAAAATATGATCCTTTTATAACTGAAGTTTTAAGTTTCTTTACAACTAAAAATTAGATTGATTAATAGCATTATTTCCGAATATTGTGAGTTAATGTATTCTTTTCACTTGTGTATCTGATAAATTAATGAATTTTGACATAAGCCTTTCCTGTTGACAACAGAAAAGTTAATACTACTAAAAGTCTGTTATAATAATACTTGAGTTCTTACTCAAGTATTATTATTATTGATACAGTTGAATTGTTAAAAGCATCTTAAAGCTCTCACCGTTTTCTGAAACGAGTAAATATCATATTTTGGTTGATAAAATGATATTAACATTAAGAGAATTCAGTAGATATTTTCCTTGACAAAAATATGACATATATTTCCAATGATATTAATCTCACAAACTGTATTGTATACAATATATAATAGGTATACATATATGTATATAAATTTACGAAAGCTGTATTCTGCTTAACCACCAAACCCAAATTGAGCCTGGCAAAACCAATATTTTATAAAAAGTAATAGAGATTCGACGGACAATTACAAAAACTAACAAAAAAATGTTTACTTGTAAAGTTTTCACTGTCAATACTTGTAGGAAAGGCATTATAATAAAAATAATAATACATTTTTAGTACTTTTTCCACATAAAATTTATTTGATCAGGACCGGTTTCACTCATGGCGAGCATTGTCAACTGATAATATTTATACAAAATTTAAGGAAGTAAAACAAGATATGACAAACAATTGGTAAAACAACTAAGCAAATAAATTGAAGCAATTTACAATTTTCTTACTTAACTTTTGTATAAATATCACTGTTTTATTGTATTCCTTATACGTTGACAATACTCGCCATGAGCAAAACCGGTCCTGATGAAATAAATTTTATGTGGAAAAAGTACTAAAAATTTATTATTATTTTTATTAAAAAAATGTTTTTTTCAATGTCAATACGTCAATGGCTTTATATTAAAAAATATTATTACATTTTTTGTACTTATTCCATATGTAATTTATTTGGATCAAGACCGGTTTCGCTCATCGCGAGAATTATCAACTGATTTTTTTTTTTTTTTTTTAATTTTTAATTGTAAAATATTTGCATTACAGCTTACGCCAATGCGCCAAATATTCTATAACCGAAAGTATACATTTTACTAATGTTCTTATCATTTGAAAAAATTAAATATATTCAACATATTTTTTCAATTGAAAAATCTGACCTTGCCGGGGATCGAACCTGGGCCCCCCGATTGCTAGGACAAAGCTCTTGCCACTAGACCACAGGGACCGACTGATGATGATTTTGAGATGATAATTCAGTTGACAATGCTCGCCAAGAGCGAAACCTGTCCAAGACCGAAATATACATTTTACTAACGTTCTTAATATTTGAAAAATGTTAAATATATTCAACATATTTTGAAATTTTCCAATTACGATACCTTTTCGCAAGATTGTCGATGATAGCGACATCTTTAAAGGTGGATTTTTGTCCATGGGTTTATATGGGCGTTTTACGTGACATTAAAAATATCATATGTGAAATCGACGCTAATTTATCTATTCAACGATTATTTTCTTTTGCGAGATCCGAAAATAAAGATTTTTGTCCATGGGTTTATATGATGCGTTTTACGTGACATAAAAATAATGTGCCTAATTTATCATTCACTTATCGGCAATTGTTCCGAACGAGCAAACATCAATAGTTGAAAATCTTTTGCATATCGAATAAGGTTATCGCACGTTCAAAATGGCAAAACTTTTCCAATAAATAAAATCGAATAAATCCTCACTAGATGGCCCCAATACATCAATGGGTATGCTCAGATATCTGAGAGGTGTGCGATGTTCATGTAATATTCGTACACTGGATACACCTTTACTAAATATAATATGGTTTTGGTCTATTAAGATTATATTGAATAGCCATTGCTATCTGTAGGTAATTAATGGATCAATAGTTTGAAAAAATATAGATATTGATTAATTCTGATATCGTCCCGATACGAAAATAAATCGATTAAAAGTTTTAAAAACATTTTTAGCATCTTGCAATTCAAGTATGTAAATGTAAGATTTTTATCAGGATATCCTTTATTAACTCTTTGTTTGAATACGCAATCAAATTAATCAATATTAAATATTTTTATTTAGGTGACACTCATAATTTACAAGAAAGCAACACAAATCAATCTAAATCAATACATAGATAGCTAGTTTCAGAACATAGTTTGTACTTTGATAATTCTTTAAATCGTCATATTGATCGCAAAATAGATTTCTTGCTTACGGGCTTTCGTATTTCGTTAGTGAAATATTTTTTTCATTTGAAATAATATTCCAAATGTTGTCTGAAATATCTGAGATAATTTTTCTCATGGTTTCAAATTATACACTCTTTTGTGCACTTAAAAATCAATATTTTAACAGATAGAAAAACATGAATCTGACTGTCACTGTTAAAATTCTGACATAATCATAGAGCGTTTAATCGGTGAAATTTTTATGTATACATTTTATTATTCAATGCTCACGATGATGGAAATCGTGCAAAAATGTGCTTCATTTGTTTCAATATAATAAAATATTTTTTTCACCAAGAATTGATATACATCTTAAATAAAAGAATCCTTAATTTTAACGAAAGACTTTTCAAGAACAATTACAAACTTGATTACGCACTTGAGAGAGCATCTATCCAATCACGTTGTCGAGTCTGCTTTGTGTTTATTATTGTTAAAATGAAAGTAAAAAAGCTTAGAGTTAAACAAACAAAAAAAACGTGAAAGGGATCGGGCGTCATGTTTGCACATGTTTATACACGCGCCACAAAAGCTCTATTCTCACTTCATCTTTTATGCAACAGGATGTCCCGCAAATTGCCCCGCAGGGAACATACAGGATGTGCAAAATTCAATAGGTGACAGCTTTCTATATTTATAGCGTTCATGAGCGAACATTCTAACTTAGCAAAATAATCAAAAATCGCTGTTGCATAAACATGGTTTTTTCTTTATTCAATGTATATTTCAATGGAAACCGATATATTCTCATGATTAAAAATTGATCGTATACCTAACTGGAAATTATCAAATTCACCATTTCTTTATTCAGAATTTTGTACTTCCATTCAGTTTATTATTTATAATGCATTACTGTCGGTAAAACAGGTAGTAAAACAATTCACAAAAAGTTATTTTTGAATTGTTAAAATATTCTGTAAAAAAAATCTTGATTAATCAATTGCATAACTACTTCTTAATTAATTATAAAATTCATGTATGCGACCCTGAGCGACTGATTTACAGCGTATTTTCGTAACACATCCTTTGTTGAACTGCTCCGCAATGAGTGAAAATGTCTCACACTGGGAACGGAAATAGTTTTTTTTTTTTTTTAAAAAAGGGCATTTTGTAATAGAAACCTTTCGGTTTTCTTTTACATTTTAAATAGAAATATCTCTAATTTAGATATTTTTCTGTTTATAAATTTTTGAGTTATTATCTACTAGCTGGTACCCGGCAAGCGTTGCAATGCCACTCAAAGATAGAAAGTGTTAACGTTTTAATTGTGTATGGCTGTACTGATTCAAAAACCTTCAAAGGTATCCACACAAAAAATCATCAAAGTTTTATCGCAATCGGATGAACAATTTGGGAACGCAAGAACCTTCCTAGGCGTCTACACAACAAATCATCAAAGTTTTATCGCAATCGGATGAACAATTTGGGAACGCAAGAACCTTCCTAGGCGTCTACACAACTAATCACCAAAGTTTTGTTGCAATCGGATGAACGGTATGCAGCGCATATAGTACGAACAAACAAACAAAAAAATAATGATTTATATATATATGATTCATACGATAAAGAAATTAAATATCTGTAATGTTAAAGAGAGAGGAATATTTATTGTAATTATATGATCGGGTAGTAAGTACGTTTTAGATTTTATAATTCGACCGAATGCTATGATAACATGTTCCTAATGAAGCATAATATTATTAAAGCTCATCATAAATTGAATAAATATTAGGCACCGAGAAAATAATCTTTCATTTAAATTGGCGATTTCGTTTCCCCGGCTGAAAATTCGTTTGCTCTTTTTTATGCCTCATTGATCTCCTTTTCATCTGAAATTCTTTCAGAAGCTACTTTAAAACTTAAAAGAAAGTTCCAAATACAAACAAATCTGTGATTTTCCTGAAATGAGAATTTGCAATCAATTGGATGCCTCCAACAAATGTAAAAAAGAAGTGAACAAAATAAATGTGTACAACACAAATGATTGTATTAACTTTCTAAATATCAGATAAGGGTGTCGCTTATCTTAAATTAGTTCTTAAAAAATTCAACGTGTTGTTAATTAAGAATTCTTTATGATGATTTGTGGAGACTGGGTTTTATGAAAAATTTACTGTTAGGAGGTTTAATGCAAACGCGAAAAACAGCAGCTGCCAGTCCAATTATATAGGTACATACTATACATTATGCACTGCTCTGGGTAATTAAATAATAAGCCTCTGGTTTGAATCTAAGAACTTATAAAAAATATGAATGATAACGTCGAACCTTATTTATTGAATAAACTCAGCGGAAAAGCAAATCATTTTCTGTAAAAAATACCACAAAAAGATATTTAATATTTCATGGCTTTAGCATCGTGACATTCAAAAATATAAGTTAGTATACTTGGAAAAATAATAAAATCTTATTTTTTATGAATCGTTCGAATGGTGTAGTTTTCCATTAATTTTGTCGCTAACGACCCGGGTTTCGTCTTTTGACATCTTCAGGCATTCACTAACTGTCAAATCTGGTATTTATTCCATCAAGTACCTTCAGTTGAAATTCTAAATTACAAAAAAGAAAAATTGTCAAAAATGTCTACCGTGTAATTTCGAATATAATTATTTCAAAATCTGTCTGGCTTCATACATATCCACGAAAAACATGCGAGTATTTAAATAAATAACACTAGAATCACCATTGGCAGCTGCTCCTACTCATTCGGGTTGAGAAAAAATAATGTGGATGATTCTTCAGATAATCTATATGATACGTCGAATAAAATGGCATCATGGCAAGTTAAGTGTTCCCGCCATATAAACTCAATTATGCGAACGAGAGAGTCAGCTGTATGAAGAGCCATGGGCAATATCCATATACATACACTCAAATAGAGAAGTCTCAAAAATTTACTCAAAGACTTGTCCGATGTTGGGATATTTAAAAAAACTTTCGAGCCACTCTCAAGTCTGCGCTAATATTACAGTTTTAACTCATAAAAAGCTCCTGGCGATACGGAGGATAAAAGTTGACATTAGTAACGCTTTGTTGGAAGTAGTTATATGTAATGTCATTATTCAATGTAAGTTCACTTTGAAATCTTTAACCCTTTATAGGACAAAGGCCGAAATTGGTTAATATATTAACCACTCCCATTAAGGTCAAAATATCCAATACCACCCATAATAATATCATTATAAGTATCTCAATGCATCTTTAATAATATTATTTCGTCATTAAATTTATCAAATGGCCGAAAGTTTTCGTTGTTTCCCAAAAATCAATGTCTTTATCCGCGAGTCTTTAAATTAACAATTGGCCGTTTGTGCGCGCAACTAACAGCTTTGGAGCACCGTATTGCATTTGGACCTGAATTATGAAGGCTGTTTTGCGATTAATCAATGAAAATATTGATGTTTCTGACACTTATAATATATTTTTTTATATGGTTAATAAATATTTCAAAATATCGTCTATATTCGATTTTCATAATATATAATTTGCCCTATAAAGGGTAAACAGAAGAAATTCATTCATTATCTATATATCTATCAAGTATTGAATAAACAATACTTATTTTGAGAAAGATTTTTGTTCTTATTATTTTTTTCTACGCTGGCTTAAAGCCCTTATTACTGTTTGTAATATCAAACATTAATTTATCAAAAAACCAGTGTTTTGTAATAAGTAAAGAATTACGTGCCATTGTTTTTTACGTTGTATACATTTCAGGGCTATGTAAGCAATTCATTATTTGTTTTTGAAATGATGAGAGAGTTGACTCTTAATTAATTTCATTCGTAAAGTGTCATTACAGATGAGAAAAAAGTCAAGCGTTCGCAGATAAAGTGAAAAGTAAAATATACATTTTACATTCTGAAAGCTTCCTTCACTTGTCAAATAAAAAAGGGGATGCAAGTGTCAGAATTGTAATTTATTAAATTAACACATTTTAAACACACACATATATTTGTATTATAATATGTATAAATATATCACACATTTGAGATGAGATTAAGCATTTTATTTGTAACAGGTGGTAGTTATGATTGTCAGTATTCGCTCAATCTGATTGGTGCGCTTACAGAGATAATGTGTGTGTGGGTTGTGCGTAAAAGATAATCATCTATAAAAAAATAACAGAGAAAGTTCGTGTATGTGTATTTCATTACAATCTTTTCAGTCCGTAATATTGGCTCAACCCAACTCTACAGTCTTGGCGTAGAAGAGCAGTCCCACAACTACATACATATATGCTTACCGTTTCTGAAAAGAGCTATTAGTAAGAGACTGATTAAATAACAGTTTTCGTTAAAGCACACAGTGCTCAACTAGACAAAATTGTCGGGAGACATTTGGAAAAAAACTATGAATTTTACATTATTAAGATCAAGACACCGGTTTCGCTTATCGCGAGAATTATCAATTCTTATAGCAAAAAATGCGTTATTTTTTAATATAATACCATTCCACTAAGTATTAGCTGTGGAGTGATTCATTAAATAAACAATAATATGTTTCAAATCTACATTAAAAGATACCCATCGTTAAAAAAGCCCACCCTTATTAGATCCGATGAAATGTGAGATTGCGGAAAACGTATTTTAAAGTTTACATTTGCACGGATGCTTGCTTTATTAAAAATGTGCCTCTTTAAAGTGAAATCAAAAACATTTTAGAGTGTATAAAAATGAAAATAGAAATGGTGCAGCCGAGAAATGCTTCAGGTCAATACGATAATTGAGTCAGCCACGTCTCTGGAGAAGCGCGCCACACAGTTTAGAAAACTTCGACTAAATAGTTTCCTTAATATTTGATTCGTCCGTGTCGATTAAATATTTATTTGATATTGAACTAGTACTTATCAATATTGTATGGGATGTCGTATAAATGTTGTGATATTTATTTTATTTATTGAAAAAAATCAAACAGAATACATGGCATTACAGCTGACACCAATGCGCCATGCATTTGACTTTATTAGAATTATCAAAAGGAAATAGATTGAATTTTTCGAAATAATAATAACGCAGAAATTTTTTATGAACTCGCTCCAGTTGCGAAATATATTTATTTTCATATGGACCCCAAATAATAGATCCATATTCAAGCTTGCTTAAAACTAATGAAATATACAGAGTACGAAACACAGTAGGATTTTTAAATGGCTTACTTTGCCGAACTATGAATCCAAGAAGTTTACTAGCATGCAGGGTAATTGAAGAAATATGGGAGTGAAACGAGAAATAAGAGTCAAATGTTATACCAAGATCAACAACTTCAGACAAACGCTGCAAATTTATATTCGATATCTCATATTTATATTTAATCGGCAATTTTGAACGAGAGAAGGAAATTAAGTCAAGTTTGTTTATTGTAGACCAATTCAGAATCGAGTTTAAATTATGCTGTAGAATAGCACAATCCGACTCATCCATTGAAAACAGTTTTAAATCATCAGCAAAGAGCAGATATTGTATTCCACTCATACTTAGCACAATGTCATTGATAAAAATGAGAAATAAAATAGGACCAAATCCCTGGGGAACTCCAAAATATGTAGGAAAAATATGTGATATCGCCTAGTGCATGAATTTTTCGTCGTTATATTCTGACTATGTTGAAATATTAATTGGTGACGATTCTATCTTTATACTGCTGTTATAAATAAAAATACAGCTAGCGGTAATTGATATATTTTAAAAATTTGCGTGATTTCTACAAATACATCTTCTCTGAAGACGCTTTTCATAGAAGCGAAATTAGTGAAGAAATCATTTTTATATTGATAACAATTGCAAAAAGTATCAGCGGTATCCACCGAACGTTTTCTCAGACGACTTGGATGTTTTCCTGTAGATTGTTTACACTTTAAACTCCGACAAAGTTCTCTTTAGTTATAAAACTCTATTTTATCTTGACCTCACCAGAACTCAAATCCATAACGTTGTGACAGCTAAACGGGGCTTTTTCTGTAAGGCAACAGAATCCAGGTATCATGTTATTGATGATTATAATATATATATTAACCATATCAACTAACAATGTGGAGCATATGAAATTGTCTCATAATTGACCTTATTTTAACAATACTATAACTGCTTGCTCACGCTGACAAACTGAACGCTCAATCTATCTTTTTTTTGAAACAGTTAAACTGGAAAAATAGGTTTAGAATAAGACTTGCGGTGAGATAAACGTTCGCGATTCAAACTGTTTTTGACAGACTGGAGGGATGGAATATAATATGCTGCAGATTTCTACGTTTTGATCTATAGATTTGTGATTGAAAATTTTTATTAAATCAATTTATGAAACTGTCTTGAGACTCGAGCCCATGAGCACCACAACTAAAGGAAACGACGTTGTACGCTCTATTTCGGATAAAATTATTAAACATAACAATTAACAAAAACAATTTTACGAATGATTTTTAAAAACAAAAATATGACAAACTATAAAAAAAAATGTAAATACTATCTATCTTACGGGTAATTGCTAAACAAACGTCGAACCAAATTTTAATAATAATTTTCTTTTATTTAATCAAAATTGTGATCTGTTTATTGAGTTGATGTATTTATGCCTGTAATTTACATTAAACAAAACTATATTTTTGATAGAATATGGTTTGTGACATAAAATAAGTAAGCAAGTTATCGAGAGGAAAAATTGTCGTCTGCTCAAATAACTATTAGTTACTTTTAAAAAGAAACATAATTTCATTTACGGTGGCAAGGAAAAACGTTTCAGCGCAAATAGACGTTCATTATTGAATTGACCCATTTAGAAATATTATTTTAGATACAAATCGATAAAATTCCGAATGTGCTAATAGCTTATTTATGATATTATATTCTCTCGCATATACTGTTTAATTCACTCTTCGTTTTATGCGGTAGATACAATATATGTATGTATGTTTCACGGAAAAACGCGTAAATGAATGCCGCATAAAAAAGACAATATTGTCATTTATTTTAAGTAGTAATGATTGAAAATTGTACATAATTGTATTCATAAATATGCCCGGTCCGTGGTGCAGAAGCCAACGTCGATGGCTTCCGTGACAGACCGCACGGGTTCGAGTCCCGGTACGAGCAGATTTTTTTCAGTCGATAAATCGATTCTGTTCAAAGGCGATGGGTGGTTGTGTTGTGTCACTAGTCCTGTCCTAGTCCTCGTATCCTTTTAATCCCTAATATCTTAAAAAAAAAGAGAGGTTGAGCAACCGACTAGCAAGCAGTACTCGTCGAAATAAACTCTGTGAGGAATCCATATGCTCCAAGTTGGGAGCAGACATGGTAAAAAACATATATAAATTAAATTGATTATTTGGCTTCTGTCTAATAAAGAAGCTGTTTTGTTTTTATTTGTGGTTAATGATTCGCTACAATAATAATCATCAATTGCATAAAAAATGATTATTTTTGAAATATCCACTATCCCTAAATCGACTTATTTTACTACGAGACGCATAAATTTGTTGAGAAATTGAGAGATAATAAGTTGTTATAATTATTTTTCAATGGACTCAAATATATTTTCAGCGATAAACTTAGTGGTCAAAACGTCAATAACATCATATTTTTTTGAATCCATTTGAAAAACCGTGCAAATCAAAGAATTAGCGTATTACAAATACTAGTAGTAAGCTTGGGACAGGTAATATTTATGATTTATTGAATAATATATTCCCACATACACATATTTTCACCCCTGCTGTACGGTTTTCAACAGACGTAGGCCCTGACCACACTGCCAGTTATATATCCGAACTTCAGTGAGGTTATTAGAATTATCGAAATACATTTGGTAAAGACATGGGTGTCAAATGAGACAGTACAGTATGCGCGATTTTTCCTGTTGAAGCCTCAGTTTAAGAACTGGCGGTTAGCTCATCGCTTTCACCACGCTTCGTTTTTAGAATTGGTTGAGTGGGAGGAAATTCCAGACATCACATACACCCATGCCTTTGAACATAAATCAATTCATCAAAATGTCCGCATTTGAAGTTGGCCGTTTTACTGAGAAGAAACCAATGTCGATCAATTAAACGATACTTAGATGACATATTTGTATCTAAAAACTAAGGCCAATAAATAGTAATCGCGCTTATCGGTCTCTATGAAGTAGTGGTGGCCTTTGATTTGAAAAATTCTTGGGGCTCAACAGCTGGTAATGTCAATGATGATTTTCTACATTACGATTTCACATTTTGGCTTTTCTTGTTTATGGTGTCTTTTTTACTCAATTTGATGTTCGTTTATTTAAATATATGTACTTATATTTGCTGAAAATTAATGTAATACAATTCTCTCACTTAATTACCTCACTTTTCAAAGCACTTATTGTTCCCATTATGGTGATATGCGTATTTCACGAATTTTTTTATTAATTGGTGTATCGATTAAAATTAACTCCATTTATAGCCAGCCATACCTCAGAAACTTTTCATTTACTTTAAATAAACTATTTTCAAATCGATACGAATCTTTGTATAGACCAAATTTATATTGCTTAACTTTATTTTAATTATAATGAGATTTTGAAAGCTGATATGAATTCCATTGGCGCTTTTTATTGTTCAAATCGTTTCGTAATATTGATTATTTTTTACCAACTGTGATATTTAATGTAAAAAGGGAACTGTATTTTGTCTTGGTGATAAAAAGGTGTAAGTAATATGCTCAAATAATCAAAATGGACATTGTGATTACAAAAGAGCGCGTCATTAACAAGTAAGTAATAATATGTGATCGAGATAGTTTTCGCATCTCCCAAATTGACAACTCGATCAGATAAGGAACTCGTTACATATTGGGTAAACATTTTTTAATGCCCGTACAAAATATTTAATAGAAAGCAGTCAATAACTGATGATTGAATGTCACCATTATGAAAATGCGAAAACTTGAGACACAAAATAATTATTTATAATATTAACTAACCTGGTCTGTAGCGGAGAGGTCAGCACCGATGTTTTATTATACAGCGTTATTTCATTGATTATTTTTTTTAACTATTTTTGTTCGTTGGTGGATAAACTTTTTCGTTGGTTTCGATGGTTTCTTCGAACGTTTTTTTGTTGGTTCTATCGTTGGTTTTGTTGTTGGTTCGTTGGTTTTTGGTTGGTTTGGTTTCGTTCGTTGGTGAATGTTAGATGAATGTGATATCTAAATTCCTCCATCATATGATTTAAAGAGCTGACTGATCTGAGTGAAAGAGATTATCTATCCACTACTCTTGTTGTAGGAGAACGTTATGCAACTAAATAACAATCAGTAATCGTAGCACCACTTCTATTGATATAGTTTTTCATTAGTTGTTGATATGATTTAAAATTCTACATTGACACGGGTATATGAAAAAAATGCTTGTTATGTTTTTTGATTTAATGTTTCGTGATTCTTTGTGGACCACTGAACTTCACCGGACACGGCACGTTCAATGAAAGGTTATTTTATGAGATGAGTATGAAAAAAAAGTCCAAAAATTTCCCGGTGTTTTATGTTTAGCTAAAACTCAGATCAAACCTGTGGTAGACACTAACCTACTACAATAGATGCGTATGACGGACATTCATATTTATATATATTGTAAAAACACATTATTTACAGGGAACTTCACAAGAATTTTGAGAAAGCGAAGATAAATGGAGCTTTTATATTTAAAAACTTAATTGTAAGCAGCGATTATGTTAAATAAAGTCGGTTATATTTTCAGCATTGACTAAGGTGTAAATTTTAAAACAAATTCTTTTTACTTTGACTAAAAAAAATATATTTATAATATTAAGCGCAGTGTCTGCTGGCACAAATTTACATCTTTACCATTTTTTCTTCTTCGTCTTTTTCCGGCACATCCGACAAGTATTTTCCTGAAAAAATACTCCTGTCCCTTTTCTTCAAATATTTATACTACTATAGCCTGTATCTTAACAAAATTAGGTCCAACGTAATCACAGAAACCAAAAAAACAATGTGAAATCAGTCCTTAACATTTTGACAAATATCACATACCTCCAAAAGCTAATGGATTTTTAAAATTATTTTACATTCAGTAAAATTTCACCAAGTAGATATAATAAAATACGAGTGTTTGTCAGTATCACATAACATTGTTTGTGTGTACAAAGGTACGTGATATTGAGTTCTATTATAGACCTCTCTTTGAAACGCACGGTCAAGTTAATTAAGATACCATCGCGTTTGTTGGCTCAGTATGCAGAGATAGCAAACTCGCTGATTATTTTTCTGAATTGTTTTAAAAAAATAAGTACATTTGTACGATTTAGCTTAAGAGTTCAATTATATATTCATAAAAACAAAGACTGCTAGATAGCAACTGTTTTATAGCGATGGTTATAATAATCAATTCCTGTATATATTTTTTTTACAGAACCTTTAAAACTTATGTTTTATTCTGCATCGTTTGAATAAGTAAATATTGCTCTGTTTTATTT
The DNA here is from genome assembly GCA_028554975.1 of Himalopsyche kuldschensis. Taxonomy (NCBI): domain Eukaryota; kingdom Metazoa; phylum Arthropoda; class Insecta; order Trichoptera; family Rhyacophilidae; genus Himalopsyche; species Himalopsyche kuldschensis. The sequence continues at coordinate 61,121 of JAHFWI010000046.1, read as the reverse complement.
ATTAGATAATTACTTTATACATATAAGATAAGTTTAAGGAAATTTGCTTTTGTTTCATGTTTCATACCACTGCTTTTTATTTTAGTTAGATAGAACGTCTGCCTGGGCTGGCAATGTATAATCGATATGATATATTACATGCGTGGCTTTTATATTTAATATCCATTCTTTCGTATAAAAATAAACACTCTTTATTTTGTATTTTTTTCACTGAGTTAACACAATGTTTTTATCCAAACAATATTCTCTCTTAGAATTTTACGAAAGTACTATCACGTTTATTTAACACATGATGCCAAAAAACTTTTATGAATTTCTAAAAATACTTACGATATTAATATCACCACAAAGGAATATCGGAAACCTTTCTACAATATTTTTACGCAACAAATAATATTTAAATTTTATTTCAGTTTTATTAATATGATAAACAAATGATCTTATAGAAAATCTAAGCATTATAATAAGATTGTAATAGCTTGGAGACGGTAAAAACATTTCTTTACATTAATTACATCACTGTAAATACTGCTCATGATTATAAATAAAACATGTCGTCAGAATATCATGAAATACCAACCAACTAATCAGTGCTAGCATCAGCTAGTTAAAATCATCAGTCAATGCTTTAAATAAAAAGTCTTTGATTATTTCAGATGGCACAATAATTTCACGATGGTATTTTTATTCATTTTTTTCAATGAGAAGAGTTTTGGCAAAGTGATTCAAAAACTCATATTTTAGTAGTCAAACACATATACTCGTATGTGGTTCTTAACATAATTTGTGAAGGGAGAACACATTGTTAGACAGTCAGTCAACCTTTCATTATAGAGACTGTAAGGATAGACAGCAGTTGTATTAATCACTCTCTGGATCACGATCGGGTAGTTGACGACTGACAACAACAGCTTGGATACAATCGATTAAAGAATCATTGTGTATAAGTTTTCATCCGGGCATATTTTTTTTGTGACTGATCACTTTTTTGACAAATAGCCATTTGGTATACATTATATGAATTAATATATAATATAAAAATCACTATTTGTTTGTTTGTTCACCCTATGCCCTGCCATACCGTTCATCCGATCACAATGACTCTTTGACAAACTTTTTGCTTGCACTTGCGCGGATGTTTTTGGCATAGTAAAATTAGCTCACAGAGGTCTTTATATAAAAATCAATGCTTTTTTTTCATATTTTATGCGCTGCTATACCGTTTATTTGACAATCGGCAAAAGACAAACAGCAAACGTCAAACGGCAAATGACATCGATACCGATCAATTTTATTGAAATTAAATCGAAATTATTTATCTAAAATATTGTGCATCCGAAAGCACTTCAATAAGCACAAACACTTTATTTATTTGAGTGGCATTGCAAAACGTCAAGTATATAATATAATACAGCAAAACTCGAGACATAAACTCAAAGCTCATGTTTGTAACACCTGCATTTCGGTAGGCTCGAACGCGTGCTTTGGTTGAAAATAATATGTAATCAATATAAACGCGCCTTTTGCAAACATTCTGACGTTTTGGGAAACACCCTGTGTTTGAAAACACTGCGTTCGAGCGCAAATTAAGACACTCTGTATTTAAACACGTTTTCTCTTAAATTAAAGACTGAAAATGTATTTTGGGACCTAAAATGCAGAACTTTAATTACATAGATATAAAAATTATTTTTTCTCCAATTTAAAATTTCTTACGTTTTTTTTTAACTATTATCAAATATTAATCACATGAAATCAAATGCACAATACAGTATAATTTTACAGCAAAGAAAACTTTGTTCCACCTTATGGTTTTCTTACATTTGCAGACAACAAACCATTATTCAATTCAAAAGCCATATTTTCCACAATCAAAAAAGAGTTTATAGAAGTTATAATAAAATATGTTTAAGTTATTGTTTTTTTACGTTTTAGTCATAGTATTTAAGAGGTTTGTACTTTTTTCAAATAAAATCTCTCGGCTCTTGAATATATTGAACTACATTCGTTAATTTGTTTCATAAATTCACTTTGTAATCGTACAAAAAATCAGAGAAGAATTTGACGGCAGCCAATCAGAAAAAAATTACACACATTCGTCTTTGTATTATAAATACACGTAGATATTGCCAAAGACAATTATTGTTATTCAAATTATTTTATTCATTAAATAATATATTTAATTTGTCAATTAAAAATATTGTTTTTCTATTAAAGCGTATCCGGATTATTTTTTCATCAACTTGAAGATAAAATCTGCAACGGTTTTAAAATGTCGGACGATTGTCAACAGTTCTGTTATAACACGGTGTTTTTCGAGACAAACAATTTAATTACAGAAGCCATCTTGTGTCTAAAAAATGTATTCTTGGCTCAAAAATATCCTTTGTACGCATTTAATTACGTAGGCACTAAAGTCAAGCAAAATAATATTCATTATTCGCGATAAAACGACCGAGAATATTTTATTTAATCACTTGAATTTTATATCAGCCATAAAATATAATGTTACGTCATTATGACCACCAGAATTGTTAGAGAAAGTTTTCACTGGGGGATATCCTAGAACTCTCATAACGCATCAGGTGAGTTAGAAGTAACCTAGGAAAACCTTTTCCTTTTGTTAGTGGGTCTAGAATCCTACCAATTTTCATCACTTTCACCCATTACGCTTTTGTGCTAAATGCGTGAAAGAGATGCCGCAAATCTGGACAATACCGCTCTAAATCCTTCTCACTAACCCAAGGAAAGGTCGCGTCGGGTTACTCTAGTAAATTATGAAATATTTTGTTAGTAAACATTCGTTCCGGTTTCCTTCCATCGATGATGACTTACTAGTTGCTCAATTTGTGAATAGGGGCAGGTAGTTCTCGGCAGTGTGTGGGTAGAGGCATACATTCCGGAGCGTCTTGCCAGGTTTTCCCGGATTTTTTCGTATTCCATTTACCGGATTACCGGATTGCGTGTGTCAGCTTAAATCCGGTATGCCACAAACGAGCAAAATAAACGGATGATCCTTAATTGCGGACTTGGAAGTCAAAATAGGATTCTCAAACTGTTTTTGCGTAATGTTCAATTCATTTCTATCTCACATATGTAATATTAAAACCATCAGATTTTAAAGATTGAGAGCTTTTTGTATGTAGGCTCATCGGTCAATGTCTACTAAATTGTGAGTGATTTGATTGAAAAACGAATCATATATTTGCAAGCATAGGTTCTTTTGTATGGACCCGCCCGTCACATAAAACTTTAATTTATTTACAAAAAACTTTGATAAGACTAATGCTGGCAAAAATTTGGGTCTTCAAATAAACTACACTCATCTGAACAACTAAAATTTTTAGAACATATTTACAGTATTTTTTTGGTAAGTGGCATTGTGATAGTAACGAAATGTTAATAGTGATACACAATTTCAGCGTTATCAGAATTCAGCGTTAAAAAAATGATAATATCGAATCATTTGAGGAGGCTGATCTTCTGTAAGCTCGAGAGAAAAAAGAAATCCGGGAAACCGATTTTTCAGTGGATGGACGGACGGATTCGATGGGAATTTTCGAGCTTATCGCAAAATAAATTCATAGAGAAACGTGCGTGGTAAAAAAAATTAGAGCAACTTACTTGAACTAGCTAGAGCCAACTCATGGCAGTAGAAAAATTATGACTTCCAAATGAAAATATATATTTTTAGGTATCCGAGGTAAAAAATTATATGCGAAGCTTAATGAATACGCATTACACTGTGTATAGGGTAGAATAATTTGTTATTTGTATTCAAATGTTAAATTAGTACGTAATAAACCGGTAACTTAGGAGCATTAGCAAATGAATCTATTTAAAGGATATACATTCACCGAAAATAATAAAATACTCGTAGAAGGCTTCAAGAATTGACACTGCATCCTCTCTACATGGAATATAATATAGTTTCTTAATATCGTTCAATAATATTCATAATGAATACCGATATTGTAAAAATAAATAATGGCAATCCTAAATTGGGGAGTGGCTTAGACACATCTGCATTAAAAGCATAATAATAAAGAGCTTTAATTTTAAATTTCGAATACATTCTGAAATCAAAGGGGTTAGTCTCACCCGTTATAAAAGGAATATAATCTTATATAAATTAAACATTTTTCTCAAAAATACAAAACGACTTTTCATCAATAAGAAGTGTTGGTTATACTAATCAGATGATTTTTTAATAACTATTGTATTTACAAAGACAAATAAAGCACGATAGAATATTAAATTAATTCTATCCAAATGCAATTTTGAATGTGCACTATTGTATTTTCAAACATTGCTGATGTTTGAATTAAAAATATTTGTTCTCGTAGCTTTTCTGTTACTCTCATCGCCATTCTGCCAGGATTGACACAGTACACAATTAATCCAAACTACGAAACATGTTTTTGAATATTTTTAATTGGGTTCTGCGGTTACTTAATAGATTCATTTTTATTTTAAAAGCTTGCCATTCCACTGGTTTTGTCACATCCAGTGACGCCACCATTAAAATAATAAATTCATCAATTTTGAAAGCTAATGCATTATTTTTTTGGTTCAAAAAGTAAAACTTTAATTATAATTATTTTCTTAAGATGTCAATATTTTATAATATAATATTTTAATACATAACTTAGATATTCGAGATTATTAAACATGTATACAGTTGTCAAAATTCAAATTGATTTTTGCAAGTTCGATAAATATTATTATATTAGTTAAGCATACGTATGGTTCTTTTTATAGGATGGAAACTCAAGAAAAGAACATTTTTCGTTTTTTTATTTTACAATTCTTATTTAACGGAAATCATAAAAACCTCACATTCGGCTATTCATCATTAGTGTATGGTGCAAAAATTATCTGGCTACATGAATGGAAAACTTCATTCCAATTATTTAATTACAAATGAAAAAAAAATCCAGGCTGTATTTATTATATTTGTTGATATTTTATGTCAATCTGTATTTACTCGTAATTTGTCTCTACTCACCATGTCACAGTGATTTCTTTATCCAATAATATTTTATTCTACTTATAAGCTGACAACGTGCTCTTTAACAGTTTCAGTATCTGAGATAGGTTTCAATTTTCACGCCGCATTAGTTTCGTATCTCCAAGACATTTATATTTTCTATTTTCCCGTCCTCGCAAAGTATTTACTTTTTTCTTACGACACAAAGCATTTACCCATTAAAAAACGCCGCATCATTTTCGTGAGCAAAGGATATATCGAGTTTCTTTTGGCAATTATCCACATTTTTTAATCGAAAAGTAGTTAAATTACAAAACATTTATTTATCGTTAAGATAATTGTAGTTTTTTTTGAATAAATTTCTCATGCTGTAAGAAGGACTGTAAGTATAATTAATTAAATAGTTTTATAATACAATTTTTTCTCATCGTCATACGTTACAAAATATAATAAATTTCGAAAATAATATTAAGCTCTACAAACGAAAGCAAAACGACTTAAATTTGTAGTGCAGATAACAGAAGTAGGTTTTTTTAGGTTAACACTTTTTTATGGGGTTTTCAATTACCATACTAATTACGCACAAATGTGTACACACCGTAAACAATGGGATAGCATAATAATGAATTACGTTACCTTTAAAATCATTTTTTAAATAAATCTTTCACATATGTGATCATTATTATTTGAATTCATCCGGAAAAAATGATTTTCTGCACATTCAAGTACAAGCTACACGTCATGAAAAGTTACTCCTGAGACGTTCTCGGTAATAGATACGGTTAAAAAATTGCTACAGCACGTGAAACTTACTAAAAAGAATTTATCGTTTATTTATCGCGCAACATTGCATTTCTGATTTTTCGAGCCCTAATTCTTTGAACACGTAAGGCTAGGAAAAGCTTTTTTCCTTTGCGAAATTCTCACTAAAGTTTCTGTTTGCACAATTAAATTTACTAACACAATAAATTACCTACATTTTTTATGAAAACAAACATATTTTTATCGCACTTTTAAAGCAAGGCTACATTGCTTCACAAATTTATTTTTGATTTATGAAAAATTTATTTCACGCTTGGGAAATGGCGTCTCGGGTACCGGCCATCTCATGATTAATAATTGTTTCAATTAATGTGAAAATTTGTTTTTACTAAGTATTTTTCACTTACAAATAAACAAACCCATTTGACTATGTTATATTTATTTGAGAAATACTGAACCTACAAAATAGAGCTTTTGTTCAAAATCAGATTTTCAAGTTGCCATTATCTGGCAATGGTAAAATCAGACATTTTTCCTCGTTCCTCTTAAGAATCCTACTCATGTTTCATTTATATTTCCATTGGTAGATTAATAATTATAACAATCAAATTGTTAATGTTCAATAACGTAACAAAGCTACTCTGAGGTGAAGTTATGGAAATATTCCGAATTATGATCGTTTTAAAGCAAATTGATTTTTTTTTATTTATTCGTGTACACTCATCTCGAAATCGTGTGTTTTTGACTTGCAATTCTATTTTATAAAAGGTAGAGTATTCATAAAATTTATTATAATATTCTTTTCTCTTTTGGGAGAAAATAAATATACTAAACGATTAACTGGAAACGTGTATTCTTATATCTCAATATAATTAATATCATATATTGAAGTATTTTATTGTGAGAACTGGAATATTACTATCTAAATCATATTTAGTATCAGTCCATATAATTTAAACTGGGTTGGAATATTGTTCAGAATATAAACAGCAAGTTTCACAAAAATCTTATTGTTCATAACGGTTTCTTTACCGAAAGCATAATGGTAGAAGATTGTGAAAAAAGGCATTTAAAGAATTGGTTATTGGTCAATTGCTCTCTTTCACATTACCAAGATGGAAATAGGAAAGAAGGCTATTAGCCCCGCGCCACACTTAGCGAAACCACCGCATGCATGCCTTTCGTTTTCATACGAACGTAGAAGTGCAACATTACTCGACTCATTTTAGTGTCTCTTACACTAAGTGTGGCGCGCAGCTTCGATATCGATGAAGAGTTAAAAAGGCACATTAAAACATATGCATACTTAATGCTATGAAAACGTTATCGTAGTTGTAAGGTTTTTACCGCAAAGCTCTGTTGATCCGTACACTCGAGAAAATATCGTAAAATTTTTCTATATTGGAAAATATTATGCAATATGTTATATTATATTTATGCCGGCAAAATATTTTCCTAAATTAATAAAGCGATCGGTTACGCGTAAATTTTGTCAAGTAAAAACATCATTCAAAATTTTGTGTATCTTATTTTTCGAAAATCTTGGATTTCTAGAACAACTCGTTTTTAAACACAAATTATGGCTAAATTGAGCAATATTTTATATCAAGTAAACCGATTAAAATATCTCTTTGTGTACACTAAGTAGTCAATGTCTACAATTTACTTGAAGTCGAGCAGAACAAATTGGCAATAGTAAATGCGAAGGACGACATTGGAAACGAATTCTTTTTACTCACGATATATACAGATAAATTAACTGTATTTAAAATTTCAAAATTTTTTAATGTTTATCACTATTTTAAAAAAAAACTCTGAATGTGATTGTTTAAGGAGTAAAGTTTATGTCAAAAATCTATTTATTCGAAGTTCAAATTCTAAATTTTCTCGCGTTTTCATTCTATTTCAGGTGTGTAAATCATTTTGTCATGTTTCAAGTAAGTCTTCTAAAAATTCTATTGAATATTTTTTTTAAAACTTGCGACCAAAAACTGGCACTTAAGTGAATTATCAAAGACTTCTAATCAAAGTCATGATTCAAAAACATTCACTGAATGTTGTTTTTTTACGATATTCAAACAACAATACAAATATATCTGATTTTACGTCTTAACACAGAAATAATGTAAGGATAAAAAACAATCTATACTATCATTTAAAATATATATATTGTGATACCAAACTGTATTAAATATATTATATTTGCGATTATATCATTTCAAGATAAGTTATTGTCATCGAGTTTCTAAGAATTTTCATCGTATATTGACGTTTATTGATACCTTGCTACACAACATATTTCATATACATATTTGAAATAATATCCGACATTATTCATAGACGGAAGCTTCAAAATTTTTGTTTGCGTTGGTTTATAGCCCAATAATATTAGCAATGACATCTTATTTCTTTGCTTCAGACATTATCCACACATTTCATTATTTATTTGGTAAATACAAATATAATAAAACGACACTTTTTTCTGAGACATTTTGCTGATTAATTTTGGTCAATTCTGGAAATTGTTATCGTTAAAAAAATGCCACCCATAGAATAACTCTCTGCCAGAGTTTCTTGCCAAAATTAAGTTGACTTATTATACAACATATTCCTTAATATACGTGCTTTGTCAAGTAGACAATTTAGCGTTACACACAGACATCTTAAGCGAAACAATAAGATCTCTGTATAGCGTATGTATAGTTACAAATTCAAGTCTCGATAAGGTCAATATTAAGAGCTTTTTTTGTTTTTATGTATGTATTTTCTACTGAAATAAAGAATCTTGAAAGATTCAATAGTTCTCTTTGAGATATATTTCTCGATCGGTATAAGTATTTTAATTTGAATAAACAAAATTTTATAAATATTTTTAGATTACAATTTTTGAAAAAGAACACTATAAACTAAAGCTGGAAATGGTCAATTTGTGTAAACACTGTAAACCATTGCACTCGACACAATAATTTAATAAATTTTTTATTTTCAAAAAATTATAATGATTACACATTGTTTTATTTTTACGACTTCAATTAAATTGCTTTTGTATAAATTACAGCAAAATTTAAGCTATTTAAAGTTTATTAGTTGATGATTGTCTACCGTTTCTCATGTCTCATCAAAACTATATAAAATATCGTTTTGTTATAATTTTGATCTTATTATTATTTTAATTGAATTTTACTAAAATTTTAGCTACTAAATGGTTAAATTAAATACAAATGAAGTAGGTATCCTTTGTGAGGGATTTTATTCGTGCTCTAATTCGTTGTAAAATCATTTTTAATATTCCTTTTGATTGTGAATTCGAGCCGTCAGCATGTATCCAATTTATTTTCATATGCGATACTAAAATTAAAGCTGTGGGATTACCAATGTTTCACAAGATTTTTATTTATTTAACAGAGTTTATCCTCTGTATTATACAGAGGATAAAGGATACAAAAGATTGTATGTATTTCCAAATACTAACGATGAATGGGATTAAATTAAAGGAAAGTTAGATTAGTGACTATCGCAGCGAACTATATTACATTTATTAGTGGCTTTCTGTTTAGAACGAATATACCTGAATCCTTGACGATTTTCTCACCAAACTCTTTACCAGGGTTTCCCAAATTATGTTCCGTGGACCACCGGTGTTACGTTTAAAAATAATAGGTGATCCGTGAAAATTTGGAAAGCTATTTAAAAATCTTATTCTTAAAATTAAAAGGCGAGTGATGATCAATCTTCGCTGATGTTTATGACGTCAATTATCTAGATACAGGCGGATGACCATCTTTCCCCTCACCGAGCGCATGACAGAGATGGGTTGTATCGTTTTTACCTGACCGACTGACAAGTCTTGTCAGTTTAACGACATTTGACTAGATTGGCAGATCGCTTAGCTGCGATAGTAAATATTCTTCATAAATTATAAAAAAGCAACTTAAAAATATTGGCAAATATATGGGAATTTTTCAACCTGAAAAATGAGTGTTCCGTTAAAATTTCCGGAAACGGATTTGCAAAGTTGTCCATCGCAGAAAAAGTTTCGGAAACCCTGCTCTACACAATACTTTCGTTGAAAGATTTGCCCTAGCAGGGTATTTACTAAACGCGTATGAGCTTGAAATTGGTAACTGTAAGAAGATGTCTACCAAAATATACAGCTAAAACGATCAATTAAAAATGCTTGAGAAGTATTTTCGATGGTTTCGGCGGTAACTTTGTGGAAGTTCATTTTAATATAAAATTTAAAATAATTTTGATTATTCCACGTATTGAATAATACAATACGTGGAATAATCAAAGTTATTTTAAATTTTATATTGCTGGAGAAGTATTTACGCAGTTCTGCTCATTTTTAAACCGGTACAATCGATTATTTGTTGAATAATTTTCTTTCGCGATTCGCATTTATTTCAACATTTGGAAACGTCCTATCGCTCTTTTATTATATATTGTGTGCACTTTTGATTGTGTACAATATTTTAATTGTTTTCTTCAGTCTAATAAAGCTTCCAATCCCTGACTTAGTACATAACAACGATGTATATGGTTATTGCTACTGAGAAATTATTAACAATCAACTGGTTAGATCAACGCTGTTGTTATACATACTATGGCATCGTTAAATAGCCTACAACTGTAACTGGAGGTGGTGCTCTTATTTACGTAATTATTCTATATAAACGGAGAAAAACTATAAAAAAAAACACTTATCGAGGCAAACAAATAGTCCTGATAGAAATATTGTAATAAAGCAAGAGATATGAAATAGATTTTTCATGTATAATGTGTATAAACATAAAGCAGGCGCTAGCTCTTGACACGTATCATATCATCGTAAATATTTTATTTAATTCTCTCCCAATTCAAACACTTGAAATCAATCAATTCAATAGTAATAATAGGTCGGATAAAACCCTACATGTTATTATCTGGTCATAAGTATTTGCCAAACTACATTCAAAAATACCGATAATTATAAACAAGCCCACTTAATTCATTGAAACTCTTATACATATAATTTTCGCTAATTAATATTTTTATAACAATTTAACTTGTTCTACTATTATTTTTGTATATAAACGATACAAATTGATTCCTGGGCGTCAGTTCAAATAATTTGTGCACTTGAAATGCCTGAAGATGCCGAAAGGCTAAACCCAGATCGTTCGCGAAGAAACTCATGGATAAGTACAAAATTCAAACAATTCAAATTTTATATTGAAATTCTATCAAACACATTCAGCCAAAATCCTTAATTAATTCTCTCCGTTCAATTGTCATAACATAAGAACGAAGAAGATTAAAGTTTAGTCATTCAAGGATGATTATTAAGATGTCCTGAATATTGATTACGTGCGCGTATCATTGTAATCTGTTTAACCCCCATACCGGTATATTAACAAATCGCATATCTAAATATTCTCAGCATAACTCAAAAGTAAACACTCTTACATCGCGCCGCTCTCCAAACATGCGTCACGCAAAATTTACGGAATTTCCCTCACCCTGCCGAAAATATCCCCCACAATTTCCCCATTTATCTCCATCCTTTCGTCCCCTTTTACCTCTCTTTCCCCGGTTATTCATTATTTCTTATAAACCGCTTTGAAATGCGTGCTCCACTACACATATATGAATTTTAAGCTACACATGAATGAATATTCTGTGTGCTTTCATAAGCTCGACATCAAAATTGATCATTTCCAATTATTCCCGCAGCAAGTGTATCTATTATCAGAAAGGTTTTCCTACACAACTGTACACGATTAACTGTTTTATATATTATTTTCCCTGAAAGTTATATGTATTTTCATATTTAAATATATATTATTGGAACGAGAATGTTCCTCAACATATTGCGGTGTATAATTATGGACTTGAAACAAGTTTTTTCTTCTGAAAACTGCTAAACATTCTGTTGTTTTTGAAAAATAGATATCAAATGATGGGGTTGTTAACAAGAATAGTAGTTAGATAACTGCATTCGTAATATACCATTTTCAATATCAGATGGGTGGAAGGGAACATAAAACGTTACAGTTAAACATACATGTCTTCGAACATAAATCGACTGATAATCAATTAATAAAACTGTCCGACAAATTCGAGCCCGTGAACGTGACAACTATGTATGGCATGAATATTTATTAAGAAAAAGCGTTCGCTATATGCAGTTGATGCGATTTTTGTAATCTATATTATTAGTCTTTGATGTGAAAATTTGTGCTTCATAATATCAAAATGAAAAATGATTATTGTGCCTAATAATTTTAGTACCCGGAGTGGACCAGAGTACCCCTCTTATTCCACTGGTGATGCAAATATTAATTTTTAACGTTTTCATATATTGTTTCATGAATATAATTTTTATAATCACTGAAAGCAGTAACCGTCAATGAAGTAGCTAAAAACAATTGAAACCTCGAGCAGTCCTGTTAGAGAAATACATGTCGTTATTTACACATATAAAATATGAAGATATAAATCAAAATTTACTAATAAAGTTTGCGACTTGAAAAAGTTATCTTTCGTAGTAAATATATGAATTTTTTTATACGCATCACTATGGAAAAATATATTTAGACTGGTTTACACGTACAAAGCGTAAAACTTACTCCCACGATCAATTGCCACAAATTACGTCACACATTCTATTCTCAATGGATTTTAATGAGGTATTTAGCGACAAAATGTAATGATAATAAGAAAATTATTATGCGGGGCGAGTAGGTATTAATTTTTTGTGCCATAGAAAGAATTTAGCATTGTATGCTCAAATATTCTAATGAATGACAACGTATATGTCGGCATATGTGGATCCACATTGTAGGGTGACTAGGTTTACCGGAAAATTTAAAAGAACGATAATTGGATAATAATCGTGGCGGAAAATTGCAAAAACAACTGGGTCCTTAATTGGACGCGATTTCATTCATTCTATTAAGCGAGCTTTTTTGTTGTATCGCAAGTAAGCCGCTTAAAACTTCTAAAGGTACGCGAATATACTTTTGAATAAACAATATTCAATTTGTTTATATATGTACATTTTCAGAAGACTAAATATCAATTTAAGCAATTGTATTAAAGTAACATTTTTTAATGTGTTAATTTCAATTTCATTTACGTACCTACGCAGTTTATAGAACAGGTTTAGTTTTCGTAATATTCTGATATTCTATAAAACTAGCACACTCATTTTTTAACTATGTATAATTGATGTCAAGTGGAATTAAAAAATACTACTGACAGACTGAATATACTGAATTTTTATTGGTAAATAGATTGAGAAGAATAACATTCTGAAAATTTTATTGGTAAATATAATAGAATTTACTTTAGAAATATTTTGTAATAATCTTAGAACACAAAATATCAGCATTTTAAACTGCGTTTGTCTTAAAAATATTGCAGCCCAAATAGGATTATTTCATAAAAAAAGAAATTACTTTTAAATATGCTATAATGGAGTGAGTTTCACAGATTTTTTCATCTGTATACTAAGCCGCAACAAAAATAACGACATTTAATAATACGATAAGAGGAAAATCTTGATGCCTTGTATAAGAATTAAAATAAAATACCAATTTTATTTCATCAACATTGGGATTATAAAAGAAAAGCGAAACTCCTCCCTCACCATAAAGCCGTATATACGAGCTTGTTCTTATGGATTTTGTCAATTAGAGTCCGGGACTCATTTTCATGCTTCTAAAAACACAAAATCGTGATCATAATTGACAAAATCCACAGAAGTTTACCAATTGAAGATAAAATGGAGCTTAATTTATTTAGTGGAGAAGTTAAAGTATGAATTTAAATAATTATAATTATGTTACTATTGTATTTTGTCGTTCAATTTAAAGACAAGTATTAATACGAATGTAAATTTTAGAGGATGATTCTTATAGAAATGAATGATGAAGTTTTAATCTTAAGGATAAATATTTTTCATCGATTCTGCGGTTACGTTCAGAAAATTGTTTTTCAAAATATCGACAGCAATTCGATGCTAATAATGTATTGAATAAGATCTTAGAAAATCAGGAAATTATTAATTCTAATGATGATTATATCTCTTCTTCTCACTCGGACACTGGTTAAAAACCCTCCACAATCGACTAAATTAATAAACCTACATAAAAGTAAGCGAAACACGTGACACATTAAGTTAAATATCAAGTTTACTAACAGAGTTATCAATTTGATTCGTATATTGTGAATGAACTATATTTATGTAAGATCTTAATAAAAAATATTTTTTTGTTATTTAGAAAATGGACTATTTTTCCCGTTTTCTATAATAATACCGAATTATTACTGAATTTAATATTTCCATTTACATTACATAATCTTTCAGTCCACTGACTGTAAAATCATCACTGTTAAGCGGATTTTTAGCCCACTTTTTAATGGGTAGCATTTTCAATAATTGGTCACTATTTTAAATATGAAAAATTGCAACATACAGTTATTTTCAATTATAATTTTAATTGTAATAATAATTTTTAATTATGTAAGCTACTTAGCTTGAAAATCATATTTTACAATAACCTAAATATGCAGCTTGCGAATACTAATATTTGTCTCAACAGCAAACATTTTTAGAAATCTAAAAACTGTTTCTCAACCCTATACAGTGTATACACCCTGGCATTATCTTTGATGCCTAATATAAATGTACGAGTGTGTGTAGAATTCATACATTTGTATTAGAGAAAAAGACATACTTTGAATTCGAGGAGACGTTCACGGTTAACGGTCGACCCTTAAATTGCTGACAAGTTCATCAGACTTATCCTAAACCCTTTCGATAAGGATTAAAATGTAATTATCGGGATTGAGTTGAACTTTCAAGACTCGATTACAACTTTTCAGTTTCAGTACTTGTGTATACAATGTACAAGCCTGTTAGGTGTTTGCGTCAGTTTTTAGTGGCCATCGCTGTTTATTTAGAATAACTCAATAAAATGTCCATATTCGAATTCCCGTATGGCTACTTACATAAAAATAATATTCGATATGGCTATGGATTTGTAATCCATTGCATCGGGTAAATTTGATCTGTTTGTTCTTTGTCATCACCCTCTATCCGGTCTTTTGATTGTGATGTAGAGAAAGCAAATTCCTAACCGCTTGTTCTTTCCATAACCCATTTATGAGCAACGTAATCAAAATCTGTTTTTCTAAGCTTCTTATAAGTTTTCAAAATTGAAGCACAAACATCTATCGAACTGTCTAGGTTCGGTAAAATAGTATTCGAAAATTTTCGATTACGAAACTTTATATGTATACAATTTTGATTACATGCTCCAAATCATTATCTTCCTATAGCGGTATTCAGCTTTGTACCCACACCACCTACTACAAGATTCATTCCATTATAAATATTATTCTTTAACTATTGCTACGAGTGCTCATTAGAGCAATTGCCAAAGCATTGGTTGAAATATATTAACAATATTATTGAAAATACAAATATAAAGCCAGTTGATTAGAAAGAGGAATTTTACTGTGGTATATGTATATGTATTATGACCTTTATTTTCTAAGCTTGTATTTAATGTCATCTTTAGCCAAGTACGTGTATTTTTTTGCAAAGTCTTGGAAGTAAATCTACGAATTGCTTGCTGTGAAACTCTTACCTAACCAGCACTTTGGTTTTATCTATTTGTTATTTATGTTTTATTTCACCTTGGTGAATTTATTAGGCATATAATTTTAGAGCTTAATCATTCATAAAGAATATATTTTATAATTCATTGGAACGTTTTTTTTTTAAATAATTAATGATTCCATTTCATACTTCAACACTAGTAATAAATTAACAGCCTAGCTTTGCCCAAAATTTCAATTCTAATGCTAACTTTATCGATCGATGAATCAGAGATGAAAGCAGTGAATTGAAAATAGTCACAATAAGTTGTGCAAATTTTATGACACCGACGCTTACCGTGAGAAAGTTTTTTGTTGTCGGTCAGATACAAGTACTTATTTTGTATTAAAGAACAAAGTATTGCAAAAAGTATTTATATCTATGTTGTTTTTTATAAATTTCTGTACTTCACTAATGGATTATGTTTTGTTTGTTTCAGGACAACATGAGAGAAATTTCCAAGTCACATCAAGGATCTGACAGCCATAGAGATCAATCAGGAGATCATGAGAATGGTAATTACTTAGTCTCTGTAATGTTTTCAGTGACCATAAACCCTTTGATAAGTTTCAAAATAATATAAATAGTTTTAATAGCTCCGGAGACAAATTTCAGCTTCATTCCTAGCTTTGGGTGATTTTCGAGAGATAATGATGTAGCGAGTTGATATGCCAAACGTTTATTATTAAACAGGTGAATTGGAATGATTAATGAGAGAACGGAAATAAATAACGTTACCTTTGTTCCAAATGTGGATTAAAGTAAGCAATGGAAGCAAATAAAAATACACTGCATTGCAAGAGTTCTCGTATTGTGACGTGTTGTCTTAATACTAAAATAATCTAATAAAATCGTTCATAATATAACTTGATCAAGAGGACACTATTTTAATTTAATTTTAGATTGCTCCAGAGACCAGCAGGATCAAAGTCATTACGAAGAATTGATGAATTTGAAGGCACTCCTTGCTTTCCCCGAAGAAGTGGCGTTGAGATTAACAGACCAAGAGTATCAACTTTTCTATCAGGTTTGTATCGCTTGCAAAAACAAAATTATTATGTTGTGCATAATCTGAAAAATACCGTATTTTCAGGATTAGAAGACGTACCCTTGCTTTTGATTATATTTATTAAAATCACGAAAACTTTATTTTAGCAGGAAGTCATATAAAAATCAAAATAAAGAATTTGAAATAGGTATAAAAATACTTTCTTACCATTATTCTGAAAACTTCAACGGATTCTGTGTCTGATTGGATATGTACAAATGTGACATATAGTCGAGGAATTACAGTATATTATATCTTTTTTCCTGCTCAAGACAGCCACTTGCCATTCTTTGAATGAAAATGTTTAATCATTCCAATTTATATTCTAAAGCGTAAACATTTTAATAGTGTTCTTGAGTGAAGATCGATTTTTCCATTCTATTTGCTAATAATATTTTAAACCAATTTTTCTGATATATATTCTTAGACACTTGAAATTTCTTGATTATGAATGGCATTTCACAAGATTAAAAAAATATAATTTTTTTTTACAGCGTTAACCCCCAACTCTTGGTGGAAAGCCACTTTTTATGAAAATAAAACACAATTTTTATTTACTACTTTCACAATTAAAATAAAAAAGTCACATTTGTAAGTCATTTTCCATTGAATATATTTATTTCATTACATACTAAGATAAGTTTTACAATTTTGATGATAACTTTATAGTTATATAAAAAATATAAAGAAACATACATAAATAGAAAGCTTAAAAAACATATTAATATCCCTTGTCTTTTACAGAGATAATGTATTATTTATTTATATTAGCCTGCTTAGTATAATATTTATTAATCAAAAGCTATTTAAATTGCGGGATATTTTCTTTGAAGCACAGAGAAAGTATTATTATTATGTGTAACGCACAGATTATGTACATAATCCATGGGTATAAAATAAAGCTACGGAAAAATAATATTACACTTTGAACAGTGACTTATCTTTTGACTTATTATTCTAGGTTGCTCCAATTGAGTTTCTTCGGCAAGTGACGGTTGATTTAGGCGGGGAAGTGGCGTTAGGAGAACCATCAGCCACCAGGCAATCTACCGTCAAGACATTGATAAAGAGGTTCAACGAGGTAGGAAGATAATTCTGTTAATAGCTTGGTCGCCGTCATCGGATACTCTGTATCCATTAAAAAGCGAAGGATATCAAACGCTAGGCTTTTAAGAGTGAGTATAAAGGTTCAGATTTCTGAACAGCGGCATCTATTTATGACAAAAAAATCATTGATAACCATAATCTAACTTAAAATTAACAAGCCCATTACTTGTTTTACTATTTCATCCAAATCTTGGAAAAAATGCCGGCTTAATTTTGAAAAATGTGAAAAGATTTTTTTAAATTTCTTTGAGCTTTCATTCGAAATTTCATACCTTTTGAAGCATTGAAACAAACATTTTAAATGGTACTTAATTTTAGAAATAAATAAAACGTATACAGTAAACGATTAGTCGACCATTTTCATTAAGTTTAATTATCATTTAATATTTGTTCTCATGAATAAATGTCGAATTCTGAACCTCACTCAACCTTCGATTTTCGAAAATTGATTTTTTTAATATGTCTAGAACATAAAATACTTAACAATTCCAAATAGAATATATTTGAATCTTGAAACGCAACTTTGGCCACCATCGTGGCGTGGCGTTCAACGGAAAAGCTTCCAAAGATAATCAAATTTATGAGATATGAGTTGTTATGATTATTTCGTGGGCTAATTTTTCGTGCTATATCGATTGCATGGTGCGTGTTCTAAATAAGTTTGATATTATTATCAAAGTAGCTAGTATTTTTTACTTCAATAACTGTCGTGTGTGACAAATTGTGTTTTTCAATTGTTTGGAAAATTGGTTCAATCGACAATTTCTTTTGTAAAAATCCAAAGCTTTATTCTAATACATATGACATGATGCATTTTTTGTGAGAGATAGTGTAATATTACAACTGAGTAAGTCCAAGCGTTTATTATATTATGTTCGAAATTTAAATATCAAAAAATCATTCGATATTTAAATTTTAAAACAATGCCATGGGTTCTTGTATTCAACTGTTTCGTTCTAATCCACTATACAGAGATTAACTTTGGACAATATTGCTAGTCTTGTTGGAAGCGATGTTAAGATACTGCCTTCCACATATAATATAAGTTATCTACTATAAAAGTATTCCCTTGGGATTCTCTGTGCTCGAAATTGAAAGACGGCATTGATATTAATCCACGAAGAAGGATATCAGTCCCATTGGGAGCATATAAACGTTGGAATGAGACACTATTTCGCAGTAAAACATATTTTAAATTTACTTTACTGTCAATCTGCCAACCATATGTTTATCTCAAATAAACTCAAAATTGATGGCGCATCGATCGAATATGTTTGAATTTATGACCATGTTTTGTTTTTAGGGAGTTAATCTTTTTCTTCTTTTATAGCTGTAAATTCTATATCATGACTAAAAGCGAAGCTCAACTTACGAAAGAAAATTCAAAAAGCAGATTATTAATATTCAAACACATAACTCGAACTACATATCTCTTATGATTTAATGTTTTGTATATATTTGTTTGCAAAAACTGCTCTAACAAAAATGAGACTATAAGCCTGTTTTTATTCAAAATTTCCAAAAAAATCTAACAGAAATCATTTAAATCATTGAGATGCACAACCTGCGGCCTGGAATGACGTTTCATGCGGCCCAATATGGCAAATATCAATCACTTTTTTCCTCAGAACTTTTCATGGACGATGAAAGAAGGATGTAAAAAAATAAAGATTTTGATTTTATTTACACTTAAAATAACAATAATCTAATCACTTTTACCAATGCGGCACCGGTTACCGACCGCAAACAATACATAATCTGGCTCTTCTGCCAAAAGGTTGCGCATCACTGATTTTAATGATAAATATTACACATACGCAAAATTTTGCCAAGCACCATATTCAATAAAAAGTTAAATAGTTTCGAAAATGTGTTTAATTGCAAAATAAAAAATGTGCTATTTATTTCGAGAGTTTTAAGTGTTAAATGCAAAAGGTATATTTTCCATGTATCTCTTACCTAAATATAGAATAAAAGTGCCCAGCCTTTGATATTGCCAGGATTAAAACATTAAGCCCTGCAAAAAAATAATCTTCCACTTAAAGATAACTGCCGGCATTTTATTTTATTTCTCATAATATGTATGTAAATTTTCAAAAAGGTCTCCAAACCGTTTTGGGTGTAAGGTAGGTAGGCCTTCGTAATTATATAAGGTACGTTTGGACATACATATGTCAAATTCTCTCACCTCTAAGTTTTTGGATTCGTCCGAGGGTTCATTTATGACACGTTTTCGGGGTTGTAAAAACATTGAATTGAGATTAGATGGAATCGTATTACGAAAACGGTTTGTGGAAATTAGACGCAAAATAACAGCTGGCAGTTGGTAATCTTTGTTTTGCAACTAACTTTAGCCAATACTAAATATGAAACACCATTTATAGTTTAAACTGCTTGTATTCAAAGCCATTTGATTTATTAACCCATGACCAATCATGATGTCGACCAAACTGACAGTCAGTAGAGCATTTCTACATTAGTTATTTGACGGGGACCGGTTTTAAGTAAATAAATCGAACTCTCTTTTCAGGATGTGTAGGATTGAAGTGTGGGACTAAGAAAAGTTAAGTAATTAGCTAGTCACTCTTTCGACGATCTGATTAGAGCAGTGATGCACAACCTTTTTGGGAGAAGGGCCAGATAATCAATTCTCAGATATTTCGAGGGCCGCATGGGTAAAAGTGATTGGATTATTGTAATTTTAAGTTTAAATAAAATTAAAACCTTAATTTAAGAATTATCGATATTTTTAGTGTATAAAAAATTGTGAAATATTGTTCTAACATCCGTAAAAGGAAAAAAGTGATAAAAGTGATATTTTTCATGTTGAGCCCCATGAAATGTCATTGCAGGCCGCAGATTTTGCATCACCGGATTAGAGGATCAATTAGTAATGGACCAAATAAGGACACATACCATGTAGCCAAGGCTTTTAATCATAATTTAAACATTTTGTAGTAACACATTCACAAATATTCAGATAAAGATCAGGACCGGTTTCGCTCATTTCGAGCATTGTCAACTGACTTAGCTCAAAAACATAAATCACATGTCAATATCGTTTACATCGTTTAGGGAAAACTCGTTTTTAACGTAGATTTTTAAATAACATGAGTTCAAAATAACCTTACGATAAAACGTCTGCGCGATGAGTTTTTCATGAGAGCAACTATCTGCGAACAATTGTGTGCGATACGTTTTCTGTGAATCCATGTGCGCTGGGCTATCGATATTCGTTTTTGAAATATTACTTATTTCCCGCCATTGTAAATAATAAAGCATTTTTATTACAGACGCTACTTTTTACCAGACAAAATATGAATTTTAGATGGTTATCTTTGAGATACGCTCAATTGAATTATATTCAAGAACATCGAAGACGCTTTGATCGCGAAGTGTAAAGTTGAATAATTTATTTTTGAAACCCATCACGATAAAAGGACACGTGAGCATACAGCATACGTATTAATTTTAAATAAATGCGAGACATGTCTCACACGTGTTTTTCATTAAACTTCCAGACAGTAGATTGAATCTACCAACCGTAATAGAGTTAATCAAGAAACGACACATGCATTTTTACTGTTTGTTTAAGTATTTAAAATAAGCACCATTAGCACTCCGTTTGCATTATACTACATATATGAAAATATATTAATATTCATAGAGGAATCACACCCCAGATAGACTTACCGTTCTTTTAAAGCAGGAGCGGCCAGACTTTTTTGCCCGCGATCGACTTTCGTTTGAAATTACTGGCGGCGATCGACCAACATTAAAAGTAGTAATTCAAAGCCTATATTTATCTAATTGAACAACCCTTGTTTGACCTGGGTTTTAGAAAGATATTTTCGTCGATAATCGGCTGACTTCAAGATTTTAGCGTGCTCTCCCTGTCACACGAATTGTCTCGCACGCTTCTTGGGACGGGCACCAGAGATTTGTACAAATCAGATAGGCGATCGACTAGGAATCGCTACGCAATCGACGCTTTGGCCACCCCTGTTTTAAGAGAACAGTCAACAGTTGATCATGCAGTTACAACTCAGTTGATAATGCTCGCGATAAGCGAAACCGGTCATGATCTCCTTGAATCTATTTTGTAATAGAACAAGTCAGCATATTATATACACGATTCCCCCCCCCCCATATTTTTATTCGTATATAAAAAGCTTAATAATTTGTAAAAAAGTTTCAGGTCTATCTGGGTTAAATAAAATTAAATCTAAATACCATCATGTATTTATTATGTTAACATTAACTCTAGTGACTTCTATGTCTACACAATACGGCTTGAATTTGTTGATTTTAAAATTATTTAATTTTTTGCAATTATATAAATTAAATGTTATCAAAGTTTAAAAAAGAGTGTAACTAATAATTTGTAATACGGAAAGAAAAATAACAATGTATTTTAATTCTACATAAATTATTTTAAATATTTGTTGATAGCTATTTCGGCTTACGCCTTCAATGAAATTCTTAACGATCAGATCACAATTAATAGCTCACCTCTGTTAAAACCATTAACAAACAATAAACCTAAAACAATTTAAAATAGATGCACTTAGAAATTGCAGATTTTAAGTGGTTCCACACGATCCCCCAAAATACCCAAATTATTGTTTCCCACCATTACTTTAGACCAATAAATCAAACTTATTTAAATTCTTTCATGTGACGTCGGTATGGTTTCAACAGAAAGAGATTATGTAGGAGGCACCCTGTCTAGCAAAGGGTATATAAGCTATCTCTAATACACGTTTTAAACATAGTTCTGACGAAGGCGTAAGCCGAAATAGCTATCAACAAATATTTAAAATAATTTATGTAGAATTAAAATACATTGTTATTTTTCTTTCCGTATTATAATGGAGTTCTACCAAGTAAATGCCTACTCAATCAATAAATAATAATTTGTACCTCAGTCGATCTAAATAAACAAATGTGCAGTGTCTAAATCACTCATTAATATTTACGAACGACGGATCTTAAGACCGTCTTCAAAATCAAGTTCACATTTGAATTTAATTCACTTGGTGGTAAATTTCTGGATAAATTTAATTGAACGTGATGTGTTTTAGTTGTTCTGGACTATCGCTGTCTGGTGTAATATATATTTATTCATCTACGCCCTAATTGAGAGTGAATACATTTTCAATTAAAATCGTTAACTAAATACAAAATTTATTACTATATATTACCACTCTACGCAAAATTACCTTGGTAATATATCAATGTCAATCATTTTACTTGAAACTTGAACAAAACATTAATCTTAATTTAAATATTGTAAGTTTTATCCCTTGGAAGTAACAGGTTAATATCAAAATTAGTTGTAAATTTTCTCTAAACCATTCTGTTTCCTTTTTGCAAGTTGTCGAAACCTTCTGAAAACTACAATACCCAGTGATTTAGTCGTGAATAAAGGGTATACGATACCCTGTGTAAAACAGGGTATCTTTAAAGCTATATCGTATACCCTTTATTTACACCAATACTGTATCGTGGATAGCAAAAAAAACAATTCTTATAAGGTCAATTGTATTATGACCACCTACATCGAAAGTTGAATATTATATGTTTACAATATTATTTATATATGTTTACAATATTATTTACCGAAAGCATTCTTTTTGTATCGTGATTCAAGATTCTGTTTTATCCAGAGGGTATAAGATTATAGAAAATGGTAAACGCCCCCGTATACCCTCTTCTGCATCCTTGATCATACCTTTTTAAGATATATATGTATAATGATTGAATATATGCAGACTTGTTTCCATATCCATAATTGGAGATCACGATGGAACACTCAATTGTTTTGTGTTCGCTAACTATGTCAGCTGTGTAACTGTATATGTTAATTGTGTTATTGTCCGGTTCGTGGCGCAGTGGTCAACATCGTTGGCTTCCGTGGCGGATCGCCAGAGCTCGAGTCTCTTCTGATCCCCTTTGATCCCCACTCTCTTTAAAATAGGGAGATGCGCAATTGAGTAACAAGCCGTTCTCGTAGAAAAAACATGTTAAGATACACTCCGTGAGAAATCCATATGCTCCAAGTTGGGAGAAGACATGATAAAAAAACTATGTTCAATGTTAAAATCCTTTTTCGTTAGAATGCTACAATAAACATTTTTATTTTAACTTTTTTACAGTCAAATGGTAGTAAAAACTATATACATATTAGTCTCCTATGTTAAGTATGTAGTTTTTAACGGCTGTTAGAACAAAATCAAAAAAGACTGAATTTAGATTAGTTTTCTTGGACAACAACCGTTTAAATAACTTTCCGAAACATGTTTTTATAAGTTGACCGTAAACTCCGACAAACTCATCCATTGTGGCCACAGCGTCTGCGTGAAAGCCTCCACAAACATCACAAATATCCATATTTGAATCCTTTGAATTTAAATCTTAAATTGGTTAAATAATCAACGTTTGCAAAATTCTATTCGTGAATTGGAATCCTTGATTACGGAATAGCATTGGTATGGGAGCTATAAAGTCTGTCGTAAAAGGGGGTGGTGTGCGAGGGGTCGGTGTTCTCCGCCTTTTTTCTATGATGCAGCACAACCTCTAACATTTTTTATAAATCTACTAACTCTATCCAAGTTACTCGCTTAACACAATTTGAATCTTAAAATAAGAATAATCAAAAATCTAAAATGACTATAATTTAAAATAAAACAATAAGTTACAAATCATTGGTATTTTAAATCAAATTACATATGTAAATAAAAATCTATCGGAAAGTATATATACATACATATATGAATTGACGATATTTTTAATGGTATTAAAATAAATCTTGTCTTCCGTATTTTTTTTACTAAACACTGCATAAAACGTGACATATCGGCCATGGCTACATGCTAATTTAAATTAAATTGAGTTATGCGAAATATTTTTGAAAGCTTCATATGATGCTCTTTTACAAAATTATAATAACAAAAATACTGTAAAAATCCTTTGTGAAAAATGGACATCTCCAAAAAGTATATGAATTTATTATCAAAAAAGAAGCGATTATAGATTTCTTAGCAAACAGGCAATCGATGCAACTACTTACTGCTTGTTTACAGAGAAATTATTTAATTTTCGTATCAACCACTTTTTATAAATTCAATATACAAAATCTTCAAAATACACATGATAACATTTTTCTCAAAATTTTCTCAGAGTCACTTACTGCCCTCTTGCTTGGAACGGCATTGTAGCAATATTTTCAAAGCTCCGCTTAGGATGAAAAACGTATCTGAAACCACTCCTGGAGAATCCAATATGGATTCGATGTAATTTCTCCATTTGTTAAAACTGTCCCTTACTTTATCTCAGATATCAGTCATATTGATAGTAAGCTGTGATATCAAATATTTTTTTCTTTTGATATTGTAAAACAGATAATTAAAAATGATAAAATATACAGAAGACCTTTTTTTTGGTTTTTTACTTAAACATAAAGGATATTTTTTCTTAAAT
Organism: Himalopsyche kuldschensis; assembly: GCA_028554975.1. Taxonomy (NCBI): domain Eukaryota; kingdom Metazoa; phylum Arthropoda; class Insecta; order Trichoptera; family Rhyacophilidae; genus Himalopsyche; species Himalopsyche kuldschensis. Next base: position 36,083 of record JAHFWI010000046.1, on the reverse strand, counting down.
TCTACATTCATTTTGTAAGTGAGTCGTCTCTCACATCCGAGCCAAGCTATTCGATTTTTATATATTATACGTATCATACTAAAAAATCTTTAGCGAGAGACCGCTGCGATGCAAGGTATATTGGTCCACCAAGTCGCGTAGTGGCTTGTGCTACCATATTATTAAGCCATTGGCCCAGGTTCATTGTGTATTCTTGGCACAGCACCGGTTGAATAATTAACAAGAAGTCGACGTGGCATAGTATCGTCCGCGAGAGGCGAGTTATAACTTATTCGAACAAGACTGGGCGATGAATTACTTTAAAATCTGAGTCACAACGAGCTTTATTTACATATTAATTCAAAAAGTTTTCTTCATTCAAACAACACTTCAAATTGTTTAATCGGTAACAGAATACTTTTTAAAAACATATTACCGTTGCATTGAAAACTGTTATTTTAACTTGATTTGAACTTCGTGAAAGGTGTTTAATTGTATATCAACAAATACATATTGTTTTTTTAAGTATATTGTGGACTTCTGATGTAGTATTAAATAACTTAACTACAGCTGCTCCTATTTTTGATTTTTAGTTAAAATAATAAGAAAATTGGGACGAAACTAAAAGATAATGCTATCTATTATTCTTATTTGAATTAAATATTAGAATTGAGCAGCGGGTATATCGATATAAAAAAAACCTCATTATATCCGATTAAATATATGTTTATAAGCCTAACAATGGTTATTGCCAAAATCGTCGAAAGAAATATTTTTTACCGTAATTACTATTCTTTTAAATCCAATTGCCAAATAATTTCCCGTGATACAATTTTTTTGGTCCTGTGGTTAAATACTCAACGCTCTTGGGCGTTCATCGCATTCGGTTGCGGAGTCGCGGATTCGAACCCTCCCGCCGACACTTTTATACGTTAATATTTCAATTGATTTACGGATTTGTCGGGAAAACATGGATGTCTGTGACGTTTAAATTCATCCCCACCCACTTCCTTTCCAATCCGAAAGGGGTATGATAAATCGATCTTTGTGTCTATGTTCGGCTAACTCAATACGTACATATATTTACACTGAATTTAATTACAATCTCGCTTTAAACAATTTCTATTCAGATTCCCCATCAGAAGAAGGTTCATTATATTTCAAATTAAGAACGTAATGTTTTGTTTTACGTAAATTAAGCGGCCTTTTAGAAATACTTGAAACAATTTTTAAACCCATTCTGGTCACAATGTTAAGTATAATGTATCTTCTTCTCAGATAGCATGTCAAAAGAAGCTGGTTGTATTTTTATCAATTAGGATCAGACTATTTTCTGTGATAATTATTGGACATTATATATTATGTATATCCTTGTACAGTGTATTTTAGCGTAAAAGCTTACCTTTGGTAAACAAATCTATTGCACGAAGTCATTTGAGATGGAATAACACTATGAACTTGTGAGTGAGAAAGGGGTAGCTGGTAATAGGGGTTGCATAATCATGGCCCCGGTGCCTGTTTTTCACGAAGCTTAAATGAGCTTATATGGCGATGCTGCATCAAATGCATAGCTATAAATTAATGTATCCGCCAGAGAATCGCGAAATATTATCGTTGCATTTGAAAAAAGTTTTAATCAAAATATTTCCCACATCAGTTTCTCGCACTCAATTGTCAGATACAATGCAATATTTCAGCGGTGTTTTAAAATCGTAATAGAAAGAGGACTTCATATTGATACACTGTTTTGTTTTATGTAATATAATATAAATTGTATTAATTTACAATTGTATAAAATTTACGACAATATCATTGTTTTTTGAACATCATCCTACAAAAATTTTCACAATGCAACCTAAGAATTGTTATAGTTTTTGTAAGTTGATACATCTTTGACGAAAACTGTGATCCATTAAAATATATTTACAAGATTGAATATTTCTTAAGTTTTTCTTATCTTATATTTATGTTCACTGAAAAATTACCAGAAATGATAATAGTAACATAATAAATTATAAATTAAAATACATTTCATGTAACAAATATTTATTTTAATTGTTTCGTAAACGTTCCATAGAATAATGAGCTCCGCACTGAATGTGTACATTTGCTCCTATTATATTATGTTTCTTTGATTCTGAGAAAAAGTTTTGTTAACAACATTTGTGGAAAAGAGCACTCTACGTTAATTTATGTGTGATGAAGATAGAATAGACCATATTTAATTTTGACCCTAAAAGGTTCCCGACCACTCTTTTAGGTTGTGGTTTGACCCCAGCTGCGTCCTTCTACAGTAGCCAATCGTATCAAAGTTGGCGGGACAATTCTTTTTTTTTTATCGTTGCTTTGATATTGAAGCATTTCGGACTAATTTTAGATATATGACCAAACTTTACCCTCAGTTTGTTATAGGCAATACATCAAATATTTTTTTTTGTTTTTAAGTCTTTTGACCAAATTATTACAAGAAACAATATGATCACGTAAATGCTAGTTAGGTGTTTTTCAATGAAACACCATAAATTAGTTACTGAAAAGCTTTCTTCAAACACATTTAATGACGGACAACTAATTAAATTTTTTAACAATAACAAATTTGAATCGTTAAGTTTTGTATTTTCCATGAGTTTTGTCACCAATGGCCTGGGTTTCACCTTTCAGCATCTTTAGGCATTTAAAGTGCACAATCCTAAATAAGTTGTAACAATACATTGATTTCTCGGCATCAGTAGAATTTATCGGACAAGATTTCCCAAGTCACCCGCGAAAACTTTGAAAAATAACTTTATTCTTCTGAGCATCATTCTACGGACGGTGTTTTATTAATCATACTGTTTTAACGCGTGCCGGTCGGTAATGTAACATGTGCTAAGCGGCATCCTATCGATAATTCATTTTTTTAATTTTAAATCCACTTATAGTATTTATAGTGTCGTTTAAGGATACAAGCTTTATTATATTTCGGACGAATGAACTTTATTATTTACACGTTATTTAAAACTTAAAAAACATTTTATTTGACCATAACATAAAGTTTGAAAAAAAATACAAGATTTCTTTATTGGCATTGGAGGTAGTGAATACTGATAAATAAATCATTTATTATTTAACAAAGTGTGATTAGTTTCACTTAAATAAGAAGCCTGCGAAATGTTTCGTAAAAATATATTAATTGGTATTATTATGTGTTCCTCTTAATTAAGTGAGACAGGTGTAATAATCTAATAACTCAAAAAGAAGAATATCCGATAGACCAACTTTATATAAGCACAATAGAATCCAATGTAATGGAATTTGATTATTATTCTAAAACTTTTTTAAAACGCGACTTACCTTAAACATGATACTAACCTAATTAAACTATTTATTTAGAATACACTTCTTATATAAAGATTGTATAGCGAAAATGTATGCACAAGGTAAATTGTGCTTACCATTTTGAAAAAAAGTGTTAAATTCTACACTAATTATTTTTTACCCTGAGTAGGTTTTCAGACAGTTCGTAGAATAAATTAATTAACTCTATTAAAATAAATGCTGTTCCTTTCCGTGGATTAAATCGTCTGGAGAATAGGGGGTATCGTGTTATAAAATACTGTAGAATAAGCATTCTACATATTGCTTTTTTAGTTTGTTATTTTGTTGGCATAGAGTGCAAAGCTCGTAACTCAGATTCTACTCAGCAATTTTTTCTGCATGTGGTGTGTAAATATTGATTGAAATTTAACTTTCTTTAACTCTTAAATGTAAAACCACAACGTCATTTTTTTAATGTGTTATATTTTATAACTTTCTCTCGTTATTTCGCCCAGAAAAAATTAACGAGCCATATAATTACCATTTTTGAAGTGTAGGCTTCGAATCCTGGTATATACAATATACAAGTCCCACCACCACCCGTTGTGTATATGCAGCAAATGTTTCATGGCAATTTACCCCTCACATTCATGACCTTATCAGATCGGCACAGGACTGATTTTGAACCATGCACTAGTGTGCTTGAAAACATAAAATAAAATTAAAAAAAAAAAAAAAAAGTGGAGTGGCTATCTCAGCCACTGAAATCAGTTTGATACTGAGTATCTTGTGAATAATCTGTAAACTAAGAGCCCTTTGTGTTAGACGAGTATATTGACTCTAGTGAAGAATCGAGATTATGTCGTTTTCCGAATAAATTTGCAAATTTTTCAAATGCAATGAAGTTAGCCTTAGTTGCAATTGAGTCAGCGTGGCCTATATACAGTATTTATTCACACAATGTATGTATTTTTATCCAAAGATATATCAGACAAGGTTACAACTATCTCGCGATTTTAAGCCAAGGCGGCCGACTTACCTACAACTTCAAATTTATTTTCATTGTATTGAAATGTGACATAAGAAATCGTGCGGTTTTGAAACAGAATACAATTCAAATATATCATACACCAAGTCAATTTTTTATTTAAACGTGCCCTTTGTGATATTGTTAGTTTTAAACTGTGGTATAACATTCACTTTTCTATAAGGTGTGACACAATCAGTGGAATAAAGCAGTCTCCATATTTAATTTTATATTGACTATAAATTCTTCAAAATCGTAAAATTTTTGTTGTTTTTAGAGTTAACGAACATTCCATTCCCGACTAATGATCTTCATTGTTCGTAAGCTATACACTTTTAATGTAATTATAAATGCTTGATGGAAAGTAATATATTAAAAAATACAATTTTACTACTAATTCATCATTATTATGATGATAAGTTCCTTTATCGCCCATAAGCTTTTTTTAAAAGTTTTTCTCTTCACTCACATCTGCTTAAATCTATACACAATATTTGATTGAAACAAATGTAGATACTAACTATGACTTCTTAATACAATCAACTCGAATATAAGCTTTCAGCCCGTGTTTGTCGCTAGATTCTCGAGTGTGTTTGTGGAGCCAACAGTAAAAGCGGGTTAACATAACGAAGGCTTTGATGACTAATAATTTAGATTTGAATATGAAAAAATCTTCTTCCACAATATTAACGACATGGGTGGTGTCAGTCTCCGAGCGACTCGGTGGCGCCAAAATACCTCCTGCCTTAATTAACTTGCTTCATCTGGCAACCCTTAATATGCGAGCTATCGCGGAAGGGCTCATTATACCCACTTATACATACTTCATATTGGGCCCAACTCGCTAAAAACATTACGAAAATTTTATGACGCTGAAGTTTTAGATAAATATTATTGTTATAATATATTTTTATTTCTACTGTAAAACTTTTAACGAGAATTTTTAAAATAATCATCTCGTTAAATGATTCCATACGTGCAAAGGGAAAGGCATTTTTTATAGAGCCATGCTATTTCTTTTTAAAACTTTAGATTCTAATTTCAAAATATACGGTCGGTATTTGAATATAGTCGTTACTTAATAAGTATATACGACAAATCTTTATCCATGGTCGTAGTCTACGAACATCTACGTATAATGGGTTTTTTCCGCGATGGGCGAGCACAGTTGTCTAAAATGGCGTATGATTTCGAAGGATGGCCTCGGTATTGGTTTTTTACCACAGGTCAAAGGCGGGCAGTGGCAGACGCGTGCCCATCATTCAGTTGGCAGTTACTAGCGTGTGGGCATCAGGAATGATGATGCATATGTTGTCCCATCGTAAAGAGGGGCGGTTATATTTTTAAACAGAATATTGTAGCAATAACATGTAGGTGCGAAATAGGTATTATCGTGAGTTATTAATAACGATTAGCTAATTTTGATGAATGCGTATCAAAATTTGAGAAAATACTGCAGAGGCAAATGAAATTTGAAGATTTCAATTTATTCAAATATATCATCGGATTAAGAATTAAAAACAATGGGTTTTTTTAAAAAAAAAATGCGTGGTACGTTACAGTGTTAACCACAGACAGAATAATTACTAAATCTGTTACATGACCAATTAATGACACAGCCTAAACCGGGAATCGTGCCGCATCTTAATAAAAACAGTTTATGAATTCCATATCCTGCCTAATTCACGAAAATGGCAGCGAGTTTGCGCTTTTCGCGAATTAAGTATTTTTTCCCATTTCATGCAATAGTCAATTTCGTATATTTGGCGTAACATATACACCAGTCTACTGTAAGCTTAGTAATATCAGATTCACTGTCGTTCATTTCCATCGTCGACATTAATTCAAATATACCTCTAAATCTACATATGCATTCTATGTATATTGAGCTGACACTATAACAGTTCATATAAATTCGCTGTTCCTGTAGCCGAGTGGTGATTGCTCTCGAACTTTCATCCTACTAGGCTATGGAGTTACAGATAATCTAATTTAAAAAAACGTTTTAACGGATGCAGTGACGTTGAAAATTTCCTAAAAACACTTGCTATAAATGATATGCGTAATATATTTATTTTACTATCGAGGGTTAAATCTACCCTATTGTGCGTATATACATGCTAACGGCTAAGGGTGTGTGTGGGAGATGCTTCCTCCACACAAATTCCCCTCCCCAAAATTGTATCGCATAATAATATGACATGATTCTGAAAATTCAATTGAAGCCATCTACACAATTTACACGCCTAATAGAATATAAATAAGTTAAATTTCCTATTTACTTATCTATCTTACAATGAAAACTAGGCTTACTATACCTCAACATGTAACTATATATAATATAATGTCAAGTCGTAATATAGAATCTGTGTTAGTTTAATTAAAATCAATACACTTCAATTGTTTGGAATTTAAGGAAGTCAATGTATTTGACGTATTTATTTAGTTTATTCAAGCACAATATTTAATATTTATTCATAAGTCACTTTTAAAGTGCTAGCTGTCACTTCTTGGTGGAAAGGCATTATTTGAATAAATAAAACACATTATAATATCGTACTTTTATACTATCACATATTTTTTGATAAAGATAAGAACCAGCTTTGTAATTATTCCAACGTTTTTTTCGTTGTTAATAATTTAAAATTAATTTGATAAATAGTGCAATATAAAAATAGTAATCAAACTCATAAATCTCCAATTATTAGCATCAACTGTAGAAAAAACATTCATAATAAAATTTGACAGTTCACATAATTGTGAATAATTTATACTGCGTAAATCTTGTCAAATATTTGAAGCAGTAGATGGGCTGCCTGTCCACATAAATTATATTTAACTATTTCATAATTGAGAATTCCAGAAATTTTATCTGTGTATACATAAATCACCTTCATAATAATAGTGGACGTCCCATTTTTAGACTTTACGTAATAAATATTACCCAATTAGTGTTAGTCCTTGGCAAATAAGCCATATAAACTTTTCAATCTGAATCGTGCTTTTGAAGTACTGAAAATGTTGAAAAGCAACACCAGAAATAAATTATTAGTTACTCAAAGAAATGGATAATTTTTCAAAGCGTATACATCCTATATAATATTATGATGTTTATGAAACATCACAAAGAACCATTGAAGTGAATTAAGAATTTCAATAAGTACGGCTTAGTATTTCTATCTGTTTTCCTTTAAGCATACTTTCCTCGTTATATGCAGTAATTTAGAAGACGTACACTTTTATAAAATCATTTTGCGTAACAGTTTTCATTGTGCTCAAAAAGCACGTGTCGCGTATTTCACCAGGGCATTCACTTGTGATATATTTTATAAATTAAATTAATATTGCTCACGTAAACATCAAGCTATTAACAAATATGGCTAGAGTTCAACACATCAAGTTACTCGACAAGCGAACTTCGTCTTCATATTTAGCAATCGCTTTTTATGTTTAGTAAGTGTTTCGTGACAGTATAGGTATACAATTATATACGATATTTGAAAAAAATGCAAGCGTTCTATTATGCAACAAACTTACATTTTTTGATGGCTGTCATTTTTAAGAAACATTGAAACAAGTTTAACTCGTGTCCTTTTTAGTTTGGCGTATATGGACTTCTTCTCAAATAAATATCTATAATAAATAACAGTTTTCCTTATTATACGGTCGACCCGTCAGCTTAGTTTGCCAATTTTTACGATACTAATCAATAAGTATTATATTTTGAAAGCTAAAACTTTTTAACTGTTTCTGATTCAATTGAAATTTAATAACTTGGCTTAAACTTATTACACCTCTTTAATAAGTATTGTCAGACTTTCTATCGCAAGGATGCTTGAGTAATGAATAAACCAAATTATTTGATATGAAAATGAAGTTCGACAAAGCTACCGATGAGCCCATCGAAAGAATCAATTGAAATTTGATTTTCAAAATATCTTTAAGAACAGTGTTGATTTCTACAAGAACGGTTATGAATACGTTGAACACCCTGTGTGGTATTCATTACATTGATTTGAATTGAATGCTTTTTATTTACAGGTAAGCGCGTGGAGTACAGAGTTAGTACTGAGCCAGTCAGGGGTCGAAGAAAAGCGCGCCTGCCTGGCGTGTCTACTGCGCGCTGCCCTATCCTGCTGGAACTTCGGTAATTTCAACGGCGCTATGGAGATAGTCGCAGGACTAAAGTAAGTGGCTATTACCTTTCGTATAACATCGTGGTTATTTTATAACAAAAATATCATCAAAAAGGGCGTCTTTAGTACTTGATTACCAAATATTTAATATGTTATATTTTGAAGGACCCCATCATGTTATTTATATCCATATAAAATCTATTTTATGTTGAAATCTGTACGAGCTTCTTTATACGAGATATCGTAAAATATTGAAAGCCTCAAAAGTGTGTAGATCAAATCCATCGGAAAATCCGTTTTTACTGCGTCACGGCATTCAAAATTTTTGCATTGTTCATATTTAACAAGACGAATTTAATAGATTTATAAAATGTTCTCAGCTTTTACGGTATAAGGCTTTGATTTTATTGTGGTATTATGTAAAATAAAGCGGCGTTATTTTCAATACGAAGATATTTCACGATTCATTATTCGCATTGCGATTCGTGTATTGTGTTCATATATTTTATGTTTCGCGACTGAGATGCTCCGAAATAAGGAGGCATTCGGTGCAGGGGTTTCTTTCGGCCTTCAGCTGATGATGAAGACTGTAGGCCGGCGGAAACTACTTGCACCATGTCTTCACAATCTACACTGACCACCGCACTTCGTTATTTTCTATGCTGATATGTTTTTAATATGTATATATATCTAATATAATATTAAACTAAACTGTCTATTACCGTTTCCATGTGAACAATTACTGTTTTGTGTAAACTAATCTTTATTATTAAAACTATATTGGCATTAAGCCCATTGATTATTATTTAAATTTGATGAAGATCGGCAGTTAAATATGTTGCTAATTTTACACCGGAAATCATCAGGTGGCAGTGTTTACACTTTGAAATAACTGTATGAAGAAAACTTATTTCAATATTTTGATAAGAATAATTTTCATATTTGAAGGTTTTTTTCTAAAATATTAGATGTGGTCCAAAAAGCAAGATAAATCAAGACACACGTGTAATGTACTATTATTATAAATCATAATATCAGGTGATCGATATTAAAAATATGTATCGTAAAACTTGTTTATTGATTGAGTAGGCATTTACTTGGTAGAACTCCATTATAATACGGAAAGAAAAATAGCAATGTATTTTAATTCTACATAAATTAAAAAAAAAAAAAAATAGTTCTGACGAAGGCGTAAGCCGAAATAGCTATCAACAAATATATAAAATAATTTATGTACAATTAAAATACATTGCTATTTTTCTTTCCGTAGTAAAACTTGTTTCTTTTGCGTATCGATTTATTATTGGCTGTCAGTGATTTTCAATGTAACGTTTCTTTTTTCATTTTGATAAATTGTAGATTGTATTTTTCTCTAGAGTCTAGTATCCAGAAGAACAGAAAAAATCACTACATGGCTATACATACATATATCCAATGTATAGTTAAATCTTTTATAAGTGCATTGTATGTAATATTTGTCATTTGCACGAACGTGTTTTAGAAAACAAAGGGAATCGAGAGAGATAATGTTTTCTTTCGAACATTTTCTTCAGATCCCAGTGTCTACGGCGTAGACAATATCGTAGCTCTTTATCAAAGCCATCTATTTACGACCGAGTCGTGAATTTAAGCTGATTTTAAAAGTTTTCATTGTGAAAAATCCCCAACGTGAATTTTTGTACATTTATAAGAATTTTAGAGACATTTTATATACATACATAAAATACATTCCAAACCTCACTATTATAATTCACGATGATACGGTAGGCGAGTGGCCGAGGCTCTTTCGATTGATTGGTTGCGGTTTCCACGAGTTCAACTTCATTTAATGCCAATTTTAAATATTTGATTTTTTAATCGATTCATTGATTTATTTAATAAAAACGGATGTCTGTAATTATTACCCTCTCTCTCACTCATATAATCCTAATCCATAATATAGAGAGAGCTATATGTTTAATACTGTTACTTTCCAATAACCCTCCTTAACCTCTCAGAGATAGAAAAAATGTGAGACTAATTAACATCCACTTGTTCCATCCTTCTGTTGAAATACTTCATTACCGGTTCATATGATTTACGTTAGAAGCGGACAGGGTTAACGATAAAAAATATTTTAATCCATATCTAAGTATGTGAATATTTTGAATAATCACATTGGAAAAAACATTGTAAATGAAATAATGAAATAACGTTTGAAATAATAACACATCTTCAAATAGTGAAATATCTGTGTGTTTGATATATTTGCAGCGCTGCACATGAAAAATGATATTCAACAAATGACCAGCTGTTTCACGTTATTTGAACTGTATTTGACAGCGTTTTCTATCTTTCGCGTCAAAACTTTATGCAATAAGTCGTTGATTCTCCGAATTCTTTTTTATCCTTAGAAAGAGTGACACATTTATTAATGAATCTTTACTCGTCTTTAAAGAATCCCCACGAAAATCTTTCGAGCAAGGAATGGGAAATAACCCGATGTTATATAATATATCCCGACAATTAATAAAAGCTTGTTAATATTTTTCCTGCTTTAGGTCTTTTGATATTATCATTATTTATTTTAAAAAAATAATTATGGGACGCTTTCTTTTATCATAATGATGAATTGAAACCTGCATTGGTTTTAAAATATCGGGTAAAATAATTATATTTCTAAATATTAATAATTGCATAAATAAATAATGCTAATTTAAAAAATAGCCGAAAAATCAACTCGCTCGGGCATTAGTTTGCAGAGCCTTGATCAAATACTGATTTTTTCTGTTATTTTTGGGTTTTTATTATCAGGTATGGATATGTGTGATATTAACATATCTTCACGCCCATTCGATTATAAAAACAGGGCTCATGAACGCGCTTCTGATCTTGCCATCGTTATATTTAAGAGTCCATGTACTTCCCATTGGGAGCGGTCATTTGAGGATGAAAAAATGTGCGTTCGTCAAAAATTGAGTTGTATACAACTATGTGGATAGAACAGGGTAAAAATTATTCAAATTCCCTTTATGCAGCATAAATTATTAGTATCGGATAACCAGGATACACGTAAACACTAAGATAATCTGTGCCTTTTAACAGAAATTCATAAATCAATTTAAAAATTAGTTTATGATGGTCTTCGTACCGGGATACAAGATACAAGGTTATAATATGTAATGTAAAAAAACGACATAATATGGCATTACAGATGGTGCCGATGCATCATACTTTTCACAACTATAGTATAGTAATACTTACAACAAAATACAAAGCTGGGAAGAAACAAAAAATAAAATATATAATAGATCTTTCGCCAATTAGTCGTTAGGTTAGGTTAGGTTAGGTTTATCATAGTATAGTTTAAGTTAGGTCAATTTATGATGCTCGTTTTTACTTTTTTGGCCCAATCTCTTATATGTTCAAATTATTTTACCGAAGGGAAAAAACTCTTGACAGCCAAATAATTATTTTATATGTTGCATAAATGAATGCGATTTTGAATATTCTTTGTGTTACAAAAACTACAAATATTCCATGTGATATAAAGTGTCAGCGTTGGCATAAAACAGTTGAGAAAACCTGATTAAGCGCGATAATATGTTTACATTTTCTTCTCGGCATTTTCTATCGATCGGCAAAACAAAAGTGTACCTTTGCGTTCCCTACCTATATCGTGTCGCGGAGCTAATTTTAATCCAGTTAATGTCTCCGATACTCCCCTTGGGACCTCCAGAGGTCTCTAGCCTTTAATGCACGACTTGTATGTTGTTGCTCAACTTTGCTGTCGACGTTCTCTTTACTGTGGTATATGAGAAAAGCATGAGCTTTAAATCCTCGAATCGTGAATCAAAAAGTTAACGCAAAAGTATTTTATTACACAGAACTTTTCTCTTTTGCAGTTCTTTGCGTAATTCATCCTTGTACGCAAAGTACCAAGCCATACATATATGTATGTATTCAAACATATATGTATGTATACATACATACCATTACACATTTCAGACAGGGTATCATAGCATAATTTAAGGGTATCGAATTTAAAATTCTTAGAAAAGAGAGATTTTCAATAATAATGATCTGACTTGTGTGCCTGATATACCAACCATTAAAAAAAATCCCCTGACTTAGCTGTTTTCCATGCCGTTCATAAATAGTTACAATTTTTGTTGCAATTATGACAGTTGTGCGTATGGGTTAAGACTTTGCGTAACCATTAGATTAAGCTGGGGCTTAATCCACACATACAATTTTAATAGATTTCTAGAGAAAAATATTTAATTCGTATATGTTACTCTGAGAAAAGTCTGGTAAAAATGGATATTTGGAATATACGTAGTCAACGGACATTGCCGGATATTCGCATGTCCAAAATGAAGAATTGGGCCCCAAGATTGTTTTCCAGCTTTACAATCTCATCTACGAATCTCTATTTTGAACTCGTTTTCACTCTGGTCCAGAGTTTCGTAATAATAAAATATGTTATCAAAAAAAATACAAAAATAACCAGCCGTTTTTAAGTGCAACAATAATGGGGCTCTGTAGAAGGTTTTAAAAATGTGTATATATTTCAGGGACGTTTTTGTGTCTAGACGTAAGTAGAATATGATTTCGACAATTGAATTGAAGAAGAATTTACGCCAGTGCGTATTTATTTATGAAACAAAAAATGGGACAAAACTGCAGAAATCTTTCTCTGAAAATGTATCATTAAATTGGAAGACATAAATGGCCTTGACATAAGATTTTTTTGACTACCAATCTGAACTAAAGTTAGGGAACTCCACTCTAGTCAATCAATTCCAAACGACGAAGGTCTTGATGTTGTTTACTCATTTTATTCGGCATGGTCCAAATATTGAATACTTTCTATGTACCTTCGTCTACTTTGTGTCCACCATTATTCGAATTCTAGAATTAATCGTCAAGTTAAACGTCAGTCTAGATCCAGCACAGTTCGTTTTCTTTCACCGATCTAATTATCTTTTCAGCTGTATGGAAGATAAATTAATAAATATCACCAGAATAAAAGAACGTTAAGTGTTTTTTACATTAGTCGGTTAAATTCTTTATCTTCAACCATTTTACATTTTTGGTGCTCGGTGCTAATTATTTTGGAGACATTGATAATCCCTGCTTTAATACAAGCCCAGTCTTTTGGGAATATCCAAGTATACACAAGTATTCAATACATCGTGCTAATTACAAATTTTAGAATAATTTGGAAAGTGCACGACTAAAATAACAATAATGAACAGTACAATCAGTATTTGTTTATAAATGAAATTCCTTATTTTATATAATACTAGTATTGCTACCCGGCTTCGCTCGGTAAAAATAAAATAACAATCCATTAAAATCATCAAATCATTAAATATTTATTTAAAATCATTAAATTGGTTAAAATATAATAAAAATAAAATAACAATCCATTAAAATGTCAAAATTCAAGGAAAAAATCTAATTTGCTGTCAAGGAAATGTCAAATAATACCTTCACGTAAATAATAAATATTATTATTAATAATAAAAGCCGGGAAAAGTTCAGTAGAAGACTAATTTATTACATCTTGTTTTTAATTAAATAATGATTTTTATTATGTATTTACATGTATGTATATATATAAAAACATGTATTTATATTTGTCAAATATATGGCGCATTGGCATCAGCTGTAATGCCATGATTTGCTTTTTCTTAAATGAATAAATAAATAAATTTTGACTAAATGGCTTCGCCGATATAAATTCAAACATTTTTTCTTTCATATTCGTTTTTATGGCAACTGATTGACCAACAATGCAAAAGGGAATTACAGACCCACAGACATACGCCGTTTCGGTTTTATATGTAAGATAAGTTAATACAATTTTCAAATTGTTTTAATATGTCTCTTTCCGTGAATCGAATGTCACAGTGATCTGAATCTATACTAATTTTCGCATTTTTATATTGTGTCCCAAATAAAAATAGTAGCTATTTATCTACATTGCTAAACACTTAACATCGAGTGTGTTTTTTTATCACTGTCGGTTGAAATTTTATCAAATATCGAGTGATAAATTCATACATGTAATGGATATATATTTGCCAAAAGTACTAAAGCTTTGCGACTGCTGTTTAAATTTAATAAATGTATGTATCACTTTTAAGGTGTTCACTGTCAATACTTGGTGGAAAGGCATTATAATAAAAATAATAACACATTTTTTAGTACTTTTTCCACATCTGATTTATTTCATCAGGACCGGTTTCGCTCATGGCGAGCATTATCAACTGATGATGCATTATCAGTTGCTTTATGCATTATCAGTTGCAGACTGCATTATCAGTTGATAATGCTCGCCATGAGCGAAACCGGTCCTGATGAAATAAATCAGATGTGGAAAAAGTACTAAAAAATGTGTTATTATTTTTATTATATGTATGTATCAACCGCCTAGTATTATAATAATATTATTATGTTTTCTAGTACCTATATTCGTAGACATGTTATTTTAATGGATATTTACCGTAAGTACGTTACGATGTTTATGATAAATTTATGTCTCGGTGGATCAATTTAAATACTAATGATATTTTCGGCGAAGTATTTACTATTATTTTCGGCATAGACAACGTGCGAAAATAAATTGTTTTGATATTAATAATTCACCCATTTATTGGCTGTTTATATGTTACAGAAAGTGTGTTTGATATTTTTACGTATGGTAATTTTTGACGCTTTTGGTGTCTTTTTAAGTCGGCTTAGCTTAATTCTCAAGTGATTTTAAATCCAATAACATTGACGTATTGACAACTTGATACATTGTAACGTCTGATACAATTTTTATAGAACGTAGGTCTGTCTCTACATTGCGACACCTTACTTTGCAAAGGTTCTAACTGCTCTTGACACTGTTTTGAGATATGAGCGTTTGAAGTTTCGATTGATTACAGTTCACTTGTAACAATGAGCAAGTAAAAATGTTTCAAATTACTTATTTTGAGCATATTTTTGCTGATAAATAATAAGCTTAAAGATCTAATGATGGAAATAATGATGACAATCTTAGATCTTTGTCAAATAAATTTAGTAAAAACAGTGAGCAGATGCAGTGCATGCTCCGAAATTCTGCTAACTCCGTTATTCAACCATAGATAATTCTCAAATTCATATATATGATAGAATGCGGTAAATACAAACTTTTCCGACCAAAACTTCATTTTAGGCAAAAATGTCAATTATTACCCATTCAAAGTAAGGTAACGATTGAGGAAAATAAGTTAAGAAATAAGATGATGTATCAATTGATACATCTCTGATTTTACCATTTTAGTAATTATTTATTGTATTCTAAAATGAAATCGTTTTATTAAGCTGTATACAAACAACCCCATAAAAGCACTCGAGCCAAATTGTTAGTGCAACCAAACACATTGACTGACCTACACGATGGGATAGTTCTTTTCATCCCCATATCTTTAAAAGCTCTCCTTCCTAAAGCCTGCAGCTCCTGCGCACTCACAAGACGTTTTATGCGGTTCGGAAATGGTGGTGCCTGGAAAAGTGCTTAGGGGATTCCATAAGATGTTTCTGTAAGAGCGCTTCGTACAATACCATTATAGTAACAATACGTCGTCGTGGATAGTCGTTAGATGTTAAATAGTTTTGTTTTTTTATTATTTATTTATTACAACGCCGAAATGAAGACATGCCATATTCCTAATGTTTTTCAGATAACACGATAATCTAACATGAATCATTTTTATATGAGAGTACATTTTAATATTTCAAAAAATCATAGCAGCTGGTTAACTTTACACAAATAAAGTAATTACTCGGTAACGGATTACCTCGTAAGGCGCGCACTTGAGGCCTCCAAATCTTGGAGGCCTCAAAAACAACTAATGTTATCACCCACATAATATGTTTTGAAAACGAAAAATATTATTGACATGTGTATTTAGTTTAGCATACCTATATTATGATGTCACACCGAAAAATGAATTTTCAATGGTCATACGTCATAAAGTAGAGGGTGCGGGTGTGCTAGGAACTCATTCTGAATTATTTATAGTGAACTGCGGGGAATACCTATATTTTTCAATCCATATTGTCAATCATCATTGAGACAAAACGTTTGTGATAGCGAATAAATTTTGCGAAACTATGTCTATCGTACGAAAAAGAGGCCTTCCAAAATTATAATACGCCAAGTGCTTAATTCGCCACTGTAATTATTAGTGACTGGCACCTATAGAGGCATTTGTCTTTTAAATAAGCCTTACAACACTGTCTTGGTCCTTTAATATTTTTGACGTAATATGTAAATAAACGTTCTTTGCGGTTGCGGCGTTCACGGGCTCAAATTCCATTTTGAGCCCTATCATGAAATGATTTTTCGATCGATTAAAATCATAAAAAAGTTTCCGTTCTACGAAGATCGAATACCAACTGCAAAGTACTGACACATCTTTTGTATTCAAAGACTGTATAAAATTATTTCGTATTAACATTGTCTTTTATTATGTAACATGTGAATGAGAATCAGCAACGACTTGTTTCAGGGATTGTTTTGTGAAGGTGTTGTTTTTTGTTCAGGTCCAGCAGATTGAAATCTTTTTGGTCATCTATCGGTGAAGAACAAGTTCCTGGTTTGGACTTCCTCTCAGCTGCACTTCTTTCTGCTGAATATGAAAGAGCATTGGCAAGAGCTCTGGCAATGCCAGCTTGCAGAGTTGTACCCTTTTTTGGTGCATTCCTAAGGGAATTGAGGTAATTTTGAACGTATCAGATTTCTTCCGCTAATTTACTGTCAAATTTTTGAATTACTTTTCTTGAATAATCCGATTGCTCTACGTGCGAATTAATATTTTTCAGAGATATATTAGAATCAGCACCGACGACTCAAAGTCATCAGCAAAGTTCCAGAAGAGAGAGTTCTAACAGAGACCCAAGAGGTACTCACAGAGACTCGTATGGACGAGATGGTAGTGCCAAAAGGTAAAGCTAATTCTAATGATATATTCTATGAATTGTTTATTCTTCTGTAATGATGGGTTTGACTACATTATCTGTTACGAAGCTGCCATAAAAGTTTTTTTTTACAGGGGATCACTCAAAAAGTCTGTATCACCTTCCAAAAAGGGCTCAGTCAGAAGAGCTGACATGACAACAGCTTCTCAGGGTTGCTCAGGCTTCACATCAAGGAGCGATTCCGTCAAAAAGAATAGTACAAATATAATTACAGTAGATAATCAAAGTGTCACATCTTCGTCATCGTCTTGCCATCTGGAAGAAACGCCCAAGAAAAATAAATCTTCTACAAATAGTGACGGCAGAAGAAGCAGCCTGGGAGGACGGGGATCTAAAAGTAGTTCATTGAAGAAAGAAACAAATTCATCAAAAGATCCATTGTCGATGATAAAAAGAGAATCTTCAAGACACGAAAGTAGTGCATCGTGTATTGATGACGAGCATGCGTTGAGTTTAGCGCTGAGAGGTTCAAAGAGTGAGAAAAAAGAGATTCCGCTGGTAGAAAGTGAATGCGTAACTGAAATTGATAAATCTAAAGCAGACATTTCAACAAGTCCATGCGTGCAAGAATCAAACGACAGCAATTTTCAAATTGACGCCTCGTTAATAACATCAGATGATAAAAACGACGAACGGATTCCTTCTACTGATAGTCTAGGTTCGATTTTAGAATCGAACAGTTCCAAATTAGACCTCGCGAATATGTCCACAGATAATCCGGCGACGTCTCCGTCATTCAAAAGCCCGAAAGAAGAAATTAAAAAACATGATTTAAGAGTTCTCCCAATTGAAAATTTAAATTTATCAGAAAAGAGGATTCTTCCAAAAAGAGACAGCACTGATACGCTACCTTCTGGAACACATTCTGCCAGAAGTTCACGCGGTGACTCCATTATAAGGGATATCCGGTTATCATCAATGGACAGTCAGATATCTTTACATAGCTCAATATTTTCAAGAAGAGACACTGATACCGTGACTTCAGACAGCGCGAGCGGAACAGTGTCCTCGCGAAGTTCTCGCGGAGGTTCAATATTTAAAGACTTGAGATTATCCTCAATTGAAAGTCAAAGTTCTTTTTCAAGTTCATTATTATCAAGAAGAGACACTGAAACAATATCTGAATGCCAGAGTGAAACAGTATCTTCCAGCTGCTCCAGAGAAGAAATCAAAAGGGACACAAGGTTATCGTCGATCGATAGCCAAAGTTCTATTTTATCTAGAAGAGATACTGATACGGTAACTTCAGAAAGTGCAACTTTTTCTCCAAGAACTTCGAGAGGGGATTCTATAAAAAGAGACATTAGGATTTCTTCTATAGATAGCCAAACTGACTTTTTAAGAAGAGAGTCGAGATTGTCATCTATGGATAGTCAGATATCCGTAAAAAGAAGAGATACAATTATTGCTTCTGAAAGTTGCCCAGTGACAGCTCGGTCGTCTCGAGGTGATTCCATAAAAAAAGACATTAGGCTATCAAATTTTGATCTTAGCACAACCAAAAAAGATTCATCCACTGAAACTGGTGACAACCAAGCGATGGCTTCAAGTTCTCATATTACCAGAGGATCAATACCTGATTCCATCGCAAGCAGCCAAATGTTACAAAGTGGCGGAGGGCCAACGCAGCCATGTCGACAAGTGGTAAGAGGTTTGTGTGGTTCTTTTTTTGATTGTCCTGTTATGATTTCCATTTTATGTTTTTAGTTTTTCCATCTCAATTTTATTTTGTGACAATATTCCCATCCATGATATATTTTTATAAAATAGTATTCATTATCCGAAAAATAAAATACTTCATCTAGGTATTCATCAATAAAAATATAATTACCCCATATTAGATTCCTTTATTTTCATAATAATATCAATATTATTACCACAACAAGCATTATCTCGAAGAACCACATCACGTACGGACTCCATTTGTTTTACAGTACATAGCGTCATTTGATGGCGCTGAATCTTCAGGTGCCTGGCGCAGCGTTGGCCCTGAAGGCATGTTAAATTTGGAAAAGGTTTACAGGACTCAAGCTGTTATGGACCATATAGCTTCTTTTCACCAGCATAGGCTTGGACTTGCTAGAAAGTGCGGGGGAGTTGCATCTTTTGGAGATTATTTACGGTAATGACTTAATATAATAACTAACTGAAATTATTTCTATATCCATCAACTAATTTAATTATATTAAATACTTTTATTCATTTGGAAATTTGTATAACAAATTAATATACATGAAACTTTGCTTAAATTTTAGATCTTCATTCGCAACAGTGTGTCGTGATCCAGTCTTTGATCTGTCTTCGGACAGCCACCACAACACGTCAGAATCCAGCAATTGCGGAGAAGATGAAGCTCTCTATGATGTAGAATCAAGGGTACAATACTGTCCGGTACAGCCCTTACCCCACGATCATGGCGTTACAATGTTTCCCATTGACACGAGTGATCATCATTTATTACAGGTCATTCATTGATCATTATTTGTATTTTAAAATATTGTTAACAAGAGCTAAGCCAAAAGTAGTGGCAAAAGAAAAGGAAAAAAAAATATTCATGTTTTTACTGGACTATACTACATATGAATAAGAGAGAATCATTTAAGATTACATTTAAAAAAATCTCTAATAGATAAACAATAATAAATTAATCTATCGTTGAAACAAATTATTTTTAATCATATCTTTGTGCGAATGGAAAAATGCATTAAGTTTGAAAATTAAAAAAACATTGAATATGCCTATACGTACTACGAGAGTTATAAGACTATGCGACTATATATGTATATCGATTGTTCTTATTGTTTTGTACACATACATATCGCTGTCTCTGGCTTACATGACGTATCCTTGTTTTAATCATGGAGTTATTCCTTAAAATACTAGGTAATGCATCACGGATGTTGTTGTGTATTATGGGAAACAGACGGAACTGGTACAAAGCGAGATGTCACAGCGCATATAAGGCTTGAAAGAGCTGCAGCGCTTATAACTTGGTGCAAAGCACCTTGGAGGCAACCTAGAAGTAGTGATCAAGGTACCCTATTGTTTATGTTATGATATTTGTTCAAAGGAAGAATGTCTATGATGTCTAAAAATCCCTCTCACCTACCTGGTCCTAAAAACAGGATGTACGGGAGCGATTTGCAGACCACTAGTCTTACCATAGCTCTATCCATCTATTGCAACTTTCTTCTTAAAAAGATATTTTGGATATCTGAGTAATACGCAGTTCTCATAGAAAGTATCCTATTGAGATAAGTTCAATTAGGAGTCCATATGGTCTACGCTAATATGGGGCTAAAACACTCAAAATACAAACATAGTCCCTTATGGTTTAATATAATCAAAAATTATCTCTATTTACAGGTGATATGCAATTTGATGCTTCTACTAGTAGCGCCGGATCATCAGATATATGTCTTTCTTTTAATCCAGAAGAAGCTGTTCCTTTAAAATATGCAACGAATCTTGTGTATGAAGCAGATAGTGGCATCGTTGCAGAAGAAGGGTATGTTAATATTATCAAATAATAAAATAGGATTTCATTTATTTTGAAAGCATTCTACTATTTTCCTTTATCACTCCCTTGTTATTCCAGCTATCTTGATCTTCAGACAGTAAAAGACCTAGTAATCGGAGTAGGAAGATTAGACTCTAGAGAGGGACTCGAACTTCAATCGGCAGCCAAAAGACGAGGTCTCGAAGATGTGAACGTTTTGGGACTGGTCTATGGAAATAATCTCAGTGATAATAGAACAGTTTATTTCGCATTACCAGCACAATCATATAGGTTAGTTTCACCATCAATCTTATATTCATTTTATTTTTTTCTTCTTTCACTTGTATTTTATAAGTGTTGCAAAAGCTATTTAAAACATATTTGAGTTGCCTTATAAATACTGCTTCATTTAAAAAGTTTGTGATGAAATTCTACTTAGAGTGTGGTGTGTTGGTCTTCGCTTGGTGATACGAGGATTACTACGTCAAGCAAGACTGGTTGATGGCAGCTTAAATTGGTTGAGGACAACTTATACAAGACTCTATTATGAAGATGGCTGTTGCTGCGAGCCGTTAGCCTCTGATGCCATCAAGGTGATCATCTTATGTATCCATATAATTTTTTTCGGGAGATTAAACTTTTTTAGTTGCAAATATCTGTGATATTTTTTAGAAAATTTTACCTGAATATCGTATCCGTTTACGGTGTTAAGTGTCAATTCATGTAGGAAAAAATTATCAATATATTTAAATTAAGAAAATATAAATTTTTGTACTACTTTATATACAAATATTATGTAAAAATCTAGGCCGTTTCGGTCAGAATTTTCAACTGATTTTTTTTTTATTTTGTAGGCATTTGGAGGTCGAGACTGGACTTCGGCTGGTATAATTGGTTCAAATTTAGCAAGAACTTCAATGGAAAACGAACAGTCTATGGCCACCACTTTGAAGAATGCATCCTATATTAAATTCAAGGTACTTTTCTTTTTATAATAAAACTTGAAAATGTTTATTATATTATGCTACTGATATGATGGCATTATTATATTTTTTCAATATTTGATAAATGGTGAACATTTATTAGTTACATTATATAATAATTACTGATCAAAGAATAACAGACTAATTTAAAAAATAATATGTCAATAAAACAGCACCATTTCATGAAAACAAAATATATACTTTTCAGGTAAAACTGGTTTTTACCTAAAACATTACCTTTATACACTCATATCATGAGATAATAAAGATATCACCGTAGTATAAAACTGACAAGCATAAAAAATCTAGATGTCCCAAGAGTAATAAAACCACAGCTATTTTAGGAGTTATAGAAAAATCTTTTTATGTAATAGTATAAAATCTTGCTTTGCAGAAAAATAAGTCAACTTCAGAGCTGAAACCGAACATTTCAAGATCAGTCGTTCCTCCACCGGCTCATTCATCTGGGGCGAGAAGTGAAGATGAATCAAATCATCCATCACCAGCTAAACATAGGTGAGTGGGTTGATAGTTGTAAGAATTGAAAGCGTGATTAAAATTTTGTAACTACGTAAGAGATCAAACTGTTTTAAATTTTTGAATTATTTGTGAATAAGATTTACTAAAAAACGAAATTCAAATATTTCAGGAGTTCTTCATCAGCAAGTGGCGTTCTAATGTATAGGCGTCAGAACCGTCACAGCTCCTTAACAACTCCAATAATTTCATCACCTTCTTCGAGAAGTAAATTCGAAGCTGGAAGGTAAGCAACCATTCTCATCATATTCCATTGATTTATAATACAATAGATGTTTTAGATATTATTCAAATTTATGCATATTTTTATTATGTTTCTTTTGCAGTTTTGTCTATTATTGGTATTGTTGTAATTTTTGCAGCTTAAAACGCCTGGAGACAACTGACCACTTTTGGCAGAGTATTAAAAAACTTAGATCAAATTCTTTCGGATTCGATACACAACTGGATTTTAAAGACTTTGTTGCACTTTTTAAATCATTCAGGTTAGTGAAAAATGTATACATAAATTATATAATGATTTATTGACATATACATTTCCATTAATCATTTGATTTGATTTTACAGTCTACACATGCGAAAAGATCTTAGAGATTTATTTGACCAGTTAGCAATGGCGAGATACGGTCGACCGTCACTTTGTTCCGAGAAGAGCAGAAGCTCACCAGAATTATCCAGAGCTAGAGGCCTTATAAGAAGTGGTGAATAGATTTTATTTTAAATTTCATTTGTAATAAAATAGATTGTCGGGCAAAATTTACTCAAAACCTGCCTGTTATAGGTCTCCTCACAAGGAATGGATCCCTCGATATGGAACTTGCCGGAGATGCACACGCAAGAAGGAAAATCCTCGACAGCCTGGCTTCTGCTAGCATTTTTGAAAACAGTGCGGGAAATCCATCAACTCTGTCAGCTTGTGGCGATAGAATTGTTACCATGGCTACACTTAGGAAGTTCTGCGAGACTAGGCAGATGGAGATTATGAGTGATGAGGAATTAAAAATTGTTGTGCAGGTAATTTATCAAAATGCTTAAATGAAGCTACAAACATAAATATTTAATTTGTCATTTTACAGGTTGCGTTACTTGGTGATATTTTGCCTCTTTGAGAAGCATCAATATAACTAACTTAGGTACGCAACAGATGGGATCCACCATTTAGATTATATTAGTTAAAATAAAAACCAATGAAAATAGATTTCCTTTATTGCCCGTCAATAAAATGAGCATAAATATTGGTTTCACTTTGTCCATTGATATTTTCTTTGCCAACAGAGGCATGAACCTGATGCAGCATTGCGAGCAGAGAATTGCCTATCATTTGAAGGCTTTGCCAGATATTTAATAGATAAAGAAAACTATGCATTTGTTCCTGAAAGAACTAAATTCAAAGAAAGTAAAAGGTGAGAGCTTATATTTTGAAGTAAAATGAAAAACATTAAATTTCAATATCAAATGATACTGGTTAAGAACCTAATTAACTTTAACCTATATGGTTTTATAATTAAGGATTTCGACTGAGGATGCTTCATGGAATTTCTATATCAAATTTGAATTTTGTACTTTTCCATGAATTTTGTTGCCAACGACCCGGGTTTCGCCTTTCAGCATCTTCAGGCATTTCAAGTGCACGGATTTACTTGAACTGATATGGTTTTAATACAATTGCCGATATGTGCATCATATTTGTAATTCAGAAAAAGTCCATAGCTACTGGCTATGCGCATTTATTCTGCATTTGAATTAACAAGAATTAATTAATCTAAATTGCTAATTGCAAAACAAATCAAGTCTCAAAATTTTAAAGAGTATGGTTTTAAAAGATAAGTCTGCCAAAAGGAGTGCAGCAGACCCTTTTAAATCTATGTTCTTCTTGATAGGTGTTAAGTGTAAATTTTTTATAACTACGGTTACTACTAAAGCAAGTAATACTAAGAATATTATTTTAAATAAATTCATTGAAAAAAGACATATCTAGAGACAGTTGTTTGATAGTGATAAAGCAATCTATATATAATAATTGAAATTCATATTATATTTATTTGATATTGTCATCAATTAGCTCAAAATCATCTCCAAGAAAGCCTACACCTCTTCACCAAGCGTCAACTGAAGGCATATCGAGTATGGACGGACCACTCAGCCAATACTACATAGCATCAAGCCACAACACATACTTAACCGGACATCAACTAAAAGGAGAATCTTCCGTAGAACTGTATACGCAGGTTTGTGAATATTCAATATAATATCATGTTCCACCCATCATTACGCTCATTTGGATAATATGATCATAAATTTGAAACACATATTATTATTGAATTAATATTTATTGTTGTACATAGATGTGTGAAAAATTACAAAGATAATACAGTCATTGATAAAAACAGTCACAATTATATTTTAGTGGGTGGCACTTCTCTTGTACCAAAATCTTGCTCTGTAGTCATCACTGCATGTCAAAAAGGCAGGTGCCGATGCTGAGTGGACAATGTACCTGTCAAAAAGAGTTGTTCAATCATATATTATAATTAAATATTGTTAAGGCTATCTCTACTATTTAAATTTTATTTTATTATTTTCCACTCTATCTTATGAGTTGAGGAGCACAGTAAATTGATACAATTATCACAAAAAACAAATTACGTATTTTAGTATGGTATTTTATTATTTGCGACATTTGAATTATATTTTGGATTGCTATGCCAACTACCAACAAAAAATGCAACTTCAACATAGTGTGCATTGTTATGACAACATCACAAATGTCACATTGTGTAACTTTATTAGGGTGTGTGAACAGGGAATACGGCTACAAGTATTACAAAAATGCCCTTCTTGGTTTCAAAAGCAACAGTTCACAGTTTGATTGTGATTAGCAATAAAATATGAGCAGATATCCCATAATTACTATAAGGAGCAGTACTGGCCAACTACTTTATAATAATATAAGGCTTTGTGTATTTTACAAAAAAATGTGGTCTTTGAAAATTACTGTTTGGTGAATTAATGACGTAATTCTGATAATTGTTACAAAAGTTTTATATTATTGTTATTGTTGCAAATTAAAATAAAAAAAGTAACTCTGATCTTACCGGACAGGTCCGTTGTGGCCTAGTGACATTAGTTGTGCTCTCGAAGCATTCCTCGAATTCCATGCACATAGAGATGTAGTCACTTCATCGGGGAACAATACAAAGTCTTCCGTGTGATTGAATACAGCTTGAGCTAAATGATCTTGCTTGCCTGAAAATATTACATTTAACTTTCACTATGGAGTATATTTGTAAAAGAATAACATATTTTACGATGCATATTTTTGAACAGCCCATCTATATCATTTAATTGTTGGTGATTCGAGAATCTCTTAAATGTTATCTTGTTTTTTTATTAATTTTCATTGCATTAAATAATGTACAATTGTGTACAAATCCAATAGTATTTAACTGGTAGCCCATTTGTTCATTTTGAGTACCTAAAGTGGCCCTTCGGCTGAGCTCAGGTCTGCAATAATCTCTCGACTAAGCATCATCTCATTGTAAAATAAGTTACCTGTGGTACCGGCTCCAGTATATGCAATTAAACATCGGCTCGTCGTCAGCTCCCAAAGTTTGATCATGGAATCTTTTCCAGATGACAGCAGATACTAATCAAAACCAGAATAAAATTATCATAACGTTATGGTAATATGTTCATAATAATAAATGAATCTTAGAGCCCAAAATATTTTAAACTTTGAATCGGCATTTGGAAAACGCTGCATACCAACTTTGACTTTTACAGTAACATTGAGAAAGTAGGATTAAATCGGTTTATAGTGAATAAAAACGGTTTTATTATATTTATCATATTGATTGAAAATGATTTGCACTTGCCCAATAATTTTTTTATCTTACATGATTAACATAGGCATTTAGTTTAATTTGTTAACAATGCAAATTATTCTTGAATAAACACAAGTTGCCAAATCTTTACTGTTAACCCATTGTTTACTGTGTGCACAAATTTGTGCGTAATTACCATAGTAATTAAAAAGGTCCCTAAACAAAGTGTTAAACCATTGACAGTGAAACAAGAATGTTACCTTGTTGTTTCTTGTGAATCCAACTGAGGAAACTTCTGCACCGTCATGGGCTGCCGATAGAGTATTAATGCATCTATTCGAAACACCATCCCACAGCTTAATAGAACCATCTGAACCAGCGCTCGCAAACAATTTTCCATTTGATGAAAATCTGAAATTAAAAAATGGGTCAGATTGTTTTACAACAATTCATAATTTTCGTTTTGCTCACAAGCAATAAATAAATCTTTTTACCTGAGGCAATTGACAGATTTGGTATGCTGATGATTGGGAATCGGACAAACGAAACATTGGCCTGTGGTTACGTCATAGAGTCTTATTACGGGATGTGTCGTGGATGCAATTATATAATTACCCAGCGGATGGAAAGCAACGCATTTTACCGGTTCAGAATCCTAGAATGTTTAAAAAAGATAAATAACATTAAAATTTGAACAAGCAACAAACTGCATGTTTAGAAGTTTAATAATCATTGCACTCACTGTAATGGTACGATAGGCCTTTTTGACAGATGCTTTGGTAATGTCAAACAATTTGATTGTGTTGTCTTTTGATCCGCTGACCAATATTTGTTCACGTGGATGAAAATCTAGACATGTCACTTCATCGGTGTGGTCATAGCTGAAAACAATATGTAAAAAAAAAGCCAATGTTCAATAATTCCACGGGATGAATAATATAAATTTTGAATTGATCTGTGCACACTTACAGGGTCCTTATGACAGGATGACCTTGGGTCTCCCTGCCTGGGTCCATCTCATCCGGTGCTGATTTTGCCAACATTCTTTCGACATCCAAAATCTAAATCACAGAAACAAAACATTTTTGGCATATTTTTAAATGACTATTCAGTAATATGACATCAGTTAGTTCAATTAAGTTTTTCATAAGCCATACAAAGTAAAATGTCTCCAGATGCCATTTCCAAAAATGAAATTTAATTAGCTAAACCCAACTTGGTTATAAACTCACTTTAATACTAGCATCCACACTGCCAGTGGCCACTAACTGTCCGTCACTACTGAAAGCTCCCGCACGACAAGCTTGTTTATGCGATGTGACGTATGCAGTCTCATAGAGTGCCGGTTCGGGGGCCAGCGTGGATGCATCAGATTCAAATTCCAGATCTGTAAAATGAATAAATTGCATGAATACCAGATATTACCGATCTATCTATATTTTTTTAGTACATATATTAACTGAAAATAGTTATGCAGTATAAAAATGTAGGTGCATAGCTCATTTGTTAAATAGTATACATATTGAGGTTACTGAACCGTTTTTCATATGGCAATAAATATTTTGTCAATTGTTTCAATTTCAGAAAAGTAGATTCACCTAGACCAGTAGTTCCCATCAGATGTTCCCCAGCTCCAATGTTTTGTTTTTCTCTCGAATCGGGCTCATTCTGAAGACCTACGAGCATCAAATTCAATAATCTGCAAAACAATAATTTATGTATAAAATATAAATTTCAAATATTAGTTGCTCTCATACAAAATATTTTTCATTATAACTTGAATTCGATAAGTGTGTTACTTTATCTTAAAAGATATTTCATATGGTAACATTAACTGTTCATAATTTAAATGATATTCAGTGCCTAATGAATAGAAATAATATTGTTAAATAAATTCACTTACCTATCACTTGGTGGACATGCAGGATCTGCATGAACTGCTGTTGACAGACTGCTAGCAATTGTTTGGTGACCATCGTAGAATAATTGGCTATAAATAAAAAACAAAGCAATGTTATAACAATAAAAAAAATACAATATAAATTCAGTTTTGTACTCGCCGTTGGAGAAAATTACATGATCAAAAATTTTTACGTGTTAAATGGTGTCATTTTTTTGCAAGAGACTTCACGCATTAAATTGCATCGAATTTGTCAGCATATCTATCGAAGATAACCTATATCAATGTTCACAGTTGTTTCAAAATGAAACAACACAATAAATATCTAAAATTATAATAAGAAATAAATAATTACCAAAAATTTATCATACTCTATACTCATTACATGTTTCCAGTTACGTTAGGCATTGGAAATGATGACTTTTGATTTAAATCCATATGTAGTAGGAAATTTATCATCATATTTCAGAAAATAACGTATTGTTTTGTTGCCTTCTCATTAAAGATAAAAATCAGCAAATTTTGTCTATTCCAAAAAACATGTTGAATTTGAAGTATCTTTTCCGAGCAACTTGTAAATGAATTGCAACATTAACCCCGTGTCTTAGGTAAGCGACGCGAACCGGCAAGAGAATTTAGGCGAATCCAGTCAATTTAAAACGTAGTTGATCAAAAGTCTTATGTGCCATCGCTCGGCTTGGACCGTTTCATATTTTCAAGCGATTCGCGTGCGCCATGAGTGCGCACTTGAGGCGACTTGCGACATATGCCGTCCTGACCGGATCGCTTCGCCTACATATGACACTTGCATGGGCGAGGACCGTTTGATATTTTAAAACTCTGCCGCTTTCAAAGCCGCGCCGGATCGCCTCGCCCAGATTCGCCCAGCTAAGACGACCCGTAAGATGTTGAAGAGATATCGTTCCAAGTGACATAACCGTACTTTATGAATACAAAATCTTCTATATTAGAATACTTTTTATAATTATCTAACTAAGAGAAAATGTTAAAATTAGGCCGGTCAACGATAATCTACATTTTTATGGATATAGCTAACCCCTTTTCCATCAATAAACAATATCTGGTTTGGTAAACATTGAGCATTGGAAACGGGTTTTAAAGAATATTAGTAGAAAGAACATATTTTACCTTATTATAAGTCTGTAAAGCATTTCGCGGTTTTTCACGACATTTTTCATGTCAATTTCGGTACTGTCCTTCATTTTAGTTAGTTTATATAAAATATTTTATAAGCAGTCGTATTGTATGTTTGACGTTTCAGTAGTCGGCTTTTTTGAAACGCATATCTATGATCACCTCAATATGATTGCAATTGTTCTTTATAACAAATAAAAAATAATATGCTTTAGGTTTTAAGCGACACAATAAATAATTCAATTACAATTTTCAAATGAAGGACTATTTTTCTGAAAATTAAGAAGCCACAGAATGTGTGTTATTTTTTTCATTAAATAAATCAATTATATAGAATCATTTAGTTTCAGCTATCATCTATATAGATGGAGGTATTTTTACAATATTATAATAATATCAATATGTATTATAAAATTGTAATAGTTTACCAGTAAAATTCTATTGCTGTGACTACAGTAATAGTGTTTCGCCGACATCGACATAATAATCAATGACAGGCTAATAAAAATGTCATTATGCGGCTGCGCAAAATTATTTTGTTATTCTTAGCCAATTTCCACAATATTGTTGAATTACGTTAAAAAAAGAATTATCCTAATTGAATCGTGAATTAATATTTGTTTGAATGAAAAAAAAAACTTTTTTTATTTTTCATTATCAGACTAAAAAACATTTGGAAATGATAATGATCGTATAATCTATAATATAATGATTACATTGTGTTAAAAAAATATTGACATCCTCAAAAATACTGAAAATAAATCTTTGAAAAACAATAGCCCATCTGGAATCTGCAATATGGATTATAAAATTATATATAAAGGGTTTTTCAATAGGGACGCTCAAACTTTTGAGGTTAACACTCGTACTTTTTGACGTTTTGAAGCTCAATTTTTTTTGTGGTCAACACTCTTACTTATTTGGCAAATCATCATGGAGCAGTACACACCGGAGCAACGCTTGCAAATTATTCAAATCTACTACCAAAATTCGCGTTCGCTCACCGCAACTTTAAGAGCATTACGACCATTTTATCGTCGTCATCACTTGCCTGCCACATCAACAATTCAACGTTTGGTGCAAAAATTTGAAAGCACATTGTCGCTACACAATGTTCCAGTGCCAGTGAGACAAAGAAATGCACGAAGTGAGGAAAATATTGCCGCCGCTAGAGCATCTGTTCTTGATGAACCAAATGAGTCACTGACACGACGTTCTCAACAATTGGGCATTTCTGTGACGTCACCATACAAGATCCAGTTGACACAAGAACTAAAGGCGCTTGACCATTTGAAGCGTCGCCAATTCCTCAATTGGGCTGCACAACAATTTGAAAATGATGCTGAATTCCATCGAAAAATCATCTTTAGCGACGAAGCTCATTTTTGGCTCAATGGATATGTAAACAAGCAAAATATGCGTTATTGGGCAGGCACCAATCCACACGTGCTTCACGAAACACAATTGCATCCCGGAAAAATCACTGTTTGGTGTGGATTACATGCCGGAGGTGTCATTGGACCATATTTTTTTGTTGATGATGCTAATCGTCATGTTACTGTGAATGGTAATCGTTATCGCTCCATGATAACTGATTATTTTTGGCCTCAATTGCAAGGTATGGACTTGGCCAATTTGTGGTTTCAACAAGACGGCGCTACCAGTCACACGGCACACGCAACAATTGACTTATTGAAAACCAAATTTGGTGAGCGTGTTATTTCGCGAAATGGACCAGTTCAATGGCCGCCTAGATCATGCGATTTAACACCATTGGACTATTTTCTTTGGGGCTATGTTAAATCTTTGGTCTATACCAACAAGCCGGCGACGTTACAAGAGCTAAGAGAAAATATTGAACGCGAAATTGGTGCGATTCGGGCCGAATTATGTGAAAAGGTGGTGGAAAATTGGATTCAACGATTGAACTTCTGCAAACGTGCCCGCGGTGGTCATGCGAGGGAAATTGAATTTCATACATAATTGCCACTAAATGTACTTCAAAACGTAATAATTTTTTTTTAGATATCTTCATTCGTTTTTTTTTTATTTAAAAAAAAAAATTGAGCGCCCTTAATGAAAAACCCTTTATAATAAAACTATGTATTGCTCAACTTAGATAATTCTTCATCAATAATATCAAAATACGATACACAATATAAATAAATTTTATTCTTCGTTTACTCAAAAAGTAAATTGTAAATATTCAGTTTCAAACAAACTCACAAACGGTCCGGCTCCATGGCCAAATATTTATGTTGTTGGCTTTGTTTGTGGAATAATGGTCCCAAATCACAGTAAACGCAGTTTCATCAATAATTGATGTGTGTTCGGAGGTATGGATATATGGGATACCTAAAATCCCCCCACACCCATATTACCCAAAAAAACGGGGTGTTGCAAGAACGATTAGCTTATCACTAGTCCTGATCTAGCCCTATCTTTCTTGCCCTATTCTTTTCTAAAAGGAGAGGTTGAGCAACTTCTCAGCTGCAAAAGCAATGCTCATAGGAAAACTTCTGTTAACCCTCCCCTTACTGTGCTAAAAACTTCCGCGAGCTCCGGTGATATGTATTTACTACACCATATGAAAAAGTTATTTAAAAACCGGAAAAATGTGAATATTTCTAAACATTGCTTTGATTGACTATGGTTGAAGTTGAAATATAACAATTTTTGTAATCTAAGTGTCTGAAAAGAAGAAAAAAACATCGCAATTAGCTGCCGCTCCGACGTGTTCATCCGTCGGCAGTCGAATTCGTACTGACGAAATGTTTGGCTAGTTCGAAGTCCATCACTTCTACGCATGCGCTTTCGCGCCGGGGCTGAACACCTGCAAGAGTACTAACTGCGACTCGTGCACACGTTTGTGTGTATGGGTGATTCTTTGCCCGATTCTTCTACTAATTATTTATTTCCATCGCTGCAAATGAATAACCATACATAACTGTAATTTTATTGAATACTTAATAACATTACTGAGGAATACAAAAATTCTCAGATCAGTATCTATTATATTTAATAGAAATATTCTCATTATTAGAGTCGAGTTGTAGTAAATACATATCGTGCAGCGAAGGTTAAAGTAAGAACCATTGGGAGTTTTTATGTTTCATAGACATGGCCAAAAAACACACACACACACTGGCAATAATATAAGGGCACTATATATGATCTGGATCCCTAAACATATAACTTGATGTCATTCAACCCAGGTGCCTTAATAACCATTACTTACAACAAATATTTTTTCAATATAGACAAAAATTGAACCACTACAGTAAATGAACATGCTGAGTGATTAGACTGATTAGTTATTCAAAATGACTTTTTTTTTCTTTTTAGGTATTATTGACCGGCTGTCGGTGTGTAGAACTAGACTGTTGGGATGGAGAGGATGGCAGCCCTGTTATTTACCATGGTCACACATTTACAACTAAAATACCCTTCCGAAGAGTAGCTGAAGCCATAGCTAGGTCAGCTTTTGTTGCTTCACCACTGCCTTTGGTTTTGAGTGTTGAAAACCATTGTAGTCCTCCACAGCAGATTGTCATGGCTGAAACATTTAAGGTCATACATAAATCTATGCCTACAGTAAATAAACTTAGATGGATTATATTTTTTTGCAATAATTATCCTTAAGATAAGTTTTCTATATCATTCATAAGAATCTTTTTTATTCTGTTGCAGTCAGTATTTGGGGATAAACTTGTGACGTCATTTGCATTTGATGTAGATGCACCAGATGGACCTAGGCTTCCTGCACCAGACCAGTTGAAAAAAAGAGTCCTAATAAAAAACAAGAAATTACCTCCAATAAATACACCAATGCCACAACCTCCAAGGTAACCATTATCCCAAAAATAGCATTTGAATCTATAACTTTAACATTACATTTTATTGATTGAGTAGGCATTTACTTGGTAGAACTCCATTATAATACGGAAAGAAAAATAACAATGTATTTTAATTCTACATAAATTATTTTATATATTTGTTGATAGCTATTTCGGCTTACGCCTTCGTCAGAACTATGTTTAAAACGTGTATTAGAGATAGCTTATATACCTTTGCTAGACAGGGTGCCCCCTACATAATCTCCTTCTGTAGTTCTGACGAAGGCGTAAGCCGAAATAGCTATCAACAAATATATAAAATAATTTATGTAGAATTAAAATACATTGTTATTTTTCTTTCCGTATTTTAACATTACACACTCAATAAAAATACTTTAAACAATTTTATTTTTTTAATTATTATATACCTACATATAATGTGTTTATTGATTTGTTTCAGAAACCAGAATAATGGTATTCGGAATATTCCAGAGCAGCCCAGAACTAGTTCAATTATTTCAGCTCAAAGCGCTTGTTCATCATCTTCAGTGTCTGAATATTTTTCTGACGAAGATTATGATGATGATGATGAAGAATTAGATGGTAAATATCATAATATTTTCATTTTTTGTAGCACATCTGCAATCTGTGCAATATTAAAAAAGGGTCTTTTAATCAAACTCATATCGACCTTTGTGAATAAAAAATACAGGAGTAAACTTTAATTTTGATTGTCATGTACATTAAATAATAAGGGTAATTTTTATTTTTAAGAAAAAGAGCTGCATAACATATTGAGCTCACTAGACGCCAAGGCTGGAAGTCGTCCATCTCTTTCACTATACGGAGGGTTTCATAAAAGTGAAGCAGATGGAGATGTGAGTAATGCTAAAAAGACTATTGCTCCAGCAGTGCCACGAAAAAGAAACAATCAAATTGCAAAGGAACTAAGTGATATGGTCACTTATGTACAGGTAAATAACGCTGAACTTTTGAAGTGCGTATTTTTTATTTTCAAATTTCATTTCTATTAAGATATGATAAATATGTTTCCTATAAACAAGTTGGTTCAGTAAAAAGTACAATAATAAAAAAAATATTGATCAATGTTGAGTAAAAACAATAGTGATGAGTAGATACATAACCTACTCGTAACTGTTTTTAGGCAATCAAGTTCCGTGGCTTAAATCCTGGGTTAGCAGCACCACCTGGTAGTAGAGTAGTCACATCTGGAGCTGCAGCTCATAGTTTTGACTCATCTGAAAGCGGTGATAGTGGAAATAATACACTGGTAAGTATATTTATAAAGTAAAAAATTATTGCAATATATGCTGTTCATCATAAATGTAAAAAAAATAATGGCCGGGATGAATAACTACATGTGTTAAAAATATCTGTTTTTCGTTTTTCTTCGGCTAGTTTCTACACATTTATATTTCAGCACAGAGGTCAAATATTACTTGGAAAGACTATAAACTATATAAACTAATCACACAAAGCCTCTTAAAAAAGAGCCGAATTAAAGTTGCTGGCTAGTTGAGATATTAAACATAAAAACATTAAAAATATTTTATAGTTTTATGTAATTTAAAGTATATTTATCTAGTTGCCTTGCTTTTATCAGTTGGTTCCAAGGCGTTCAACTTGGCATAACATTCGACACCCGTGCTACCAGTGCTGCACTCTAGGAGAACCATTAGCAAAAAAAGTATGCAGGAAACATCCCCTAGCGTTGATGGCACACACGCAGACACAATTGATGAGGACATATCCAGCAGGGTACGTTTCAAATTGAGTAGTCTTAAATCCATCCATCCACATGTTTTCTTGTAAAGATTTTTACATCAGAGAGATATTTGAGTTTGACTACACTAGAGATCAACAATGGTATTAAGCAGAGTTTTCAGGAGGAAAGCATCTTTAGGTGAAGTGAGCTTACCTCAGTAAACTAAAAATAATTTCTTTGGTTGTAAACTTTTCAGCCTTCGAATTGATTCATCGAACCTGGAACCTGTTCAATTTTGGTGCTGTGGTATTCAAATGGTGGCTATGAACTATCAAACAGAAGATGCAGCCATGGCCTTATACGCTGCTATGTTTGAACAAAATGGATGTGTGGGCTATGTTCGAAAACCTAGTGTTATGTGGGATCCACAGCATATAATGTATCACAGGTTCGTATAATATATTTTTATTTTTCATTTTGAATAAAGATCACACATGTTCATATCCACACGTGGCTTGGTCTTTCAGTTTTGTTCATACAGTACAGATACGTAGTGTTCTTACTGAACTATTACAGAGGTAGGTGCAATTAACTTAAGTGCAACCTTTTAATGACTGTTTATTATGAAAAATACATTGAATAATAATAAATTATAAAATCATTTTTATGTAGATTCAATCCACTGGAGCGTGAATTCGAGGGTATACACAGCTATCGTGTTTCTCTCGGAGTTTTATCAGGTCAATGGGTATTCGGTGGAGCTCAAGCTTGGATGGGTGACCCTATAGTTGAGGCAGAAGTCTGCGGAGTGGGAGGCGACTGCATCAGACGGAGAACTAAACCGGCAAAAGGAAATGCTGTCAACCCTATTTGGAATGAAACATTTGCATTTAGGGTATTGAATTATTTAAAGAATTCTTTCAAATGACATTTCAATACAAACTGATGAAGTAAACATGTAGTTATGGCAATTATAATTTTTTTAGGTTGTATTCATGGAACTGGCATTTATAAGATTCAGCGTAATAGATGCGGAAACAAACTGTGTCATTTCACAGAGAGTGATCCCTCTCAAGTGTTTGAGACCTGGATATAGACATGTCAGGTTAAGGTTGGTGGATGCGTATATAAATAAAATATTGTCAAATAAATAAATCAAATCAGTTACTAAAATTGAATATTTT